>JAGIQG010000020.1:45054067-46494067 GCA_024679065.1 Sphyrna mokarran | reverse complement strand
AGGGGGACTCACTAGGGTAAATACATGGGGTTAGGGGAATAGAGTTAAAGTGGGAATGAGCAGATTTGATGGGCTGAATGGCCTCTTTCTGCACTGTGGGATTCTATGATTTTTTGAGAATAGTTTCTCCCTATCTTTTTTTCCTGACCTTCAAGATTTTGAAGCTCTCTGTCAATCTCTTCTCGGCCTTCTCCAAGAAAAACACTCCTATCTTCTCCGATCTATATGAAATTGCTGGAAAAACACAGCCGGTCTGTCAGCATCTGTGGAGAGAGAAAGACTTAATATTTCGAGCCTGAAAGACTTTTTCAGAGCTACTTTTTTTTATAAATTTTCTCTGATGTTCCAAAACATCTTGAAGTACCATGAACAATTTAAAGTGTGGTCATGTTGTTATGTAGTAAAACACAGAAGACAATTTGCATACAGCAGATTGATCTGTTTTTGGTTGAGGGAGATTTCTTTTCACAAAAATGTATTTTATCCACAAAATATCTGAAAGCACATTACAAACATTGCAAAATGACCATTGCAGGAAGTGCAATAATATTCTGGTTTACTGTATCAATCAGGTTGCTTTCTGAGATGCTTCACTAAAACTGGGATACATGTAATATTCACCATATCCAATCAGTGTGAGTCATACAGCCCGAGGAGGTTCTTTACAATTCCACTCCCCTCAGATCACCATCGCTGAAGGTCTTGAGCAGCAACTTTTCCCCATTGCGCCTCTACAACGACATCCTTCAGTACATAGTCCTGGACTTTGGAATGTGCCACTTTGCAATACTTGGTCCAGGACAACTCTTAACCCTGGAAGACCAACAAGTTTTGGGCAGGCCAAAGAGTGTCTTTCACCAAGTTGATGATCCTCCAGCAACAGTTGATGTTTGTGTCAGTGTGCATCCCTGGGAACAGCCCGTAGAGCACAGAATTCCATGTTCCTGGGAACAGCCCATAGAGCACAGAGTCGCCATTCCTAGGAACAGTCCGTAGAGCACAGAGTCCCCGTCCCCGGGAACAGTGCATAGAGCACAGAGTCGCCATCCCTGGGAACATTCCATAGAGCACAGAGTCCCCGTCCCTGGGAACAGCACATAGAGCACAGAGTCCTGGATCACGGACCAGCTTGGAATGAACCTCAACAAAAACCAGCTCATCTCTCTCCGGACCTTCCTTGCCGAGGCACATTCCATAAAGAGGTGGAAACAGTCTTATAGAATCCAAGACTTCAGGGAATGTAAAGAAGAACATGCCCCTCACTACATCAACGGGAACGAAGTAGAAAAGGTCAGGAGCTTCAGGTTTTTAGGTGTCCAGATCACCAACAACCTGTCCAGGTTCCCCCATGCCGATACTATAGTTGAGAAAGCACACCAATGCCTCTACTTTCTCAAAAAACTAAGGAAATTTGGCATATCCACTGCGACTCTCACCAACTCTTACAGATGCACCATAGAAAGCATTCTTTCTGGTTGTATCACAGCTTGGTCTGGGCTCCTCCTCTGTCCAAGACCGCAAGGAACTACAAAAAACAGTGAATGAAGCCCAATCCATCACGCAAACCAGCCTCCCATCCATTGACTCTGTCTACACTTACTGCTGCCTGGGAAAATCAGCCAGCAAAATTAAGGACCCCACACACCCCGGACATTTTCTCTTCAACATTCTTCCTTTGAGAAGAAGATACAGAAGTCTGAGGTCACGTACCGACCGACTCAAGAACAGCTTCTTCCCTGTGCTTCAGACTTTGAATGGACCTACCTTGTATTAAGTTGATCTTTCTCTACCCCTAACTATAACTGTAACACTACATTCCGCAATCTCTTGTTTCCTTCTCTATGAAAGGTATGTTACATCTGTACAGCACGCAAGAAGCAATACTTTTCACCGTATGTTAATACATGTGGCAATAATAAATCAAATCAAATCAAGAAGATCATTCAGCCCATCACGCCTCCACCAGGCCCCTTAATCCCACGTATTTATCCTGCTAATTTCCCAAGCCCTAAAGGGCAATTTAGCATGGCCAATCAACCAAACACGCACATTTTTGTGTCTGTGGGAGGAAACCGGAGCACCCAGAGGAAACTCATGCAGATACAGGGAGAAGGTGAAACTCCACACAGTGATCCAAGCCGGGAATTGAACCTGGGTCTCTGGCGCTGTGAGGCAGCTGTGCTAACCAAATGCTGTCCAAATGAGCCAAATTATTCTTTTCCTCACCACAGTTATCTCGAAGGTAATGTGCATATGGAGTGAGACTCCGGGCTTGCACGTAAGAGCCTTTCTCACCACCAACAAAGGTACATCTTGCTGCTTGTTTGAAGTCATGAGGGAGAATTGTTTTTTTTTATTTTTTTACTCCATTTTTAACGTTACAAAGCCAATACTCAAGTGAACCGGGCAAACCCAAATCCATTCCTTGCTTCATTCAAAAACCAAATTCAAAATCCATTTGAATCCAATTCACTGCCCCAACGAAAGTAACCAATAAGATCCAAGCTGATACGATAAAGTATCGCATTCCAACGTGACCTTGATCCATTGCCCGATTTATATCCAATCAAAAAAACCAAATTGGTTTAATCAAAGTCCCTACAAGAGAGACATTATAGATCCAAGTTGACAGGCCCCATTCTTCCTGTCTTGGACTTATTCTATAAGATCCAAGCTGATGGAAGCAGGCATTACACCCCCTCCAGAGCTTGATCTGAGCTTCACCTAAGCCAAAAGGCCAAGGTGTATTTATTTTAAAAACTGCTTCAAATGAAGCCTCAGTGTAACCACATTGACTTCTACCAAGCATACACTTGATCTTAGCCAAAAGGCCAAGAAGCGATGGAGACAGGGTGGTCAGGCCCTGAGAGAATTCTACTTTAATCATTAAATAATTGTGTGGGAGCTTTAACACTGCTCTCAGCACTGCACTTTGGTGTCAGTCTAGTTCATGTGCTCAAGTCCATGATGGGTCTTGAACCTACAATCTTCTAAGTCTGAATTGAGAGCCAAGAAATGTTAACAACAGTAAAGGGGGGCCTGATGCTTTCTGCAACTATTCCCTGTCCACATCAAATTCTGGAAGCCATTGTGACTCATTTAAATACATTTAAATCTAATTTACACACCATTTGTCTTTCGCACGTGGTTGACTAATATACATTTGCTTCAATGCGTTTTGTACCAAAGCAGGGAATACTGAAATACACCATGTCATTGATGTAGAAACATGTATTGTACGTCAGTGTAAAGAAGGAACAAGATTTCAGGTTATTATACACTTCAATCCATTCATCTCTCATCCAAATTGAAGTTAAATATAGACTTGGAACATTTTTCTTGTCACCTCATTTGTAAATCATTACAATTAAGCAGGGAATGAATATAATGTTGTCATTAGAAGGGGGAGGGAAAAAGTGAGCAAGATTTTTTGCTTGCCAAGGGTTGTTCATTCTGTTGACTCCAACAGTTGAATTCAGTGCCCCGGATTATATATGAAAAATATCAGCTGACATTTCTGATTGATATCCCGAATGGAGAGAACTGACGGGATTTTGTGGCCTCGTTTGTCCAGAAGCCCTAAAATCCCACCCGAGATTGACGGATCTTTCCATGATCCGCACTGATCTGATTCTCAGGGTGGTAAAATTCCAGCCAATGTGTCAACAGTCAGAATGACAACTTGCATTTATATAGTGCCTTTACTGCAATATTACATTGTTATATTATTTGTAAAGAGTTAGAAACTAATTGTTATATAATATATCCCAGAGTGCCACTAAACTCCTTATACACCAATGTGTGGCCAAGTTTCCATCAATTTTCAAGTCTGCTGACACCACCGTAGTGGGTCAGATCTCAAACAGAGTACAGGAATGAGATAGAGAATCTGGTGAGCTGGTGCGGCAACAATAATCTCTCCCTCAATGTCAACAAAACGAAGGAGGTTGTCATCGAGTTCAGGAAGTGTAAAGGAGAACATGCCCCTGGCTACATCAATGGGATGAAGTAGAAAGAGTCGCAAGCTTCCAAGTTTGTCGGTGTCCTAATCACCATCAACCTGTCCTGGTCTCCCCACTATGTTAAGAAAGCTCACCAATCCCTATACTTTCTCAGATGACTAAGGAAATTTGGCACATCAGCTATGATTCTTACCAACATTTACAGATGTTACCATAGAAAGCATTCTTTCTGGTTGTATCACAGCTTGGTATGGCTCCTACTCTGCCCAAGACAGCAAGAAACTACAAAAAGTTGTGAATGTAGCCCAATCCATCAGGCAAACCAGCCTCCCATCCATTGACTCTGTCTACACTTCCCGTGCCTCGGCAAAGCAGACAGTATGACTAAAAATCCCATGCACCCTGGACATTCTCTCTTCCACCTTTTCAGTCGGGAAAATGATATAAAAGTCTGAGGTCATGTCTGAGGTCTTAAGCGACTCAAGAACAGCTTCTTCCCTGCTGCTGTTAGACTTTTGAATGGATCCACCTCACATTAAGTTAATCTTTCTCTACACCCTAGCTATGATTGTAACACTACATTCTGTACTCTCTCGTTTCCTCCTCTATAAACAACATGCTTTGTCTGCAGAGCATGTAAGGGACAATACTTTTCACTGTGACGATAAAAATTCAATCAAATCAAATTCACTATCGCAGTGCAGTCACCTGCCAAGTAATGATGCATCAGTCCAACAGCCACATGGAAAGCAATATAAAATACAATCAAAGTTCTGGCACTTTGATCTAAAGTGTGATTGTTTGTAACTAATAGAAACTGGAAGACATGTAGCAAAATGTGTCAAGGACAAGAATAATTGTCAAAAAAATTAACTCTGAGCCACATAGAGATTTGATTTGATTTGATTTATTATTGTCACATGTTTTGGCATATAATATTGTTTCTTGCACACTATGCAGGCAAAACATACCATTCACAGACTGGCAAGGTGGCACAGTGGTTCGCACCACAACCTCACAGCGCCAGGGACCCAGGTACAGTTCCTGGTTTGGGTCACTGTCTGTGTGCAGTTTGCATGTTCTTCCCGTGTCTGCATGAGTTTCCTCCGGGTGCTCCAGTTTTCTCCCACGGTCCAGAGATGCACGGATTGGGCCATGCAAAATTGCCCTTTAGTGTCAGGAGCACTAGCTAGTGTAAATGCATAAGATTATGGGAATAAGGCCTGGGTGGGATCGTGATTGGTACAGACTCGATGGGCTGAATGGCCTCCTTCTGCACTGTAGGATTCTACATAGGAAAGGAAAGAGTGCAGAGTATAGTGTAGGCAGTTACAGATAGTTAAGTTTTAGAGCATTAAATGAAAGTAAAATTTGGAATCAGAGGCTGTGCTGGGGACACTTCGCAAGAAGTCACCTTGCTCTGGCACCATCTTTTTTTTTAACATCTCATCTGAAGAAACAATTTGCTAAAGAGGTTGCACCCGAAAAGCAGGCAATCAATTTAAATCTCAACCTTTAAAGGAACAAGGACAGGGCAGCACAGTGGCACAGTGGTTAACACTGCTGTCTCACAATGCCAGGGATCCACGTTCGCCCGACCTCCGGTCACTGCCTGTGTGGAGTTTGCACATTCTCCCCGTGTCTGAGTGGGTTCTCCCCACTGCCACCCCTCCCCCGGGTTTTCTGGTTTCCTCCCACAATCCGAGAGACGTGCTGGTTAGATGCATTGGCCGTGCTCTCTCAATGTACAAGTGTGCAGGAAGGTTTTTTGACTCAGTATGTGGATAGGCCGACTAGAGGTGACGCTACATTGGATTTGGTGCTGGGCAATGAGCCAGACCAGGTGTTAGGCTTGGAAGTTAGTGAACATTTTGGTGATAGTGACCACAATTCGGTTACGTTCATCTTAGTGATGGATAGGGATAGGCATGAAGCTGGGGGCAGTAGTTATAGCTGGGGGAAGGGCAATTATGAGGCCATAAGGAGAGAATTAGGGTGCATAGATTGGACTAGGAAACTACAGGGACTGGGAACATCTGGAATGTGGAGCTTATTCAAGGAGCAGCTGCTGCGAGTCCTTGATAAGTATGTCCCTGTCAGGCAAGGATGAAATGGTCGAGTAAGAGAACCTTGGTGTACGAAAAAAGTTGATTTGCTGGTTAAAAGGAAAAAGGAGGCTTATGTCAGGATGAGGATTGAAGGCTCGGTTATTGCAATGGATAGATATAGATTAGCCAGGAGGGAGCTAAAGAGGGAATTGAGGAGAGCAAAGAGAGGACATGAAAAGACTTTGGCTGATAGGATTAGGGAGAATCCTAAAGCTTTCTTTAGATATGTTAAGAATAGAAGATTGGTTAGGGCAAGATTAGGGCCAGTCATAGACAGGAGTGGGAAGTTGTGCGTGGAGCCTGAGGAGATTGGAGAGGTACTGAATAAATATTTCTCTTCGGTATTCACGCAGGGTGATGTAAATGTAGTTATGGAGAACACTGAGGTACAGGGTAGCAAACTGGAAAGTATTGAAGTAGATAGGGAGGATGTGCAAGATATTCTCGAGGGTTTGAAGTTGGATAAGTCCCCTGGGCCGGACGGAATTTACCCTAGGATTCTCTGGGAGGCAAGAGAGGCGATTGCAGAGCCTCTGGCTCTGATCTTCAGGTCGTCGTTGGTTACGGGTGTGGTTCCGGAGGACTAGAGGATAGCGAATGTGGTCCCATTGTTCAAGAAGGGGAAGAGAGACCTTCCAGGGAATTATAGGCCAGTGAGTCTTACTTCTGTTGTGGGCAAAGTATTGGAGATAATTATTAGGGATAGGATTTATAGTTATTTAGAGAGAAATGAATTGATTGGGGATAGTCAGCATGGTTTTGTGAAGGGTAGGTCGTGCCTTACTATCCTCATTGAGTTTTTTGAAAAAGTGACTAAAGAGGTGGATGGGGGTAAGGCGGTTGATGTGGTATATATGGACTTTAGTAAGGCGTTTGATAAGGTGGCCCATGGAAGACTTCTGCAGAAAATGCAGATGTATGGGATCGAGGGTGATTTAGCTAATTGGGTTAGGAATTGGCTAGCAGATAGAAGACAGAGGGTGGTGGTTGATGGGAGATATTCATCTTCGAGTTCGGTGACAAGTGGTGTACCTCAGGGGTCTGTTTTGGGGCCCCTGCTGTTTGTAATTTTTATAAATGATCTGGATGAGGGTATTGAAGGATGGATTAGTAAATCTGCAGATGACACTAAAGTCGGTGGAGTGGTAGATAGTGAAGAGGGGTGTTATAGTTTGCAGAGAGACTTGACAAGTTGCAGAGCTGGGCCGAGAGGTGGCAAATGGAGTTTAATGTGGAAAAGTGTGAGGTAATGCACTATGGCAGGAATAATAAACGTGTAGAGTATAGGGCTAATGGTAGGATTCTTAGTAGTCTTGATGAACGGAGGGATCTTGGTGTGTATGTGCATAGATCCCTGAAAGTAGGCAGTCAAGTCGAGAAGGTTGTTAAGAAGGCATATGGAGTCTTAGCTTTTATTGGTAGGGGGATTGAATTTCAGAGCTGCAACGTCATGTTGCAACTGTACAAAACTCTAGTGCGGCTGCACTTGGAGTATTGTGTGCAGTTCTGGTCCCCACATTATAAGAAAGATGTGGAGCATTGGAGAGGGTACAGAGGAGGTTTACCAGGATGTTGCCTGGTATGGAGGGCAGGTCTTATGAAGAGAGGCTGAGGGATTTGAGGTTGTTTTCGTTAGAAAGGAGGTGGCTAAGAGGGGACCTAATCGAAACATATAAGATGAGTAGAGGTTTAGATAGGGTGGACAGTGATAGCCTTTTTCCTAGGATGGAGAAAGCTAGCACGAGGGGACACAGCTTTAAATTAAGGGGTGATAGTTATAGGACGGATATCAGAGGCAGGTTCTTTACCCAAAGGGTGGTTCGGGAGTGGAATGCCTGCCTGCAGCAGTTGTAGATGCGCCAAGTTTGGTGGCGTTTAAGAGGTTAGTTGATAAGTATATGGAAGAGAAGGGAATGGTTTAGTTTGGAGTGGCATTGCTTTTTATATTGGTCGGCGCAACATCGAAGGCCGAAGGGCCTGTTCTGTGCTGTAATGTTCTATGTTCTATGTTCTATGTACCAGTGCCAGAGTGTGGCGACTAGGGGATTTTTGCAGTAACTTCATTGCAGTGTGAACAATAGCCTACTTGTCACTGATTAAAAAAAAATTTGGAAATGGGGGTTAGTATATAATCAGGTTATTTATTACTAAATAAAGCAAGTTCTTAGCAGCCTGCGTAGATGCATCATAAAACATTCGGGACTTCTGTTGGCTAGCAAAAGTACAATCACTGCTTGTTTTTGCCATCAAGCGTTTGCATCAAAGTGAAAGGATTAGAGGCGAATGTTAGTCATCGTGTTGTAAATTGTGTTTTTTCTACTCCCTTTAGTTAATCCTCTGGACGTCAACTTGATGCACTTGAACTTCTAATCTGAAAGAGGCAGAGCGCTGAGCCAGAGAGGTATTAAATAGCACCTGGCCTTTCCTCTTTGTTCACACCATCAGGAGTTATTGATGATCCACACAGGCTACACAGCACCTGACAATGCTGAAACAGGCTGCTATTGTTAGGATAATGCACTGAGCAGGCTCCTGCTTTATACACAGTGTAAACAGGCGGTACAGCCAGCAAGGGTAAACTGTCAGAAATCAATACTGCGCTTGCTAGTCTGACAGTGATGAACCTGCAATTGATTTAAACTCTTTATGTTAAAAAAAAAGCATTTATTTTTTACTCACGTACCAAGATACAGTGCACGCACTTGCAAGCGCTTTTGTGCATCTGTTTCATTTCAATGGGGTTTTTGCACTCTTCCCTCCCCCCCCCGACCTTCCCACTTCCCTCTGACCATAGCAAGTTCAGCTTGAGGCCTCCTGGCAGCTGCTTGAACCCCAGGGGTCGGCAGCTGGTGGCATTAGCACCAGTCTCATTCTCCGCTGTAACAGCTCCCAGTCCCTGTCAGCCGATCAGCCCCACTGTAAACTGTGGAGAACTGGAACACCAGCACTCACAGAATAGCCTCAGAGTGTCCCAACGAGCTTTGCACTTTGAAGCGTGGTCCCCCGTTGCAATGTAAGAAATGTAGCAGCCAAATTGTGCACAGCAAGATCCCACAAACAGTAATGTGATAATAGAACGTAGAACACTACAGCATAAACAGGCTCTTCGGCCCACAAGTTGCGCCGATCATGTCCCTATCTGCCAGGCCTATCTATAGCCCTCAATCCCATTAAATCCCACGTACTCATCCAGAAGTCTCTTAAAAGACCCCAGCGAGTTCACCTCCACCACCACCGACGGCAGCCGATTCCACTCACTCACCACCCTCTGAGTAATTACCAGAGAAAATGTTTCACGGACAAAAGCAGGATGCTGGAAATGTAATAAGACCAAAAAAAAAACTGTTGGAAACACTCAGCAGGACGGATGAAAAGTCACAGAGCTGAAATATTAAATCTGGCAGAAGTTTCCACTCTGGAGACCAACTCCAGTAACATAGAAAGTTGGCTTGATTCCCTCTGGGGATACAGCCATGGTAAGAAGTCTCAACCTGGATTTTAACCTAGTGTTGTGAAACTTCTTACTACTTACCTGGCATCTCCATATCACGGATATACGCATGGCCAAGTCAATGGTTCCCATTTCAGCGTTCCATGTTCCACCAGCATCTTGAACGGAAAGAGGCTTCACTCCCTTTGCTGTTCAGGTTCTTGCGCCTCTTCGGCCTGTGCCGAACGGTGATGGGATCTCCATCTCCTCGTCTGGTTGAGAGCCATCACTGAGGCAGGGTGGCTGCCTCGGGACTCAGTGAATGTGGGAATATCTGACATAAGGAGAAAAGAAATCTGAAATAAAAAGATAGAAACAGGCTGATATTTCTGGTGGAGACTGCTTGCCAAAACCTCTGCAGTCAGGTGAGCAAATAAGGAGGCCACACCCTGGGAGTCTCAGACAGTAGAGATTAGTTAATGAATGGAGGCACATGTGAAATATCAGAGCATAAAGACCAGGTGAAGTAATTCATTGGCAACGCATCACCTTTTTTTAAAAAGCTCCACAGAAACATTTATTATTGGGATGAGTGAAACAGGTTCTCCCATCTCAGCAGCTGCCTTTGATGTTATCAATCAATTCCACTGTTTACAACCAGGAATTCTCGACAATGCAGAGACATTGATATTTAGCACTGTAATAAATGTCTCCTTCTGTAAATCTTGCAGCATTAAATCATTTGAAGGAGTGATGACCTCTTTCTGATGTGTGTCCCATTGTTTCTTGTGTCTGATGCGTCTCGTTCTGTCTCTAACATCTATGTCCTTATATGTCCTTCTGACGACATCTCTGCACTTTGTCTTGTGCCGACATTTGTGGATAGATAAATCTGATTATAAAACAATCAAGGCAGCATTATAAAACTTTATAAAATCGCTTAGGATATTTTCTACATAGAACAGGCCCTTCAGCCCACAAGTTGCACCAATGATATCCCTACCTACTAGGTTTATCTATTACACTCAATTCTATTAAGCCCCATGTACTCATCCAGAAGTCTGCATTCTGGTTGAGGGTGCAAGAAACAATATTTTTCCCTATATGCGAATACATATTACAATAATAAATCAAAAACATTTTTGGTCACCTTCCTTAACATCTCCTGATGTGGATCAGTGGTTTGATTTTAAAATTTGGTTTCCTGTTTACAAATCCCTCCATGGCTTTATCCCTCCCTAAGTCTGTAACTTCCTCTGTCCCACAACCGTCCAACATCTCTGCACTCCTCCAGTTCTGGCATCTTTTGCATCACTCCAGTTTCAGTGGTCTAACCCTGAATTGAGGAATGGAGAGTTCAGAGGTGTCCTTTGTAAGACAAGGGCAACACCCCTATCCTGCTCAGAATGAGGTGAGATGAAGACACCCTGGTAACGTATTGCGCATTTCATTAACTTTCCACACTGCGACCAACCCCCCTCATTCCCACCCATCCCCCAGAGCCATATCTGCAATGCCAGATTCAGGTTAGCAGTAGGGGAGCTGGGATTAGAATTGGTTCTCTTACTTGGGTGGCACAGTAGCCCGGTGGTTAGCACTGCTGCCTCAAGCATCAGGACCCGAGTTCAATTCCAGTATTGGGTCACTCTCTGAGTGGATTTTGCACATTCTCCCACGTGGGTTTCCTCCGGGTGCTCCAGTTCACTCCCATAGTCCAAAGATGCGCAGGTAAGGTAAATTGGCCATGCTAAATTGCCCCTTAGTATCCAAAGATGTGTAGGTTTGGGGGATTAGAGAGGTAAATACGTGGGGGTTACAGGGATAGGGCCTCGGTAAGATGCTCTGTTGGAGAATGGTGCAGGCTTGCTGGGCTGAATTCAATTGTAGGGATTCTATAGTTCTGGTTCCCAGTGGACCAGATCACAATCTATTGGAATTAGTTCCTGCCCCAGCAATGAATGAGTTGAAAATCAGTCAGAATGCAAAACAGGCTCTCGACGTCTTTGCTTGCCACCCCCGGCTGTTTTTCAGCTACACCCATTTTTGTCTGCAGCACATTGGAACTTTCCGGAATGCGTGGTTCACTGCCAGCACAGTCAGAGAATTACATGGAACTGGGAAATCTAGAAGAAGAAGTGAGACAGTCCCCCCATCTCATAATCAGTCACTTTCAACACTTCCCTCAGGATATCCTGCATACTTCACTCTCCAAACTGCCAACCAGACAGTATTTGCTCTTCAGCAGACAGGCTTTAACTACTGATTCCAGCTGACATGATCAAAAAAAAGATTCTCTTTATTTTTGAAAAGATTCCCTTCTTAGAAGCTGGAAGGAACTTTGTGCTGATCACATTTACCTCTGCTACTTATTTTATTAGATAAATTGAATAATGTAGAGTTAAAGGTTTCCTAGCAGCAATTTTATGTCGCCTTTATCATTGTTTCCAAGTAATTCCAGTCAAATTGGCATCATTTTAACTGTTTTGGCAGATGTAGTCGGAGAGCAATAAATCAGTAAATGTAGATGCAGGTTAATGAGGCTATTTTAAAAAATCCTTAAGGTTTATTTCTAGAGGGATAGAATTGAAAAAAGAAAGAACTATAATTAAGTTTGTGCAGCGATTGATAATTAGATACTCAACACAAACTGGAGGAACAGCCTCTCATCTTCCGGTTCGGCATTTTATAGCCTTCCAGCCTCAACATTGAATTCAGATGATGTACTCTATCCCACCTCAGCCCCCTTTCTTTTCATTCTATTTTATTTAATTTTTTTACTGTTCGCTACCTTTTATTTCTTTATTGTCTTTCTTCATTTTTCTTCAACCCAACTCTTAGGAGTCTTAGCTGTGTTGTTGAGCAGAAGGATCTCGGGGTCCGGGTCCATAGGAATCTTAAATCGGCCTCGCAGGTGGAGGAAGTGGTCAAGAAGGCGTACAGTGTACTGGCCTTCATTAATCGAAGAATAGAGTTTAGGAGTCAGGAGGTAATGATGCAGCTCTATAAGACTCTTGTCAGACCCCAATTGGAGTATTGTGCGCAGTTCTGGTCGCCTCATTATAGGAAGGATATAGAGGCTATTGAGAGAGTTCAGAGGAGATTTACAAGGATGCTGCCTGGATTGGGAGGCAGGCCTTAGGAAGATAGGTTGAGAGAGCTGGGACTCTTCTCACTGGAGAGACGTAGGTTGAGAGGCGACCTGATAGAGGTTTATAAAATGTTGAGAGGAATAGATAGGGTGGACTGTCAGAGACTATTTCCCCGAGCTGAAATGGTCAATACGAGAGGACACAGATTTAAGGTGCAGGGAAGCAAATACAAAGGAGATGTCAGGGGTAGGTTTTTCACTCAGAGGGTGGTGAGTGAATGGAACCGACTGCCGTCGGAGGTTGTTGAGGCAAACTCACTGGGGTCTTTTAAAAAACTTCTGGATGAGTATATGGAAAAGAATAGGATAGGGGGTTATAGATAGGTCTGTGGATTGGTAGATGTGATCGGCGCAACTCGTGGGCCGAAGGGCCTGTTTGTGCTGTATTGTTCTATGTTCTATGTTCTACATTCTTTTTTTCTCTCTACTCCATCCCCCTTCCCTTGCCTTTTCTCCCCTGCCCCCGCCCCACTTACCCTTTTCTACATTCTACCTCCATCCCATTTCCCCACCCCCTCCCCCAAATTCTCCATCTGTCACAGCTTACAGCTTCTCTGCCTTACAGCCATTCACACCCTTTATTCTCTCTATGGGCTGCCATTAGCAGCCTTTTCCCCTGGTTTCTGTGGCTATGACTCATCTTTCAATCCCTCCCCCCTGCAATATAAATATCTCCCACTTTCTCTGTCTTTTAGCTTTGACAAAGGGTCTTCTGGACACGAAATGTCAGCTCTTTTTTCCCCTTACAGATGCTGCCAGACCTGCTGAGATTTTCCAGCATTTTTCCGTCTGGTTTTAGATTCCAGAATCCCCAGTAATTTGCTTTTATTATAGAATTTGACAGTACCTGCGTTGCTGTGAGCAATCCTAGTCTCCATGTAATAAAATAAATGTAGAGGCAGTGGGGAAGATGAATAAAAATATTTACAGGGATGATACTAACACTGGATAAACGGGCCTGGGAAAAGATTCACGTGAAGGACAAACACCAGTAGACCCATTGGGCCGAATGACCTGTTCCTGTGCTGTAAATACAATGTAATACCATGTAAAAGACACTTAACAAATGAGCTGCTATATTCTTCACTCAATAAAAATGCCTGAAATGGCCTGAGAGGTTATGTATTTTACACAAAGAGTGTCTGTCACACTGACACACTGAACTCCCACTGGGCTGAAATCAAACCCAGCTTCAGCCTGCACTGTATCTCCAGTTTCACTTTACCAAGCACTCTCATTTTAATCTGTCCTTGTGAGGGTACTTCATAACGTCTTAGGAAAATATTTGCTTTCCTTACACACCAGATTACAGAGACATCAAACTGACTGATGGCACAAGCACAGACATCTTTACTTTAAATATATATGCATATGTATATTAATCAACAGTAATTTGTGTGACTGTGTGTATAAATGTGTGTGTGAGTGAGTGATTGAGTGTGTGTGTGACTGAGTGTATGAGTGAGTGTGCATGTACGAGTGAGTGTGAGTGTATGTGTGTGACTGTGTGTGAATGAGTGAGTGTGTGTATGTGTGTGTGTGTGTGTATTTAAGTATATGTGTGTGTGTGTGTGTGTGTGTGTGTGTGTGTGTGTGTAAGAAATTCCAGGACCAGCTGAAAATTGACACTAGGATGTTCCAGAATGTGTTGCTACAAAAGCAAAGTACTGCAGATGCTGAAAATCTGCAATAAAAAGTAAAATTCTTAGCAGGTCAGGCAGCGTGTATAGAGAGAACGGCACTGCTGCCCCAGCAAAGGGCTATTGACCTGAAACTGTTACTCTGTCCATAGATACTGCCTGACCTGCTGAGTGTTTTCAACATGTTCTGGTTTTGTTCCAGGCAGCACTGGGTGACATTAAGCTTCTCCTTTTCAATGTATTTGCCTCCCACTCTCCAGTTTTATTGTTAACGATGGCTCATCTTCAGACTCCTCCTGAAGTGAGATGTGGAAGTTGCAATCTCAACCCTTGTTCACCCGTCAGGAGCTGCTGATGACAGACACCCTGGGGATACAACGGGGTGACTTCCAGAGAACCGACTCTGTTCATTTACTGCAAACTGGGCCAGAGGTGAGAGAGGAAGTCAGAGCTGCTGCCTGTCTAATTGCTGGGGGAGGATGGTAGCCTGGGTCAGAATGGAGATTGTGGTATTCCAGTCTCTCCCGAGTGAAGAACGAATTGAACCCAACTATGCTGCCCCCGCAGTTGATCAGCCTGTGTGAATGTATTATGCAAACAGCATGGGGCACAGTGGTTGGCAATACTGCCTCACAGCACCAGGCACCCGGTTCAATTCATGGCTTAGGTCTCTGTCTGTATGAAACCTGCACAATCTTCAAGTATCTGCATGGGTTTCCTCTGGGTGCTCCGGTTTCCTCTCACAGTCCAAAGATGTGCGGGTTAAGTTGATTGGCCATGCTAAAATAATCCTAGTGTCAAGGGGATTAGCAGGATAAATTATGGGGATTATGGGGATAGGGCCTGGGTGGGATTGTGGTCAGTGCAGACTCGATGGGCCGAATGGCTTTCTTCTGCACTGTCGGGATTCCATTCTATCCTAAGACTCATAGATACCAAATGGACACTTGACAGGGCACTTCTACAAACCTGTAACCATGAATTGCCCATTTCAGGTGATAGGAAGACAGGATGATACTGCAGAGACAGAGGCCACTCAGTTCATAGTACCTGTGGTGGCTCTTTGAAAGCACTATCCAATTACCATCACTCTTTCCCTGCTCTCTTCCCACAGCCCTGCAAATACTCAAGTATAGGCAATCCTCGGACTTACGAAATAATCGGCTGCTGAGTACTGTGTCGTAAGTCAAAACATCAAAAGTCTGAACGGATTTTCCCATCGGAACATTGTTACAAATGAAATGTTACTTCCTGAATTCTGCTTCCATCATCTTGTAACACCACAAACTGAGGGACAGAATCACCCCTTATTTGATGCTTTGTAGTTTTGAAGGAAAACCCAGTTTACAATATGTGTGTTCAGTAAACTCAAACGTTCTGTTAGGCAGACATTCAACTCACCAGTTTCCATCAAGTCGGTGGTTTTAAACTGGGGCTTTTGTCACGGTAATGCTTGTGAGATCTTCAATATCTGAAAAGCAATTTCCCGAGCTAGTGAAAGGCACAGAAGATCAAGGAACTTAACAGTTGGCAAAGACTAACTGTTCACTGGCAATGGCAACATCCAATCAAAACTGACACTGTAAAGCTGAAACTGGATGTAAATTTATAAACGTCAGAAGCAACGTTTGTTGTAACTTCATAAAGTTTCTGCTCTTATTTATCCAATTCACTCAAAATTTCTGACTGAATTTGCTTTCACTGCCCTTCCAGATCATCAAAAAATCACTGCCAAAAAATAATCCTCTCTTCCCCTGGGTTCTTGTACTTTATTTAATAGAAATCTGTGACTTGTGGTTAATTGCCCACCTATCAGTGGAACCAATTCCTCCTTATTCACCTCATCAAGGTAACACAGCAAGAAAAGAGCTTTTGGGAAAAGGATCAGAGAAAGAATACACTTTCCCATTATTGACTAAGACATAACAGAGGTCATGAAAATTTAGAGGGATTTCAATAGGTTAAACATAGGTCGAGACTATGACCAACTAGCTAGACTATTAATCCAGAAACTCAGCTAATGTTCTGGGGGCCCAAGTTCGAATCCTGCCACGACAGATGGTGGAATTTGAATCCAATAAAAAATATTTGGAATTGGGAATTTATTGGTGACTATTGTCGATTGTCAGAAAAATACATTTGGTTCTCTAATGCTCTTCAGGGAAGGAAATCTGTTGTCCTTACCTGGTCTGGTCTACATGTGACTCCAGAACCACAGCAATGTGGTTGATGTTCAACTGCCCTCGGATCACTAGAGAAGGGCAATAAATGCTGGCCCAACCAGCGATGCCCACGTCCCACGAATGAATTAAGAAAAAGGTGACTCCATTTGTAAGGCAGATGAACAGGGAATTCAAAGGAAGCCTCTCTCATCAGAGGAAAAAGTCTCTCAACACCGAAGTAAAGTCCAACAAATATATTTGGTATCACGAGCTTTCAGAGTGCCACCCCTTCATCAAGTGTGTGGTGACTCACCTGATGAAGGGGCAGTGATCCAAATGCTCTTGATTCCAAATAAACCTGTTGGACTTTACCCTGGTGTTGAGAGACCTCTTACTGTGCCCATCCTAGTCCAACCCTGGCATCTCCAAATCATCTCTAAGCAGAGGGTGGTGAGAATGTGAAAAGCAGAGGGATAAGCTGAGATGAAGTAAGGTGAGCTGGTGTGCAACATAAACACCATGTTTATGAACCAGTTAGACCAAACAGTAGACCAGGTGGTCACATGTGCCTGGGATGAGGCAGGTACAAAGGAGGTCACGTGTCTGTGGCGTGGGAGTTCTCCCCAGAGTGTGGGCAGACAGACAGCATGTAATAGCTGTTCAGGATTTACAATAAACCTCTATTGTTGTAAGTCATTGCAACCCAGTGCTCCTACAGCCTGTGCTGTTAATATTCCATGTAAAATTGTCAGTCTCTGTCACCAATAAAGGTTAAGAGTAGAATTCATAAGGAATGAAACCCAAAATGAACAGCGACTGCAGTGCCAGGAGGATTTATCTTGTTGCTGCTTCCTTCAGCAATTAGGCATATGTTAGATTCTGGTACCCAGGCACAGTATGAGTGGACCAGACATTCTGAAATCCATCACAAATGAATGAACCTATTCAATGGCAGCTTTCCATCAGGATTATTTTGGAAACCCTGCAGTTCAGGAAAGATGCAGATTACATTCCAGCATCTGTACCCTGCCATTCCCCTGGTTGCCATGCTGATAATTTGAACAGATGCTTCCCGCAGTCACACTGACACAGAGAGCGAGCGTCAGATATGAGAGCTCTCTACTTAAAGAATCATGTTGTGCGGCTTAGAAGCAAAATATCTTGAAGTGTCAGTGGGAGAGACAAGAGTTGGCAGCATCAGCTGTGGCTCAGTGGGTAGCACTCTTGCCTCAGAGTCAGAAAAGCTGTGGGTTCAAGTCCCACTCCACAGACTGGAATATGTAATTTAGGCTGAAACTCCTGGAGCAGCACTGAGGCGAGTGTTACACCAGCAGAGATGGTATCACCCAGATGAGATATTTGCCCAGTCTGCTCCATCTTAGGTAGGTGTAAAAGACCCCTTTGGTCTACATAAAGAAGAAGTGGAGCTTTCCCGAGTGTCTTGGACAGTATTTAAACCACAGTCGGCGGATCATCTGATTATCACTTGTGGGATCTTACTGTGCTCAAATTGGCTGCTATATTTATTCCATGGAGTGTTCATAAGACTAGAAGCAGAATTAGGCCTTTCAGCCCATTGAGCCTGCTTCCCCATTTGATCATGGCTGTTCATCCCCATTTTCCTGCCTTCTCGCCTTCAACCCATTACCTGTTAAAAATCTGTCTCATTCCTCCTTAAATTTACTCACTGTCTCAGTAACCACTGCACCTTGGGACAGTGAATTCCACGGGGGGGAGGGAGGGATGATGTAAATGTGAAAAGGCACCGTAATCTGACACTTTAATCGGCTGGAAAATATTTTGAAACCTCTGGAATTTATGCAAATCACTCTTACAGAAATGCAAGTCTTACCGAATTTTTTTATTTTTTATTTATTCATTCACAGGATAGGATAAGCCCTGATAGCCTCTGAACTTAGCTCGGCCCATTTCAGAGGGAAGTTGTGAGTTTTGGTGCAGATCTGGAGTCACATTTAGGTCAGGCCACATTAGACCAGCAGATTTCCTTCTCTAAATGATATTGATGAACTAGATGGGTTTTTTTTCAAACAACAATCCGATAGTTTCACAGGCACAGAGACTCAGACTAACTATTTTAACTCCAGTTTTATTTAGTTGAGCTGAATTTAAATTCACCAGCTGCATTTGAATTTATTTCTCGGAATCACTAGACCAGGCCTTTTAGCGAGTAACATAATCGCTTCACTACCATTCCCCAGATGGGCTCGATTCCCCCATTTGGCTCAGTTCCCAACCTCAGCTGGTTCACTATGAGGGGAAGCCAAGTACAGGGCAGGTGTCATTTTAATCGGGTGAAAGCTGTGTCAGCAGAAGGTGGAACTTGTCCAAATCACCTTTGTTGCTCAACAAAAGAGAAAAAGAAGAGAGGAACAAAAGGGAATCTGGCAAGCAGCGGCAGCGGGACACTGCACTGATCCTTGGCACCATCATTATGCACCACCCCATCACAAACGGAAGCCTGGCTTTAGAACCAGGGCCAGGTGGAGATATTTTAGATCCAACTTCTTTCAATTCAGACACAGGAGTCTCTGTTCCATAATTCCAATTTGAGAATAGCTATTACTTGCAGAGACCCAGTAGAACTGCTTCCAAGTCCTTCCCCATTCCCAAAGATTCAGAAACAAAGAAACTAGAAGCAGGGGGAGGCCATTTGGCCCCTCGAGCCTGCTCCGCCATTCACTCTGATCATGGCTGATCACCAATTTAATATTCTGATCCCCCTCTCCCCCATATCCTACGGTCCCTCTGGCCGCAAGAGTTATATCTAATTTCTTCTTGAAATCAGACAACATTTTGACGTCAACTACTGTGGTAGTGAATTTCACACATTTACCACTCTCTGGGTAAAGAAATTTCTCCGCATCTCAGTTCTAAAAGGTTTATCCCTTATCCTCAAACTATGACCCCTAGTTCTGGACTCCCCCACCATCGGGAACATTCTTTCTGAATCTACCCTGTCTAACCCTGTTAGAATTTTATAAGTTTCTATGAAATTCCCTCTCCCTCTTCTAAACTCCAGTGAATATAATCCTAAGTGACTTAGTCTCTCCTCAAATGACAGACCTGCCATCCCAGGAATCAGCTTTCACTGTACTCCCTCTATAGCAAGAACATCCTTCCTCTCACATGAATCCACTTTAAGAGTTAAGGTGCCAAATCACCTAAATTGCAATTTGCCTGTTGCTGGCAGGTTTATGCCTCTCCACCAGAATAATCGGAAATTAGTCCCTTGCCCCTTCAACCAACCCACCAATGCAGCGGTCAACACCTCCCACAAATATCGAAGACCTTCCCCTGGCAATTTTTTTCATATTTTCTTTATCAGTTATGTCACTGATTTGTCCTGGAAAATGATGATGATGGAGTTCTGATGACAGGCCAGCTTCAGCCCTCCCACCATGACTGTGCAAATCTACCCCATCATCCTCTGCTTCCCCCTCCTCCAATCTCTCTTTTTCCTCCCCTTCCAATATTATTAATATGGCTGTGCTACCCCTAAACCCCTCGGTCTTGTTGTCCTGATGCCCCATGTGGACCAGATTTCTCCTCACTTTGAGGCCTGTTGCACTGCAACCTAGAGAGTCTTCCCCCCACTGAGCACCCCCCCCCCCCCCACCCACCACCCACCTCTGCCTCCCACCGCGACATTACCAGTTTCCCATCTAAATGCTGCAGTTGAATCCCTTGATAATTTCTGCTGATCAGTATGAAGCCAGAAACCTCTAGGAGTGAGGGTTTGAGAGGGGCCCTCCATACCATGCTGGGCAAGACTGTCATAGAACTGTCAAGCCCTCCCCCTCCCTGGACTTGGACACAGACATTGTAGTGTAGACCGACAGGATTATTTATCTTTTCTGGCCCTGACTACCTCTAGCCCAGGATGGTCAAAGCTTCCTGAACCCAATTAATTATCTCCTCCAGTCATGTGTCTGTGTGCATCCTTTAGCTCAAAGGGCTAAATGGCCTCTTCCTGCTCCTGTGTTTCTATATTTCTTCCCTGGTCTTCACCCCTCAAGTTAAGTCTTTGCCCATGAGCCCTTTCTGCTTGGAAATCCAAATGCATTACATCTACTGCATCTCCTTTATTAATCCTATTCATTCCCACTTAAAGAAATTTAATAAAGTTGTCAGGCATGATCTCCCCTGTATGAAACCATGCTGGTTTCTTGTTTGATTATATTACGTATTGGTTACTCTGCTTGATTATATGATGTAGTCGTAACCACTCTGCTATTTATAATGGACACTAACATTTCAAGTGCAGAGAACTTGGAGGATTGTGGAGTTGATGTGATAAAGGCTAAAGCCACAGATGGAATTGGAAAACGAGGATGAAAATTTTAAAATGGAGGTGTTGCCAGTTGAGAGTCATTTGAGTTAACAAATGAAAATAAGCTACTGGAAAATAGCTTTGAGCATAACTGCACATTAACACCATCCCCCAGGCCTGACAAACATGGGATGAAAGGGAGAAAGGAGTTAAAATTGTGGCAGTATGAAATTCATTCATTCCACGCTGACTTGCCAGGAACACTGTGGACAGACAGCAACAGCCTCATTCAGATTCGTAAGTCAAGCAGTTGATTCCTTCATTCAGGCTCCAAAGTGACAAACTTCAGGCCTCCCCTGTTCTGACCTTCCTCAAGCTCTCCAATCTGCATTTAGAGTCATAAAGGTTTACAGCATGGAAATAGGCCCTTCGGCCCAACCTGTCCATGCTGCTCAGTTTTTACCATCAAGCTAACCCCAATTGCCCACACTTGGCCCATATCCCCCTACACAGTCCAAAGATGTGCGGGTCAGGTTGATTGGCCATAATAAATTGACCCTGGTGCCAAGGGATTAGCAGGGTAAATATGTCATATTATGGGAATAGGGCCTGGATGGATTGTGATTGGAACAGACTCAATGAGCCAAATGGCTTCCTTCTGAACTGGAGGGATTCTATGATACCCGTCTTACCCATATAATTGTCTAATTGCTTTTTAAGGAATAACGTTGTGCCCATCTCTACCTCTGGCAGCTCATTCCAGGCACTTAATACACTCTATGTGAAAACACTGCTCCTTTGGACCCCTTTGTATCTCCCTCTTCTCACCTTAACTTCAGAATCAATCCTACAACTATTATATTTAACTTAATTGCCAGCCTCCATTCCAACCCCAGCACCCCCCCTTATCCTCACTCCATCCCATTGTCACAGCCACAGACGCTCCCATCCTAATCTCTACTGTTATTAGGTCATTGACATTGGATCTAAGGGGTAGATGGCTGGGGAGTTAGGCTAAAGTAATCAAGCCAGTAAGTAGGGGTGAGCCTGATACTCCCCTGTACTCTAGTCTCCTTCTCCCAGCACACCTTCCACCTCCACTCACCCCATGCTCACATCTCTCACAGATACAGTCAAGATTAAAAGGGTTTTTAAAACTTTTTAAACCACATTACCTCCAATTACAAGGAACACACAGCACAAAAACAGGTCATTTGACTCAACTGGTCCCAGCCAGTGTTTATATTCCACATGAGCCTCCTCCTCTCTCACTTATCTCACACTGTGAGATATTATTGCACAAACTCCTCAATGTATTTGTATAAAACTCCTCTCTTCATTGTGTCATTGGAGAGTTTAACCTGTTTATTTAAAATGAGCTAATATCCTCATTAAAACAGTGGTGAGAGTACCTGATGTGACTGTGTTGAGTGTTCTGATAATAATCTTGCAATGTGATCTCTGTCTCCAGCTATTTCCCTATTTTTAGAACCTCCACATCATCAGCCGATGAGGATTCAGATTTCTTCACCTTCAGTGTTCTGGACAACCCTCGCTGGGCTTGTTTAGTCAAATGATCCCAGTATGTTGAAAGAACAGACCATTCAGCCCATTTGGTCTGTGCTGGTGTGAATGTATTATATGAGTCTCTTCCTGTCCTGCTTCATTTTACCCTATCATTAAATTCTTTGACTCTTTTCTCCATCCTGTATTTACCCAGCTTCCCCTGAAATGTATTTATTCTATTCACGTCAGCCACTCCCTACAACAAGTTCCACATTCTCATCACTCTCTGGGTAAGGAAGTTTCTCCTGAATTCTTTTGGATTTATTCGTGACAATTTATCATTATGGTTCTAGCTTTGGTCTTTCCCAATGATGAAAACATTTTCTCTGCATCTACCCTATCATAGGGGAGACGATGGCCTAGTAGGATTATCACTAGACCATTAATCCAGAAACTCAGCTAATCCTCTGGAGACGCGGGTTCGAATCCCACCACAGCAGATGGTGGAATTTGAATTTAATAAAAACTATCTGGAATTAACAATCTACTAATGACCATGAACACCATTGTCAATTGTCAGAAAAAACCCATCTGCTTCACAAATGTCCTTTAGGGAAGGAAATCTGCCACCTTTACCTGGTCTGGCCTATACGTGACTCTGGAGCCACAGCAATGTGGTCGACTCTTAAACTGCCTTCCAAAGATAACTAGAGATGGGCAATAAATGCTGGCCACTTCTCATGAATGAATTAAAACACCTTTGTAATTTTAAAGATCTCTTTCAGTCACCCCATAGCCTTCCCTTTTCTACAGAAAGGTATTCCGGTCTTTGGGAAGAAATAGAGGGAGAGAAACAGCAACCATTGCTCCAATGTGGGAAGTGAGGCAGGCAATTAGACAACTTCCACAAACAACTATGTGATAATAACCAAATCATCTGTTTTTATATTGATTAAAGATTCAATATTGGTCAGAACACCAAGGAGCACAATCTTATCCTTTTTCAACTGGTGTTGTGGGATCTTTTGCATCTACCCAAGACAGCAGACATAATCTCAGTGTACTGCATTATCCAAACAGTGCAATACTCCCTCTGCAAGTATCAGCCTAGATTAATGTACTCAACTCTCTGGAGTGGGACTTTGCCCTTCTGACCCAAAACTGAGAGTGCAGCCCACTGAGCCAACACTTCCTGGTTTTATTAACTGTCAGTAACAGTTAAAATTATTTTCTGAATGGCTTTGTCTCAAAATAGAGGAAATATTAAATGAATGAATCAAACTTCAGTGTGAGTGTCTGTAATTTGAATGTCAAATAAGTAACCACATATAATTCAGTGTGTGGAAAAAGCTGTCTATAGCCTGAGGCCACTAGAAGGAGAAATGTGTAGTACACCATGCCAGCTGATGCAGTCTCCTTTTTAATGTAAAACTTGAGAGACATCAAACAGCATGTATCATCAACTGTATGTGTGATGAGATGCTGGCTTATTGCAGTGCAGATCAATTCAATTTTATATCCACATCTACTTCTAACTGTGGAGTTTCCAAATGTCCCATTTTTGTACAATTTCTCACATTTATTGGAGGTAAATTTTGACTTTGTGCGCTGGTATATGACTGATAGTGAGCTGTAAACCATTTCACGTCCCTCATGCCCAATCAATTTTATTTCCATTGGCTTTAATGGTGAGATGTCAAATGGGTTCCCAACTTGCTATCACCAGCATCACACAATAGCACAGAGCCCAGATTGAATACTTCATGTCTTCATTAGTGTGGCCTTTTTCAGACTAAAATGCTCATCAAGTTAGAGCTCTTACTCTGCTTGGTTTGTTTTCCTACTTCCCTGAAGCGCCCTGCGGTTTTTCCTACATCACAGGCTCTATACTTATTGAGTTTTTTGAAAAAGTGACCAAAGAGGTGGATGGGGGTAAGGCAGTTGATGTGGTATATGTGGACTTTAGTAAGGCGTTTGATAAGGTGGCCCATGGAAGGCTTCTGCCGAAAATGCAAATGTATGGGATGGAGGGTGATTTAGCTAATTGGATTAGGAATTGGCTAGCTGATAGAAGACAGAGGGTGGTGGTTGATGGGAGATATTCATCGTGGAGTTTGGTTACAAGTGGTGTACCTCAGGGGTCTGTTTTGGGGCCCCTGCTGTTTGTAATTTTTATAAATGATCTGGATGAGAGTATTGAAGGATGGATTAGTAAATTTGCGGATGGCACTAAAGTCGGTGGAGTGGTAGATAGTGAAGAGGGGTGTTATAGTTTGCAGAGGGACTTAGACAAGTTGCAGAGCTGGGACGAGAGGTGGCAAATGGAGTTTAATGTGGAAAAGTGTGAGGTAATGCACTATGGCAGAAATAATATATGTGTAGAGTATAGGGCTAATGGTAGGATTCTTAGTAGTCTTGATGAACAGAGGGATCTTGGTGTGTATGTGCATAGATCCTGAAAGTAGGCAGTCAAGTTGAGAAGGTTGTTAAGAAGGCATATGGAGTCTTAGCTTTTATTGGTAGGGGGATTGAATTTCGGAGCCGCAACGTCATGTTGCAACTGTACAAAACTCTAGTGCGGCCGCACGTGGAGTATTGTGTGCAGTTCTGGTCCCCACATTATAAGAAAGATGTGGAGGCATTGGATAGGGTACAGAGGAGGTTTACCAGGATGTTGCCTGGTATGGAGGGCAGGTCTTATGAAGAGAGGCTGAGGGATTTGAGGTTGTTTTCGTTAGAAAGGAGGTGGCTAAGAGGGGACCTTATCAAAACATATAAGATGATTAGAGGTTTAGCTAGGGTGGACAGTGATAGCCTTTTTCCTAGGATGGAGAAAGCTAGCACGAGGGGACACAGCTTTAAATTAAGGGGTGATAGTTATAGGACTGATATCAGAGGTAGGTTCTTTACCCAGAGGGTGGTTAGGGAGTGGAATGCCCTGCCTGCGGCAGTTGTAGATGCACCAAGTTTGGTGGCATTTAAGAGGGTAGTTGATAAGTTTATGGAAGAGAAGGGAATGGTTTAGTTTGGAGGGTCATTGCTTTTTTTTCATAATTGGTCGGCGCAACATCGAAGGCCGAAGGGCCTGTTCTGCGCTGTAATGTTCTATGTTCTATGTTCTATACAAATGCAAGATGTTATTTGCTGTGAACGTCCGTGTCATTCACTGTTATTGACATTTTCAGGTGAATAGACTTCTGTCGCTAATCCATTTTTGCAGCATTTTCCCAGCACTCTGCTTTTCCATATCTGCATTTCTTATCTGTACTTTTCACTTCCTTGGATCTAATTTCCTTACAGTCTCTCTTCTTTATTTGCCTCTCTGATTTTTTAACAAGCCTACTCAATGTCAACAGTTTTATAAAGAAGGGTCCCATGTGCATGAATTTGGGAAGGGTAACAGCGCAGTTTTAGAGTATTTTTTACCTACAGCAGGGATCCCATGGCATGTTCAAAGAAGTGGAGATACCGATGTTGGAGTGGGGTAAACACAGTAAGAAATCTCACAACACCCAGGTTAAAATCCAACACGTTTATTTGGTAGCACAAGCCACTAGCTTTTGGAGCACTGGCCCTTATTGTAGACAATTGTAAATTGAGTTTGTGTCTTTATATGCCCTGTTTGTGAACAGAACTCCCTCCAAACTGATGATGGGGCAGCACTCCAAAGCTAGTGGTTTGTGCTACCAAATAAACCTGTTGGACTTTAACCTGGTGTTGTGAGACTTCTTACTGTGTTCAAAGAAGAGCAGGTGAGTTCTTCCTCAACCAACACCGGTGAACAGGCCTTGGTTTGATGCCTCATCCAAAAGACAGCACCGCTGGCAGTGTGGCACTCTCTCAGTCTTGCGTAGGCAAAACCTGCTTTGATTAAGTGCTAAACTTCCTGAACCTATGACCTTCTGTCTCCGAATGCTTTATGATTTGATTTGATTTATTGTCACATGTATTAGTATACAGTGAAAAGTATTGTTTCTTGCACACTACATAGACAAGACATACCATTCATACAGAAAGAAAGGAGAATTTGCAGTATGTACAGTTACAGTCATACAGGATATAGAGAAAGATCAAATTAATGTGAGGTAACTCCATTCAAAACTCTGATAACAGTAAGGAAGGAGCTGCTGTTGAGCCGGTTGTTACGTGACTTCAAACTTTTGTTCTTTTTCCTGTTGGAAGAAGGTGGAAGAGTAAATGTCTAGGCTATGTGGGATCCTTAATTATGCTGGCTGCTTTGCCAAGACAGTGG
The DNA here is from genome assembly GCA_024679065.1 of Sphyrna mokarran. Taxonomy (NCBI): domain Eukaryota; kingdom Metazoa; phylum Chordata; class Chondrichthyes; order Carcharhiniformes; family Carcharhinidae; genus Sphyrna; species Sphyrna mokarran. The sequence goes on along the minus strand of JAGIQG010000020.1, from coordinate 46,467,568 downwards.
GAAGTGAAGACAGAGTCAATGGATAGGAGGCTGGTTTACATGATGGGTTGGGCTACATTCATAAGCTTTTGTAATTTCTTGTGGTCTTGGTCAGAGCAGGAGTCATACCAAGCTGTGATACAACCACAAAGAATGTTTTCTATGGTGCCTCTGTAAAAGTTGGTAATGAGCCATGACTGACACAGCCAGTTGTTCGGAAGGCCTGGCTTACCAGTGGTATGGCAAAGTGTGCATGCCCGTAGGTTGAAACAGAGCAGTGAGAGGTTCATTACACTAAAAACAGCTCAAAACCTCAGCTCCACAACTTAAAGATTGCAACTGTTTGTTTGCAATCGTTAATAAGGAAGAACTTTCAAAGGAAACTTGGGAGATTCCAATTCTCAGATGTAATCAGAGAGAACAGATGATTTGGCTGTATTTATATGCTGGATGATGCACAGAGTTTGACATTTCCACAACCAAATAGGGTATGTGGGGGAGGGGAAATGGTTCAGTGCCAAAAAACATTTGGCAAATATTAGCTGGCCACTGATAAATCCAATAACAGATTCAAGAGAAACCTCTTTACCCAGGGAGTGTATAGAATGCGGAATTTGCCACCACAAGTAGTGGTTGAGGTGAATAGCGTAGAGCTACTGAATGACAAACCAGATACGCAAGGAAGAAAGGAAGAGACAAATATACTGATAGGGTGAGATGAATAAGGGAGGAGAGACTTGTGTGAAGGATAAACACCAGCACAGATCATTCTGGCCAAATGCCCTGTTCGCATGCTGTAAATCTGATATTGAGGTTAAAAAAAATAGAAGTTAATATCTAACTGCATTGTTATTTCAATAAAAACATTGCATAGTTTAGAGGGATTTGTGAGGTAAATATATGGAGTTACTGGAATAGGGCCTGAGTGGGATTGTGATCGATGCAGACTCGATGGGCTGAATGGCCTCCTTCTGCACTGTAGGGATTCGATAATTATTGTTGTTTGAAAAAGAAGAATGTTAAACAACTTGGGGAATGAGTATAAGAATGGGAGTAGATTAGGTGGAGATAGATTTAGTGCAGGCTTTGATGGAGCATGGTAATTCAACTTCCTGTGATCAATGAAATATTAATATATTCACAGATAGTAAATGTTTGGCACTAAAGGCAGATCATGTTGCATGAATTTAAAGAGTAAGCGCGTCACTAAAGCTACATTGGTTTGAGTCTCGTTCTGTATACTGATAATTAATCTTGGTCCAGGATAGGATTTAAGGAGCTACAACCTGCTGGATCACGGAAGAACAAAAAGAAAATTCAGCTGCAGTCCTGACTCTTTATCGTGGTCAGATAGCTGTAGGTGAGAACAAGATAGGGGGCTGGCTGTAATGCCCTCCACAATTAAATAGTCAGGAAATTGGCTCTTGGCTAAAGAACAAATAATAGATCATTTAGCCAAAGGCTGGTATGAAATCTCACAATACCAGGTTAAACTTCAACAGGTTTATTTGACATCACAAGCCACAAGCTCACGCTACAAAATAAACCTGTTGGACTTTAACCTAGTGTTGTGAGGCTTCGTACTGTACTTATCCCATCCAATGCCGGCATCTCCACATCGTAGCAAAAGGCTGCCAGTGGAATGTGCGGCAACACAAAGGCAGCATCTTCAGCTGGAGCGAGGTGTTAGACATTTGAATTTTTACTTTGATTCAGAAACAAAATGTCTCTTCTTTAAAGATCAACTAAAACAGCTTGTGTTTATATCATAGAATCCCTAGAGTACAGAAGGAGGCCATTCAGCCCACCAAGTCTGCACTGACCACAATCCCACCCAGGCCTTATTCCCATAACTCCACATATTTACCCCCCAATCCCTCTGACACTTCTGCAATTAATCTAACCTGCACATCTTTGGAGTATGGGAGGAAGCCAGAGCACCCAGAGAAAACCCACTTAATGTCACACATTTAATGTTGTACATTGTCCCAGGAGTAATTATGAAATAAAAATTGACATTGATCCATAAGAAAATATTAGGGACACTTTGTCAAAAGGTAGGTCTAAACATTAACGGAGCAGTTGGATTGTTTTTATAACAATTTACAGCCCCATCGTCATTTTCACTGATACCAGATTATTATTTCACAACATTTCAAACAGAATTCACAATCTCAAATGATGGGATGTGAACTCATGTTTTTTGCATTGTTTGTCCAGTAACATAATTACCACGTTCCTGTATGTCTGTTGAATAGACACTTGGTGAAGCGGATTGAATCCCAATGAGAGGCAGCATCTCAAGAAAGGCTTGGAGATGGAAATTACCATCAGGCAGACACAATGCAATTACAAAACTATTTACTTATAAAACCTGATGTTATTCCTTCCTCCACCCCATGTAGTTAAGGAGAATGTAATGGGTGGGGACTGCAAGTCAAAGAACAAAGAACGAAGAAAATTACAGCACAGAAACAGGCCCTTTAGCTATCCAAGCACGCACTGACTATGCTGCCCTGACAGAACTAAAACTTCCTACTCTTCCGGGAATCATATCCCTTTATTCCTATCCAATTTTGAGGTTGGAGAAGCATTGAACTTTGACTTCGAGCTGGTTCCTGCCTGTAGCCATTTTAACTATCAGCTTTTGGGTGTCACCAATGAGAGATTTTCCTAAAATTTGTCAAAAGTTGATGGTGGACATGAAAAGCAGTATTGAACCTGCCAATAGCAATGTCAGCTTTTTCCTGCTGCATAGTGCATCATTCATACATGGATTCCACACCATATTGCTGGCAAAGCATAGAACATAGAACATTACAGCACAGAACAGGCCCTTCGGCCTTCAATGTTGCGCCGACCAATATAAAAAGCAATGACCCTCCAAACTAAACCATTCCCTTCTCTTCCATAAACTTAGCAACTAACCTCTTAAACGCCACCAAACTTGGCGCATCTACAACTGCCGCAGGCAGGGCATTCCACTCCCTAACCACCCTCTGGGTAAAGAACCTACCTCTGATATCCGTCCTATAACTATCACCCCTTAATTTAGAGCTGTGTCCCCTCGTGCTAGCTTTCTCCATCCTAGGAAAAAGGCTATCACTGTCCACCCTATCTAAACCTCTAATCATCTTATGTGCTTCAATAAGATCCCCTCTTAGCCGCCTCCTTTCTAACGAAAACAACCTCAAATCCTTCAACCTCTCTTCATAGACCTGCCCTCCATACCAGGCAACATCCTAGTAAACCTCCTCTGTACCCTCTCCAATGCCTCCACATCTTTCTTATAATGTGGGGACCAGAACTGCACACAATACTCCAAGTGCGGCCGCACTAAGTTTTGTACAGTTGCAACATAACGTTGCGGCTCTGAAATTCAATCCCCCTACCAATAAAAGCTAAGACTCCGTATGCCTTCTTAACAACCTCATCGACTTGACTGCCTACTTTCAGGGATCTATGCACATATACACCAAGATCCCTCTGTTCATCAACACTATTAAGAATCCTATCATTAGCCCTATACTCTACACATTTATTATTCCTGCCAAAGTGCATTACCTCACACTTTTCCACATTAAACTCCATTTTCCACCTCTCGGCCCAGCTCTGCAACTTGTCCAAGTCGCTCTGCAAACTATAACACCCCTCTTCACTATCTACCACTCCACCGACTTTAGTGTCATCTGCAATTTTACTAATCCATCCTTCAATACCCTCATCCAGATCATTTATAAAAATTACAAACAGCAGGGGCCCCAAAACAGACCCCTGAAAGCGGTCTCTGATTCGCCCACTCCACCATTAACTCAGTGCAATCTTCAGGGCACCACATTTAAGGAATGCCCCGGCCACAATTAAATATAAGTTTTAACTTTATTTATTAGTCTCGCAAATAGGCTTACATTAACACTGCAATGAAGTTACTGTAAAAATCCCCTAGTCGCCACACTCCGCTGCCTGTTCAAGTACACTGAGGGAAAATTTAGCATGGCCAATGCACATAATCAGCACTTCTTTCAGACTGTGGGAAGAAACCAAAGCATCTGGAGGAAATCCACGCAGACACAGGGAGAATGTGCAGACTTCACACAGGCAGAACCTGGGTCCCTGGCGCTGTGAGGCAGCAGTGCTAACCACTGTGCCACCACATCACCCCAATCTCCAGAAAACGACAGGGTGCTCAGTAGAAGGTTTCTTCCATGTGCTTTGTGCAAGATTTCCATCACTTTTGTGGAATCCCCTCACAATGACTGAACACATCAATCGTTCATGTATCTCTGAGGGAATGAGAATGTCTCCCACAATGCACAGGGATAGTATCACTCATTCCAATCATTGTCAACATGTGCTCTTTGCACCTTTGAGCTGTGAGAGGATGTCACCACCCACCACTATCCCATATGCCTCAGCCTTGGTGACACAGCACCTCAAGAATACAACACATAAATAACATAAAATCAGGAAGGTCAGAAGAGGTGAAACTTTCCAAGCTGTATTACCATGATATGATCCTAGTCAGCACATATGGCAAGCAATACAATGGTTCGCACTGCTGCCTCACAGAGCCAGGGATCCGGGTTCAATTCTGGTCCTGGACGACTGTCCGTATGGAATTTGCACATTCTCCCCATATCTGCATGGGTTTCCCCTAGCTGTATGATTCCAACGTATAGGCCTGATAATGGGATTGAATGGCAGGAAATGCAGCCCACTATTGATTGGGGTGGTGGGAGGAGTGCCAGAGGAAGGGGAGTGAGTGATATAAGTAAAGCCACCTATACTCCCACATAGCTATTGGTTGCTCACGCCCTTAAAGGGGACAAGCTTTAATGCTGACAAAAAATGTAACTTTGGCCTTCTTTTCCGCTCTTATCACCAAACCTTTTGATTTTTGATTTGATTTAATTTATTATTGAAACACGTATTAGTATACAGTGAAAAGTATTGTTTTTCACGCGTTGTACAGACAAAGTACACCGTTCACAGAGAAGGAAACGAGAAAATGCAAAATGTAGTGTTACAGTCATAGCCAGGCTGTGGAGAAAGATCAAGGTATTAATGCAAGGTATTAACGTTACCTGCTCGATGCGAACAGAAGTGGAAACTTCAACCACTGTTAGAAGGTAGAAAATGAGGCAGGCAGTTTTTCTACAGCAAACTCTGCGTACAATTATATGATAATAACCAGAATCTGTTTTAATGACATTGGTCGAGGAGTAAACATATTGACCAGAACATTGGGAGAAAATTCCTCTGCCCTTCTCCAAATTAGTGTCTTGGAATTCTTTACATCCACCTGATAGGCCTGCAAGGTCTTAGTTTAACACTTCAGCCAAAGGACTTCACTTCGGACACTGCAGCCCTCTCTCAGTATTGCACTGAAACGTCACGTTGGAGTTTGTTGTCCTTGTCTCCAGCTGGAGATTGAACCCACAACCTTCAGACTGTGCATGGTGTTACAGACTGGGCCACAAACTATCGCGTGGAGGGATTGCATTACGATTTAAGATTTTATCTCAATCCTTTATTGTACTACTTATTTGTCAAAGGCGCCAGTCTACATGGTGTGCTTATATGAAACCTCAGATTGGTGATCCTAATGCTATCTTGTTACAGTATTGAAAAGGCTCCCCAGCGTATTTGTGTGCGAGGAGGATTAAAGGAAAAAGCAAGCACAGAAAATAGTACGCAGCTGGCTTACAAAGTAATGATAATGAAGTGCTGGGAGCATGGGTGGAACGAGAGAATAGATGGAGAACTGTCATTTCATCTGCTCTGGTGCTGAGAAGCTACATGATAATAAGGATGTAGTGGTTGCCACTGTCAATGGGATGAAAGAAAGAACTTGCATTTATATAGTGCTTCATCACACTTCTTGGAAACATTCCAAAACACTTCACAAACAATGAGCGGCTTTGAAGTGCAGTCAGTGTTGTTATGCAGTCAAAGTGCTTCACGAGTGGCAATCTGCAGACTGCTTCACTCTTATGTTTTACAACTGCTCACGCAAGAAGGCCACCCCTGGCCCTTGAGCTTCTTTGCCTGAATGTGGAACTGGTTACTTGTGTACATGTTGAATTGCACCATTAAGAACAAAGACGCAACAAAGATAGATCTATATTTAGGGATAGATAAGGAGAAACCCTTCCCCCTTATGGCAGCTCAACATTGAGATGAGCTGCATTGTTTAGAAGCATTCCCTGAAAGCGGAGGGTAATGGAAATTTCAAACAAATCCCCCCCAAAAAGATGCTGGTCGCAATTTTCCCATCGCACTGTGTTACTTTTTTTAGCGCAGTGGGTCAGGAGAATTCCATGGTGTCCAATTCACAGGGTTTGTGCCAGCATTCGCGCCCCGCTTGCACGTCTCAGTGCCAGATTTCCAGCAGCATCTGCTCTACACCGGAAATCGGCAGGGAGATACACAAGCCATTAAAATGGTCATCCTGACCCACTAACCTCTTCCACTCCGTCGAAGTGTTTTATTCCAGCGGGATCACATTAGCTCCCCACTCTCAGGGAACTAGCAGCCTGATCCCACTGCTGGAGTGGTACAGCCGGGGATTGGGGGTGGGGGGTCATTCGGGGTCCCCCAGGGGGTTAGGTAGTGGGGGGAGATGAGGGATCCCTGGGCATTGGCAGTGCCAGCCTATGCCCCCAGCACTGCTCTCCACTGTTCCAACCTGCTGTGGGAAGATTGGCACTGCAGGAGGAGGGAGCAGGCTGGAGATCACAGCGGGCAGTGATTGAGCTGGCCAACAATCAGTGAGGCTGAAGGTGCAGGGCTACTATGTAAGGTCCAGTCTTGGCAATGACAGATCAGTGCATGTACAGTGGCCCACTCAGTGTACTGATTTGAGCCTCTCTGGAGGGGATAGGCCCTGTCCCCCTGAAATTTAATGATATTCACACTGGTGGCTCTGCAGTGCACAGAGTGTGAGAGATTCTTGTCTGAACCTGCACTGAAAAAACAAATATGAATCCAATTTTCATGCGAATCCGCCACTTGAGAATCCGCCCATTGAGGCTGTGGTGGGGGATCAACTGGAAATTAAAGCAAGATTTTATTACAACGAGGCAAGGATACTGAGAGTTACAGACCAAAAGTGGGTACTAATCAGCCATGAGACTCAAAGGGCTGAATGGCTTCCCCGTTCGAATTTTGCTGTGCTTTTCAGATGCAGGTTCCTCAGTTTAAATCCCTTTGGGTAAATGTAACTGATCCACCTTTCACAGTATTACAAAGAAAATATTTCAACTTCAATACCAGATTCCACCAGATAATACTGGCCATTGGGAATATAGTTAATATCCCTGTAAGTGATATAGGTCAAACCACCCACACTTCCAGATAGCCATTGGTTGCTCGTGTCCTTAAAGGGGACAGCAGACTGGTGGCAAATTAACTATAGAATCACCACATTTCTGGCTAAGGGCAAGGTTGAGAGATGGACCTTCATGAATAACCTCAGGCAGTATGGGGATTGAACCTGCGCTCTGCATCACGAACTAGCCGTTCAGCCAGCTGAGCTAACCAGCTGCCCATTTATACTGTCACAAACCACACTGATATTACCTGCAAGGGTGCCCCAACTTGAAATACTGGTTTGTGGTGACGTGTAGTTTTGTTTTTGGAATGGTGCGAGGAGTCACGTAAAACTCCAGTGAGAATAACCAGTCCAACCATTGTGTACCAATTATTAAAAGACTATTAAAGATAAATACACATAAATAGGATTACAATACTCTAAGATAATTAAGTATCTGAATCAATAAACACACACACAGACAATCTATGTAGAAATTATCCTTTTATTACAAAGGAGGGGAGCACAGTGGTTAGCAATGCTGCTACGTAGCACCAAGAACCCACTTTGATTCCCAGCTTGGGTCACAGTGTGGAGTCTGCATTTTCTCCCCATGTCTACATGGGTTTCCTCCGGGTGCTCCGGTTTCTTCCCACAGTCCAAAGATGTGCAGATTAGGTGGGCTGGCGATGATAAATTGATCCTTACTGTCAGAGGGATTAGCAGGGTAAATGTGTAGGGTTACGGGGATAGGACCTGGATGGGATTGTGGTTGGCACAGACCTGATGGGCCAAATGGCGTCCCCCTTTGCTGTAGGGATCTTATAAATGTATCTATGATCCCCGAACTCCTTCTCAAATTAACTAAATCTACGTCAAATCCAATTTATAGTTACCACACAAAACAAGGCTGAGGATCAAGTCTGGGGAACATCTTTTCTTGGTCCAGGGAAGATATGTAAATTGCTTTCACAGAGCTTTCTGCAGTGCCTTGGTTATAAGAATTTGATCGAGGCCCACCCTCCTGGGTTGTGAGCTGTAGACTGACCTGTCAGGCTGTTTGAGGTCAATAGGTCTGCCTGCTTCAGATGACGCTGGCAAATACATCATTTGTGTCTTTGATTCATCCTCCTGTATATTTGGTTGTCTGCATCTCTCAAATTCCATGACTCTATAAATTAGCGTGTGTATACCTTCACTGAGCTCTTAATTGTCTAGATAAATTGTTTCCAATCAATAGGGCGATTGATCATTGATAGCCACGTCTTCAACTACTGAGGTCCTACCCTTTGAACTTCACATATCAGCCTCTTTAGCTGTTCACCTCCATTTCCTTCTTTAAAACAAACCTGAAAATCATTCCCCTTGACCAAGCTTTTTGACGCCTTTGTTAATTATCCCTTTATGTGGTTCAGTGTCAAATTCTGTCTAGATGTCTGCTAATCCCATTACTGGGAAAAATCAAAGATTTTGAATGCTTGCTACTCCTGTCAGTTGGCAGATTTCTATCTGTTGCTGGGCAGATCGCATTCTTCCATGCCTCGTTAAATTCTTGTTACTGTTGTTAATAGGCAAGATTCATGATAACACTAATATAATTCACATCCATCTATATAATCCATATGCATTTTTACAATGCATTTGTCAATTTTGACAACTTTAGGCAGTCAAGTGGATAAAGTTGTTAAGAAGGCATATGGAGTCTTAGCTTTTATTGGTAGGGGGATTGAATTTAGGAGCCGCATCATCATGTTGCAACTGTACAAAACTCTAGTGCGGCCGCACTTGGAGTATTGTGTGCAGTTCTGGTCCTCACATTATAAGAAAGATGTGGAGGCATTGGAGAGGGTACAGAGGAGGTTTACCAGGATGTTGCCTGGTATGGAGGGCAGGTCCTATGAAGAGAGGTTGAAGGATTTGAGGTTGTTTTCGTTAGAAAGGAGGCGGCTAAGAGGGGATCTTATTGAAGCATATAAGATGATTAGAGGTTTAGATAGGGTGGACAGTGATAGCCTTTTTCCTAGGATGGAGAAAGCTAGCACGAGGGGACACAGCTTTAAATTAAGGGGTATGAGTTATAGGACGGATATCAGAGGTAGGTTCTTTACTCAAAGAGTGATTAGGGAGTGGAATGCCCTGCCTGCAGCTGTTGTAGATGCGCCAAGTTTGGTGGCGTTTAAGAGGTTAATTGATAAGTATATGGAAGAGAAGGGAATGGTTTAGTTTGGAGGGGCATTGCTTTTTATTTTGGTCGGCACAACATTGAAGGCCGAAGGGCCTGTTCTGTGCTGTAATGTTCTATGTTCTATGTTCTATGCCTATAACCCACATTCTCTCATTCATAATCCTTGCGGCTGTATCTTCCTCTTGGAAGCACGGGACCAGAGGCTTGTTCTTTGTAGTTATCCATCCACTGCTGAAGCACTCAGCAATGCACCTATTACTATTTGAGTGCTCTCTTGGCCAGTTTCCCATCTTGTACCCTCTATAAACTTGGAAGTCATGCAAAACTACAATGCCTTAAACTCCTATCCTAAGTCCTGTTATCCTAACTTACACCAAATCTGTTTCACCCATTACCCCTGTGATTCGCTAAACATCTTACCTCCAAGTTCCTGCCTCACAGCTCCAGAGATCTGGATCCAATTCCTGACTTGGGTCACTGTCTATGTGGAGTTTGCACGTTCTCTCCCCATGTTTCTGTGAGTTTCCTCCCACACTCCAAAGATGTACGGATTAGGTTGATTGACCATGCTGAATTGCCCATAGTGCCCCATAATATGTTGGTTCAGGGGATTGGTGGGGTAAGTGTGTGGGGTTGATGGAGATAGAGCCTGGAGTGGGATTGTTGTTGGTGTGGACTCAATGGGCCAGCTGCTCCTTCTGCAGTGTAGAGATTCTATGATTTCACCCCTCCATATCTCAGAAATATTCTCTGTCCTCACCACCCTCAGAGATCTTTGCACTTATTCAATTGTGGCCCCTTACACACTCAAATTTTCAATGTTTGATCATTGATAGCCACATCTTCAACTACTGAGGTCCTACCCTTTGAACTTCACATATCAGCCTCTTTAGCTGTTCACCTCCATTTCCTTCTTTAAAACAAACCTGAAAATCATTCCCCTTGACCAAGCTTTTAGTCACCTTTGTTAATTATCCCTTTATGTAGTTCAGTGTCAAATTCTGTTTGATAGTACTCCTGAAACGCATTTCTGAATTTTTCACTGCATGAAAATCATAGAATCCTACAGTGCAGAAGGAGGCCATTCAGCCCATCAAGTCTGCACCAACCACAATCCCACCCCATCCCCGTAACCTCATGCATTTACCCTAGTTAGTCCCCCAACATTAAAAGGCAATTTAGTATAACCAATCAACCTAGCCCCACATATCTTTGAACGGTGGGAGGACACTACAGCACCCGGAGGAAACCCAAGCAGACATGGGGAGAATGTGCAAACTCCACACAGACAGTGACCCAAGGCAGGAATCGAACCTGAGTCCCTGGCGCTGAGGCACAATGCTAACCACTCATATAAATTCAAGTTGTTGTGACACCTTCATGCTAGGGTCATACTGCAATATCAACCAGCTTGACAGTAATTTAAACCAAGAATGTAATGTTGGGTTTTCTGCAATCCAGCATAAATCTGTTTTCCAAACCTTAAGCAACCTGGTAAGGGATTTAAAACCATAGATATTTACAACCACTTGGTCCATTGGATTACCTAACAAAGCAGCAGGGGAACAAAGTGTAATATCGCTGTAACCAAAAAGCTGAGATCATGCCATAAACTACATGAATGACTTACTAACATCACCTGATTGGGCTTGTCTTGGCACACAGTTCTTAAAAGGCTCCTGCCTGTTTTCTCTGACTCAGTAACTCAGTGGTAATCCTGTCAAGTTCTACCACACGATTTGACATGTAATGATAGTGTTTTGCAAGATTTGACAAAGTGATATGAGGATTCCTTTGGCTGGATGATTATAGAAGAACTTCATACACCCGTCTATTAGGACAGAACCCTCAGCAGCCAGAATGAACATAGAAGGAGATGGTATTCCAAGAAGCCCATATAAACAAGGACTGAGACTATCAAACGGTGTGATGGAAGTCCTCGGGGTTTTTCTGCTTGGATGAAATACGAGATGGGCAGACTGATATTTCCCAGTGTGTTTCTCCAGTGAATTAGTCATCACTTTAAGGGAAAAGTGCTGGGACTATCCACGCTGAGCCTTTAAGATACCAGAATTGGCTGAATTAGGGAGGAAGCAAGTGTCAACAAGCTCGTGAATCAGTTCAAATCATTGCTCTGATCCTGATCTGAACTGAATGTGATCTCAATGTTAAGCAAGAGCCATGAAAATTTGAAAATGAAAGCAAAATATTGCACCTGCTGAAAATCTGAAATTAAAACCAAGTGCTGGAAAAACGGATCTTCCTTTGCGTTCTACCTGATCCTCCTCCTTTACTCAAAAGCATCACATTTCTATTTCTGGATAAAAGCAAATTACTGCAGATGCTGGAATCTGAACTAAAAGAGAAAATGATAAACATTTTTGAAATGGCTTCGGAAATGGGTTAAATAGCGCAGAAAAGGTTGAAGAACCCCATTGTGTTGTCGGGTATCCAGTTACCCTTCCGATTTCTGCAGAGATTTTGACCTTATAAACAGACCCAGCTTCTCTAATTCCCGGTGACAATAAGGGAAACCTTTTTCACCAATCCGGTTCCAACACAGTCCTGATCTGAATCATCTCTGATTGAGAGATTTCACATTGCCCAATTTCAGGGGAAAATTAAACAACCTGTCACTTTATAAAACAGACTAGATCTACGATTTCATAAAAGCAAATTATTGCAGATGCTAAAATCTGAAACCAAGAGAAAATGCTGGAAAATCTCAGCAGGTCTGGCAGCACCTGTAAGGAGAGAAAAGAGCTGACATTTCAAGTCCCGATGACCCTTTGTCCAGAATGCTTTGAATGGGGGATGGTGTGAAAGGATCTAATGATTCCTACCTGGCTACAAGACCATGGACTTTGTCCAGCTGACCCTTTATATTTCTCTTCAGATCTCTGAAGAAGTCATGTTTTTCTCCCCCACAGGTGTTGCCAGGCTTGCTGAGTTTTACCAACACTTCCTGTTTTCATTTGAATGAAAATCTGGGACATTCTCTTTTAAACAGCTGTTGAGAATGCTTCTCAGTTGAAACTGTCAAAACTGAGATTGATAAGATTTTTGTTTGGCAAGCACACTAAGGGTTATGGAACCTTGTGGGTGGAGCTATTTATTTTCAAGCTGTAATCTCATCCAAACTATACCCTCATCCAACCTCAAAATCCTCTGGAGATTTCTACACTCCTCCATTTCTAACCTCTTGGCACATCTCCAATTTCCATTGATCACACTGGAAGTCATATTTGTAACTGCTATGTCTTAATGTTTGGGATTTCCTCCTTGTTTCTTTCTCCTCATTTAAGATGCTTCTTAGAATTTTAAATCTTTTACCAAGCTTTCGGTCACCTGCCCTAATGTCTCTTTATGTCACTCAATGTCAAATGTTGGCTGTTAATATTCCTGGTAAGTGCCTGGGGATGTTTTATTCTAACAAGGGAAAATTGTATAGATCACCATAATCTATTGACTGAAAGAACACAATTGAGAGGCTGAATGGCCTCATGTTAATTACTAATTTCATTTTCAAACTCTACCACACAGAAAGCCTGGAATATCACAAACCTAACATGATGAAATGATATCTATTGAAAAGCTTTGTCTATCTTGGACATTTAAAACAATTGAGATTGACAGAGGGAGAGGAATTCATTTCACCTCAACTAATTGCATTCCCAAGCAGAAAACAGTATTTACAACAACATGCATTTCTATTGCACTTTTAATATAATTAAACCTATCAAGATGTTTTACAAGAACATTACATAAATGACAAAAGAATTATTAAGATGAATGGTCAAAAATGTAGCAAAGAGATCCATTTTAAAGAGTATTTTAAAGGAAGAGAGAAGCGGAGAGGATTATGGAAGGAAATTCAGGGATTTTTGTCCAGACAACAAATGACATGGCAACTAATAGTGGAGCAATGAAAATCAAAGGTGTGTATTGTGAATACTTGACTTTACAAGACAGATAAGTCTTAAACTGTCTCTTTTAACTCAAGATAAAACGAATCGGCCTGAATGAGGGGGATGTGTGTACTGAATTCTACTTGGCAACAGGTGCCAGGGACAAGGGCCCAGGTTAAAACCTATTAAAAGTCAGGTGTGAACAAAATAGAAGTAGCTGGCCTTGCAACATGGAGACATACAAACTGGATGTCTCCAGCCGAGTCTTTTAGTCCTGCTTATGGGTGGAATCAATGGGAAATTCCTTGACAACGATAGGATCAGAAGATCCTCTACCTGACCAGAAGTTACTGTTACTAGTAAGTGGCAGGCTACCTCCCATCATTGAGAACCATGCAGCCGCAAGCCTAGGGAATCCACATATAACTCTCAGGGTGCAATATTATGCCCTCGTTCAACCCAAGACCGGAAAATCCCACCCAAGATCATGGACCTTTCCATGATCTGCCCCTTGCCTGCTCCGATTCCCATGATTTCGGTGTTGGATTCAGTCCAATATCAATATTAGAGTATCAGCTGCTGATTAAGTAATGTGCAATCGATAAAAGCACACTACTGCAGATGCTGGAATCTGAAACAAAAGCAAAAAGTACTGGCAAATCTCAGCAGGTCTGACAGCATCTGTGAAGAGAAAAAAAAAAGAGTCAACATTTTGAATCTGGATGAGTTTCTTGGCAAAATCCTAAAGCACGAAATCTTGTGGTATGATTCCTTGCATAGTTTGTGAAGTTTATCAGTCTGTATAGCAATTGTAATATATGTGACAGATAGGACTGATGAGGCTTGGAGATCATAGAGATCCTATATTGCATTCGGCCCATTGAGTCTGCACCAACAACAATATTACCCCAGGTCCTATCCCCACAATCCCACCTTGCTAATCCCTCTAACCTACATATCACAGGACACTAAGGAGCAATTTAGCATGACCAATCAACCTAACCCACATATCTTTGGACCACGAGAGGAAACCCACACAGACACAGGGAGAATGTGCAGACTCTACACAGACAGTGACCCAAACTGGGAATCCAATCCAGGTCCCTGGAGCTATGAGGCAGCAGTGCTAACTAGTGTGTCACTGTGTCACCCATCTCAAAGGATGGGGATTATGATAACATAGAGGAGAGAGAGAGAAAGCTCTTTGCAAATAAAATATAAATAAAGTATAAGCTATGCACTGAAATAATTTCATAAACCAAAGAATTATGAGCTTGGGGAATTGATATGTCTCTCAATGAATAACTGACCCTATCAGGTCAGTAATGTTCCAGCTTTGATCCTTGGTCTACTGTCATTGAAGTTTAGAAGGATGAGGGAGGGGATCTTATTGAAACTCGCAGGGTGCTGCGAGGCCTCAATAGAGTCAACGTGGAGAGGATGTTTCCAATAGGAGGAAAACCTAGAACCAGAGGACTCAACCTCAGGCTAAAGGGATAATTCTTTAAAACAGAAACGTGGAGAAATTTCTTCAACCAGAGAGTGGTGAATCTGTGGAACTCTGTCACAGAAGGCTGTGGAGGCCGAGTCATTGAGTGTCCTTGATCCTTGATAATAAGGGGATCAGGGGTTGTGGGGAAAAGCCAGGAGAATGGGGATGGGAAAAATATCAGCCATGATTGAAAGGTGGAGCAGACTCGATGGGCAGAGTGGCCTAATTCTGCCCCTATGTTATGGTCTTGCTGAGACAGCCAAAGTGGTAAGAGTGTAATTATTGGACTTAGTACTTATGAGTTAATTTGAAAAAAAATTAGCTGAGATTCCTGTTTCTGGTTGCTGTGCAGTGACTCACTAAGTGATTGTGACAGGTGAGGATGGAATTGGATTTAATTATAATGCTGCCCTTTCAGACACACCTAAACACACAATGCTATATGTGCATACAGACACACGCGCACAAATACACAGACCCTCTAGGCTTAGCTAGCTTTTCAGGAGGAGTGGGAACTGGCACACAGCAAAGATTCAATGAGAAAAAGGGAAACTTGTGACAAAGAAAACTCAATAACAGCCCTATATAATTCAATAAAAAGCGAAGGATGAAAGAAATTGTCTGAGTGTTTAATGTTTTGAGGTTTCACAGAAGAGGAAGAGGAATTCTCAACATTTCCCCATGTCTCACTTCTGCTTTGAGGTAGTCTTTCTAAACGTTGCCAGTAATTCCAAGCCCCGGGCTTTCCAACTGACTCTAAAGCAAACGAAGCAGATTTACTCTTTATTAACAGTCTTACTGCCAAGAACTGCAGGCCTCCTATTCTCCACACAGACAGTTGTACGTTGCATCAATCCTGCCTCTCCACACATGGGCCACAACAGCTGCTGGAACATTTCAACAAACCTTCCAAAATCAAAAAAGCTGTCTTCCCAATATTTACAGAAGTGAATATTAGGAATTTGAGATTCTAATGTTGAGATAAAATTAAATTCTCTTAAAATTTAATCCCCCCACCCCCAATCAGGTATTCTTATGTTGACAACATAACGTCACCAATAAGGGCTGGAATTTATTGGTATAATACTAGAGAGCAAGGAACAGAGGGTCCCAAAACTGCCTCCCAGGGAACAGTCATTCATTGGAATTTCTTAAGGGCTGCCCTCATAATTGACTCGGACATAGGCTCCCTATCCAACTGAGGATCATGGGAGACTCGGAAAGCTGGCAGACCAATCAGAAGAACATAAGAACTAGGAGCAGGAGTCGGCCATCTGGCCCCTCGAGCCTGCTCTGCCATTCAATAAGATCATGGCTGAACTTTTCATGGACTCAGCTCCATTTACCCACTCATTCATGATAACCCTTAATTCCTTTATTGTTCAAAAATTGATCTATTTTTGCCTTAAAACCATTCAATGAGGTAACCTCAACTGCTTCACTGGGCAGGGAATTCCACAGGTTCACAACCCTTTCTGTGAAGAAGTTCCTCCTCGACTCAGTCCTGAATCTGCTCCCCCTTATTTTGAGGCCAATTTCTGGTTTCACCTGCCAGTGGAGATAACCTCCCTGCTTCTATCTTATTGATTCCCTTCATAATCTTATATGTTTCTGTAAGATATCTTCATTCTTCTGAAGACTTGCAGCTTACCAGGAGGTGGTACAGGCTGTAATGAAAGAAGTTGAGAGAGAGAGAGAGAGAGAGAGAGAGAGAGAGAGAGAGAGAGAGAGAGAGAGAGAGGATATTTTTAATTTTGGAAGTGTTTTTCCAGCCAGGACACAATGACTGGAAGAGAAGGGAGGGACTTGGCAGGGCTCCAGGGCAAACTGTGCTGGCTGCATCATTGAGGTGGAAGAGGGGGAGGGAAGGGTTGGTCGCTGCCACCAGCAGGAATTTGAAAGTGGACTGGAAAAATCTCATAATTGTCTTCAATTAGCCTCCTAAGAGTTTGACCAGCTCTGCTTATGAAATTGAATGTGATAACAGGCAAAGAAAAGAATTCTCAGAAAGAATTTCTGAGAAGTGAAACAAGAAAGGGTAGAAGAAGCCAACAATGAAGGATGGCAAAAAGAGGAGCTCACCCAGGGAAGAGAGTGACTCCATCTACAAAGTGATGAAGTAGGTTCTCCCTGACAACGGCTGGGGGCATCACAAACTCGTTTGAGGGCATCACGCGTGAGACTTCCCGCCTGGCCCATTACAGGCGCACCATCAGCTCTCAAAGCACCCAGACCACCGTGCGCCTGCCACTGCCCAGCGAACTGGTCAAACACGCTTTGGTCGGAGGGGACAAAAGCAATGACCAAGTTCCCAGTGGGGACTGGAAATCCAATGTTAGATCTCTGATCCAAGTGTTTAGTGGAATAGAATAACAGAAGGCACATATCATTGAGAAAACAGACCTATGAAAGGATAGAAGTGAACCAAAGCTAAGGAACAGTAACTGTTACTCTGCAATTAGGAACGATTCAAGTGCTCCCAGTGTGTGCATTTTACACTTCTCAGTTATTGGGTAGTGACATTCCGACATTTTGAAACTCACCATACCTAACTTTGTACATAATGGGCATAGATAACAAAAATAAATATATATTTCTATAGTGTCTTTAAACACAGCTAAATGTCACAAGATGCTTCACAGGAGCATTATCAGACAGAATTTAACATAAAGGCAGCTAAAGGGTGTGAATTCCAGAGCTTACAGCTTTATAGTAATCCTGAACATTCCAAACAGGAAGTGATCATGATTTATCTTTAATCTTAATGAGTATAAAAGATCACTGAAATCCTTTGCTAAGTCCTCCAATGAAAGTCATTTGAGATAAATGAGATCAGAGTTCTCAGAAGGCAATAGAGCTGGAGGTGATCAGTGAGTTAGAGAAGGATATGGATTTAAAAGCAAGGATGAAAATTTAAAAACAAAAATCAATAGTGTTTCTGGGCTTCGTTGTCTGGTAGCAAGCCTAGAGGCAGGTGAGGAATGACTGAGTCTTGGTGTGAGTTAGGATACCAATATTGAGATGCTTCCAATTCTGGTTTCTTGCATATCTCCTATATATATATATAGATATAGATATAATATAAATATATATATTTTCACAACTCCAACATTGGCAGCCAAGTCTTCTGTTTCCTGGGCTCCAGGATCTGGAATGTCCTCCTTAAATATCTCCACCCTCCTTCAATATGCTCCTTTATACAAAGTTTTCCTTGCCTGCTCTAATATTTCTTTGCCAAACTGAGTATTAAATTTTGTCTCCATCATTTCTTCAAATTGAACTCTTCAAAATGAACTAATGAAAATACAACAAAAAACTTACTCCAACTTATAAATCAAAGAAAGGGTTTAGAAAAGAAACTTCATTACTCCAAACTTACAGCCTAGCCCTGGGCCACTCCAAGCTCTCCACAATTCTACATAGTTCCTTATTTATAGTGAATCAGCTGGTCAGCTGACAATTACATCCCTCTAACTGATTCCATGGTTTATTGGGTCAGCTGACCCATACATTTTATTCCCATTGGTCACATTACATCCAAAGTTGTCACCAATTACATTCTAACATGCATGACGCTCCAAGAAACACTTGGGACATTTTGTTACATTTCAGGCACTATATAAATACAAGATGTTTTCAAGAGAAGTCTGTTCTGTTTTCTAAGGTCAGTGGGGGTGACTAGGAAATTAAATTCTTTCTCCTTTGATTCATGAGAGCAGACAAAACCAACTGGAGATTCATTGCCACCTACACTCCATCATATGCTGCTTCTAACTGTCAGGGGAGACTTTGCGATAAAAGATTATGTAGCTGCAGAGCGTTCGATAACCAGAAATGATCCTCACAGGAAAAAGTTGTCTTAATTATGGCAAACATACAGGCTAGTCGTTAACTGCCAAAAAGACCAGTTTTAATGTAATTATCATTGTGCAATTAAAAAGGCGATGATGGATCTTTGCAAATATTTCAAGATAATTGCGTAATTAGTAGTTCTATGATTTAATTTAACACTTAGTCAGAATGCCCAATGAAACCTTCCCAACCTCATCCCCCTCACCCTGTGAAGCGCCTGGAGATGTTCTATTACATAAAAAGAGCTATATAAATGGAAGTAATTGTTGTTGATGCAGAATCATTCTCATCCTTGCAGGTTTCAAGGCTACACTGAGTTAGCTAATCTCAGCCCAGTATTGGCGGCACTAACATTAATGTTCCTGCTTTGGGAGGATGGCGGGGGAGAGAATCAGCGAGCAGTACCACTTCTGATTACCACGCATGGGACAGTATGATTTGTGCCAGGATCACTCTGTCTATATTCATATGAAGTGATATTGATTCAACAGCACATAATGTGAGACATTGATTCAGTGATTGCTGCTGGAAGTGTGTACACCAAGACCTCAGCACGTGCTGAGCCTCCCCCTGCCCCCTCAAACACATGGGTACATGGTGCATATTTATTTCTGGGGCAGTGTCAGCACTGAAAGAGGTCCATCAGACCTGTGCCAGTTCTTTGACAAAGCTATCCAAATTAGTCCCACTATATTCTGCTCCCCAGAAGTAAATAACATGAAAGGTATTTTAACTTCCTTCCAGATTCAAGTCCCTTTCCCTCTGAGGCAGTAGGGCTGATATTGGGTTACTAATCTACAAACACCTCTCGTGACTTACCCAGGTAGCCAATGCACAAGATTAAACAGTGAGTGCACATATGTTCTTTGACAGTCAACACAGGGCCACTGATCCTAATTCTGCACGTGCTGAGGTCTTGGTGTACACACTTCCAGCAGCAATCACTGAGTCAATGTCTCACATTATGTGCTGTTGAATCAATATCACTTCATATGAATATAGACAGAGTGATCCTGGCACAAATCATACTGTCCCATGCGTGATAATCAGAAGTGGTACTGCTCGCTGATTCTCTTCCCCGCCATCCTCCCAAAGCAGGAACATTAATGTTAGTGCCGCCAATACTGGGCTGAGATTAGCTAACTCAGCGTAGCCTTGAAACCTGCAAGGATGAGAATGATTCTGCATCAACAACAATTACTTCCATTTATATAGCTCTTTTTATGTAATAGAAGATCTCCAGGCGCTTCACAGGAATATAATAAAACTAACGTTGACACTGAGCCACATAATGGCTCTGACTTTACCAGCACGGCCACGCAAGACTTGTAAGATCATGCCCGAGACCAACGGGGAAATGCTGTTCTGTGAGCCATGATTCCGGGGCATGCTGGCAAAATCAGGGCTAATATGTCAGGTGACTAAAAGCTTGATCAAAGAGGTAGACTTTTAGGAGTATCTTAAAGGAAAAAAGTGGGGTGGAGAAGTGACATCAAATTGAAAGGGTCCTTTGTCAAACTCAAACTCAAACTCTGGACTCCAAAACGTCAGCTCTTTTTCTCTCCTTACAGATGCTGCCAGACCTGCTGAGATTTTCCAGCATTTTCTCCATTCCAGCATCCGCACTGATTTGCTTTTATGAAAAGCTGATCAGGTTGTGGGTCTTTTCTCTCAAAAGGAGGGCTGACCTAATAGAAGTCTTTACAGTACAGAACTTGAACATTGATAGAAAGGGAGACATGTTGCTGAAGCTTTTCATCTTGCATTAAATCAGGACAAATGCAAGAATGCAAAATTTCAAATGATCAGAATAATTTGTGCCACGGGAGGGAAGGGGATTGGCTGGTATCAACTCTGACTGACCAAGGCATCGCCATGGAGAAAACAAAGGGGAAGTACAGACATGCCAACTTCCAGTTAATTCATAAAAGTTGATCCAAATTCATATATTCCTTTTGTTTGCTGGCAATGGATTTCTCCATATTTTGAGACCTTTTAAGTCATGTTAAGACCTCAGAAACATGTAGTGCCTACTTTCTCCACGGCAATGCCTTGGCCTATCAGATTTGCACCCTTATCTCCTGTACTATAATTGTTGTGATCTTTTGAAATGTCCTTTTTTAATGATTTGTGGAACATGGCTAGCATTTATTGCTCATCCCTAGTTGCCTTTGTTCAGCCGAGAGTCAACCACATTGCTGTGGCTCTGGAGTCACATGTAGGCCAGACTGGGAAAAAATAGCAGATTTCCTTCCCTAGAGGACACTAGTGAACCAGATGGTTTTGATACCAATCGGCAATGGTTTCATGGTCATCAGTAGATTCTTAAGTCCAGATATTTATGGGATCCAAATTCTGCCATCTGCTGTGGTGGGATTCGAACCTGGGTCCCCAGAATACTAGCTGAGTTTCTGGATTAAAGGTCTAGCGATAATACCACTTGCTATCACTTCCTCTATTCATTATTGTATTTGTCCTGACAAGTGTGAGATGAAAGCTTCCTCTCTCATCAGCAATATAGAAGTCTTTGTGGTAATGGAAGGGTAGATGTGGAGAAAATGTCTTGTGTTCGAAACAAGAGGTCATCAATATCAGAGAGACACTAATAAATCTAGCAGGAAATCCAGGAGTAAACTTATTTACCCTGAGAGTGGGGAGAATGCAAAACTTTTAACCACAGGGAGTTGTTGAGGCAAAAGCATAGATACATCAATGTCAGAGATAGAAGCAAGTATATCCTCTACAGCCCTTTGAAGTCTGTAATTCAATTGATCTTCCTATCCAACATTCTTCTGTCTTTTCTCCATATCTGTTGATTCCAATAAGTGTCCAGATAGGGAAAGATAGGTAACCATATGGGAATGGCAGGGTGTACCCATAGGGTTAGATGAAATCGGATAGACGGAGGCTCCTGCGGGTCATAAAGAACAGCATGGGCCAGTTGGGCCGATTGGCCTGTTTTTCTGCTGTACATTGCTCCGTTCTCGTGGCGCTTTTCCGAACTGTCTTGCCTAGAATGAGCCCATTTGATTTCATGATGTCCTGACAGAAGAGCAGCTGTAACAACAGATCCAACCCAAGCTCCTTCCTGTCTGTTCTGGCACCGTGAGGCTGCACACGGGGATCCGGGTAAAATCCCAAAAATCGCTGAGATCCTACTCGCGAGCTGGATTGCAACTTACTCGGAAGAAGCATTGCGACAAAGCAGTGGAATTAAACATCTGAAAGAACAAACGGCCAGGCATGAGCTTCAGAAAAGAAAACAGCACAATTTGTAACTGTAGCGAATTCCCTTCTAATCTGGGCATTGCATTCCAAGAATCATGCTGAACTTTACCAAGAAAGTTACAGTGTAGAATTTATTACTTAACACCTCAGGTTTTTGATTTCTTTGAAAGGGGCAGATAGCAGATAACAGTTTTGAATATTGAAGTTAGAAACTAAAGGGTTTATTTTCGGCAGCATCCTGGTTAATAATTAGGACAAACATTTCTGAGTGGTTTCGGAAATGGGTTAAACAGGAATTTTACTCCAAGATTAAAGAATCCCATTGTGTTGTCGGGTATCCAGTTACCCTCACAAACCAGTTACCCTTACAAACAGACCCAGCTTCTCCAATTCCCAGTGACAATAAGGGAGAACTCTTTCACCAAGCCGGTTCCAGCACAGTCCTGGTCTGGATAAATCTCTGATTGAGAGATTTCACATTGCCCAATTTCAAGGGGAAATTAAACAACCTGTCACTTTATAAAACAGACTAGATCTACAATTTCAATAAAAGCAAATTACTACAGATGCGGGAATCTGAAACCAAGAGAGAAAATGCTGGAAAATCTCAGCGGGTCTGGCAGCACTTGTAAGGAGAGAAAAGAGCTGATGTTTCGAATCCAGATGACCCTTTGTCAAAGTTAAAAAAACAGGGAAAGTGAGAGATGTACCTTCTCATTCTATCATTTACTCTCGTTCTACCTTCTGCACTCTCTCGTTTCTTTCTCTATGAACGGTGTGCTTGGTACAGCACGCAAGAAACGTATGCATGTGACGATAATAAATCAAAAAAATGTACATTCCTACTGCAGGGGGAGGGCATGAAAGATAGCCACAAAAGCAAGGGGAAAGGTTGCTAGTGGCAGCCCATAGAGAGGTGTGAATAGGCAAACAGCAGAGAAGATAAAACCAGAGGGTAAACTGGGACAGATAGAGATGGGGGGGGGGGGGGGGGGAAAGAGGTAAAACTAAGAAAAAGAGGCAAGGTAAGGAAAGGAGAAAAACGAAAAAAAATCTACAATTTAATCTTTATTTTAAATGTACATGCTTCTACATTTCTCATCTCCTTCCAATCTCTTAATTCGCCTATTGAATTCCACTCGCAAATCCCAAATCTCTCGCTTCATGTCAGATGTGGATTGATTTTCCAATTCAATCCCCCTTCCTCCCGCCCTCCTCCTCCCACTTTCACTGTCATTCTGCACAGTATCTTCCTCATTGACATTGAGCTAATTAACAACCCAAGTTATCACTGAGTATGTTATTAACAGGCTCACGTTATCTACTCACCTCCTCCTGGGGTCTGTTAAGTCCCCCTCCTCCTGTATGTTTTGGAAAAATCAGAAAGATTACTGTTTCTCGAAACGCCACCGGGCTCTAAACGATTCTGAAACACCGGCCAGCTGAACTGTTGTTTTAATCTATCAAACTGGTTCTATCCTGTAAGTCCATCATAATAAAAAACAAAAAGCCTGCGACCATAAGACAGTGAATCATTTAATATCAACACTGCCAGCTGGAGAGTACAGCATCAATTGATTACATTACTGAATATTAGACAGTAAGGCTGATGTTATAAATGTCCACAGATTGGATCTGAAATGTATCATGAGTGTTGCACAAAGCTGATTAAATAAGCGGGCAGGCCAATATAATGTCCACAATTTCACTGTAACAATACAAACAACACTACAAAAAATGTTATATTAACAAATGCAAAAACGCCAAAGTGATTAAAGTCTAACCTTCTCATCCTCGCCAGATTCATATTACGTTACAACAGGAACTTTAAATCTCTCTCTCCCTATTGTACTTTCTGTGTTAAAGGTAGAATCACCCTGACTGTTGCACTGCCTGAGTGGAAATGGTCCTTATGCATTTTCAGCAGCTTAGTCCGCGGAAGTGGTTATGTGGTAACGCGGATGGTGACAGTGTAGGTAGTGAGCAGTCGGCCCACTGAGACTACTTTTGTAGAGGGAGGAAAGCGGATGAGATATCGATAAATCACAGCTTCGGTGGGTCTGCAAGAGAGAGTCAGGAATGTGTCAGCCACTGAGAGGGGGGCTAATTCTTCATACAGGTATTAACCTTCAAGATAAAATGCTTTGTAACTTCTGTTATAAAATATGGCCATTTAATATTGTAACAGTTTAAAAGACACTTTAATTTGCTGCAACATATGTACTCAGGTGCATTGGAAGTTATTTATACTGAACTTGTGTGTTATGAAATTATTTCAGATAATCAGTGTCCAAATGACCCAGCCCCACAGATTATTGGAATATCTATCTTGTTGGAGGGCATATTCATCATCCTGGTGGGGATGGGGTGTACACATGTATCAGGGAATTAGTTGGGAACTTTCTTCATTGTACTTCATTGCCTGGGGTACCCTAACATTTACTCATGAGGAGCGAGTTGGTCATATCTGATGATGCTGATAAATGTACAGTTCTTAATCATAGATCATAGAGAGATCTCATAGAATCCTACAGTGGAAAAGGAGGTCATTCGGCCCATCGAGTCTGCACCAACCACAGTCCTACCCACCCCTATCCCCAAAACCATTTACTAGTCCTCCTGACACTAAGGGGCAATTTTAATATGGCCAATCCACCTAATCAGCACATCTTAGTGAAATGGCAATTTTATGAACAACTGCTTTTGTTCTTTATATAAAAATATAACTATTTTTGTTGTTTGGAATTCACATAAAATTGGAGAATAGACCACTCCACATGGCTCCGGAGCTCCTAATGTAAAGTGTTCCCAATCACTGTTTAACATGGAAAGGTAATTCCCAAATAAGCTTCTTCACCATCATCAGGCAAGGTATTGATCGCTGTAGGTGTTCCCACTATTTATTGCTTGGATAGTTATCTTTACAACCACTCCTTTGCAGATGTAGCCTAAATGAGCATAGATATGCTGTATTTCTATCTCATCCTTGTGAAGGACAAATAGTTCACTCTCCAGTGGGCAGCTTTGTGAGAATTGCAGATTTGTTTTCTTTAAATGATATTCACAGTTCCAAAAATAAGCTGTTCTGTGATGGTCCAAAGTTGCAGTTTAGAATGGCTCCCACCCGCGTCAATGTACAGTTTATTTTGAGAAGAAATTTACTTTTCACAGTTCAGGTTTTGTAATAGTTGAGAGTGTCGAATCGGAAAGTAATGAAACTTGCTTTGTTAACACTGATGTTTAAAATGATTAAAGATGATGTCTATTGCATGTAGCCCTCATTTTGCACACTTTACCTGAAATGACTAATCTTTTATCGGCATTCTTGATGACTAAAACTTAGCTTTTGTCAGTATAGAGTCTCCACAGTGCAGGAGGAGGTCATTCGACCCATCAAGTTTGTACCAGCCACAATTCCACCCTGACCCCACTCCTGTAACCCCACACATTTACCTGCTAATCCCCCTGACATTAGGGTCGATAGAATCACCACAGTGCAGAAGAAGGCCATTCAGCCCATCACATCTGTACTGGCCCTACTCCCGCAACCCTATACATTTAACCTGCCAGTTCCCGTGAAACTAGAGTCAATTTAGCATGGCCAATCCACCTAGTCCGCACATCTTTGGACTGTAGTTTCACAGTGTAGTAAAAATATCAATTCTAACAGTGGAGACAGAGGGAAAAGAATAGTTCTATGATGGGCTGAATGGTCTACTCCTGGTCCCGTGTTTCTCTGATGCACAGTACCAGAATCCTTCAACAACAAAAACAGAAAATGCTGGAAAATCTCAGTAAATCTGACACCATCTGTGAGAGAGAATAGAGCCAATATATGGAGTCAGGATTACCCTTTGTCAGAGCTCCACCTTTGTTTCTATTCAACTGACCCTGAGCCCTGGTTGGGGCAGTCACAATGGTTTGCAAAATCTCACTAGCTGTCGTGGTTGGAGACAATACACATCTCTTTAACCTGTGCTTAACGCTCTCTCCATTCACATTGTCTGTACCTTTAAGACTTGATTACCTGTAAAGACTCACATTCCAACTATTATTTTGTACATTGAGTTTGTATCTTTATAAGCCCTGTTTGTGAACAGAACTCCCACTTACCTGACGAAGAAGCAGCACTGAGAAAGCTAGTGGATTTTGCTACCAAATAAACCTGTTGGACTTTAACCTGGTGTTGTGAGACTTCTTACTGACTCAGTCACATCCAGGACAGACTTACTGATGTCCATGAATGGAAGGAGGAGGTCATGCCACCTCACCAAGAAGGTATGGACCAAGGTTGCTGGGGTTAGTGGACACGACCTTGTCCAGTGCACTTGGATCCAATGCCAGAAAAGGTTCAATTACCTTTTGTGCTCCATGGGGGTCATTGCCCAGTATGATGGACAGTAGAAACATGTTCCTTCATGGTTGCAATGAGGTATGTGGGTTTCTGGGAGTCTCTTGATTAAATGTTTCTCCGTGCCACTCAAGGCCAGAGAGTTGATTCTGAAGCCCTCGGTCCATCAAAGGGTCAGGTGTCCAAAGGAGTAGTTACTTGGGGGTGATCTGAGTTGGGGACAGCTGGAGATGGAGATTGAGTACTCAATGGAGCTCTGCATTTACTTGCAGGAAAGGTGTAGCCACAGCAACCAATAGAGAGCACCTGTTGTGCTATGGTACCAAACCAGGCCATCCTCACTGCCCATGAGATGGAAGCACTGAGGTTTGACTGAGAGCGGGGAGGGAGGTCATCAGGACACGATGAGGAAGGTAAGAGTTCAGTGGGCAGGGTCATGGCAGGACGACGGTGAAAGTGATGAATTGGCATCTCATCCCTCAGAACGACTTCACTTATGCATAATGACTTTGAGATATTTCAATGCAACTGGGACCAATTGCAATGGGCAGCATGTGTTGAAAATTAAGTCTTTGCGGTATGAGTTATGTCTCTGAATATTTATTTTGCTCCCTCAGATGATCCATCCATTAGAGTCAACCAAGCGTCGACAATCCTCCTTTGATACCAGAATGTGACAACTTGCAGGACGCGTCTGCAGCACTCCAACTCTCAGCACCGAGCACCAGCACGGATACTGGCACATCAAAGGGCATAATCATTCCAAGAGCATTGATAGTGCACAGCAATAAGGGCACATCACACTTGCTGGTGCAGATGATGGAGTCGAGATACCAATGTTGGACTGGGGTAAACAGAGTAAAAAAATCTCACAACACCAGGTTAAAGTCCAACAGATTTATTTGGTAGCGAAAGCCACTAGCTTTCGGAGCACTGCTCCTTCGTCAGGTAAGTGGGAGTTTTGTTCACAAACAGGGCAAACTTAATTTACAAAATAATGGTTGGAATGCAAGTCTTTACAGGTAATCGAGCCTTAAAGGTACAGACAATGTGAGCAGAGAGAGAGTTAAGCATAGGTTAGAGAGATGTGTAATTGTCTCCGGCCGGGACAGTTAGTGAGATTTTGCAAGCCCAAGCAAGTCATGGGGCAATAGATAGTGTGACATGAACCCAAGATATCGGTTGAGGCCATCCTCGTGTACACAGAACTTGGCTATCAGTCTCCGCTCAGCGACTCTACACTGTCTTGTGTCATGAAGGTCACCTTGGAGAATGCTTATTCGAAGATCAGCAGCCAAATGCTCATGATTGCTGAAGTGTTCCCCAACAGGAAGAGAACAGTCTTGCCTGGTGATTGTCAAGCAATGTTCGTTCATCCATTGTCATAGTGTCTGCTTGGTCTCCCCAATGTACCAAGCCTTGGGACATCCTTTCCTGCCGCATATCAAGTAGACAACATTGGCCAAGTTGCAAGAAAATGTTCTGTGTATCTAGTGGATGGTGTTCTTACATGAGATGATGGCATCTGTGTCGATGATCCGGCACGTCTTGCAGAGATTGCTGTGGCAGGGTTGTGTAATGCCTGAAGTCTCCTGAAGGCTGGTTATTCTCCTGAAGGCTTTATTTTGCAAATTGAGTTTGTGTCTTTATATGTCCTGTTTGTGAACAGAACTTCCACTTACCTGATGAAGGAGCAGCACTCTGAAAGCGAGTGGCTTTGCTACCAAATAAATCTGTTGGGCTTTAACCTGGTGTTGTGAGATTTCTTACTGCAGATAATGAAGGCAGGGAGTGCCCAATGCACAGGAAGTTGAAGGACTGCTGGAGATAAAAATCATCCTGAGCCTGAGAAAGATGACGAGCCTCTGGAAGGAGTTGTCCATAAGGTGGCAAATGTTGGATATGCAGGGAGATCTGATAGAGATCCCAGAGGGTTTGTGTGATATGGTATTTGACATGGAGGAGTCCTTGCAGAGCACGCGCACTGCATTGACCTTTATCTCCGAGCACAGAGCCCAATCCATTGAAAGAATGGCATCTCTAATGCAGAGGCAGCTCCAGGGTCAGGATGGACATTTCTGAGGTTGCGCTGAGATGTGCAAGCCCTCATTAGGTTACTGCCTGTCGGGGAGAAGATCTCCACAGTCTTCTGCGGCAAAGAGCTCCACAGATTCACCACTCTCTGGCTGAATAAATTCCTCCTCATCTCTGTTTTAAAGGATTGTCCTTTTAGCCTGAGGTTGTGCCCTCTGGGTCTAGTTTTTCCTACTGGTGGAAACATTCTCTCTATCAGGATGACTGCCAAGGTCATCTGTGCCAACAGGGCATCACCCTCAGCAACCTGCCTTTCATGCCACTGATGGTGGAAGGGGGGGTAGATAGGATGCAGAACAACACTTAGGGATAGCACCCATAAATGTGAACTTAAGTTAGAGTGAGCACAACCAGGGGTTTGCATCTTTTGATTTCCTTTCCTCTCTCCATTTTCTGTAGATTATCCAGCGCGGTGTTGTTGCTTCATGTTACGTGATTGTTGTCTTGAATTCTTGAATTTTTATTGCTCACAAAACATTAGTATCCTGTGTAATCTAATGGTTTCAGCTTCTTAATAGCTTTGGATTGACGTGTGAGGTATAAAGTTTTATTAATCATGCATTTGGACTAATGGAGTGCTTAAGTGTGGGCTGTTTTTAGATCAGGGTGCTGCCCATGGATTAGATTGGGGTGATGTGGGAGGACAGGGTTGGCAGGTTAGCTGAAGAAACACTGAATCAAGGTCTCCCTTTTGTCCCTATCCCACTGAAGCTTCCTGATATCAGCCTGTACATCCTTGCCAGTTGGCTTCCCAGGATTTGCATCTGAGTTGATGTTGGTGTCTTCTTCTGACCCAGGTGCCTCAGCCAAATTGTCTTTCTGGTCCAGAGGTTCACCCCCGGAGAGAGCGAGATGGCGTACAACGGCCATGAGCAATACTCGCTTGAGCAGATATTGAAGGGTGCCCCAGGAATAGACCAGGCATCGAAACTTTACCTTGAACAGCTCAATGGTCCTCCCCACCACTGCCTTCCTGGATATATGTCATTCATTGTAACTCTCTTCTGCATCTGTCCTTGTGTGCATAACAGGTGTCATCAGCCATCTCTTCAGTGAATGCTCCTTGTCATCAGTCAGCCATCCTTTGAGGCAAATTGGGATAGCAAAGAGCCTTGGCACTTGTAAGTATTATAGGATGTAGGTATTGTGGGAGCAGTTCAGGTACTTTGCACAGAATCGCAAAATCTAGATCCTTTGGTCACAGGTAATTTGAATGTTCATTGAGAGGAATCCTTTCCTGTTCACAAATGCATCCAGTTGGCACCTTGATGGTCGCATGGGTGCAATCTATGGTTGCAAGGGAATCCTGCAGTGATGGTGAAGCCTCTCACCTGCTCAGTCTAGCTGACATGGTCCATTCTGAAATGAATGAATATTCTAACATGCCTGAAGGGAGCATCAATCGCTAGCTCGACACAGCTGGGTGCGAGACACCACAAAGATCACCCACTGCACCCTGGAACTATCCAGAGGCGTAAAAGTTTAGTGTCACCATGACCTTCAGACACATGCATTGAGTGTCCACACAATTGGAGACCATCTCCAGGCCAATCACTGGCACGTATTGTTACAGCTTCCTTGAAAGCCTTGGACCTCTGCCTGTTTGCTTTGGCAGTTGGTAGTAGCTTCTTCTGTAGGCACACGCTGCTTGTTCTCCTTACTATCCCTCATGATCTTATGTCTGCTTTTCTGCCATCAGCCCACCAAGCCTCCTCCATCCTGTTCATTGTCCTCCTCAGAGGAGATGCTCCCTGCTGAAGGGGCTGATCCATGCACAAAAAGGGAACCAAACCTCTGGTGCCAGAGGATAGCAATGTCCTGAGAACCACGCTATGCAGAGCCCAACACAGAAAACACACTCTCTTTCCCCACCGAAATACAAGCTCAGCTCATTCCCTAGAACTCCCAACTTCTCATCCAGCATTTGCTCCATTCCCCTTTTATCCCACATTTGAATCCAAAATAGAAAATGGTCAGTCCGCTTGCCTGTGTCTCCTGTCCACCAAGCTTGGAATCTGACTGAGCACATAATATCTTAGTCAATTGGGGATTTAATCTCCTCAACAAGCAGCATGATTGTCGGTGAGTGATCCATATCGGTGCCTGCCAACCAAAATAGCAAGCAAGTGCACAATGTTTTAAATTTATTTATTAGTGTCACAAGTAGGCTTACGTTTATACTGCAATGAAGTTACTTGATTTATTATTGTCACATATTACTATACATTGAAAATTATTGTTTCTTGTGCGCTATACGACAAAGCATACCACTCATAGAGGGAAAAAAAGGAGATATTGCAGAATGTAGTGTTACAGTCATAGCTAGGGTGTAAAGAAAGATCAACTTAATGCAAGGTAGGTTCATTCAAAAGTCTGACAGCAGCAGGGAAGTAGTTGTTCCTGAGTCGGTCAGTACATGACCTCAGACTTATGTATTTTTTTCCTGATGAAGGAAGGTAGAAAAAGAGTATGCCCTAGTCACCAGCACCTGTTTGGGTACACTGAAGGAGAATTTAGCATAGCCAATGCACCTCACCAGTGCATCTTTCTGTGGGAGGTAAACCAGAGCACATGGGGAAGCCCATGCAGACATGAGGAGAAAATGCAAACTCTGCACAGATAGTGATGTAAGCTGAAAATCAAACGCAGGTCCCTGGCATTGAGACAACAGTGCTAACCACTGTGCCACTGACTATGATGTTGGAAGGCAATGTTGACCTTTATAGCTGGGGGATAGAATATTAAAGTAGGGAGGTTCTGTTGCGGCTGTATAAGGTGCTGGTGAGGCCACAGCTGGAGTACTGTGTGCAGTTCTGGTCGCCGCATTCGAGGAAGGATATATTGGCCTTGGAGGGGGTGCAGAGAAGGTTTACTAGGCTGATATCGGAGATGAGGGCGTGGATTATGAGGAGAGACTGAATAGGCTAGGTTTGTACTCTTTGGAGTTTAGAAGGCTGAGAGGGGATCTTGTAGAGACATAAAAGATAATGAAGGGGATGGATAGGGTAGAGGTTGAGAGACTCTTCCCGCTTAGCAAAGATAGCAGGACTAGAGGGCACAGCCTCAAGATTGGGAGGGAGGTGGTTCAGATCAGAGTTGCGGAGGAATTTCTTTACGCAAAGGGTGGTGAATCTTTGGAATTCTCTGCCTGATGAGATGGTGGAGGCTTCCTCACTGAATATGTTCAAGTCAAGAATGGATAGGTTTTTGATTGACAAGGAAATTAAGGGTTATGGGGAGAAAGCGAGAAAGTGGTACTGAACCACTACAGATTAACCATGATCTTATTGAACAGCGGGGCAGGCTCAAGGGGCTGGATGGCCTACTCCTGCTCCTATTTCTTATGTTCTTATATTCTTAATAATCAACTGATGTTTTCATGTGCTATTTAATGTGCTTCTGAGTCAGGCATGAGTCCACCAGGCATATGTAAACTTCTATCCATTACTTTCTCAGTTGGCGATACTATGCCAGTGCAAGTAGCCTTTCAGTTATCAGTTGCGGCTCAGTGGTTAGTGTCCTGACGCCTATGTCATAAGGTTCTAAATTCAAGTCCCACTCCAGGATTGAGCACAAGAACTAAAGCTGACGCTCTCATTGTAGTACTGAGAAAATGCTACTCTTTTGGAGATGTTGTCATTCAGATGAAACTTTAAATCCAGACCCTGTCTGCCCTTTCAGGTCAATGTAAAAAGATCCAATTTGAAAGAAGAGCAGGAGCGTTCTCCTTGACATTCTGGCTAATTTTTATTCCTTAATTAACATCACAAAAGCAGATTAGCAGATCATTATCACATTGGTATTTGTTGTGCATTGCATTTCCTTCATCGCAACGGTGACCGGTCCAGAGAAGCTGTTTTTTTCACACCGAGGGTGTTGGTGTCTGGAACAAGCTGTCAGAGGTAGTAATAGAGAACAGTTACATAGGTAAGATTTGATATAAAGGGATATGGGCCAAAGACGGGAAATTGGGACTAACTTAGTGGTAAAAATGGATGGTATGGACAGAATGGGCTGAAGGGCCTGTTTCTATGTTGTAAACCTCAGACTACATTTCAAAAGTACTTCATTGACAGCAATGTTTCTTCAGAAAGAATAATTCAAAATGCAGCTGAGGAAAATACAACAAAACTTACAAACCAAGGAAAGGGTTTAATAAAGAAACATCATTACTCCAAACTTGGGGCCTCACCCTAGGCCATTCCAAGCTCCTCACAATTCGACTTAGTTCTTTATTTATAGTGAATCAGCTGGTCAGCTGACTATTACATCCTTCTATGATTGGTTCCTAGGTCAGCTGACCCTTACTTCTTGTTCCCATTGGTCACATTATATCCAATACAAAATTGTCATTGGTTACATTCTAACAAGCAAAGTGCATTGGGATGTTGTGAGGCCATGAAAGGTGCTATAGAAAAGGAAGTCCATTTTTGCCGTTTTGTCAATTGACCAGCTTGTAGGATGGGATTGTTTGGTGTACTGGGAATGTGCTTTCTGGTCACAGTGATGGCACCACCAAACCCAGCTGCTGTATCATGACAGCATGCTTCCTGGCAGTGGCCAAAAATACCCAGTCTGAAAAGAAAATACACGACCAAGGCTAAGAAAACGCAATCCAGAAGTTTTTATTTCGATAGTCAGCCACCTCAAATAGCATTCCTGCATCTCCTTTTGAGCTACTCTGAGAATATTGCTTGTGGAAACCTGCCACTGCCTGCTCCAATAATTAGATTGTAGATCTGCAGGGAAGGAAAGAAGTTGAAGGGACAATCCCATAATGAAAAAGACCATTGAAAACACAAACATTGAGGAAGATATCGGGAAGCAGTGAAGAATCTAATAGAGAACAACATAAAAACAGGAGGAGGTCTTGCAGTTCCTCCAGCTTCAACCACCATTCAATTAGAACACACCTGATCTGTACTTCAGTTCCATTCCCACCTCTTATCAGATTTCAGGATGTGTCAGTGTGCTTGGTGTTGACCTGCTTTTGGTTTTTCTCTTTCACTAGACCCCTGAGATATTGGAATCTGCTCCAAGCTGCTGGTATTTTTTATAAGCTTCCCTTTCTCCCTTTTCAGCTATTCTGTGTCTCCCACATGTTTCCTTTTTTCACTTTTCTCATTAGGCTTCCTTTTTGTCTCCTACTAACATCACATCTGCCACTTAATCATCCGTCATGCACCCAAACACTTCACAGCTCATTCTGTTTCCTTTCCTGTGTGTTGGTTCCTTTACTCCCCATTCCCTCAGTGTTTCTTTTTGAAATGCCACTCATCTGTAACATCCCCTGGTCTTGAGAGAGAGCCAACAGCTTGAAACATTGACTGATATTTTTCCACAGATGCTTCCGGACTGCCGAGTGTTTCCAGCTTTCTTCTGTTATTTTTTTCCCCGAATAACTACAAGTTCTTTCTTTGAATTACCATTTTTATTGGACTGAATTGCTACATTGCTGGAAGGAACTTTAAAATCCTCAACCCTGTTTTCAAATTCCTGCATGAATTCATTCACCCCTATCTCTGTAATCTCCACCATATAACCCTACAACTCCCTGAGATCTCTGTACTCCTTCAATTCTTGCCTCTTGCACACCCCGATTTTCATTGCTCTATCATTAACAGTGTGCCTTTAGCTGCCTGAATGGTAAGCTCTGAAATTCCTTCCTTGCACCAACTCTACCTCTCTCCTTTCAGCTACTCCCATTTCACTTGGAGTGGCCACAGTACTGATTGATCACACTTCTCCATCTCTTCCTGTCAGTCACCCATTCCTCTTCCAATCCTTCTGGATTTAAGTTTCTCATCACCACATCTTTTCATCCAGTCCTAGTCCTTCCTCCTCTTCTTCCAGCCAGTTCCATCTCCGTCACTCACCTTACCACTTCTCTGTCTTTCCACAACAGAGAACCATATCATTTTTGTCACTTCTCGGCTACTTTCCTTGACATTCCTACAGTTTTCATTGACACCCTGATATGCAGGCTTCTGATTTTGTCCTTTCTTCTTACTCATTTCACATCAGTATTCAGTCATTTTTAAAATTCCTCCAGCTGCTATGGTGGGATATGACCCCAAGAGCATTAGCTTGGGTATTTGGATTAGTAACTTCTGTGGCATTACCACTATATCACCATCCCTCCTGTTTTTGTTTGTAAATTCTCCTGTGAAGTGCCTTGGGATGTTTTCCTTCGTTGTTAATTTGCTGAATGTACTGAGGTGTTGCGAATGAGGAATTATCTTGTTAATTAAGTAGTACAAGGCAGCTTGTGTTCTGTGGAAGAGAGGATTTTCCCACTCTGCCAGGCCACCTGGGGGATCCATTATGTGGGGGCAAAGTGCTACCCTGGGATATGAGTGAAAGCAGAGGATGAATCAAATTTCCTGGCATGTGCCAGGAAAATAAAGCCACTTTATTTTTATTCTTCCATAGGATGTGGGTGTTACTGGCAAGCCATTTGCTGCCCATCCTAATTGCCCTTTAGAAGGTGATAGTGAGCTTTCTTCATGGACTACAACAGTCCATGTGGGGCAAGTATATCCACAATGCTGCTGGGAAGGGGATTCCACAACATAAAAGAATGACAATATAGTTCGATTGTCTGCACCTTTAAGAATTGATTAGCTGTAAAAACTCGCATTCTACTCAGTATTCTGTAAACTGTGTGTGCCTTTATATGCTCTGTTTGAGACCAGAATTCTCCACTCATCTGACAAAGGGGCAAACCCCAAAAGCTTGTGGGTTTACTATCAAATAAACATGTTGGACTTTAACCTGGTGTTGTGAGACTTCTTACTGTGTTTACCCCAATCCAATGCTGGCATCTCCACAATATAGTTCCAAGTCAGGATAATGTGTGACTTGGAGGGGAACTTACACTTAACATGTTGTCCTTGGTGCTCACATAACCCTGATAATCACTATTGTAGATTGTTTAGGAATATTAAGCTGCTTTGCAAACTAGTAGAACCAGTTTCCACAGAAGTACCAACACCTTCAGGACAGGAGTGGGAAGCTATGGCAAGAAAGTTTTGACTGCCAGTTGACACATTTAACCACAATTATTTTGGGAGGTGCATTTTTAAAGGTGCTGAATGGAAGTGTATGCATGATGTTGGATTGAGATGGAAAAGTGTGGACTGGGAAGGTGGAGGACTCGTTGTATAATAAATGCTGAGTGAAAAGCCCCTGACTAGGCCTGTGGGTGAGAGCATTACAGATGATCTTAGTCTCTTCAGGTGAGAAGAGAGGCAAGTTTGTGCTGAACAAGATTCCACTGTAAGATAATTTGCTGCAGTATTTTCTACATTGCAAAAAAAATTATGAATTCTAAATTCTATGAATTAATTACAACAGTGACGTTAAAAGTACTACATTGGGAGAAAAGCATTTTGGGATGTCTTGAGGAGATGAAAGGTGGTATATAAATGCAAATTATTTATTTTAGTGCCTTGAATGCAGAGAGACAGCCCAAGGCACTTTAGAAACATAATCAGAAAAAACCAGTGACAAGTATATTAAACTCATAAAACACAAAGGGGACCAAAAATAAATTATATGCGTCTAACTTTACATTTTCTTGTTACTATTAAGTGTCAAAAATCATATGCCAGTAGTCAAGTATTGTCAATTCAAAAAAGAACCAGTGGTTGCTTGTTTTTTTAATTTCCATGACTAATGCATAAAGGAAGAATGCCTTTTGATAACGACACACTGCTGCATTCATTGACCAAACACATTTCCCAGATCTATTGTAACTCTGTAGTTTTAAATGTGTAAAGGTCAGGCTTGGAATCTAGCTCACTTCACTCAGCGTACAAAATGATTAGCGTTCACTCCCTACTTCCCATAATCTTACCCTCCTTAGCATATTTTTTCTTGAACCAGATTGAATCTAACAACAGCCATTCTGACCTGCACTGCATAGACAATGAATGCTCGGGAGGGAGTAATTATGAGGTGTGCTCAGTCTTGAATTGATCATAACCAACTGAACTGTGAGTTTGCCTTCTGTAATTGATTCCCATGACTAGGCATTTCTAAAAGTACATGGGATGTATTTTTCTTGCTTGAATCCAGTTGTTTAGAGTAAAATGTTAATATTGGACTGATTGAATTACACAAGTTTCAGTCATGTCATAAGGTGGATGTCTGAAAGTGCAGAAAAATTTGGCATTTTCTTGCACAGTGCAATAACTAAATGTATAATATGCGAGTTCTTTACTGCAAATGTGGAGAATCCATTGTGTTTTTATACAATTTAAATGCAAATAAAAATCTCAGAAAATGCCATTGCAAACCACAGATAAACTTAATTTCACCCTTCTTTATTTCCTCTTGACAGTCAATCTGATTTTACACAGGAATTGGGTGATGGTATAAACAAAACTTTCAAATATATTCCTATAATTAAGCCTAGCGTTTCTGTTACGCTTAAAGAATTAGTTAATGGATTTCATGGTGACATTGCTGTAATGTGACAAGATTGTAAACTCAAGAGAATTTGTATGGAGTCTAATGAAAGAACGGCACATGGAAGTGTACATGCAATATGTGGGGAATTAAATTCTTTTGCATTTTCTGGAAGAGAAGCAAAAGAAAAATTTAATTTTGGGATGGTAGCCTCAGCAAACTCATCGGGATTTAATTTTTTCCACACTTTACACAACCGGTATATTTTGATTCTATGTTATGTCATTGATTAAAAGTCACTTATGCATTCCAGTGTAAAGATAGCAATTTTATTAGATTGACAAGCTGTTACCTTTGTACCATTCATCTCAGACTTGATTGCACTCTGTGCTCTGAGTCAGAAGGTTGCGTGTTCCATTCCTGTTCAAGGCACTTCAACAAAAATTCCAGGATGATTCTCCAGTTCTGTTTGGAGTGAGTGCTGCCCTGTCACAGGAACTGATTTGGGATGTGGTCCTTTCTGCCTTCTGAATGTAAACATTCAATGGCACAACTCAAAGAAGAGCAGGGAAATGTGTACTGGTCTCTATTTATCTTGCAACAAACATCACTAGAACAGGTTATCTGGACGTTGCTGTTCCTGGGATCTTACTGTGTGTAATTTGGCTGCCACATTTCATATATTGCAACAGTGACTATGCTTCAAAAGTATTTACTTACTTTTGGGACATGCTGAGGTCATGGAAGGTGCTCTATCAATGAATGTTTTTCTTGTTTCCTGGAAAGTATTCAGACAAGTGACAATTTTGGAGCAGCCAGCAATAGTCTGCTCCAAAAACCTTGACAGTATTTGTTGCGGCAAGTCTTTGCTGCAAAAAACCAAACCCTCTCAGTTTTTAGTGGTTTTCTTGAGCTTTGCATTGCGGCAAATATCCTTGAGGAAGATATAATCAATGATGCATAATCAACCCAATTATCCCTCATCCTCTGCATACAAATCTAACAAAGTCACCTTATAGAATGCTCCAATCAAGGAAAGGAATGCAAAGAAGAGAGACTGACATTTATATAGCGCCTTTCATGACACCTGGATAACCCAAAGAACTTTACAGCTATTGAGGTAGTTTTGAAAGGTCCCTTCACTCTTCTAATATAAGGAAACACAGCAGTTGATTTTTGCACATCAAACTCTGACAAAACAGCAATGTGAAAATGACAAGATAATCTTTGACTTGATTTATTATTGTCACATGTATTAGTGGGCAGTGAGAAGTATTGTTTCTTACACGCTATACAGAAAATCTGATTTTGCAGTTGGCTTAGGTATAAATATTGACCAGAACACCAGGGAGTTTGTTGTTGAAATGTGTCATGAGGTCTTTTTTACTTGTACCTGGTGGAGTACTAGGACATCCTTAATTGTAACATGACTTGGGAAATATTGGGGTATAGGGAAACTGCAAGGAGGTGGGAATGGCAGAGTTTTTCTTGCAGAGATCCAGTAACAGCACAATAAGCCAATAGACCATCTTCTGTGCTACAAACATTCTATGATACAAAGATGAGAAATTTTAATCTCCTTTACTTCTTTGCTATGCATAAATTGAGTAAAAACTAAAATGAACAGTTTGGAAAATTGGGAAAAGGTTTTTACACAGACGTGGTTCAATTTAAAGTCTCATCCCAAAGATGGCACTTCAGAGTGAAACAAAATCCCTCAGCACTATTCTAGGATGTTAGAAGATTGAAAGGGAAATAAATTTTTATTTTATTTCAAAATTAGTGTGACCCATCAAAATGAGAATATATTTTTTATAATTTGTTTTTAATTTTTTTCCCATGAAAAAAAGATATTTAAAAAGAAACTGGAAGTTATCTCTTCACACCAAGGGAAGAGCGATCCAGATCACTTTTTCCCCAAAAGCAGTTGAGGCTGGGGTCACCCAGAAATTTCATAATTCAGATTGAAGGTCTTGTGTTAGACAAGACAAAGGTAAGTAATTGGAGTGAGATGCAAATTTCTCATGATCTGATTGAATGATAAACAGGTAAGAAGAGCTGAATGGCTTCCTGTTTAAATTATTAAAAATTTCAGCAATGCTTTGTAGGGAGGGTAGAGAGATCCTGGTGCAGAACACTTTTTACCATAAGTCATAGTATACTTCAGTGTTTGAAGCATTTGAAAATCTCCATTCTGAATGTTGTATTAAATGGACATGCTTTCATTCTTTGCATAGGTCTATTAATTGGAATGATTCTGTGTACTGGGTCATCCTAATTAGGCGCTGAAGCAGGTAATTCATCCCTTCCTCTATTTAACTATAGATCACTGTACAAAATGTCAAATATTTAACTTTGTCAGAGGTGTGTCTAAACAAGCTTGATCTAGACACAGTAGTTATTAAATGAGTATCTCTGGAAATTGGATGCTAAGGTAAAAGTCATGGTGCAGGGAAAGTAATTAGTTTCCCTTCTAGCTATAACTCAAAACAGGTGGTGATAATGCACAGGTCTTTGGCTTTCCATCTGTAGAATGTGATGAATGTGTTTTCTATAAACTTTCTGGTAATAGAGTGTGGTGGGTTTGGCAGAAGTCCCAATGTGCATCGAAAGTAATGCTGATGACTTTGATTCAGAATCCTATACACCTGGGGCATCTTTAGAATCCTCTGTGATCTGGATCAAAAGAACTTGTCTATAAATACAGAAATGTCTTGGCTTGTTTACCCATTTAGTTATTTGATGAGAGCCACCTGATTTTCAATGGTAGTATATCTCTGGAGGGAGGATTCAAACCTGCAAGGGAGCATTATGGAATTTTAATGGAAGAACCCAGATCATTTAAAAGATATCAGATTATAAAATCAGCTTTTGAGTATTTGCTTGTACTGCTGTTCTTCAAAGGAAGAATTTATAATTTAAAGAGCTCTTCAAGGTAAGTGGAAAAACTCTGCATGGTTTGTATCATTCTCCCGTACTAAATATACACCATTTTCTTTTGCTCCATTCTATAGCTCTCCCAGTATTGCTCTTTATGCTATTCAGTGATAGTAACAGTATAATGTTCTGCAGCATATTCACTACATTATGATAGAAGGCTCTCATATGCCTGTATGTGACAATATATTCAATTGAATAAATGGATGATCAGTTGAGAATCAGGCCCTTTGGGTTCTCTTAGCTTTAGAACTATTCTCACCCATTATATTTGGTAGATTTAAAGTGTATCGAGTACATTACTGTGACACTGTTTCCAATTTATGGTGAGATATCCTAAAGTGCTCTACTACAGCTCATATCTATACAGTGCCTTTAATATAGTCCCATGGTATTCATAGCAGCAAGTAACAAACAACATTTAGAATAAGGAAATATTAGAACAGAAAACCAAAGACTTGGTAAAGAGGTAAGCATCAAGGAGTATCTTGGGGAGGGGGAGAGAGAATAAGTCTTGTTGAAATTGGAAACCTATTCCAGAGATTAGGCTTTGAATACTGAAGTCATGGCCGCTAATGATGGAGCAATTAAAAATCAAGGATGTTCAAGTGGCCAAAATTGGGAGCACAGATAACTCAAAGTACTGGAAGTGGTTCTAGATATAGGAAGAGGAGAGCTATGGGCAGATTTGAAAACAGTATGAGAAGTTTAAAATTTAAGGCATTGATGTAGGTCAATGGGTACAGCACGTAATGGGTGGATGTGTGCTGCTCTTTACAACCATTTGAAGTACTTTTAGAGTGCAGTCACTATTGCAATAAATGAAATATAACAGCTAAAGTGTGCATGGCAAGCACCATTGTAATCATTATCAGAAATTCTGCATTATCTATTCAATCCCATGTTTATCTCTCTTATACTCCATGGATTGGAGCAATATTTATTTGATATGCATGATGTAGGAGCATTCATAGCTGTGACAAACGGTGTTCCTCAGGGATCAGTGCTTTGCTGTTTGTAATATGTATAAATGATTTGGAACAAAATGTAACTGGTTTGATTAGTAAGTTTGCGGACAACACGAAGGTTGGTGGATTTGCAGATAGCGATGACAACCATCAGACGATACAGCAGGATATAGATCAGTTGGAGACTTGGGCGGAGAGATGGAAGATGGAGTTTAATCTGGACAAATGAGGTAATGCATTTTGAAAGGTCTAACCTAGATAGGAAATATATAGTAAATGGCTGAACTCTTAAGAGTATTGATAGGCAAAAGGATCTGGGTGTACAAGTACAAAAGTCACTGAAAATGGCAATGAAGATGGAGAAGATAGTCAAGAAGGCATATGGCATGCTTGCCATCATTGGCCAGGGTATTGAGTTTAAAAATTGGCAAGTCATGTTGCAGCTTTATAGAACCTTAGTTAGACTGCACTTGGAATGTAGTGTTAATTCTGGTCACAACACTACCAGAAAGATGTGGAGGCTTTAGAGAGAGCACAGAAAAGATCTACCAGGAGGGCATTAATTATGAGGAAAGGTTGGAGAAATTTGGTTTGTTCTCACTGGAGTGACAGAGATTGAGGGGAGATCTGATAGAAGTCGACAAGATTATGAGAGGCATGGACAGAGTGGACAGTCAGGACCTCTTCCCAAGATGGAAGAGCCAATTAGTAGGGGGCATAGATTTAAAGGTGATGTATGAGGCAGATTTTTTTACATAGAATGTGGTGGTGCCTGGAACTCGTTGCCAGGTAAGGTAGTGGAAGCAGATATGCTAGTGACTTTTAAAGGGCATCTTGATAAGTACGTGAATAGGATGGGAATAGAGGGATATGGTACTTGGAAGGGTAGGGGGTTTTAGTTAAGTCAGGCAGCATAGTGGGTGCAGGTTTTGAGGGCCGAAGGGCCTGACCCTGCACTGTAATTTTCTTTATTCTTTGTAGCTCTTGGGGCTAAAGGGATCAAATGATATTGGGAGAAAGTGGGAACAGGTTACTGAATGGGATGATCAACCATATTCATAATGAATGATGGAGCAGGCTTGAAGGGCCAAATGGTGTAGTCCTGTTCCCGGATTCTACGTTTCCACCTTTCCACATTATCCCTTGAAGCTTAAAAATCCTTAATCCTCTTGAATATCCTCTCACCCACAGCTCTCAGGAGTAGAGAATTCCTAAGATTCACAATCCTGAGTTAAAGAAAATTTCCCATCTCAGTTCTAAATGGCTGAGTCCATATTCTGGGACTGTGACCTTGTGTTCTAAATTCTCCAAACTGGGGATCATTTTCATAGTATCGACCTTGTCAATTTATAAGAACATAGAAATAGGAGCAGGAATAAGCCATCTAGCCCTTTGAGCCTGCCCTGCCATTCAAAAAGATTGTGGCTGATCTGAAGTGGATCAGTTCCACTTTCCTGCTTTTTCCCTGTAACCTTTAATTCCCTTGTCTATCAGAAATCTATCTACCCGTGACTTAAATATATTCAATGAGGATATAATCAATTAGATCATCTCTTTTCTTCTAAACTGCAGAGAATATAAACCAAATTTACATAACACTTCTTCGTCAACGCTATCAAGAACCAATCTTTTGAATCTCTATGGCTCTCCTTAGGCAAGTATGTCCTTCCTTAGATCAAAACTGCACATGGTACTCCAGTTGTGACCTCATCAAAGCCCTGTATAATTATAGTAAAACTTATTTTTACTCTGGTGATAAAAGCTAATATAACATTTGCTTTCCTAATGGCTTGTTGTATCCATATTCATGATTCATGAACAATGCCACTAGGTTCCTCAGAATAGAAAGTCATATCTAATAACTTGCACTATTCAAAAATGTTTTTTCACACTTTGCTATATTGTATTCCATCTGCCTTGTTCTTGTCATAAATGGTCTACATTTCTCTGCAGCCTTATCCTGTCTTTCTCATTTTATTTTCCCGCTTAATTTTGTATCCACAGGTCATGTCATTTGGTAATTCAATTATGATAGGAGTTGGAAGACAAATGTGAACATTACAGTCGCCTTAAGTTTTACTTTAGTAACCACTGTTAAATCTAGCTTTACACATTTTTGCAAGAGGTTTCAAGGCGACAACACTATTTACGGCATAGTTTATAAATAGTGAAACATTAAAGCATTTTAGCTAATATTCCATCAAGGTAATATGGATTCAGAATGTTGGGCTATACTTTGGATTAAGTATCAAGATTTTGTAACTTTTTCTGGTGCACCTCGGTTAATTTGCACTCCAGGCTTGAACACAAAAATCAAGGTTAATGTTCCAGTCTTGAGGAAGTACTTCACAGTTGGAAGTGTTATTTTTTAGACTAAAGCTCTATTTGTCTGCTCAGTTGGATGTAAAGATCCCACGGCACTAATTTGAGAACAGTCCAATGGAGTAATCCCCTGTGTCTTGCCAATATTTATCCCTCAAGCAACATTTCAAAAAAACTGATTATTTGGTCATTATCACATTGCTGTTTATGGAGTTTGCTGAGCACAAATTAGCTGCAGCATTTCCTGCATTATAACAGTGACTACATTTCAAAATGTACTTCATTACGATACTTGTGCTTTGACACATCCAGTCATCATGAGAAGTACTATATAAATCACAGAATC
Organism: Sphyrna mokarran; assembly: GCA_024679065.1. Classification (NCBI taxonomy): domain Eukaryota; kingdom Metazoa; phylum Chordata; class Chondrichthyes; order Carcharhiniformes; family Carcharhinidae; genus Sphyrna; species Sphyrna mokarran. Next base: position 46,424,182 of record JAGIQG010000020.1, on the reverse strand, counting down.
CCTACAGTGCAGCAGGAGGCTATTCGGCCTGTCGAGCCAGCATCAAGAACAAAGAACAAAGAGCAACACAGCACAGGAAACAGGCCCTTCGGCCCAACGAGCCCATGCCGCTGTCCCAACGTCTTAATAACTATTGTTGAAGATTCCCATATAGGGACCAATATAGGGATAATTTGTTACCCAATCAGCTTAAGAGCACATTTTTGGGATGTGGGATAACAATCCCACCCAAGCCCTATTCCTGCAGCTCTATATATTTAGCCTGCTAGTCCCCTGACACTGAGGGGCAATTTAGCATGGTAAATCAACCTAACCTGCACATCTGTGGCTAGTGGGAAAAAAAACTGGAGAAACCCACATAGAGAATGTACAAATTCCACACTGGTCTGAGGCGTACAGTGTCTTAGCTTTTATTGGTAGAGGGATTGAATTTTGGAACCATTAGATCATGTTGCAGCTTACAAAATTCTGGTGCAGCCTCACTTGGAGTATTGCGTACAGTTCTGGTCGCCACATTATAGGAAGGGCGTGGAAGCATTGGAAAGGGTGCAGAGAAGATTTACCAGGATGTTGCCTGGTATGGTGGAAAGATCTTATGAGGAAAGACTGAGGGACTTGAGGCTATTTTCGTTAGAGAAGAGAAAGGTAACTTAATAAAGGCATATAAGATGATCAGAGGATTAGAACGTGTGAACCTTCCTCCTCGGATGGAGATGGCCAGTATGAGGGGACATAGTTTAAATTGAGGGGTGATAAACAGGATAGATGTCAGAGGTAGGATCTTTACTCAGAGTAGTAAAAGCGTGCAACAGTAGTGGATTTGCCTTCAATAAGTGCATTTGAATTGTCATTGGATGAACGTATGGATGATATTGGAATAGTGTATGTTAGGTGGGCTTTAGATTGATTTCACAGGTCGACGCAACATCAAGGGCCGAAGGGCCTGTAGTGAGCTGTAATGTTCTATGTTCTATCTTTTTCCAGTTCTATATGTTCTATCTTCTTCCAGAAGGGTCGAAATTATGGCAATGTCAGCAAGTGTTGAAATGGGTATGAGTAAATTAGTTTTAATTCTATATACTATGTGTTTAGTTTCTACACATGTACTCACTGCCTCTTCTATATATGCAGGTGTTTATTGGAAGTTCTCTGCAAAAGAGCTTCTTTATGTCAGAGAAGCAACAACCGTGGAATGGATTTGTTGATTCATCTACCTGCTCAATCTGCTGTGAAATGGACTTGGGTCTCAATCTTGTTCTAGAGTCTCTGCTGAAATCATCTGGAATGAAATTAGTAATCCAGACATTTAAGCAAGCAAGGTTGACAGCTGTTAACTCAGATGCATTTGTTCTTTGTAACCTGCAGTGTAAGGACTTAAATCAATCTTTGTAGAGAAGAAGTGGATTAAATGACAACAATTTAAAACAGCAGTGAACTCTGGGCATTTTATGTGAGGGGAGAGAAGGTGTGGGGGATCCTTTCGTCCTTGATTGTATTTTTTTTCCCAGAGTTAAAGTGAATCCTGATGAACCTGTTTCAAAATAAATGACAACTTGGCTTTGCTGTCATATAGTAAGAAGTCTCACAACACCAGGTTAAAGTCCAACAGATTTATTTGATATCAAACGCCAGGTGAGTCTGAAGAAGGGGCAAAGCCCCAAAAGCTAGTGGCATTTGCTACCAAATAAACCTGTTGGACTTTAACCTGGTGTTGTGAGACTTCTTACTGTGTTACCCCACCCCAATGCCAGCAACTCCTCATCTTTGCTGTCATATAACAGAGGAAGTTACATGGCTAGGCTAGTTCTCTCCATTTTAACTGAAGTGATGCCCAATCAACTTATTAATAAAACTACAGATACAAATTTGTACTTTCTGATCTAAAAACACTTTGTGGAAACAATGTAATTCTGATACATAGTAAAAGGCAATTTCGCCTTGTTTTATCACTGTTGTGAGGCTGTGATGCAGGAGATGTTGTACTTCAGGGTAGTTGGAACCTATATGATTCTCCTGTAGGTTATAATTAATACAGACTTCTCGCTAACTTAATACTCAAAGAACATGAGAAGTCAGAATTGGAGATAGTTTGATTCTTCTGAGCCTGCTTGCCATTCAATTGAGCATGGCAGATTCCGCCTTCCCATACTTTAAACCCTATCCCTTAATTCCTTGAGTACCCAAAAATCTCTGGACTTATTTTGACTCCAATGACTTCTCAATATCTGAATATCCACAGCTTTTCCTGGAGAATTCCTGCGATTCAAAGCCCTTCTAGTCAAGCTATTTCTCCTCATCTCTGTCTCAAAAGGTTAGTCCATCATTCTGAGACTTTCACATTTACCGTTGTAAATTGTGGCCAACATATATGTTGACTTGAAATGGTCTGTTATATTTATCAGCCTTGAGAGGAAAATGCTGTGGTCATCTCAACTTTTTCAACTTGCATGTAAAAAAAAAGTCTCTAGAGAAGTTGAAAGATAAAGAGATGTGTTTTAAACAGAATACTGGATTATATTAAAGCATGAAAAAACCTACTGGACGCCAATGATTTGAGAGGAAACTGCACTTTAGATGCAATCTTGTAGATTAAGTTGCCAAACTATGTTGTAATCAATAATTTAGTGAATAAAACTTGTAGTTTGAAGAGGTTGTACTGACTACATGAAAGTACAAATCATTCTTGTGGAGAATGCGATTTTGAGAACGAGATGTAATGTAACAACATTTGTAAACCACGGTAATATTCAAGATTGTTTTACTGTTTCAACTTTCGCTGTATGAGGTAGTGTAGGTGTGAAATGCAGGATGTTGTTAGTGTCAGAAGACTGGCAACTACACCATGACAGTTGCTGTTGCAAAACTCAATGGAAAATGTTGACGCAACAATTTACAACGGTAAATGTGGATACGACATAATGTAATTGTAATGTGGAATATAACATTGATAATAGGCGAGTGACCTAGTTAATGTAGTGCCGATCAAAGGGAGAGCATATGAAAGTTGTTCCTCTTTACAGAGGGACATGGGAGATAAGTCAATAGATCGTAGGTCGAAGCACGTTTTAGTGGCTGAATTTAAACCCAGATGTGTGAACAAATACTTCGGCTGCCTAGGATCATAAGGCGAAGGGGAATGCAAGAAAAACATTGTAATTACTTGCATAATGCAGTTAAATAAAAATCTCGAACAAAAGTTCTTCCTCTGTACAACAAAAACATGTTGGCCAAAAGAGGAGTATTTTCTCTCAAATCTGCTACTTTCCATTTGTAAATTTGCAAACTGCCAGCTCCGAGTGAGGACGATCTCCATGAAGATCGCGCAAGTCGACATAGTTCACCCCAGTCCAACGCCCGTATCCCCACATCATGACTTTCCATTTGGACAGCGTTCTTATAAATCAACCAATGTGTCAATTTTCAGTAATCTCATCCTTGCAGCTTCTTTCGGCAAATTCTCTCTTCCACCTTGTGCCAAATTTGGAAGAGGTTGCACACTTTAGATCTCAATTTGCAAGCTCTGCATTCAGTCTTGAACGTGTCAACAATTTTCACAGAAGTTTGACTCTTCAATGAATTAATTACGCAGGCTTTGCTGAACGTGACGCAGAGAAAAACATCGGTTATTTTACTGTGACAACGGAGCGAGTGAGATTCCGAAAATGACTGTTAAAAACACTCACTAATGTATAGGCATGTATATGAGATAACTGTAAGAATTAAGTTTTAAGTAGCTTTTGACTTCCTAACCACTCAAGTCGGATTCCTTATCTTTGATCTGATGAAATGCACAACAGAAGCATGCCAGTAAATTTTTGAAAGGAAATTATTAATTATTTCCCCTTGTAGCGCTTACTGATGTTTAGAAAGGCAAGCAATGCTATGTAAAGTAGTACAAAGTGTGTTATGTTTTACACACTATATTCTTGATGGAAATGTTGGATTAAATGCCATAAAGTCCACCTCTTCGACCAAGCTTTTGGCACTTAACATCTCCTCGTGGCCGTGTATCATATTTTATCTGATACCGCTCCTGCAAAAGAGAAAAATTAAGATATTTTCTTACGTTAAAGGTCTTGTATAAATGCAAGTTATGTAGGAGAATTAGAACATTATGTTTTTTTTTAAACAATCATGAACACATAGGCATCATTATTAGCGTTTTAAAATACATTGATTAGTTCTTTCAAGACTGATTTCATTCTGTCATTTTGCTGAGGTGACGCATTTTTCATCTTCACCACGTTTTAAACTACTTTTGTGTTCATCATCCTCTTGCCAGCTGAAAAACCTCTGCTCCCTGATCTTTGATAGTATTTATCTTGAGGGAGTGCAAGGTGGTGCACAGGGTTACGGCATTACTGATTTAGTAATAAAGAACTTGAGTTTTGCTGAAGAAAGACATCTTGTCAAAGCTTTTTATCTTGCACTCATCAGGACAATCACAAGAATACCAATGGTGGGGAAAGAACAACTTCACACTATGCGAAGAGGTGCTGATTGGTTGGCAAGTGGACACTGACTGGTAGAGACATTGTAAGAAGCCTCACAACACCAGGTTAAAGTCCAACAGGTTTATTTGGAAGCAAAAGCCACTAGCTTTCAGGCCTCAGACCCTTCATCAGGTGAGTGGAGAGTTCTGATCACAAATAGAGGATGTAAAGATACACGCTCGGTGTATTACACATCTCTTTAACCTATGCTTAATGCTATCTCCATTCACATTGTCTGCACCTTTAAAACTTCATTAACTGTAAAAAGTTGCATTCTAATCAGTATTCTGTAAACTGAGTGTGTGTCTTTACATCCCCTGCTTGTGATCAGAACTCACCACTCACCTGAAGAAGGGTCAGAGACCCGAAAGCTAGTGGCTTTTGCTACCAAATAAACCTGCAGGACTTTCACCTGGTGTTGTGAGACTTCTTTCTGTGTTTACCCCAGTCCAACACTGGCATTTCCACATCATGGTAGAGACATGGCCATGAAGAATGCACCAGTTGATGGTGACTGACGATTAACTGCCTGTTTGAAATTTAAACCATGCAGTTTTACTCTTGATTGGTGAAAGCATTGCCCTGTGGAATGAACCAGCGAACGGTGATTATTTATTTTGTTTAGCCGAAACAGGCACAATATGTGCTTTTCTTTCTGTCTACAAAGAACAGGGCCCTGTGTATTAACTAATATATACGACTTTCACTACACACATCCATGCCACTGATAATGTTAAATTGGTTGTCAGTATAATTTTAGCACTGAGGATTATTTAGCAGATGTTGTCCTTTTGCGGAATCACATCTAATATTGGGAGGAAATGATCTGAAATTCACAAATTACAGTTTGTATTAGTAAACATTTTTATCATCTGTTCTGTCTGCACCTTCCTGTCTTATAATGACACTGCAAGGTGTTCTTTTAATATGCTTTAAAATCCACTTCAGTCAGTGATGAATCAGTATTATAGTGACTGCTGAAAAGCAAATGTAACTTCTTGAAAATGTGACACAATCCTACCAATAAAACCCTGACATTCCTCCTGGGCAGCTGTGATGGAATTTCTGAAAGCAATTTGGTGAGGTGGTTTCCAGTTGTTTCAGCCATATAGAGCAATCAAGGGTAAACTGGTATGTCTTAATATAATGTGTGGTAGAGAATGCAGTGCAAATAAAATAATCAGAGAAATCAGCACAAAATCTATCCCAACACTTAGGACTGAAGAATGTTGTAATGTCAGAAGACAGCTTCTTTCAAGTGAAATGTTAACCTAAGATGTGTGGAAAAGGTTCAAAGAATTCCAGTAGAGCTCTCTCTGATATCCTGGTCAATATTTATTCCTCAACCAACATCTTAAAAACACAGATGATTTGGTCTTTAATGACATTGCTGTTAGTGGGAGCTTGAAGTGTAAAAGCTGGTTTGTGAATTTCTTATAACAGTGACTATATTTCAAAAGTGCTTTATTGGCAGTGAAACACTGGCACGTCTAGAGATAAATGCAGGTTTTTTAATTTCACTTAATCGGGGATAGATGGAGCATCCAGACTGAGCGACAATTAATTTTAAGCCCCACACATAGGAATGCTTATTTAACATTTACATGTAGCGACTGATGTAGAGTTAATGCTTATCCCTGAGGTCATTTAAGAGTCAACCACATTGCTGTTAATCTGGAGTCACAAATAAGCTGGACCAGATAAGGATGGCAGATTTCCTTCCCTAAGGACATTAGTGAATTAGATAAATTTTTCTGACAATCAACAATGATTTCATGGGCTTCAATAGATTTCTAATCCCCGATATTCATTATTGAAATCAATCCCCACCCCCGTCCATGCTCCCCCACTACCACTACTGGAGAAAGACCCATATCTCCTATTGATTGTTTAAAAATTTTTTTAAGAGAAGTGGTGTGTTGTTGGTTAGGCCAGCATGTATTTCCCATCCTTAATTGCCCTTGGAGATGGTGGTGATGAGCTGCTTTCTTAAACTGCTGCAGTCTCTGGGGAATCAGTGCACCCCCAGTGTTATTAGAGAGTGAGATCCAGGATTTTGACAATTTACACTGAAGGAACTGTGATATATTTCCAAATTGGGATGGTGAGTGGCTTGGAGGGGAGCTTCCAGTTAGTGACATTTCCCAGTATCTGTTGCTTTTGTCCTTCTAGAATCATAGAATCCTAAGTGCAGAAGGAGGCCACTCAGCCCATCGAGTCTGCATCAACCACAATCCACCCAGGCCCTATTCTTATAACCCCATGTATTTCCCTTAGTTACTCTTCCCCCAACACTATGGAGCAATTTAGCACTGCCAATCCACCTAACCTGCACATCTTTGGTATGTGGGAGAAAACTGGAGCACCCAGAGGAAACCCACAGAAACACGTGGAGAATATGCAGACTCTACATAGACAGTGACCCAAATTGGGAATCGAACTCAAGTATCTGGCACTGTGAGGCAGCAGTGCTAAGCACTGTGCCACCATGCTATTTGGTCTATATGGCAGCTGTTGTAGATTTGGAAGGTGCTGTTTAAGGAGCCTTGGTAAGTTTTGCAATGATAATTCACATTTACGGCCACTGTTTTATCAGTGGTGGAGGGAACAAATGTTTGTGGAGTACCAATCAAGTGGGCTGCTTTGTCCTGGATAGTGTCGAAGTTCTTGAATATTGCTGGTGCTGCGTGCATCTAGGCAAGTAAAGAGTATTCCATCACACTCCTAACTTATGCCTTTTAGCTAGTGGATAGGCTTTGGGGAGTCAGGAGGTGAGTTACCCTTATACCCACAGTATTTATATGACAGGTCCAGTTTAGCATCTGGCCAATGGTAACCCTCAGAATATTGATAGTGGGAAATTCATTCAGTGATGATACAGCCACTGAATGTCAATGGCCAAAGGTTAGATTCTCTCTGGTCATTTTCTGGCACTTGTGTGATGCAAATATTACTTGCCACTTGTCAGTGCAACTCTGGCTATTTTCCAGGTTTGTTGCATTTGGACAAGGACTGCTTCAGTATCTGAGGAATCATGAATGATGTTGAAAATTGTGCAGTCATGAGCGAGCATCACCACTTCTGACCATATCAAGGAAAGAAGGTCATTTATTAAGCAGTTAAAGATAGTTGGGCCTTGGGCACTATCCCATGGAATTCTAGCAGTGCTGTCCTAGGAATGAGATGATTGATTTCCAACCATCGCGACCCTTTTCCTTTGTGCCAGATCTCATACTAGTGGAGGGTTTTTCCCTGCTTGCCACTGACTCCAGTTTTGCTAGGGTTCCTTGATATTATATTCAGTACTTTGATGTCATAGGTAATCCCTTGCATTTCACTGCTGGAATTCAGCTCCTTTATCTATATTTGAACCAAAGCTTCAATGAGGTCAAGAGCTGAATGACCCTTGCAGAACCCAAACTGAGCATCACAGAGTTATTGTAGGCAATAGCACTTGATAGTGCCGCTGATGAGCCCTTCCAGCACTTTACTGATGATCAAGAATAGGCTGATGGAGCGGTAATTGCCTGGTTGAATTTTTCTTGTTTGTTGGTACAGGATATAACTGGGCAATTTTCCACATTGATGCAGGTAGTGTTGTAGCCATACCAGATGAACTTGGTTAGGACCAGGGCAAGTTCTGGAGCACAAATCTTCAGTGGTATAGAATATCATCAGAGCCCATATCAGTATCGTTGATATCATGTGATTTGAATCAAATTGGCTGACAACTATGATGCAGGGGATCTCTGGAGGAACCAAGATGGATCATTCACTCAACACTTTTAGCTGAAGATTGTTGCGATTGCACTGAGGTGCTGGGCTCCTCCATCATTGAGGATGGAAATATTTGTGGAGCCTTCTCCTCCAGTCAGTTGCTTAATTGTCCACCACCGTTCATGAATGGATCTGACAGGACTGCAGAGCTTCAATTTAATCCATTGGTTGTTGAATTGCTTTGTCTATTACTTACTGCTAATGCTGTTTGGCACACAAATAAACTTCACCAAGTTGACACTTCATTTTTAGGGGTGCCTAGTGTTGCTCACAGCATGCCCTCCTGCACTCTTCCTACTTTGGTGGTAATGGTAAAGTAGGGGATATGCCCAGATATAGTGGTTAAGTACAATTCTGCTGCTGCTGCTGCTGATGGCCTGCAGCGTGTAATATTTTTAAAATTCATTCATGGGATGTAGAATTATTGCTTGTCCCTGATGGCATTTAAGAGTCAACCATATTGCTGTGAATCTGGAGTCACATAAAGGCTGGACCAGGTAAAGATGGCAGATTTCTTCTCTAAAGGACAGCAGTGAACCAGATATTTTTTTGACAATTGACAAAGCTATTATGTTCATCATTAGATTTTAATTGAAAATCTAATATTGAATTCAAATGTTTACTGAATTCAAATTTCAATGTCTGCCATGGCGGGGATTCAAACCTGAAGGCGTTATCCTGAGTGTCTGAATTACTAGTCCAGCAACATTACTATGCCACTGCCTCTCCTGGATAGTGAGTCTTTAGATTTTTTCAAAGCCTATCCCAGTTAGCATGATGGTCATGCCACACAACATAATAGAAGGTATCCTCAAAATGTAGATGGAACTTTGTCTCTACAAGATCTTTGGCCACTCCTACCAATATTATCATGGACAGATGCATCTGTGGCAGGCTGATTGATGAGGATGAAATCAAGTATGTTTTTCCCTCTTGTTGGTTTTCTCACCACCTGCCACAGATCCAGTATAGCAGCTCAGTCTGTGGTAATCTACTATCTGAATCATTCTTGGTGATGGACATTTTAGTTCCTCACCCAGAGTACATTTTACACCCTTACCAAGCGTTCAACATAGATGAGTTCTGATTCATCAGCTGAGAGAGAACTGTACATGGGAATCAGCAGGAGATTTCCTCGCCTGCTTTATGGAGTCCAAAGTTGATGTTGAGACAGTTCTCCCAATTTCAGCATGTGCCCTCAGATGCTAAAGGAAAACTTTGCAACATTATCAGGGCTGGGTTTACCATGTTGTTTCTGGTGCTGAGGACATTCCTTTCAAAATCATCTGGAATACAAAGCTAGTAAGGCTCTTTAAGAATCATTTTTACCAAATCAGAGCAGACTGAAAGGATGCATTGAAAGGCTGCAAAGCCAGGTCTCCTTCTTTCTTGCAAGTATTGAGCATGGTCATTGCCTAGTAACTATCCCAAGAAGAGAAATCTACTGCAAACTATCATCTTTTCGAGATAAAACATGGACATCTGCTCTGCACAGCTACACTTAGAAGGACAACTGAACAAAATGGCTGCAAAATTGAATCATCACATCACAACCAGTAAAAGAACAGTTAATTGTATATTTAATTGTTTATTTTCATAAACTGTTAAAAAAAATCTATTCTTGAATTCTACCCTCTGTACTGGTATGTGTGTATGGTGGAGAGGTTCCAGGGAATGTTTGTGACATGTGAATGCAAGGGACAATTGACCTAATTCTTTTAATTTTTGAAGTAAGGTCAATAAACTCATCGTGTTCTTTGATTTAAACTCAGAAAAACATTTTTGATTAATTCTTTATTATCTGAAAACATATATAGTGGAACACCTGCAGTTTTGGCAAAGCATACCCATGCTAAATTCATAAGTAAATTGCTACAGCCAGTTCTGGAGTGGTAAATTAGGCAGATCAAATTTTACCTCTCCTCATGTAGTCATGTCAGTGTGTGAACTGTTTCACCTGATGTAAGGGATGCTATAGCCAAACCTGAATCAATCCTCAATATATGCAGCAATTTCAGCAAAGTGACAGATGGCAGCTCCAAGGGATATTTGGCAGAACAAGTCCGCAAGTTTATCTAACAAAGAAAAGTTGGCATATAACACATTTCCTTTAAATGATGCATTGAATTTTTCTATTTCAGTTTCTGACATTACATGGTTTCATACTGTGAATTAAGATAAGTCCTGAATTTTACTTCCAAATTAAGTGTGGCTTCTGACAAAAGACTCTTCTTGTAACCAGCTTTTTGGCTTAACTGTAAGTAAGTGCAACAATGTTTTGAGGGCCTGAGTAGGTTATTCAAAAAATGTTAACCTTTCTAATAAAATATACAAAAGATTAAATATTTGATACTGCTGGACTTTTGAATATGGATATTGTACAAATCATTTTAATCCAATGTAAAACTGTCAATCCTTACTAAAACTCCTGTCCCATTTCAACTTAAAAATAGCCTTTTGTAGATAGTCTTAGTGAGTCCTCTGATTTGTAGCTGTATGTCTAAGCCAAAAGTTAGGGAAAACTGCAACAGAGTGAATCTCGCACAACATGAAAACATTTTAAATATATGCTATCCCCATCACTGGGGTTCAGTATGTAATAAAACCGTAAAAGGAGAAAAGATTTATATAAGACATTGTCCAAGCAAAATCAGAAATAAAAATAGAAAATCCTGGAAAGGCTCAGCAGGTCTGAAAATGTCCATGGATAGAGAAAAAAAAGTTAACATTTGAATCCGTATTATTCTTCTTTAGAGTGGAAAATCAGGAATTACTTGACTGACTTTGCAAAATACGATAGTTTCACAAATAGTTTTCAACTATCTTTCTCTGCCAACTTCTTTCCTTTTACAAAGGCATTAACCTGCTGGTCAGGAACCAAAGGATGCCTGATATTCTATCCAAGTGACCATTGTGTGCAAACATAATAACTGCAATTTTACTGTCCGACCTGCCATGTGAATTGGAGTGGGCGAAGAGCGAACCATGGAAAAATCGGTTGGCTTTGGGTGGGATGCTCTGGTTTCAGGGCAAGCAAGGCCCGAGAAAACTGCTCAATGAGTCATCAGGTGGACACAGTGGGTGTAGTCAAGTTTGAAGTTGCTGCTCTGCATGATATTTCTATACCCAAATTCCCCACATATGCTGGTTAGTGATCAGAGACACTGGCTGATGTATCTCCATCAACCCTCAAACCCTTCCAAACCAGGAGTTTTGAGGTTAATTAATTTTATCCTTCCACTGCCAAAACTCAAATAAGCAAACTTTGCGCATATTGAATCTGGTGAGTTTCTAGCTCTGTAGGACTCACTGGGTTGGCTATTGGAATTATGTAGTTCTAAAGGATTTTAACTAAATTAACATTCCTGAGGTTGTCCCAGAGAAGCTATTAAAAGCATAAACTAGATTCAAGAGAAGTGTTCCATTTCTACAGCATCTTTCACAAACTCAGAACTTCCCAAAGTATTTTACAGCTAATGAAGTATTTTTTGAAGCATAGTCACTTGTTGGAAACACAACCAATTTACGCACAGCACGTCCAAAGATGTGCAGGGTAAGTGAATTAGCCATGCCATATTTCCCCGTAATGTCGGGGGATTTGTTAGGGTAAATGCATAAGGTCATGGAGTTAGGGCCTTGGTGGCCTCATTCCCACAAACAATAATATGATAATAAACAGATAATTTGTTTTACTGATGTTGGTTGAAAGACAAATATTGGACAGATATTGGACAATTTTGTATGAACTTGCTTGATTGGTTATTCAGAACCTTTGCATGTAATCAATGCAATCAGATAGTTCTTTTTTTTCTTTATTCCTTGCAGCGGCTACTTGCATTTAATGCTTATTACATGAAATGGAAAGTCTTACAATTGTGAGTCAAATCTCAATTAGTCTAGTCACAGTTACAATTAAGTGCAGGTTTTACTGTGTTATGGGGAAAACCTGAACACAGTGTCTCTAAGTTTCTTTTTATCATCAACCCTACTGCTTTCTTTCATTAGATTTGTAGTTCAAAGCAACGTATAATTTTTACATAGTTAATTTTACACATCGTATGTAATATTGAATTCTTACATAGACAAGCTCTGTCCTTGAGTAGAAAAATAGTTTCCACTTTACTCTATAAAGTGTGAGGTGATTTATTTAGAAACTGGTCAGCTACGACAAAAATATTGATGTGTGTGTGAGAGACTGAGTAAATGTTTACTCACTGAGGTAAATATTTTGATGTTCAACTGATTTTCCTCCCTCTGAAAACATCTTGAATTTCTTTATTACTTGTTACAGTTGTGAAACTGACAACATTCAAATAGAAAAGTTTTTAACATTATGAGAATAGTAAGGATGTTGGGACTTTCAAAAGATTACCGTAACCGCTCCAAAAGTAATTTTCTGTAAATTTGCAGTGATGAATTACAAATATCCACAGAATTACAGGATATTCACTGGCTTTGAAAAGAAAATAGTCTTGTTTTCTTGAGTTGCTATAAAGTGCTCAAAGATGTAATAAGTGGTAAACCAATCTTAGTTTCCTATATCGACACTGGTCATGCAATATTTGCTTTCTTTGCTTCAGGTCACAAACATAGTGGCTACTTCAGTGTCTCTTGGCTAGGAAGGGGAAAGATCAATCTGGGATCACACTCCTAATTGAAACCTGAGGGAAAGTGCAGATATTTGAAGGTCAAATGATGAGATTGAGCTTTATTATAACATTCCCATTCATGGTCAAATAGCCTGTCCATTGTCATGTCTGGGTTTAACACGTTGATATCCATTTGGATGAGGTATCATTGGGTCAGAGGAACAAAAGTAGGCCATTCAGTTCCTCATGCCTGTTGTGTCATCAAATTACATCATGGTGTATGAACCTGTACCTCAACTTGCTCATCTTAACTCCATGTTTTTTAATATACTTATTTAACAAAAATCCAGTAAACTAAATTTTAAATGCTCCAATTGTTCCCCAACAGCCAAAGTCTTCTGGGGCAAAGAATTCTACTACCCTTTGTACCAAATTGCTTCCAGCTCTCATTGCCAAATTTTAAGACTATGTTCCCATATTCTTGATTTCCCGTCTGTAGAATCCAGTAATAAATGTTCTATTTCAAAGCTTGGTGATGAAGAATGGAACTAGAGCCCAATCTTTAAGCTTTTATATATACAGATAAACATTACAACTTGAATTTCCAATTTGTAAGACCACAGCTTGTGCCTGCCACCTGATTAAGATCAAGCACTTTCAAGTCCTGCTCTCATCTTCTAAAACTGCTTATTATTCCAGGTTCATCCTGGACCCCAATTTCTTTTATTTATTGAACACATCTTCTTAAAACTCTTTCCCTCACCCACATTTCCAAAAATAAGCAAGACGCACTAATAGACATCTTTTCACTAAGATTGATTAGGTACCACTGCTGCATCCCTGCTTTCCACTAGTTCACTAGGCCAAATTTCCTCCAAAGCGTCCATCTGCCCTAACCCTGCACTCACATATTTCTCTAGTTTCTCTCCTGTCTTCCATCATGCGCTTTCCATGCTCGTCTTGTCCCTAAGGTTCACCTCCTGCTGCCTTGACCCTATTTTTATTAACTGCTGGCAATAAACTTCTCTTCCTAGAATCTATATTAATTGAGATTGTTAACAGTTTTTTTCTTCAAGTGTTGTCCCTCACTCTATTAAATTTGCTGTTAACACCCCTTCCTTAAAAAAAACCAACCCTTGACCTTGCAAATTACTATCCTAACTCCAATCTCGCTTTGCTCTATAATGTCCTTGAACGACCCAAATCTCTGCCGATCTTTTCTGCAATCCATGTTTGAGTTCTCCCCCTGACTTGTCCACCCAGTCAGGGTTCTGTTCCTGCCACAGTACTGAAGTAACTCTTATCAAAGTCACAACATCACAAATTATGCCATATATGACTGAGATAAATGCAAACAGTTCCTCCTCATCCTTATACTGCTAACAATAGAAGTCACAAAAATGAATAACCACCAATATTACATTAAAATTTAGCATATAATATTCCTGAGACCTTGTCTATTAATTGTCCTGTCTGCCTGCAGTCCCTGTACTGATCTCTTACAACAAGAAGGGTTTGGGGCTAGAGGAGATTATTTCGATAAGGGGGATGAAACCATGGAGGGATTTGAAAACAAAGATAAGAATTTTAACAGAGGCACTATTCAATCAGATTCCAATGTCGGTCAGAAAGGGCAGGGGTTATGGGTGAACTATGAAGGGGGCCTACTGCAGGTTAAGACATGGAGAGCAGAGTTTTGGACCTTCAGAGGTAGAGTATGGGAGACTAGCCCGAGGTGTGCTGGAATAATCAAGTTTAGAGGTAACAAAGACATGAATGAAGGTTTCAGCAGAAAATGTGCTGAGTTGGGTGAAGTCAGGTGATCTTAAAGAGGTGAAACTAGATAATCTTTGCGATGGCACAAATATGTGGTTGAAAACTCACGTCAGGATCAAATATGACATCAGGGTTGCAAACAGACTGATTTAGCCTCAAACTGTTCTGGAGAGGAAGGGAAGCAAACTGCGTCATGAAGCAACAGGAAATTGGTAAGCGAGATGATATCAAGAAGCCAAATGAAAAGTTGAAAGTGTAGGGATTCATCTAAATAATGTTTCAATTTGTGTATCATGATTGTCAGTTTTCTCCTGACATTAAGCAGTGAAATGCAATATTGCATTCAAGCTGCTGTAAGTTTCAAAACTGAAGATTATAATCCTCTGCCCAAAGGGTCAGCAAACTGAAAGAGAATGGCGACAGGGTAGCCTGAAGGAAATAAAATGTCTGAACCTTCATTACTGTCAGGATGATATAAATGAGCCTTGTACAGGGTAATGCCCAACATGGAAGCATATACTTAAAAGTCATTAATCATAGCATTGTACAGGGGAAAAACCATATTTACTTCAATTTACTTGTTATAGACATCAGACAGAAAAAATATAAGTAACCTTTTTGTAAGAGGAGATTTCTTTAAATCTCCCTAAGATTGTCCCCTCCCACTAATTGCTGTTTAATGTCATACTGTGGTTTGTGGTAAAGTCATATTATTGAGTAAGCTTTTAATATGTAGACCATTTTCATGTAAAGATTTTAATTTCCCATCTGTATTTTGCAATTGATTTTGCAGTAATCTTGGTAAATTTACTCTGCCATCTTAACTTCATTATCCATCACTGTTGTCTTTTCCACTCTGGGCCAAAAGGAATAATAATTATGCATACAAAGTGTTGACAATCCACTGCAATTAATCTGAGTGATATGGCCTCTGTTTTTCTATTTATTTCAATCTCCTAACGAGTTTGTCTTACAACTCTGGTTTTCCTTATTATCATTTCAAATTTAAATGTATTTTTCAACTTAATGGTATCTTAAGTAAAGCTTTCAAGCTTCATAATAAATTATACAGGGTGTTTAAAGTATTTGTGCAATTTTAAAAACTTTGGATCTATATAAATAGATATGCAAAAGGCATATGAAAAACATAATTTATTTTTAAAATTCATGTTAACGATGTTCATGAAGCAGAAACCGAAAATAGCAACAGCTGAAGAAAAAATGAACTGTTGAGAAATTGAATTAAATCACAAAAATGTTACTGATATTGAAGTCGAGAGATTTGAACTGTATTGTTAAAGCTATGAACTATGCTTTCATACAATGTTTACATTTCACTGCTAATTGTATACATTAAAAGCTATCAAAGTTCAGGGTTGCATCCAGATTTAATAAATACTCTGTATAGGTTAAAATGAACATAAATTTTACTGTGTATAATTTCAGCTCTGGATATTAAAAGTTACAATTCTAACCTTCACCTTGTTTGAATGGTCCTAAGTTTTCCACAGACTATGCATCCTTCTTCTGCTCCTATTGAATACTTTTGAAAATGTTCCAATCATAACTAATACTGTTACAGCACAATAGCATGATAGAAACTTGACTTGTTTAAAGTTCCAGTTGCAATATGATAGGTCTCTCTCACTCACTGTTTCCTGTACAAGCCACCCTCATGGCCTCCCAGTGAAATTGCTGATCGAAGCCAAACTTGTGCTGTGAACTCATGCCAAAATTGAAACAAGTTAATCTTTAGGGTCCTTCCAGTTACAAAAGATAATTTTGCTTTGTTTACTTTGGTATGATTCTGGATTATAATCCAGGCCTTGGAAGTGAGAGAACAGCATGGTAATGATCACCGTTATTGTTTGTGGGACATTTGAATGTAAGAGTCTTGTTTTCTTTCGGAGAACGAAATCTATCAATCTCAGTTTTGAAATTTTCCATTAACCTCCAGCCTCCATTTTTCTTTGGGAGATAGCGCTCCAGATTTCCACTGAACAGTGTGTGAAGAGGTGCTTCTTGCCTTCACTCCTGAATGGCCTAACTCTAATTTTAAGGTTATACCCACTTTCCCAATCCATTCTGAACTCTCTCACCTATGGGGCAGCTTCTTTCCATCTATCCTGTCAAATTATTTAATCACCTTAAATACATGAATGAGATTGCTCTTTAACTATCAAAACTACATAATTCTACTCTATGCTAATTTTATGTTTTGCATTATAACTGATAGTTACCCAGCAGCTTCATCTAATCTTCTAACATTTGTATTTTAAAATGACTCCTGAATATTTAGGTAGTAAGTTTAAATGTGTACATGCTATGCCAGTCTTATCATGCTAGTGATTGTTTTGGCTTGGGGAAATCTGATGCAATAATAAACACATGCTTTCAAGGTTATTGCATTTTATTAACTGATGAAATGGCTCTGTTTCTGCCTCAATGTAATAAGTATTTATACTGAGGCATACAGAGGACGTTCCTTGGCAAGATTCCATGCTTCAATAGTATCTGTATTCTTGAAGTTTCATTGGTTCCCTGTGTTCACCAATTAAAAATCAGAACTTTTGTCTTCACTTTTAATGCCCTCATGGCCTTGACCACTTTTATTTTAGTGATCTACTCTGTGTCCTATTGCACAGCTACCACAGACATAATGGTAAGCTACTTCTTGTGTCCTGCTTCACTATTGGTGATTCGTTGTGCATTGACTACACTCCTCACTCTCTCCACCTTCCACTCTACTTTTGAACCAGCTCAAAATGGTTCTCTTTGACCATACTGTTGATAATACCTAACTTAACATCTCTTTATTTTCAATACAATATAAAATAAAAACAGAAAATGTTGGATAAACTCAGCCAGTCTGGCAGCATCTGTGGAAAGAAAAATAATGGGTGGGATTTTCCACGCAACCCACTGCATGTTTTGTGGAGGTGGTCCACCATTGGCAGATGGCAGGATTTCTGAATGCATCCCTCATTGCCTGGAAACCTGTAGCAGGGGTGCATTGTAGATGGGATCAGAAGATCCTATCAGCATGAAAGGCCAGAAAGTTCCAGCCAAAGTTAATATTTTGAATTAATATTATTATTCTTCAAAACTGAAGAGGGATAGAAATGTAATGAATTATATAGCTGGAGAGGAGTGGACAAGGTGGAACAGAAGGGGGGGGATAATTCTTATTGCTAAATGGAACACCATCGATTTGAACGTAAAATAACATAAAGCTCGGAGAAAATCAAGCCATCACCATTCTCTTGATACTTAATGACATACATAAATATCTGCAAATAAATCTAAAATAACTTAAGATAGTTGAGGTTAATTTAGATACAAAATGACTTGCATTACAAAATACAACTGCTTTGTGTTTCACTACAGTCATTTTCTATATCTTTTTCTGAAAAATACATTAAGATCTGAAAAAATAGTTCTAACTCTCATTTCAGCAATACATTTTGGATCATTAATTGTACTCCTAAAAGGGAATTAAAAACAAGTACTCCTAAAGGTTGCAAGTTGCCTAATTACCTGCAGGAAATCTTTGGAATCATATTTTAAAACTGAAAATGTGCTGATACACTTTAAATGCTATCAACATTATCATCCTCAGCACAAAAGACTTCAACACTCAAAGTTTGTCCAGAAATTGCCATTTCTTTACTGCCTGAACCTTGTTCCTTTTTTAAAACAGTGGAAATGAACACAAGACACTAGATAGGCTATTGCCAACTGAGGAGAAGAAAAAGCAATACAATAATGCTCAAGATTGACTAATATCAGTAGCAGACCAATGGATGACCACTTTCATACTGGAAATGACTGAGACATAATTTTCAAATGGATCTGTTGTTTTAGAAACATAGATGTTCCAGCATAGCAACAAATCTCTTGGCCCATTAATATTGTGCTGGTGCTTCTCAACAGGAGATAACTAGTTTAATCCCACTTTCTTGTTGGTGCCCAAATGCTTTAGTAGTCGCCTTTTTAAAACAAGTACCTAATTCATTTTAAAAATGCCTTCAGCAATGATTCATAGCATATAATATGACATTGTGTTGATTTACTTTTCTAACCTTTCTTTTATTCTTTTAATGATTTGTCCTAAAATGTTATCATCTCAGTGATAAATTAAGGGAAGGGGCACTTCTCTTGCCACATCTTAATTGGGTCACTCTTAATCTTCAAAACTGTCATGGGAAAAAAAACTTCTTCATAATCATAAAGCTTCATTGAGAACATCCTACTGAATCTACCCCTGCACCTTTTCAATTGCTCTTCTATCTTTCCTCAAATGACAAAATACTCATTCATTGTCTGTGAACAGGAGTCCCTCCCCACATCAGTTTAGATTGATTGTTTTCATAATTGGCTTTTGATCTTAAACAACCAAATCTGACCTTGCGCAAATAATTTTGCTTTGTTTACTTTGCCAAGTTGTCCATTCAGTTTTCTGAAATGACTTCCTGACCCAAGAGTTACAAAAACAATTTAAATGATCTGCTGTATTACTGTCATGTTCTTTGCATTAAGGTTCACTTTGTTTTATTAATATTCCCATCTCCTCTTCTCTCATTCATACATGCATTAACAAATTCATTAACAAATTCAGTTTTACATTTTCCAAACTACAAATTTTGAATTGGTCTAAAAATTAATTTTCATTACAATAATAATTTTCCCAAAAGAATGCACTGCTATTATTCAGATGTTTACTTGAGTGATTTCCAGTTAAAGCTATCATTTAAAAAGGAAGAAATCAACTATAATGTAGGTCAGAATTTACAATGGTCTGGTTTGTGTAATTGATTTGATTGCCACTTTAATATCCCATCTTCATAAATTTGCACAAAATTAGTACAATTATCTCTAAATATTCTTTTAAAAAAGATTATTATAGGTCTTGTTAGTTATGCACCTTTACTGTTAACCATGAAAAGAATAAAATAATATTTTATGTAATTATGCAAATGCATACTCCCTTTATCTTCTGTTCTACTGTTGCACTGTTAAATATCTATTTTAATAGAACGAATAGCAACTGCTAGGATGCAACAGAAATTATAATTGGCTTTTTTTCATCAAATGTGATGATTTATAAAATAACCTCTCAACATTATCATTACATTTGTTAATATTTAGTTTGTGTTCTTCTACATTCATTCCCTGCTCAGTGATTTAGTCTTGCATGGTTGACTGTGGTTTTACTGGATGTGCTTCCATAAATCATTGTACAATCTGTACAATAAGGAGGCTGATTAAACCAATAGTTCTTAATATTTTACAACTCAATTGTAGAGGCAATGCTCTGAGCCATTTATCTGCCTTTTCGACATAATGGTAAGTTTCACTATTGAACACTGGTGATAATTATCCAATGCAACAAGTTACAACACATACATGTAATTTAATTACAACAGATATACGTAATACACAAATACGTAATTTGCTTTTACCTAGTGTTTAACTCACTGCCACTTCTCTTCCAGGAATGTTTACTCTGAAAAAGTACTGCTCTTCTATAAATATCTTCCACTTTCTATGCTGTTTAGTTTTGACAAAGGGTCATCTGGACTCAAAATGTCAGCTCTTTTCTCTCCTTACAGATGCCGCCAGACCTGGGAAGATTTTCCAGCATTTTCTCTTTTGGTGACAAGATACACAATTGGAAAAGCAATGGAGATAACTCATGGGATATGAAAGTTGCTATTATTTTGAATAAGGAAATCTAATCGCTGTATGGTGGTGCATTCTTAAAATATCTCAGTTTCCTTGGCCACAAATGCAGTGAAATTTCAATGCTACACCCGCTGACCTTTCACATTCAGAGCCTTGGGATGGAATTAAAGTGTTTTTTTTCTTTTTTCATACCTGTGGAACAGGAAGATAGGGTGTACACTAAATGCTGATTCACCATATTCTTTCAAGAGAGAGCTTCGACTGGGACAGATATTGTCTTGTATGGAAATAGGAAACTTGTAAGGCAAATTAGAGTCAATGTGATTTCCTGGACTAATTTTGATTGCCTACAGGGATTGGTTTGATATTTTCCAAATAATTTCTCCTAACTGACCTGGGTATTTTCCCTGCTCTCCCAAGAGATTCTCAGGTAGAAAGGAAATGTGTACCATGATATACAAAGCTTTACACTAGGACAGGATAGATAGAGAAGTTGGTGTTTTCCTGTCCATCATTTTCATATGCTGGTATGTTCTTACTTATTAATTCTTGGGATGTGGACCTTGCTAGCAATGCTGGCATTTTGCCCATTCCCAGTTGTCACAATTAAGTGACACGGTATGCAGTTAACAGTAAACCATGTTGATGTGTGGCTGAGGTCACATATATGCTGTAAGGTTAACAGATTTTCTTCCCTAAAGAACATTTGTGAACCAGTTGGGATTTTCTGACAGTCTGACAGTTTCACACTTGCTTTTACTGATATCAGCTTTTTATTCCCAGATTTTAAAAATTAAATTGAAATTCTCAGATTGGATTTGAATTCATATTTTTTGAATCCAAGCTTTGAGCATACATAACCACAATTCTATAGCTTCCAAATCTTGCAAAAGTCAAAGTTTCCAAGCCTTTAGTTTCAATGGACAGCATGGGTGCGTACTTTAGAACTTCACAGGTCACATATAAAAGTTTGAAGGTTGTTATTTGTGTATGTCAGGAGCAATAGGTACTAGCAGAAAGAGTTGGTGTAGGTTTATCCAAACTTCCAGGCTCACCAAATTTACAGGAAGAACCATAAAGTTAAAAAATAATAATTTACAGTTACATCACATCTTTAATGGAATAAAACATCTCATGGCACTTTATAGAAGCTTCAAACAAAATTTGACACTGAATCACATGAGGACACAGGAGGACGGGTGACTAAAAACTTGAGCAAAGAGGTAAGTTTTAATGGAGTTAGAGGAGTGGTAGAGGTTTAAGGACAAATTTCAGAGCTTAGGGGTTAGCTTTGGGTGGTGGGCTGCCTGGATGTTTTTTTTTAAGCAACACAGCACGGGAAACAAGCCCTTCGGCCCAACGAGCCCGCGCCGCCGTCATACCAAATACATTATCCTATTTTAATATTCCTATATAATAATATATATATTATTCCTAATATGGAAATTTTTCACCATAGGGACAATTTGTTACCCAATCAGCCTAAGAGCGAATTTTTGGGTTGTGGGAGGAAACCGGAGTGCCCGGAGAAAACCCACGCAACCACGGGGAGAACGCGCAAACTCCCCCAGACACCGGCCCAATTCCAAGTGTCTGCACAGCCACATCGATAGTCTCTGAGCTGTCATGGTGCCCTTCAGATGGTCCACATAAAGCACTCATTTACGACATGAGGTACCAGGCAACCCATGAATCAACATCCAAGAGCTGCACCCGCACCACCTGCCGAATGCGTGCTCAAATTATGGACCGAATTACCTGTGGGAAAAAAGCCGTAGTTAAATAGTCCTAATATATCCCTCTATCTGCATACCGCTCATGTGGCTGTCCAAGAGACCCTTAAACAGCCCCAGCGTGCCTGCTCCCACCACCTTACTCGGCAGTGCATTCCACCCCCCCACTACCCTTTGTGTGAAAAACTGCCCTCTAATATTCGTCCTATACATAGCCCCCCTCACCCTATGGCCATGACCTCTCGTCCTATCCATTTCTAAAGGTTGAAAAAGTTTACCTCCATTTACTCTATCTATACCCCTTATAATCTTATACACCTCTATGAGATCCCCTCTAAGCCGACGTCTTTCAAGGGAAAACAACCCCAGTCTATCTAATTGTTCCTCATAGGACAGTCCTTCCATACCATGTCTGGGAAGATATGGCCAATGGGCTGTATTTTGGAGGCCCACTACTTGTCGTTCAGTGAGATATCTTCAATTGAGCAGCGTGCACAATAAATAAAAGTTTGCTTTGCAGAGAAAAAAATACAGTTCCTAACCATAAAAATTAAGTTATTTGCTGGGGTATGCTAGTTGTCTTCTTCCACCACTTATCTTCCACCACAGTCACCCTGTGACTTTGCTACTTTTCTTTTTTTCCAAGAGATTTTTGTACAGGGCTATCAACATTGAAAAGAGTATTTAGCATTAAGGGGGTACTCATCTCATTTGAACATATGAAGTTGTGCTTATTGTTAAGAACATGGATGAAAACACTTAGGAAACAAAATAATTGTTTGTTACTTTAATGAGTGACACTTAAAAAGCTGGTTCATGCTTTTGGTATTTAAGGAGATTTGGAGATGTTCAGCACTTGCATGAGATGTTTATGAGACATAAGTGTCAACTTCTTAAACTACTAACAGGTAAAATGCACTTGACTCTGTCACACTATTAACCTGGTGTTATGGTTCTTCTTACTGCATTATCCCAATCCAATGCCGGCATCTGCATATCACACTATTTCTCATGCAGTAGTTTGTAGCTTTCATGAAAAAAGTAGACAAAGCCAGAACATAAGTCCCAAAGCATCAAAGATTTGCTTTAATCATTTGTCATAAACCAGTGGATTGTCCATTTGGTATTTTTTCCTTCTCAATATTACTCGTAAACGTGATGAATTTTAAAATCATGGAATTCCTACTGGGTAGATGGAGGCCATTCATCCTATTGCAGCTGCAGTCTTATCAGGAGACCACCATCTCCCGGACAGCAATCTTCTTTGGGTGGGCTGTAGATATCTAGTCTAATAGCTTGGACAGTTTAACACTCTGCAGGCTAAACAATTCTGGAAGGAACTGTGCTCAGGCGTTACGCTGTTCTCACCTGACATTCACACTTGCATTTTTCATCAGTGATAATCATCAGCAGTGGGAAGTGTACCTGTATTTTCAATGCTCATCACTGCTGGTATCAATATCCCTAGTCACCTCCTCAGTTACCCGTGATTCCAACTCTTCTAGTTACTTGCATTTGACTTCCTTTTTTATCACTACGCTCTTGAACCCCTTCTTGACCTCTTCCTTTCCTTACCCAATGCTATTCCCCTGCTCAACCTTCCTTCCTTCCTTTCTCACACCCATACCCTTTCCATTCCCCTCCCCTCTTAAACTCGTTCTTTCACACCCTTCACTTTCTCTCTCTCTCTGCCTCATCATCTCACAACTCTCTCCCTCACCCCAATTAGCACCCTCAGCTAATTGCCCCCCCCCCACCAATGCAGCTCCTACCACTCCTCATTATTCCATTCCCATTCCAACTCCCTTCTTCTCAACGCCATTATAAACACAGCCTATCCCAACACTCTCCCTGCTGCAAATCCCTCCATCCCACTCTCAACCCTCCTCTTCCATCCACGTTTTCAACCACATCCACTCTCTACTAAACTCCAAATTGATCCCCATATCTTCAACTACTCAAATTCTCTCTATATCTGTCAACTCCCCTCCTCCTCCTCATAACCACTTATCTTCATCCCCAAACCACCTCAATCTTTTTCACAATAGCCCCTCAACCTCCAAACCCTCCCACTTCTCTGCAAAAGCTCCCTACCCCTCAACCCCCCACCTCATCCACACCATACACCATCATCTTGCCACTATTCTACTCCAAACAACTCAGGCACTGTTCTCCCCCATCCCCTTGCCACTAATCCTCTCACTCCCCTCTGACACTCCCCAACCCTCACCTCCATTCACCACCCCCCAACCTCCCTGGCCAGTATTCCCCTCCCACCCCCTTGCTGCTATTCCACCCCAACCCCTGCCACTATTCCCCAATCCCCTCACCAGAACCCCCCCCAGCCCCCTTATGAGTCTCTCCCCCAACCACATCACTCACTACTCTTCTGCCCCCCATCCCTACACTACCCCCATCCCTCCTCCCCATTCTCCTCTCCCCCACTCACCCTACTCCTCTATCATCTGCCATTCTACCCTTCATTCCCAACCCCATAGCCATCTCCCCATCCCGTCACACCACTCTCCACCCTTCCAACCTCCCTTGCTCGTTGCACCCCACTTCCCAACCGCTACCTCTCACCTACTCCCTCCTTTCCACTCTCACCTCCCCAACCCCTTTCCACTCGTCCCCCCACCGACACCTTCCTCCCACCCCCGTTGTCACTCCCCCCCACCGAACCCCTTCCTTCCATCCCCCTTGTCCTTACCAGGCGCGCGGAGTTTTGGTGAGGGGGCGAAGTGGAAGGGTGGGTGGGTGGGGGGAGCTGGTATTGGACGCGCAGGCGCAGGAGCCGGAGTCCAGGGGAAGGGGGGGGTAGCCGGGCGGAGCGGCTCTGACGGCGCGTGCGCGGCGGCTCGGGGCCGGAGTGCGCAGGTCTTTGGGGCTGGAAAGCCTGAGAGCTGGCAAGTCCTGAATGATAAAAAAAAACAGGCGTCCCGGAGCCGCTGACTCGAGGATTTCCATTGCAGTAAGCAAAGTTTTCACCGAGGCAGTTGTCTCCATGCTGGCTGCGGGCCTGCATTGTTTTCTGTTGTGAGGAGGAAGGAAAAGCTGGTTTGGGGAGGGGAGGGGGGGTGATCATTTCTTTTTAATTTCTTCTCCCTCTTTCCCCCCCCCTCCTTTTTTTTCTGAGGTCTTTTTTACCTCAGGATTTTTTTTTGGGGGGGGTGGGTGGTGGAGGAAGGAGTTGGGGTGGGGGGGTGGCAGAGAGGAATATGGAGGGCCCACGGTGTAGTGGGCTGAAGCAGAGCAGGCGATCCCGGTCTCAGAGGGACAGAGTGAGGAGACGGGAGGCGGCGAGCCGCAATGCCCGGCCCCACAGCCCTTCCTCGGGCTCCGAGAGGGACGAGAACCCGAGTCCCGGCAAAACGGCGGCGATGCCGGCTTCCTCCCGTGCCTGCCGGCCCCCCCGCCGCAAGAGGAGGGCATCCAGCTCCCAGGAAGAGGATATCATCGACGGGTTTGCGATCGCCAGCTTCACCACCCTGGAGGCTTTGGAGGTAAGGAAAAAGAGACAAGACAACCATACCCACCGCTGCACCACTGGGGGGGCTTTGCATAGCTCAATTTTTCATACACATTTATGGATCTATCTGTGAGTGCCCACTTGCTATTGACAGTCCTGGCAGTGCCAGTTTATCGATTGCCTGATCACTATAGAAGCTCTCAGTGCGCAGATAAGGTAAGGTTTATTGTCACGTTGTTGCTGTCCTTGTATTTAAAAAAAATTGCACTGTTTGCTAAACAGACTTATTTTTGAGCAAATCTGTTTTTAACCTTTGAACTTTCCTTCAAGCCTACTTATTTTGCTTTATTTCTCAATCTCTCTCTGGTGTTTTTAAGTTTTTGGAATAGCCTTCTAAGTTGATGTTGAATTGGCCATGAATGAAATCTCTAGAAGAGATGCAGATGTTGGTCTGAAAAATGTGGAGTGTTTATGTTCTTATAAAACAAAGTCCACTCCCCACCCCAATTCTGTTAAATGTGATGATCTCTGAGCATCACAGCAGTGAGGAAGATATGTTCTGAAATCTTGAGATTAGAACTTCTGGTGACATCACCAAGAAGGTTCAAAGTTTAAAAATGTATTTTAAAACTAATGTTGCCCACAGAAATCTTTGAGAAATGCATCTCTTATTCTACTTTGATTATGTGAACAGTTAATTGGTCTTTAATTCGGTGGTAATTTTCATTACCTTTTGACTGCAAGAGAGTTTGATTTCTTTTCATTTCATTTCTTGTTCAAGTTCGTATATCTTTGGGCATACTGCAATGTTACTTAGTTATTCAGTGTGATTTTGGATGTACTTGTTGGTACATTTTGTGCTGCCTGAATTTGTATTTTAATCTGCTGTGGGATTTCAGCTGTTGTAAATTTAAGCTACAATTCTGCTTGGTTGAAAAAAATTACATCTTTTCTGTCCCTAAATTTGCCTAAAAATGTTCTATTTTTAAAAAATAATTAGCTTCAGGTCCCTGTTGAGTTAACCCTTTAACCCTATCTGGGTTCCAGGTTTATCATAAGGGTCTAGCAGCTTAAAGCCTGGTCAGTGTTGTATGTGCGCAAACTATTCATTTTGTTGCCAAAATTGACTGAGGTTGCAACAAATTCTGTACATTTGCAGCTATTATGATAAGGAATTATTTTTATGTTAGAAAATATTTGAATTTTTTAGTTTCTAACTTGGGAAAGTGGAATCACTTTGCGTTAGCTGAGGTGGAGTAGATCAGAACACAAATTCAACATTGCTCGAACTGTTCTATAAACTTCTACCTAATGTCTTGTATTAATGTCTGGAAAGGATGACTGTTTCATTGTCAGTGTCCTGGACATCAGCCATGTTTGTCAGCAGATTTTTATTTACCAAACTAGATTTGGAAAATATTTTTAAAATATACAGCTTGCAAAATCTTCCTAACATTTATAAATGCATTCAGCTAATTGCTGTACTGTTAAAAGTCTATTGCACTTTGGGGTAAATTTTAAAAATTATGCTCTGGAGGAAGCATGACTCCTTTAGGATAAAGCTTCTCGCTCTGACATTGGTCATGAATTATGATTTAATTGTTGTACCATTAACAAGATTCACAGCAGAAAAACAGTGAAAAGACTTTCAAAATGGTGGTTAAACCTGGGATATTTCAGTTTTTAGGTAATGGCTGGAGAAGAAAATAAGGTTAGGAGAGATTTTGAGCAGAGAAAGTTCAGTGAAAATGAGGAAGTTATTTTCAGTCAGATGCGCTGTTGCACTTGGGAGCATGACCATAATAGTAACTTTCATCTAGTGATTCAATCAAGTAAGTACCAATCCTTGGTGTTAGTCTGGCTGCAGGAGGATGATTATTTTTGAATTAAAACTATGATTCTACAATATTTGATTGAATTAATTCCTTGGCTATTTTTATCCGTCCTTGGCAAGATTGAGCTTGTGCTTTTTTAGTTTGAAATAAATAATCCAGGAATGTGTGCTAAAACAGCTCTTTAATGTTGTGGGCAGCACATGGCACAATGGTTAGCATGTTAAAGGGGAAAATAACTCGTATGAATCTAACAGTAATGGCAGCCATGATCTGAATTCGATTCTGGCCTTGAGTGACTGTGTGGAGTTTGCACATTCTCCCTGTGCTTGTGTGGATTTCCTTTGGGTTCTTCAGTTTCCTCTGGGTTCTTTGGTTTCCTTCCACAGTCCAAAGATGTGCAGATTAAGTGAATCATAGAATCATCCAGTGCAGAAGTGGTCCTTCAGCCCATCAAGTTTTCACTGCCATGCAGGAAACTTCTGAACTCCCACCTAACCCTATAAGCATTTGGCCCATAACCTTGAATATTACAACATGCCAAGTTCTCCTCCAGGTACTTTTTAAAGAATGTGAGGCAACCTGCCTCTGCCTCCCTCCTAGGCAATGCATCCCAGACTGTCACCATCCTTTGGGTAAGAAGGCTTTCCTCACATTCCCCCTGAGCCTCCTGGCCCTCACCTTGAACCTATGTCCAGTCGTAACTGACCCTTCAACTAAGAGAAACAACTACTCCCTATGCTTTGTCCATGCCCTTCGCAATCTTGTACATGTCAGTCAGTCTTCACTGTTCCAATATGGATTGGATGTGTCCAAAGATGTGTAGATTAGGTGGATTGGTTACGTTAAACATATGGTGTTACAGGCCTGGGACCATGACCATAATAATAGCTGGATGGGATCCTCTTTCAGAGTCAGTGCAGATGGCCCCCTTCTGTTTAGGGATTCTATGAATAGTTTTAAAGTTGAGTTAGTGGTACCTGCTCTGTTAAAACTTGGGAGTATGTAAGTCTAAACTGTATAATGCACTTTTCAAAATCAGATGTATTTTAATGACTGAACATCCGGGCTCAAACTATTATTCAAAAGTACTGTTGTGATCTTTCTGAACTGCATATCATCAGAAATGAATCTATCATCAATTTATGTGGGATATTAAAGATTTAAAATTAAAACTTTAAAAATGGAGATTGATGTTTTAAACTGGTTCTGCTGATCTGGATGGCTCCAGATTTACTGATTATCTAAAAGTAAAATAACCGACTAAAGTTTTTAATTTCCTGTGATATTTGGTTGGTTTTAACAAAAAGAAATCTGAAATTAAAATGTTACATAAGGTTGGACAGGCTGGGCCTGTATCCACTCGAGTTTAGAAGAATGAGAGGCAATCTTATTGAAACTACAAGATCTTGAGAGGACTTGACAAATTGATGCTGAAAGAATGTTTTCCCTTTATAGAAGAGACTAGAACTAGGGGACACAGTTTAGACAGAAGAGGTCTCCCAATTAAAATGAGGAGAAATTATTTCTGAATGTTGAGTGTCTTTGGAACAGTTTCTCTCAGAACTGGAGGAGGCTGGGTTATTGAACAGTTCAAGACTGAATTGGATATGTTCTCGAGAGACAAGAGAGTCAAAGGACATAGGGGATAGGGAGGAAAATGGAGCTGAGGCCACATTCAGATCCGCTATGATCTTATTGAATTGTAGAGCAAGCTCAAGGGGCTGAATGACCTGCTCCTGCGCTCAATTTGTATGTTTGAATTGTTCATAAAATAGATTCTTTAAAATATCAGAAAGATATCAGAATATCAGTAGGATATAACAATAAAATGCTTCCACATTTTATGTCCTTGAGATGTTTTTGTTTTGAGACTCACTGTGTAGCAAGCAGTCTTTTGGTGACTGTTCTTTGCAAATATTGCATATTATATGATCTGAGAATTCTGCATGCTTTTACTTAAGAATTGCTGACTAGGTACAGAATGTGTTAAAAAAGAAAAATCCCATATTGTTGGGGGACTTTTGGGTGTAGATTCCCCATTGACTGAATCACAATATTATTTGTGTTCACTCATTTATTTATTTGATTGAGTTTTTACTTTGGCTTGTATGGTACTGCCCTAAGTGAACACCGTAGGTTAGGCACTGTGATGATACAATATAAGAGCAGAACTAGACCACTCAGTCCTCCTATCATTTACACATTTGGTAAAATTGTGGTTAATTTGTTTCGTAACCCCAATTATATCCCTTCGCTTCAAATGCCTTAATAGCTAATGCAAATATATTGATCTTATATATGAAAATTAATTGAACTAGATTCTTCTGCTTTTCTGAGTTTTCTAACATCTCTTAATGAGTTGGCTCTGATTTTAAGGTTATGTCCACTTGCCCTAGACTCCACCCACCCATCCAAACTGCAGAGAAAAGTTATGAAACGATTAAATTTCTTCTTATGACGTGAAGATGAAATTATCAGATGTATTCAATCTTTATCTGTGTCAGCTTATCACTTTTTTGACAGAAGTTTCCGGATGTTCAAGTAAATTACAATTAAAGACAAGTCTCCATACACAGATTTTTGTGGGGTTCTATAAAATTGTATTGTAATTTTACATTTTGAATTAACTATGTAAAACTTTGTATGATAAATTAGATTTTTAATATGCGTTTTCCTTGGCGTTATTTTGGTGTGTTTGCATTTTATATCTTGTTGGAATTTTAAGAATAAATACAAATGATATTGGCATGATCATCATCAAAGAACAAATTATCATTTTCCGAATTGGTAGTTTGAGTACCTATGATGGTACAAGTATTTACATTTCATAACTAATTATAATAAATTTAAGTACAAAGTTTGGTTAATGAATAATATAGTTTTGATTTCAAATTGCTTAAACTAAATAAAATGGATTTGTCTTCAAGTGATTTCTCTTATGTGGAAATAGCTGAATTTTTTTTCCTTCTTCCTGAAGCAATTAAAATGAGACCTGCACAATACATCTTTTAACAGTTTGAAGGAAAATATGTAATTTCTGCAAGATGGTATTTTAAATAAGAACCAAATGCTGCAAGATGATGCATTTTAGTAAATCCAATTCAGGTGGGAGTTATAAAACAAAAGCAGAACCAGCAGGAGCATAGAGATACAGAAAGACCTGGGAGTACAGGTCCACAGATCCATAAAAGTGGCAGCACGGGGAAAAGGTGGTGAAGGAAACATATGGCATGCTTGTCTTCATTTGCTGGGGCATTGGATATAAAAGTTGGCAAATTATATTATAGTTATATAAAATGTTGTTTAGGCCACATTTGGAATACTGCCCAATTCTGGTCGCAATACTCCCAGAAGAACATGGAGGCTTTGAAGGGAGTACAGAAAAGATTTATCAGGATGTTGCCTTGTATGGAAGGTTTAGCTATGAGGAGAGATTGTTCTCTCTGGAAAAGCGGATGGTGAGGGCAGCCTGATAGAAGTTTATAAAATGAGAGGCATAGATAAGGTGAATAGTTAGAAGCTTTTTCCCAGAGCAGAAATGACAATTTTAAGGGGGCACAAGTTCAAGGTAAGAGAGGAAATATCCAGTGGAGATACGTGGGCTAAGGTTTTTACATGGAGAGTGTTGGGGGCTGAAATGCACTGCTCAGTGAGGTGATTGAAGCAAACGGATTAGTGACATTTGAGACTTATCTAGATTGACGCATGAACAGGCAGGGAATAAATGGATGCAGGTAGTTGGTGTAAGTAGGACAAAGTGATAGGTGCAGGGTTGGTTGGGCCACAGGGCCTGTTCCTGTGTTGCACTTGTTCTTCGTTCTTTGACTAGGAGCATGAGTAGGCCATTTGGCCCCTTGAGCTTGATCCAACATTCAATAAGATCATGGCTGATTTTTTTGTGGACTCAGCTCCACTTATCTGCCCATGCGCTATAACCTTTTGTTCCTTTCCTCTTCAACAATCTAGCTAACTTTGCCTTAAAAACATTCAACGCGGTAGGCTCAGTTGCTTCACTGGGCAGGGAATTCCACAAATTCACAAACCTTTGGGTGAAGAAGTTCCTTCTCAACTCAGTTCTAAATCTCTTCCACTTTATTTTGAGGCTATGCCCCCTAGCTCTGGTTTCGCACACAAGTAGAAACAAACTCCTTGCTTCTTTCTCACCTATTCTCTTCATAATTTTACATGTTCCTAAAGATCCCTGCTCATTTTTCTAAATTTCAATGAATATAGTCCCAGTCTACTTGGTCTCTCCTCATAAGCCAACCCTTTCAACTCAGGAATCAACAAAGTGAATCTCCTCTGCACTCCCTCCAGTACCAGTATTTCCTTTCTCAAGTAAGAAGACCAAAACTGTACACAGTACTGCAGGTGTGGCCTCACCAGCACCTTATACAGCTGCAACGTAATCTCGCTGTTTTTAAACTCCATCTCTCTAGCAATGAAGGACAAAATTCCATTTGCTGCCTTAATTTCCTTCTTAATTAATGACGGTTTCTCAATAATTGGTATATGCTTGTTGAAATAGAACACCAAATTTTGATGGCTCTCATCTGTGTATTTGATTTGAAACTTGGACATGTTGTTAATTTATTAATTTTTAAAATTTGACAGTTCACTTTAGCTTGTGCAGTGCAATCTTTCTTTAATTCAGTCCAAAGCATTAACTGATGAGACCAATTTTAAATTTTTAGTATTCTTGGCTGGTTACAAAAATAAACAGTATTTCAGCTAAATATTTCACAAGTATGCTAATTTTTGTAATTGGAAAGTAATATTATGGCAGAGGATACACTTTTTAAAATTTATACATTGTACAGATCTTTCTGTTCAAATAGCAGTCTGGAAAGCTTGAATCAGGGAACACATGCATCCTACAATAATTGAGTAAAAGCTGTGAAAATACTGAGTACTTGCCTACATAGATATATGGTGCTAAATATTACTGTACCTGAAGATCTGACTTGAACTTTTAGGTGGTGACAATTTTTTTGAAAAAAAGACATACTGGTGTATATTTTTGAGTTGCTTCTGAGAATTTGGGTAGTTTAAGCTGTAATCCTTATTAGTTGTAACTGCTTTGTATTGGACCTATATGATTTGATTATCATTATTGTTTGTGAGAAGGGCTTACGTGTCAGACCCTACTTCAGAATTTCCAATTTAACAATGTGGGCTTTTTTGTTCCAAAGTCCTTTGGACAATGATTTGGTCATAGTAAAATTGAATTTTCTAGAATACAAGCAAGACATGTAATTTATCACTCATATCCTAAGGACAAAAGTATTTGAATTATTTATATTACTAATTCATCAAGGTAAATGTTATGTAACTTTAGAATCCTCTGGAAACCAAATACAATATGTTTTAATCAAATTCTAAACACATAATCATATGTTGGCTTTAAATTATTCAAACTGCAGCAGAGAAGGAACTTCTTGGATATAATGTATATTTCTGTCTCAAACAAGTTTGTGTAATTGTTTGACAAGTATAGAAAAGTGATACTACGTGTATATGCTTCATAACAGGAGTTTAAAGCTGCAGAATAATATGGCTGCCTTGTTGGAGTGTAATAGTGCCCTACAGGCCCTAGGATTAAACAGAGCCTTTGGGATTAACACAGTGGGAGGGTGGAGGAATAATGCCATGTTCCTTTTTTGATTAGTTAGGCATTAATGGAATAGTATTTTTAGAAAGACATTTTCCAAGACTTTGTTTTCCTCTCTGTTTTAGCAAAGGTTGAGAGGATGGGTTGGTGTTGTGAGAGAGAAAATAATAGGTATCAACTATTTTAATAAATCTATGCAAAGTTGTTTTTGGTATTTGTGTGAAATTGGAGTGTGGAATAAGGGCAGGGTTTTAATTAAAAGATATTTTGAAGTATGAAGATTTTCTGCCAAGTGCTGCCAGCAATTTTTCTCAATGCTCGTTTTGTAAGGAATTCTCCAGCATCGATGTGGGAGTCTGTCAGGCACAAAAGTCATTTTGGATGAGGTTTGAAACCATTTGTATATTGTGAAGGCTCCAAGTATCAAAGTGTTGTTAGGTATAGTAACGACATTTAAGGAATCAAATATATTTTTCTGAACAACCGTATCAGTGATCATTAAACTTAAAATTATATGGGGTGATCTCGTATTGTTTTACTTTTTAAAAGCTGCAATGATTGGGAATTCTGATGTTTTTTGACATTAGCAACTCTGGAACCAAGCGGGAGCTTTGTTTTGATAGAAGTGCATTAATTTGTCTGTATCGCATGCTTTGACTTTCCAATTTTTTGAATTTCGTTTTGTATAATTTATTTTAAGTACAGTGTTTCTATAACATGGTGATACTGAAAAAAATTAAGGAAAGTATTCTATTATGTATCAACACTAAATTGTGACATCCTGTAGTATAACTTTAGTAAGGTACCTTGTTACCTGAAACACTCATGCCATCACGTTGAGTTTGGGATTCTTGCTGCTGACCATTTTAATTATCATAGGCACTGAGCTTCTTGTAACTTGCAAATCAAATTTTACGAGTGGATCCTTTAAAATGCTTTACAAAAATTACTAACCTATTAGCTAATTCCCACACTAAGTGTTTTGTGAGATGGTATATAGCACATCTGAGTGACATTAATTTTAGTGCAAGGTCTGTTGTAATTATTAAAATGCTGAGTTTTTTGTTGTCTGGAAATCATGGTCATACAGCAGTGTAAAACTTGGTTGACTGATTTGTTTATTATCTCTTTTGATCGTCGACCAGTATACCAGTGTGTGTACATGAATATCGTTTAAGTTTGTTTTTTAAATCCTTCATTGTTGATGACTTCAGAGCATGTTTTTGTGTCATTTGATTAAAAATTTACTAGCAATTAAATGATTTTCTCTTATGAGATTAGTTTTACAAATGCTTGGTTTGGGACGAGTCAATTCTCATGCTACTCAATCCATTAGTTCACAAGATGGAGAAAAATCTTGCATTTCGTTTTAGGCATTTCTTGGTTTCATGGTTGAACTTCGTTATTGCATCTTCTCCAAATTGTCCTCCTGTGATTGTTTGCAGAATGCCTCTTGCATGCCTGAGCGGTGCTTTCATTGCCCTGTAATTCAGTTACTTTGCAGCCCTATTTTACTAGTGCAGATGTGTTGTGTATTCTTGCACATTACAGGTTCTCCTTCTTGATGGTTTGATCCTTGACAATGTCCCTGGATACATTTCTCTCCTCTGAGAGCCTCCTCTGTCCCTGGATATATTTCTCTCTCTTGCTGCTGTCTCTTCTTTCCCTCTCTTTTGTTTCTGCCTGAGCTTCTCCCTATTAATCTGTCTTGTGTCATTCAATCTTGTAAATATCCTAGCTATCTTATGCACAGTTAGATTAGATTTATATACATGAACATAATTGTGGTATTTTTATGACCCTCATCTTTTCCAAATATTTAAGTTTACTTTTTCACTCATCCACCCAATCTCTCATGAAATTGGTATTTTATTTTGTGTTGCAGTTCCAAAGGTACCAGTTGTGTTTTGATATCTTACTCGAATAGGTAACTTCAGCGTGTATTGACAAACTATTTAATTGTAGGGACATCACAAGAAAGTTCAGTGCTTTGATTTGATTATTATCGTCATGTGCATTGGTATACAGTGGGAGGTATTGTTTCTTGTGTGCTACACAAAGTATAGTATTCATAGAGTAAGTGAGGAAAAGAAAATGAGAGAATTCAGAATGTGGTGTAACAATCTTAGCTTGTGTGTAGAGAAAGAGCAATTTAATATAAGATAGGTCCATTCAAAAATCTGATGAAAGTAGGAAGAAGCTGTTTTTGCGTGGGTTGGTCCACATCCTCAGACTTATGTATTTTTTTCTCGTGGAAGAGCATGTGTCCAGGGTGCACGGAGGTCCTTGATTATACTGGCTGTTTTTCCAAGGCAGCAGGAAGTGTAGACAGTCAACGGATGGGTGTTTGGTTTGTGTGATGGATTGGGTTAGGTTCACAGCCCACCCTTTGTAGTTTCTTGTGGTCTTGGTCAGAGCAGGAGCCAAAGCAAGCTGTGCTACATCCAGAAAGGATGCTTTCTATGATGCATCTTTAAAAGCTGGTGAGAGTTCTAATGGACATGCCGAATTTCCTTAGCTTCATGAAAAAGTAGAGGTATTGGTGGGCTTTCTTAACTGTCCGTCTGAATGCTCATTTTAAGCAGGAATCAATGGCCAGGAATCAGTGTGGGATACTCTGTGGGATGATATTGTTTGTTAGCGTTTGGATAGTTGGGCCAATTTAGCTACTGCTGTCCCATGCTTTCATCTCTGACTGAAAGTGAACTCTGTGCTTGGTAAAATCTCACCTGAAATTATTGGAAGTTTCTTATTTACTTTTCCACTTGACATTGTTCTTCATTGAGCTCTAGTTGAAACAGTTCCTAATTTTAAAGCAGTTCCCAAAAGCATAAGTCTCTTCTTCCATATGAAGGTGAATGGAATTGTTATGAGCATACAGATACATTGTTCATGTTAAGTGTGGCTGAGTCAATGTCTCATGCATTTTTAAGTGCCGAAGTTTTTTTAAGTAAGCATCTATAAAGCACCATTCATGAATATAGCTTACCCCAAAGCACTTCAGTCAATGAAGTACTTTTTGAAATGTAGCCACTGCTGTCATGTAGGAAATACTGCAGCTGATTTATCACAGCAAACTCCCCAAAAACAGCAATGTGATAATGATCAGATAATCAGCTTTTTTTGTGCTAGCTTTCCATTCTTTTGAATAGAAATATTGGCCAGGATATTGGGGAGAATTCTTCAAAATATTGACATAGGATCTTTTACATCCACCTGACATAGAAAGGCTTCGGTTTAACATTTCATCCAAAGATTATGTCTGAAATACAGCACCACTTTGGTCCTGCACTGGAGTGTCAGTTTTGATTTTTTTGTGTGTATTTGGATCTTGGAGTGGTCCTTGAAATTACAACATTGTGACTCCTGAGACAAGAGCGGAACCAGCTGAGCCACAATTGACACTTTTGTTTTGAGATTTGCAGTTATCCCATTGTTGTTTAAAGGGTTTAACAATATCCTTTATATAGATTTAGAATCTTAGTTTGTCATCAGGTGTCGAAATTCAGACAGCTAAATAAAATGTGGATATTGTATGGTTTTGACAATTTAAAAGTTGGTAGTATAGATTGGGTGGGTGCAAAATCTGCTGTGGTATTCACAAAATTCGGATATGCATACAATACAAGTTTCTGAATGTTACAGTGCTGAGTTGTCTGATTGTTTGTTGGTATGGCAACCAGATATGGGTTGTGAGCTTGTGCCAAACTTAAAGCACACAGTGTACTTACTAATGGCTGGAGGGGAGAAAGGAAGCAGCTATCATTGTAATTTTATATAACTTCAGTTTCTTTTGACATTGATTGAACAACATAAAGACAGGAGTAGGCCATTAGCCTCCTTGAGCCTGTTCTGCTATTTAGTTAGATCATAGCTCATCTGAACTTGGCTCCATTTGCCCACTTTGGTACCATATTTCTTGATACTCTGCCCTAAAATAAATCAATCTCAGTTGTGAAAATTTCAGTTGACTTGATGTTGACAGCATATTGAGAAAAAAATTGCAGATTTATGCTTCCCTTTGTGTGTGAAGAAATGCTTCCAGATTTCACTCCCAATGGCCGAACACTAATTTTAAAATTATGTCCTCTTATTCAGGAGAAAATAGCTTTTCTGTATTATCCTATTGAATCTCTTATCATTTTAAAACCCAACTAAATCATCCCTTGACAGGTATAAGTAATAAAAGCAAAGTTTATGAAATCTGTCTTTGCAGTTTAACCCTTTATGCCCTTGTAGAATCTATGCTATGTTCTTTTCAAGGTCAGAATATTTTTCCTATGGTCCAGTGCCCAAAACTGAATGCAGTACTTGAGACAGGGTCAGTTTTTTTATTGACGTTTTTGGTCAGTTGATGTATTTACAAATGTTCAACTGTTCATTCTCACACTCACTGGTTGTTACAAAATGATACCAGTGGCTATAATTCTAGTAACTTAACAGCTGCTGATTATTTTTCAAAGTGCTATTCAGAATGGTTGGTTAGAAGAGCAGGTTGCAAAAGGCATGGCTGCTTGTGTACTGCAACTATTACTATTTGAGTTTAATCCAAAAATTATATTTGCATAGCATTTTGCTGAATCCCTTTAAAAAGATCAACCTAAGATATATTTATGGGTGTCCAACCTTTCTAAGCTCGAGAGCAAAAAGAAAAGGTTGCACATCAACAAAAGATCATTTGTTTCAACTATAACTAACATTAAGTTTTTGGGGATGGATTCTTGGTAGGTGAAGGGACACAGCCTCTTAGAAATGTGTAAAAGTTGCTGAGGTAATGCTCTAGTTTGTTACTGAACTTTGCAATTGAATATTAGAATCCTTATGTTTCATGTTGCAATGTAGCTGAGAAAATTGCTAGTTATTGTAAACAGATAATTTATAATCCATTCCAAAAGCATTTTAGTCTAAAATAAAGCGAAATATTGCACATTAATGTCACAAGTAGGCTTATGTTAACACTGCAATGAAGATACTGTGAAAATCCCTGAGTCGCCACGCTCTGTTCAGTTGCAGTGAGGGAGAATTTAGCATGGCCCGTGCACCTAATCAGCATGCCTTTCGGACTGTGGGAGGAAATCTATGCAGACACGGGAAGAACGACTTCACACAGGCAGTGACCCAAGCCAGGAATCAAATCCAAGTCCCTGGTGCTGTGAAGCTGCCGGATAAAGTGGTAAATGTGGGATCACCTTTAACATTTAAGAGAAACTTGTACGGATTCATAGATGAGAGGGGTGTGGAGGAATTTGGTCTAAGTGCAGGTCAGTGGGACTAGGCAAAAAATGGTTCAGCACAGACAAGAAGGGCCAAAAGGCCTGTTTCTGAGCTGTAATTTTCTGTGGTTCTGTGGTTTTCTATGGATAAAACAGTTAACTTTTCATGAAGGTCTATGAACTTTCATCAGAAAAACTTCCTGTTTTACTAAGGGTAACCTTGTCCTCTTCTGAGATCAGGACAGTGTATGGACAAAGCAGATAAACAACATATTCACAGAGCTGCAGTTCAGTTACACAAGGGTGTATGTACTCTTAATACAATGCTGTGTATACTGCATTGTTCCCAGCTTAGCTGTAACAACCTTGGCATAATGGCAGACACTTCAGCAAGTAATCCAGTTAGCAATTTAGTGCAGTCTTGAGAGTGTTTTGCACTGTCGCAAAATGCCGTCTTTTTAGATGAGATGCTAAATTGGGCCCTGATTCCACGGCATTATGGTATTTTGAAGAAGAGCAAGGGAATCCTGTTTGCCATCCAGACAGTAGTTATCTTTCCACCAGCATCACTTAACAAATGTGAGCAAATAATCTATCTTTTTGTTTATGGGACCATGGTCTGCAACATTTTCCTCCTTCACAACAGTGTACACTTCAAAAGTACTTAATTGGTTATGAAGTACATCAGGATGTCCTGAGATCATGTGTGGCTCCACATAAATACCCTTTCTTTAGTCTATAGCTGGCTGTTCTACTTTGAAACACTGCAATTGGTAGCAGGCATGTAGCCCTCCTGAGATTGGCAGTCTTTAGTGGAGGGATATCTAGAGTCTCAATAATGTTGTAGATTTTCATGGATGGGATTAGACATCTCCTACTATAGCCAGCCAGTAAGCCCATGAATCTGTGCAGCTGAATGCTTGAGTTACGCTGCTATTTTGTGTCATTACACAAAAATACAGAACTAGCTCTGCATCAATTGCTAGCTCATGCTGTGAAATTGACATGTCCTTGCACACACTATCTGTAGCTGCACTGCGAAGGAGATTTTGCTCCAGTGAAATTTCTTCTATTGCCTCTAGAATTACTTAGTGAGACTGTTTCAAGAGACTGATTTTATTTCCGCCCCCACATACATGGACAGCTGTGAAAATTACCAGCTTGTAAAGCGCAGGATCCCATTTGAAATAAAAT
Organism: Sphyrna mokarran; assembly: GCA_024679065.1. Taxonomy (NCBI): domain Eukaryota; kingdom Metazoa; phylum Chordata; class Chondrichthyes; order Carcharhiniformes; family Carcharhinidae; genus Sphyrna; species Sphyrna mokarran. The sequence goes on along the minus strand of JAGIQG010000020.1, from coordinate 46,384,807 downwards.
GACCCTTTAATAGTCTGTGATTAGGTGGCTCAGAAGCAACTAAGTTGAATTTTGGAGAATGGCACTCAGTCTCTCAGAGCAGCAACAGCAGTGTAGAAGTATCTTTAAAGAGCAGTTATTATGAAATTGAAAGTATTGGAGATCAGGGATGAACTCCATATGAATCAGTCTTGTATTCTCATTGGCATTGCACAAGAAAATCTACCTTGAGCAATGATATTTTACAGGCAGTATAACGGGGAAAGTCTTTCCGAAAATAAACTGTATTGCAGCAAATTTGTTTATATTTACCATTCTGTATTGTATTTTATAGGAATGTTCTATCAAAACAGCAGTCATTTGATGACATCAGTAACTTTGGTGTAGTATTATACTGTTAAAACATCAAAGCTTAATGCCATGGAGTAATGGTTTGATTTTCCACCCCTCTGCCCCAAAACTGCTCAATTCACCCTCTTCGAGTGAAGGTGTGCAAAGAATATATATAGTATAGCTTGTTGCAAGTATCTAGTTCATAATTCACATTTTAATTTTAGAAATCAGTGTAAAATGAAAGATAAGTGGAAACATCTGGGTATGAAATGGCCATACATCTTAAGTGAATCCAGTAAATGCTTAGACTTAATTATAGTTAAAAGTTGACCTATGCTTATCTTACAAGGTCAGAGTAGAGGTGTTAAGGCAATAAGCAAGAGGAGGTCTTGTATCTGAGCTTAATGGAACCATTTACTTCCACATAAGAATTAAATTATATATGAAGTTCCCAGACGAAAAGAGGTTGGAGAATTGGCCAACAAGAGAGGGTCAGAATAAAAGAGGAAAAGGTTGTAAAATTCCATTATGAATACCTATTATTCACATGGGTTACATAATCAAAGTTGTATTGAAAGTAAAATAATTACTTTACATTTCTGTTTGACATCATCCCAAAGGATGCCATATTTTATTTGAACCCCAAAGAAATCCCACAAACACCAGTTTAAAGTCCAAACAGGTTTATTTGTAGCAAAAGCCTCAAGCTTTCGGGACAGCCTGTGCCCTTGTCAAGTGGATGGTAACAATCTTGACAGACTGGGAGAATTAAAGTTCATTCAAGGTTCTTGCATACCTTTGGCTTGATCCTGTGAAAAGTGAATGAGCCTTCAAGATTCATGAGCTGTGGAGTCCAAATGATTTGGAGACGTCGGTGTTAGACTGGAATAAATACAGTAAGAAATCTCCCAGCACTAGGCTAAAGTCCAACAAGTTTATTTGATAGTAAACCCACTAGCTTTCGGGGTTTGCCCTTTCGTCGGGTGAGTGGAGAGTTCTGGTCATGAACAGAGCATATAAAGGCACACACAGTTTACAGAATACTGATTAGAATGGGAGTCTTTACAACTAATCAATTCTTAAAGGTGCACACAATGTGAGTGGAGATAGCATTAAGCATAGATTAAAGAGATGTGTATTTTCTCCAGACAGGACAATAAATGAGATGTTGCAAGTCCAGGCAAGTCATGGGAGTTACAGATAATGTGACATGAAGCCAAGATCCTGGTTGAGGTCATCCTCGTGTGCGGAACTTGGCTATCAATTTCTGCTCAGCGACTCTGCGCTGTTGTATGTCGTGAAGGCCGCCTTGGAGAACGTTTACCTGAAGATCAAAGACCGAATTTAAGAATTGATTAGCTGTAAAGTCTTGCATTCTAATCCGTATTCTGTAAACTGTATGTGTCTTTATACGCTCTGGTTATGACCAGAACTCTCCACTCACCTGACGAAGTGGCAAACCCCAAAAGCTTATGGGTTTTACTATCAAATAAACTTATTGGATTTTAACCTGGTGTTGTGAGACTTCATACCATGTCAAATGAAACATGGTATGCTATAAGTGAATACTTGGAGGGCAAGTGAAAGTTAGAACTGAGATCATAGCATAAGTAATTATAACAAATCGCCAGTTAACTGATGACTGATAGAATAGCTGGGAGTAGAAGAGTTCTAACTTAACCAATACCTCTTCTCTTTTCATGTGGAATGAAGGCACACCAAAATTGAAATTAAGCGCAAGCACCAACCCATCTATTTCCGAGAGTACATAAAGTGATTTACTATATGTTTGGTAGCTTCACTAATCACATTGCCAAACTGCTGCTGCTTAAGTGAGTTTAAGTTTGTAGTGGAGGAATGTTTCAAATGGGTATTATTTATATTTCGTCACATATTGAGGCAATGTTGTGGCATAATTTAAGAATGAAAGAAATTTGTGCACCCCAGACCAAACGTAGAGTAAGGCATGATGTAAATTAGTGATCCTTTACCAATCTGTTCAATCTCATCTTGCATATGAGACAATGTCTCACTTTAGCACTATCAGTACACTTGGAAATTAAAAGTTTAGTTTTTTTATTAGTGTCACAGTAGGCTTGCATTAACATTGCAATGAAATTGCTGTGAAAATCCCCTAGTCACTACACTCCGATGCCTGTTCGGGTACAGTGAGGGAGAATACTGGCACAATGTTGGGTTTAACATATATTCGAATTTAACAGCTTACCTTTATTAGTTCTTTCATTAATAAGTATCTTTTAATCTATTATTTGCAGACAGAAATAACATGTACATACAGTACGCTTGTTTTAACTAAAATAGGTGACAGCCATTCATTCTCTTGTTCATTCCTGAGAACAATGCCTGACTATCAGTCAAAATTAACCTACCCGATTACGGATCAGAGGCCACTTGGCAGCCAATCTGTACTCACTTTTCATGTATAAATTATTGTTTCCTTTATATTTGTTGTTATTGCAAATTGTCCTGATGAGTGCAGGCTACAAGTTTCAACAACATGTGGCTCTCTCTTTTAAGTTATCTTTGGTCTGTTATCTGCATAAACTAAAGTGAAGCTTCAACTTAGAGAAGCTTCATTCAAATTTGGAAGACTGTTTGTTAAACCCTTAACTAGAAATGCCTATACTTATAAATTCTTGACTGAGTTCAGTTTAACCTTTTTGAGTACTGCTGTGTACTTGCGTTTATTTTAGATTATTTTCTTAGTCTGATGGAGTACTAAGGTTCTGCAGTTGAGTACTATGTTCTGCTATAGGATACAATGTTCCAGCTTTACTTAATTTCCTGCTGTAAAGTTAAAAGACCCAAACTGTATATTTCTAAACTTTATATTTTGTTGACTGTTCAACATAATTACATTGCACTGTATGGGATGAAATCACTCTAGTCTGAAGGCTAAATTGAGAAATCATAAGCATGTTTCATGAGACCAAAGTGCAAATAATTTCTTGGTCTACTATTAACCATTTCCAGCAGTAGATTAACTCAGCATTTTAAAAAAAATCTTCTATAGTTTGCTTGTTGTTTGAACTTCAAGTGTCATAGGGTTACACTGATATCTGATGATGTTCCTTTAAACACGTTCAACATTTTCAGAAAGATAATTGACATTGCTGCCTTGTCTGTTTTTTGAATATACTATTTTCTCCCTAATTCTCAGTGTCCTCCCCTCCCCCACATCTAAAAGCAAACGATTGGCTAGTTAACTTTCAGTTTCCACTAAATACCCACACAGGCACAATTTGTATTTTAGATCACTTGAGAGGGATTAGGAACCTACCTGATTTTTTTTCTCTCTCTTTGGTCCCTCCAAATTCTAGAAGCAGTGTGCCTAGTACTAACAACCTACTTATTCTGGTCTGCCCCAATGCAAATATAAGATTAAGAGTCAAATAAACCTTAATTGGCATTTGTGTTGAAAAATAATACACATTGAAAATTCAGACTTAGTCAAATTGCTTTTGCTCTGTTGTGAAGCATTTGATTAAAGGAGGCTGTCTATTTCTCATTTAGCTGGGAATGGTGTATTTGGAGCAGGCAAGTAAAACCAGACTCTTAAAACATTAATATTAAAATCGATAATTTTTTGAGAAATCAAATCAAAGCTTTACTCAAAATGGAATGGGGAACCTGGACTTTTCATTAAAGTTGTTTATAGCCTGCTAATATAGGATTTGTTTTCTTATAGTAGTGGCTGAAAAAGACTCCACCTAAATGGTGGTTCAGCTTATGAACGTATGCAGTGTTTGCTGAGCACAATCACTGTCCTTTTTATTATCATAAGTTATTGATCTCAATCATAGGAGAACTTAACTATTCATGAAACCAAAGTTAAATGTATTTTTTGTAGCACAGATAAACACCAGGCCTCAGATGAAATGTATCCCCATAGAATAAAGGAATTGTGGATCTCACAACATTATCTTCATAACAGTGATTTAAAAAATGTCTTTCAGATCTTTCTTCAGCTAAAGCAGATGGAATACTATTAAGTGTTTTAATTTATTGTCATGTCCTACAGCTGGCTATAATTGGGCTTGTTACAACGCGTTCTCCTTTTTCTGTTTCATTTTTCTGCTATCCACTACTTTTTTGAAGGTACTCAGTGACATTGGCATATAGTTCCATCGAGTCGGCCCACAAGTGCCCTTTCCAAACTTGAGCTTAGACAGGGATTCATGTTTTTTCTAACTGCGGTTGGCAAGAATGAGGTCTGATCCTGCATCCTCATGCCCTCCCAAGGCATGCAACCAGATTGACAATTCCTCATTAAAGTATTTCAACCTAAGGATAATTATTATGTCACCCAACAACTACCCTGGCTGAATTAACTCAATAAGAAGCCTCACAACACCAGTTAAAGTCCAACAGGTTTATTTGGTAGCAATGAGTTTGTGTCTTTATACGACCTCTTTGTGAATAGAACCCCCACTCACCTGATGAAGCAGCAGCGCTCCGAAAGCTAGTGTCTTTTGCTACCCAAATAAACCTGTTGGACTTTATCCTGGTGTTGTGAGACTTCTTACTGCTTTTACCCCAGTCCAATGCTGGCAACTCCACATCGAGTTAACTCAGCACATATCAAGAAATGAACTGGGGCCATTCTCATCTGTTTAGCTCAATGACTTCTCTCATCTTTCCTTCAAACTACATGTCTAGGTCTGAGCCCTGTAGGTTTCTTGAATTAAATGATAAACTTGGACAAAAGTTTGAGATATAGGGTGGAATTACTGTTTTTATTGATCCAGACTAACGAAGGGGAAAAAAAATCAGCCAATCTTCCAAAAATTTCTATTGACTCCTACTGAAGCTGAATTTGGCTGGATATCGAATGAGGGTGGACTAGGGCTTCGCTTTGATGGTCCAAGTTTGTTTTCCATTCAGAATTACAGCACTTCTGAAAAACTGAGAGATGCCTAAGAATTATTGCCTTCCAGAATAAAGTATTAAATTAAGGACAAAAGTTGACAGTGGCCAAAGAAAATTAAGAGGGATCTGGGTGTACAGGAACACAAGTCATTGAAAATGGCAATACAGATGAAGAAGGTAGTCAAAAGGCATACAGCATTCTTTCCTTCATCAGCTGTGGCATTGAGTTTTAAAAATTGGCAAGTCATGTTGCAGCTTTAGAGAACCTTAGTTAGGCCGCACTTGGAATATAGTGTTCAGTCTTGTTGGCCACACTACCAGAAAGACATGGAGGCTTTGGAGAGGGTACAGAAACAATTTACCAGGATGTTGCCTGATACAGAGGGCATAAGCTACAGGGAGAGGTTGGAGAAACTTGGTTTGTTCTCACTGGAACAATGGAAATTGAGGGAGTGATCTCATAGAAATCTACAAGATTGAGAAGCATGGACAGAGTGGATAGTCAGAAGCTTTTTCCCAAGATGGAAGAGTCAGTTACTAGCTGGCATAGGTTTAAGGTGCAAGGGGCAAAGTTTAAAGGGGATATATGAGGCAGATTTTTTACAGAGGGTGGTGGGTGCCTGGAACTTGCCGTCAGGGGAGATAATACAAGAGATATGGTAGTGACTTTTAAGGGATGTCTTGACAAGTACATGAATAGAATGGGAATAGACGGATATGTCCCCAGAAGGCTAGATGGTTTTAGTTAAGTCATGCAGCATGGTCTCTCCAGGTTTGGAGAGCCTGTTCCTGTGCTGTAATATCCTTTGTTGTTTGTAATCTTTTGTTGAAATATATTTACCTTGTGCTGCATATTTTATCATGTCTAAAGAATAATTCAAAATGATTGGCAGAAACCTATAGGGTTTAAAGTTTATTAATGTCACGTGAGGGCTTACATTAGTACTGCAGTGAGATTACTGTAATATGTCCCTGCACTCTGGAAAAGTATCATTCTGCCAGATCAGTTTTGATTATTTAGATGCATAAAAATATCAATTCTGTGACTTTAAGGTTGACATTTTATTTCTGGAACCATTTAAAAAAAAAAACAATTGTACATGTCCTTTTTAATTAAACTTGTCATTAAAGTGAATTACCCTTTGGATGAACTGAGACCATGTCTGCCCCCTCAGTAGATGTATAAAATCCCATTCTCTTGTTTCGAAGAGGGAATTATTCCTGGTATCCTAGCCAATATTTATCCCTTAATTGACAAATTATTTGGTCATTATAACTACTGTTTGTGGGAATGTGTACACAAACTGGCAGCTACACTTCAGCAGAGACTAATGTTACAAAGATGAAGTTTATATGAGTGTCATGTTTAATTCTTTAATTTTGAGTTAAATGGAGGAATAAAAGGTATTATGTGTCCTCTGAATCTTGCCTGACAAACTTGGGTATCTTCGTTTATAAAGGGGAGCACAGATCGTTCTATTGGGAAGAAGTTTCAAGAAGGACTTTGGTGTGTTTATCCTTAAATCTCTGGCGGAAGGGCATATGAGTAGAGTGATGAAAACCTTATTAATTGTGGCATAGATTACAATAGCAGGGAAGTCATGTTGGAGTTGTATAGAATGGAGGTGATGCCACAGCTAGAGTACTGTATGCAGTTCTGGTTGCTATGTCTTAGGAAGTATGTGATTGCACTGGAGGGGGTGCAAAGGAGATTTACGAGGATGCTGCTTGGGATGGAACATTTAGGTTATAAAGAGAGGTTGTGTAGAATTATGTTGTTTTCATTGGAGCAGAGAAGACTGAGGAGATGGCCTGATCAAGGTGTACAAGATTATGAAGGACGTGGACAGAGTGGATAAGGAGCAGCAGTTCCCCTTAGTTAAAGGGTCAGTTATGAGGAGCTGTAGGTTTAAGGTGAGGGGCTGAAAGTTTGGGGGATGTGAGGAAAATACCTTTTTACCCAGAGAGTGGTGATGGTTTGAAATGCACTGCCTCGCAAGGTGTCAGAGACACCACACCCTTTTAAAAAGTATTTGGATGAGCACTTGGTACATCATAACGCTCAGGGCTATGAGTCAAGTGCTGGCAGTGAAATTAGAAACACCTGAACTCCCACCTAATGTGTTGGTACAGACTCGACGTTTATTGCACGATTCTAAAATGTCCACCCTATCGACAATGGCAAAAGCATCTGTCGTGGGTAGACTGATAATCTCCAAATCTCATAGGAAGGTTTTAGGGCAACATGGTAGCACAGTGGTTAATATTGCTGCCTCGCAGTGCCAGGGACCCGGTTCGATGATGGCTTGGACCACTGTCTATATGGAGTTTGCACATTCTCCCCATGTCTGCATGGGTTCCTCCAGGTGCTCTTATTTCCTCCCATGTTCTGAAAGATGTAATGTTAGATGCATTGACCCGACCAGGTGCCGGACTGTGGCAACTAGGAGAATTTCACAGTAACTTCGTTGCAAAGTTAATGTAAGCCTTACTTGTGACTAATAAATATTACTTTTAGGAATGTTGGGTTCAAAGCGCTGGATACCAAGGCTAGTACAAAGCTGCTCCCCAACCCCTGTAATATAAATAAACCATGTGATTCCCAACTCATCTCAATTCCATGGTATGATATGGTTTTGTTTTGGTCAGGGTAGAGACTGACGAAGTTCATTTTATGTCACATCTTCAGTTGACGAAGAAAAGTGGCGTAAACACTTCAGTTTGGCCAGTTGAAATCTTGGATCCAAGAGGCAAAGTGACAGTGTGATTAACCTGCTCTTTGAGAGCAATTGAGAGATTTTCAAATGCATACATTTATGAAAACTAACCCATGACATTGTACTTAAAATGTCTTTTTACTGAAAATAGCTATTCCTGTGCTCACAACTACTGTTTTCTGTATTATGAACACGGGCAATCCATTTTCTGGCTTTAGCTATTTTATGCTATTCAGCACTTTTTTTTAAAAGTAGGCGTTCAGTGAGTGGAATTGGGGATTTTTGATGTATTTGCCTCTGGGGCAAACAGTATCAATATGTAACTGTCCTTGTAAGTGAATGCTTTAGAAGTCCTCAGTCTCTTGTTGCAGTGTAACAGATGACTATTTGAAAATGGTTTCTTTTGCAATTATTTTCACACCTGATAAGTCTGCTTTTTGAGTGCTTGTTTAACATTCTTTCAAGCTGATTTAAATTCTTTTGATTTTGCATGCATTGTCAGGCAGCTTTGTTTGAAATCTATACAGTGACTAAGCTGAAATTAGATGAATCAAATTGAACATGATGTGCATGAACGAAGGTATATTTAAATAGTAACTTGTCTCCTTTGCCTTGATGGCTATATGGTACTTTGATCTGGCTATTTATCAGAGGACTGCTATATTAAACTTTTTGAAAAGTTCTTATTTTAGTTTTGCAATTGATCACTCCAAGCAGTTAATTTGCCATTTGTATGTTAGCTTGGTTCAATTAATAAGTACACTGTGAATTAGAATGGCAAAGGTACAAACCCCATTGCTGAATTTAATCTAGGCTGCTGATACCAGAAGGACTTTTCCAATATTGGAAACGCTATTCTTGGATGAGAAATTAAAATGAAGCACTCAATTGTTCAGGTGTACCTTAAAACGCCAGGGTACTAATTAATGAAGTTCAGGGACTCGTCCTGGTGGCCTGATCAAGGTTCCGTTCTTAATTGATGGCACTGAAAATAGATTAATTGGTCATTCATCTTATTGTTATTCAGTTGATTTTACTATGTGGAAAATAGTAGCTGCTTTTGTGTACATAACAGTGACTGTTTCAAAAAGTAATTTATCACGTGAAGTGCTTTAGGGTGGGTGAGAGATATAATCAGACATCATATAAATCAAGTTCTTTCTTTATGTACATGATTGGATTTTATGAGAATGATAGCACTCAGTAAAATCTACCATCTGTTTCCTTATTTTGCATTAAAGCTATCTTACTGTACAAGTTGACCATAATGATTGCATTTATAACTCTACAGTAAACCAGAAAACAGGGTATTGTGTACTAAAAATTTGTTTTTTCATTATTCTGAAATGAGATCAGTAGAATTCCCTTGCAAAGTAAAAAGTGAAAATGGCATTACTCATTATTTATTATACTGTATGCACACAAGGAACTTGCTAATTCACATTAATGAGAATTGAACAAAATGAAATGTACCATGTAATCTATCTGCAGATTGTATCTAAATTTACCTTTCACTATTAATTTAAATGAAGCTTGTTTTGAAAATACTTTAACTTTAGTTTCTGTCTGTAAATTTAAATATGCTCCATTGCATGTTCCTTTGATGTGTCCTATGAAGCTGCTATACAAGTAATTGCATATAGAGAAACATTGCATTGTTTTGGTACTTTGCATTGCAGCCATGAACACATACACTAGGTGTATCTATCTTGGATTTGAGTTTGGTGGAGATAGCCACCTTGCTGTTTTTATGTTTACTTCAGCATTGCACCAAACAGTTGTTGGGATGAAAGGTTATTTCTTTTTTAGTGGAAAGCAGAGTTTATTCTAAGTTCTCTTATGGATATTCTTGATATATGTTCCTATGTTTTGATCCATTATATCATTGAAATTGGGTGGCAAAAATGAAGGACGTGCAGTCCATTTATTCCGGGTATGCAGGTGAAAATCTAATACGTCAATGGTATAGAAATTTCTGGGAATGAGCAGTTGTCGATGAGTTGTTATAATCTAGTTAGGGACCAGTAATTTTTTGTCCGAAGTAAATAATGTTTGAAATTCCAATTAACCACAAGGAGAATAAAACCACAAGATTCCACAGTTTAAAGGTACAAAAATGCCCTGAAGTGTTCATTGCTTAATTGGATTTGATTTATTATTGTTAACATATTAGTATACAATGAAAAGTATTGTTTCATGTGTGCTATACTGACAAAGCATAGCATACATAGAGAAAGAAAGGAGAGGATGCAGAATATAGTATTATTAGTTATAGCATGTGTGTAAAGAAAGCTCAACTTAATACGAGGTAAGTCCTGTTCTGCCCAAGACTGCAGGGAAGAAGCTGTCTTCGAGTCGGTTGGTACATGGCCTCAGACTTTTATATCTTTTCTCCGATGGAAGAAGGTGGAAGAGAGTGGGACCCCTAATTATGCTGGCTGCTTATCTGCTGCAGTGGGAGGTATAGACAGTCAATAGATGGAAGGCTGATTTGTGTGATGGACTAGGCTTCATTCACGATCCTTTGTAATTTCTTGTGGTCTTGGACAGAGCTGGAGCCATACCAAGCTGTGTTACAGTTGAAAAGAAAGCTTTCTGTTTGGCCAAATTCCCCTCCAACTCAATTTTCAAGTTTGCTGATGATGCCACTGTAGTGGGTCCAATGTCAAACAGTGATGAGGCGGACATGAGATAGAGAATCTGGTGAACTGGTGCTGCGACAATAATCTCTGTCTCAGTGTCAGCAAAGTGAAGAAGATTGTCATCGACTCCAGGAAGCCTAGAAGGAAACATACCCCTGTCTAAATCAATGGGGTTAAAATAGAAAGAGTCGATAGCTTCAACATTTTAAATGACCAGATCACCAGCAACCTGTCCTGGTTCTTCCATGCTGACACTATAGTTAAGAAAGCCCACCAATGCCTCTACTTTCTCAGAAGACTAAGGAAATTTGGCATGTCAGCTACAACGCTCACCAACTTTTACAGATGCCCCATAGATAGCATTCTTTCTGGTTGTATCACAGCCTGGTATGGCTGCTGCTGTGCCCAAGACTTCAGGAACTACAAAAGGTCGTGAATGTAGCCCAATCCATCATGTAAACCAGCCTCCCATCCATTGATTCTATCTACACTTCCCACTGCCTCGGCATAGAAGAGATGTAGGGGTAAGTTTTTCACTGAGAGTGGTGAGCGAATAGAATCTGCTGCCGTCGGTGGTGGTGGAGGTGAACTCATTGGGGTCTTTTAAGAGACTTCTGGATGAATATATGGGAATTAATGGGATTGAGGGTTATAGATAGGCATGATTGGTGCAACTTATGGCCAAAATGCCTCTTTGTGCTGTAATGTTCTATGTTCTAAAGCAGACAGGATAATTAAGGACTCCATGCACCCAGACATTCTCTCTTCCGCCACCTTCTGTCAGGAAAAGGATTCAAAAATATAAGGACACGTACCAACCGACTCAAGAGCACCTTCCCTGCTGCCATCAAACTTTTGAATGGACTACTTTGCATTAAGTTGATGCTTCTGTACACCTAGCTATAACTGTAACACACTCTGCACCTTCTTGTTTTCTTCTTTGTGAACAGTATTCTTTTTTAGCATACAAAAAACAATACTTTTCACTGTTTGCTAATATGTGTGACAATAATAAATCAAATCAAATTTCTATGATGCACCTGTAAAAGTTGGTGACAGTCATAGTGGCCAACTAAATTTCCTTAGTGTCTTGATAAATAGAGACGTTGGCATGGAGGGACCAGGGCAGGTTGCTGATCTGAATACCTAGAAATTTGAAGCCCTCGACCTTTTCCACTTCATCCCCATTGATGTAGGTAGGGGCATGTCCTCCACTCCGCTTCCTGAAGTTGATGACTATCTCCTTTGTTTTACTGACAGAGGGAGAGATTATTGTCGTTGTACCATATCACCAGATTCTCTATCTCTTTCCTGTACTCCATTTCCTTTGAGATCCTTCGTGAGGAAGGTTGGCTCAAAGTTGATGGAGTCTGACCTCGGGACACTGCAATAAATTTGGAAGAGAGAGAGGTGCCTGAATACTGTTTTAACTAAGGTGTGACTGTGAATGAGGCAGATCCATGATATAAAAGTGCAGGAACCTCAGCCCTTGTCCTTGTCCAACAAGTTTGAGACTCTTGCTCTGTGTGAATGAGAGCAGGGATTATGGGGAAGATGAGCAAACTGACCACAGCACTGTGATACAGGGAGCCATCCAAGTGGGTGGAGAGAAGAGAAATGTAGACATAATCAGGGATAGCATAGTTTACTGTTATCAGTGACCAGGATGGAAAGTGCCTTAGGCTGTATTGCCTTCCTGGTGCTGGGTTTGTGATTCTCATCTGGGTTGCAGAGGAAGTTAGAATGGGAGGTAAAGATCCAGTTGCTGTGGCCCAATGACAAAGGCAGAACACAGCTTTCACTCTCATTTATCCTTCCAGCTCTACTCTCGGCCTTGCTCATTTTTGCATCCTCTTATCTCCTACCTCTGCTTTCATTTTCACAAAATCCACTCTCACACTCTCAACAAAATGTATCCTAAGCCAGTCAGAACCATGATGGGCTTCTTGCAGCCCACTAGCCTCTGGTTGCCCACCAGTAGCTTGGAGCCTGCAACAATTGCATGCTTTGTGGAGCTTAGTCCACAAAAAGATCAGCCACGATCTTATTCATGGCTTACTTCTGCTCCTGGTTCTTATATTTTTTTGGTACAGCTTTCCCTGCTGTGGAACACTCTGATCAATTGAAATCAGAGAATCTTTTTAAGCACCAACCATCTCCATGGTGGTATCCTCTTTTGGGGTCACAGAGTGCTTCTAAACTTACTACGAAAAAAGTCTCAAATTTACAAATTGTATAGACATCTCTAAGCGGCATTTTGGCACTGTGGTTTGTACTGTTGCCTCTCAGCATCAGAGACCTAGGTTGGTTTCTGATCTTGGGTGACACTGTGGAGTTTGCATGTTCTCCTCATAAATGTGTGGATTTCCTCTGAGTGGTCTGTTACTTCCAAAAATGTGCGGGTTAGATTGCCGCTTAGTGTCCAAACATGTGTAGGTTAGATATATTAGCCATGGTAAATGTGAGAGGTTACAAGGATAGCATGCAGGTAGGCTTGAGTGTGATGCACTTTTGGGAGCTCAGTGCAGACTCGGTGGCCAAATGGCAGCTTTCTGCAGTGTAGGGATTCTATGGATTATGTCTCTAGCTAAGTAAACTCACTTTCTGTCTTAGGGCTGCATCTCTTTTATTTGCTCTCTATTAAACTTGGGTAACCTTCTGAACTATCATTTTCTTTGAGGTATTCTAACAAGCCCTAAAGCACAGCATTTCACTTACTTTTCCTTTACAACAACAATGTTCCCAGAACAAAACATTACCTCTAACATGAATCATAAACTACATATTTGTAACCAGGTAAAATTTCCTGCAGTGGTGTACTAGGAGTGTTCGGGGATTTGCACTTTAGTTCACACCTGTTTTACTTAAATTTTTGTTGCTGTTAATTTCTACTGAAATCTCTTGGGCACTTAAACGCTGCAATGCAGTAAAAATTAAACAAGAATGTGATTTAAAAGAGATGCTCTTTGTTTCTGCAACATGCAGCATGGTTCTAAATTTGCCCCAACTCTTATTTAAATAATTGGTACATATTACCCCTTTATATGATACTAATGAATTAAAGATGATACTGTTCAATTTGATTTGTGTTAACACTTGGGGCTTATTGTCCATGGATACTTGGATTTGCTGAATGCACAATGATTGAATCCTGAATATAAAATTATACTTTGTATTTACCTTTCTTTGTTACTTGTTCTGCTTAATCACTCAAATTGTTGACATTTAAGTTAAATGTCTGATATTGGAATTTGGGATTCTTTCATTCAAATTCATTGTTCTACTACCTCGTGGAAGCACATGTCCTAATGGAAAGATGGACATATATTAATATTCATTTAACATGCATCAAAAAAGTATATAAAACTGCGATTAAAAAGAAGTGTAATTATATTGTTTTGCGATCATGAAAATTAAATGCTGGTTTTTCTTTTATCTGCCCTGAACAAGTGGAAATGCAGAAAAACCTTTATGCCGAGATTCAATATGTTCAGGTGGAATGCACAATAAGTGCACAAAGAAATTCAGACATAGTATAAGTACTGATGTTTCATCCACCCAGTTTAATTTTCCTTGATCTTTTATGTTGAGATTTAGCATTACATCCCAACTGTGTGAGACTTTGGACATATGTGCAGAAATGTTTTTGTTCCTTTGGCACAATTTTTGGCCAGAATAGGAGTAACTTTATGGGGCCTTTCTATGTTTGATTTAAAAGTGATATTTTTGAAGTCTATTTGAATTAGAATGAAGTTTTTATTTTAGAAAAAAAAAACTTCAAAAATTTCAAATTTCGGGGATCGATCTCAGTGATGCAGAGATGCCTGTGTTGGACTGGAGTAAACACAGTAAGAAACCTGGTGTTCTCAGACTTCTTATTGATCTGAGTGACCAGGACTAGCAACTGTATATCCCCTTAGTCAACCAGATTGAAGAATTTTGAAATGAACAGTACAAGATCTGAACAAGTAATTGTAAAGTAGAATGATGAATTCAATTTCAAATCAGGTACTGAAGGAGAAGGAAAGAAAAATTGAAATGAAAAAAAAATGCCAAAAATAAAAATGATTCGATTTTATAAAGGTCTCCCAACAAAAAAAGATGAGGTTTTATACTTGCAATAGTTAAGTTTCAGACCCAGAATGGTTGATAAATAATTTGTTAAAAAGATACTTGGTATTTAAATTACTTAACTTTATTGGTGAGTTTTCTTTGTATCTATAACACACAGAAACTTCAAGACATTTATTTGTATGAGAACCAAAGAGTGAGATGTTGTTTTTGTGAAGCCTACACTGGAACATTGCATGCCTGCTAGCAATATCTTGATTTCCATGCTTAATTGTACATCTATCTTTCCTTAAAGCTGCAGTAGTATTTGCACTTTACAGCAAGTACAGTTAGGCTTGTAATTTTGACAGCAATTTTTGGGCCAGTCAGAATGTATCTATTCATCTAAAAGTTGCGGTACCTTTTTGGAAAATCATTGACCTGATTCCACATTTGAAGTTGTATTTCAAAATGCATATTCATTATAATTATTTTAATTTTACATTTAAAATCAAGACTCACTCTTTGCAGCGTTATAAATTACTTCTTCATGTTGTTTTCTTTGGTTGTAGATAACATTTGTAACCCAGGCAATGCATTTGATAAACTTGCATCTGTGACTGTGATCTTTCTTAATAAAATTGAACTGTTTGGAATCAGATTTGTGCTATAAGTGTGGTTTATTAAAGTTCCGTTGATATGTTGGCTGGAAGAATGGGGATTAATGTGTAGAAAGTGCTTATGTACTAACAATGATTGAATTACTGCCAATCAGTGGTTGTGCCTTGATCTATGTCTTGTCCACAAGGAGCATCAATGTGTTCCAAAGGCCAAAGAGATTATTAAAACATGAGGGCCTGCAAGAATACTTTCATTAGGTCTAAGTCCTTTGACCTAACATGGCATGCAAGTGGAACATTTTAGATTCTGCATTTCAGAAATCATTTTATACTGTGTAAGCTGTGATGCACAAAGAAACACAACACAATATCACTAATGCTACATTTTCAACTGGTAAACTACCAATTAACTGTTAATCCAGACATCTATTCAATTAAGTTCCTGCATTTGACTTTAATAGAGTTTTTGTGCACTGTAAGCCACAAAAAATTACATTGTTGTGTTACAATGCTTATAATCCTAATCAGATCAAAATGCCAAATTAATTGTATCCTAGTATCTTAAACGGTGGTGGTGATGAATTTTCTCCAAACACGGCTCAAATGATGGAACAGCTTCCTCAATTTGTGGATAGAACTGATTTGCAGAAATAAAAGCTGCATCTGTCTTTTAATACATGTTTAATTTGCCAAGTGAGTAAGACAATTTCTGATGTGTTTTCAAATAGCTGTTTGCACAGTGCTCCTCTTGCTAAGGAGTACAATGAAACTGTTATCTATGACAGATCGTGGCTTAACATAGATTTTTAATTGCCATATCAGCGTAGAATTCATGTCATGCTCCAAACATTGCATTTTTTTTACATTTTCCAGTAGAATGTTGAATGCAGATCCAGTCTTGTAATTGATCCAGAATGATAAATCATTTAGCAGCAAGTTGTCGTTTTAAAGCTAGTTTTTCCATTAAAATTAGTTTTAAATGTGGCTATCCGTCTACAAATCACAGAATGATATGTTTTTGTGTATTTCACTGAATTAAGAAGCTGAAGTGTCATTGGATTGAGTTCATTATGTTTCATCTCAATCCAGATCTAAATTTATATTGATGGTGGCTTGATTTTTTTAACCTGGAAAGCCATGTCCCTTATTGCTATGAAATTGAGAGTGTAATAGATGGCCTGTATTCACATGGTATTTAATATTGTGGAGTTAATAATGGGTAACAGAGGAAACTTCTGTGGTAACTAGGGCGGCAAGATTATCACTGCTGCGTCACAGTGCCAGGGACCTGGTACAGTTCCCAGCTTGGGTCACTGTCTGAATGTGGAATTTTCCTGTGTCTGCATGGGTTTCCTCAGGGTGCTCCAGTTTCCTCCCACAATCTGGTTAGGTTCATTGACCTGAACAGGTGTTGAAGTATGGTGACTAGAAGAATTTCACAGCAACTTCATTGCAGTGTTAATGTAAGCCTTATTTGTGACTAATAAATTAACTTTAACTTTGATTATGGCATGGAATGAGTGTATTTCTCAGATGCCTCTGCAGCATCTGGGATGTGCCCTCAAATAGTGTTTTGTCACTGAATGTGCCCAAAAGAAATCATACTATCAGATGTTCAAGCAGAGAACCTTCAGCAGCAGGTCACTACTGCTTTATATGACCTACTGATATCTTTTTTAGTCATAAGCTTACTAACTCATCTGGATGTGGGGTGTGGTGTAAGACTATGCAGCATAACAGTAATAATAGGATTAAAATTCAATGAAAAAAATGAATGATCTCAGATAGAACATTACATTTTTTTACTCTAGAAAATTCCTTATCTTTTGTTACTTTAAAGGTAAATTGGCAGTGAGGTCCTCAATGCACCACTATAAAGTTCATGATACTAAACTGTTTACAGGATTTCAAGTTGACTGATGTTTACTTTCAGGTTTTTAGATAAAGAGTACTTTGGAAGGATTACCATGCTTGCAAAAAGCACATCTTATCCAAAGTAGGCTAAATGAGGAATAGCATTGGTAAATTTTGTGAGCGAGACGTTTCTAACCTTTTGATCATCTGAATGAAAGAGAGAGAAAGAAGAATAGATTGTAAAAGGTTTTGCACAAAGTTGCATTGTTTTCCTGAATAATTCTAGAGAAGACTTCTTTCACTTTAGATGTGTGATTTGTATGGGAGAAGGATGGTCAGTTAGCATATTAGACATTGATAACCTTTGACGTACTGTAATTTTTAATTTGCTTGCATCATTTAACTGTCATGAATATTGATGCTGTTGTGATTTGGAACTATTTAGTACTGATATAATATTTTAAGCAGTAATTTGTATTTTTGAAAATAGGCAAATAGAGAAGAATTATAACGCAGTTCTTAGAGAAAAAAAAGCTGCTGGTCTCCATCAAAACTATAAGATTATAAGCACAATTCTAAAAAAGCTGGTAGTGTTCATTATATTATGTCTGTCATACATTGTGGTTCTTTCTGGAAATGATTTCAAACCATCAAAAATTGATCAAAGCAAAAACTGCTCAGTATGACGACTGGTTAATTGAGACATTTGGGATTGTAATCATTTTTAGAAGTATCCATTTTCCCTAGTGTGATTCCTTGCCTGAAAAAAATTTTTGAAGTAGATTTCTCAAACTACACTTTCCCATTTATGGTTTGATAAAAGGTATAACTGTAAATATTCCTAACAGATTGAGAAGTGTCATTTGACCACAGGCAGGTAACAGTCAAGCCTGATCCGGCCTGCTTCCTGCACTAACACCTCACAACCACATACTCTTATCGCACTGTGAGGTAAGCTTAATCAATAGTTTGTTTTGCTCAGTTGATGACTATATAAATGGACTAACCAATTGGCGGGGGTGGTGGAGAAAGTCCGTATGTTTTCTTCTGATGGACTTTTAGTGGTCTCAGAATAGCTTCAATATTTTGTTCAAAATGTAGTTTGCACTTCAGCCAGGTTTGATTGCCAGGGTTCGATTCCCAGCTTGATTCAATGTCTGTGCGGAGCCTGCAGATTCTTCCCTGTCTGCCTGGGTTTCCTCTGGATGCTATGATTTCCTCTCTGTCTGAAATGCATGCTGGTCAGGTGCATTGGCCATGTAAATTCTCCCTCTGTGTACCTGAACTGAGTAAGTTCATTTTGTGTTCATGTAAGCCTACGTGTGACACTAATAAACAAATTTTTTAAAAAGCTCAGTGAAGGATAAACAACTGATGTACAGATCAAAGCACCTATATGGAATATAAGCACATTTGTATCTGACTGTTCAATTACTTGAGGGGACCCAATATTATTGTTCTGATTGTGCGGTTGAAAATTAATTAACTCAAGCCAACCTGAATCATTAATTAATTTCTCAGTTAAGAGTTTACTTTCTTCTGCACCATTTCTCCTCAGCCTTCCTGAAAGCATTGATTCAATTTAAATTCCAAATGGGCGTTTGGTTGCTGGGGAATTACAGCCGATCATGATCTTGTCTCATGTGATAGTCATATGATGTACTTTTCCAATAAAGACCATTGCATTGCAATAAACTGATTTTTTTTAGTATAACTGAAAGATGTGGAGTTCAATTATAGTGTTTCTACTGTTTGGTTGATTGACTGCAGACTGAAAATTGCACCTAGAATTATCTAGTCTGCTCATATCAAACGTAGGAAGCTGAATTTGTTTTAAGACCCAGTAATCATTTCTAATTAAGTAATTCTTCAATATCCATAACCTGGTGAATAGCATCGATTTTAGAAAAGAATTAACTATATGTTTTGTTTGGATGCATATAAGATTTGAATGGGAATTTGAATTACCCATGAAAATGGTTAAAGTTTGGATCTCCCTTACAACTATAAATATTTGAGTTTTGTGCAATCAGATTATTCATTATAGAGCTTGTACAAGTTTAAGTGGAGGTTCAACCTTTTGGTATTGACAGTAGGAGGTTGATTTAGGAAGAGCTTTGCTTGTAATGTAGATAGGTTATCACTGATGAACCCGTGTTATTTTATCTTATTAATGAGTATGCAATTTAAATGGATTTCAGACCACAAGAGCTAGCGTTTTAGCTTCAACCTCTGCATTTGCAGATCAGTAGATGGTTGACTAAAGTGCTGTTCTCATCAGTTTCTATCCACTTGTTACATTTCTGTGCAACAACTTTCATTTATGTAGCATTTTAACATAGTAAAACACCCAGGATGCTTTACAGGAGCATTATCACAAAATTTGACATTGCCAACAGATGATCAAATGCTTAATCAGAAAGGTTGTTTTGTCTGAAAAGATGAGAGAGGTGAAGAGTTTTGGCCTTGGCAATAGATGCATGGTTGTCAATGTTGGAGTGATTTACATAGTGCAAAGTTGGTGGAGGCATCACAATAATGAGTCTATGGGTAATAAAGGCATGAATAGTAGAATAGGAAGCCACATATCCAAATTTCTTGATGTCACAAAAATAATGGCATTGTAAGTAGTGTAAATGGAAGCATAAAGTTACAAAGATATCGATAAATCAAGCGAATGAGCAAAACTGTGGCAAATAGATTTCATCATAGGCAAATCTACTTGGTACTTAGAAAAAGCAGAGTACCTTCTAAATGACAAAATATTTAAAAACAGTAGCAATTCAGGGAGAGTTGGGGATCTAGGTATATATAATGAACAGATGTGTTCAGTTTTAGGTTCTTTATAACTAGACCTAGAAGAAACATCCTTTCAGCATCCACCCAGTCAATTGCTCTCAGGATTTTGCATGTTTCAATAAGGTTGCTTTTCATTCTTTTTGGCTAATCAGTTGGCCATTTGTTGGCAGTGTCAAATTTTGTGACAACACACCCGTAAAGCATTCTGGATGTTTCACTATGTTGAAGTGCTACATAAATGAAAGTTGTTGCATGGAAATGGAACAAACGGATAGAAACTAATGTCCTCTTTACTTGAGAAAGAATATAATAGCAGTTCAGCAAAGATTCACTTGACTCATTCCTAAAATTAAGAGGTTGGTTAGTCAATGAGGAAAGGTTGGACTGATCAGGCCTGTATCAATTAAAATTTAGAAGAATGAAAAGCAACCTTATTGAAACATGTAAGATCCTGAGAGCAATTAAGTGGGTAGATACTGAAAGGATCCTTAGCATCAACTAGATCTAGTTTCTTCTGAGTTTAAAAATAACGCTCTCCAATTTGAGACTGAGATGAGAAATATTTTTCTTCCAAAGGATCCAAAGGTCTGTGGAATTCCCTTCTCCAGGGAGCAGTGGAGGCAGAGCTATTGAAAATTTTTAAGGCTGAAGTAAATTCTTGATTCACATGAATCAAAGGGTAAAGGAGGTAGTCCTAAAATGAGTTTGAGGCCTCAATCCAATCAGCCATGATTGTATAATAGAATCCCTATAGTGCAGAAAGAGGCTGTTTGGCCTTTCCAGTATGCATCAACCATAATCCCATGCATGTAGCCTAGCTTAATCCCTCTTATACTAAGGGGCAATTTTAACATGGCCAGTCCACCTAACCTGCATTTTTTTTTTTGGACAATGGGAGGAAATCAGAGCACCTGGAGAAAACCCACACAAACACAGGGAGAATGCGTAAACTCCACACAGACAGTGACCCAAGCTGGGAATTGAACCTGGGCACCTGGTATTGTGAAGCAGCCTAATGGCCTATTCCTCCTAATTCATAAGTTTTTAATTTATTCTTTCACGGGATATGGGCATCCTGTTTTTTGCCCATCCCTAATTGCCTTTGAAAGAGAGTGGTGAGCCATCATCCTGAACAACAGCAGTTTATTGGTGTATCCAAGCTACTCTTAGGAATAGAATTGCAGGATTTTAACCCAGCAACAGTGAAAGAATGACAATATCCTTCCAAGTTGGGAACATAGAAAGTTGTGGCTTGGAGGGGAACTTGCAGATGGTGATGTTCCCATGTATCTAATGTCCTTGTCCTTCTTGATGGTAGAGGTTTGAAAGCTCTGTGAAGGAGGCTTAGTGAGTTGCTGTAGTTCATCTTGTAGATGGCGCACACTGCTGCTGGTATGCAGGAGAAATTGAATGCTCAAACTAATGCATTGGGTGCTAGTTGAGCAGGCTGCTTTGTCCTGGATGGTGTTGAAGCCCTTGTAGTGTTGGAGCTGCACTCGTCCAAGCAAGTGGAGAGCATTCCTTCATGCTCCTGACTTGTGCATTATGGATGGGGGACAGACTTTGAGGAGATAGAAGGTGAGCTATATTCTGCTGAATTGCCAGCTTCAGGCCTGCTCCTGTAGCCACAGTTTTTATAGGGCTGATCCAGTTCAATTTATGGTCAGTGGTAACCTCCATACTGTTCAAGGAGGATTCAACAATGGTAGTGCTATTGAATATTGAGGAAAAGTGATTAGATCTTTTGTTGGAGACAGTCATTACCTGGCATTTGTTTAGGGCAAATGCTACTTGCCACACATCAGCCCAAGCCTAAGAGTTTTCCAGACCTTGCTGTATATGGACGTAGACTGCTTCAGTATCATGAACTTCCTTAAAAATATATCACTTTGACCAAGCTATTGAATGGTCTGCTAACAGAGAATTTTCTGACTTAACATTTTTATGTCTTATTAAATCTCTATAAATCACCATTGAGTGTTTTTCTACATTAAAAAAGTTATATAAATGCAAATAATTGGAAATCTGAGAAAATATATATTTGGCTAAATGTTAACTGTCCCAATTGTGAAGTACTAAATGAGGTACTACAGGGCACCTTGGGCAACTGTTTGCACACAAAGCATGCTTTCATCAATATCTTGAAACGATTACTTGAAAAGGTCAATTTGGAGTAGTTTTTAGTGGGGATATTTTAATCTAATTTGCAATCTGTCAGAAAATCAGACATTTTTCACTGTGTTTAGGGTGCAGTGCATGCAAAACCATTAGAACCGGCTCACAAGTTGTTTGATTAAAGGTGTGTTGCAACACCACAAAATTGTGCAATAAAGTGATCTTGAAGGTGGCATAATCCAGTTTAGAATTCATCTTCTACACTGTTAGACATTGGTTGTCAATCAACTTTCTGTAAGACTGACTAGACTGGCACCACAGGTTATCTGGTAGGGTTTACTCTTAATTGCCAGCAGCGGGCATTTGGAATGTTTATTTTAAGAAATAGACTGATTTGTGTCAGATACTGCTGCCATCCTACAAAAATAAATGTTAGTGATCTTCTGTAAAATTAAGATATATAATATGATTCTGGCCTATTCAGCTTTGTATTATTAATAAGGTACTCATTTCAAACACAGTGCGCAGTGTAAGTGTGTTTTTTGTATTTCCTCTGAATCTGGTCTGCAAATAAAATCTGAACCTTCTGCCAATATTCTTATTTGATTTATTAGTACCACATTTATTAGCATACAATGAAAAGTATTGTTTCATGCATGCCATACAGAGCATATATACATAGAGAAGGAAGGGAGAGATTGCAGAATATAGTGCTACAGTTGTATCTAGGGTTTAGAGAAAGATCAATTTAATACGAGATAGGTCCATTCGAAATCTGACGGCAGCAAGGAATAAGCTGTTTTTGACTTGGTTGGTATATGTCCTCAGACTTTTATATTTTTTTCTGATGGAAGAAGATGGAAGAGAGTATGTCCAGGATGCATTGGGCTCTTAATTATATTAGTTGCTTTGCCTAGGCAGTGGGAAGTGTAGTCAGAGCCAGCGGACGGAAGGCTGGTTTACATGATGAACTGTGCTTTGTTCACGACCCTTTGTAGTTTTTTTTTGCAGTTTTGGACAGAGCAGGAGCCCTACAAAGCTGTGATGCAACCAGAAAAAATGCTTTCTATGGTGCATCTATAAAAGTTAGTCGGAGTTGTAGTACCAAATTTCCTTAGTCTTCTGAGAAAGTAGAGGCATTGGTGGGCTTTCTTAAATAAAGTGTCAGCCTGGAGGACCCAGGACAGGTTGGTGATCTGGACACCAAGAAACTTGAAGTTTGTGACCATTTCACTTCATCCCTGTTGATGTAGACAGTGACATGACCATCACTGTGCTTCCTGAAGTCCATGACTATTTCCTTCATTTTGTTGACATTGAGGGAGAAATTATTGTCGCACCAATTCACCAGATTCTCTATCTTTTTCCTGTATTCTGCCACGTTATTGTTTGAGATGTCATCAGCAAACTTAAATGAGTTGAAGAGGAATTTGGTTACAGTCATAAGTTTATAACGGACTAAGGACACTGCCATGTGGGGCACTGGTATTGAAGATGATTGTATAGAAGGTGCTATTGCCTATCCTTACTGAATATGGACTGTAGTTTAGGAAGTTCAGGATGCAGCTGCTGAAGGAGAAGCTGGACCTCAGTTTGGAGATGAGCTTCGTACGAGGAATGGTGTTGAAAGCTGAGCTGTAGTTGATTAAATAGAGTATGACATAAGTGTCTTTGTTATCTAGGTATTCCAGGGTTGAATGTAGGGCCAGGGAGATGGTGTCTTCTGTGGACCTGTGGATGGTGTCTTCTCGGTGAACTCAGTGGATCAAGGCAATCTAGGAGGCAGGAATTGATTTGTGCCACGACTAACCTTTCGAAGCACTTCATAATAATGGATGTCAGAGCCACCAGATGACTGTCATTAAGGCATGCTGCTTGGCTTTTCTTTGCTACTGGGATGATAGTTATTGTCCTGAAGCAGATAGGTATCTCACATTGGTGTAAAGAGAGTTTAAAGATGTTTGTGAATATCCTGCTGACTGGTCCAAGCAGGATCGGATTGCTCGTCTGGGTCAGTTGCTTTCCGTGGGTTGAGTTTTGAGAAAGCTCCTCTAATATCTGAGATGTGTATATATCCGTTGAGGGACAATTGCCAGTGTCCAGATCTGGTCACATTTCCCATTGGTTCATTCTTGCAACATATGCTATGGATGTTCATGATTAAATTTAAATAGGAACTCTTGTCTGAACATCAGATCATTTTAATACTTTCTGAAATTGATGTCATTCAGTATAAGTACTACAGATCTCATTCAATAATACTCTAATCTGTGCTATGTAGTTCTGCTTTATGTGTATAATTTTCACATTGTTACCATTTCCTTGCCCCCTTCCCCTCTACTTTTGGCCAGTAGATTAGCTGGTTGTGCTGACAATTGCATTGCACGTGCTGTCACACTCCGACAGGAACCTGTGATAAGAAATATTCACACTTGGTTGCTCAGTCATAACCAAGTAATAGAACTGAATTGCAGTGCAATAAACAAATCAGTGGTACATTGTGAAGCATTTCTCTGCAGTGACAATCTAGTTCATTCTTCACTGACCCAATAGTATGTCTGTCAGCAATCTAAATATGATCTCTTGTAGCAAGGGGTCTTCTTTAAATATATTAATCTCTCATGCATTCAGAAGTTGGAATCCCTTTATATGTGTCTTTTTTTTTGCTTGACTGATCTGATGCCTGACTGCTCAAGGATAGATTCCGTTTTCTATTGTGATTGAAGTTTTTGCTGTCTGGGATTTGAAGGACTGGATTAGTATTCCAACCATGTTTCAGACAGAACCGCCTATTCTCAATGAGTTGGATAAGGAGCACAATCAATTGTATTACTTGGCTTGTCTCTTGATTATTATTTGTGTAATCCCAAGAGTGAAACACAGGAGGTTAGTTGTCCACAGCATGCAGTTGAAATTGTGTGTTTAGTTTAAGAACCAGTCATGGTTTTTATCTGTTTTGTTTTGCGTAGGGATATTCATTCAACTGGAAGGAAACACATTCTGACTTTTTGTAAACTGCTAAAGAGAATGGCTAAATTCAGACTTCATAGTTATGGGAATACTGAGCGGCTCTCTTTCTAGTTTTTGTTAGCATGCTATTATTTTTGTGCATTGGTTTAAAATTATAATTAAATTTTTTTGTAGCAAGTTGTTTTTCCTGTGTACCTTAGCCAGAGATGTCTACCGTAGACTTGCAAACTGTTTCGACAATTGTCATTTGCGCAAACCACATCAAAGAAACTTGCTTGTATGTATAGGGCTCATAGTTTATGTGCTCAAAGGTCAGTTTGATGTTTTATTGACTAGTTTTAAACTATATAATTATAATTATGCATGGGATTGGGTTGGGGGTGCTGTTGGGGTGTGTTCTATTAAGGTAGTTGGTTTGTCAAAGCAGCCTGAGACCAGTGATTTATACTGTGATTTTTGTATTAGACTTCAATAAATAGAATATATCCAGCTTCTTCCCACCTTTCAATAAGCAAATAAGGATACCATCATATATTCAGAAAATATGTTACATAGAAAATAAAAGCAGGAGTAGGTCATTTGGCCCTTCGAGCCTGCTCTGCCATTCATCTTAATCATGGCTGATCATTGAATTCAATATCCTGATCCCCTTGCCTCTGATATCCCTTGATCCCTTTAGCTCCAAGAGCTATATCTAATTTCTCCTTGAAATCACACAACGTTTTGGCCTCAACTACATTTGGTGGTAATGAATTCCACACATTCACCACCCACTGGGGAAGAAATTTCTCCTCATCTCAGTTATGAAAAGTTTATCCCTTATCCTCAAACTGTGACCCTTAGTTCTGGACTCCCCCACTATTGGGAAATTTCTTTCTGAATCTATCCTATCTAACCTTGTTAGAATTTTATAAATTTCTGTGAGATCATCCCTCATTCTTCTAATTTCCAGTGAATATAATCCTAACCGACCTACTCTCTCCTCATATTGCCATCCCAAGAATCAGCCTTGTAAACCTTTACTCCCTCTACAGCTCGGATATCCTTCCTCAAATAAGAACACCAAAACTGCACACAGTACTGAAGGTTTGAGTTAGCTTTGAGTTTCACAGTGTATTCACTATTTGCATCATAATACCTAAACAAGATGGCGAGGACAAATAGAACTTCATGAACAGACTATATATAGTGTTCATGATTCAGTATATAATGCAATTCCCTTGGAAATACAGAACTGATTCTTGGATGTGGCTGCTCAGGGCTAATAAGTGTGGTCTTTTCAATATAATACATGAGTATTCCAAACATGACTTTTTCTATGACTAGTGTAAGATGAGCTCATGGCAAAATGAAAGCAGAATAAAAGAAATGCTGATAACATTTCATCAAAGCTAGGCAATTATTTCAGTGAACAGAGTATTTTTCCTCCTTCTAAAAAGAAAGTGTAACATCACTTAGTTCTGGCCAAATGTCATTGTCCAGAAACGTTAACATCATCTTTCAATCTCTGCAGATACTGTCTGATGTGCTAAGTATTTAGTTTTTTTTGTATGAAAATAACACTGCTTATTGCATGTTGGGAGTAACCATCCTGAGCCTTCCAGTTTTCCCCCTACACCACTTTGAGATTCATGACTTCTCGTGTGGCACATTTAATCTCAAATTGGCTGAGCACATTCAATTTTTATCTGATCCAGTGTATATGCTGAGGAACTATGGAGCACCACTGGGGAATGATGGCAAGTGGTTTGACACTTTGCATAAGACAGCAGATGACAACTGGATGAAAGCAGTAAAATGTGCTATTTTACTGCTGTTAAATCATGGTAATGGAGACTGTGAATTTATTGGAGTACATTCCACCTCAGGGTATTATAGAGAATGATGGAGTATTTCGTGAAAAGCATTGTTTGTCAATTTGCACATTAAACTTCAAGCATTTGCAACCGTGGGACTGAGATTTCACAATACGAGCTTTTTCAGTAGGATTTCCGTTGAACTAAGGTAACCATCCAACTGTATGTTAAAGACCACGTGCATTTATAGTTATGCCTTTATTATTGTAAAATGGAACCAGTGAACAGTAAGAAGACAATTGGAAGAAATTACTTGAAGACATTATTAAAGTGATGTATCTTGAGACTTTTGAAGGTGAGGAGATGGGGGAGTATAGTTTAGAATGTGGGCATTAGACAGCTCGAGATTCAATGCCAATAGAGTGATGGTTGATACAAAGTGATAAGGTCATGGACAAATATTAACAGCTTATGCATTTTAAGTTATGCACAGGGTAAACAGGAAGCACATGAAAATTGATTTTAAATAAGTGGAATGATAATGGAGTATGGCTTGGCGCAGGGTTGGGTCTGGCGCAGAAAGTGAGTGCTAGAGAAGCCAAGTGTGTGGGTGAAGAATGCGCAATGTTTATCAGTGACAATGTCAACATGACTGTTACCTAATTGAGTGCAAGGAGGGGTGATGTAGTTGTTGGATATCATTGTGGCTCTACTGTAATATATTGGCCAAATTTAGCCTTCATATCTAATGACCTTGTCTGTAGCTCTGATCCAGAATTGATGGCTGGAGCTCTTTTTTAGATAGTCGGAGGACAGTGGGAGCCCTTTCTGCTTTTATTTAACTCAGAGCAGCCTTTCGTCTACATTTCAAAGATCATAACTTCATGTATCTTTAAATATAAGAACATTTTAAAACAAATTCAAATTTTAATGATAGCCTTGGCTAAGTGATAGCATATTCACCTCTGACTCCGAAGATCCTGGTAAAGTTTTACAACACCAATTTTAAATCCAACCAATTTATTTAATAGTAAATCCGCGAGCTTTCGACTTTACAGCCTTCGTCAGGCAAATGCAGTGTTCTGATCTGCAGAGGCACTCATATCCACACATCTGCCTCTGCAGATCAGAACACTGCATTTGCCTGACGAAGGCTGTAAAGTCGAAAGCTCGTGGATTTACTATCAAATAAATTGGTTGGATTTAAAATTGGTGTTGTAAAACTTTACTGAGTTTACCCCAGTCCAACGCCGGCATCTCTACATCAGAAGAACCTGTGCAGGTGGACAGAAAAGATTGCTCAAAAAGTGACAGGTGGTTTGTCCCAGCATCTTGCCTTAGCGTCCATGGCTCAGTTGGTAACACAATTGCTCTGAATCAGTTCAAGCGAGGAGACTTCAGCATAGAACTATAGGCTGACATTCCACTGGAGTGCTGAGGAAGTGCTGTACTGTTAGTGGGTGTTGTCTTTCAAATGAGACATGAAACAACAATCCTGTCTTACCCCCTCAAGTAGGCATACAAGATCCCATGGTACTTTTTTGAAGAACAGTTTTCCTAAATGCCCTGGTTAATATTTGTCCCTCAACCAACATGAATGATCATTATCAAAATACTGTTTTTGGGACTTGCAAATTGACTGCCCCATTACCTGCATTACAATAGTGACTTCAAAATACTTCCATTAACTGTAAAGAGCTTTGAAATGTCCTGAAAGGCATTAGATTGGTCACTAAAAATGGGCTATCATGCCATTTACTACTGCTGTCTCTTGGACCTTGCTTTGCTGTGTGATGTCTTGAGTGTAAAAGGCATAACATAAATGTAAGTTCTTTCTATTTAAACACAGTTAGAAGCTTCTGCCAGCAGACTCAATATATGTGGATCCTAGCTGTTATATACTTTGCCTGAGTCATTATACATATGCTGGCCATCTGATGATATTTGAGTGTGCTGTATTTATTCCCTAAATGTGGAGAGAATGCCTGCATGTAAAACAGGTGTTGTGGTCACACATTCTTAGGTGATATCTGCTAGCAGTAACCATTTTTAGAAATTATCCATATGTGATCAAGTTGGAAACTCATTCAAGTCACCCTCTTCTTAACAGGTAAATTCTATTTTGACACTGGATTATTTTAATTTCTCAAAGGGAGAAAGGTGGGTTGAATAAAATGTATAACCTGATTGTGCACTTTGTGTCTCCACGGAGGAGTATTCAATCCATAAGAAATGAATTGCCTGATAACTTTGCAAAGTAATTCCTAATTATGCATTGATATCTCCTGATTCTTGAACCCTTAGTGTGTTTTTGCCCTTTGACCTAAGTTTCTGGAAGATAGATGTTAAGGGAATTCATTGTGCTGGAGTGCTCACAGTACAGAGAACTAAATGTTCCTAAATAAACAGATGACTCTGATCATTTACAGCCTTGCAGTAACAAGTGATATTTTGATTTAGAAATGAAGTTTAACCAGCAAGACTTGTGATAGCATGTTGCAATGATGTTTAGATTGCGAATTAATTTTGTATAAAGGTACATTGTTTTGAGTTTTTTGTAATGTTGGGAGCAAATGAAAGTCCTTGGGTGATTCCTCTGTCTGAATTCTTTAACTGCATGTGTTTAAGGCAGTTGGTAGTGTGCTTAAAGACTTGATCCATAAATAGGCACTATTTAATAGCCTCTTGCCAATCTGACAATACTCCTCATGGGGAAAATTTTCTATTTAAAATTAAACAAATTACACGATTTTCTTTTATTTTTCAACACTATCTTATGCATTTTGCCTGTCTCAACTTACTGTTAACATGAGTGACTTCATTGCTTGTTACTAGTCTGTATCTAGTTCCTGTTTCTTGCCAAAGTGTAAAGTAGTTTTTACCAACAGATGTTTTGATGCTAGTGGCTATATTTTGGACATCCTTTTGAATGACCAGTTTGTTGCACAACATTTTAGGATACAATGAAAAGTATTGTTTTTTGCGCACTAGACAGATAAAGTGTATGGTACTTAGAGATGGAAAAGAGAGAGTGGAGAATGTGGTTTAACAGTCATAGCTGGAGTGTAAAGAAAGATCAAATTATGCAGGATAGGTCTATTCACAAGTTTGGCAATAGGGAAGAAGCTGTTTTTGAGTCAGTTGGTATGTGGTCTCAGACTTTTGTATCTTTTTCCCGATGGAAGAAGTGGAAGAGAATATATCTGGGGTGCCTGGGGCCCTTGATTATACTGGCTGCTTTTCCAAGGCAGCTGGAAGTATAGACAGAGTCATTGTATGGAAGGCTGGTTTGAGTGATGAACTGGGCTTCATTCACGACCCTTTGTAGTTTCTTGTGATCTTGGACAGAGCAGAAGCTATACCAAGCTATGCTTCTTAAAGTCGATGACTATCTCCTTCATTTTGTTGACATTGAAGGAGAGATTGTTGTCCTCGCACCAACTCGCCAGAGTGAGAATTTGGCCATACTTAATATGGTTAATATGAGTCAGAATCAACAATAATACCTGATGATATATTGGTTCAACACTTAGCATGAGAGGAAAAAGTATTCTTGTTTCTAGTAGTTAATCTGGAAGGCGCTTTCCAGAATTACTGCTTTTATAAACTTTGAATTAATCTTTGGTTCAGAACGAGTGATTCCATATTTACATTTGTCATCATTTGAATTATAGCCTTAGTTAGCACTTCTGTGCTTGTTCTATTTCTTTGACACTGAGTAACAGCAGGTTGCTTAACAAAGAGACATGTTGAAACTTTTTATCTTGCACTCATCAGGATACTTTGCAAGAATACTAATTTATAGGGAAAACAATTTATGTTGTATGAGAAAAGAGTGCTCATTTGGCAAGTGGATTCTTGATTATTAAATACATTGCCAAGGAGAATGCATCAGTTGATGGTGACTGAAGTTACGTACTCTGCCTGCATACACCATGAACTGGATGCTGCTGTAAGCCGAAAAGATATCTGCTTGTCTCACACATTAGTGATATAGCATATGGATTTCAGTGCCATTGCAACAGTATGTAGGTCATATTTCCCAAAGACTGGCAGATCATATCAAATAATATATCCAGCCACTGTTTTCAGTGGGCAAGGTATAGACCGTACCCTAACCAGCCAGTGCTTACAAAATTCAATACACAATGTTCAACATTAAATGTGATCTCACGATTGGACAAAGTTTGCTAAATAATTGTGTACTAAAAATTAAATGATTTAAAATTGTCAGTCAGGTTCGCAATTTGGTACATTGACATGTATTGAATGCTACACACGTTACTTTGCAGACAAAAAAAAAAGTACACACGTTGCACCTGTTTCATCTAAACAAAGTAAATGACAGCCTTTTGATGACTTGTTCCTCGGGGGCATCAATCGGAGTCAAGCTGCATTGTTTAAAATATCAAACAGTGTTTGGCAGTTAATTGTCAGTCGCCATCAGCTAATGCATTCTCCATGGCAAAGGCTCTACCAATCAGAGTCCATGTGCCGACCAAACAGCACACTTGGACGGTATAAATTGTTTTTTTCTATAAACATTCCCTGCTTCCTTAATTTGAATTCATGTTATATTGTAGGAACTGGATAGGCAAATTGTTTCCAAATTCATGCCAATATCTTTCTAAAGAGGCAGTGGCATGAGAGTGTAGAGGCAGTCTGTTGTCCATTATTGTGATGCTGGATTAATGCAGTTGAGTTTGGAAACTTAGTGGCACGAGAAGTGATTAACAAGAACCCACATCCTGTGTCCCAATTTTAAACACTTGTTAATAAGATCTATTGTTACAATCCTTGGCCCCGCACAGACAAGCGTGCTGGCGCATGCACAGACAGACAGACAGACACACATACACATAGACACATTCTTGCTCAGTGAATAAAGCCCCAAGATTCCATGAGTCTTGAACAAACATAAGCTTCATGATACAAGTTCAGAAAGATAAAATAATTCATAATACCTATTTTATACCTCATTACTCTGAATGTTAGTATATATGTGAATTAATAAGCCAACTATGGTGGCACACACCACATGATAAACGGCAGAAGCATCCAAGGGAGAGTCCATGGGTTTCTCAACAACTCATTATCTATATGTAACAATCAATCTCACTGAATTACACTCTCTGAATCTTTCTCGGAATCCCAGTCTTTACTATCATACATCTAACCTGAGAATTTTCCCCAAAAGTTGCTCCAAGTTAAACAGTATCAGTGATGGCCCACCTTGCAGGCTTTCAATCTTATCTTTTGTGATTCTGTTTTCTTGGATTTCTGAATATGTATTCGAACACCAACTCACAAACATAAATTCTGATCTTTGGTCATGCCAAGCAGAACATTGCTTCAGAGTTGCTCAAGATGCTCATAGCACTGAGTCACTGCCTTCTTGGATCTTCAGGGCTTCTTTTGAGCTTTTTACTTAAAGTTTGCCATCCTCAGCTCTATACTATTTGGAGCTGTTTTCTGTGCTTCTTTCTTAGCTGAACTGGGACCTCTTCCTGTCCTTGACACCTCTCTGGGACACTTCCTTTGGGACCTCTCCTTGTTCCCTGTGTGGGGCACTCACCTGTCATGGTGCTGTGCCATTGGCTACCTTGTCTTGTGCAGTTTTCCTTGTATAGGTGTGCTGGATCCTCGAGAAACTAGGATTGCACATGTATAGCCTGATCCTGGTCTGCACGTGCACAGAACCTCTGAGGTATTTTAGTGTTTGAAGTTTGTGATTTCCACTTTCAACACCAATTTTGGTCTTTGCACTACACTCTTGAAAGTTTCATTGGTTACTGCTACCAAATATATATAGTCATGGTGATTTGTAAAAGATGGATTAAACTGTAAAGTTTAAAATTTAAATGGATTAGTTGGGCAGCGCTGAGAACAACTGGTGTAATCTGG
Organism: Sphyrna mokarran; assembly: GCA_024679065.1. NCBI lineage: Eukaryota > Metazoa > Chordata > Chondrichthyes > Carcharhiniformes > Carcharhinidae > Sphyrna > Sphyrna mokarran. Next base: position 46,352,138 of record JAGIQG010000020.1, on the reverse strand, counting down.
CAATTTACTAAACCAGATGGTTTCATTTAAATGCTGTTCTCTGATTCAGCTCACTGAGCTGAGATGCTGTTTGAAATGAATTGATCAAGTCTTGGAAAAGCTGCTCTCCCAAGCTTACTATCTGATCAGATTATATAGATGTCTCAATTATTAGATATTTTTGGAATTTCTATTATACTGTAGCATTTCTCTTAATGGGCTGAGTTATACAAAACAATTAACATTTCCTTCCCAAAGTTCAATGATTATGTTTGGTTTTCCAGAGTAATGGTAGCTTCTGGCAAATATATAAACATGATTATCATAGAAGATTTTCAACATTGTGTGTGTTGTGTATTCAAATAGCATGTTTTATATTCAAATAGACTCCTTTTTTAACAACTATGTTGCCTCTGGATTAATTTATCTAAAGTGCAAAACAAATCAATTTCTTCTCTATAGAGCAATATGTACATTTCTCATTGGGAAATTTAAGTCAGGCTAAATCTTTTTCCTACGTACTTTGACTGTTTATTGCTTTGTGATGAAGTCCGGATTCCTTCTGCACTAAACCTAGATTAATTTCTCTTTACAAAAGAAATAAAGCACTAATACATTGTAAATGTGTGTGAGTTTCTCACAATCTACATTTTGGGTAGTGAGATTCTCATTCCTTTTCTATTTTTCCTTCTTTCACCATTCCTAGTGTTTTGCGAGGAGGCAGGAGCCTTGACATTACCTGTATTGTTCAGAAATCATCTTGCATAGAGAGAGCGTTTTTCCAAAGAGAGTATTAGAAACTAATGGGGAGGAGCAATTTGCAGTTAAGAGAAAACATAATTGTATTGGAGGCAGTACAGTGAAGTTCATCAAATTGATCCTGGGATGAGGGGGCTGTACTATCATGAGAGAGAGAGCAAATTGGGTTTGTCTTCCATGGAGTTTGGAAAAACAAGGCGCAATCTCACTGAAACATAGAAGATTCTGAAGGAATTTGATAGGATAGACACTGAAAAAATGTTTCCATTCTTTGGAGAATCTAATACAGAGGCGCACATTCCCAGGATAAGGGACCAGTCAGTTAGGATTGAGATAAGGAGAAACTACTTTACTAAAAGATTTAAGAATCTTTGAAATTCTCTGCCTCAGAGGGTTGTGGATGCTCTATTTATGAATACGTTTAACCTTGGATAGACAGGTTTTTAGCATTTCAGGGAATCGAGGGCTATAGGAAGCCTTCATGAGATGTGGAATTGAAGTCCAAGATGAGCCGTGATTGTACTGATTGGCTCAAAGGGCTATTTGGTCTAGTCCTGCTCCGACCTATTGTGTTAATGGCCATTCGCTGCTTCTCCAGTTGCCTGGTTGGAAGAGAAACACTGGCCAAGGGGATGTCTTGGCATGAAATGGCCTTTTAGCGCTTCATGATATAGTGAACCTGGTTTCTAATTAATGTTATTTAACAGAAACCTCTTTAACATCTAGATAACTGTATCAAAATAGAGCAACCAAAAACGCTTTTTTTCAAAACAGTATGTTTGGGTGTCCTTCAATCCGTGTCAATCCTAATCAGCATTGGAAGGAAGAAAATGGGAGGGGACAATAGAATATATTGATTTTTTAAAAAAAATTAACCACTGATTCCAGAGGGTTTTCTGCAGTATGGAATTGATTGCTTGGAGATAGTGGCCACACCCTGGAGTCCTGTTTGCTCAGTGATTTTATATTTGTCTCCTGCATGATTAATAGCCCCTTGTGATGTAGGAATCGCTCATTCTATTGTAATGTGCATCTGTAGCCTGTTTGTTTTATTGTTTATGGAGAAGCATCTGCATGGATTTTTTTCCCTATTTGAAAAGGCCCAAAGTTGCATCAATTAGAATGTATTGTGTTAAGATTAGAAGGTTAAGGACAGACTATTGAACAGCAATAAAAGGTTGTATCTTTCACATAAACTATTAGACAAAGAACTAGTGGCATTTGAACTTATGTGCTGAATCTACTCTTGTCCATATCAAATCACTTAGCATCACAAGCATGCAGTGAGAGTTCTGCTAATTTATTTCGATCCTCTTTCTAGTTAAAAGGTGATGTTGATTAAAGCTCCATTACCTCTATTTGAGAAGTAATTTAAATCTGGCACGTTTTCTGTGTGGGTCTGTTTGACACGGCAGGTTAATTTGGAAGTGCCTGATAGCCCTGATCATCTATTTAACAAAGTAAGACTTTTCATATTACTGAGTTGTTTTTAGAATGATCAAGATTAAATGGTGATTTAGGCTATCATCTTCAACTGAAATGATAGTTTTCTGAATATACCTTGAGACTTGGTAGAAATATAAGGAATATGATCATTCTTGACAGAGCTTGTGTCAGCAATTTTACCTGAAACACTTCTGTTTTTTTCATCTTGCGGAAGTTTTTTTTGAAGAATATCATCAGTTAACAGAGCTCCATTAACTGCTTAATGTTCTGAAAACATATTTGTTTTGAGAGTTGCTGTGAGTTTGTTTGGTTTAAAAGTTTTGTTTTAATACCACATTACACAACCAAATGGAAGCTGTTTCTCCAGTTCAATTTTGGAGAGTTTAGTTGATCCAACTTGTCCTACTTTAAAAAGCAGCATGTTAGATTATTACAGGAGGATAGGCACATTGGCATATCTGCTAATCAAATGCACTGTTTTCATTAATGAGTCATTTGTCTCTGCAGTGCTCCACAGTGTCTCAGTGGGGTAGAGCTTAAAATCCTGCTGGGTCAAATTTTGGTGGAAAATGCATGCCATTGTTAATGCCAAAGCAACCATCCAGTTTGAGATCAAGAGATAGGTATGTGAATCTTCAAACTTGTTGGTCAGTTTGCACTACTTGCTTTGCACGAGCTCCATTTTTTTTTAAAGAGCTTGTTAGGTTTGCAAATTAATTGATCACTAAACCTGTCACAAAGTTAGGGCAGGTAAATAAAAATATAAGTACCCTTTTAAAAATGTGGTAGTAATTCACTGCCAATCTGACTCTTTCACCAAAAAAGGGAATATTTTTATATATAATAAACTCTTAAACTCTTAGGAGAAAAAAAACACTTACTTTTCCTTCTTCTGTCAATCCGATCCGTCCTTCAATCTTAGTTTTCTGTTTCATTCTCATTTTTAAAATCTCATTGGTTAAGGAGGATGGCATGTTGCTCTCATTGTTTACTAAAGGCCCAGATGTATTGTTAACTTCACTTTGCTGATATCAGCTTAAATCTTTAGCAATTTATTGCACAGAGTTCTTTTGAGCACAAACTTGGATATATAGTTATGTGATATATGTTGTGAATTTCTCACTTCAGCAAGATTTGGCCAAGACTTAATGACCTGAATATCAATATTACATCCATTTTATGGTATTAATGTTTTGAACATAATGTTTGTGGTTGTGGATTTTAACGGAAGAAGTAAAGACTTGGTTTGCAAGCACAGTTTCAAACAAATATGCAACAGGCTTTTATTGATGAGCAGCTCTCTTGCACTGTATGAAGCAAGAACAAACTAAAACAGCAGCATGAAAGCACACCCTAATGATATCACCATCAAATCATGTGATCAGATTTTAAAGCAAAGGGAGGTACAGTGGTTAGCGCTGCTGCCTCATAGCGCCAGGGATCCAAGTTCGTTTCCTGACTTGAATCACACTCTGTATGGAGTCCGCATGTTCTCTCTGTGTCTGTGTGGGTTTCCTCCAGATGCTCCAATTTCTCCCCACACTCCAAAATATGTGTTGGTTAGGTGCATTGGCAAGCTAAATTCTCTTTGTGTACCCGAACAGACGTCGAAGTGTGGTGACTAGGGTATTTTCACAGTAACTTGATTGCAGTGTTAATATATGCCTACATGTGACAAAAAAAATTGCACACTTTTAAGATATATAACAGTGCAGAGGAACTTTTTGTTGCTTTCATGGCAGAGTTGATTGAGAAAAGGTGTACATTTTTTGTATTCTTTCGTAGAATGAGTGCGTCTCTGGCATTTGTTGCCCGTTGCTTTCATGGCAGAGTTGATTGAGAAAAGGTGTACATTTTTTTGTATTCTTTCGTAGAATGAGTGCGTCTCTGGCATTTGTTGCCAACCTAGTTGCCATTGCGAAGGCTGGGATGAGCTGTTTTCTTGAACAGTTTCAAAACAGTCTAATAGATCCAGTTTTTGATCTATTAGATCAAATACTAATCTATTTGATTAGTAGATTCAAATCTACTAATTTGTTTTCTAGGTGGGTGGGGGGAGTATTATCATTCCAAAGTGAACTCTATTTCCTGCCATCTGCTCTTTCTCCATCCGTAATAAACGGGTGCACGAACAGGAGTGTTGCAGAAAGAGTGGAGAAGCTGCACTTGTTTGGTGTGATGTTTCAGCTTTCTATTGATCTTGGTGCTTTCCATCGATTGAATACTTACATAGAATTGACTGGGCATGCATGTGGCAGGCAAAGGCATTGGAACACTATGTAACACAAGGCACAGAGAAGACAATATAGCCGTGAGTCAATCTGGTTAGTTTTTTTAGGACTTTGAATTCTTGGCATACACAAACCAGTTAATTTAATCAGATTCTGGAATTTAAAAATTTGATTCACTATTTGCCCTTTTGAATTCTTCACCTATTTAGATCTATAAAATATACCTTGCTGTTACATTTGTGCAGAACCTAGTTTATTTCAAGTAATTTGCATTATATTTTTAAAGCATTAAACTTTTTTTAAATTTTGATAACAATGTGCTGTACATTTTAAGTGACCCTGAACACTTAACTCTTGTAGGTAATCAGTTATGGTGATTTATTGGATGGTTTCCAAAACTAAATAAACATGGCTCCATTTTTTTAAAGGAGGTGAATAACTTATCTTTAGGTGATTGCAACTTCATAATAGGTTGAGGGTGATTCACTGGGGCTCGTAGTAATGAAAGGTTTATTGCCAAAGGTTAAAGGTATTTACAATAAAATGGCCAGATAAAATTAACCATGCAACTATACAACACTCCTCCCTGGTTCCAACTGAAGATCCTTCCTGACCTATGTGCCCTTGCAACTGGCTCAACTTCCTGCCTTGACACTCCATATGGTCCAGCTCGATTACATGGCCCTTGGGGAATGCCCCCTTAGAGAGGTCATGCTACCATAGAACATTACAGAGCAGTACAGGCCCTTCGGCCTATTGCGCCCACAAGTGGGACAAACCTAATGACCCTTTAACCTAAACAATTCCAATGTTATCCATATGCCTATCCACTGACCATTTGAACGCCCTTAAAGTTGGTGAGTTCACAACTGCTGCAGGCAGGGCATTCCATGCTCTTACTACCCTCTGAGTAAAGAACATACCTCTGACATCCGTCCTATAATTACCACCCCTCAATTTAAAGCTATGTCCCCTCATGTTGGCCATCACTATCCAAGGAAAAAGGCTCTCGCTGTCCACCCTATCTAACCCTCTGATCATCTTATATGCCTCAATTAGATCACCTCTTAACCACCTTCTCTCTAACGAAAATAACCTCAAGTCCCTCAGCCTTTCCTCATAAGACCTTCCCATCATACCAGGCAACATCCTGGTAAACCTGTTCTGCACTCTTTCCAATGCTTCCACATCTTTCTTATAATGCGGCAACCAGAACTGTGTGCGATACTCCAAGTGCGGCTGCATCGGTGTTTTGTACAGTTGCAACATGATCTCATAGCTCCGAAATTCAATCCCTTTACCAATAAAAGCTAACACACTGTACGCCTTCTTAACAACCTTATCAGCCTGGGTGCCAACTTTCAGGGATCTATGTACACCGAGATCTCTCTACTTGTCAACACTATCAAGAGTACTTCCATTAGCCCTAAATTCTGTACTCCTGCTATTCTTACTAAAGTGAATCACCTCACACTTTTCTGCCACCTCTCAGCCCAGATCTGCAGCTTATATATGTCCCACGAAAAATATGCATTTAGTGCCTCTCCTATCTCTTCAGGCTCCACACACAACTTGGTTGGGGCTGTTCTCTTTGGAGAAAAGAAGGCTAAGAGGAAATTTGATGGAGCTGCTCAAAATCATGAGGTGACTGGATAGAGTAGATGGGTAGAAACTGTTTCCGCTCGTAAGAGATCAAGATTGAGAGGTTAGAGAATTAATGATTTGCAAAAGGAGGAAATGTGATGAGAAAAACTTTTTCATACAATGAATAGTTTGGCTCTGGAATGCACTGCCTGGAAGTGTGGTGGAGGCAGGTTTAATTGAGGCATTCAAGAGAATGATTGTTTCAGTTCGAGTAATGTGCACAATAATAGGGAAATGGCACTAAACCCCGATATTTATTTGGAGAGCCGTTATGATGAGCCAAATGCTGCTTTCCTGAGCTGCAGCAATTCTGTATAATTTATCCAATACAATATCAGTTTGGCACTTTATGATGGGAAGCTCAACTTAATGTTGAATGAGATATTGAGATTGCAATTTGGTTCAGTTTGAGACTGTGAATAGGGAGCAAGATAGAATGGCGCTGTTTCAACTGGAGGCTGTTACTGCTCCTTTAAGACTGGATCTCAGATGAGGAGGCAAGCAATGTAGGGATAATGTAGTGAGTGTTGATAGAGAGGGTAGAGATGGGTGAGCTCAATCAGCATGTGGATTCCTGCATGGATGGGGAGAGAAGGTATCGTTGGAGAAGTTCTGTTGCCGATCAGTAGGTAGAAGTGTGGGAAATCACAAAGCTGAATAGCAATGAAAATGAATATATTGGCGGGACCACATCAAAAGAAGATCAAGGCCAGATATGCACCTCAGTTGCTGTCACAGAGGATATCATTGTGACTTGGCTAAAAGCTATTTTAGCATTATTGCAGTGGCAGAATCCTGATTGGAGAGGTTCAGAAATGGACTTGCCTGCAGTGCCCATCCTTTCTCCAACAATGCATTCAGAGGGAAAGACCATTGGCGATGGAGTGGTCATTTGTAAGGACAGAGATTGAGAGTTTGTTTGTTTTCTTTAGGGGAGGAGTTTTGAATGTGGAAGGCAGCACCTGAATGTTTTAAACTTCTATTCATTAAGCAATGACAGCTAGCTAGGGACCAGGAAAGGAAGTTGTGAGGTCAGCCATTTTGTGAGAAGGGCGTGAATACAGTGCAAACATCTGGAAGATATCCTAGATCTAAATAAAGCACTAGTTCCCTCTACCTTGAATTTCGTGATCAATTCTCAGCACTAGGGAGAATGTGATGATTTCGGAGAGACTGCAGTTTAGAGTTACTAGATTAGTTCCAAGGATAAGGATAATCACAGAAGTGGCATTGTTTCCTTCAAGCAGAAAAAGCAATTTGATGTATTTAAAAGCATAAAAGGTTTAGGAAAAGAAAATAGAGAAACTGTTTCTAGTAACTGAAGGGTCCAGGGCCAGAGGACACATACGTAAGGTGATTGACAGAGACCAGAGGCGACATGAGGTAAAACATCTTGTTTGCAGTGAATGGTTGGAATGCTGTATGTGACAGTGGTGGAAACTGGTCCAATAGAAGTTTCCAAAAGTATTTTAAAGGAGAAAAACATTACAGGGAAATTGAGGAAAGTGTGGAATTAACTGGATTGCTCTTTGCAAGGGTCTAGCTAGATTCGATGCATCAAATGGCTTCCTATGCTTTATTATTCTCTCCACTTTTTAGGTTCCTGAGTGTGGGGCTCTTTGCAGCAATGGTTCTTGACTCCAAATCACAAAGGTTTAATCTTACAAATCATAGAATCATACAGTGGCATTTGGACTGCCATTCATTCTCCTCTGAGTTAGAGATATGACATGAAAGATTTAGCAGTTCAAATGATTTTGGAAAGACATTTGAACAGAGCTCGAAAATTAATATCGTGCAGGGTGTTTTGATGAGCTGATAGTTAATAGTAGCAACTGAACAATCTATGTATAGTTTAACATAGATATTCAATTGAAATAAAAGTGGCTTTGTGTGTAAAAGAAATTGAAATTCCAGAACAAACAGAATTGTCGAACTTATTTAACTTGAATAATGTAAAATTGCTAAATAATATGATCAGTGGGCCTGGAAACAGGGAAGTACCGATGCTTACAATTTCTCTCCCTGGTCTGAAGGCAGTGTAGTATATGGTTTGGAAGGGAACTTGTAGGTTGTGGTCTTCCCATTTCTCTGCTGTCTTTGTCTTTCTCGGTGAAAAAGATCTCAGGATTAGAAAGTGCTATTGAGGCAGGTGTGGCAAGTTGCTACAATGCACCTCGTACGTAGTGTAGACTATTGCCGTGTGCATTGGTGTGTAGAGAGTGAATATTATGGTGGTGGATAGGGTGCCAACCAAGCAAGCTGGATTGGTCCTGGATGCCATTGAGCTTCATGAGTGTTGTTGGAGCTGTACTGATCCATGCAAGTGGAAAGTATTCTTTCATTCCTAACTTGTGCCTTGCCAAGGTGGAAAGGCTCCAAGAAGTCAAGAGGTGAGTTGTTTGCTTCAAAATCCCCGTCCTCTGACCTCTTGTAACCACATTATTTGTATAGTTGGGCCAGTTTTCTGATCAGTGAAACTCTCAAATCGTTATCAATGGGGAATTCAGTGATGGTAATGCCATTGAATGTCATAAAGAGATGATTAGATTCTCTCTTGTTAGTAATGGTTGGTTATTGTCTGGGATTTGTGCAGCGCAACTTTTACTTGTCACCAATCTGAGCCTGAATGTTCTCCAGGACTTGCTATATTTAGACTACTTAAGTGAACGAGGAGTTACTAGGACAGTGTGTTTAACGCAGGCTGTTTCAATATGCCATTTTGATGCTGCTGATGCCTGAAGCAAAGGGAAGAAAGGTGAAAGATTTGATGGTGCCTTTTTTTTAAACAAGACTTGAGGTTAACTTTTCCAACTTGTATTAACACAAAGAATGAGTTAAGAATAAATCGGTCTCAAGAAACTTGCCACATAAACAATATTGCAGCATTAAAATTAAAGTTTACACTTGTTATTTACAAGTTTGTTGGCAGCTGGGGAAAACAGAACCATATTTATCATTTCGCCAATAAGGATAAGATACTTATCAATAAGGTACTGTCTGAATTTTCAGTTGGAAGCAGTTTACAGTTTTAAAATTTACTTATTATTGTCTCAAGTAGGCTTACATTAACACTGCAATGAAGTTACTGTGAAGATCCCCTTAGTCACCATATCCTGGTGCCTGTTTGGATACACAGAGGAAGAATTTTGTATGGCTGATGCACCTAACCAGCATGTCTTTCAGACTGCAGGAGAAATCGGAGCACCCGGTGGAAATTCTTGCAGAACAGGGGAGAATGTAATGACTCCACTTAGATTGTGACTCAAGCCAGGAATCAAACCCGGGCCCATGGTGCTGTGAGGCTGCAGTGGTAACCACTGCTACCCCAATTTGATAAATTATCCTCAGAATGGTGCAAGCTATTGAAAGAGCTGGGGTATTTAATTGGAGAAAGAAGTAGCAGCGGCTGGAGTAGTTGTAGAAGGCAAAATTAAAGGCACGTGCATAGGGAATGAGAGACAAAGCTTACAATAGTTGTGTGGGTCATTGGGTGCATGTCTGACATAAGCAAAATAAATCTAATTCTATGGCAAACATGCAATGGTGTAATAGTAGGCAGATTTCTAATTGTTACTTGGAGAGATGAGATCACCTGTTTAAGTACGTGCTGGAATACACAGCTGTTTTGAGTCCCTTCAACAATCCTCTGACCAGTGAATTTGTGGAACACGTCAAGAAGGTGAGATTTCATCAGGGCTGAAAACATTTTTGCGTGACCTGGTGCAGAAAGCTTATGTTGTTTTCCATTAAGCAGTTGAGTGATGGGCATTGATCCAACAATTGTCTAAGCATTGGTCAGAAAGAACAAAATTTAGTTCATCCTGTTGCCCAGATTGGACTCTTTCAGGATGAAAGTGTACTCTGAGAGAGTGAAACAAGCGATTTGCTTGAAACAAAAATGGCTGGCTCTTACTTGCAATAGTTATCCATGCTGACTGGTCAAAGGATCCTTTAAAATATCACAATTAGCTAAACTTTTTTAAAGTAACTGCTGTAATGTTTTGAATAAGACTTAATTGTCTAGCTGTTTCTTTCATAATGCTGTGTGCTATCTATCTGGCTTATGATTGGATCTGTAATATTAAAATGTGTTTCATCGACATTAAACCATGTATATTTATTTATGCTACCAGTAACAAACGTTGCTATTTAATCTCTAGATATTTATCTTTCTGATTGAGAATTCCTCGTGCTACACAGCAGTTCTCTTAAGTAAATATTTTGCTAGCACTGGAATGATGATCTAAAATGATTTATTAAGATGGATCTGCAATTACAAATGATGCCTGAAATGATTAGTTTTGCAGCTTTGATTTTCTGGTACATTATGAAGTATTGTATTTAGTCTGTTGGTCGTCTTTTCTTGTTAATTCTCAGTTAAGCCAGTTATCATTTCCTTTCTCACTTTCTAGCCATCAGCATAGACAAACATTAACCTTAAAATATGGAAGAAGAAAGGTCTTTGATCAAAACAGGTTGTTTTTCAGATAATGCATAGTTTGCCCTATTGCAGACTGTACTCAGTCAATTTCTTAAGGTAAACATCCTTACCAGTACTTAAATTTATCCCTGGAATAGGAATTCAACCTTAGAGCCACATCGGAACTCATAACAGTTGCAAACCACATGTAATTTATCCATAAATCCAACCACACATCAGCTATTTTGCAAATAGTTGATAATCAATGTTCTCCTAACCTAAGTTTGTTCTTCTGTAGAAAGTTAGCTGTTAGAATAATGAAGCTGTCTACCCATTAACATTAGTACAAAAGAACATTTTCTTGGTGGGTTTTCTGAATTAAAATAATATTGGTCAGGTTTTAAACCTGCTATATAATATTAGTTCAGAATTTAAACCCAAATCTCCTACTTTAAAATATGACCTAATGTTATTTAGTAAGTGCTGCATTCATTTTAGAAATCTGAATTGACATAAAATCAGTTAATAGCAATGACTTAATACTCCACAGTTTTAGTCTTAACAAATGCATTTAAAGCTTATTTGACAGCACTGTGTTCCATTGCAAAATTAACAGATGGTCATATTAATTGTGGCATTGTGCAGCAAGCTGTTGTCCACTTGACAGGAAAAGAATTTCAGACTTTCTGGATCAACCGTTTATGTTTGAAATGGTTATTTCAGGCTGCTGCTAGCTAGTGATGTCACTTCCTGCAATAGCTGTGAAAATGTCAGGTGAGAAACGCGACAGGATTTGTCACTTAGATTTCAGAGTCTGTACAAAGAAACACTGTACGATGCATGGTAACTGGTAACAGACGGCACATTGCAATTTCAACCAGCCAATGATGCTCCCTCATCGATTTTAATAAAACAGATGTCCTCTCAATAGCAATGTTTGCAGTGGGGATCTCACAATGCTCTGGCAGATGTTTGGATGATATACTGCAATATTTATCAGTGATGTGCTAAAGCAGGATTGCCTTCAAAGATTTGTTTTGCCATCCCCATGTTAATACATTTAACTTACTGCCTGAGAGACCCATCATTTTATTAGTAATATAACAAAAATGTATGATTCAAAATAAAGCCTTTTCAGTGTTTTGTTCCCTTCATCTTCAGGAGATTGCTTCAGCCAGGAACAATATGTAAGACATTCCTAATTGTTACCACACTATAATGGTCAGACAGTTTTGGAGAGCTGAATTGTTTAGAATTTCATTTAATTCTTTAGGTCATCTGCATCTTTAAAATTAACTATTTCTATATAAGACACCTGAAAATTTTATTTCAGTTATTCAGAACTTAATTGGTTGTCTTTAAAGCATTTGATGCAAGTTCCAAAAACTGGTTCTAAACTTGTTGCCTTCAAATATCTTTAGATGTGGCTAATTCATCTTTGAAATTAAAAAAATGTTAATTTTTGCTTTGCATAGACATCTAGTTTGGCATTTTAGAATTAGTATCATGTCAGATGCAGGATACTTTTTTATATGGAGAACGGTTATTAAATGGAGAACGGTGAGGCAGTGTTTGCATGTTATAGAATCACAGCTAAAAGAGATCAAGTACTCTGGCAGGCAAAATTATATTCACTGCCCTTGTGCATTGTATAAATGTACAGTAGGCGTGCATGGCTGATTCAGAAGTGGGAGCACAAGCCTTCTGTTTGGTATGCTGCATGCTGCTTCAGTTTGTCAGTGACCTCAAATTTTCAATGCAAAATATGTAAAATCTTGTGACTTGTCATTTTACATTCATGCTGAAAATAGACTGGTTTCCCTGCTTTACTTTGCACTTGAAAGGTAAACCGTTCATTCATAGGTCCTTGAAATTCGCATGAGCTTGGATTTCTGCTCCCACCCTGAAATGTTTTAAATTTGGGGCAGTTCTGTTAGCACTGTTGCCTCACAGTGCCAGGGACCCAGATTCGATTCCAATGAATATTCTGTGTGGAGTTTGCGTATTCTCCCCATGTCATAAAGTCATTGAGGTTTACAGCATGGAAACAGGCCCTTTGGCCCAACGTGTCCACATCTCTCTTTTTTTAAAAACCTCTAAGCTAATCCTAATTGCCTGCATTTCGCCCATATCCCTTCATACCCATTGTAGCCATGTAACTATTTAAATGCTTTTTAAAAGATAAAATTATACCCACCTCTACTACTATCTCTGGCAGCTTATTCCAGACACTCAGTACCCTCTGTGTGAAAAAAAACTGCCCCTCTGGACATGTTTGTATCTCTCTCCTTTCACTTTAAACCTATGCCCTCTAGTTTGAGACTCCAGTACTTAGAAAAAGTATTGACCAACTACCTTGTCTATGTCCCTCATTATTTTATAGACCTCTATAAGATCACCCCTCAGCCTCCTATACGCGAGAGAAAAAGGTTCCAGTCTATTCAGCTTCTCCTTATAACTCAAACCATCAAGTCCCAGTTGCATCCGAGTAAATCTTTTCTGCATTCTTTCTAGTTTAATAATATCCTTTCTATAATAGGATGTCTAGAATTGCACACGGTATTCCAAGTGTGGACTTACCAACATCTTGTATAACTTCAACAAGACATCCTATTGGTTTTGTGAAGGGTAGGTCGTGCCTTACTAACCTCATTGAGTTTTTTGAAAAAGTGACCAAAGAGGTGGAAGGGGGTAACGCGGTTGATGTGGTATATATGGACTTTAGTAAGGCGTTTGATAAGGTGGCCCATGGAAGACTTCTGCAGAAAATGCAGATGTATGGGATAGAGGGTGATTTAGCTAATTGGGTTAGGAATTGGCTAGCAGATAGAAGACAGAGGGTGGTGGTTGATGGGAGATATTCATCGTGGAGTTCGGTGACAAGTGGTGTACCTCAGGGGTCTGTTTTGGGGCCCCTGCTGTTTGTAATTTTTATAAATGATCTGGATGAGGGTATTGAAGGATGGATTAGTAAATTTGCAGATGACACTAAAGTCGGTGGAGTGGTAGATAGTGAAGAGGGGTGTTATAGTTTGCAGAGGGACTTGGACAAGTTGCAGAGCTGGGCCGAGAGGTGGCAAATGGAGTTTAATGTGGAAAAGTGTGAGGTAATGCACTATGGCAGAAATAATAAATGTGTAGAGTATAGGGCAAATGGTAGGATTCTTAGTAGTCTAGATGAACAGAGGGATCTTGGTGTGTATGTGCATAGATCCCTGAAAGTAGGCAGTCAGGTCGAGAAGGTTGTTAGGAAGGCATATGGAGTCTTGGCTTTTATTGGTAGAGGGATTGAATTTCGGAGCCGCAACGTCATGTTGCAACTGTACAAAACTCTAGTGCGGCCGCACTTGGAGTATTGTGTGCAGTTCTGGTCCCCACATTATAAGAAAGATGTGGAGGCATTGGAGAGGGTACAGAGGAGGTTTACCAGGATGTTGCCTGGTATGGAGGGCAGGTCTTATGAGGAGAGGCTGAGGGATTTGAGGTTGTTTTCGTTAGAAAGGAGGCGGCTAAGAGGGGACCTGATCGAAACATATAAGATGATTAGAGGTTTAGATAGGGTGGACAGTGATAGCCTTTTTCCTAGGATGGAGAAAGCTAGCACGAGGGGACACAGCTTTAAATTAAGGGGTGATAGTTATAGGACGGATATCAGAGGCAGGTTCTTTACCCAAAGGGTGGTTCGGGAGTGGAATGCCCTGCCTGCAGCAGTTGTAGATGCGCCAAGTTTGGTGGCGTTTAAGAGGTTAGTTGATAAGTATATGGAAGAGAAGGGAATGGTTTAGTTTGGAGGGGCATTGCTTTTTATATTGGTCGGCGCAACATCGAAGGCCGAAGGGCCTGTTCTGTGCTGTAATGTTCTATGTTCTATGTTCTATCCCAACTACTGTATTCAGTGTTCTGACCGATGAGACCAAGCATGCCGAATGCCCCCTTCATCACTTTTTCCACCTGTGACTCCATTTTCAAGGAGCTATGAATATATATCCTTACATCTTTGTTCTGTAATTCTCTCCTGCGCCCTACGATTAACTGAGTAATTCCTGCAATCTACCAAAACACATCACCTCGCATTTGTCTAAATTAAACTCCATCTGCCATTTTTCAGCCCACTGGCCCAATTGATCAAGCTCCTGTTGCAATTAGAACATAGAACATAGAACATAGAACATTACAGCACAGAACAGGCCCTTCGGCCTTCGATGTTGCGCCGACCAATATAAAAAGCAATGCCCCTCCAAACTAAACCATTCCCTTCTCTTCCATATACTTATCAACTAACCTCTTAAACGCCACCAAACTTGGCGCATCTGCAACCGCTGCAGGCAGGGCATTCCACTCCCGAACCACCCTTTGGGTAAAGAACCTGCCTCTGATATCCGTCGTATAACTATCACCCCTTAATTTAAAGCTGTGTCCCCTCGTGCTAGCTTTTTCCATCCTAGGAAAAAGGCTATCACTGTCCACCCTATCTAAACCTCTAATCATCTTATATGTTTCGATCAGGTCCCCTCTTAGCCTCCTCCTTTCTAACGAAAACAACCTCAAATCCCTCAGCCTCTCCTCATAAGACCTGCCCTCCATACCAGGCAACATCCTGGTAAACCTCCTCTGTACCCTCTCCAATGCCTCCACATCTTTCTTATAATGTGGGGACCAGAACTGCACACAATACTCCAAGTGCGGCCGCACTAGAGTTTTGTACAGTTGCAACATGACGTTGCGGCTCCGAAATTCAATCCCTCTACCAATAAAAGCCAAGACTCCATATGCCTTCCTAACAACCTTCTCGACCTGACTGCCTACTTTCAGGGATCTATGCACATACACACCAAGATCCCTCTGTTCATCTAGACTACTAAGAATCCTACCATTTGCCCTATACTCTACACATTTATTATTTCTGCCATAGTGCATTACCTCACACTTTTCCACATTAAACTCCATTTGCCACCTCTCGGCCCAGCTCTGCAACTTGTCCAAGTCCCTCTGCAAACTATAACACCCCTCTTCACTATCTACCACTCCACCGACTTTAGTGTCATCTGCAAATTTCCTAATCCATCCTTCAATACCCTCATCCAGATCATTTATAAAAATTACAAACAGCAGGGGCCCCAAAACAGACCCTTGAGGTACACCACTTGTCACCGAACTCCACGATGAATATCTCCCATCAACCACCACCCTCTGTCTTCTACCTGCTAGCCAGGAGGTAGACCACTATGGAGGTAATTGGAGGTAACAATTGGAGGTAACCACTATGGCAGTAATTTTGGTGCCGTCTGCAAACTTCCTAACTATGCCCCTTACATTCTCATCCAAATCATTAATATAAATGACAAATAACATGGGCCCAACACTGATCCCTGAGGCACACTGCTGGTCACAGGCCTCCAGTTTGGAAAACAACTCTATATCCGCATCCTTTGGCTTTTGTTAAGAAGCCAATTTTGTATCCTTTTAGATACCTCACCCTGGATCTAGTCAGATTTAACTTTATGCAACAACATACCATGTGGTACTTTGTCAAAGGCCTTGCTGAAGCCCATGAAGACAATATCAACTGCTCTGCCCTCGTCTACCATTTTGGTTACCCTTCAAAAAACTCAATTAAATTTGTGAGACATGATTTTTCACTCTCAAAGCCATGCTGACTATCCCTGATGAGCCCTTGCATTTCTAAATACCTTCCAACAATTTACCCATCACAGATGTGAAGCTCACTGGCCTATAGTTCCCAGGCTTTTCCTTGCAGCCGTTTTTAAACAAAGGCATGTTTGCTACTTTCCTATCTTCAGGCACCTCGCTTGTGACTATCGATGATTCAAATATCTTGGCTAGGGGACCATGTCTGTGTGGGTTTTCTCCAGGGGCAACTAGGGATTGGTGATGCATGCTGGCCAGCCAGCAATGTATATGCGCCATGAATGAATAAAAAGAAAATTGCACTGCACTTTTAAACCCCCTTGATCTGGTTTCCTCCCATAGTTCAAAGACATGCAGGTTAGGTTGATTGGTCATGCTAAATTGTCCCTCATATTGGGATTAGAGGGTTATTATGTGGGGTTATGGAAACAGAGTCTGGGTTAGATTGTGGTTGGTACAGACTTGATGGGCTGAATGGCCTCCTTCTGTACTGCAGGGATTTTATGATATTCAGTATTTTAAAAAATGACTTAGCTTTTTAAATATATTTAAAGTTAATGCTCTCTTTGATATTTCTTCTGCATTACGAACGCTATGTAATTTAGAAAGTAAGTTTATTTGAATGAACAAGCTGACTAATTTTATCTAACGTTCAGGGATTTGGTAGCTTCTGCCCTCTAACACAGCAAAAGCCGTTTTGTTCAGTTACTCCTGGGCTATGATTAGTTGCAGATTTCTACACACTGAAGACCAAGGTACCTTGTTAAAGCAGGAGTAATTAATCCTCTTGGCTTCAACACGTTGTTCACAAACTGAAGTGATTTCTCTCAAAACTGTGCTAATCCTTTGTCATCTTAGAAGATTAAATTCGTGTTTTTGATCTAAATTGTGAAACGTAGCTAAAATCATGTCGACTTTTTAAAATGAGAATTAGTGTAGACCGAGGCAGGATTTGGCATCATTAGAGAGGAAGTTATGGGTGTTTGGGGAGGAAACATTTCTATGCTTTAATTTCAGTGCAAGCAAGGGGGTAGGAGACAGCTGTTCACATCAGTATTAGACAAAAGCAAAATTATAGAGAATTGTAGAGAAATATTATATTGCACATTTAACTGAGAATGAATACCATGTATTATTCTGTTAGAGATTTTTTTACAACACTGAAGGATAATATAAAAAAAAAGTTTCTATACTAGGGAACAAAGTTCACGTTAGACATTTGGATGTTTTGATTAGAAACGAGAGCGAGGAAGGTATAACCCGATATCTGCAAATTTAGCGCTAATATAGTTTATTTCAAACCATTGATCTTATTTTATGCCCTATAAGATAGTGAAGAAGTGATTTTGTTGAACTGATTGGCTTTGCTTCTCTTTTCAGTGAACCCTGTGGGTGTTTCTCACACTGGGATGAAAATAAGACCCAACATTCTGCTGGCTCTTTAAATCTCAATTCTGTAAATAAACTTCACCTCACGTTTCAAAATTAAACTCTCTCAGTATGACCCCCAGCTCAACATTAATAAGATTTAATGGACAAAGCAGTCCACTTGATTGGCACTACATCCACAAATATCCAGTCCCTCCACCTCCCTTGTTTAGTAGAAGCAGTGTGCAATGCAGAAATTCACCAAAGATCCTTACACAGCACCTTTTAAATCCATGGCCATTTCCAACTAGAAACAAAGGGCAGCAGGTACATGGGAACACCACCACCTGCAAGTTCCCCTCCAAACCATTCGTGATTTTGACTTGGAAATATATTATCCTTCCTTTGCAGTTGCTGGATCCACATCCTGGAATTCCCTCACTAACAGCATTGTGGGTCAACCCGCAGCCCATGGATTGCGCATTTCAAGAGACAGTGTGCCTGGCACAGTGGTTACCCCTCTGTGTCACAGCGTCAGGGATCCAGGTTCGATTCCTCGCATTGTCTGTGCAGAATCTGCCTGTATCTGTATGGGTTTCCTCCAGATGTTTCAGTTTCTTCCCACTGTCCAAAAGATGTGCTGAGCAGATGCATTGGCCATGTTAAATTCTCCCCCTGTGTACCCAAACAGGCGCTGGAGTGTGCTGGCTGGGGGATTTTCACTGCAGCGTTAATGTAAACCTACTTGTGACACTATTAATAAACTTTTAAAACCACCTTCTCAGGGGCAACTAGGGATTGGTGATACATGCTGGCCAGCCAGCAATGTATATGCACCGTGAATGAATAAAAAGAAAATTGCACTGCACTTTTAAACCCCCTTGATTAAAAACATCCTTCAACATCTAAGACCCTCAATAAAATCCCATGTCAACATGAATTCCCCACTTCAGCACTAAACTGAATGACTTGTATTCAGAACGTTCTTTATACTATAATACTTAGTCCTTTCCTGACTCTGGTATGTCTCCCCCAAGCCCATGCTAGTTAGGCCATCCTATATATTTAATATACAAGGATTGAAGCCCTTGTGATAAATATTGACCATATTGATCCCTTTCTGGCCTGGCTTCCTACCTCTGAAATGGCAGTGCTTGTGACATCAACTACAATGGTTGGGGCTACGTCATCAGAGTGATTGATGGTTGCCTATCAAATGATGAGAGCTTTTGCGGGTGCCAGTTGACCAAGGAATCATGCAATTGAAATCATTTTATGCTGGATTGATGGTTGTTGTCTGCACATGATGAAAGCACTTGGCGCTGGATTTTCCAAACTGAAGCATGAAAATTTAAGGAACTATGTTCTCAGATTGCCACAGAAAAGCACCATTATTAGGATGCATGTGACCATAGCTCCTTGTTGTGGGAAATTCACCACTTCAGAGTCAGTCTTGGAGGTTCAACAAAACAATTTTATTCAGAAATACTTTGAGAGAAGTGCCGCTACTTCGCAGTACTGGCAGCCATCTTCTCAACTACATAATGACAGTTGAGCTTTTATACTTAGATAGTAGTACAAGCATTAGCTGTTAGCACATCGTTACAGGTTGAGTAGACAGATATGGACATCAGTGGTTAACACATTGTTATACGCAGACAAGTATGGACACTGACATTGTATATAGAGTAAATATATTTATGCAGTTATGCCCTCTATCAGTGACTAGTTTTGTTATATATACTTATGCATTTATCTCCCCATCAGTGGCTGATTTCGTTATCAAACTCATTGTTCTGGGTCTGCTCTTATCTCAAGTTTTAAGGTGTCTCAAGGTCTGATCAGTTTCTGCAGCAACTTAAACGCTACAGGTTTAACTCTTTGTGTAACTGCCTGTGCCCAAAGTCAGTACTACTTAATGTCCCTTCCCAGAGTCTGTTTTGTGTACCAGGTAACCATTTTGTATCCTTTACTTTGATTTCACCCTAACACACCTGCATCAACAAATGATGACCTTTGATGCTACCATTACAATAGAAAGTGCCTTGCTCAAATTGGAGTGGATTCTCACTTGATTACTACCAACAGCTGAGCAGTAAGCCAAAACCAAAAAATGCTGGAAAATCTCAGCAGGCCTCTGGAGAAGTAAGAAGTCTCACAACACCAGGTTAAAGTCCAACAGGTTTATTTGGCAGCAAATAAGGTGTTCATTCATCTGTTGTCGTAGTGTCTGCATGGTACAACAACGGGTGAATGAACACTGCTTGACAACAGCACGCAAGACTGTTCTCTTCCTGTTGGGGAACACTTCAACAGCCATGGACATTCAGCCTCTAATCTTTGTGTAATGGTTCTCCAAGGCAGTCTTTACGACACATGACAGCACAAAGTCGCTGAGCAGAGACTGATAGCCAAGTTCCGCACACATGAGGACAGCCTCAACTAGGATCTTGGGTTCATGTCACACTATCTGTAACCCCCATGACTTGCCCGGACTTGCAAAATCTCACTAACTGTCCTGTCTGGAGACAATACACATCTGTTTAACCTGTACTTAATGCTCTCTCCACTCACATTGTACCTTTTAGACTTGATGACCTGTAAAGAGTTGCATTCCAATCATTATTTTGTAAATTGAGTTTGTGTCTTTACATGCCCTGTTGGTGAATTGAACTTCCACTCATTTGATGAAGGGGCAGCAAGTGCTCCGAAAGCTACTGGCTTTTGTTACCAAATAAACCTGTTGGAATTTTAACCTGGTTTTGTGAGACTTCTTACTGTGTTTACCCCATTTCCATATTGAGAGAGTGTAAAGTTAGCGTTGAGTCCAGATGATTTGTCATCAAAGCTGTGACGGCGGTCATCTAGATTCAAAATGTTGGCTGTACTGACTCTCCATAGATGCTATCAGACCTGTTGAGATTTTCCAGCATTTTTCTTGTTTTTGTCTCAAAATCCAGCATCCTCAGTATTTTGCATTTATCCTAGATGAGCAGTAGATGTGAATCGTTGGTGTTGGTGCAAAAAAAATTAAAATACAGGGAATAAGCAAAGACCTGTCTTACTGGGTCATTAACACCCCAAGCACACTTTTAATGCTAGACTAAAATATGCTAGTGTGTATAAGCTATAGATAATGTAACCGCAATATTAGCATGAGTTTTTCATTCATGAACCAACTAAGACATTGCATATTCGGAAAACTCCTCATTAGAAATCTCAGTAAACCCTTTTTTGACCTATATCATCCTATAACTCAACATACATCTTAATCAGTCTCATTGTTGGATCACTACAGCTTGGGATGAATTTACTACATTGTGATGGCTGTGCAATTGGAGTGAGAATTGTTTTGTAGAGAAAACCTGTTTAATTTGTACTCGGGTGTAGTTTAGGTTTTTAGGTGACATAAAGCCATTATAAGATAGAATGCAATTGTTTTTAAATGAGCGTAGATGAATGGTTGCAATCCAAGTTGACCATTTAAGGAATGCAAGTGCTGCACAACAGTAGAATTTAAAAGATTGGTCTTTTTAGAGTAAGACCAGGAAAGTACCATGCTTAATTGATTTGTTTGTGTATGCTGTTAGATTTTGTGAGCAATATTTCTAGAGTCAAAACAAGTAGGATTGCTGATTGTCTTAATACAAATATTATCAAGCTGGAACATAGTTTAAACTCCTAGAACTTTTTTCTTGTGCATTGCAAAATTTGACATATCTGAAGAGAAACACTGAATATAGTGCCTTAATTAACATGAGTTGTGAATGGTCTGGCTAGTATTGGAGCCTAGCATTTTTGTTAAAATTTTGTTTTACCCTGACATTTTTAAAAATTTCAGTTTTAGTTGTCAAATACAATATAAATATGACAAAAATATCTAGTGTACTCATGTAAAAATAATTACAGAAATTAAGTTAGCCAAAATTGCAATGTCACATGCCCAACATCTACTCAGAATTTAACTTTATATGTGAGTGATTAGAAATTTTTATACGCAGGCAGAGCTACGGAATTTAGTGTTGTTATAATTACTAGAATCATGTAGTTCACCAATTTTTTATGACTCTTATTTTGTTAGTTGTATTGACTATAGGTCAACAGCTTTGTATCTCCGAATAAACCACTTCCTGTGGTCATTGGTTCTAATAATTATCTGAGTTTCACAGAAAGAATAGTACTTATTATTGGCTTGTAATCAGAATGATATTTTGAATTGCATACTTCTGAAAATTGTGGCTGTCAGCAGCTCATTCTTATAAGCTTATTGATTTCTATGGGATCCCTATAATCAATAAAAATTTGATGATTTGTACTGTGAAGATGCATTGGCTAATGGTTGATTTTATTGCTTTCATGGTGTAATATCATCTGTTTTATAGTGGTTGGCTAAGATACAAATAGCTTAATATGCAAACAATTTAATTAAACAGAAATTACTTGAGTTTTGACGAAGGGTCATCCAGACTCAATGTTAGCTGTGTTCTAATTCCATAGTCGCTGCCAGACCTGCTGAGATTTTAGAGCATTTTGTTATTGTTTCAGATTCCAGTGTCTCCCGTAACTTGCTTTTGCTTTTTTGTCTGCATTTGAGTAGTTATGTGAAGATGAATAATTCTAATTTTTACGCCTTAAATATTGGGTTTCTGTAACTATTTAGCAACAGCACACCACAGGAGAAAAACTGCATAGATTGCAGAAATTCAGTTCAAGTGACACACTACTTTTGTGTGAGATTCGAAATAAAACTGAGCGTAAGAGCTCAAACTGTAGTTCTCCATATAATTTGTATTTCACATTTTATAGATTTCCAGATCATTCATTCTCAGTCAACTGAAGATCCACGTGGAAAAGTTTATTAGATTGTTAATTGAATTTTGACGCTGACTGAATCACATCTTATGAGTCCGTTATCTGTTGCATGGATCATTGCTGTGTTAATTGCTGCTGCTGCTCAAGAAGGGATTCTGCAATAGTTCCAACTAATGAAAAACTGGTTTGAATTACAAATTATTTTAAAAAAGAATATAACTATATTTTAAATAGAAAATCTCCTATGTATAAATATGGGTTGATGTATACTTCAATATTTGGATGTCTTGTATCAAACCAAGTCTTCCCTTTTCATTACTTCTGCCTTTATTGATCTGCATTGGTTGTATGTTAACTGATCTTTAACCTAACATTTTATTGCTTCTGTTCAAATCATTCCGTGACCCCATCATCCTACTACTTGAATATCCTCCACTGGCTCTAGCCCAGTATTCTTTTGCCACAAATTTTTTACCTTCTCCCATTCACATTGCTAAGCATTTGACAACAGCTGACAACTGCCTTGTACCAATCTCTGTTTTCTTTACATTTGAGAAACCTCCGAAATGTTCTCTACATTAAAATCTATGTAATAAGAAGGGAATAGAGAGGAATGGACCAAGTAAGGGCAAAAATGTTTTTTAGTTTAGTTAGTGTATCATGATTGTTGTAGGCTTGGAGAGCCCACAAATAATACATTTTTCTTTGTTCTTTTTGTAAATATAAGTTGTTAAATGGCGAAAATGACACTATTGAATTGGAATATAAAGTTATACAATACATGAAAATGGAAAACACACAAAAAAAAAGCACTTGCTTTTACAGTGTGCCTTCCATATTCTCATGATGCTAAAGTGCTTACTTAAATACTTTTGCTGTGCAGTTATTGTTGCTATGTATTGCAAATAATAGAGTCACTCTTGGCATAGCAAGGGCCCACAAATGATAAATAAGGTGTTTGTTTTGGTTCATTGGTAGAAATATCAGTATTGTTCTGGATATTGGAAGAACGGCCCCTGCTCTAAACTAAATTACCTGCTGACATTGTAGTACTGCCTTAGTGCTGAACTTGATGCCATTTTTCACATTGTTTCAAAGCATTACTTGGTTTCTAGAAGTGTGCAGTTGTGTTCTATGCATTTGAGAAAAAAGAAACTTCTTGATTAAAAATGAAAAAAACCCTCTATTATCGAAAACGACAATTATCTTGAGAAATTTGCACTTCTGTTTTCTTAATGCTGCTACCAGCTATTATGACACTTCTGTCCATCAAGCCTTAGCCACAAACTAAAAAAATACATAATACTTTGACTTCAATTGTGGTTTTGTTTGGGAGAGCTGCCAGAATTGTCTTACCATTACATTCTTGACTATCAAATCTATCCTTATGACCTATACCAGCTTCCTACCAGCCAATGCCTGAAATATAAACTTTTTTTTAAATCAACAAAACTTTGTAAGGCTTCATTTCATCCTGTCCAGTTACCATCTTCTGATTTGAATCTCTTCAAATCTTTGACTAGTCTACATTCTTTCTCTCCGTGCCTTTCTCTTCTCAACAGCAGACATAAAGGAAAGAATAGTCGTTTTTGGAGTTGGATGGCAGAAAAGATGTTAGCTGTGAATGACAGTTACATCAATTTGAACTTCTTGGAAGTCCAGAAAGTTATATTAAATAGTGATCTTATGAATGTTGTTCTGTGGATCAAAGTACTGATAAACTGTCATCATGTGGAAATTTGACACAATGTTCAAAGTTATTTTCTTTTTATTTCATGCCAACAGTGTTCATCTTTTTTAAACCTCATTATGGAATAGAAAAAAAATCTACATTTCTGTAGCACCTTTCCTCCTCTCCAGTTACCTTATCTCAGCACTTTGCAGTCAATGAAATACTTGTTGAAATGCAGTCACTATTGCTGTAATTTAAGAAGTTTAATAGTTTGTGCATAGCAAGCTTTGACAAAACAACAACATGGTAGTGACCAGATGATCTCTGTTTTATGACTGTGTTCGAGGGATGTATACTCCCTTGTGACATGTAATACCCTGCCTGGAAGATTTTAAATTAATTCAAGACATATGGACTTCACTGGCTTTGCCAGCATTTATTGCCGTCCCTAATTGGCCTTGAGAAGGTGGTTGTGAGCTGCCTTGTTGAACTGCCAATAGTAGTCATGATGTAGAGATGCCGGCGTTGGACTGGGGTAAACTCAGTAAGAGGTCTGACAACACCAATTTTAAATCCAACCGATTCCGGTTGGATTTAAAATTGGTGTTGTCAGACCTCTTACTTGTTGAACTGCTGCAGTCCAGGTGCTGTAGGTACATGCCAGTGCTATTGGGGAAAGAATTGTAATCCACAATTTTGGGTTTACTCAGGAAATGTTGGGTATGCCTTCTGTGACCAGATTCCCTGAAGAGCAAATTGATTAAAAACAATACAAAAAAAATCTGTAAACTGTCTAATTAGATTTGCTGGATGTAGATAGATATTTATAGAATAGGAATCGAGGCTGACTCCGCATGCAGTGCTGTGCTGAACAAAGACAATGGAAAAAGAATAGCCCAAGAACAGGATCTTCAGTCCTCCATGTCTGTGCCTATCACGATGCCCTAATTAAACTAAAAAAAGTCTTTCACCCTTGGTTTGCATCCCTTTATTCCCAGCTGACAAGATAAGGCATTACATGCCATCTAATGCTTGATCTTAGCCAAAAGCTCAGGAGCAATGCGTTGCTGGAATCCCTAAAGTGCAGAAGGAGGTTATTTGGCCCCGCAAGTCTGCACCAACCACAATCCCACCCAGACCCTATCCTGTAACTCCACATATTTACCCTGCTAATCTCCTGCCACTATGGGCAATTTAGCATTGCCAATCCATCTAATCTGGACTGTGGGAGCAAACAGGAGCACCCAGAGGAAACCCACACAGACACCAGTAGAATGTGCAAACTCCACACAGAAACAGTGACCTGGGCCTGGAATTGAACCTGGTTCCCTGGTACTGTGAGGCAGCCGTGCTAACCACTGTGCCACCGTGCTGCCCTCAATTAACCAGCCTCACCTGTGGGTCACTCTTGTCCTTATTCATGACTGTCTGAAATGATATGGAATTATGATCACTAAGCCCAAAATGCTCCCCCACTGAAACATCAATCACTTGGTTCATTTCCCAATCCCAAGTTAAACATGGCCCCCTCCATGATTGGACTGACAACATACTGTATGAAAAAGCCCTCCTAAACATATCTAACAAATTGTTCTCCATCCCAGACCCTGCTTGTAAGGCAATCCCAATCAATAGTGGAGAGGAAGTTAAAGTCCGCCATTGCAACTTTTTTTTGCACGTTTTCAGTATCCGACAACTCTTCTATCTCCTATGGGCAGCTGGGAGTTCTATGGTATACTCCCACCATCATGATTTCACCTTTCCTATTCCTGAGCTCCATCTGTAATGCCTCACTACAAGTTTCCTGTCATATGTCCTCCCCCAACACAGCTGTGATGTGCTCCCTATCAACAATGCAAATTCCCCATTCCTTTTGTTTCCTTTTCTGTCCCATCTAAAACATTTCTATCATGGAATGTTGAGCTGCCACAGTGTCTGTAATTGCAATAATATTATAATTCCATGTAATAATCCATGCTCTCAGTTCATCTGTCTTACCTTTTATACAGCTTGCAACGAAGAAAAGGCACTCCAGATCACCAATCCTGCCGAGCCCTGCAGTTACTCTCTGCCTGCCCTTACCCTGCACTATGTTTATCTCAGTCTCACTTTTCTCCCCAGTCCTTACTCTGGCTTGCTCTTTTATGATAGCTTTTAAATGGCGCATGATGTCATGTCTGTCTCAGGTAAGAGCAGGTGAATCAACTCCAGTATTGTGATAAATATGTATCATTTTATTAATGTCACAAGAAACAGATTATCTGATCAATATCGTAATGCTGTTTCTGGGAATTTGTGTTTCCAACATTGACAGTAACCACAATTCAAATGTAGTGCTTTGGCTTTAAACCACTTTGGGATATATTGAGGTTATGGAACGTACTGCATGGATTTTTTTTTGTTGTAGTTTGCCTAAAGCTATCCTAGCTTTTAACAAAAGTTTTTGATCTAATGCATTTAAAATTTTTCAATCTTCTAAAAAAATATTTTCATCCAAAAAGTATTTTGCGCACTGATATTTGACAAGAAGTAATTCAGAGACAGGATCACAAAATGCACTTCGTATTATTTTGTGAAAAAGCATTGAACTGTATGCAGTGTTACTTAATTGAATTGTGACTGAAAAATAGTGAAATGTGTGAGGCACATAACTAGATAGTACATGTAAACATGTGTGAGCTAAGCAGCAGGCTAATTTCAAGGAAAATTTTAATATTTTTACAGAGAGACCTGTATGGCCTTCAAACAAAGATACCATAAATTGGCCTGAAGCACAATATCCTGATTTAAGAGGCTATTTGCTTTGGCTAACATGGTTACAATTAGCAAAAATCCAAAGGGAAGTTGGTGAGCTATCTGACAATCCTATGAAAAGAGTTCTGATATTTACTTAACAGTTTGGTAAATTGTTCATAATTTGTACCAAATCACAGCTGTAGTTAATTTCATTAGTGTTTTGCTGACTGACACCTTAAACGATGTTGTTTTAACTGTTTTTCAAATACTGCTTCGGAAAACTTTATAAAGGTGCTGCTAAACTAAGTTTTCTAAGTACCGCTGTATAGTCTTTGTTGTGTAATTGATGGTTCAGTTGCCTGTTATAGATTGTTGTATACAGAGACAGGGAATTCTAACTGGAGTTAATAGGCAGATTTTATTTGTAGATATTTATAGAGCTGTCAAATCGAGTTTCACCACATAATTACCATATTCAGCAGATCGGTATTTACCTGAAGTAATTGCAGTTTAGGCATACAGTCATTGAGCCTCTATATATTCAGCTAAGGAACAGATTTCTTGGACTTGTTTAAGGCATTTTCTATAATATTTATCCTAATCTGATTTTAAAAGTGTATGTATATGGAAATAGATTGTCTTGTAAATGAACATGTTGGGATGGGCCTATTAGCTCTCCCTCTCTCACCCATCTCCCTTCACTTATTTCTCACCTGTACCACAGCAGAGCAAAGAAGTGTATGGAGGGAAATCCAGCTGACGTTAGGTGTACATTCAAGAATTGAGGATTGCTCAAATTCACCATTAATCCATTGCTTGTGGCAAATAATCCATGCCACAGGGATGATTAAATTCATTAATTGCTATCCAGTAAAGCAATTGATGTCAGTGTTCAAAAGATGTAGAACCAAATTATAGGCATGGTGTTGCGCATTGAGCTGCAAGAGGCAACTGATTATAAAATCAGTTCCTTCACATGGTTCACTTACCCACATCATGCCAAATGCTTTTTTTTAAATTTGTTCATGGGATGTAGGTATTGCTAGCTGGTCCAGCATTTATTGCCAATCCCCAAGGGCAGTTAAGAGCCAATCATACTGCTTTGGCTCTGGAGTCACATGTAGTCATGATGTAGAGATGCTGGCGTTGGACTGGGGTAAACACAGTAAGAAGTCTGACAACACCAGGTTTAAATCCAACCAATTTATTTGATAGTTAACTCACAAGCTTTCGAGGCTCTGCTCTTTGTCAGGTGAGTGAGGTGTTCTGTCAATCATGTAGGCCAGACCAGATAAGGAGAGCAGGTTCCTTCCCTACACTCTGGTTTCTCTTGATCCTATAACTATTTTAGTGTCACAAGTAGGCTTGCAATGAAGTAAAAGACATGAATGAACCAAATGGGTTTTTATGATACTAGACTCCCTATTTGACTTTTAATTCCAGATTTTTATTGAATCCACATTTCACTATCTGCAGAAGTGGGATTTGAACCCAGAGTATCACCTGGGTCTTAATTTCTAGTCAAGTTTCAGTACCATTATGCGTCTGTCTCCCCAATATTCCCTTGGCAACAACAGCTTGGACTGGTTTTTATTATGGGAAAGTTGTTGTACGTGTTAGGACATTAGGATGTGACCAATAGCTTGATCAGAGGTAGATTTTAATAAGGATCTTAAAGGAGAACAGAAGTGGAAGGAAATTCAAAGTTATGGGCCTAACCACGTTGGACTTTCTTATCTATTCTTCAACATCAGTGCTAAATTGACAAGTTATGCAAATTGCTGTGCATATTATTGATTCTCTTGTTAGATATAATGCATTTCAAAATGAGGTTACTTTGCCTACACGAGTGGATGAGTTAGGGAAATATACTTACCGGATGAACGTGAAAAGTGCCGTAGCATTTCATGAACTCCCCATTTCCCAAAACACAGGCCGGGTAGTTGAAGTAGTTTTGAAAGTGTTGTCACTGCAAACTTAGCAACCATTTTATACACAGCAAGAGCTGTCAAACCATTGTGATACTGACCAGGTAGTTTTTTTTTAAATGTTGGCTGAGGAGTAAATATTACCTATGACATTGGGGAAAATGTGCCTTTTGTTTTTGAAATAGTGCACTGGATTTTTCATGTCACCTGAGTGCAAATTGAGCCATGGTTTAATGTCTATTTAGTTTATTCATTAATATCACAAGAAGGCTTGCATTAACATTCCAATGAAATTACTGTGAAAATCTGTTCTGGAAGCCTGCACTTCTGAGAGTATCACTCCTTCAGTGCTATGTTGATCTGTTTGTCTAGATTTGGACAGCACATTGGTTAGTACTGTTCCCTGAGCAACAGTGCTGTCTCAACAGTGTTGAAATTCTGGTTCAACTTTGGCCTTGAGTAACTGTGTGGAGTTTGCATATTCTTCCTGTGCCTGCATGGGTTTCTTCTGTGCTCTTGTTTCTTCCTACATTCCAAAGATGTGTAGATTAGGTGCATTAGCCATTATAAATGTGCAGGGTTAGGGGGATAGGGTGGGGTTTTGGGCTTGGTTAAGATGCTCTTTCAGTGGGCTGAATGGCCCCCTTCTGCACTGTCAAATTCATTGTCATTGGCATCCAAAATTCATCAAATTCATTCTGATATAATTACAAATTGGATATTATTTTTCCATAGATGGCTCTTGATCTCACAGTTATATAGGATCTGAATGCGTCCTCCACTAATAAACTGTATTGTTTATGTAAGTTACCAGGACATCTGTTCCATAACTTCATTTTCTTTTTAACCAAATCATTGTCATGGATGTGTACAAAACTTCTTTCGAGAACCTAATTTTTGGCCTGTTTTTATATTTAAGAATTACCGTATATTTTAATTTTATCACGTCAATCATGCAGGCTCATTGTACTGTCTTCTTGGCATTTCGTCCTGTGGTTTTCACTAGAACAGTTTTCAAGCTTTTCCACTCCACAGATTGGTTGCTGGGTATATTGAAATTCATGGGTGTTCCATTCATGTTGTCGAGTGGCACAATGGGTCCATATATTTTTGTGGCAATCTGCTGATGATTGGCTGGAAACTTTGCTAATCTGTGATAAATCTGGGTCTTCTGCTGCAATACTAGACATTTTCACTCCATAAGGCAGCTACACCAACTGGCTTTTGCTACTTTTGCTGGTCTCAGAGTTTGATTTAGCCCACTCAAGTGCCTCGATACTCATTGCATTTCTGATGGTGGATAAAATCATTGTGATGATTTTGAGGATCCATTCCAATACGTGCTTCTGAAGATCAGGCCAATGCAACTCCTGTCCATATGTCTCAGTTGGCCATGGACATTTCTGCATTCTTCCTCCAATTTTTGTACCAGTATTTTAACCAACAGTGAATTCCCTTGCTGCAGCATAGTTATTTGAGGAGTTAGCAAATGTTTCAAATTTTGGCTTGAAACTAGTTTCATGCTTCAATCTGATGAAGTCTGTAGACCTGAAATATTATCTCTGTTTCCGTCCTGATATGTGCTGGCAGACTTGCTGAGATTTTCTAGCATCCTTTTGTTTCAGATTCTATATTCACCATATTTTGCTCATTTTTATACTTTTGTTGGGAGACTCATTTTTCTTGTCATTTGCCAAGTGGGTTGTGTTTGTGTCTCATGCCTTAAACTTCCATCCATCTTCGCCACACAGCTCTATCGCTTGCTCGATTCCTTCATCCAGTTATAAGGTAAGTAAAACATGCATTTGTGGGGTGAAAGTTTGAAGCTGACTACAAATGTGTGTACAGCAAGTTGCGGCTGACAAAGAGAATTGACTCGCACAACGAGTATATGCAAAAATTCTGTTTTTGGAACCAGAAAAATAGGGTCATATATTTCAAGTCAACTTAAATGCCTCTACCAGTGTTAATCCAGACATGAGTTAAAGTTCCATTATGACAGCTGAGATATTTAAATTTGTTAAATAAATTTTGGAATATCATAGAATCCCTACAGTGTGCAAGGAGGTCATTTGGTCTCTGAATGAAAAATTGACATCAGTAATGGTGACCATGAAGCTACAAGATTGTTTGTTTCAACAAACTCCTTTGGCGCATTGACGTCCTGAAGGGAGGGAAACCTGACAATCTTATCTGATCTGATCTTTGTTACTCTAGACCTGCATATCTGTGGTTGGTTCCCCTCTGAAATTGCCCAACAAACTCTCAATTGTATCTAAATCATTATGAAAATCTATGATAATTGTATGGGACTGACCACCTAGTTTAAACTCTAGGCACTGGATTCGAAAATGACAATGACTCAATTCAGTTGAATCTGCAAAAAATTGTTGTCTGATCAATATACTGTCTCTTATCAGTAATGTGGTGAAAGCTGTCGTCAACAATGTTTGCTCATCAATAACCTATGATTAGCTTGGGTTTTGCCAGGTCTACTTGGTTCCAGATCTCTTTACAGTTTTTGCCAAACAAAGAATTGAATTCCAGGGGTGAAGTGAAATTGACAGTCCTTGACATCAGTAGAGAGTTTGACCAAATGTAGCATGAAGGAGTCCAAGTAAAATTGAAGTCGATGGGAATTGGAGAAAGAGAACTCTCCAATGACTAATTACCATGAAGGAAGATGATTGTGATTTGTGACCAATCATCTCAGCCCAAAACATTATTGAAGGAGTCTATCAAGGTAGTGTCCAAGGCCAATTTTCTGATGGCTGCATATTGTTCAGTTCAATTTTCAGCTTCTCAATAGTGAAGCAGTTTGTGTGAGCATGCAGCAAGGCCTGGGCAGCATTTGGGCATAGATATGCAAAGTTGTGCAGGTAGGCTGATTGGTCATGCTAACTTGTTCTTGATGTTGGGGGATTAGCAGGATAAATACATGGGAGTTGGGGGTTAGGAGCTGGTGGGATTCTTGTCAGTGCAGTCTCTGTAAGCCAAATGGTTTCTATGATTATATGGCTGATATGTAGCAAGTAATATTTGTGATGCTGAATTGCCAGGGAATGGCTACTTCCAGCAAGAGAGAAGCTAACCATTTCTCCTTGATCAATTTATTTCTGTGTTGAACCCCCTGCCATCAACATCTTGGGTAGGGAGGGAGTTAACTGAACATCTAAGTACAAGAGCTGAGACTGAATATTCTGTATAGAATCTACAGTGCAGAAGGAGGCCATTTGGCCCATTGAGCCTGCACCAACAAATCAATCCATCCAGGTTTTGTCGTATCCTGTAACCCCACATTTACCCTCCTAATCCCCCTGATTTTAACGGACAATTTATAATGACCAGTCAGCTAACCAGCACATCTGTGGACTCTGGGTGGAAACCAGAGCACCAGAAAAAACTCACGCAGACATGGGGAGAATGTGCAAACTTCACATGGAAAGTGACCCAATGCCAGAATTGAACCCAGGTCCGGGCACTGTGAGGCAGCAGTGCTTACGACTGTGCCACTGTGTTAAGTGACTTACCTCCTGAGTCCCCTGCGTCAAGTGACTCAACTCCTGAGTCCCTGAAGTGTGTGCATCTCTCAGAAACCACAAGTAAGAAGCAAGATCGAATACTTTTCACACACCTAACTTAGTGCAGACACTGAAGAATCTTAACGCCTTCCAGGTCATTGACACATTGTGGCCACAGTGTTTACCAACTACAAAATGCAGCAACTCAGCAAGGCTTCTTTGGCAGCACCTCCAAAACCTGTGACCACTACCACTTAGAAGGGCAGGGACAGCAGGCACATGAACAGCATGAACTCTAAGTCGCAGACCATCCTGACCTGAAAATATCAGCATATCTTCATTGTTGCCAGTTCAAAATCCAGGAAAACCCTGTTGCCAAAATCTGCAGCAGTTCAAGAAGATGGATCACCACCTGTTTTTCAAAGCAATAAATTCTGAGCTTGTCAGCACTGTCCACGTCCTGAAAATGAATGGAGAAAAGATTGGACTCTACTTTTCACAAGAATGATTTACTACTTTTGCCACTTAAAAAAAAAAGTGACCAGAAGCCACTCTTGACAGGCTGGGTTTAATATCATTGCTGAACTCAGCTGGGTGGTGGTGTGTGCTGCGAGAAGGATGCTGAGAAGCTGCAAGGTGATTTGGAAAGGCTGACTGAGACACGTGGTAAATGTAATATAATGTGGATAAATGTGAGGCTATCCACTTTGGTGGCAAAAATAGAAGGGGAATTTATTATTTGTATGATAGCAATTTAGGAAACGAGGAAATGCTCTGGGTGACATTGTGGAACAGTCACTGAAGGTTGGCATGCACGTACAGCAAGTAGTGAAGAAAGCTAATGGCATGCTGCCTTCGTGGCAAGAGAATTTGAGTATAGGAGTAAGGATATTTTGCTGCATTATACAAGGCCTTGGTGAAGCTACCCTTTGAGTATCATGTGCAGTTTCTGTCTCCTAGTCTGAGGAAGGATGTTCTTACTACTTAGGGAGTCCAGCAACGATTCACTAGATTGATTCCTGGAATGGCAGGATGGCGTATGAAAGGAAACTGGATCGACTGGGCTTCTACCCAGTGGAATTTAGAAGAATGAGAGATGATACTGGACAGGCTAGATGTGGGATGAATGTCCCTGATATTAGGGGAATCCAGAATTAGAAGCCATAGCCTAAGAATAAAGGGCAAGCCAGTCAGGACTGAGATGAGGAAGAATTTCTCCATTCAGAGTTGGGGACCTGTGGAATGCTGCACTACAGAAAGCTATTGGGGCTAGTTTGTTAGATATGTTCAAAAGGGAACTGAATGTAGTCTTTGCAGCTGAAGAGATCAAAGGATTTGGAGAGAAAGCAGGAGTGGGATACTCAAAAGTGCATGATGAGCCATGATATTGAATGGTGGAGCAAGTCTGAAGAACGGAATGGTCTACTCCTCCACCTAGTTTTTACATTTTATAATTATTGTGAACTGGGATTTGCTTGAATAGAAGAATAAGATTGAAGAGGGAGCATAGCATTAAAGTTGGTAATTCACTCCTGGTTCACATTGTGTATTTTGGCATGCATATGTGTACAATATATGTTTCCATTGCCACCCAGATACTTGATAATGGTATGTTACTAGGTTTTGACTCTGAAAAGGAAATACAAAACTCCAGCTGCCTTTTACAAGGTACTGCCTGACATTCTTGTGGAGATGGCAATAAATAATGTCAGCCTTATGTTTTTATTTTTTTTAGTTCAATAAGTGGTAATATGAGAGGTGAGTTGCTCTTGCACAACACAAATATACGAATTTTACTGTTCTCTATATCCTGTATTTGTGTGTGAGTAGCAGTGAATGATGTATGAACTGTGGCCATTAAAACCAGCCTTGGAATAATACTACCTGCATAAATTGCACACTCAGTGCATTACTTTTCTTATTTCCTCTTTTCCATCTGCTCTATTTCAGCGAGTTAGGCATTTGCAGGATGTTTATTGCAGAGTGCTATGTGTGTTCACTGGAGAAGAAATCTGATTCTGTCGAATGTTTGGAAATAATAGTGTTGAATTAATGTTGCTGTGTGTTTGCCAAATGTTAAAACTACACTTGAATGCCCAAGGAGCAGTGTTCCATCATTTGACTGAAGAATGGGTAATCTCTGCAGCGTTGGCAGCGATTATATACAACATGCTCAACTATTTCTCTCCACCTTGCACAAATTATTGATGTTGTGTGGTAGGTTAATTTCACAAGAAAAACTAAACACCCCTCCACATATTGCAGTGTTGTTTCTGAGGCATAGATTTTTGCCCTTGGTTTGCATCAGAGCACTCGTCTAAGACTGCAGTAGTCAAGCACAGGAGAAGATTGAGAACTGATGAGAAAAATTCTGATGTTTATGCTAACATCTGAACTGCTGAGAATTTGTCTCTGTGAAATCAGTGCATCTATTGCATGTGAGTTTGTGGGCAATAAAATGTTTCCCTTTAACTGAAAGTTAATTTTCTAACACTGCTCTTCGAACTCAATGTGTTAATGATTCTCCATTCTGCTGCTTTGTTATTTATAATGCCTTTTTGATAACTGAAGTGATAAGCTCTCCTTAGATTTTGAATCCTCTCTTATTTTTAGTTTTATAATAAGATGTAAGTAAAATCTCAAGGCACTTGACAAAGGAGCAATTTTTAAAAATGAAGGAAACCAACCTGAAATTGGAAAGTTAAGCATTTGTGATGGCTTAATTCTGTACTTGATCAATTTTACAAAGATTTTGAAAGTGTTTTTAACCTGATCTGAACAAAGGCAAAAAAAATTGTAATTCGTCTTTCAAGGATGTGCAAGTTAGTTGTGTTTTTAACAATGTAAAGGGATAGGGTGAGGGAGAGGACCCAGGTAAGATACTCTGACAGAATTGGTGCAGACTTGATGGGCCACATGGTCTCATGCACTATTGGGATTCTGTGATTCTATGAATTTTGGAAAGAATAATAATTTGAATGCATTAATAAGTGTAATAATTGGAGTATTGTGCGCAGTTCTGGTCGCCTCATTATTGGAAGGATGTAGTGGCTATTGAGAGAGTTCACAGGAGATTTACAAGGATGCTGCCTGGATTGGGAGGCAGGCCTTATGAAGATAGGTTGAGGGAGCTGGGACTCTTCTCAGTGGAGAGACGTAGGTTGAGAGGTGACCTCATAGAGGTTTATAAAATGTTGAGAGGAATAGATAGGGTGGACTCTCAGAGACTATTTCCCCATGCAGAAATGGTCACTACGAGAGGACACAGATTTAAGGTGCAGGGAAGCAAATACAAAGGAGATGTCAGGGATAGGTTTTTCACTGAGGGTGGTGAGTGAATGGAACCGACTGCCATCGGAGGTTGTTGAGGCAAACTCACTGGGGTCTTTTAAGAGACTTCTGCTTTAATATATGGAAAAGAATAGGATAGGAGGTTATAGATAGGTCTGTGGATTGGTAGATGTGATCGGCGCAACTCGTGGGCCGAAGGGCCTGTTTGTGCTGTATTGTTCTATGTTTTATAACTCTGATCTCTCTGCATGTTGATCTGTGCTGAATAAATATGATTATGTATTCATTCACCCACACCACAAGAATGCAGATTAATCTGCTTTCTTTGAAACCTAAATCTCATTAAGATTTATCAAAAAGATAGCAACAAAAATCTTCCACGTATTGTATTTGTGGAACTTACAATCTCTGTTGCAATTTTAAAATGTTTATCTTAGCATGTATATTGAATAGAATACGTTTAACAATGCCATTCTCATTTTTCTATTTTTGCACATCTGTTATGGCTGTAAGTGTCAGCCACATTCACACTTGGATTTTGTTTAGTCAATACGTGTTCAAATCAAATGGTATCACACGAAAATCAGTTTTGGCTGAACTAATTGTTGTCATAACTTCTTACTTTGGCTCTGACTTTCAGAGGAAATGCACACCTTCTTCCCAAGGCACCTTCCAATAATGACAGATGTAACACCTGCCTCTTTCCCTCCACTCTTCTCACTGTCCAGCACCCCAAACATTCCTTTCAGATGAAGCAGTGGTAAGCATGCACCTCTTTCAGTTTAGATTTGCTGCTCCCAATGTAATCACCTCTACGTTGGGAAAAGTAAACTTTGACAAGTTGATTGCTTTGCTGAACACATTCAGTCAGGCAAGCACAACCCCAACCTTGCCGTTGCTTGCCTTTTCAATTCACCATCTTGCTCTCGTGCCCATATTTCTGTCTACAGCCTTTTAAAAAGTTCAAGTGAAGGCCAACACAAAGTGAAGGAAGAGTACCTCATCTTCTGATTAGGCACTTTACGGCCTACTGGACTTAACATTTGAGTTTAGCAACTTCACACCATGAATTCTATTCTTCATTTTGATACCCCTGTCCCACACAAAGCTAATCTATAACCTGTGCTCATGTGTTGTGCTGACCCCTATTCTGCTATTCACGTGTTGTTATTGGACCCTTTTGTCACTGATTATATAAAATCAAATTACTGTTGCTGCTTGAAATTGAAACATAAACAGAAAATACTGGAAAATCTCAGCTCTGAAAGCATCTGTAGAGAGGGAACAGAACTAATGTTTTGAGTCTTGGTGACCCTATGTCAGAGCTCTGTCTTATGTACATGACATCTTTGTCAAATTTCTGAGTTCTGATCTATCCCTGATGTTCTAATTAGCTCCACAACCCCTATTCAATAGTATAAAACCCAGTATGTTTGTCTCTCTAGCTCTGAAGAAAAGTAATTCAGACTCTAAATGTTAACTGTGTTCCACTTTCTACACAGATGCTGTCAAACCTGCTGAGTTTTTTGAGTGTTTTCTGTTCCCGTTTCAGAGGAAAAATACATTTTCATTTTTGAAAATTGCTTTGGCTTGTTGCAAATTGGTAATCTGGGCACCTAGAAACTTGAAGCTCTTGACCATTTCTGCTTCTTCACCATTGATGTAGGCAGAGATGTGTCTTTCACTACGCTTCCTGAAGTTGATGACTAACTCCTTCATTTTACTGACATTGAGGGTGAGATTATTGTCGTCGCACCAGTTCACCAGATTCTCTATCTCATTCCCGTACTCCATCTTGTCATTATTTTGAGATCCAATCCACTGCAGTAGTGTTGTCAGCAAACTTGAAAATGGAGTTGGAGTGGAAATTGGCCACATGGTCATAAGCATACAAGGAGTTTACTAAGGGGCTAAAGACATACCTTTGCGGAGTATGGAGTTGAGAATAATCTTAGATGGTGCTCATGATCGCCACTGTCCATTGGCGGTGAGGGAGTGAATATTTGAGAATGGGGTGCCAATCAAGTGGACTGCTTTGTCCTGGATGGCATTGAGCTTCTTCTGTTATTGGAGCTGCACCTATATAGGCAAGTGGAGAGTATTCCATTACAGTCCTGACTCGCCAAAAGTTATTCGCTGCAGGTTTTATAACCTTCGACCTGCTTTGGTAACCATAGCATTTATATGGCTAGTCCAGTTCAGTTTATGAGCAATATAGCCCCCAGGTTGTTGATATTGGGGGGATTCAGTGATGATAATGCTATTGAATAGCAAGGAACTATGTTAGATTCTCCCTTGTTGGAGATGGTTATTGCCTGGCACTTGTGTGGTGCGAGTGTTACTTGCCACATGTCAGCCCAAGCCAATATATTGTTCAGGTCTTGTTGAATTTGGAGATGAATTGCTTTAGCATCTGATGAGTTGTGAATGGTACTGCATCCCTACTTCTGACCTTATGATAGAATGGGCTATTTGGCCTTTGCATTTAGTACACTGTTATTATCTCTATAGAGGCCAGTAACTTTTTAAAAATAGAAGTAATGTGAAATCCAGGGTTTTTTACTGCAAGAATGAAGCCATAATGAAAAGCAAATGTTTGAGTGAGCAATGCAAATGCTATCTATCCTATACTCTAACATCCAGAATGAATGTAAGTATGAATTAACAGATAAATTGCAGTCAACTATGAACAACAAAATGCTCACTAAATGGCAGAAACAACTAAGATAGTTCTTGTGCATTGGCTCAACAGTCCATTCCGATTTTAGTGATTGTACTTGGTCACAAAATTCTTCAAAACTCTATCATCATTACGAAGAATTTTAACTCTTCTCATTCTAGAATGTGGAATTACCGGCATTTGACTGGGGTAGACACAGTAAGTAGTCTCAACACGAAGTTAAAGTGCAACAGGTTTATTTGGTAGCACAAGCTTTCGGAGCGCTCACCTGATGAAGGAGCAGTGCTCTGAAAGCTTGTGCTGTCAGATAAACCTGTTGGGCTTTAACTTGGTGTTGTAAGACTACTTACTCGTTCGAGGAGCTAACCTGATTCCCAGTTAACAGCAGTACAGAACTAACTGTATTTCGATGGGCACAGTCTTTGCCACAAATATCATGCCTCTGCAGAACCTGCTCAACTCAGTCAGGTGTAGGTCCAGCAATTTTATCTTCAAATGACAAAAAAAGCTGCTGCAATTATCATTGTTTATTTTCAGCTTCTGGATTTAGTCTCTGTCTTTTTGAATTTTCTCACATTTTCTTCAGCTTGTTTGTACTGCACTAGTGAGCTCATCAACTGCTACTGTTCAGCCTGGACAGATCTATGCCCTTTAAATAAACGGATGTTCTCATTCCCAAGTATTAGTTTTTTTTTCTGTTTCCCGTTATGAAATGTGTTGTATAAAATATTAATTTCTGATGTCAGCAATTGGTCATACTTTGTTTTGAATATTTTTTTCTTAAATAACACTTTTTCTGCGCAATGGGCACTGGCTTAAAGCAGGTACTGTATTGAATTTGTGAAGGACACAAGCTGCTTTTAAAGAGGGACAGAGTCTATGGGACTCTCAGAGAGAGATCACACCAATACTGGCTTTTTGGATAGAGGGAGACTTATGTGAGAGTGGTAGTCTTGTCCCATCTCTCATTCTTCTAGAACCTCTTTTGTTAAAACTGTTTGTGATCTGAAAAACTAATTAGAAGATCTCATTGCTGCGAACCAAAAGATCTTAAGTAAGAATTCAGAATGAACACTGCTGTCTCCAGTGAGAAACGATGTACAGATGCCGGCGTTGGATTGGGGTGGTAAGAACTCAGTAAGAATTTAGCAACACCAATTTATAATCCAACCGATTTATTTGATAGTAAAAAAGCGAGCTTTCGACTCCTGTGTCTTCCTCAGGCAAATGCAGTGTTCTGGTCTGCAATAGCACACATCAGCACAGACTGTCAGAGATTGCTGATTAGAATGCGAATCCTTACATCTAACCTGCTATTGAAGTGTTAAAGTGGCGAACAATGTGTGTGAAGGGAATCCTGAGCATTGTTGGAGAATTGTGTGTTTTCTCCAGACAGCACAGTAAGTGAGGTTTTTTGCTAACCCAGGCAAGTTACGGGGGTTACAGATAGTGTGTCATGAAGCCAAGATCCCTGTTAAGACCGTCCTCATGTGTGCGGAGCTTGGCTATCAGTCTCTGCTCAGCGACTCTGCGCTGTCGTGTATCACGAAAGCCCCCTTGAAGAACATTTACCCGCAGGTCGGAGGCCGAATGCCCATGACTGCTGAAGTGTTCGCCCACAGGAAGGGAACTGTTTTGCCTGGTGATTGCTGAGCGATGCTCATTCATCCGCTGTCGTAGTGTCTGCATGGTCTCCCCAATATACCATGCTTCGGGACATCCTTTCTTGCAACGTATTAGGTAGACAACGTTGGCCGAGTTGCAAGTGTATGTACCGTGTACCTGGTGAATGGTATCCTCACGTTTGATGATGTCGTCCATGTCTATGATCCGGCATGTCTTGCAGAGGTTGCTGTGGCAGGGTTGTGTGGTATTGTGGTCACTGTTCTCCTGAAGGTTGGGTAGTTTGCTGCGAACAATGATCTGTTTGAGGTTGTGCGGTTGTCTGAAAGCAAGAAGTGGGGGGGTGGGGATGGCCCTAGCGAGATGTTCATCGTCATCAATGATATGTTGAAGACTCCGGAGAAGATGTCGTAGCTTCTCCGCTCCGGGGAAGTACTGGACAACAAAGGGTACTCTGTCCACCGTGTCCCGTGTTCGTCTTCTGAGGAGATCAGTGCGGTTTATCGTTGTGGCACGTTGGAACTGTCGATCGATGAGTCGAGCGCCATATCCTGTTCTCACGAGGGCATCCTTCAGTGTCTGGAGGTGTCTGTCACGATCCTCCTCATCTGAGCAAATTCTGTGTATACGGAGGGCTTGTCCATAGGGAATGGCTTCTTTAACGTGTCTAGGGTGGAAGCTGGAGAAGTGGAGCATTGTGAGGTTGTCTGTCGGTTTGCGGTACAGAGAGGTGCTGAGGTGACCGTCCTTGATGGAGATGCGTGTGTCCAAGAATGCAACTGATTCTGGAGAATAGTCCATGGTGAGTCTGATGGTGGGATGGAACTTGTTGATATCATCATATAGTTGTTTCAATGATTCTTCACCATGAGTCCAAAGGAAAAAGATGTCATCAATGTATCTAGTATATAACCTTGGTTGGAGATCTTGTGTGGTGAAGAAGTCTTGTTCGAACCTGTGCATGAAGATGTTGGCATACTGAGGTGCGAATTTGGTCCCCATGGCTGTTCCGTGTGTCTGGATGAAAAGCTGATTGTTGAAGGTGAAGACATTGTGGTCCAAGATGAAGCGGATGAGTTGTAAAATTGCATCCGGAAACTGGCAGTTGTTGGCATTGAGTACTGAGGCAGTTGCAGCAATACCATCGTCGTGGGGGATGTTGGTGTAGAGCGCCGAGACATCCATTGTGACAAGGAGTGTCCCTGGTTCAACTGCTCCATGTGTGCTGAGTTTCTGTAGGAAGTCCGTAGTGTCAAGACAAAAGCTGGGGGTTCTTTGTACGATGGGTTTCAGGATGCCCTCGATATAGCCGGAGAGGTTCTCACACAGGGTCCCATTGCCCGATACGATGGGACGGCCGGGTATGTTTGCCTTGTGTATCTTTGGGAGGCAGTAGAGATCTCCAATGCGGGGAGTACATGGAATGAGAGCCCGGAGGGTGTTCTGAAGGTCCGGATCAAAGGTTTTGATCAGAGTGTTGAGTTGACGAGTGTGTTCTTTGGTCGGATCTGCTGGTAACTGTCTGTAGTGTTTCTCATTGTTTAGTTGTCGGTACACTTCTTCACAGTAGTCCGTTCTGTTCAGTATGACGGTGGCGCCTCCTTTGTCTGCTGGTTTGATGACAATGTTGCGGTTGGTCTTGAGAGCACGGATGGCCTTGCGTTGTACTTGGGTGATGTTTGGGACTGTCTTGTAAGTGCGGTTGATAAATCTGGTGTTCACGCACCTCCTGATGGCTTGGGCATACATGTCCAGTCGGGGGCAGCGGCCTTCCGGAGGAGTCCAATTGGATTCATTCCTCTTCGGTTGCTGCACTGCGGATCCCTCTGTCGGCTGTTCTGGTTCATTAGCTGTCTCATTGAGTCCACTATTGGCCTCTTGGGGTTTGTGGAAGAACTCACGCAGCCTCATTCGCCTGATGAATTCCTCTGTATCTGCTGCGAGACTGATGGGGTCCATTTTGGTGGTGGGACAGAAATTGAGCCCTCGGCTGAGAACTTCGATTTCCTCTGATTGAAGTGTGTAGTCCGACAGGTTAACAATGGACCTCCCTGCGGTAGTGTTGTTTTCTACTGTGGTGCCAAGGGAGGTTTGGTTGTTGCTGGTGGCGATGCCGAGTTTTTCAAGTTTCCTGTTCTTGGTGTGCATGTAAATGGTGTAGTTTCTTTGTCTCATCTGCTTGGCAAAGTTTCGCAACTGATCTGCGTCCTGAGCGCAAGTTGAGAATATGTATTCCATTTTACTTTCCAGGGTGTGGCGTTTGCTATAGAGCTGGTGTATGAGGTGATTGAGGAGTGTGAGAGAGGTGCGACGGCAAAGCCTCTCAGCGTAGTCTGTGTTATAGGTTGACCTGAGTGGGTTCGTGATCTGTAGTCCCTTTGGTATCCTGTCTGCCTTCTTGCATCTCTGTAGAAACTTGATGTCTGTGTCGATATGTGCAATCCTCTTGGAGATCCTCTCCACTTGGATCCGGCAGTATGCGGTGTCGATAGTAGTGAGAAACCCCAGGAACCAACAGCTACTGTGCACTGATATCTTTCAACTGTGCAAATGCACCCGGATATTCCATTAATATTTTATTTCTGACTTCTTACTTACTTACCTATGTTTTTAATATCTGATACTCTGCAGAGTTTTACTTTTTTGCATGCTTGGGATTATGTCTGTTTTTGCATTAGTGGATTGATGAGCATATTTATACATTTTAAATAATCTGTTAATTATTGCATCTGTACCTGAATGAGTTCAAGCAATAAAATTAAAGTTTATTTATTAGTTACAAGTAAGACTTACATTAACATTGCAGTGAAGTTACTGTGAAATTCCCGTATCTCATTAACTTAAGGAATGTGAATTGCTTATTTCTTGCACCGAGCAATGCACAGTTAAACTGAGGGTCAGTTTCCATTCTACGTTTGCTTGTTCTGTTTCTCGTTCTGTTCCCTTTTCAGTGCAGTTTCTGTTTTAGTTATGATCTGCTCAAAAACACACAAATTAAATTTAGAAAACCCAGAGTCCCCCTCAGCCTGCAGAAGCAGCTTGACAAAAATGCTGGCATTTTTGATGTTGATGTTTGGAGGAGGCACTTTTGGCAGAAAACGCTTGCAAATACTTCAAATTGTCACTTCTACTTGTCTACTATTTTTAAGGATGGGAATGTTCACAGATCTTCCCTAGTTGTTTGATTGCCCATTGCCATTCTAAGCATGATAATATTTGCACTG
Source organism: Sphyrna mokarran (assembly GCA_024679065.1). NCBI lineage: Eukaryota > Metazoa > Chordata > Chondrichthyes > Carcharhiniformes > Carcharhinidae > Sphyrna > Sphyrna mokarran. Next base: position 46,309,152 of record JAGIQG010000020.1, on the reverse strand, counting down.
TTTTTCTATCTATGCAATGAGTCAAGGTTGATGATGGTTTATGCAATTTAGGAACCTAAGTCAGTAATGGATGCCTGGGAGTGATTTCAAGGTTGTAATTAAATCGAGTGGATCAGATCACAAAGCACATAGCTGGTGTTGTAATCATCAGTGCCCGAAGGATTATCTTAGAGCCTTGAAATTACTGATTAATTCTTAAATAGTATTATTTAGGCTGGCTATTCTGTTGTGTTGGCAGTAACTGTTAGTGCTGCACTACCTCAGCTTTTTGAATACTCTTGTGTGATGGCGTTCATTACCGGTAATTGTAAAATGGAGAATTACGATCAATTCATATTTCCACCATGTATTTTTTTATTATTTCAACGTTAGATTTTATAACTTTATATTGTCTCATGTCTCATGTTGCAGTATTTATTAAAGCTTTGAAACTGCAATTGTTTCACTGATTTCATTAAATTGAAAGAAATAAGTGCAAATTCATGAATGTGGTTGCTCTGAGTACCGTTGGTTATTTGTAGATAGATTGAATGGCTTGTGATGTTGACACATTTGATGAATTTTGGCTCTCTGGTTAATTGGAATGCAGCTGAAGAGAGATCACATGAGAGTATGTCCATTTGATATTGAAGTTGGTCTCTGTTCAACTTGAATACCTTGCAAAACAGTAAACAAACATATTAATTCTGTTTCTATTTTATCTCCTCCTCTGCTCTTTTTATTTAGGATCTGTGCAGAGAAAGTTAGTCTTTACCATTTGGATGTAACAAAATTGTTTTCAATGACCACATGTGTTAGAGTTGGCAGTTTTTTTGACCATAGGAAAATCACATCTAAATATGATCCTATCTTCACCATAGCACTCATGAGAAATTCCAACAGGAGTTGCATAGAGCATACCGATTTTCCCCGCTTTGATGCAAAAACACTTAACGTCATTTTTGATGCCCTTTCTGATTCTTTAGCCAAGGTCGGTGAGGTAATTAATCTGGAACTTTCATGGTTTATACAGGTCACTTGCTAGCTCAAATACATTTGCCGAACTGAATTTATTTTAAAATGTAAATGGTTTTATTCCAGCTGTCAAGCCATTTTCTAATGTATTGAAAAGGCACATTTAATTTTCTAATTGCCTTATTTAAGCTGATTTGATTCCCAAAACTGTATTTGCCAACATGAACAAGGTTACTTAGACGAGCAGAAGTCCTAGATACCTGCAGTTCAAGCTTTGCTCCGGATTATTCTTATTTGACGCAACTCAGGACAAGCACAGCCCCAACTTGAAATTTAAATTCAAGGGCTGGAAGGTACATACTAAAGACGTGAAAACTAATGTTTTTGTGTGCAATTTGATTTAAATGCATCTCCACCAGCCACCAGATAGAACATTGCTCCCCAGCTGAGACTACATGTGTTGAGCTGATAAGAGATGACGTTGAAGTAGCAGTCCACATTTTCAAAGTCGTCTCTAAAAGGAATTAGACTGTGCTTTTCCAGAGAATTGAGTTCAGCAATGAGATTCTGTCAGCACCACAAACTTCTTTACAATTCCTTATTGCAAAATCTTCCTCAGTTGACATTTAAAAGGATTTGTACCCATTAAATATTTGTACAGATTCTATCTGAATCACTTTTACAAGCATCATCACACAGCTAATGCAGAAAATGTTCTGCAGAATAGTGGTTATATTTAAACTCTACATTTTTGAAGTATATATGATATTCAGTGTTATCTACAATGAGGTAATTAACTTGATATTAGAAGCAAGATGGGTGCAATTGTGGTTCTTTAAAAAAAAACACCGAATCATAAAGAACTACATCACCAAACTCACTTTCAGTCATACAAAAGAAGAGCTTTAATCGAGAGCCCTCTGGGATGCAAATCTTCCAACTCCACATTTAGGCCAATGGACAAGAATTCCGTCTTCCTCCTGTTCCAATATTTTGTAACAGTGCAGTGAAAACTATCTGTGTCGCCATTGTGGTGACATCATGGCAGTGGGGCCGAAGCAAAGTCCCCAGCAATTGTCTCAAACCTCAGATCAGTGTGTTTAGAGTCCAGGTCATCACTACCACTCTTTTGTTGAATGGATGGGATCTAAATTGGAATCGTAGTGAATCCTTCTTGCACTTGTTTACATGATTAGAATAGCTAGAGATCATTCTTTTATTGTTTATCTTGAAAACTAATAGGAAGGAAACAATGCAGTATGGGTATCAATAACCTGAACAATGAAAAAGCTATGGAATTGCATAATGTACAACTCCATTCAAGTCATTGCAGAAAGTCAGTATTCAATAAGGATTTTCAGTTCCATATTAATTTAGCCATTCGATTGATCAGTTGTGCATGTGTGTTTGGCAGTCTTTACCTCTGAAAAATAAAAGGTTAACAGGCAGCATTTCAAACGATTATTTTGCAAGGGGGCCTCAAATGTTGGCAGGACATAGCTGGAAAATAAATCTGAATGCACACTATGTAGTGCAAAATGGATTATATGGTTTATCCATTACAGTTTTAATGCCTCAGTTATACTTACCTGGTCTCAAGTTTAGATTTTTTGTAAGTACATTCAAGGTAAGACGAGTTGAGTTGTGATTAATTGGAGGATGGTCACACCTTGGAAGTATTGTTAGTAAAAGCTGTGTCATTCTTCTGCCTTAGTGACTCTTAGACCATTGACCATAGAATCCTACAGTGCAGAAGAAAGCTATTCGGCCCATTGAGTCTGCACCGACCACTATCCCACCCAAGCCCTATTCCCATAACCCCATGCATTAACCTAGTTAGCCCCCCGACACAGAAGGGACGATTTAGCATGGTCAAATTCACCAATTCACTTAACCCGCACATCTGGAGCGTGGGAGGAAAGCAGAGCATCTGGAGGAAACCCGTGCAGACATGGGGAGAATGTGCAAACTCCACATGACAATGACCTGAGCTAGGATTCGAATGTGGGACCCTGGCGCTGAGGCGCAACAGTGCTAATCATTATGCTACCATGCCACCCAAATATTTGCAAATAGAAAATGAGCCAAACTGTCATCAACTACTAATGGACTAGTTACTTCCTAAGCTTGATTTCGGAATGCGCATCTTTTTGCCTAAATCATAAAAAGTCAGGGATTTGAAAAGTGAACTCAGTCCCTTGAGCTCATCCTTCTCGCATTTCAACCTAACATCCAACTCCATTTTGAATTTTTGCATAGTGTCCTTTGAACAATTGCATGTTGTGTTGGAGATGTGCAGAACCAGCTCTATGTCAACTCAAGTGAAGTAAATCAAAATTAATTGTTACAAAAACCTGCTTCAAAAAATTGCTTCAACAAATTCTTCTTAAATCATGCATATGATGGTTTTAAATTTTAAGATCTAGGAAGATCATGACATTGAGTCCTTCATCCCCATTCAGCCACAAAAAAGCTAAGCACAATCCACACTAAAAATAGCTTGGTCACATCTTGATTTGTAGTGGGTCGGGAAGCAGAGTATTCGGGCATTAAAGTACAGTTGTTTAAAGAACCTACAGTTAAATAATCCTACACCTTTTGCTGCTCAGGCAAAATGTGTTTGAAATGTGCAATTAATGAAAGCAATTTGAAGATGCTGGCTAGCAGCCCCATTGCTATAAAGTACTTGCACTATAATCAGTTTTAACACTAGGAGTTGGACTCATCTGTACCCAACTTAATACAGCACTGGGAACTGTGCACTGCCTCTTGGGAAGTAGTTACTTGTAGCATCAAAAATGGTGTATGACATTAGAAGGGATTTGAATCTTTCTGCTCAGTGTCCTTGGTACTGTAATTCATGCTTATTCGTAGAGGTCTTAAGTACAAAAGGGGTGCGCTACCAACACTACCTCAGAGATCCTGAGGAAAGTAAGTGTTCCTGGCATGAACCGAGAGCAGAGTAAGAATTTAGCAACACCAATTTTAAATCCAACCGATTTATTTGATAGTAAATCTGCGAGCTTTCGACACTCTTGTGTCTTTGTCAGGCAAATGCAGTGTTCTGGAGCAAACCGAGAGCGACGTACTCAAGTCTTCGTAACTTTTAAGTATTCTTATGTTTTGGAGACGAGCTATCGTATGCACTAGCCTTCTGCCATAGAAAGCAAATAACAAGGTTCAGGAGATTAATTCAGAATATTTAACTGATTGTGGGATTTCTCCAAAGTATCAATTTTTCTGAGAAACTATACCTCCAGGAATAAGGTTGCAGTAGAACATCAACACGTTTAGTGCCTCAATTAGTTAAACACTATTTACTATATACAAACATCAAAGTACAAATTGATTCGGGAATTATCACAAGTTTTCACGTAATAACTGCTGTATTTGCATTCAGTGGGTAATCAGCATCATTACGTTCTTGGTTTTGCATAACTGTACTTGGGTGAGGGATGCACTTGACAACTGAACACAGTAATTTGCAATGCAGTTATAGTTAAATAACAGCTTCCCTGCTGCCATCAGATATTTTTGAATGGACCTACCTCGTATTAAGTTGATCTTTCTCTAGCTATGACAGTGACACTACATTCTGCACTCTTTTCCTTTTCTGCATAATGGTATGTTTTGTCTGTATAGCGCGCAAGAAACAATACTTTTCACTGTATACCAAAACGTGATAATGAGTCAAATCAGCTCAGATGAAATAATGCTGTGCCTAGTGAATGAGAAAAGATACCAATATAATTCTAATTGTTATTTGAGTAACTTTAGAATGTATAATTTTAAGTTTGAGAATTAACTTTCATTTGAACTAAGAAATGGAAATAGTTTATATCAATCTCTTGTTTACTCTTTTTTTGTACATGCGTTTAATCCTGTGTCTGTATATTCTAGTTCCAGCCTCTCAGTCACTGGGAACACTATCAAATCATACCTAATTCCCCTTTGTTCTCACATGAACAGCATTACTTGACTAAACTAGCAGATTCTGCTGATTAAGTGAGCTGGAGGTACAGATTCAATGATGAGGTAATCACTATCATTCTCATATTGCAATAAGAAAAGATGGTAGATTATATTAAATAAGACCATCCTTGGCCAGTCCACCACCTTAAAAAAAAATCCAAGTCATAGCAGGGTAATATGATAGCTCTTTCTCTTCTGCCAAAGAAACTTATTTTAGGGCCATTCTGACAGCAAGAATTTGCCATATTTTGAAGTTACAATACACAATCATTCCCAAATATGAACTGCAAAGATCTTTCATTGTTCTTTGGGATTTCTGTAGATTTTTACTTTATGGTGCCTTTCATAGAATTGTTTTTGTCCACCATTTTACAAAATTGGCCTCCTATCAAGCCAAACATTGCAAGCAGAATTAGGAAAAGACATGTATTTTAGAATTGGCTGCACAAGAGTTGTCAGCTTTAGTGTAAGAAGTTCAGAGCCCCCTATTGTTGGAGGTGTTTTTGAGTTCCCATTGTTTTGTGCAGCTGTTCAAGTCCCTATTGGATAGCAATGAATGAATTCAACTGAAGATGGAAGTTGACTGCCCAGTTTGTCCTGTTCTCCACTTGAAGACAGTAGCAGGGATAATGATGGAGCAGCTGCAGGAGAAAATGTTTCTGAGTATGTTTAGAAATTGCATTTTACTTTTGTCTAGAATGGCATTACAGTCCTTATAGAAATGAGTACTTCACTTCTTAAGGTTGCCAATCTGGTTTTCTATGTTTTCAGCGCTCTGTTGCTGCCACCTTCCTCATATCCACATTGAGTTTTCTCAGGAAACAGATTTATCTTTCAACAGTCCTTGGACATTTCAGCAGTCTGAAATACCCGAGGGTTTCGGACTGCAGACCTCAACATTTTGCATTGTTTTCTTTCCATCAAAGTCAAGGAATAAAGACCTTGAATTCCCTTTTGTATTTTTATCACCGAGTACTTTAATCAGATCTGCAAATGTTGTGTTTCAGTGACTTTTACACACAGTTCCATGAGTCCATAGAATGGACTCCAAAGTAAAATTTGTGGCAGTAATGTTAACATGCATAAACCATTAAGATGGTTTGGGTACTGATGGGAACGTTTTATTTTGCTGCTTTAGTATAAGACTTCTTTCATGGAGCGTTTAGCCAAAGCAAATCTTAAATAATCAGTAGATATATAGTTAGATGCAGCCACCACCTTAAAAAAAATCCAAAGTTAATCTTTTGGAAAATTTAGAACTCAAAGCTACTCCCAGATTATAATATTATATATCCTACAATAGTCACAAATGGTGATGTACACTGGATATACTTTTGGTGGTCAGGAGAGAAGGAAAAAGACAGTCTAATACACAAAGCAGAAATGAGAATGTCGAGGGAAGAAACTGAGGGAGGCAGTTCCAGTTAACTTTGGCTTAAGAGCTGAAGCAGCAGTTGTTGATAATGGATCAAAATATACAATGATGGAAATAAATGATGCAAGGTCAGCTCATGGCATAAAATATTGCACATCTCTGCCTGCTGTTAGAGATGGATTAATTTAAATTGTAAATGACAATGAAAGTTTCCTGCCTATGATATGTTGCCTTTTAGTTTTTTACATTTAAACTTAATTTTAAGTTATGCTTGATCTACCATAAATATAAATCATCTGAATTAAATGTTTTATCTCCCAGTCTTGTTGGTTCTCCAGTTGAGGTGTACCTAATGTTGAAGAAACTGTTCATTATGTTTCTTCTGTTTAAGTGAATTAATATAGGAACATTTCTCCAGGAAGACGGCAGTTGGTTGTCTGACTATTTTCTATATTAAAGAAAAGAGCACTGGTATTATACTTTAGATGGTTTCCAAACAGCCAAACCGTTTTACAATCATTTTAAGTACTTCTGGCATATATTCATTGTTGTAATGTAGGAATGATTTCTCATTACCATGAATCCAATCTATTGGCAACCGTAATAATCATTTTTCTGTCACCTGTGCTGGTAATCTGTTCCAATTCCTTCCCACACTTTTTCATGAAAATGTTCCTCCTTTAATTTTCCATTTAAAATGTTCATTGTAAACGTATTAAATTTTTTTTGCAATAGTCCACTTCTAATGTGTAGATATTTTGTGCAGTTACATCAGTGTTTAAATATATTTTAGAATTCTGCAGTCATAGAAACAAAGCTTTTAATGTTTTATCAGCTACAATTATTTAGCTGGCCAAGGATATTCCTTCCTTTTTTAAAAGTCTGATATTTTGATGGAATTAGTGAAGCATAATGACTTGACGTTCCATTAAAAATGCAGATAACGGATTGAGACGTAAGTAAATATTTGAACAAGAGTTCTGAAATCTGAGTTTAGGGTTTCTAGATGTTTGTTTGACACAGTTCTTAAGTCCTGCCATCTAGTCACCTGACTCATCTATTTTCCTGATTATTTTGATGTTTTTTCAGTTCTGCCAGAAGACTGTTCTCAATTTTTGCCTGAAAAATTGACATCTCTTTAATATTTTGTATTGTTTCTGCCAGCGTATCCAAGTAATTCAAGTGCAGTTAAAAGCTGATTGCTGATGCTATTATTTATTAGTCACAAGTAAGGCTTAAGTTAACACTACAATGAAATTACTGTGAAATTTCCCTAGTCGCCAGCACTCCAGCACCTGTTTGGATTAGTGCACTTAACCAGCACATCTTTCAGATTATGGGAGAAAATCAGAGCACCCAGAGGAAATCCGTGCAGAGACGGGGAGAACTCTACGTAGATAGTGATCCAAGCCAGGAATCGAACCCAGGTCCCTGGTGCTGCGGTACTAACCCTTTTAACTTCCTAAATTATTGTTTATAATTCCTTCTATGCTTATCTGGCTCCAGGTACAGCCACCATTTGCTTTGACTGATTTACAGTCCATTTCCGAAAGGTTCCACAATTTTGTGCCTTGCAACCCAATCTGCAAAATAGCGCTGGATGTAAAGCTGAAACCTAAATAAACGATGCGTCCCCTCAGTGTTGTGTTTTTAAGTAACTCAAATTTCCTATGCTTAATCTGATTCATAAAACTGCTGGCTTTCTATTCAGTTTTCATGATTTAACTAGTGATTCATCATTCAATCTTTTGAAATATTGATAAATGTTAATCTGCCTTGTCCTCATTGATGCCTCTGATGAGTGAATTAAACCAATACTTTAGAAGTGCGCTTTTCATTCTGTTGCACAAGGGACACTAATTATAGCAAATAGCATGTATCTAATTTGCTAAATTGTTAAACAATGCATGGAATTGTAATATTAAATTCATTATAGTATTTGCATTCCTTCAGTAAAAGCTATCTGAAGCTTGGTGTTATATTCATCTCTTTAAATATTTGTTGATAAAAGAAATAGAAAATATGCTGTAGTATAATTGTCTATACTATAAGTCGTCTCTATAACACCATCTAGCAATTACTACTAGCCCCAGTCTGTCTGAAATAATTATTGGGGTTGTGTCAACCCGCACTGTATACAGTACAATCCATGGATTTCATTGTAAACATGATTGGTGTAAACTTTGACTTTTTTCTCTAGTTGTTTTGCAATTGTATATTTTGAACTTTTTTTTTAAGTTTTATTTTGTCCTGTTCTTACCAAAGCCCAGCTATCTCTTTGCACTTTTGAACCAGACCAATTTTTCAGGGGGGCTATGAACTTTTTTAACTTCCTAAATAATTTGTACAGATTTAGGCTAGAATTGCTGTTTATATATTTTTTGTTGGTCTATTTATTTAGAACTGGAGCACTGCATTGTGTATTTTGTTATGGTTCAGATTAGAAACTCCAAATTGTTTTATGGAGCCTTCCTGGATCTTGCATCTTGAATTTGGCTAGGATAAGCAAGATGTGTTTCACTTCAGGTATGATTCAAATGACCCACTAGGAAGCTTTTATTAAACAAAGCTTATTTAAGAATATAGTTAATGTGTACAGTAAGAAAATTAGCAAGAATAATCACATTTTAAAAAGTATTTGGATAAGTACATGGATGAGAAAGGATCAGAGGGAAATGTGCCAAATGCGGGCAATTGGGACCAGTAAGAAGTCTCAACACCAGGTTAAAATCCAACAGGTTTACTTGGAATCACAAACTTTTGGATCATTGCTCCTTCAGGTGAGTGGAGGCAGGTTCACAGACATAGCATGTATCTCACCTGATGAAGAGGCAGTGCTCCGAAGCTTGTGCTACCAAATAAACCTGTTGGATTTAACTTGGCATGAGACTTCTTATTGTGCCTACCCCAGTCCAACGTCGGCATCTCCACGTCACAGGCACAAGGCACAATTGCAAGATAATTATAGATTGGAATGTGAAGAATGGTTTGAATGTGAGTCTTTAAAGATACAGACTGTGTGTGTGTGTGTGTGTGTGTGTGTGTGTGTGTGTGTGTGTGTGTGTGTGTGTGTGTGTGAAGAGAGGAATAATCACAAGTTAAAGAGGTGTGAATTATCTCAAGCCAGGACAGTTAGTAGGATTTTGCAAACCCAGGCAGTATGGTGGGGGTTACATGCAGTGTAACATGAACTCAAGATCCCAGTTGAGACAGTCCTCTAAGCATGTGGAACTTGGCTATCAGTTTCTGTTCGATAATTCTGTGTTATCGTGCATCTTGAAGAACACTTATCCGAAGATCGGAGACTGAATCCCCTTGATTGCTGAAGTGTTCCCCGACTGGAAAGGAACACTCTTGGCTGCTGATTATTGTGTGAGGTATGCTTATCCATTGTTGTAGTGTCAGCACGGTCTTGCTGATATACCACATCTCAGGAGATCCTTTTCTGCAGCGTGTCAGGTTCACAAAATTGGTCAAGTTGTATGAGTATGTATGTACCTTGTACCTAATGGGTGATGTTCTCAAGTGATGGTCATATCATGTTGATGATCTGGCACATCTTGCGGAGGTTACTGTTGTGAGGTTGTGCGGTGTCATGGTCGCTGAAATCCTGAAGGCTTGGTAGTTTGTTTCAAGATTTTTTTTTTAAAGTTTGTTTATTAATGTCACAAGTAGGCTTACATTAACACGGCAATGGAGTTACTGTTAAAATTCTCTAGTCGCCGTATTCCGGCACCTGTTTGGGCACACCGAGAGAGAATTTAGCATGGCAGGTGCATCTAACTAGCACGTCTTTCAGACTGTGGAAGAAAACTGCAGTACCCAGAGGAAACCCACGTAGCTGGGAGAACACATAGTTTCTGCACAGAGAGTAACCCAAGCTGCGAATCAAACCTGGGTTGCTGGTACTGTGAGGCAGCAGTGCTAACCGCTGTGCCACAATATTGCAAACAATAGTTTACCTGAAGTTGGGCGGTTAGTTGAAGGCAAGTAGTGGGGGTGTGGGGATAGCCATGATGAGATGTTCGTCGTCACTAATGACGTTGAAGGCTCTGAAGAAAATGTTGTAATTTCTCTGTTCCGGGTAAGTACTGAACAACAAAGGATACTCTGTTGATCATGTCTGATGTTTGCCTTTTGAAGAGGTCTGTCTGTTTTTTGCTGTGGCGCATCAGAACTGTCGATCAATGATTTGAGCACCATATCATATTCTTACGAGGCCGGGTTTTGAGGTGTTTGTGCATTTCTCTTCATCTGAGCAGATCCTGAGAGTACTGAGGGCTTGTCTGTAGGAGATGGATTCTTTAATGTGTTTAGAATGCAAGTTGGAGAAATGCAGTATTGTGAGGTTATCCTCACAATGGGATTGCGCTGGAGTGACTGCTAAGGTGTCCATCCTTGATGGAGATGCACGTGTCCAAGAATGTAACCTATTTTGGAGAGTCGTCCATGGTGAGTCTGGTGGGATGGAACTTGTTGTCATCAGTTGAAACTAGGTAGATTGGTACCATGATCAGTATGGACCCATTGGACTGAGGGGCCTGCTTCTGTGCTGTAATGCGCTGAGTGAGTCCAGGACTCACTAATGACGTGTAAAGCATGCAATTGATATTTAAATCAACAAAACAGGACCAGTATGATCACAAGCAGTGAAAAACCAGGTGTGAAACTGAGTTTTCACCACTTACGCAATCTTATGGCTCATCGTGCTGATCAACCAGTGCAGTGAGCCAGTAAGACTGCTCATTGTTTTTTTTAATCACGCTGGAGGATATGTCACAGTATCTATCACACTAGTGTCTTTTGTCAAAATCTCAAGAGTACTCCCTCATGGGTTATAAATACCATCGAACTATTAGTTTGAGGCAGATGGCTCAGGGTGCACATGGATGATGAGACAAGCAACTGGCTTCCCAGAATTTGTTATAGCCCCAACCCTTTTCAATCTCTATAGCAACAATGTGCTTCTAACCCTACTTTGGAAATTCATCAATTCTGACGATATCTGCTTTGTCTGTTAGGCTTCAGTGAGTTGTTTAATTGTGCATTTATGGCAGCACTGCAGAGCTTAGATCTGATCCATTGGTTATGGAATTGCTTAGCTCTATCTATTATTTACTGCTTTTGCTGTTTTGGCGTGTAAATAGTTGTGTTGTAGCTTCAGTAGGTTTGCACCTCATTTTTGGATAAAGCCAGTGTTGCTCCTGGCATATGCTCCTGCACTCTTCCTTGAACTATCTTGTATTTAGTATGCTAAAGCCAACATAAATGTCACCTACTGCTGCTGACAGCAATTATAATAACTTGCAGAATGAAAGCCAAAAGCAGATGTTGGAAATCTGAAAAGAAACTGTAAATGCTGAAAAAATTCAGCAGGTCTAGCAGCATCTGTGGAGAGAGAAAATAGTTAACATTTTGAATCCACATGACTCTTCAGACAACTTAGTGTTATGAAATGTTTTGAGGCACTTTGCAGGAATATTCACACTGAACCAAAGAAAGAAACATTGACAATTTTTTTAAAAAACTTTCATGGGATGTGGGCGTTGCAGACTAGCATCCTTAATTGCAGCCTCTCTCACCTTAGTTCTTTTGTCCATGTTTGAACCAAAGCTGTACTGAGATCAGAGCTGAATGGCCTCGGCAGAACGCAGATAGAATGTCAGTAAGCAGGTTATTTCCCAGCAAGTGCTCCTTGATATCATTATTGATGATCCATTCCACCACTTCTTACTGACAGTAACAGTAGAGATGATTGGCCAGGATGGATTGTCCTTTTTCTGAACAGGACAAACCTGTGCAATTTTTCACATTGCTGGGTAGATGTCAGCGTTGTAGCTATACTGAAACAGCTTGGTTGAGGGAGTGGCAAGTTTGCAACCATTATTTTCAGCACAGTTGCCAGAATATTGTCAGGGCTCATAGCCTTTGCAGTATCCAGTGCTTTCAGCAATTTCTTGATATGTGAACTGAGTCAAATTGGCTGACACTGACATCTGTGATGCTGCGAATCTCAGGAGGAGGCTGAGATGGACAATTCAGTCAGCATTTTGGAGCTTGTAACTGATGCCTTATTTTTTACACTGATGTGCTGCTCCCTCATTATTGAAGATGAGGATATTTGTGGAACTAATGAATCGTTTAATTGTCTATCACTATTTGTTACTAGCTGAGGCAGAATTGCAGAGCTCAGATCTGATGTGTTCGTTGTGGAATTGTTTGACTATCCCTTGTTGTTTGTGCTGTTTGGTACACAAGTGGCCCTGTGTTGTACCTTCACCAGGTTGGCATGCCATTTTCAGATATGTCTGGTGCTGATCCTAGCATACTTTTGTGCAATCTTCATTCACTTAAGGTTAATCCCCTGGCTTGGTGGTAATGGGGGAGTGGGGAATATATTGGCCCATGAGATACAGATTGTAGTTGAATACAGATCTGCTGCCTGTGGCCGAAGTGTCTCATGGGTACCTGGTTTTGAGTTACTAGTTCAAATTCTACCTGATTTGGCATGGTGGCAGTGCCAGACAAGTCAATAAAGGGTATCCACAATGTGAAGATGGGATTTCGTCATCACATGAACAGTGTGTTGATCACTCCTAATGATACTGTAATGATGTAGTTCTGTGCAAACCGTTATTCTCCTGAGATGGCTGCTGGAACCAATAATGATTGAGGAATTATTTAATTGATCTGCCAGATAATGATGATACTGTCAGAGAATAAACAGCACGTGCATGTACATTGTTGTTTCAATCCATTTCTTTTTTGTTTGAGGCCTAAGATGAAATATTTCGGCGGAAATCCCATGTGCCAATTTTTGTTATTGGCTTGCATGAAATCAAATAGCTTAATACACATGCAGCACTATTCCATAATTTTATTTGGGTTTCTTGAGCACAAGCATGTATGTTGAAATAGATTAGAAATCTTTTCAAGTACACTTGCTATAAAATTTAATCCCAGTATGTGGACAACTGCATTTGCAGTGTTTATTCGATGCCTCTTTCACATTCTGATGCTTAAGGTTGGCAGTATCTTCAAATCAGTTCTGGGGTCAGAATCTGTTCTGAGTTTGAAGTGATGCACTTGTCCGGAAAGTCTCAGCACATCGTACTCTGGAATTATTTGGGACCCAGTTCTAGGTTTATGTTGCAACTTTAGCTTTTGCTTCAACATTTAAGCTAAAATGCATTTTTAAGAGCTTAATACAATTTGCTCATCTTCACAGCCAATGTTGCTGCAGCAATCTGGAATAAAAAGTCTAATGATTACTATGAAACCATTGTCAATTGGCTTAAAAATCCATCTGGTTCACTGATGTTCTGCAGGGAAGAAATGTGCCTTCCTTATGTGATCTGGGCTACATTTGACTTCAAACATATAGCAATGTTATTGACTCTTAAATGCCCTCTGAAATGCCATTCAGTTAGGGATGGGCAATAACTGTAGGCCCAGCCAGTGACACCCATATCCCATAATGAAAAAAAAGAACCCTGTAAACTGGGAGGGTCAGCAGCTAGTTGAGAATTAAAAATATTTACATTGCATTATGTATATCGTAAATTTAATTTGTCAAGCAGCACTTAAATGTACGAATCTTGTTCGTTGAAAATTGCAAGTAATGTAGAATAATAGGGATAGGATGGATCTATTTCTATGGTAAGACTGAGATTAGCACATCATATATCAACACGATTGTGAAACATCCTACGTTTAAACTTGATTGGTTTGAAATGAGTTGGTCAGAGCCAACTGTATTTTGTGGTGGGGCTTCTGCTGCAAAATAGACCGTGTTTTATTGTATACTTGTAACTTAATTGAGCTTGATAAATAAAAGTATAATTGCTGTTTAATGGTTTCCTAATTGTGAAAAGCAAATTTGTTTATTCCAGCTCAAGATGGATAAAGTGTGTAACATACCGATGTAATGAGGAATTGACAGGAAAATTTCAGTTAATTTAAATGATCAAAGCCAGCCATTTGTGGAGAATTTCTGATGGTAGCCTATGAGACACCAAAGATTTCCTTGGAAACCAGTATCTATTAACTCTTGCCTTTTTCGTTTTTGTTTCATTTATGTTACATTACTGCACCCCAGACTGGGAACCAGACTGGCTAAAGTCTGGTTCCCACTTGCAAATAAACACACACATTATTTCCAATCACATGCCAGTAATTTCAGTGTTGATTGCTTTAATTGGAAGGTGATTAGTATTGGGTAACTATGTATCTTTACTCTCTCTCTCTCTCTCTCTTGTCTTTGAGTTAACAGAATAAAAGTTTTTTGCTAAGTACTAGAGGATGCTGGATCAATGATTCATTTCTACGTACATAGGTAGCAGTTACAGTCTGTTATGGGCAGTTGCCAGATGCATATACTTCACAGTTTCTGATGAAAAATTTGTTGATGTGTCCTTGTGCACCTCTTTGTGAATAGTTGCAGAGAAACACTCTAGATGTTAGGGATGTGTTGGTTGCCCTTTTGTCCATGGAAGAGCTGTAGCCCAAATAAACCAGACAGGAGGGAAGAAAAACAAGAGAATTCACAAAGTAAAGAAAAAAAATCTTGTTGACCTATTTTGAACCTTTGAAACAACAATAATTTAATTCCATGCTTTAATAACGGTCAAATTACCAATTAAAAAGCATCAGTTACACACCTTCATGTACAGTAAAAGGGTGACTTCCTTCACTTAAGCTCTTATAGGAAATGGTGATAGTGGGTCTGCAGCAGAATTAATTTGTGGACCAGATTCAATCTAGAATTGAACAGGCAAACACAGACTCTGTGTCATGTATTATTGGAGTATAATGATCCATTGTTTGTCCATGGTTTACCTTGAGTTAGCTAACTTCAGTAAATGTAATAGTAGAGATACCAAAGTTGCCTTCCATAACTGCTGAGTAATCTATGTAGAATTTTTTTGTCTGATTCTCCACCTCTGTAAACCTCTGTGCAGATACCATGCATCTGACACCACTTGCCCAACATCCTTATCCTTGCTAGCTGTTATTGATTCCTGATATCCAATTACTTGTAGGTTCAAAATTCTTAAATTTGCACTTAAATTCTTCTCCAGGCTTGTTCATCTTGACTACCTGAAATACTGCAACCATCCTACACTAAAAGAAGCTTTCTCTGATTCTGGCCACGTGTGCTTTCTCTTATCCATTTACTCTTCGTATTAGCAATGCTTTCAGCCACTTTGCATCTCTCTCTCCCTCAGTTCCCTGTCTCCTCTCCAGTGTAGGGTATTACTCTGTAATAGAGGCACAATGTAAATTCAAGTTCTTATTTTCTCTTCCAGTTAATTTTCCCCTCCTGGAAAGTGCACATATTTGTACACGATTGAGCTTACCCTGAGTTCCCTAAATTTGAATGATCATTTTCCTCTTATTATCTAGGCAAACAGATGAGGAGCAATAGTGATTTTGATGAGATTACCAAAGAGAAGCCACCATGTTTGCATCTTAGCACAAGTAACGTCATTCAAGAAAGTAAAAGGACCTGGGATGGAACCCAGTTCAACTTCTGAAGTTTTGTTTCTGTTGTGGATGCAAATTCTTTCATGACACTCTGTGCTGCCATACATATTGTAATGATTGAAAACAGCTTGATGTTTCATTTCTGATCCTGTCTGGTTCTATTCTTAAGCTATCTAGTCATAGCCAGAGAATCATCTGTAATTGCTTCTCTTCCTGCACTGCTGCCTCTTGTGCCAGAGAATCTATCCACGACTTCATCCAAAAATCCAAGCTAAGGACACTGCAGGCACCATTCCACCGCTACCTCTGTCAACTACTGTACTGCTTTTAAATTGTCTGATATCCAACACTGGCTAAGCAATTAAAAAAACTATTCATTTATACAACACTTTTCAATACGACAGAACATCGCAAAGTGCTTTACAGCCAATAAATTACTTTTGAAACATAGTCACTGTTGTAAAACACAGCAACCGATTTCTGATTTAGTGATATTGATTGAGGAATAAATATTGGCAAGCATGCTGAGATATTCCCTACTCTCCATTGAGATATTTCCATTCATCTAGGTTTAATTTCTCATCTGAAAGGACAGCACCTCCTATAGTGCAAGAAGCCTTAGGTACTACACGATCATCAGCCTTGATTTTTAGAACATCGAACACTACCCAAACAGGCCCTTCGGCCCACAAGTTGCACTGATCATATCTATACTACCAGACTATAGAACTATCTGTAACTCCCAATCCCATTAAATCCCATGCACTCATCCAGGAGCCTCTTAAAAGACTCCAGCCAGTTCGCTTCGACCACCACCGATGGCAGCTGATTCCACTCGCCACCTTCTGAGCGAAAAACGTATCCCTAACATCTCCTATGTACTTGCTCCCCAGCACCTTGAACCTGTGTCCCCTCGTAGCAACCATTTCAGCCCTGGAAAATAGCCTTGAGAATTCACTGTATCTATGCCTCTTAACATTTTATAAACCTCTATCAGGTTATCTCTCAACCTTCGTCTCTCTAGGGAGAAGAGATCTAGCTCCCTTAACCTATCTTCATAAGGCATGCCTTCCAATCCAGGCAACATCCTTGTAAATCTCCTCTGCACCCTCTCCAATAACTTCCACATCCTTCCTGTAGTGAGGCGACCAAAACTGTGCCCAGTACTCCAAGTGGGGTCTGAAAGTGTCTTTATAAAGTTGCACACTACCTCCTGACTCCTAAACTCAATCCCTCGATTAATGAAGGCCAGTACATCATACACCTTCTTAACCACATTCTCCACCTGCAAGGCCAATTTAAGAATCCTATGGTCCTTTTGCTTTTCAACACTGCTAAGATTCATGCCCTTGATATTTTGTGCTCAATCCTGGAGTGTGACTTGAACTTGCAAACTTGTGACTAAAGTGCTACCAAGTGAATCATGGCTGACACTCTTGTCTTTGGTCCCTGCCATAAACTTCCTTTGCTAGCCACCATCTCCATTCAATTCATTGAAAACAATCTGAGGTTGAACCAGGCTGTTCTCAACATTGGTGTCAACTTTAATCCTGAAATGTGCTCTTGATTGCATAATTGCAATGTTGTTAATATTGCTGTTTCCATCTCTGTAACATTGGTTGATTCTGCTTCACTTCACCTTTCTGCTGGAACCCTCAGCTGTTCTTCTGTTATCCACAGACTTTACTATTCCAATGCACACTTGGCCTCCCACGTTATACCCTCTGTAAACTTGAGGTCATCCAAAACACTGCTGCCTATATCTTAACTGACACCAAGTTCCATTCATCATACCTTACATTTGTTACCTGCACTAGCATCCAGTTAGGCAACACCTTGATTTTAAAATTCTCATTCTTGGTCTTGTCTTTTCCTATATAACCTCTTTCAGTCCTACAACTCTCAGATATCTGCACTCCTTCAACTGAGCATTTTCAGTTATAATTACTTCACCATTGGTGGATATACATTCAACTGCCAAGATCCGGAGCTCTGGAATTCCCTTCCTAAACTTCTCTGCCTGCTTTCCTTCCTATCTTTCCTCCTTAAAATTTAGCTGTTTGATTAGCTTTTGGTCACCTATTCTAATATTTCCTTATGTGCTTTGGAGTCAGATTTTTAGAAATAACATCATCATCTCCTCCTCCGTACCTGTTTTGTGCCTTGGGAAATTTTACAACATTGAAGTTTTAAAGTTTATTTTAGTGCCTCAAATAGGTTTACATTAGCATAGCAATGAAGTTACTGTGAAAATCGCCTAGTTGCCTCACTCTGGCGCCTATTCGGGTATGCTGAGGAAGAATTTAGCTTGGCCAATGCACCTAACCAGCACATCTTTCGGACTCTGGGAGAAAACTGCAGCATCCAGAGGAAACCCACCTCGACACAGAGTGAACATGCAGACTCCGCAGAGGCAGTGACCCAAGTCAGGAATCGAAGCCAGTGAGGCAGCAGTGCTAATCGTTGTGCTCCTCCAATGTGCTATGTAAAATCTCATGACATTTGGCTTGTGGACAGCACTCTGTTTTTATGTATCTGTATCAAACTTCATATAATGAACACAGCACTTTTTGGCTTATGCCACTTTGAAAGAAAGTGAAGAAATTTTAGATCTTGTAGATTGAAAGACAGCTGGTTTGAGTTGTAAACAGTTACAAAAATTAGGTTCAAAAGGTTTTGCAAAACATTAGTTAACCATCCTGAGCATCATCAATATTCAGTGTTTGGTTTAGAACAGTTGCAGTAACTTTGAAGTTAGAAATGGGCAGTTAGTATTTTGACATCAACCTTAAAAATAATCACTAAGGTGAAAAGACTGTAGGAATGCTCTGCAAATGATCCAAGGTTAGAATAGCACCTTTGTAATTGGGACTAAGAGTTATATTCTAGGAGAAATATAGTAAATATTCAATATAATTCATAAAATATAGCAAATCTAACTAATTTATTGTGCAGTTTAATCCTCAAATTCCAGTCTATCTTTTTGGGCACATTGTTACAGGAATTAATGCATTTAATTGATTGAAAATGTTTTGACATTTTCACATGGAATATTTTAAAAAATTTTTTAGGACTTTAGGTTCTGACCTTAAAACTAATTTTTTTCTGAAATTCTTGAACAATCTAATGGCAATTAAGAATACATAAATGATCCGTGTGCCTGTTTAAAAGATCATTTCTAAAAACATGGGAGCACTGTATCGGAATTCTTCAAAGGATTGCTTTGTTAAAAGGATACTACCAGACCGATCATTAGTCATAGCTCCCAGAGTTCTAAGTTACAAACACCTTAGCCGTAAGTGATGGTCTTTCACATCAATGAAAAGATGTCTGAACTTTAGCTCCCTGGCAATGCATTCTATAATACATAAATATTCATCACATTAACAGCGTCCAACTAAAAGAAAATAAAACATACACACTACTGTTGCAAAATTATTATTTTTGATAATAGAGTTTTTTGTATATCCCCATTCATTCTAATGGTTAACTATTGCACTTGAGAAATTATCCACTTTTGCCATATCCAATGACCTGTGAAATTTCTGCTTCCGTGCCTTTTGGATAAAAAAAGGAATCCTTCTGTATTTAAATATTGCAGCGGACTTTTGCAAAGGAAGGTAGACTTGCATTTATATACCTACCGTCTTTTTGTGACTACCAAATGTCCTGAAGTGTTCCACAATCATTGAAGTACTTTTGAAGTATAGTCACTGTTGTAATGTAGGAAATGCAGGCAACTAGTTTGCACACAGCAAGCTCCCACAAACTGTAATGTAATAATTGATTGTTGGTTGAGGAATAAATACTGATCACGACATAGAACATAGAACATTACAGGGCAGAACAGGCCCTTCGGCCTTCGATGTTGCGCCGACCAATTAAGAAAAAGCAATGACCCTCTAACCTAAACCATTCCTTTTTCGTCCATAAACTTATCTACTAACCTCTTAAACGCCACCAAACTTGGCGCATCTACAACTGCAGCAGGCAGGGCGTTCCATACCCTTACCACCCTCTGGGTAAAGAACCTACCTCTGACATCCGTCCTATAACTACCACTCCTTAATTTAAAGCTATGTCCCCTCGTGCTAGCTTTCTCCATCCGAGGGAAAAGGCTATCACTGTCCACCCTATCTAAACCTCTAATCATCTTATATGTTTCAATAAGGTCTCCTCTTAGCCGTCTTCTTTCTAACGAAAACAACCTCAAATCCCTCAGCCTCTCTTCATAAGACCTGCCCTCTGTACCAGGCAACATCCTGGTAAACCTCCTCTGTACCCTCTCCAATGCCTCCACATCTTTCTTATAATGCGGGGACCAGAACTGTACACAATACTCCTAGTGCGGCCGCACTAGAGTTTTGTACAGTTGCAACATGACGTTGCGGCTCCGAAATTCAATCCCCTTACCAATAAAAGCTAAGACTCCGTATGCCTTCTTAACAACCTTATCGACTTGATTGCCAACTTTCAGGGATCTATGCACATATATACCAAGATCCCTCTGTTCATCAACACCATTGAGTCCTACCATTAGCCCCATACTCTACACGTTTGTTATTCCTGCCAAAGTGAATTACCTCACACTTTTCCGCATTAAACTCCATTTGCCACCTCTCGGCCCAGCTCTGCAACTTGTCCAAGTCTCTCTGCAAACTATAACACCTCTCTTCACTATCTACCACTCCTCCTACTTTGGTGTCATCTGCAAATTTACTAATCCATCCTTCAATACCCTCATCCAGATCATTTATAAAAATTACAAACAGCAGGGGCCCCAAAACAGATCCTGAGGTACACCACTTGTAACCGAACTCCACGATGAATAATTTCCATCAACCACCACCCTCTGTCTTCTATCAGCTAGCCAATTCCTAATCCAATTAGCTAAATCACTCTCAATCCCATACATCTGCATTTTCTGCAGAAGCCTTCCATGGAGCGCCTTATCAAACGCCTTACTAAAGTCCATATATACCACATCAACTGCCTTACCCCCATCCACCTCTTTGGTCACTTTTTCAAAAAACTCAATAAGGTTAGTAAGGCACGACCTCCCTTCACAAAACCATGCTGACTATCCCCAATCAATTCATTTCTCTCTAAATAACTATAAATCCTATCCCTAATAATTCTCTCCAATACCTTGCCCACAACAGAAGTAAGACTCACTGGCCTATAATTCCCAGGAAGGTCTCTCTTCCCCTTCTTAAACAATGGGACCACATTCGCTATCCTCCATCCTCCGGAACCACACCCGTAACCAACGAGGACCTGAAGATCAGAGCCAGAGGCTCTGCAATCTCCTCTCTTGCCTCCCAGAGAATCCTAGGGTAAATCCCGTCCGGCCCAGGGGACTTATCTAACTTCAAACCCTCGAGAATATCTAGCACATCCTCCTTATCTACTTCGATACTTTCCAGTTTGCTACCTGTATCTCAGTGTTCTCCATAACTACATTTACATCTCCCTGCGTGAATACCGAAGAGAAATATTTGTTCAGTGCCTCTCCAATCTCTTCAGGCTCCATGCACAACTTCCCACTGCTGTCTATGACTGGCCCTAATCTTGTCCTAACCAATCTTCTATTCTTAACATATCTAAAGAAAGCTTTAGGATTCTCCTTAATCCTATCAGCCAAAGTCTTCTCGTGTCCTCTCTTAGCTCTCCTCAATTCACTCTTTAGCTCCCTCCTGGCTAATCTATAGCTATCCATTGCACTAACCGAGCCTTCAAGCCTCATCCTGACATAAGCCTCCTTTTTCCTTTTAACCAGCGAATTAACTTTTTTAGTACACCATGGTTCCCTTACTTGACCATTTCCTCCTTGCCTGACAGGGACATACTTATCAAGGACTCGCAGTAGCTGCTCCTTGAATAAGCTCCACATTTCAGATGTTCCCAGTCCCTGTAGTTTCCTAGTCCAACCTATGCACCCTAATTCTCTCCTAATGGCCTCATAATTACCATTCCCCCAGCTATAACTACTGCCCCCAGGTTCATGCCTATCCCTATCCATCACTAAGGTGAACATAACCGAATTGTGGTCACTATCACCAAAATGTTCACCAACTTCCAAGTCTAACACCTGGTCTGGCTCATTGCCCATTGCGACATTAAGGATAACTCCGCAACTCTTTCCATGACACTTTTTCAAGAATCTTTTCGATCTATCTAAGATGCCAGACAGGGCCTCAATTTAACATCTCATTCAAAAGACAGAACCTTCAACAGTGTAGCACCCCCTCAGTACTACACTGGAGTGTCAATCTTGACTTTGACACTCAAGCCTGAGTGGAAATGAATCCGGAAGCTTGTGATTCTGGCAAGAGTGCTTCCAGTTGAACTGTAGTTGGTAAGTGTCACAGTTCAGATCAGATATAGTAACACAGCAAACATTTTTACAATATACTGTGGTTCCTGATATGAATTAGGCAACATAATTTGTGTATCATTGGTAATTTCAGGTTGTTCATTTAATAAATATTTTAATGATTCACAATCACAGCAGCTGTGATTAATACGAAAATGCACAGCTGTTGTATCAGTGCAGTGAACAAAGGTCTTATACTAAGCCATATGGGCTAGAAGGTTCTGGTTCATCTCAGTTGCAATACTGCAAATGACCTCTGTTCCCCTGTGTTAGAGAGGGGCAAAGATCACAGTTTCATGTTGACCTAAGCTAATAGTACTTCAAGCATTTTGTAAATGAATTGATGCTTGAGAAATATTGGTGCTTAACCGCATAGAGGATCCCTTGAAGCAACTTGTGTGAGTACATGTTATCAATTGGTTTGAATGTCCTTGCCCCAGAGCTTGATTGAAGAAATGATACTATTCCAAGTGACATATCTGCAAGCTTCCAAATATTATTTCAAATAAAGGAAGCCATTAAATGATGAGCAGTAGTATTTCTGAATACACAGGAAACCACTGTTCAGACATTCAAACTGAAAGTTTCTCTCCTCCCCCTCTTGGATTATGTCTTGTTTTGTTTTGGTATGAAAACTTGCCATTGTAAAAATAGGTGCCCAGTCAAATGTAGGCTTTAGAGTTATAACTTTATGAATGTACAACTGCCCCCAATGAATTAATCTGCATTTTACTACATTTTCTCATTTAATGATGTGCCTCCTTCCACCTTTTTTCCTAAACTTGATGAATCTTGCTTTGTTTGTACTGGTCAAATGTTAGAAAACATCTATATGTTTATATTATTTCTAACATAAAACTTAGTGTTAGGTGTGGCTTCAGTGGTAGCATTCTTGCTTCTGAGTTAAAATGTTATGGGTTTGAATATCACCCAAACTTAAACATGTCATATCATTAAAAGAAATTCGCACTTGCCCTCTGCCATGGCACTATTTAGAAGGTTGGCACATTAAGTTTAAAAAAAAATTGGAAGCTCTTACTCATCCAATCTTATTCATCACTCATTCTCTGACAGATTCTTCTAGTTTTATTTTAAATGTTCTTTACTTCATTCTAGTTGGTAAACCCTGTTGAAACACTTTATGCTGCTTTCCATATTTTTTTTCCAGAATCTCTGGTTTCACAATCAATTTTGAAAAATGAACCAAATTTTGAGAGGAAATGCTAGAAATACACAGGACCCTCAGCAAGTGAAAAGAGGAAAAAGATCTTCTTTATGTTTTGTATTTTCCCCAAACCATCTTATTTTGTTCATTCCTTTTAAAGGTTTATTTACCAATTACTAGTTCTAATGAAGAACTTGCAAACAAAATGTTAACCTGTCTTCTTTCTTAAGCTGCTGATGGGCATTCTTTATTTTTGGAGCAGTTTCTGGTGCCATTGACAATTGACCTTTGAGCCTCTATTGGCTCCAAGTGCCAAGATACACTAAGTTTTTAAAGGTGGAAAGAAGCATAGATAGATAAAGGTAGAAAAGATGGCAGGGTTAGAATTGGAGTTTGAGGATAAGGCTGAAGTGGTTACATACTGTTATCACAAAAAAGCAAGAATATTGGAAATTCACCAAAGGCCAGAAAGAAGAACACAAGGAAGCACGGGGGTAATAAAAGTCTAGAGTAGTTTGCAGACAGAGTACATGGGCTGAATGGGGATTGGGCTATATTGTTGATGGAGGTTAATAAGAATTGATAATTGGGACTTAGTGCAGACCTGATATAGTATATTATGTCAACTTTCACAGCCTCGTGCATCCCAATTTTTAATCACCTCCACCCTTAACAGTATTTGACTCTATGGCCTGTTGTGCACTAGCTGTATCTTCAGCTGTTTAGACCTTGTACTCTGGTATTTCCTCCATAAAGCTCTGTGCCTTGCCATTTTTTTATCTATCTAGGCCTTGTGCTCCAAAATTTCCTTCCTGAAACTCAGTGCCTTTCTCTCCCTTCCTACTCTTTACACCTCCTTGACCAAGCTTTTAACTCCTGCCATCCAACCAGCGATCCCCACCAATATTTCCTCCTTTGACTTCACGTCCACTTTGGTCTGATTTTGTGAAATGCCGTTGGACCTTTTTATTACATTACAGGTGTAATTATAAGGAACAGTAATTTGTCAAGTTTACTTGCTGAATAAATTATTTTGTGTTGCAGTAGTCTGACTCTGTTTTGCTGAGATAGCACCCACGTTGCAATGAGGAATAAATCAGTTTCTTGGAGATGTCAGAATATGAAGAACTGCAGCTGAGCTTCAAATTCCATGACCTGTTCTTCATTTAGTCTTCTCAATTCCACCATTATCACATTGACCAACTCCACCTTTACCTCAGTGCCTCTGCTATTGAAATTGGAATCTATGCTTTTCTTACCCAAGACTATTGTTTCTCAACCTCACCTCTCCAAATCTCTGTATCTTTTCAAAAAACCTTTTTGAACCCATCTTGTCAGATAAGTTTTGTTATCTGTCCTAGTCTAATTTCATTCAATTATCTGTCTCTCTTCGTGAGATGCCTTGGGATCATTTTTATATTGAAAATGTATCAATAGACGTGATCAGTTATGGGCTGAATGGCTTGATCCGATGTTGTAAGATTCTTTGATTTTATGAATGGTGCCATGGGATATTTTATGCCCATTTACGAGAATAGATACAACTCAATATCCCTGAATATTGCAGTGTGTGGAATGGGAATCCTGTCTTTTTAATCAGAATGTGAACTCCTGTCTGCGTCGGTTTGGTGAACCATAAAGACTTTCGCCCTTTAGTTACTCTCCCAAACAGACAAATTTTCTCTGTGATATATACAGTGATATTTTAGGGAAGCCTGTAATCTGATCCTCTCCTCACTTGCTCTCTCAAAACTCATTTGCTGGCAATCTGAATCACATGGGCCTTCTTGGGCCCAAGTAAAAGTGTTGATTACAAAAACAGAAAATGCTGGAAAATCTCAGCAAGCCTGACAGCATCTGTGGAGAGAGAATAGAACCAACATTTTAAATCTGGATGAACTTCTCTCAAAGCAAAGAGCAAAGAAAATCAGGTGAGATTTATTCTGGGGGCAGGGGGAAGCTGTAATTGGACAAAGGAAATGTAAATGAGGATGAAGGCTGTGAAAAATGCTAAAAGTGTTCATTAAGTGAACAGAATGTGCGAATGGCAGAATAGCGGTACAGATTAAGTGCTGATTAGCTATTCTTTAGATCCCATCTACAGTTTCCTGGAATCAAATGGACAGTATAACAATGTGCAACCTGACAGTTACAACACCTTCATGGCACTTTGGTAAATACAATAAGTCATTTCACAACAGCAGGTTCACGTCCAACAGATTTATTTGATAGCAAAAACCATTAGCTTTAGAACTGTCCACTAACCTGACAAATGGAGAACTCTCCACTCACGTGACAAGGGGTGAGAGCCCAAAAGCTTGTGGCTTTTTCTACCAAATAAACCTATTGGACTTTAACCTGGTGTTGTGAAATGACTTACTGTGTTTACCCCAGTCCAACGCTGGCATTTCCATATCATGATTACTTTGGTGAATGCCAGTCTCACCACTGTAAGCACGGATTCTGTTGCTTTTGTGTCTCAGTATGAACGCCAAACACATTCTTCCCAGAAAAGCAACCCAAGCCTGCCTTTAATCTTGAACAGCCATGTCACCCAGAACAGGTCGGATGACTCCTTTCATCTTATCCAAAACATCATCATCTTCATCATCGTAACACAAATGATAGACAGAACATATGGAACATAGAGTTTCACAATATACGAGATGTGCCCTGTTGGGCATTGTAGAAACACCAGCATAAGGTGTTCACTGTGTGAAGGAATGTTAGGTGATCTGAATGTGAAAGATGATCACTTGGCCAAATATGGGTTAATGAAGAAAAACTGTTATTGATTTGTTAAAATGAAATAATACTTAACTAACTAAAGTTCTTTTGAGATGAGGATTATTGTGGATAATAAGGTTGATCTACAGTTGGAGTGAAGTTCCACCTAATAGGCTTGAGGGCAGAGTTGAAGCCCATGGAATGAAAAGGAAGTGGCAGCATACATACGTAAGTGAAAGGAAACTGAGCAGTGTGAAGTAATACATTTTAGTAAGAAGAACATAAAATAAAAGGTATAATTCTGAAAGGGATACAAGAGCAGAGATCCCTGGGGGATTTGCAGGAGTTTTTGAGAACATGATTAATAAGGCATTTGGACTTTATAGATAGGGATATGAGTACAAAAGCCTGGAAGTTCTGGTAAACGTTAAGAAATATTGGTTTACGGCCTCAACTGGAGTAATTCTGGCTACTAAGCTTTAAGAAGGATGTGAAGGCATTAGAGAGAGTGCAAAAAAGATTTATAAGAATGGTTGTTGGGATGAGGGATGTCAGTCTCATGGATAGATTGAAGAGGCTGTGACTGTTGTCTTTAAAGAGAGGGCTGAGAGGAGATTTGATTGGACATCTTCAGAATCACAGATTTAGATAGGGAGAAATAGTTCTCATTAGTGGAAGGGACAGTTCCCGGTGGTGAATATGTGGAGAGCAATAGAACCATCAATTTAAAATGAACAGCAAAAAAGGAAAAACATTTTTACACAACAAATGGTTAGGATCTGGAATGCCTTTTTCCTGCATGAGTGCAGGGGAGGCAGAATCACTCTTGCCTTTCGAAATGGAATTTAAAAGCATGTATAATGGAAAGATGCTGATTTAAGACAAGACGTTGCACTCTGTCACGGATACTAGCTGGAAAGAAACACAGCTGCTTATAACCAGAGCTTTCAAAGTGTATTTTTGTGGGGAATAATTGCAGAATTGCTTGTGAAAAAAGGATTGATAGTAGATGGTTAAGTTTTACTGTGAAAAGTGTACTCTACCGTCAATAAGGCTTGCTGGAAGCATATGGCGGCATGCACTTGATCATAATAACAATTACATAAGCAAGCATTGACAGGTAAATCCCTGTGATTGTTTTCTCAGAGAGAGGAGAGGGGGAAATGGGGCATGGAGGATTGGATGATGACCCCGATAAATATTACCTGACAACCACTGTGGGCACACTCCCTGGAAGTCATAGAACCAGCCGAATTTTAAAATTTGCATATATGTGATCCATCTGTTGTCACCATGCTGTGCAGCCCTGAATTGTGCTTGTACAGATGCTTGCACATCTAACTATAGAATCAGGCTGAAATAGACTCATCCTGGAAAATTTTCTTTTAATGAATAAAAATTAAACTGTTCTTAAAGGATTAACCAAAATATAATGGAATTAGTTTGAACATCCATAAAATATTAAGTTGTCAGCAAGGTAGAATAAATAAAACAATTTTTAAAAAATACCAAAACCAAAACTTAAAAGTTGTTGAATTTTAACAAGTTCTTGCAATCTTGTTATATGCTTCAGAACTACATTCTTAATACCCTGTTTAGGAAGTCTAATACAACCCCAGGGCCTCCCAAAGGAAAATTACCACTTTTGTTGGGTAATCACTGGTGTAATATATTTCAGATTCCTTTCAATTACTTCATTGGTTACCAAATACTACCATCTATAGATGGTAGGATCTGACCAGTGCACAAGTGCAGACCGTCGTCTTCTGTTGACAAGAGACACAGTGATTTATTAATTGAATTTAGTGGTGGGATTTGAACCCATTTCTTTAGAGCATTAACCTGCCTCTCAGCATTTTTAACAGGAATGTTACCACAATGCCACCATCTTCATTATTTTGAAATATTGGACATGAAGCATGCTTTGCTGCTTTTCTTAAAAGTTCATTCTATTTTAATTTCGCTCACCTCACTTCTGGTTACTCCAAGCCTTTTCCACATACTGACATTTCCTAGCATCTATAGATTACTGCATTTTTTCTTGTCTAACCCTTTCTTTAAAAATAAGAAATATGATAATGCAATATCAGCTACATGTTTAATTACCATATGTAGATCATTCAGTTCTGAGAATTGAAGCTCTTGGAATGATAATTGAAGATGGTGATATATTCAGGTGGGTGATTTATATTCCCTATGAACAACTTTAAAGCTGGACAGAACCTAAATGTAAAAGTATTTTCTATTTTACGCTTTTATGTCAGTGTTAATTTTAGTAAGTCACTACCTCTCTAAAACAATCTAGTTATTTTAACAATGAATTAAAAAGATGAACTTGAACTTGAATGTAAGCAGCGTTTAAATCCATGCTGGAGGCATCTAGTCTTAGAAAGCGAATGCTTTTGTATCTTCGGCAGTAGAGCTTCTGTTCCTTTCCTCCTGGCGGTATTTGGTAACCAATGAAGTAATTAAAAGGAATCTGAAGTATATTACACCAGTGATCACCCATCAAAAGTGGTAATTTTCCTTTGGGATGCCCTGGGGTTGTATGAGGCTTCCTTATAAACGATATTAAGAATGTAGTTCTGAAGCATATAACAAGATTGCAGGAACTTGTTAAAATACAACAACTTTTAAGTTTTGGTTTTGGTATTTTTTAAAAATTGTTTTATTTATTCTACCTTGCTGACAACTTAATATTTTATGTATATTCAAACTAATTCCATTATATTTTGATTAATCCTTTAAGAGCAGTCTAATTTTTATTCATTAAATATGAGTCTCTTTCAGCCTGATTTTATAGATAATGAAGTTGGATTTCATTTCGTTATACTTTTTGCTGCGGCTTTTAAAAATCTCCTTTAACAGTTAAACAAATGAAAGCTTTGGGTGTAAGTTAAGTTTATGCTAGTCTGTTGAATTTATTGCAGCTCTAGTCACAATGTTAATTAAAACGAGAAATGTTTAATTCTAACCTGTGTGCTTGATGAATATTGAAACTATTTTGGAAGTGTAGGAGCAGAGGAAATAAGTGAGAAAATGGGCAAGCTTTGGAGCTAAGATTAGACAGCTGGCAATGTTGCTGCCCTCTGCTTCTTGTTTTGTCTTTGGCAATTGGTGCTAGTGTTTAAGGATTGCAGTTAAACTCTCCCTCCCACTCCATTGTAACCAGGCTTATTTATTTGGCTGACTACTGTGCTACTGTGCAACAAATGTAGATTCGCAGCTCTATGTTGATC
Organism: Sphyrna mokarran; assembly: GCA_024679065.1. Classification (NCBI taxonomy): domain Eukaryota; kingdom Metazoa; phylum Chordata; class Chondrichthyes; order Carcharhiniformes; family Carcharhinidae; genus Sphyrna; species Sphyrna mokarran. The sequence goes on along the minus strand of JAGIQG010000020.1, from coordinate 46,279,858 downwards.
TTTTTTATGAACAGAAATGCTCACAACAAAATATAACATTAAAAATATACATTTTACTGCACGATAAAACAATTGTGCAATGATGTTGGGGGTTAAAGATTTTTGAATTGGCTTCTTTACAGCTGTTTAATTTTGAATGCGGTTACTGGTATGATTGAACGGCTGCCAGCCCCAGTCTAAACCAGGAGTGTTGTTGTTTCCTTCTCTTGATGGAGTGCCAAGTTTCCATCTTGCTGTGGGGGGGAAGGAGGGAGTCTTACATCAGTCTTTCAAAGATTGACATTGACTCTGTTCTGCTGACTGGCTAAACTCTAAAAAAGCCAGTCGAGAATTGCACCATGTGTGGTTAATAACTTTAAGACTGCAAAGTAAAGCTTTGAACTTGGCGATGTTTAAGTTGCGTTCAAAAATAATTCAAAATTAACCTCCTAGAAAACCTTTCCACCTGCTCCAACTCCTATCACCAAACAATTATTTTGCCTCTTGTGGCTCTATTTGTTTCACTCCACTCTTGCCTCTGAATTAGAAAGTTGTGGATTCAGATACAATGCCAGGATCAAAGTACATACTAGGACTGATATTTCAGAGAAATGTAGTACTGGGGGGAAACTGGACTGTCAGGGTTACGTGATGTTAATTCTGCCTGTTCAACTAAACATTGCATATCATCATAGGATTCCCTAAGGCAAAAGGGAGTTATCCTAGTGATGTGGGTGACTTTTATCTCTCAATTAATGCTATCAGAGTAGATGAGCTGGTCACTTGTTGCTGTTTGTTGGGACTGAGGCATGCACAAATTGGTTATGATCTATTTATCTGAGGAAGGATGTTCTTGCAGCAAAGGTTTACCAGACTGATAACTAGGATGGTGGGACCGATGCATGAACAGAGTTTGAATCAGTTAGGATTGTATTTGCTGGAGTTTAGAAGAATGAGGGCGGAATCTCATAGAAATCTGTAAATTTCTAACAAGACTGGATGGTTTGATGTGGAATGAATATTCCCAATGGCAGGGGTGGCTGGAGACAGGGGTCACAGTCTGAAGAAATGGTGTTGATCATTTAGGATTGAGATGAGGAAATATTTCTTCACCCAGGTGAGCCTGCAAAATTCTGTACCACAGAAACCAGACAAGGCAAAAACATATTTTCAAGAAGGAGTTGTACATAGATCTGGGAGGGTGAAGGTGATCAGAGGAGAGGGGGGAGGTGGGAACAGGTTACTGAGTTGGATGATCAGCAATGATCATCTCTGTTTTTTTTAAACTTTTAAAAGCGGAAACAGGAAGTAGTCACAGGGAGGCCTGTGCAGGAGTTTTATTTTTCACCTGGATCTCCATAAATTGGGAAGGTGAAGAATCCCGATACTCTACACGTGTAGAGTATCCCAACCCTCCCCCCTCCTCTAACCTAATAAAAAAAAAAGGAGAGCAACGAGGAGTGTGAGCAGGTAAGTTTAAGTTTATATTTGTTTCTGTGTAAAGGAAGTAATAGGGATGGCAGTGCAGGCAGTGCGATGTACCTCCTGTGGGATGTTTGAGGTGAGGGACACTGGTAGTGTCCCAGCTGATTACACCTGCCAGAGGTGCATCCAGTTCCACCTCCTTGAGGACCGTGTTAGGGACCTGGAGCTGGAACTGGAGGAACTAAGAATTATTAGGGAAGCAGAGATGGCTATTGATAAAAGCTACAGGGAGATAGTTACTCCTAAATGTGATACATGGGTGACTGTTAGAAGGGGAAAGAAGCAGTCAGTGCAGAGTTCCCCTGAGGCTATTCCTCTACGTAATAAGTACTCTGCTTTGGATGCTGTGGGGGATGAAGATACAACCGGGGTAAGCCATGGAGTACAGGTCTCGGGAGTTGAGCCTGTCCTTGATGCTCAGGTGGGAAGGAGGAAGAAAAGATCTGGATTAGTGATTGGGGACTCACTAGTTAAGGGGATAGATAGAAGAGTCTGTGGGAAGGAGCGGGACTTGCGGTTGGTATGTTGCCTCCCGGGCGCTGGGGTCAGTGATGTCTCTGACCGAGTGTTCGGGATCCTTAAGGGGGAGGGGAACCAGCCCCAAGTTGTGGTGCATGTAGGTACCCGTGACGTAGGTAGGAAAAGGGATGGGGATATAAAGCAGAAATTCAGAGAGTTAGGGTGGAAATTTAGGGCTAAAACAAACAGAGTGGTTATCTCTGGTTTGTTACCTGTGCCGAGGGATAACATAGAAAAGAATAGGGAGAGAGAACATTTGAACTCATGGCTAAAGGGATGGTGCAGGAGGGAAGGGTTCAGGTATTTGGATAATTGGGGCTCATTCTGGGGAAGGTGGGACCTCTACAAGAGGGATGGTCTGCACCTGAACCGGAGAGGTACCAATATCTTGGAGGGTAAATTTACCAGTGATATTCGGGAGGGTTTAAACTGATTCGGGGGGGGGGATGGGAACCTGAATTGTTGTGCCAGTATACAGGAGGATGTGAATAGGGAGGTCACGGATAAGGTTTCTTGGTCGCAGCAGTATAGTGGCAAACGGGAGGGTGGTTTGAAGTGTGTGTACTTTAATGCGAGGAGCATACGCAACGATGAACTTGCAGCCTGGATTGGTGCTTGGGACTTCGATGTTGTGGCCATTTCAGAGACGTGGATAGAGCAGGGGCAGGAATGGTTGTTGCAGGTTCTGGGATTCAGATGTTTCAGTCAGAGCAGAGGTGGTAGTAGAAGAGGGGGAGGAGTGGCATTGTTAGTTAAGGACAGCATTACGGTGGCAGAAAAGACGTTTGATGTGGACTTGTCTGCTGAGGTAGTGTGGGCTAAGATTAGAAACAAGGGAGGAGAGGTCACACTGTTGGGAGTTTTTTTATAGGCCTCCAAAAAGTTCCAGAGAAGTAGAGGAAGGGATTGCAAAGTTGATCCTGGATAGGTGTGAAAGTAACAGGGTAGTTGTAATGGGGGACTTTAACTTTTCTAATATCGATTGGAAAAGCTATAGTTCAAGTATGTTCGAGGGGTCAGTTTTTGTTCAATGTGTGCAGGAAGGTTTCATGACTCGGTATGTAGATAGGCCAACAAGAGGTGAGGCTATATTGGATTTGGTACTGGGTAATGAACCAGACCAGGTGTTAGTCTTGGAGGTGGGTGAGCACTTTGGTGATAGTGACCATAATTCGGTTACGTTTACCTTAGTGATGGAAAGGGATGGGCACATACCGAATAACAGTAGTTATAGTTGGGGGAAAGGTAATTATGAGGCTATTAGGAGAGATTTAGGATACATAGGGTGGAGCAGGAAATTGGAGGGGCTGGGGACATCTGAAATGTGGAGCATATTTAAGGAACAGCCTCTGCATGTCCTTAATGAATATGTACCTGTCAGGCAGGGAGGAAGTGGTCGAGTGAGGGAACCATGGTGTACTAGGGAAGTTGAATCTCTGGTGAAGAGGAAGAAGGAGGTTTATATAATGATGAGACGTGAAGGCTCAGTTAGGGCACTGGAGAGCTATAAATTAGCCAGGAAGGAGCTGAAGAGGGAGTTGAGAAGAGCTAGAAGAGGACATGAGAAGACTTTGGCGGATAGGATTAAGGAGAATCCTAAAGCTTTTTACAGGTATTTAAATAATAAAAGATTGGTTAGGGCAAGATTAGGGCCAGTCAGAGATAGCAGTGGGAAGTTGTGTGTGGAGCCTGAGGAGATAGGAGAGACACTGAATGGGTATTTTTCGTCGGTATTCAAGCAGGAGAAAGACAATGTTGTCGGGGAGAATACTGCGATACCAGGTTGTAGACTGGGCAGGATTGAGGTTCATAAGGAGGAGGTGTTAGCGAATCTTGAGGTATGAAAATTGATAAGTCCCCTGGGCCAGATGGGATTTACCCTAGGATTCTCTGGGAGGCTAGAGAGGAGATTGCAGAGCCTTTGGCTTTGATCTTCATGTCGACGTTAGCTACAGGTATAGTGCCGGAAGACTGGAGGATGGCAAATGTTGTCCCTTTGTTCAAAAAGGGGAGTAGGGACCATCCTGGAAATTATAGACCGGTGAGCCTGACATCTGTTGTGGGCAAAGTCTTGGAAAGAATTATAAGGGATAGGATTTATAAGCATCTAGAGAGGAATAAATTGATTAGGGATAGTCAGCACGGTTTTGTGAAGGTTAGGTCGTGCCTCACAAACCTTATTGAGTTTTTTGAGGAGGTGACCAAAGAGGTAGATAAGGGTAAGGCAGCTAATGTAGTGTATATGGATTTTAGCAAAGCGTTTGATAAAGTTCCCCATGGTAGGCTACTGCAGAAAGTGCAGATACATGGGATTGAAGGTGATTTAGCAGTTTGGATTAGGAATTGGCTAGCTGATAGAAGACAGAGGGTGGTGGTTGATGGGAAATATTCAACTTGGAGTGCAGTTACAAGTGGTGTACCTCAAGGATCTGTTTTGGGGCCACTGCTGTTTGTCATTTTTATAAATGACCTAGATGAGGGTGTAGAGTGTTGGATTAGTAAATTTGCTGACGATACCAAAGTGGGGGGAGTTGTAGACAGCAAGGATGGATGTTATAGTTTGCAGAGGGACATAGGTTGCAGAGCTGGGCCGTGAGGTGGCAAATGGAATTCAATACGGATAAGTGTGAGGTGATTCACTTTGGTAGGAATAACAGGCATATGAAGTATAGGGCTAATGGAAGGACCCTTAATAGTGTTGTCGAGCAGAGGGATCTTGGGTTACAAGTACATAGCTCTTTGAAAGTTGGCACCCAGGTTGATAAAGTTGTTAAGAAGGCGTACGGTGTGTTAGCTTTTATTGGTAGAGGGATTGAATTTAGGAGCCCTGAGGTTATGTTACAACTGTACAAAACTCTGGTGCGGCCGCACTTGGAGTATTGCGTACAGTTCTGGTTGCCGCATTATAAGAAAGATGTGGAAGCAGTGGAAAGGGTGCAGAGGAGGTTTACCAGGATGTTGCCTGGTATGGTGGGAATGCCTTATGAGGAAAGGCTGAGGGACCTGAGGTTATTTTCATTAGAGAGAAGAAGGTTACGCGGTGACCTAATTGAGGCGTATAAGATGATCAAGGGATTGGATAGGGTGGATAGTGAGAGCCTTTTTCCTCGATGGTGATGACCAACACGAGGGGACATAACTTTAAATTAAGAGGTGGTAGTTATAGGACGGATGTCAGAGGCAGGTTCTTTACACAGAGGGTGGTGAGGGCTTGGAATGCCCTGCCTGCAGCAGTTGTGGACTCGCCTACTTTGGGGGCATTCAAATGTTCGGTGGATAGGCATATGGATGATATTGGAATAGTTTAGGTTAGAGGGTCCACTGGCCGGTGCAACATCGAGGGCCGAAGGGCCTGTATTGTGCTGTAATGTTCTATGATTGCCAAGCAGTTTCGAAGGTCTAAATGGCTTACTTCAGTTCCTGTGTTCTATGTTTCTGTGTTTGTCTACATAATGACAGCAATTGCACTGCAAATATAATTAATTGGCTGTGATGCACTTCGGGGCACCCTGAATATGTAAAAGGGGATATATCATTGTAAGTTTGCTTTAAATAGAGAATTAATTTTGGCATTGACAGGTTTTTGTCAGTGGGCCCTAAATTTGCAGAGATCCTTCTTCTGAGGTTGACTTTGAACTGGGCTCTGTAGCAGTGCTGGTCTGCATTTTAGCAGCAGCTGTAATAACTGCACTTTGTTGTTGAAAGGGAGGCTGCTGTTGACAGTTGCATCTGTGAAGTCTGTGCTGTGGGCTAAATTGGCAAAACTGGAAGTTTCTGACTGGTTGTAATTGATTTTCAAGAGACACTTCTGTTTGCTACAAACAACAAAATCACTAGGGACCTGTGGAAAGTCTCTGACGTGGAAAAGAAAGCAAAGAAAACTACTTGGTAGTATTTGATGTAGCTAAACAAAATTGTAGTCTGAGACTCTTTTTTTATTATGAATTCACGAAACACTTAATTACTCAGAGTCAGTGAAGACAGTATGTTCTAATGAAACATCATAACATTAGCTCATTTTAATCAAAGGGGAGTTTTGTTCGTTTAATTTTACACACATTGTAAGATTTTGTAATAGAAGCAAATCTCTCTACCTTGAGATCAGAAAATAATTTAATCGGGTTGCCTGGGAAAAATGCCATGCTCAATTTCAGATTGTGTTTGTTGGCTTGAACAGTTAAACAGCAATTGGATCCAGACCTTGCAAAAATGTTTACTACTTAGATTTGAGGAATAAGAGTAAAACTTGTAAGTTGTCTGTTGCTCGCTGTTATCATTTAAGTACCTTATCTGGCTGTCGGTGATAAAGACAGACTTTGGAAATATTTATCATGTCACTAGTGCCATCCAAATTGCAGTGTCATCTGTGGTTTATCTTGGAGGCTGAAATGTAGGGTACTAACAATAGGGAAATGTCTGAATGGACTAAGTGTCTGATGTAGGTTTCTTCCCAAAGCCAGTTATACATCCAATTAGCAATTTATAGTGGCTCACTTAATGATTTGCTTCAGAAGCTCCCTAGGGGAGTTTTTACTTTAGAAGCTGAATATTTGAACTTGGGTATCTTTTGATTTCAAGGTCAGTTAGTGGAAAAATCTTGAGCAAATATCAAAAACGTAATGCAGCAATCAAATTCTGACATTTGCTTGCTTTAGTCAAATAATTCAGTAATGCAATGAATAAAGTTTATAGCTTTTTGCTCCCAAAAAAATGATATTGGGATGTATTAAAACCAGCATAAGAAAACTTGTCATATTGAGGTGTTTTGATACCTTAATTCCGTCGTTCTTAGTGTTGGTGTCATACGGGCATCAATTGATACAACTGCATAATAAAGACATAGATTATGCATCATTGCCAGACTTTGAACTGTAAGAAGGCCAACTGAAAAAGAAATCCCCTCAATACTGTCATGGGAAAAAATTAACTGATTTTAGTAACTCAAAAGTGATACCAGTTTATGTGAATTTCCTTGTATGGTCAAATTGTTTTGCAGTGCAAATTGCATCAGAGACACTTTACCCTCCATGGATGTCATAAAAAATGAAACGATGATTTGATTTTGATTTGTTATTGTCACATATTAGAATACAGTGAAAAGTATTGTTTTTTGCGTGCTATACAGACAGAACATACCATTCATAGAAAAGGAAAATAGAGAGTGCAGAATGTAGTGATACAGTCGTAGCTAGGGTGTAGAGAAAGATCAACTTAATGCAAGGTAGCTCCATTCAAAAGTCTGACGGCAGCAGGCAAGGAGCTATTCTTGAGTCAATTAATATGTGACTGTAGACTTTTGTATCTTTTTCCTGACAGAAGATGATGAAGAGAGAATGTCTGGGATGTGTGGATCCTTAGCTGGCTGCTTTGCTGAGGCAGCAGGAAGTATAGACAGAGTCAATGGATGGAAGTCTGATTTGTGTGATGGATTGGGCTATATTCACGACCTTTTACAATTTTTTGCAATCTTGGATAGAGCAGGAGCCATACCAAGCTGTGATACAACCAGAAAGAATGCTTTCTATGGTGCACCTGTAAAAGTTGGTGAGACCCATTGCTGACATGACAAATTTCCTTAATCTTCTAAGAAAGGAGAGGCATTGGTGGGCTTTTTTAACTATAGTGTGCCTGAGGAGACCAGGACAGGTTGCTGGTGATCTAAACACCTGAAAACTTGAAGTTCTTGTTCTTTCCTACTTCGTCCCCATTGATGTAGACAGGGGCGTGTTCTTCTCTATGCTTTTTGAAGTTGATGACAACCTCCTTCATTTTATTGACATTGAGGGAAAGATTATTGTTGTCGCACCAGTTCATCAGATTCTCCATCTTATTCCTGTACTCAGTCTTGTCGTTGTTTTAGATACAATTTACTATAGTGATGTTGTCAACAAACTTGAAAATCAAATGGGAGGGGGATTTGGCCACATGGTCATTGATGTATAAGGAATAAAGTAGGAGGCTGAGAACTCAGCCTTGTGGGGCACGAGTGTTGAGAATAATTGTGGAGGCGTTGTTGCCAATCCTTAGTGATTGTTGCCTGTGGGTTAGGAAGTTCAGGATCCAGTTGCAGAGGGAGGAGCTGAGGTCTGGCCCCTGGAGTTTGGAGATGAGTTTCATCAGAATAATGGTGTTGAGGGCTGAGCTGTAGTCAATAAATAGTAGTCAGACAATGGTGTCCTTGTTATCTAGTGTTCCAGACTGAATGCAGGGACAGAAAAATGGTATCTGCTGTGCACCCCTTGCAGCAGTTGGCAAACTATAGTGGACCCAGGAAGTCCGGGAGGCTGGAATTGATTTGCGCCATAACTAGCCTTTTGAAGCACTTCGTAATGATGGATGTCAACATATTTCTATATGAACTTCCTCAGAGCCACTAGACAATAGTCATTTTGGCATGCTGCATGGCTTTTCTTGGTCGCCTTGAAGCAGATGGAGACCTCAGATTTTGTAAAGAAAGGTTGAAGATGTCTGCGAATACTCCCGCTAGCTGATCTGCACAGTATCTGAGCTCTCATCTGAGTACCCCATCGAGGTCAGTCACTTTCTATGGGTTGACTCTCAAGAAAGCTGCTCTGATATCTGCAATGTTGACGTCAAATACAGGTTCATCCAGAGCTTCCAGGATGGAGGGCATGATCTCTCTGACCTCTTGCTCAAAATGGGCATAGAATGCGTTGAGCTCATCAGGGAGGAATGTTGGAGCCAGTGATTTTACATGCCTTCATCTTGTAGCCTGTTGTGTCTTGCAGACGTTGCCATAGTTGGCGAGAATCTGTGTGGCTAGTCTGGGAGTCTAGCTTGGTCCAAAATCTAACTTCCATTTGTATTTTGTTTTTCACTTTATAACAGGACATAGAATCTTTAACGGTCAAAAGCAATGTAACGTTAAGGGAGCATTGAATAGAATCTTGTGCTTGGGTGTGTTCATAACAATTCAGAGAATCTTTTCAATTCTGTCCCTTAACAGCCTATCTATTCTTCTGTTGCATCTTGAATGGAGCCTATAACAATACTCTATATCTAGGAATGACTGAATCCCAAAGAATAAAATCTTAACTTTTTAGTTTAGGTCTTTGTCTAGCATTGTGTGTGTGTGGAGGGGGGGAAGAAATAACGGGGGAGGGGAGAGAGAGAGAGGATTTGCATGGCAATTGCCTAGAAGTGCAAACTTTCCCTGGGAATTTTCGAAAATACCATTTAATTCGCAAACTTCAGATGGTTCTGATGAACTGACTTGACCTGACCAAAAAAACCCAAGTGTAGGTATGACTTACCTGAGGCCCAATCTTTCGGCCTCTGGCTTCACTGACCTGTCATCCCTCCCGCCTCCCTTACATATTCACCGTCTCCCCAGTCTGATGCTAATTGCCACTCTGAGGAAGTTCATATGGAAGTATGTCAAGATCCAATTTTTCTTGTCAAAGAAGTTGTAATGAATAAAAATGGCTGCAATGTTCTATGTGGCTCTATTAAAATAAGAGAGTCTGGTCTTTTTCTTTACAAAATTCACACCAGCTCCATCTAACAAGGAATGGAAAACTGGCAGGTGACTGCAGGAAGTTGCACGTAGGGAATTATGAGCTCTTTGCTTCCAGCAATCAGAAAAACTATTTATTGGAACTATTTGAGATACGACATTATGGTGTCACAGAATACAAATACCTTACAAATTCCCTCAAAATCTCCAAGTAAAAATTCTTGCCTATTTAATACAGTAATGAAAAGGTTCAACATTACTTGAATCAAAAATGCTGGTTTGTATTGATTATAAACTTTGTATCAATTTTAAATTTGATATTTACTTGCCTCTACATGACTGCATAAGAGTAATATGTTGAAATGATTAAGGCCTTAATGCTGGATTTTTCACTCTTGGGGACAAATCCAGCCTTGGGAAAGAGATACTATGGAATTTTCAAGTTTAAAAAGACCAGTGAGTGCAGCTCCAGAAACTCTCAGATAGAAATACATATTATAGAAGGGCTGAGGCTAAAAGAGTAGATGGTCTATCCACATTTCCAAGATGTATGAGTCAAATCTTGTGTTAGCTATACATTCACTGATAAAATAATGTGACTGTGTCTTTTTACAATGATCAGTTTTTATTGCCATGACAACAGGGTAGAGATGCAATGTATGACAAGTGTTTACAGACACATTAATGTGATTTATTATGATGATATTTATTGTAAATCAGCACTTCAGTAGTGTTGCCATAAATATGGATTTGAAAAATGTTATGTGAATTGATATAATAGCTTCATTTTTCCAAATCTGGATAATTGTTTGTAATTAATAGAATTTGTCTTTTCACTTTCCTCACAGTATGTTTGATGACTAATCTAATAATAGGCAGCATGTTGAGTTTGTGACAGAATTGAACTGGAGCCAGTTGAAAAGCCCACTGTGTAATGGTCTCTATTATTATAAAGGGTGGTGATTGTGAATGGGAGAACATTATTAATATAATAACTGTTTCCTTCCTAGGCTGAAAATAGTGTTCTGGTACCAGATTTTGATGAGCGTAAGATCTAACATGGATGCAATTGCTCAACAGAATTTGGCACATGTAAGCTAGTTGAGTGACCACAAAATGCACATTTGAGATATAATTCTTGTGTAATTTTTGAAACTCAGTCTAAAATTATTGGCACCTTAAAATAACAGCTTAATACCTCGGTTACAATTAGTGTCACAGTTGTGTTTAATTTTTTTGGCAGGGGTGGAAAAGTGGAAAGTAGAACCTGACTTTTACAATTTGTGTTGTCTGATTTTGAGTAATGTTCATCAAGTGTGATCCTGACTCTCAGATTGAATGCAAACGTTATGGGCATGAAAAGTGGAAAAGGAAAGGAAGAAAGACAGAATATCTTGTATCGTCCAGACATCTCAAAGTGCTTCAAATTCAAAGCATTGTTGCTGATCGGCTGCCAGAGCAGAAAATGAGCATATAACTAGACCCCATAAACAGCAAATCAGATGAATGACCAAATAACATATTTGAATTTGGAGCCCTGGAATGTGTACTGAAGTTTTTAAAAAATACTTCTAAGATCTTTTTATCCCATTTAGTTATTACTTGTCTATGAGGAAAATGTTTGAAATAGATGTTGCTGAACAGTTGTGGAGTGTGGTATGACCACTGCGGAAATCAGTGGATGTGGAGAAAAGAAAGTAATGCTTGGTGAAGAAAAATAAGCAGTTTCTTGAATATGTAGTCCCAACATCTTCAAGTTCTGTGAGACTTTGACCTAACAGGTTTATTTGGTAGCAAACAGTGTGAACGGAGCTCCCACTCACCTGACGAAGGAGCAGCGCTCTGAAAGCTAGTGGATTTTGTTACCAAATAAACTGTTGGACTTTAACCTGGTATTGAGAGACTTCTTACTGTGTTTTCCTCAGTCCAATGCTGGCATCTCCGCATCATAACTTTGATCTTCACAATGTAATTCAAAGGGTATGCATTTCCACAGTAAGGGAGCATGCTTGTCCAATACTCCATTTAATTTGCAGGACATCCCTACCTTTGATTCTTTTTACGTCAAAGCATGTTATGAGGTTATGCCTCTTTATTTTTGAAAATATGATTTTTCAGTTGGAAATTTTGCTGTTTGAACTGAGACAAAGCAAAGTGCTTAAAAATGCAAAGCTACATTCCAGGTCGAAGGAGAGAAACTAACAAATCACCCTCAAAGGAGTGTGAATGGAGAGGCACTTCCTATAATCCACATACCCTTCAAAACTTGTAACTATTACAGGAAGAGACAATAAAATGCAATAAATATTGGAACAATGGCTGCCACCAACAGATGCACCCAAACTTTTAGGAACTAAAATGAATGAAGAATTTGAAGGCAAGACTGTCAGCCATTAAAGACAGACTGCAAATGACACACAGTGTCCAGAAAGTCTTCAGCAGAGGAAACATGCTAAGGGCGCTCTTCCTCTTCACTTGGAATAATTGTGTTGCCCGGTTCAAGAAGTGAATTCTACCAGACACCTACCAGCAAACAGATCTTATAATAATTGTAACAACTGCATCTGACCATATCCATGATGTGAAGATGCCGGCATTTGTCTGGGGTAAACATAGTAAGAAGTCTCACAATACCAGATTAAAGTGCAACAGGTTTATCTACGGGCACCAGCTAACCTAAATCAGCTGCAACATTTAAAGTCTACACATCAGGGATAACCAAGCAGTTTGCAACTTTGGTGTTCTGTTTTACCCTGAGATAAGCTACTGACTACACTGTGCTCCAGCCCCAAGACTGGCTACTTCTACCGCTGTAACACTGTCCTGCTTCCAACCTGTCACTGCTTATCTGCTGAAGCTATGATTTGGATTTGACTATTCTAATGTTGTCCTGGCAATTCTGCCATTTTCCACCTTATGTAAACTTGAACTCAGCTAAAGCCTTGCTACCCATTTCCTGACTTATCCATCATTCCTCTGGTTGCTGATCAAGATTGGTTCCTGACCTCCAATAGCTCAAATTTTTACATTTTCCTACATGTTTTTAAGACCCTCCATGGTTTTGTCCATTTCTATCTCTATAATCCCTCCAATCCTACATCCCTATGAGAATATCTTATCCCTCCAATTTAATTCTGCCATCTGAGGCAGCTATGCCTTGAGTTTTTATAGACAGCTAATTTTGGAATTCCTGTTCTTAACCTCTCTGCTTCTGTAACTTGTTCTCCTTGTTCCTTAAAACCTCCCCTTTCCATCAAGTTTTTAGTCATCTGTCTTGATATCAACCTAAATGGCTTGGTGTCATATTTTACTTAATAACGTCCCTATGAAACATTGGAGGATGTTTTATCATGTTAAAGGTGCTATCCAGTACAAATATTGGTTTGTTTAAATATGAAGAGAATTTTGAATTTGAGATCTAAAAAAATCAGAAGCTGATGTTGGTCAGCAAGAATGTTAACAATTGATCAGGACTTGCATGCAGTTTGGGATCTGGCAGCAGCAATATTTTAGATGACCTGAAAGTAAGATAATACAGACTAAGAGTTCATATTGGCATAAGTACCTGCATAGATGAGATGGTCTGAATAATTTATTTCTGTTCTGTAGACACTTATAGTTCTCTGCCCTTCTTCCTCTGACATAAAACTGAGAGCGGAGCCTATGTAGGCCCAGATCAGTGTCGAAGTGGAAACGTGCACTGCTGACCTCGTTTAGATCAACATTCTTTCCTTCCTGCACCTGGAACTTCCTTTTCTGACAGCTGCAGCGTGGTAAGATCAATAGGAAAACATAGTGACAAGGCGTGGTTCTAACAAATCCATGCCCCTTTAATGTCGCAAACTGAAGACAAACCCCTTGAGGTCTGCCATGAGCTCAGTGACAGGCAAGTGTTTTTGTGCATTTATTAATCTCCCTATCTGGCTCTGTTCATTTCCTCCCCATCACATTGACTCTTTTGTGAAATCAGTGGAATTGAAGGATGTGGATGTGCTAGTGGTGATTTTGGGTTGGACGTGGGTGGGTGGGTGGGGGTGGGGGGGGGGGGTGGGGGAGGATATCTCCATGCAGTATTCCCTGTATAACATTGTACAATTCAACAGGATTTCCAATTTGCAGCTGGTGCTCTCTCACGCATACAGATTCATTACCCTGTAACTTCATTAGTGACATGGTGACAAAGTGGGTAGCACTGTTGCCCACAATGCCAGGGACCTAGGTTCAATTATACCCTTGGGTGACTTTCTGTATAGAGTTTGCACCTTCTCCCCATGTTAGCATGAGTTTTCTCTGGTTTCCTCCCAGTGTAAAAGTTAAGTTGATTGGCCATGTTAAATTGCCTCTTAGTGTCAGGAGGATTAGCAGGGTAAATACACAGGATTATGGGGATAGGGCCTGGAAGGGATTGTTGCCAGTGCAGGCTCAGTGGGCTGAATGACCTCTTTCAGCACTGTAGAGATTCTATGATTCTAACTTATAGTTCAGAAGCCACGGATCAAGTAATCTAAGCAAAATTTGCCAGGGCACAATTCCCATTATCCCTATGTAATCTTAATTTTAAATTGCTCAAAAGGAGATGTGCTATAAATAGTACAATTATCAGTGGATGTAAACTGGACTATAACAGTTGCATCCCTCTAGATTACAGCATGGTTTAATTTGAAAAAATGGTTCAGGAGCTACTGGAAAAAACAATGGTCAGAGTGCCTCATGTAGGTTTTCATATTTTAATACAAGCTATCAGACAATGAGTGGGGTTTTTTAAAAAAAAAGGTCTAATGTTTATTTTTTGAGTGGCCTCATCAAGTTCAATGTTGATTGTTAAACTTTATAATCAGTGGAAGACTTTATACACAATTTACTAATTTGTCAGCAACTGTGAAGCTACAAAAATTATCTTGATTTTAAAGCATGTCCACTAGAACTATTACAATGCTGCTTCACTTTCTTAGTCATTAATTTTGTTAACGTTCACTGGGAGGAATAGCCTACTAGGTTACAACTTGCTCACGTGCAGGCACTGATGTATCGGCATTATTTCGATGTGCGATTTTTAATGCAATCTAAATAACAATGATAAACCTCTAAGCAATTCTCTGCCTAAGAATATTCAGATTTATAAAAAATTCTCTTGTTTCTGCCCATCTGTTTCTCCTTGTCTCTTATGGGTTCTGTCATGTAGAATGTGGTTTCAAGTTCCTGGCTGCCTCCTGTCACCTCTGAAGTGGTTGGCTTCATGTAAGACCCTGTCCTGCAGGTTTAATATTATTTGACTGTGGAACAGTGACTCAGTCTGACATCCATACAAGTATATTTCCAGCTGTGACCATTACATTGTGATTAATAGCCACAGTCTTGGATAAGTTCCACCTCTCAGTAGCTGCACCCCACCCTTGCCCAACTCCCTGTTCATTGATATGATACAGACAATTTTGGTCTAGTTCCAAAGTGCATGTGCCACTGTGAGTTGATCTTATCCTCAGTTACACTAATAAGATGAAGTAGTCTTACTTATACTGACATTTGCCTAAATGACAACTGCATGTGCGAGCTTTGACAGTGAGTGTTTGACAAGTTGTAAAGCTTAGGAATAGACATTACAGTGAAGCTTTTCAGAGCCCTCAGGGTGACATGTACTTCCGGTTAAATTGTCACACAGGAATAGGGAATTCTATGTTTTTGTCTAGTAGCTGAGGAGCCAGTTGTAGCCTATCTCCTCTAACTGAGGGCAGTGCTGAAAATGGTTTACAAAACACACAGCCTTTTTGTCATTCTTGCTAAGTCATATGCAGTCTGCCCTGAACTAAAGCTATGCAGGCAGCTATACTTCCTAAGGCCAGAAATATCTGCCTTACGTTCCTTTCTGGCCAGTATTGGCTAGCTGTTTTGCAGATAACCTCAACCTTTCAGGGAAGCTTTCTTTTTTTAAACTGAAGATAGATTCTAGTTTAACATTGTATAATTATGCAAAAGTGTGAGATAGTTTCCTTCTAAAATAATGTGTCAAAAGGAAGAAGTCTTGTAATATTGAGCATGCAGGAATGTGCCTCTTTGAAGGAACTGCCCCTTTGACTTAATTCTTGTGTAGTTTTGAGATATTTCTGTGCAGTTCAGAAAACATAATATACGCTATCTGAGTTTAAAAGGCCAATACCCACATTTTTCTCCCTCTCAATGTCTTCACTAGCAACCAGTTTCCAACATGCATTTTTTTTAAAAGAATGAAGTTTTTCAGAACATAAGCACTAAGAGCCGGAATAGACTATCTGGCTCCTTGAACCTGTTCGCCATCCAGTAAGATCATGGCTTATCTTTTCATGGACACTGCTCCACTTACCCGCTCGCTC
Organism: Sphyrna mokarran; assembly: GCA_024679065.1. Classification (NCBI taxonomy): domain Eukaryota; kingdom Metazoa; phylum Chordata; class Chondrichthyes; order Carcharhiniformes; family Carcharhinidae; genus Sphyrna; species Sphyrna mokarran. The sequence goes on along the minus strand of JAGIQG010000020.1, from coordinate 46,264,051 downwards.
ACCAAAACCCTTAATTCCTTTACTGTTCAAAGCTTTATCTATCATTGCCATAAAAACTTTCAATAATGTAGCCTCAGTTGCTTCACTGGGCAGAGCATTCCACAGATTTTCTAGTCAGAGTAATATTTGCCATATTACAAAAACATTAATGGACCAGTGTTTGAACTGAATGTTTATCAAAACCTAAAGGAAATTTGTAAACCTGTTTTGGATAATATGTGACCTTTTTTATCTTTTCTCTTGGCATTTGCCAGCTAATGTTGTAGCTTGTAAATTAAATGTTCTAGCATCTGAGGTTTTCAAACCCAAGCTATTTAGCATTGTCTCTGTCACTGATGCAAATTCAAGTTGTTCAACCTGTGCTGTGTTAGTGCTTTCTCAGATTGTGGGATAGCAAAGCAAGTTATTGCAGTTGAAGTGAAATTTTCTTGAGAAATAATAAATGATCGTTGGCTCTGGGTGGTGATCATTGATTTTTATGAAGGTTTTTTATTACAGTCACAATGAGTGCCCACTGTTCTCATAAGATTTGTGAGGATTAGTATCTAATTAGTATTAGAGAGGAGTCAAGAAAAATAAAACTAAAATAATTAGAGTAACTTTTGGCTCTGCAAATTTTAGGCAGGCCTGAGGAAGGATTAAGCAAGACAGCAATGAATAGATAGCTCTAGGTGCAGTATGATTGCAAAGTAAAAAGCCTTGCATATGCAGATCAGTTTTCACAACAAAAATGCTTTGCTGCCAACGCTGATGTTTAGGCACCATTGATATGTTTTAAGTTTGGCAGTCAGTTTGTGTACAGCAAAATCTCCTAAACAGCAATGTGATCATGTAAGTGTACAGAATTGATTGTCATGCTATCCTTCAAATAGGATTTTTTACTTCTACCTGAGATAACAAATGGGGCCTTGGCTTAATACTTCATATGTAAGACAACACTTCTGACAGCGCAGCACTGCCTCAGTACCACACCAGAGTATCATCCCAGATTTTCTGCGTAAACCTCTGGGGTGAAACCCATGATCTTCTGATTGAGAGGCCAGAGCACTCCTCACTAAAGTAGCATACAGGGCAACCTGCATCAGTTCCTGTGTAAATTGTTCATCTTTAATTCTTAGCAGGCAGTTTGATTCTTTTTTTTCAAGATTACATTCTTCAACAACAACTTGTATTTACAATTTGGCTGATTGCAAAGCTTTGCCTCAGAGCAAGTGCATGTGACTTAGCAAGAATGACAGCAAGGCTATGTGTTTTATAAACAAATACAGAACTTGACAAAATTAGAACAATGTAATAGATATAGATCCAGGCAAAGAATGTAAATAAAGAAGGTTGGTGAATGCTATCGTACTTCAGTCTAGCTCAGAGACTTGTAGTAGCTAGGTTTCAACTCTTGCACATTCAGCACCAAGAATTTACCTGAAATCCTGTTTAATTTATGGGATGTGTATATCCCTAATGAGAGTAATGTTTATTGCACTTCCATAATAGCTCTTGTAAAAGTGATAGTAAGCCACTGCCTTGATATCCACATGCTAAATGCTAAAGCCTAAACTTCCTTCCAAAACCAACTTGCATACCTTTGCAATGCTTTTCTTTTTCAGACTGTCACTAACATTAAGCATGTTCACTTTTGTCAAACATAATCCTGAAGGTGTCTTTTGTCAAAGAAACTTTTGTTGGTATTTGCAGGAGCAATGGACTAGCACTTGAATAGGTTTGTTTTCATACATTGTTCCTTTAGTTATAAATTTCCAGTAACTCAATGAGCTGGAAGAATTGGAATAAAAGTGATCTTTTTTCAACCTAAAAAAAAATCAGTGTTGTTTCAATGTAGATGCTGGATTCCACATAGCTTGAAATAAGCTATATGGCAGGTCTTATGAGGAGAGGCTGAGGGATTTGAGGTTGTATTCGTTAGAAAGGAGGCGGCTAAGAGGGGACCTAATCGAAACATATAAGATGATTAGAGGTTTAGATAGGGTGGACAGTGATAGCCTTTTTCCTAGGATGGAGAAAGCTAGCACGAGGGGACACAGCTTTAAATTAAGGGGTGATAGTTATAGGACGGATATCAGAGGTAGGTTCTTTACCCAAAGGGTGGTTCGGGAGTGGAATGCCCTGCCTGCAGCAGTTGTAGATGCGCCAAGTTTGGTGGCGTTTAAGAGGTTAGTTGATAAGTATATGGAAGAGAAGGGAATGGTTTAGTTTGGAGGGGCATTGCTTTTTATATTGGTCGGCGCAACTTCGAAGGCCGAAGGGCCTGTTCTGTGCTGTAATGTTCTATGTTTAATGTTCTATGTTCTATAAGCTGGCAGCTAATCTTCAGGTATCCAGCTCCAGTATACGGTTCAGAGAAAGAGAATATGCCCCTGTCTACATCAACGGGGATGAAGTAGAAAGGGTTGAAAGCTTCAAGTTTTTAGGTGTCTAAATCACCAACAATCTGTCCTTCCCCATGCTGACACCATTGTTACGAAAGCCCAACAATCCTTATACTTTCTCAGGAGACTAAGGAAATTTGGCATGTCAGCTACATCTCTCTCCAACTTTCACAGATGCACCATAGAAAGCGTTATTTCTGATTGTATCATAGCTTGGTATGGCTCCTGCTCTGCCCAAGACTGCAAGGATCTACAAAAGGTCATGAATATAGCCCAATCCAACATACAAACCAGCCTCCCATCCATTGACTCTGTCCATATTTCCTGCTGCCTCAGCAAAGCAGCCAGCATAATTAAGGACCTCGCATACCCCGGACATTCTCCCTTCCACCTTCTTTTGTCAGGAAAAGATACAAAAGTCCGAGGTCACGTACCAACTGACTCGAGAACAACAACTTCCTGCTGCTGTCAGACTTTTGAGTGGACCTACCTTGCATTAAGTTGATCTTTCTCTACACCGTAGCTATAACTGTAACACTGCATTCTCTCATTTCCTTTTCTACAAACGGTATGCTTTGTCTGCATAGTGTGTAAGAAACAATACTTTTCACTGTATCTTAATACATGTGACAATAATAAATCAAATCAAAGAAGTTGCTAATTTGTTAAATTGTTAATCCAATCATTTATAATAGTAAATGGAAAGCATTTTTGGTAGATGCAAAGCAAAGTTTCTTACTTAGTTCCAGATAAATAAGGAGCCCAGTGTAGTCTTTTTAATATTTTTTGCAGGATTTATTGAGTGCTGGTAAAATTGGTCAGTGTTTCTGTTCCTATCCTGCCTCCCAGTTAATGTACATGGACATTGGCTCTTGATAAAATTCACCTATTCACTGATGTTCTCACATTTGAATGGCTTGCCTATTCTTACTGCCTAGGCATGATTCATTTCTACTTGGGCTGGTTATCTAGTAATGGTCAATTCTAGAAGAAAAGTGCTTTATCAAAAAGTTGGTTGGCTTGATAGACTGCAACTTGCACAATACTGCAAAGATTAGTGCTTGGGCTCCACTGAAGATGTATATCAATGACTTAGACATAACTCTCGCATCTTATGTATCCAAGTTTTCTGATGATAAAGCTAATGGTGAGAACACAAAGCAGCTACAAAGAATATTATAAACAGATTGTCAGTGGGCAAAGCGTGACAGATAGAATGTGACATGGGAAATGTAGAATTATCCACTTTAGAAGGAAAATTAGGAAAGCAAAATATTTCTTAAATGGCATGGGCTTGAGAAACATAGGTGTCCAGAACGACCTAGATGTCCTTGTTGCTCTACCATTTAATAAGATCTTGGCTGATCTGCTAGTAACTTCAGAACAATAATCCCAAAAGTTAATATACAGATGCAGCAAAGAATTAGGAAACCATTTGGTATATTAGCCTTTAATACAAAGGAATTGGGAAATATGAGTAAAGATGTTTTACTGCAGTTAGGTCGGGTTTTGTTAGGCTTACGCTAGATTACTATGTAGAGTTATGTACGGTTCTGAGCTCCTTACCTTAGGAAGGATATACTTGATGGGAGTGCAGTGAAATTGAACTATGAGGAGAGGTTGAATGGATGTGACCTAATAGACTAATAGTGTAGAAGTGTGGAAATGTTAAATCGGTTCCCAAAAACACAACCTGTGGATGAATGAGGAATCACTAGTTGGATAGCAAATTCTTGCTGTATGTTTAACGGTGCAAGTGCAGATGCCAGAAGTTGCCATCAGCCTCTCAGGAATAGCAATGCTTCTGACTTGTCTTTATCGTCATAAAAATTGGAGATGTATTCTGAAGATTCAGAAAGATTATATATGTTTGAAGATTGACTGTTCCTTTTCAGTTTTAACTATAACTTTTTCAAAAAAAAGTGCAACACTTTCAGGTATTATAGAACTTGCTGTCTGATATAATACAGTATTGTACTATATATCCAGAGTGGATACCATTTTCTCCTATTAATAGATCCTACCAATGGTGCATTATTAGAGATTGCAGCTTGGGTTATTAAAAATTAAATGGATTGTAACATTTAAGTAATGCAAATAGATGTGTTTTTTAAAAGTATTTATTATATGAAATCTGTCATTTATTTAGCAACTGATTTTGTAAGAACTTCGCTATTTTACCTTTTCAGGAAGAAAAGCATGGTGACATCCCCAATCATTTTCTTCATTTAGATGTGTTTCAATTTACAATCGAAACCGTGAGTCAAATATCTGTGTTGCCATTCCAACAGTTGTCATAAAGTACAGCTTTGCTGCTGGTTATTATAATTGGATTTTTGGGACATTGTTCATGTCAGCTATGTGTTGCACTGGGTTTTCTGGAAAGTTTATTAAAATAAAAAAGGATAAAATTACAGTTGATTTGAGATCTTATTTGATTCTTAAAATAGAAGTTTTGTTTACAAATTACATGAACTGAGATTCAGAGTGCCCCAAAACATGATATGAGGAAGATTAAATTTTTGAGAGTGGCTGATTGAATTATGTCAATATCAGTGAGAAAGCCTTTCACAAGTATGCTTCCACCACTGCTTGGGATAAAGAAACGTTTCTGACTTAATTGAAATGTCAGGAAATTTATCAAAGTAAAATAGCAGAAAATAAGTAGTAGTAATAATGAGCTATACTATTTCTTTGCTAAGAATTAGGATTGAAAAGCCTTCTTTCAGGATTGTTCATCATCTCAACCTATTCATTAGTCTCTCAGTACAGTATAAGCAGTCATCTTTATTAGTTGCCTTTTGTCCTGATTCAGTGTCTGTCTTGGACAGATTCTTTTATAAAAAAAAGTAAATTCAACAGAAATTATGACTGGCAACTGAGAAATAAGAAAAATGTTCTGATTGCATGATTGATGTTTCTTGACTGGATGAAATTGAAAGAACAGTTTGAGACTTGGTTGTGTTGTTTGAGAACAGCATTATCTGAACTTGCACAGGCTACTTTCTCCTAAAGGAAGGTAGGTTCCGTTTACTGAAGTGCTCTTGTCGTAAAGTGATGGTCAACTATTTGACATTGGAGATGTCTTATATGAAGAATATTTTTGACTGTGCGTTACAAATCTTTCCATTTAAGATGGAAGTTACAGTTTTATAATAAACTAGAATCTCAGTAGCCTTTAAGTTACTCCAAATGTCATATTTCTAAAAATAAAAATATAAGTGCATATATAGTTATTCCAGTATTCTGCAGATTAGAAGTTTTCGCTCAGAGTATGAAATACATCAGTTTCAAATCTTTTATATGTTATTATCAAAGTGTTAAACCTGTATATCAAATCTAAGCACCCCTTCCCTAAAACTTAACTACCTCTGTGAGATAGAATTGACAGACTTAGAGTTCACCTCACAGTATCTACTAAATTCAAGCAGTTTTAAAAAATGTTTTAATGCCTCTTCGATTTTAACTTTAGCATCTACTTCGTTACACTCTATTGGGAACTATAGAACTGCTTATACATGTTTCCATATATGATTACTGTTAATTCATGTTGCTGGATAATTCAAAAAAATTACACCTTTTTGGTTGATATGTCAGCATAACTTAGCTTCTAGCATCCCAAGCCCTATTCAACAAGCCAGATGTAATTAACTCTCAAAAACAAAACCAGGAAGTTTTGGAAGGGAAATTGGGATACCTTTAAAATATTGCAGTCAACTTTTGTTTTTCAGCAAATAATAATGCTTCACCCAGGAATGGCTCTACATTTAATTAATAACCAGCAACTATAATTAGAAGAAAGCACTTAGTAATACTCTACTATGATGATCTAAATTCTGATAGCTACTGAAGCAGATGATCTCGTGCAGCATAATATGCACATGCGGATGCGGCTATTTGTATTTTGGTGAATCAGTGCTGGGGATTAGGTTGGCTGGCCCTGTCGGTATCGTCATTTTTGTTGATAACCTGCTATTTGCCATAGCTCTGTAAATATTTAAAAGTGATTTTAAAAGAAGGATGATGAGGGAAGCTGCCTGTGAGAGCAGTTGAACAGAACTTTTAGTGTATTGTGATTGTAGTGGCATTTACTTTTGTGAATGATTGACTATGAAACTGACTGAAAATATATTGCAATCGCATAGTTCTTTGAACCATCCTAGAATTGGATATTTTCTTTCACATGCATATTATGCATTTTTCCAATCTTCTCCATGATTGACGGAAACACTTAGCAGAATGACAGGAAATATAAATTAATGGTTATTTTATTTTATAGAAGTTAATTAATATACAGAGTAGTGAATGTAATCAAAATTCATTTCAGTTCAACTGACTACAGAACTTGATGACAAGGAAAATATAAACATGCAACACTATTTCAATTAGTGGGCTTGTTTAGTTTTTAACAGTTCATTTGTCTGAACGTGGCCAGCGCTGATCTTGTGTTTTTCCTTGTTTTGTACAGGCTTCTGTCTCGGACTTAATTAGCAGAATAATGGTGTCCTTTTGTCTTTGTATCCAGTTAGTGGTAGAATTGAAAGAAAACAGAAAATATTGGTAAAACTCAGCAAGTCTAGCAGCATCTGCGGAGTGGGAAACAGAGTTAATGTTTTGAGTTGTAACATGGCTCAATAAATTCTTCATCAACTCTGTCCTGTCTTAGCTTTGTAATGGAACCGATGAATTTGGTAGGATTACAAGTATCCCTATTAGAGGTTTACATTATTCATATTTCCCCAGATCAGAGTAGGGTTTGAAAGCTAAGAGTACGAAAGTGCACATTTTTGAAATCAAAGGACAGGTTTAAATTTGTAAGTTAATTTAAATTTCTGTCCAGGGCATCTTAAGTATGCAATGTTGTCATGGGGATAGTTATATAAAAGTATTTATTTTGTTTTTAGATTTTATCTCTGTGATTTCTCACAAAAACAGTCATCTTGGAAGTAGTTTTGAAACAGACCGTTTGAATCTAGTGCATGGATGGAGCTGTGGACCAGTATCAGGGAAATATCAGGAACCAAGAGTATTTTCTGATATTACGAGTGAAACTCATAGTTGAACTGAGGAGTCCATAATTGTGAAGTGCGCAAAAGAAAATTGGAGAGTTGTCTTGTGGAAAGACCCCAAAAAAACTCATAACTTGGAATAGTGGGTTAACTGAGTCAAATCAAGATGAATTCCTGATTGCTGTGGTATACCTTGCTTTGGTCCCAGAAATGAAGGAATCCTTAGGACCTTGTGAAGTAATGGGGAATTCTTGGATAGAAATAAATAAAAGTAAAATGTGGAGAGTCTTGTTAAGAAGTTGGGCCTTAACACCAATTTTGTAAACACTTATTCTTTAAGTTAGTAAAACTTGCTTTGTCGAATACTTGTACAGTATTTTTTTTTAAAATGTGAAGCCTTGTGAGGTAATTCTTTCAATTACTGGCATTCAAACTTATTTTTAAAACTTACTCGTCTCCACTGAGATCATAACACCCATCTTTGCTTAGATGCAAATTACAGCTATCTGGGATATATTTGATTTCTATAACCTGTACAATTATTTTCCAATTCTTATTGTCTTAATGAGTCATCTGTGCTTCCAGTGAATAGTCCAAAATTTATTTGTTCCAGCATGAAACCACTCCCTGCCTTCCCAAAATGTGCAGACTATTACAGACATAGGGTTCTTTGGATTCTGAAAGTCTTACCTTGCAAACTGCTATTCTTGTATGAATGGCAGGAGGCTATTTCATCATCACAGCCAGAGCTGATCATGTCCTCAGTGTTCATCCGACAGTAAGGAGTTTTGATTGCAAGCAATAAAAGAACAAACTTTAGACAGTAAGTCAAAAGAAAAAGTTTAATAAAGAAATTTCATTACACCAACACTCAGGCCACATAACCTCTCCATAATTCCTTTATGCTTTCTATTTATACCAGGCCAGCTTTGCTATTGGTTTCGTTGTTTGCCTGGTCAACTGATTGTCATTGCATGTTACCATTGGTTACATTACAAGAGACTCCAAAGTTATCATTGTATGTTAGAACACTTTGTTACATCCACACACGTATACTTTGCAGCAGAAGTTATTGGAACTGGAATAACTTCTGGTGACTGTATATAGTTTAGTACAACGTTGGATGATACTCTTACTAAACCATTGAAGGAAGTTTTATGACCCTTGAATAATAAATATCTATTCAGCACCCTGGTCTATAATATTTTTTAGGTCAACATAGTAGTTCTCGGTTATTGATAGTATTGCTAGATGAAGGAGTTGAAGTGATTTGCCTGCTAATGTTTTTATATTCCTAGAGAGATCAGTAACTTTAAAAAGAAGATTTGATCTTTCAGTTCGTATCCAAAGGATAACACAACAAGATTTCATGTTTTAAGATTACTGCTATAACAAGACTAAAATACTAATAATTAAATTCTATCTTTGTCAGCAACATATACTTTAAATCTCAGCATAGAATTTTCTCTTTTTACTTTTAGCAAAACTGCGAAAGCACACTTCAAGTATGTATACTTCACACTGCCTTTTAAGTCGACATTCGATTCGCCCAGAAGCAATGTAAAGTGAATCTTAGCTCCTGAGAGTTATTTCCCTTAGTCAACTTGGTTACTTGTAATCTCAGAACCATCTCTCACAGTGAGGTTTTCCTTTCTAGCAATACCACCTCTGATGAAAGTGAGGTAAATTTTCCAGCCGTTCCAACTCCCCACAGATGTGGTCTTCCCAATCCAAGTTGTGAACCCCCAACTGCACAGTGAACCATAGAGACTTCTGGTCTCCAACTGCCATCTTTCTCTTGGACCCACAAAAATCTATGTGTGTCTGAATATCATGGGTATCTTTGGCCCTTCTTTTCTCAAAACCAATCTCCAGACAGCGTGCTTTGTAAAGAAGAAGAAATGTTAATTAGTTATCCTTGAGATTCCAACATTCCATCTTGGAAGTAAGTGGACAGCTGTTTATAACCTGACATTTTTAATTCTTTTCTGAGACTTTCTATCTATCCACTGTTAGCATAAAGGCTGTTACCATTGTTTCTAAGATCTCCTTGCACTTCTCAATAAAACAGTCTGGGACCCATTTAATCCCTATCAATCAAACCATCCAGGTTTGCTGTCAGGCAGACATCAAAAGCAAACAACAGGCCGCATGATTCGTCCATCATGTACCTCAATTTAAACGTGATGTAGAGATGCTTCAATTTAAAATACATCATTCCTAAACATAACAATCTTATATTTACTGTTGACTGTTGGGAAGTGTATTTCATCTGTTCATATTCTAATCCCTGCAACAGGCAGCTGTATATTTAAAACTGAAACCACAAATAGTTAATAGGTAACAAAATGTTAAATTTTCACAAGATCTAGCTTCTTGGATAATTTCTTTTTCAGTTTCCAAGCCAATACCTTTTAGTTGCCAATGCAGGAGTTACAAGGTTAACCCGGTTTAACAAAGCAACATAACAAGTGTTTAGTTCAATTAGTTTCATTTTCTAGGGATTACTTACCTCTTATTGATGCATCTTTTAAATATATTCCCTGTTGGTCTCTGTACTTTATGGGCATCTGTTTATTGAAGGATAAATTAAATTGTTCCATTTTGTCTTTAATTTCTTATTAATTAAGAGTTCTCTCATTTTAGTATTGGTCAATATTACACTCTTTCTCGTTTGTCCTTCAGTATTGAAGAAGGCCATCTTCATTTGTCATCCATGTGTTGGTGCAAAAATGGTTGTTGAGTTCCATCTTGACACACAAGGTTCTAGTGCAGTTAAGGACAGGGAAATGAGGCTGCAGGTAGCTGGGGGCACTGTTCTCCATGGTTTTTATGTTTTGGGCTGATGCTAACCATTGCTCCTTGTTTGCTAATGCACCTTCAGCAATTACACTTCTGTCGACTGAGCAATTCTGGGCAGTGTCAATTTTAAAATTCCTAAGGGTGGTTTTCAGGGTACTCTTGAAGCATCTTTTCGAGCCACCACGGGAATGTGCTCTGTTCTGTAGTTCACCATAGAAGACTCGCTTATGAGTTGATTGTCAGATATTCTGGTGACGTGTCCAGTCCATCGAAGTTTGTGTTGTAACGTGTGAAGATGCTGACTATTGCCAATTCTCCTGAACACCTCTGTGTCTAGGACTTTGCTTTGTTGCTTGATGTTAACGTTGAGGAGTTTGAGAGGCAGCAAAGGTGGAAGTGATTGATTTTCTGTGTATGTCACTAGTGGAAGTCCTGGACACTCATGCACTGAGAAGAATGGAGAGGATGACTGCTTCTTGAACTTGGTTTTTAGATTCACCTCCTTATGCTCCCATACTGAATAGCAAAGCCTTCTGAAAGACATACTGATCACGGCAATTCTGGCATCAGTCTCGTGTCAATATGCAAACAGTGCCACATAGGGAGGTGAACTTGTCCATGATGGTTAGCTTCTGGCTGCTCACTTTCACTATTAGAGCTTTCCTGGGGCAGGTTGGAAGACTTCCTGTCTTCTTTGTGCTGATGTTGAGATCAAAGTTATTTTAGGATGCAAAAAACAAGTCTATAATGTGCTACGTACTATCTGACTTCCAGAATTTAGTGCATAGTCATCAGCAAATAGAAAGTCATGCAGTTTATCAGTGAGGACTTTGTCTTGGCTTGGACGTTCCGCAGGTTGAAGAGCTTGCATTTATTTAGCAGTTGATGTCTATGCTTGTGTCTGCATGCTATCATGGGACAATCTGAATGAATTTACCTGGTACCCAAACTTGCCCATAATCTTCCAGAGTCCTTTGTGGCTGACAACAATATTACTCTATAATGTGTCCAGCTGCTTTAGTAGGAAATAATGTGATTTATGAACAGTTCATTAAACAAGAATCCCAGTATCATTTCCAATTCGAGAAGTTACAATGCACAGATGCAACAGTTGAGACCATAAAAGGTGACTGGCTCAGATCATTCCCACATATTGTGATTAAAAACTTTCAGTCGTGCAGTGGTTTTCTAACCATGTTTTGATCTAAATTTGGAATTACTATATTGGATTTTTTTAAAAAGTCAAGCTTAGGGAACTTTTTCACAAGTGTGTTCAATATCTTTCTGTCTGTTAGTGGAGAGCTTACTCAAATTGAGCATTTGGCTTGAGAGGCTCAGAATTAGTGTGGACAAAATCATGTAGCTAATCATATGATTTTAGGGACATAAAAATAGGAGGATTTCTGACATGAGAACTATGTAGCTTTTGAACATAGACATATTTTAATTCACACACCTACCTAGTTTATTATGTTGGAAACAACAAAGCATTTTTTGTTTGACCACTAGGTATTACATTCTACTACACTCAATCCCCACCTGCAACCTCCCCACACACCAAACCGATGTATAAAAATATATTTGGAATGTATGCTAAATTGCTCTTTTGTGTCCCAAGATGTGTCAGTTACAGGGATAAGTAAGATAAATTTGGCAGGCAGTGGGGTCTTGGGTAAAATCCTTTGTTGTAGAGTTGATGTGTACCTGATGGACCAAATGGCCTCCTGCATTATAGGGGTTCTATATGTTCTTGCTATCTAGTATTGGAAACACTTGTAACATTGGGCAAATGGAGTTGTTTACACACCAAAGACATTTGATGCCTATCCATAGGAACAGGGCTGTAAGAGTCATTGAGATTACAGTGATGTTTAGCCATAGCAGCATTGTGCCCCTTTGATTACAATTCTCTGTCATTCATCATACCCTTAATGTCCCTACTTTCAGAGGAAACACTTTCATACAGCATAGTTGATTGTATGCTGTTGACTTTCTGGCACCTTGTGTTTGATATTCTTGATCAGCATTTGTCTTTGAATTCGAAAGCTATTTCATCTCATTGCGGGAAGATTTATTTCCTATCTGTCAATTTCCTTCATTATTTTAATTATTTCAATTGAATCAATCCTAGATATTCTTGTCTCTAGCTGTATGCATCCTTTATCATATATCCCATCATTTTAGCTGTAAGACCGTAATAAAATCAATATGTCCTTCCCGGTATCTGGTATTAAAGCTGTACATGTCAGTTTAATTGATGTCTCTTCAGCGCTTAGCTGCAGTAATACTCTCTTTGATATTATTGTCTTTCTCTTGTGTTAAAGTTCAGCATCTTGTTTGTTGTCTTGACCCATTTATGTGCCTGATTCCTTAAGTTGTTCTATCAGTCCCCTCACCCAGTGTTTGTGTTGAGACTGTATTTGTACCTCACACTTCATGTTGAATTGCTTTTGACTACTATTGATTCAATCATTTACCTAACCTATTTTTGTCTTTTGCAATCTTCTGCTGTGCACTTCACTATACCTCCAAGTTTGTTATCAGTTGCGAGCTTCAATATTATTCAATTCTTGTAATTTCTGGTCATACACAAAGAAAAACTCTGTCCAGTTTCTGCAGATGCAGTTTGTCACCTCACTTTGATTCAAGAGTGTCCCCTTTATTCTATCCCTTTACAATCTACCTCATTACTGATTTCCTCCAAATTAATCTATCTAAATGTTAGTCATAAGTCTTTTATCAAATGTGTTCTGAAAATCCATATATATGACATTTAGTTTTTATGTACCATCCCATTGATACCATTAAATAATCTGTTGCATTAGTTGGAACATATTTCACACAGAATGCTGACTGTTTTTACTTGGTTTGTAAGTTTTCATTTCTTTTTAATTTGATGTATTTGGTGTTGGGTTCCAACAGTTTCTCAGTACCTTCCAGTTAGACAAAAACATGTAAAATTGATGGGCAGGCAAAGGCCAGCAAGCCTTTCAAGCCTGTGCCTCACACTTGGCAGTTCTCTGCAACTCTAGGGAGCTTTTGTATCTCAAATTTTTGTGTGCACTTGTTTTTAATAACTTTAACCATCTGTGCCTGAAAATTAGTTTGACTTTAATTCAATTTAATTACTGACTGGTGAGTCTAACCTCAGTGGTTGGTAAGTTGATGGAGAAGATTCTGAGGGACATTTAGAGAAGTTTAGTATGCTCAATAGTAGTCAGTGCGACTTTGTCAAATGCAGATCGTGCCTTATGAGCCTGGTTGACTTCTTTGAAAATGTGACTAAATACATTGATGAAGGAAGAGCGATAGATGTGATTTATATGGACTTCGGCAAGGTGTTTGGTAAGGTCCCCCATGCAAGACTTCTTGAAAAGGTGAGAGGGCTTGGGATCCAAGGGGCTGTTGTTTTGTGGATCGAGAACTGGCTTGTCTGCAGAAGGCAGAGAATGGTTATAGTTGGGCCTTTTTCTGCGTGGAAGTCAGTTACCAGTGGAGTGGCACAGGGACCTTTGTAATTTTTATAAATGACCTGGATGAGGAAGTGGAGGGATGGGTTGGTAAGTTTGCTGATGACACGAAGGTTGGTGGTGTTGTAGATAGTTTGGAAGGATGTCAGAGGTTGCAGCATGACATAGTAGGATGCAAGGCTGGGCGGAGAAACGGCAGATCGACTTCAACCCAGTTAAATGTGTAGTGGTCCATTTGGGAAGGTCAAATGGGATGAAGGACTAAAATATCAAGGGTAAGACTCTTAGCAATGTAGAGGATCAGAAGGACCTTGAGGTCTGGGTCCATAGGAATCTTAAATCGGCCTTGCAGTTAGAGGATGTGGTTAAGAAGGCGTATGCTGTACTCGCCTTCATTAATCGAGGGATTGAGTTTAGGATCCGGGAGATAACGTTACAGCTTTAAAAGACCCTAGTCAGCCCTTTCTTGGAATACTGTGCTCAGTTCTGGTTGCCTCATTACAGGAAGGATCTGGAAGCTATTGTAAGGGTGCAGAGGAGATTTACAAGGATGTTGCCTGGATTGGATGGCATGCCTTATGAGGATAAGTTGAGAGAGCTCAGTCTTTTCTCCTTGGAGAGACAAAGGGTGAGAGGTGATCTGATAGAAGTGTGTAAGATGTTGAGAGCTATCGATCGGGTGGATTCTCAGGCTTTTTCCAAGAGCTGGAATGGTTGTTATGAGAGGACACAGGTTTAAGCTGCTGTGGAATAGGTACAGAGGAGATCTCGAGTAAGTTTTTCATTTAGCTGCTGGGTGAGTGGAATCGGCTGCCATCGGTAGTGGTGGAGGCAAATTCGATAGGGTCTTTCAAGAGACTTCTGAATGAATACATGGAACTTAATAGAATTGAAGGTTATAGGTAAGCCTAGTAGGCATGGATATCATTGGCGCAACTTGTGGGCCGAAGGGCCTGTTTATGGTATAGTGTTTCTATGTTCTATTTTGTATGTTCTTTAATCTCATTAGGTTATGCATTAAAAATATTCTGTTTTACATTAATCCTTTTGGAGTTTCTCTTCACAAATCACTGGTACTCTTGCACTTGGTGACTAAAGTAATCTATTTAGTGGTTTTGCATTATTTTTACTTTTATTTTCTTTCCTAGATCTATTTTTATGGCCTATCCACATAGTTATTAGGGAAAAAAACTCTGTACCTTTGATATTGTTCATCTTCTCTCGTTATTTTCTTGGTCTTTTTCTTATTTTCTGGCCTCATTCATTTTAAAAACCATTCCAACCACACTGAAATAAACCACGATTACATCATCCCAGAAGTATCTTGTTTTGCCTTACTGGGTTTATATTTCTTTCGTATTTGGCTCACAACTTTTTTAAATAGATTGTATCCATTGTACTATAGATTTCCCAACTTAGCATTTCTTTGATTTTAGTCAATTTATTTTTCATTCCTTCAAAATGTAGTACTTCCCTTTTCTTCTCTCTCAAGCCCTATGGTGAACTCAGTTATTTTAAAGCCAAGATTCCAAAGATGCTTTCGTAGCACTACATTAGTAACCATTTATTTCACTGATCATAAATGAATAGTGTATTGCCTGTTTGATAGCTTTAAGGCATAATATTGAAGAAAACTTTTAAATGTAATCAGTACACCCATTTTCTTCCAACCTATATGCAAGGTATTTTATTTTTTTTAAAAGCATGCATGTGCTTATTTCTAATTGTGAAGTAATAATCATAGTTAGATGCACTAAATTCCCCCACCAGTGTTTTGTATCTCAGTAAGCATACCAATTACGTTGTTAGATGTTTCCTTGCAAACATCATGGTGACATCTTTGTTAATATTGCCACACCCCTGCTCTCTCTTACCCTATCCTTCCTACCCAGTATATTTGATTCCCAGTCGTATTCAGGCTGCAGCCAGGTCTGTTTAACTGTCCATGAACCACCAGATGCATGTTGTTTCCAATGCCTTTTTTTTATTTGCAATTCTCCAACAATTTTTTAGAAGACAGTTTTCAACAGTAATTGACTGCTTTCTTTCCATCTGTCCCTTCACCTTGTATCTAGATTAGTTTATTATGTTTATTAAAATTATACAAAAGAGGATTATCTTCACCATTCCACCTTTTCCCTTTGTTCCCTCACTGCCCTATGCCATCTATTTTAAAACCTTAATTTGCTGCTCTCAAAAAAAAACACCCCATTTTCTAAAAATACAGAAAAACTAAAAACTGCATGACAATTTCCCATTATAACATAGAACACTACAGCACAAACCTACCAGGCCATAGAACTATATGTAACTCCCAATCCCATTAAATCCCATATACTCATCCAGAAGTCTCTTAAAAGACCCCAGTGAGTTCGCCTCTACAACCACTGACAGCAACCGATTCCATTCACTCACTACCCTCTGAGTGAAAAACTTACCTCTAACATGTCCTCTGTACTTGCCCCCCAGCACCTTAAACCTGTGTCCTCTCGTAGTGACCATTTCAGCCCTGGGAAATAACCTGTGAGAATCCACTCTATCTATTCCTCTCAACATCTTATAAACCTCTATCAGGTCGCCTCTCAACCTTCTTCTCTCCAGGAAGAAGAGACCTAGCTCCCTCAACCTATCTTCATAAGGCATGCCCCCCAATCCGGACAACATCCTTGTAAATCTCCTCTGCAACCTCTCAATAGCTTCCACATCCTTCATATATTAAGGTGACCAGAACTGCACACAGTAGTCCAAGTGGGGTCTGACAAGGGTCTTATAAAGTTGCAGCATTACCTCCTGACTTCTAAACTCAATCCCTCTATTAATGAAGGCCAGCACACCATATGCTTTCTTATTCATTAACGTAAGGTTGGAGTTGTGGTCACCTTCTGGTTCCTGGTTTTTAACTGTGGCCTTGGCAGTTAAGTCACAAATCATAGTTCGATGAGAAAAATTGAAACACGTTGAAAATGAACTGATTGGATAGAAGAGGTAAAGAATCTAAGGATGCAGGTGAACAAATCATTAAAAGTAGCACCACAAGTTAGTAAAGCAGTTAAAAATGTTACCATGCACTGGGATTCATTTCTCCAGGTATAGAATTCAAAAGTAGTGAAGTTACTTTACAGTATCCTGTCCAGGCTATGGTTAAAATAGACATGTAAAAATTAGGTGTCCAGATCACCAACAAACTGTCCTGGTCTTTCCATGCTGATGCTATAGTTAAGAAAACCCACCAAAGCCTCTACTTTCTCGGTAGACTAAGGAAAGTTGGCACGTCTGCTGTGACTTGCACCAACTTTTATAGATGCACCATAGAAAGCATTCTTTCTGGTTGTGTCAAACTTTGGTATGGCTCCTGCCCTGTCCAAGACTGCAAGAGAGTACAAAGGGTACAAAGAATGAAGCCCTCTCCATCACTCGAACCAGCCTCCCCCCTACTGACACTGTCTGCACTTCCTGCTGCCTTGGAAAAACTGCCAGAATAATGAAGGAATCCACACATCGTGGACATGCTCTTTTCTATCGTCAGGAAAAAGATACAGAAGTCTGAGGACATAAACCAACCGACTCAAGAACAGCTTCCCTGCTGCCATCAGACCTTTGGACCTATCTCGCATTAAGTTGATTGTTCTCTACACACTAGATATGACTGTAACACTATATTCTGCACTGTCTTCTTTCCTTTTCTTTGTATGGTATGTTTTGTCTGTATAGTATGCAAGAAATAATACTTTTCACTGTATACTAATATGTGTCAATAATAAAGCAAATCAAAGTAATTTACATAGTTCTGTTGTCCATACTATAAAAAGTAGAAGCAATGAACAAAGTGCAAAAGTGGAGATTTGCAGAATGGCATCAGAACTAAGAAATCACAGTTGTTGGGGAAAGTTAAACAAATTGTGGCTTTTGCCTTTAGAAAGGAAGGTATTTAGAGGTGACATTCATTGGTTGGACAGAATGGATTTACAATGTTTCTACTTGTGAGAAAATCCAGAAGAAAATATAAGATAGTTATTAAATCCAGTGAGCAGAAACTTTTTAACTAAAACGTGGGACTCATTAGCGCACAAGTATTTGAGGCAAATATCACAGATACCTTTGTGAAGGAAAATAGATGAGTATGTGAGAATAAAGGAAAGCTGTAAGTGAATTAGGAGGTGGCATAACTGAAATACAATCACCAACTCTCTCACACTTGTTGAGCCAAAACGGTTTGTTTGAATGCTGTAGGTTCAAAGTGGACTGATCTTTGTTTCAATTTTGAATTTGATACCTATTGTTAATAGAACTGATAGATTGATTTTTATGTAGAAAAAAATTATACCATTTGTATTCCTCAGAATGCTAAGTTTTTTTAATCAATTATTTGAATTTGTGTTTTGAATAGAGGTGTAGTTTGTCAGTGATTTTAGCAGTAAAATAACTTAAATATTGAGTTTTTTATTGTTAAGGGATGTTATTGCTGACATTGGTAAAGAATTCCCTTGTAATATTGCTGAAGGACCTTCGTCTTCACTATCTTCCTTTGGCAGTAGTCTCTACCTGGAGATAACTGGAAATAAGTATAATATATACTTATTTATATAAGTATATATAAGGTATAATAGCAACTTGTTTTGAACTAAAGTGCTTAATTTGCATAATACTGGACAAAATGCTGCAGCACAAATAAGTAAAGACTTCAAAATTGTTTGAACTTAGGCATGGTACTTGGATAAGGATATGAATTGAATGCTTACAAAACCAATTTATACTTTGTCACTTATCTAGGTGTGTATAGAGCTCTTATTGGTTTCTGCAGGTTAATGTATCCAATTTTGAAAGGTCGAAGTAGACTCACTCAGCAGTTTTGACCCTCTAAGTACATGCAATAACAGCTCAGCAAGTTTTAAGTACATTGTAACTTTTGTCAGTTCTATCATAGCTCAATAATAAATGCCTAGCATTGTTATTCTGCCTGGGTAAAATGCTCTGTTGGAGAGTCGGTACAGACTCAATGGGCCAAGTGGCTGCCTCCTCCATTGTAGGAATTCTGTTTCTATAAATGTTCACACCTGTGGTAATTTGTTGGTGAAGTGCAGGATTGCAGCAAGGAAAATGGAGACAAGCACTACTGCGATGACACAACTTGCTTGAATCAAGTTTTCACTGAGATAGAGTCTATGTGCTTTGGTTAGGATCATGACTTGTATGCCGTCATGGAGAAGGTGGATGATAAAATTTTGAAAGGCAGCCACGTTTGAGATGGTTTCATTAGTGCCAGTTGTACTGTAACTCAAGCAAATGGTTAGACTTCATTTCTAAAATTATGTTCTATTTTATGTTGGAATTGGGTTTTCATGCTCAGAGCTGACTTTTTTCTAGCCTGGCAGCCACAAATCTCATTGAATAACAATCATGTGCATGGCTAATTTCCCCATTTTACTCCTCAGTACCAGGGCACCAAAGCCAATTATAGCATGCCTACTGGTGGCTGAGCTGAGAGTAATTAATGCAGCAGAGACCAAGGACTGGGATGGAGTTGTCATTTTCATCCAGATACTTAGGAGATGCGTTAATGCACTTGGTATATTAGAACACTGCACTCAACATTATTTTTTCTACCTCATGTATGTCAGTGATTTCTTGCCTTTTGCTGTTTAAGAAGTATGTCCTAGAGTGGTGAGCAGCCCTTTTTGGATGTAGCACATAGTTCTGTATTATTTTGACTGACTTGACTGTGATAGTGTTATAATTGTCATTGCTGTCTTTTTTCTGTTTGCTTTCAAAACCCATGCATCACAAACCTTGTCTGCTTGGACTTGTTTATAGATTTCTTTACTCATGATTAAATATACTTTCTTGCCTTTGACTACAATTACAGCTGAGCCCACACCTATCGTTGCCCAATGCCTGCATCAAGCCTTCCTCCTCGCATGTGCACAGACTTGCTTCCAAGAGAGTCTTAACAGCCTTTCTGATAACTGATTAATTTCTCCGTACCTATTCCAAGATAATTCATTTCAAACAAGCATGACTTACTTTACTTTCTGGTTATTTATTGTACTTTTTTTGCGTTGAATTATGAGTGTTTTGGGCCTTTTAAAGATTCAGGAAGAATAATTACAGAAGTAGCTAGCACAGTTTTTTGGCAATGTTTCTCTTTCACTTTAGAAATACAGTGGCTGATTTTGTTTTTGTAATTCTAAAATCTTTGGACAGCATTATCTAATTCTTTGAAGGATAAATTATTTTCAGCAGCTGAGCTGCATTGAATTTCCCTTTTGCGATATCGGCACTAATTACTTTGTTTCCTGAGGCCTCATTTTCTCCTCAAAGAGATGGGCTGGGTCTCTGCTTCTGCACTTCTTTCAGTGCTGTTGACTGATGTGCTAAGTGGAAACGATAATGCTTAGTGACAGGCCAGATGTAATAGACTTTACAGGGTGTGATTGAATGATCTAGTAATTAGAATGGAAGGCTATTCGTACAATCATGAAGTTTGACAAAAGCAGGCCTTTTCACTTTGCAAGTGCGTACAGAAACTTGTGTTTGAGAGGTGTAAATACTTTACAACAAAATTAAGAATTTTCATGTAGATGTTTTATTGCATATTATCCACTATTTACCCTTTTTAATATTTCTTGTCTCCAACTCCATTGAAATGATCTATAGTATAGTTGGAGCATCAAGATATTCGTAACACGTATAAATGGTGGATAATGTGATTGTTTCAGGACAACACAGAGAATTAACTCTACTTAGCAAAAACTTGTTGGCTGGAATACAAGAAATAGCACATTTAGTCTCTTAAGCCCGTTATGCCAACTGGGAGGGGAACATAGGGGAATGACACATAGGGGAATTAGGGGAACATAGGGGAATTAGGGGAATGACACAATTTGGGGGCAGGCTCGGGGTGGGGGAATGATGCAATGGTTGAAGGGTGGGGTTGACAACACAATAGTAGGAGGGACAACATCGGAGCAGGTGGGTGACAATGATGCGGTGGGTGCAAAGGAGACGACACAAAGGTAAGGGATGATAAGGTGGCGGAGATGGAGTGATTGAGGATGGTGGATGACACAATGGCTTCTGAAGCCACAATTCAGCCTGCGGGCAAGGTGAATACAGGCACAGTCTGTTCTATTTCTCCTAATGAGTCAGTCAAACCATCTCAGAGATCCGTCTGATGAACCTTTGTTACACTTCCTTTATGGCAAGTGTATCCTTCCTTGGGTAATGAGACCAAAGCTGCGCAGCTTGGTGTGGTC
The DNA here is from genome assembly GCA_024679065.1 of Sphyrna mokarran. Lineage (NCBI taxonomy): Eukaryota > Metazoa > Chordata > Chondrichthyes > Carcharhiniformes > Carcharhinidae > Sphyrna > Sphyrna mokarran. Next base: position 46,243,133 of record JAGIQG010000020.1, on the reverse strand, counting down.
TCTTCAAGGCCCTGCACAACTGCAGTTAGACATCCTTGCTCCTGTACTCAAGTCCTCTGACAATGGAGACAAACATACCATTTGCCTTCCTAACTGCTTGCTGTGCAAAGTGTCCTTCAGGGGCATCAGCATCCATTCTCTAATGCATCGCAACAAAATTAAAAATTTGCATTGTATATTTTTTATTGCATATTATCCACTAATTACCCTTATTTAATTTTTAATATTTCTTTTCAACTCCATTGAAATGTAGTATAACTGGAGCATGCATCTATCAGGATATATGTTACAAATGTAGAAGTGGTAGATAACATGTCGATAACATGCTTGTTTCAGGACAAATCATGTCCCTGATGTCCTTGAAGGTGGCTTTGTACATCAACATTTCCCAATCTATCGCCATTTAAATAATACTCTACCAAAGTGAATAACTTCATACATCCATGTTATTCAGCATCTGTCATGTGTTTGCCCACTTGCTCAACTTGTCTGTATCGCCTTGAAGACTTTTAACATCCTCCTCACCATTCACGTTTCAGGGAGGCAGTGGCATAGTGGTATTGTCAGAGGGTAATGCTCTGAGATCCAGGCTTCAAATCCCACAGACCGTAAGACATAGGAGCAGAATTAGGCCAATCAGCCCATTGAATCTGCTCCACCATTCAAACATGGCTGATAATTTTTTCAATCCTATTCTTCCCCCTTTTCCTTGTATTCCTCGATTCCCCTACCAATCAAGAACTTGTCTATCTCTGCTTTAAATAACTCAATAATCTGGCCTCTACAGTTATAGGTATGTAAAAAGAGAAAATTAACAAAGGCAAAAGCGCTGACTGTCTAACATGGCTTAGCAAACTACTGAGTTCAAGGGCAATTACCAACGGACCCAATAAATGCTGGTCTTGTAAGTGATGCCTACGTTCCCTGAACAAATGTTTTTAAAAATTCCCATCAAATTTTGTGTCATCAGCAGTGTTGGCACTGCCCAAAAAATCCACCTTCACGTTTTTTATAATAGATTCTAAGCATTTCCCTGCTAATGTTAAGCTGACAGATCTGTAGCTCCCTGAGTCTCTTATCCTTTCCTTCAATAGTGGGATTGCATTTGTTACCTTCCCAATCTGCAGAAATTGTTCCAGAATCTGTAGAATTTTGAAAGATGACCAGCAATGGATGTTCTGTTTCTATAACAACCTCTTTCAAACTCTGGGAAGTAGAGTAACAGGTCCATGGGATTGATCAATTTTCATCCCCATCAATTTCTCCAATATTACTTAATACTAATTTCTTTTCAGTTCCTCATTCTCGCAAGTCACTTGGTTCTCTACTACTGTTTGGAGATTTTGATACCTTTTATCTATGAACATAGGCACAAAGTATTGGTTTAGTTTGTCTGCCGTTTCCTTATTCCCCATTATATAAATTCTCTTGTCTCAGCCTGTAGTGGACCCACTACAGGCTGAGACAAAAGTTGTTAATGTCTTCCTTTTTAAATGCTTATAAAAGGCAGTTTGTTTTTGTTTACTGTAGAACTTTCACATTCTATTTTCTCCAATGGTTTCTTGGTTCTGCTGTGAAATCTAAAATGCTCTCGAGCTCACAAATCTCTTCAGGCGACTTAATAAAGTTCTTTCTTTGATCTAATCTTGTTAGTCATGGTTGGATCACCTTTCTTGCTGAGTAGTGGAGCTAAAATGGAGGTGTTTCTGCTCTGCTGGCAATTTTCTAGGGCCTTAACAGGTGGCTGAAGTGTATGCTACAATCAATGAGGAATATTTTTAAACTAAATTCCTCGTATTAGCTATCTGCTGGGAGATGTATCTACCATGGAAGCTTTACTCACTAAAACCTGGTGGTCTAGCAGAAGAAACCCAAATGGTTAATGTTGAAATTATTTTTCATCTTGGTTCAGGAACAATTCTTCAGGTTCCATAGAAATGTGGGCTGCTGCCATCCAAGGTTTCTCATCGTGGGACCTATCCTTTTGCCCTTCCTTGGTTAGTTTGCAAACCGAATTCCCTGCAATTACCATAAGCTGACAATGTAAGTTGCATTGGTAAGCCTATTGCTGTTAGTAGCTCACACATTTATGTTAGTGAGATGCTTCCCACAAGATGGGCCTCTGTGTGGCACCATGGAGCATGAGTTAGCTTTTTAATTGTTAAAATCTAAACTATGATTTCTTAAATAAGTTTGTGTTTTTTAAGTTAATTTGTGAAGAATTATCTGGTTCATCATGATATTAGTTACCGGAAGCACAGAACACTTTGTCGATGGTCTCTACTGGCAAACTTGTACATGACGAACTTACCACTGTTATCAACACTGTAGGTTTGAGTAGAATGGTGGTTCTGCAGTGGTGTTTCAACCACATGGACTTTAAGCATCGTATCTTGCATGCTTGAAAGATTTCCATTTGTGTCAGTCTTTGATTCCAATAGTGACATATAGCTGCAAGCAAGAGCTATTTGATTTACTTTGTTCACATTTAACTGCAGTCCAGTGTGCTCCCAACTGACTGATCAAAAAGGTGTTAAATTCAGTCTTTGACCTGTGCTAACTAGTTTTATCTTAATTGGCATGGCTGTATTACCTCATGAGAAGAGAAATCAGGATTTCTGTTTCTCGTTATCTTATTTCTATTCTCTATTTGAATAGTTCATCTGCATTTGTTGAGACTTGTGCATAAAGGCTGCCGAATCGGGCAAAATAATTCAGAACAGCAGTGAAACTGTATCTGTTTGAGTCATTGTATTTAGCAATAAGGTACAGAGGAAAAATCTGGAGAATGAAAGGAGAAAGGTGGCTGGGAATATAAGTATGGATTTGTAAGAGGTGATTTGTTTGAAGTGTTCTCCTCACCAGCGAAAAGTTGGTGGGGTGATGATGCATACATTAACTAAACTTGTATTTTATGCAGTTAATTCTATGTTGGGTGCAGAGCAGGGGAAAAAAAAATCAAAAAGTTCCTGAATGTGAAGCTGTTCTTGTTATCACAAAGATATCCCATGGCATAAAAGTAATATAAGAATTATTGTTATTAGCATTGTCTGGTTTTCCTTCACCTTGATATTGAGGCTTTTACACTTTTATATCTGTTGCTTGATTCAGTACTTCACTCTAAATCCATAGGTCGAATTGTGCGTTTTCCTGGTTCTTGGCTATGATAGTTAAAATAGCTCACCAACATTTTGTCAGATGACTGAAGAAATTTGGCATGTCAGCTATGACTCTCACCAGCTTCTACAGATGCACTGTAGAAAGAATTCTGGTTGTATCATAGCTTGGTATGGTTCCTGCTATGCCCAAAACTGCAAAAAAAAACTACAAAAGATTGTGAATGTAGCCCAATCCATCATCCAAACCAGCCTCCCATCAATTGACTCTGTCCACGCCCCCCACAGCCTCAGCAAAGCAGCCAGCATAATTAAGGATCGCACTCACCCCGGACGTTCTCTCTTCTACCTTCTTCTGTCAGGAAAAAGATACAAAAGTCCGAAATCACGTACCAACTGACTCAAGAACACCTTTCCTGCTGCTGTCAGACTTTTGAATGGACCTAACTTTTTAAAGAAGTCACAGAGAGAGTTGATGAGGGCAGTGCCGTTGCACATCGACTTCCCAAAGGCATTTGATACAGTGCCATGTTACAGACTCCTGAGAAAAGAAATAGCTTATGGAATAAAGTGCCCAATAGCAACATGGATTTGGAATAGCCTAAACCACAGGAAACAAGAGAGTAGTGCTTAATGGATGGCCTTTGTGCTGGAAGAAGATTTGTGGTGAAGTTTCCCAGGGATCAGCGTTGAGACCCTTGCTTCTCTTGATATACAGCAATGATTACAGGGCTCAAATTCAAAGTTTGTAGATAAAATTTAAAGCATTGTGAATTGTGAAGAGGATAGTATAGAATTTCAACAAGACATAGACAAGTTGGCGGAATCACTGGGCGGGAGGCAAATGAAGTTCAATATAGAGAAATGTGAATTGATTCATAGAATCTTAGAATCCCTACAGTGCAGAGGGGTGATTTGGCCCATAGAGTCTATACCAACCACAATCTCACCCAGGCCCTATCCCCATTGCCCCAAGTATTTACCCTGCTAATCCCCCCGACACTAAGTTGCAGTTTAGCATGACCAATCAACCTGGCCTGCACATCTGGGACTATGAGAGGAAACTGGAGTGCCTGGAAGAAACCCACTCAGACATGGGGAGAGTATGCAAACTCCACACAGACAGTGACCCAAGCTGGGAATTGAACCCGAGTCCCTGGCGCTGTGAGGCAACAGTGCTCATCACTCTGCCAGTGTACCATATGATGATGGAATTATTCTTTTTAGTAGGAGGAACATGGGAGAGAATATAAAATAAAGACAACTCTAAGAGGACTACAGGAACAGAGGGACCCAGCTGTATATCATTGAAGGTGACAGGACAGCTTGAGAGAATGGTTAATAAAGCATACAGGAACATAGAGTGCAAGAGTAGGAAGGTGGCATGGAACTTATATAGTCACTATTTTGGTTTCAGCTAGAGTATTGCTTCCAGTTCTGGGCAAGAAAGTGAATGTATTAGGAGAGGTTGCAAAAAATATTCACAAGAAGTGTTCTAATGATGAAAAACTTCAGTTAAGAAGATAGATTAGAGAGGTTAGGGTGGTTTTCTTCAGAGAAAAGAAGTTGAGAGGAGATTTGATAGATGTATCCAAAATCATGAAGTATCTGGACAGAGGAGATGGGGAGCAACATTCCCACAAGTGAAAGGATCTAGAGGGCACAGATTTAAAGTAATTAATGAAAGAAGCAAAAGGGATAAGAGAGACCATTTTACACAAAATGGTTTAAGCTTTGGAATGTCCTCCCTGAATGTGTACTGGAGTATTGATAGGCAAAGGGATAGGCACAGGTCACTGAAAGTGACAATGCAGGTGGAAGAGGTGGTCGAGAAGGCATGCCTTCAGCTGGGATATTGAGTTAAAAAACTGGCAAGTCATGTTGCAGCTTTCTCGAATCTTAGGCTGCACTTGGAATATAATATTCAGTTCTGGTCTCCACAGTACCAGAAGGATGTGAAAGGTTTGGAGAGGGTACAGAAAAGATTTACCAGGATGTTGCCTGGTACGGAGGGCAATAGCTATGAGAAGAGATTAGAGAAATTTGGTTTGTTCTCACTGGAGTGATGGAGGTTGAGGGGAGACCTGATGGAAGTCTACAAGATTGAGAGGTTTGGACAAAGTGAATCAGAAGCTTTTTCAGAAGAGTCAATTTCTAGGGGGCATAGGCTTAAGGTGTGAGGGCAAAGTTTAATAGAAATGTACTAGGCACATTTTTTACACAGTGATGGCTGTCTGGAACTCGTTGCCGGGAGAGGTAGTGGAAGCGGGTATGTTTGTGACTTTTAAAGGTTGTCTTGAAGACCGGTGAAGACTTTTACAGTCGTTTTCTAATAAATTTAAATAAATATTAAACTGTAAAATGCATGAGAAAGGAACTAAACATGCGCTTAATGACATTAATGTTGGAAATGTATTCTGGTGGATGTTTGGTTAAAAAAGAGCAACTTATTTTTAAATGGGAGTTTGTGAGGAAGACAGATTGGTTGATAAGAAGGAATTGATGTCTTCAAATCTATCTTTGCATTACGCCAAATTGTAAAAGATACAATTAGGAATCGGCATTTCAAGCTTTCTTTCTGGGATTTGTAATAGGTAAGTTCTTAACACTCCCAAATATAGCACCCTGTGGCTCAGAACTTACAGCCCATGATATTTGTACCTATAAATTTTTCACTAAGCACATTAATAAAAGTAACATGGTAAAATGATTTTACAATAATCGTTACAGCATGGGAGGCCATTTGGCTCATCGTTTGGCATTGGCTCTCTCTCAAAATCCTACACATTCTTCCTTTTTAGCTAAATCCAGTTCCTTTTTGAATGTCTTAGAGATACCTCTTAATGACATTTCTTACATGAGTTCACATTTAAAATAAATATGAAATTCATCCTCATCTCTTTTGAACTTTAGCCATCTTTGCTTTAACTCCTGAATTTCTATACCCCATTGTTAACCATTTCTCTTCGGCAAATATTCACTTATGCTGTTGTTAGACTAATCTGCGTATCAAAGACATCAATTCCTTCTCCTCAACCAATCTGTCTTCCTCATAAACTCCCATTTAAAAATAGATTGCTCTCTTTTAATCATACATCCACCAAAATACATTTTCAATTATTAGGTTCCTTCACTTTCATTTTGTTCCAGTTTCTTAATGGGGGGGGGCTCTGAAGATTCACTGCGGGCTGCTTCCCACTTCCACCCCTGGGGTTTGCATAGCAATTGCTTATAAAGCACAAACTTTTTAAGGACAATTACCCACTCTGGAAACCATCTGAAAATGCATTTTAAATTAAAAACCTCAATGGTTCTGACTAAGTTACACCAGTAATCCCCCCCTCTACTAAAAAGCCACATATATTAAAACCAATTATAGTTTTTCTGTGACTATTGTAACACCCACATCTGTCTTGTAAACTGACTCTACCCATTAAAAGATTTTTACAATTGGATGTCTTTAATTTGAACAGAGTTTATCAAATTAAACATTTAATCAAAATGCCAGAATATTCTGTGTGTAAAATTGTATAGTGTAAGTGAAGATTGCTGAACTGATGTGCAGCACAGCACTGGATGCTATTCAGAAGTGTATTTCTCTACTGTTTCAATAGTGTTTTGGCTGATCTCTAATTATGCTAACTGGGTATTTTGTGATCACAAATGTGCAGCTGATTCAATTATTTTCAAACCTTGCTTCAAATCTTACTAATCTTATCTGTTGAGCTCTGGGCATTGACACATGCACTCCAAAAACCATCTTAGTTTGCCTCATTTCTCCGTGTCAAATTCCTCATATTTCTGAACTATTCTTTATTCTAAAAAACTGTTGTCTCTCCCAGTCCATTGAATGCCTTATACTTCCTCTTTCTTCCTGATGATCTCCTTGTGCAAAATAATTAATAAAATGCCAGATTGTTCACAAGAAGGCTAATCTTTTAACTGACACATTAGAGACATGCAGTAACTACGTCATTCATCATTCTGAGTAATATGAAACATAGAAACTAGGAGTAGACCATTCAGCCTTTTGAGCCTGCTCTGCCATTCATTATGATCGCACAATTCAGTAAACTGTCTCTCTTCTCTCTCCCATTTACTTTGATAGCTCTACTCCCAAGTGTTATATCTAACTCCTTCTTGAAATCGTATAATGTTTTGGCCTCAATTGTTTTCTGTGGCAGCAAATTCCACAGGCTCACCATTATCTGGGTAAAGCGATTTCTCTTTACTGGAGACCTAAACGGTTTACCCTGTATCCTTAGACTGTAATCCCTGATTCTGGACTTAATTGCATCTATCCTGTCTAGTCCTGTAGAATTTTTAAGATTTCTATGAGATCCCCGTCTTTAGACTTCTAAACCTTTTCCTTTCTCATTACGCAATAGCGAGTCATGGATGACCTGTTCTTTAGTTGGTTCCTTAAAGTATTGGCCCAGAAAACCCATCCCATACAGACTCCAAGAATGCATAGTTCTAATGGTCTTATGCATGATGTTCTGAGTTATTTTATGCACAAGTGTCATTTCAGTTAATCAGAGCTAGTTTTTGTGTTGCATGTGAGAAAAAGTTATTTTGAAAAACCAAATGAATGTACCATATTTGAACACACACCTGTGGAAGGTGCAAACAAGTATTTATCACAAATACTGAAAACATTCATTTTGTCTTATTGACCACCAATTGTCAACCAAAACTCCAATTTATGGTTAATTTGAAAGAGAAAATACATACTCAGATATTCATTTTATAATGTTTTCAGTTAGCAAAGTTGCTCTGATAAACTTAAATAAGGTATTCAGCATATTAAAGCTTTGTGGCTACAGCAGTTTGGACATTGAGATGGATATGGCCTCCGTTCTATGTTCATTTCAGGGAGTGAACAGTAATAGATTTCTTCTGGTGATAAATCATAAATGGTTTAGAACAGTTGCAAAGCTGTCAATACTACACTGATTGCCTCTCTGAGGTTCATTTGTACCCTTGGGGTCCATTGCCTTGATGTTGTGGGGTGCCTCAACCTGTTGACTTAAAAACTTACTTTTCCAATTAACACGTGTCTCCTGAAGTAATAAGTAGCCTTTGATCAGGAACCCATGATCTTTTGGTTGACTGGATTATTAGCTGTTCGGTAATGGACAGTTGTATTTGCTGTGCCATGAATTCTCTGCTCCCTTCCACTTCAAATGGACCATTTTAACTTGGTGAACTAGATTAGTAAACCATTATAAACATCTGTTGGCCAATTAAGCATTCAAAAGAGTTTTTGATTTAAAATATTGTTTTTAGGAAGTAGCAGAGTAGAATTGTAATGTTTCAGACCCTAGGACTGATATAACTCCAAATTTGGCTCAAGCTTTAAATATATCATGTAATCTCTGTTTAGCCCAAAGATGTCCAGTATTGTGGAAATTTGGCTACAGTAATAGTATATTCTTAGGTGTAGTGTATGGTCTCTGGGGCACAGATTTTAGGTTCTAAAAATTGTAAACAAAGAAAACCATGAAGCATTGGTCAAAGTCAAAATGTGTCACAGACTTAAATTATAGTTGCTTTTTTTATTTATTCCATCAAGTAGGTGCATCTGAATTGGTGCCAATGTCACCAGTTTATTCTTCAGAACCATCAAATATTTCAAAAACAAAATCTTTTCAAGTCCTCCAATATTCAACCATACTATTTGATTTTGATATTCAACCATACTGTTTGATTTTGATATGAGAATAATCGTCAGGGTCAAACCTGATGAACTTAATGGTGTTAATTTCTGCTAAATTTAATTAGTTTCTGAGATTGCAGAGTCGTGGTAGATTACGTCTTAATTAAAAACTGATAAGTTATTATTGGCCACCATAATGTTGTGAAGGAGTCAGAGAAGCTTGCACCTGGTTTAGAGGTTTAGTCAATGTAATGTATGACCAGAGGTGTCTGGATGTTCCAGATTACGAACAATGTCAACTCGACATGAATCTGTGGGCTTGTAGGTTTCGTAGATTTCAAATCATACTGCTAAACAATTCGAAATTGAACAATAAATTTCTGAATTTGAAGTGACAACCAATAATTAACTCCCTATCCTGCCCACTTTGCAGAAAGATGAATGCTTGTTTGAATCTGTGCCTTCACTACTGCAATGTGTGGCTTCACCTGCACCATGTACCAGACAGCAATGCACACTTTTAGTATGTTTGAACTCTTAAGGAAGCACTGCGCTGTCAGAAATGCCATCTTTCAGTGAGATGTTAAAGCAAAGGCTTGTCTGCTACTCTCAGGTGGACATTAAAATTCCAATGCCAAAAGCAGAGATTTAAAGAAAAGCAGAGCTTTCCGTAATGTCCTGGCCAATATTTACTGTTCAACCAACACCATTTGATTTGATTTATTATTGTCGCGTATTAATATACAGTGAAAAGTATTGTTTCTTGCATGCTGTATGGACAAAACATATCGTTTATAGATGAGGAAACGAGAGAGCGTGGAATGTAGTGTTACAGTCATAGCTAGGGTGTAGAAAAAGATCAATTTAATGCAAGGTAAGTTCATTCAAAAGTCTGACAGCAGCAGGGAAGAAGCTGTCCTTGAGCCGGTTGGTGTGTGGCCTCAAACTTTTGTATCTTTTTCCCAAAGGAAGAAGGTGGAAGACAGTGTTCAGTGTGCAGTTATCATCATAGAAATGATAGAAACCCTATAGGGCAGAAGGAGCCCATCAAGTTTTCACTGACAACAGTCCCTACCGAGGCCCTATCCCATAATCCTACACATCAGCCCTGCTAATCTCTCTAATCTAGAGTCAATGGATGAGAGGCTGGTTTGTGTGATGGATTGGCTTACATTCATGACCTGTTGTTTTTCCTTGGGATCTTGGGCATTATCTGATCATTATCACATCATTACCACAATGCTGTCTTTGGACCTTGCTGTATGGTAATTGCTTGCGTGCTTCTGATGTTGCAACTATGTCTACACTTCAGATATACTTTTTAAAAATGTTTTTCATGGGATGATAGTGTTGTTGGCAAGGCCAGTGTTGTTGCTTATCCTTAATTCCCTTCTAGGATGAGTGCCATTGGCAAGACTATAATGTTGCTCATCTCTAATTATCCTCAAGAACATACTGGTGAACCATTTTCCCCCTATCTACGATAAGACAAGCTGCCTTCCACTCATCCATCTGGACTAATTGCCTTCTGAGTGCCAGCAACAAATCGATACTTGGTCTATATACAGCAGTCTATTTTATGTGCTGCTGAACTATTCCAGAGACTGACAACCATGTAAACTTATATAGAATTAATTCCTTCTGCGGAATGTGTGTTTTTTTTAAAAGATGCTTTTAGTTACATTATTAATAAAAATGCAGTAATGACGTAATTCAACACAGGCCAAGTGGTATTATCGCTATTCTATTAATCCAGAAACTTGGCTAATGTTCTGGGGATCCTGGCTCGAATCCCACCATGGCAGATGGTGGAATTTGAATTTGAATTCAATAAAAAAAAATCTGGAATTAAGAATGTACTGATGACCGTGAAAACCATTGTCCATTTTTGGAAAAACTCATCTGGTTTGTTAATGATCTTTAGGAAAGGAAATCTGCTGTCCTTATCAAGTCTGGCCTACGTGTGATGCCAGAGCCACAGCAACGTAGTTGACTCTGAACTGCCTTGGGCAACTAAGGATGGGCAATAAATGCTGACCAGCCAGTGATGCCCATGTCCCGTGAATGAATTTTTATATGAAAATCAATTATAATAGCCTCTGGTTTAACACTTGCTAAAGTTAAGGTAGAGGGCACAAAAAGTGTAGCGTGGCGGATGATGTGGACTGCAAAGACCAAGGTAGATAGGCTTTCCTTCATGCAAATTAAAAATTAGATGTACTCAGGTCATAGGAAAGGCAAAAGCAGATTATTATAAATACCAATTTATTAATTTGGGGTGTAATCCAAAATATTTTGGAAAACTCTGAAATGTTTAGAGAAAAAATCCTCCTCTCTCAGTTACATAGTTCTGTAACTTTTGACAATATCACACTTACAAATAAAATGCATGTGGTGGATCTGTTCAATTCTCGTCTTATTAAAACAGGTCAGGTATTCAAAATGGCGATATCTAATAAGGGAGCTATTGGGGGCTCACCAGTATTCATCAATAGCAACTGTGTCTCTTGTCCTTACACTTTTTCCTTATCACTCCTCATAATAAAGAGATATTAGAAGAACTACCCAACTTGGACCCTATTAAGGTAATTGGTCCTGATTACTTGGACCTCATTTTTTTGTCAGAACTGTAATTTATGTAAATTCTGCCTAACTATGTAATTAGGCCATCTACTTAACTCCTTTATTCAAATCTTTAGCCCAGAAGTCCATCACTGTTCTATCCCTTTTTGTGGACAGAATAGTTCAAATACAAACTGCTACAGACAATTTTCTATTTTTCCCTTTTCCAAAGTTATAGAAAGGATTGTCCATAAGCAGCTGGCTTATGTTTTAGACAGTGTCAACATGTCAGATATGCAGCCTGATTTTCACTTGTAGCATAGATGCTTTACATTATCATTTAAAACTTTTAATGCAATTACAACTGTCTTCGATAAGAAACGAACTAGTGCTGTTATTTTTATTGGGATTTTGACACAGTTGAACATTCTATTCTCCTGAAAAGGATTGTCTTGCGTGGTTCATTCAACTATCTCTCTAATCATATATTGAATGTGTTAAATCAGGCTTGTTTCTGGTCTTCTTGCAATTAAAAAAAACATGTTTATGCTATTTAATAGGAAAAAGTATTACTTTACTTTTTGATCGCAAAATTTTAACACTCGTTAAAAGTGTTTTAAAAAAATTTTAACACGTTAAAATTTTGTTAATTCGAAACTTGAGCAAGGTTCCACTTACAAATACTTTAGAAGCTGCTTGGACTATGCTTTGACTTTTAATTCCCGTGTTGACATGTTATAAGCTGAAGTTTAGACTTGGTTTTCTATATTGCAATATGTCCTGCTTTACTCACTCTACCACACAGACTTTAGTTCAGATATCTACTTGCCTGTTTTGATTACGGTGACTGTTTTTGATAAATAACCTCCAAAACCTTTTGGTGCATTTTGATTTAACAAAACTAGATCTCTTCTCCCTGGAGAGATGAAAATTGAAAGCCAACCTGATAGAGATTTATAAAATGTTGAGAGGTAGATAGGATGGATTTTTGGAGGCTATTTCCCAGTGCTAAATGGTCACTGTGAGAGGACACAGGTTTAAGGTGCTGGGGAGCAAGTACAGAGGAGATGTCAGGGGTAGGTTTTTCACTCAGAGGGTGGTTGGTGAGTGAGTGGAATCGGCTGCCGTCGGTGGTGGTAGAGGCGAACTTGCTGGGGTCTTTTAAGAGACTTCTGGATGAATACATGGGATTTATGGGATTGAGAGTTATAGATAAGCCTGGTAGGTATGACCATGATTGGTGCAATTTGTGGGCTGTAGGGCCTGTTTGTGCTGTACTGTTCTATGTTCTATAAAGCTGATTTATTTGACTTTAACTCAGCATGCTAAACTGGACTTTATTAATCTCAACATATACACCAGTGAACATGTTTCAGTCCTGGATGTGATAAACAGCAAAATCCCATTATTGCAGTTAATTGTGAATTTGCTGGTGTCTCAGCAGACTGGATGACTGAGTTTCCACACTCTGAGCAGTTGAATGGCCTCTCCCAATTGAGAACTTGCTGATGCCCCTGAATGGGGTGTAAACTCAATGGGCCAAATGGTCTGCTTCTGAATTGTCGAGATTGTATTACTCCATGTGGGATGACCAAGTGAATTCCTTCCACATGGAACAAGTGAATGACCTCTGCAGGTGTGAACCTATTGCAGGTGGAATAACTGAGTAAATCTCTTCCAATGCTCAGAGCAGATGAATGGTCTCTCCCTAGTGTGAATCTGCTGATGTGTCAGCAAGTAATATGGCTGAGGCAATCCCTTCCCACAGTATGAAATTGGTAGTGTGTCAGCAGATGGGACAACTGAATCTTTTCCTACACAGCAACAGGTGAATGCCTGTCCATAGTGTGTGCATGCTGGTGTATCAGCAGGTGGGATGACTGACTGAATCCGTTTCCGTAACCTGAGCAATGAACGGCCTCTCCCCTGTATGAACATGTTGGGTCTCAGCAGGTGGGATGACTGAATCTGTTCCCACACATGGGGAAGGTGAGGGTATCTTGTTAGTGTTGAGTGTGCTTATGAATTTCCAGTTCAGATGATAATTGAATTCCTTCCCGCAGTCTTCACAGTTCCACGGCATCTCCCTGAATTGGGTGCACCTGTATTTTGACAAGCTTAATGATCGACTGAAGCCTCAATCACACAGACAACACGTATGGTTTTTCTCCACTGTGAACAGTGCTTTTTTCTTTCTTGTCCAAAATTTGATATTCAGTTCAGAATAAATTGAACAATGCATGCCCAATCTCTCTGTCTCTCCTCCTCGTCGTCCTCGTCCTCGTCCTCCTCCTCCTCCTCGTCCTCCTCCTCCTCCTCGTCCTCCTCGTCCTCCTCGTCCTCCTCTCCTCCTCCTCGTCCTCCTCCTCTCCTCGTCCTCCTCCTCCTCCCCGTCCTCCTCCTCCTCCCCGTCCTCCTCCTCCTCCCCGTCCTCCTCCTCCTCCCCGTCCTCCTCCTCCTCCCGTCCCTCTCTTTCCCCCCCCACTTTGTGAAAATGCAGTGTGGGAGTTACTGATTGGGGTTTTTGGGCTGTATTGCTGCTAGAAGCTCCCAATCCATCCTCTTTAGACGTCCTCTTTCACTCCGAAATTAAGTTTATGATTAATGCCTCTTTTCACACCAGTCAGTATGTCCTGTCCTCTGTGATTAACAGTCCCTAATGTCACACAAGGTGCCAACTCTATTGACTTTTGTTAATTTTGTTTAAACCCACCTGGTTTACTGATGTCCTTTAGGTAAGGAAATCTTCTGTCCTTATCCGGTCTTGACTACGTGATTCCTGAGCCACAGTAATGTGGTTGACTCATCTGCTCTCCAAAGGCAATAAATGCTGGCAGGAATGCTGGCTCTGTCAATCTGAGGTCATATGACTTGATCAGATCAGTCACTCCGAATATTATTTTCATTCGTAATTCATTTGAGTTTATACCTGCCAATTACTGGAATGAGATATAATTGAAGTTGAAGCTAACTAATTTTACTGTGGATGCCTTTCGCTGAAGGGTTAAGGGTCTGTTGACTGATATTTGTACTTATTAAGCTGTCAATCCTCTTTTACTGCTAGTTTGTATTTTATTATCTCCATGTTAAATGAGTTGTGTTGGCATTAGCCTTTTGATCAGATTGTTGTAAATGAGAATTGGTTTTCAATTGACTTGTCTGGCTGAGTAAAGGTTAAATAAATAAGATGACTGAGACAATGCTTTCAATCATCGAATCTAATCCTAAACTTTTGTAGTTTGTACTTGTGTCCTCAGTTGCTTGCCTGACTCAAGTGACATGTTCATTTGGATTTCATCTAATCGTGTCATTGATTTTAAAGGCCTCCATTGTATCCTCTCATGAACTCTGATTTTCAAAATGAAATACAGATGCCGTCGTTGGATTGGGGTGGTAAGAACTCAGTAAGAATTTAGCAACACCAATTTATAATCCAACCGATTTATTTGATAATAAAAAAGCGAGCTTTCAACACTCTGTGTCTTCCTCAGGCATTTGCCTGAGGAAGACACAGAGTGTTGAAAGCTCGCTTTTTTATTATCAAATAAATCGGTTGGATTATAAATTGGTGTTGCTAAATTCTTACTGAGTTCTTTCAAAATGAACACAACAGCCATTTGAGATTCAGGATCAACTATGTCACTATCCATCTTGCTAAAGAATTCTACCATATTGTGGGCACTTGTTCCCAAGAGTTCTCTCACAATTAGATTGCCAACTCACCCTTTCTCATTGCGCAATACTCAGTCCAACAACACAAGTAGCCATGTTAAAATTAACTTCTAAATTTACTCAGGCAAGGTGGGCTGAACAGCTTCTTTTGCACTGTACAATTCTATGATTTTATAAAGGTAGCCAGGTAGAACACTTGGTCTCACTGTGTCTTTTTGCTTGCAGCAGGTTTTACTGGGCTAGTAAATATGTGGTTGTCAGAGTATTGGCATACTTCAGAAGTAATATGATCATCATGATTTTTTTTGATTGTCTTTTTGCTCGTGACATAGTGTCACTACTTCATATATTCGGTATTCACGCAGGGAGATGTAAATGTAGTTGTGGAGAACACTGGGATACAGGGTTGCAAACTGGAAAGTATTGAAGTAGATGAGGAGGATGTGCTAGATATTCTTGAGGGTTTGAAGTTAGATAAGTCCCCTGGGCCGGACGGGATTTACCCTAGGATTCTCTGGGAGGCAAGAGAGGAGATTGCAGAGCCTCTGTCTCTGATCTTCAGGTCCTCGTTGGTTACGGGTGTGGTTCCGGAGGACTGGAGGATAGCGAATGTGGTCCCATTGTTTAAGAAGGGGAAGAGAGACCTTCCAGGGAATTATAGGCCAGTGAGTCTTACTTCTGTTGTGGGCAAAGTATTGGAGAGAATTATTAGGGATATGATTTATAGTTATTTAGAGAGAAATGAATTGATTGGGGATAGTCAGCATGGTTTTGTGAAGGGTAGGTCGTGCCTTACTAACTCATTGAGTTTTTTGAAAAAGTGACCAAAGAGGTGGATGGGGGTAAGGCGGTTGATGTGGTATATATGGACTTTAGTAAGGCGTTTGATAAGGTGGCCCATGGAAGACTTCTGCAGAAAATGCAGATGTATGGGATAGAGGGTGATTTAGCTAATTGGGATAGGAATTGGCTAGCAGATAGAAGACAGAGGGTGGTGGTTGATGGAAGATATTCATCGTGGAGTTCGGTTACTAGTGGAGTACCTCAGGAATCTGTTTTGGGGCCCCTGCTGTTTGTAATTTTTATAAATGATCTGGATGAGGGTATTGAAGGATGGATTAGTAAATTTGCGGATGACACCCAAAGTCGGAGGAGTGGTAGATAGTGAAGAGGGGTGTTATAGTTTGCAGAGAGACTTGGACAAGTTGCAGAGCTGGGCCGAGAGGTGGCAAATGGAGTTTAATGTGAAAAGTGTGAGGTAATTCACTTTGGCAGGAATAACAAATGTGTAGAGTATAGGGCTAATGGTAGGACTCTTAATAGTGTTGAAGAACAGAGAAATCTTGGTGTATATGTGCATAGATCCCTGAAAGTTGGCAATCAAGTCGATAAGGTTGTTAAGAAGGTACATGGAGTCTTAGCTTTTATTGGGAGGGGGATTGAATTTCGGAGCCGCAGCATCATGTTGCAACTGTACAAAACTCTAGTGCGGCCGCACTTGGAGTATTGTGTGCAGTTCTGGTCCCCACATTATAAGAAAGATTGGAGGCATTGGAGAGGGTACAGAGGAGGTTTACCAGGATGTTGCCTGGTATGGAGGGCAGGTCTTATGAAGGGAGGCTGAGGGATTTGAGGTTGTTTTCGTTAGAAAGAAGGCGGCTAAGAGGAGACCTTATTGAAACATATAAGATGATTAGAGGTTTAGATAAGGTGGACAGTGATAGCCTTTTTCCTTGGATAGAGAAAGCTAGCACGAGGGGACATAGCTTTAAATTAAGGGGTGGTAGTTATAGGACGGATGTCAGAGGTAGGTTCTTTACCCAGAGGGTGGTAAGGGTATGGAATGCCCTGCCTGCTGCAGTTGTAGATGCGCCAAGTTTGGTGGCGTTTAAGAGGTTAGTAGATAAATTTATGGATGAAAAGGGAATGGTTTAGGTTAGAGGGTCATTGCTTTTTCTTAATTGGTCGGTGCAACATCGAAGGCTGAAGGGCCTGTTCTGCGCTGTAATGTTCTATGTTCTATATATGTGCACTTCCAAAATGTACAGATGGAATTTTACACCATTTCCCTGAGACCGCTGCCAAAATTGCCATGGGAGATTAGGAGAAGCACCATGGAAATCCTTCCCTGTGATGATCAGCCCAAACTAAAGCATAACATAGAAACATAGAAGATAAGAGCAGGAGGAGGTCATTTGGCTCTTCAAGTCTGTTCCGCCATTCAGTTATGGCTGATCATCCAAATCAGTAGCCTAATCCTGCTTTTTCCCTATAACCTTTAATCCCATTCACCTCAAGTGCTACATCTAGCTGCCTCTTGAAAACATTTATTGTTTTAGCATCAACTACTTTCTATGGTAATGAAATTCCACAGGCTCACCACTCTTTGGGTGAAGAAAGGTCTCCTCACCTCTGTCCTAAATGGTCTACCCTGAATCCTCAGACTGTGAGCCCTGGTTCTGGACTTCCCTGCCACTGGGAATATCTTCGCTGCATCTACCCTATCTACCCCTGTTAGAATTTTATAAGTCTCTGAGATCCCCGCTCATTCATCTGAACTCCAGTGAAAACAGCCCTAAGCTAGTCAATGTTTCCTCATACATCAGTCAGCCCTGGAATCAGTCTGGTAAACCTTCGCTGCACTCCTTCCTCAGAAAAGGAGACTAAAACCGCACACAGTATTCTAGGTGTGGCCTCACCAAGACCCTGTAGAATTGCAGCAACACATCCCTGCTCCTGCACTCAAAACCTGTCGCAATGAAGGCCAACATGCCACTTGCCTTCTTTATTGCCTGTTGCACCTGCATGCTCATCTTCAGTGATTAGTGCACAAGGACACCCAGGTCCTGTTGCACACTCCCCTCTTCCCAATTTACAGCCATTCAGATAGTAATCTACCTTCTTGTTTTTGCTTCCAAAATGATTAACCTCACATTTATCCAAATTATACTGCATCTGCCATTGATTTGCCCACTCACCCAACCTGTCCAGATCTTTCTGAAAGATCTCTGCATTGTCGTCACAGTTCACCCTCCCATCCAATTTGGGGTTACCTGCGAACTTTGAGATGTTACATTTTGTTCCCTCATCCAAATCATTAACATATATTGTGAATAGTTAGGGTCCTATCACCGATCCCTCAGGTACCCCACTTGTTACTGGCTACCAATTTGAGAAGCACCCTTAATTCCTACTCTTTGTTTACTCTTTGCCAACCAGTTTTCTAATCATCACAATACACTTTCCCAATCCGATGTGCTTTAATCTCGCACAATAATCTCTTGTGTGGGACTTTATCAAACGTGTTTATATGTTGCACTTTTAGAGAAAAAGATGAATCTAACCTATGTTTCTGGGACTTGGGCATCATTGCAAAGCAGCTTTAAATATGGACGTGTGGTGTAGCAGTGGATCATTATCAATGAACTTTGATTCTCACTCAAAATAAGATAAGAGCTGTAATGTATGCAATAAAATCTGTCCCACCTGGAGACCTTGCATGTTCGTTGTTTCAATTCAAGATCAATTGAGTATGTTGATATGAAAACGCAGGTGGGCAGATTGAGTGCACTGTGATTTTTCATGAATTTTATTTTAAGAAAGAGCTGTTACTTCCAATCCAAATACAAGCAATACTTTTCTCAGCTGTTGTTGATTTTTCCAAATTAATTTGCTGCTGTTCTTTTCTGAGTGGGAATGTCGTATTTAACAAAACTGCTTTTCAGTCAACAGATTGCTAGCTCTGTATAACTTAAGTTGTACTTTGTAGTGTTGCCAACTCCAAAGGCATTAAGCCCTATCTAAAGAGATAATTTTCATTGACACAGTCTAAGCTACAATGTAAAAATTGCCTCTAGCTTGCCACCATCATTTTGGCTTTGAGCTACCATTAGGAGAGCAGTGCTGTGATGTAATGCTGATTTGAAATATTTCACTGTAAACTTTTATAATGCAAAGTGTAGAAAGACCACTATTTGTATTATAGTGTATTACAGCTATATTCTGGGGCTATCATATCTAACTGAGTTAAATGACTCAATACTTTATAGAATTTGCTTGTTTTCTGAATAGGCCTAAACAGTTTGAAATAGGAAACAATCCTGTTTCCTGTTAAGCTACTGAAAGAGGTTCTATTTTCAACTTTTGTTGTTAGTCACTTTTTTGAATTATCTCTAGTAGTTCATCTGTGACATTCTTACAAAATTTCAATAATGAAGAAAAAATAGCTTCAGTAAAACAGCTTCAGTAAAATTTGACAAGTTAGCAGATGTAAATGATCAGGGCACAAGTGCTGGCATATGGTGAAGCTTGTGTCACTAATTTATTTATGGTTTGCTAGATCACTGCTCACCGGTCATTCTGAAATGCAATGCCCACGATGTGAAGCTCCTCTTTTTCAGATTTCATTAGCATTGAATAGCGGAGGTGTTGTGACTGGAGTCTTGACAAATTACTGGAAAATGCAAGACTTTTAGTGCTGCTTCATTCTTTTTTTCTGTAACCAAAGCTTTATCTACTTAATTCTTTTCCTGGCTCTGCCATGAAGGTGACTGATAGAGAAATGAATATTCCTGTAGTTTGCATTCAGCAACAATACAGTGCTAAGCACAGGGATCAGCAGTAATGAGTGTCAGAGCTTAGCGCAAAAGAAGCAGCATCATTTCATGGAACTATTGGTACCTGTGCGGTTTTCATTCCTGGGGGTAGAGAGGAGGGGATTGTCATGTGCATGTTGGAGCCTGCCCTTGAAAATCATTTGGGGCCGGTTACAGGGATGCTGAGTGCCAAGGTGAGTTCGTAAAAGGCCTGCCTTGGTTCTTTGGGAATTCATCCCAATTGTTTTGTTCAATCTTGGACCCATGTACCCCACCCACTTCCTATGCCCCATCCATAACAACACTATGCATTTCTATTCTCTCCTGACAGTTCCTCATATCGTCCATGCCAACTCATAGCGCTGTCATACCTATTCACCCAGTACACACTGTTTAGAAAATTAAGATATCCTATTACAACGTTTGGCACATGTGGAAAAGTTAAAAAAAAACACCCAGGCATAACTTCCTTTAAAAAAATTGCCTTTATTCCAACCCTGTAGAAGTGTCAAATATCCAAATCTGCAAAATACTGAAACAAAAAGTACTTGACACCTTTTATGTAAATAAAATGAAATATTGCGTACTGATCTGCATGCCACACTACCAGAAAGATGAGGAGGCTTTGGTGAGGGTACAGGAAAGGTTTGGAGAGTATTAGTTATAAGGAACGATGGGACAATCTTGATTTGTTTTTTTACACTTGAACATTGGTAGCTGAGGGTGACCTGTTAGAAGTTTACAAAATTACGAGAGTCATGGATAATAAAATGGATCTTTTTCCCAGGTCAGAAAGAGATCAGAAATGATTTACTCGGATGCTACCAGGACTTAATGGATTGAGTTATAAGGCTGGATAGACCGGGACATTGTCCCCTGGAGCGCAGGAAGCTGAGCAGTGAACTTATAGAGGTCTATAAAATAATGAAGGGTACAGATCAGCTAGATAGTCAATATCTTTTCCCAAAGGTAGGAGAGTCTAAAACTAGAGCGCATAGGTTTAAGGTGAGAGGGGAAAGGTACAGAAGCGTTCGAGGGCAATTTTTTTACACAGAGGATGGTGAGGATCTGAAACAAGCTGCCAGATGTAATAGCAGAGGTGGGTATAGTTATGTCTTTTCAAAAGCATTTAGATGGTTACATAGGTACAATGGATATAGAGAGATATGTGCCATATGAGGGCAATTGGGATCTGCTTAGGGTTTTAAAAAAGAAAGGGCTGCATGGGCAAATTGGGCTGAAGGGCCTCTTTCCATGCTGTAAAGTTCTGTGACTCTAAATGTCAATTACAAGGGGACATAGATTAAAGGGACAAGGAGGAAAGTTTAAAAGAGATGAGAGAGGCAAGTTTTTTTAAATGCACAGTGCCTGGAATGTGCTGCCGGAAGAGGTGGTGGAAAAAGATACAATAGCAATGTTTAAGAGGCGTCTTGAAAAGGCAGGGAATAGAGGGATGTGGATCATGCAGATGCAAAAAGGTAATTTGTTTAGAAAAATATTATGTATCAATGTAGACTTGGTGGACTGAAGAGCCTGTTCCTGTGCTGCACAGTTCTTTGTCCTAATATTTCTATGTGGTTTGGCATCAAATTTTTCTTTATCCACTCCTGTGAACCACTGTGGGTCATTTTATTACATCACTGGTTCTATATGAATACAAACTGCTCCTTATGCTTGTGTAGTACTTGAACCAAACTAAAACGAGTACTGAGTGCAGTTCTGGGCTCTATTATTGAAAGGGTACACATTGGAAAAGGTACAAGAAAGATTTACAAGAGTGAAAACAAGAACAGAGAACTTATCAAAATGACCGAACAACCTTGGGCTCTTTTCTCTAGAAATGAGAAAGATGAGATTTAAAGTTTAATGTTTGTTTATTAATGTCACAAGTAGGCTTTTATTAACACTGCAATGAAGTTACTGTGACAATTCTCTAGGAAAGCAGTAACCTAACAAAGCTTTTTAAAATGATGAAGCAGCAAGCTAGAGGCAGCTTAGAGAAAATTTGTCACAATTTAATAGATTGAGCCATTGACAAAACAGGTTTAAGAAAAATAGCTGCCAATTAAACAATGTTTTCTCTCCTGTGCAGCTGATTCAACAAAGTAATGGAAGTCTGTTTGGACTTGCAAATGAGAATACTCGGACAAGGAATTGGAGAGCTATACTATATTTTATAAATACATGCCATAGCATGATTTAACCTTTAAGAAAATAGGGTGGAAAATTGTGAGGAAATTAGCAGTTAATTGTAGCATTTGTTTAGGTATAAACGTATTGCCTGCCACTAAGAAGTGGGACTCAGATTTTCCTGGTTTGCATAATATAGCTTTGTGCATCTTAACCCACACACTTTTTATCATTAAATTCATAATTCAAAGATCTGACCTCTATACCTTGAAACGTTACATTCTCACAGTAATCATTTCTAGTTCAATATCATTTCTGGTCTTTCTGGAATGTATCTTAAATGGCCATGATATTATTAACCTCAGCCATAATGTTTATATTATCTCTTCCTAGAATCACTTTATCACCAGCTGCATGATTATTAAAATTGCAAGTATATTCAGTAGACTACAGTGACTTTTGGAAACCTTCCAATAGTTTCCAATTTGCTTTGCATTTTGCAGCCCGATTGTTTTATTGGAGTTGCCCACTTTAAGTGAATTGCCTTTGCCTGCATCAGAGTATGCAAATTATTCAAGCCATTTGGGCAGCACAGTGGTTAGCACTGCTATCTCTCGGCACCAGGACCTGGATTTGATACCCGAACTTGAGTCACCGTGTGCGGAGTTCGCAAGTTCTTCCCATGTCTGCATGGGTTTCCTGCGTATGCGCCAGTTTCCACCCACATTCTGAAAGACGCGCTGTTTAGATGTATTGACCATGCTAAATTCTCCTTCAGTGTACTGGAACATGTGCTGAACTGTGACAACTAGGGGATTTTAACAATAACTTCATTGCAGTATTAATGTAAGTTTGCTTATGACTAATAAATAAGCTTTAACTTTAACCATGAATGTATATTGTTCAATATCATCACAACCATGAATGGAATTGTTTTTTTGCTGAAGTTCTATTAGGTTATTTCATATTACCCTCAGTAAACCAGTTGTTTAGAGAACATACAAGGCAAACATTGACAATTATTTTCCCCTAAACTATTCACTTTGGTCTCGAGGAGAGTTGGTGATATAGTGTTAGTGTCAGTGGCGCTAGTTGCCCAAGAAACCCAGGCTAATGCTCTGGGGACTTGCGCTCAAATCCCCCATAGCAGCTGGTGGAATTTAAATTCAATTTGTAATATAAAACTAATTCTACTGATGACAACTATCGTTGATTATTGTAAAAATTCATTTGGTTCTCTAATGCTCTTCAGGGGAGGAAATCTGCCAGATTTACTTAGTCTGGCTTGCATGTGACACCAGCTGCTCAACAATGTAGTTGACTCAACTAATGTCAGAATTAGCCTAGCAAGCCACTCAGTTCAAAGGATTGACAACAAATGCTGGCCTTGTCAATGACGCCCACAATTCATAAGAGGAGAAAAAATCTGTTTAATTTGCTGACTGAAACAGAACAGAAAACCAGACTGTCAGATTTAAATTGGAAATTAACTGCCTGAATGTTTAAGTTTTCCTGCAGAATTCTTAGAGATATGAAGTAACTTTGACTAGGTTTTTGCCAATGAATCAGAGCCAACAGCCATCATTAAGTGTGAAACTTGCTGAAGGGAATTTATAATGCATTGCACTGCCAATCTGAATTTCAGGCGAATAGCAGAAGCCTGGGGAAGTGCAAGAGTCTTTAACTGCTGGTAAAAATGGGATGTGTAAAGAGAAACTTCCGTTCATAGTACCAGAAATCATAAATCAATATTTTGGGAACAGGCTAATTGATGATTGCATTTTTACAGTTACTTGGAAATTACAACTCGGAAACAGACCTTTAGTATTGCTGGACCAGCCTATGTTTTTATGCCATATGAGCCTCCTCCCAGCCTACTTCATCTAAACCTATTAAGAAAATCTTCTATTTTTTTCTCTTTCGTGTGATTTTGTAACTTACCCTTAAATGTATCCATGCTATTCAACTTGTCAGTAAGTTCCACATTCTTACCAGTCTCTCAAGATATTTTTTCCTAAGTTCCTTATTGGAGTTATAAGTGCAAAATGCAAATGTTTTCTCTAAGCTGACTTTAGCAAGCTGCTTCATCATTTTAAAAAGCTTTGTTAGGTTATCCCTTCCCTAGGGGACTGTCACAGTAACTTCATTTCAGTGTTAATGTAAACCTACTTGTGACACTAATAAATAAACTTTAAACTTTTAAACTTTAAACCTCATCTTTCCATTCCTAGAGAAGAGAGCCGAAGGTTGTTTGATCATTTTGATACAAGTTCTCTTCTTGTTACCTCCCTTGTAAATCTTTCTTGCACCTTTTCCAATATGTCTATACCCTTTCAATAACAGAGCCCAGAACTGCACTCAATACTTGTTTTAGTTTGGTCGAAGTATTATACATGCATAACAGCAGCAGTTTGTATTCATAAAGAACTGTTGATGTAATAAAATGACCCAAAGTAGTTCACAGGAGTGGTACAAACCAAAATTTGATACTGGACCACATTGAAATATTAGAATAAAGAACAGTGCAGCACAGGAACAAGCCCTTCGGTCCATCAAGTCTGCACCGACACATGATGCCTTTCTAAACAAATGGCCTTAGGCACCTGCCTGATCCATATCCCTCTATTCCCTGTCTTTTCAAGATGCCACTTAAATGTTGCTGTTGTATTCGTTTCTACCACCTCCTCTGGCAGTGCATTCCAGGCACTGTGCAAAAAAAAACCCTTGCCTCTCATATCTCCTTTAAACTTTCCCTCTTGTACATTCAACCTATGTTCCCTAGTAACTGACATTTTTACCCTGGAAAAAGATTGACTATCCATTCTATCTAAACCTCTTATAATTTTATAAACTTCTGGTCGCCCTTCAACCACCGATGTTTAAGTGAAAAAAACCAAATTTGTCCAAACTCTCCTCATAGCCAATACCCTTTTTTCTGTACCCTTTCCAAAGCTTCCACATTCTTCTAGTACTGTGGCGACCAGAACTGTATGCAATTGGGATTACCTGAGAGGTTTTAAAAAAAAGGGCAGCATGAACAAGTTGGGCCAAAGGGCCAGTTTCCATGCTGTAAACCTCTCTGAATCTATGAATATTCCAGATGTGACCTAATTAAGGTTTTATACAGCTGCAGCATGACTTGCCAATTTTTATACTCTATGCCTTGACCTTAATGAAGACAAGCATGTCATATGCCTTCTTGACCACATTATCCACTTGTGTTGCCAGTTTCAGGGAATTGTGGACTTGTATGTCTGGACCCCTTTGTATGTTAATGTCATTTACTATATACTTTCCTCCTGCATTAGATCTTCTAAAATGCATCATCTCTCATTTGTCTGGATTAAATTCTATCTACCATTTCTCTGCCCAAGTCTCCAACTGGTCAATATCCTGCTGTATCCTCTGGCAATCTTCCTCGTTATCTGCCAATCTGTCTCTCATCTGCAAACTTACTAATCAGACCACCTATGTTCTCCTTCAAATCATTTATATACATTACAAACAACAGATAAAAATTAACTCTTTGGCAAAAGTTTTTTTAAAGGAGTGCTTTAAAGGATAAAAGAGAGGTAAAGGCAAGAAGTTTAAGGAAGGTATTCCAGCATTTTATGGCTTTAGCAGCCACCAATGATGGAAAATTAAAATCAGGAGTACTCAAGAAGCCAGAGTTAGAGGGACATTATTCTAAGTGTTTTGAGTCTGGAGAAAATTACCTGGTAAGTGAGGAGTGAATATTAGATTATCAGGGAAGGAATGCAGAGGGAGGAATTGAGAATATAGCATTGTGGTTTTTGACACAAATAATGAAGGTATCTTCAACATGTCACAATACCAATGTAGAGGTATTAGTTGAGACCAAAAGAACTCTCTTGACCAACGTCATCAAGAAGAAATAGTTTGGAATTTCTTGGAAACAGAATAAATTGAGATTTAATCTGAAGCTGATGGAAAAGGTTGATGGGAAAATAAATAGAGGTCGACAAAGAATGATGATATTTCTAAGGAACCTGACAAATAGATGAATGTACTACCAACAAAGATGATCCATGCCCGCCAGAGCAAGATTAACATGGAGGTCCGTTGCCAAGATCAGTTATGATCATATTGAATGGTGGAGCAGGCTCGCAGGGCCACATGGCCTAATCCATGTTTCTGTGTCACCTGTGTCCTCTTAGATCATGATGACTGAAGAGAGAGAGAGTGAATATTATTGCTATTTCTGATAATTTTTAGTGAATTATGAGTTTAATATTTTAAGTAAATTGATGTCCTTTTCTCCAGGATAAGTTCTTAAATCTAGTAAGATCTATTACTGACTCAGTTTCTAAATTTAGTGATTGCTGTGACACTATGCCATGCAGATCTGAAAAGTCTTGGGTTTGATCCCAATCTGATTTCAGCTGGGAAGCCATATTTCTCCGAAACTATTCTGGGTGTGATGGGGGAGAAAAATAAACTGATGCTTCTATCCTTGATTGCTTTGCACAATATTGGGCAGCACGGTAGCGCAATGGTTAGCACAGCTGCTTTACAGCTCCAGGGACTGGGTTTGATTCCCGGTTTGGGTCATCGTCTGTGTGGAGTTTGCACATTCTCCTCATGTCTGCATGCGATTCCTCCAGGTGCTCCGGTTTCTTTTCATAGTCCAAAGATGTGCAGATTAGGTTGTTTGGCCATGCTAAAGTTGTCCCTTAGTGTCCTGAGATGCATAGGTTAGAGGGATTAGTGGGTAAAATATGTAGGGATATGATGGTAGAGCCTGGGTAGGATTTGTGGTTAAAGTCCAATTGGTTTATTTGGTAGCCACAAGCCACAAGCTTTCGGAGTGCTGCCCTTTCATTAAGTGAGAGGGAGTTCTGTTCACAAACAGGGCATATGAAGACACAACTTAACAGAACTCCCACTCACCTAATGAAGGAGGCAGCGGTCCAAAAGCTTGTGGCTTGTGCTACCAAATAAACCTGTTGGACTTTAACCTGGTGTTGTGAGACATTTTACTGTGTTTACCCCAGTTCAATGCCACCATCTCCACATCATGGCTAAGCAGTGATTACCAGAGGGCAGGCTCACTACCGATAATGTATTCAAGCTGGCCACTGTCTTTCACAAAGTAGGGAGGAATAGATTATAAACACAGCAAGTTTCAACTGGGACAACTGAATGCATCTGTAAAGCTTTTCATAAAACCTGCGTTATGTTCCATGATTGGAGGCATGTATTTTCATAGTTGAATTTTACAATATTTCACTAATATATGCCATATAGATTCTGTCAAAATTGATTATCACTGCTGCCAGGTACCCAGGTTGGATTTCCACGCATGGGCCACTCTGGGTGGAGTTTGCCCCTTCTCCCTATATCTGAGGCAGTTTCTGGGTGCACCAGATTCCTACCACAGTCCAAAAGGATAGGCATATTGACCATGCTAAATTCACCCTCCATGTACCCAAACAGACACTGGAGTGTGGCAACTAGGGCATTTTCACAATGATTACATTGCATTATTAATGTATGTCTACTTTTGATGCTAATAAATAAAATTTAAACTTTATAAACTTTCATGGTTTGTATTGACTTCGTGGTATAGTAGTAGGAAGCTAATCTTCACTTAGTTTCGAACCATTTATTTATTTAATAGAACAAGTATGCTTCTGAATTCACAATACCTTGTTTCATAATTGCAGCTGTATAACTAAGAAAAAAATCCAACGAGTTCTTCGGAAGAAAAAGAAAGGCAATCGTATGAAATTAGTAGAAACCCAAAGCAAAATTATTTGTGTCCTCTTCGAGCTATTATTGTGATTCAGATGAAAGGAATAAAGAAATTTTCACTGCTGTATTTCTTGCAATTTGTTTGTTCCCTCAGCACGTTTTTGCTGGTAACAGTTAATTTACGCTGGCCAGTCTGGTCAGATGTCTTATCGTGAATGTCTGCCACTTTTTTTGCACATGTCCACATTCATTTTTTTGCACAGCTTTTGGGATCCGGTAGAAACAACTCAATTAGTCATTCATTCATTATTGATTCCCAGTATATTCTCATGATTAACTGCTTTGATTTCGAACAAGTCAAATTTTCCTTGGTATCTAGGGGGCATAGATTTAATATAAGGGGAAGGAGTTTTGCAGCAGGGGTTGAGGAAAAGATTTTTCACGCAGAGGATGATGAGAATCTGGAACTCTGCCTGAAAGGTAGGAATCCTGACAACATTTAAGAAGCATTTAGATGAGCACTGAAACACCATACCATACAAGACTACGGATGAAGTGCTGGAAAATGGGATTAAAATAGATAGGTACTTGATGGCTGGTGCAGACATGATAAGCTGAAGAATCTCTTTCTGTGCTGCAAAGCCAGTATGTTGAATGCAGATGCTATTATTCTCAAGTCAATGAAGAACCAGTAACTCAATAGTAAATAGACTGTTCTGTCTAAAACTCTCTGCATTGTGAAGAATTTCCATTCATTTTGGTGTGTTAAAATTGGTTTGGTCTCCCGGGGAGAATTAGGTGCTAAGTAGAATATAATGTGTTTTCTGTGTAATGATGCTGCATTGGAAGAGTCCTATTTAGATCTGCACATCTCAGAAAATGACACAACCCTGTACGTTCTTAATGTAAACTAGGAATGTTTTCCCAGTGGAACACCAATTTACTGTGGTAGTCTTGGTTTAGTTTAAATCCATCTGAAAAATGACAAATGGCCACAGGTGGCTTTGTGTAGAAATGCGGTCTGGAGAAAGTTATATCATTTTATGTTCCTGCTAATGGAATAAAATGATAATGCAGGAATGTCATTCTTCTGACCCCTTAAGAATAACAGTAACATTTTACACCAATGTAAAAGAAATAGGAAGGAACTACTCCGGAACCGTCAAATTTAAACACAACATTTTATCTTTGAAGCTCCTTTGATGGGAATTGTTTATAGTTTTCGATTTTTTTACACTAAATCTTGTTTCCATATATGAAAGTCTGGAGAGAAACTATTTTTGAGTCATTAAGTTTGACAATCCATAAATGTTACTCCCATCAGAAGTATGAAATTTCCTTCTGAAGGTGGAACCTGTGATTTTGCTTGGTCATCTTTGCTGTTCTCATGTCACATTATCTTTGCTGAGTGACAAATTGGTGTATCTGTATTTCTCAATGTTAGAGAAATTTGTAATAGGTCAGAGAGATTTCAAACAATTAAAGATTTAAGACACTAGTAAGTTACCAGCACTGAGTGAAATGACCTCTGATCAGACTCTCAGACTAACAGGAGAATTGTCTGAATGAAGACAGTATGGGATTTAAACAAGTAAGAGATTTGAACAAGTATTTCTGATTTAAACATGTATTTTGGATTTTAAAATATATTTTAGCAGTACTTTTAAAGTAATTGTACACTTTAGCCAAAGGCAGGTTATGGCACAATTTGATAGGCTGAAGACTTAACAGATGAACCACTTTCTTTGAAACAATGAAACCACAGAATTGGCATTGTTTTATCAACAAACGTTATGAACAGTATGGCTCCCAAAGACACTTTATAAATTGGGCTGTTCAGGTTGTCCTGATAAGACAGTTCATCTCGGATGTGAGAATTTTAGCTGTTTGGTTCAGCCATTGATGTAAATGAGAGTTGATGGGAATAGTAATTTTGACCTTTGTCATTAAGCATCAGGGATTGCTGAGCAACTGGGGAAGAAGCATATGGATTCAATAGACCAATGAAATCCCATGATGTCAGAGGGTAGAGTTTAATTAGCTAAGGTATGTGACAACTTATAAAGCTATAAAGTTTATTTATTAGTCACAAGTAAGGCTTACCGTAACACAGTGTAACACAGTGAAATTCCCCCAGTCGCTATTGTCCAGCATCTGATCTGGTCAATGCACCTAAGCCACATGTCTTTCAGAATATTGGAGGAAACCGGACACCCAGAAGAAACCTTTGCAGACACGAGGAGAATGTGCAAACGCCACACAGGCAGTGACCCAAGCCAGGAATTGAACCTGGATCCCTGGCACTTTTCTGTTAACAGTGATTGATTTGTGCTAATGTTGACTGGCTCATAATGTAACAGAAGGTGGGAAAAGCAAACTTGAGAAATGTGTAATTGTTCTGATGGCTGTATTGTAACTTTTGAGTGGTATTGGAATGCTCAGAGTCTTTCGTCGAGTTGGACTGCCCAATGCTAATTTCTCCCTTTGATCATTGGTCAAATAAAGATGCGTCTTTAACAGGAATACTGACTTTGTGAGTCTTTGTACTAGCTAAAGCTTTTGGCAATACCTAGTCTCTGAAAAATCACTGCAACACTCACTAAAAGTAGTAAGTCAGAATTGGGACAAAAATAGAAAATGCAGAAAAATCTCAGTTGGTGTGACTATAGAAAGGGAATAGAGCTAATATTTGAAGTCTGGACCAGGCTCAAAACGGATCTACTCTCTCTTCACACATGCTGTCAAACCTGCTGAGATTATGCAGCATTTTGTTTTTGTTTCGGAGTCCAAGGTCTGCAGTATTTTGCTTTTATCTTGAGTCAGAATTTGGGTTGTATTAGGCAGATGACATCATGGATTGTGAAATTATCCTCAATAACCCCAATTCTTGGAATGCAGTACACTCATCACTTAGTATACATTACATTTAAATTTACTGTAATACATAATTTTGAACATTCCATCAATCTCCTCTATTCCTTTTTTAAACCAGTATCATCATTCACCAACCCTTCGTCTCATCATCACCTTTCCAAAAAGCTCTGTCTCCTATTGGGAGGATCATTCCTGGTTCCAGGTTCTTTTTGTGCAAACAATCAAGTGAGTTTCTTCATTGGCAGCAGATGTTGCTAACCAGAAGGATTGAAAGCATAGTTCAACGTTCCCCTGTGAGACACAATTAGTATTAGCCTTGGCTTCGCGGTAGCGCTTGAGAGTTGGGACTGTTTTGGGTTTAAGATTCACTCTGGTGACCTCTAAATAATCTGTACTGAGGGAAAGTGCTGCCGTTTGTCAGATGCAGTGTTAAACTCTAGACTGATTTTCTCTTTCAGATGGATATAAAATATTGTATGGAATGATTTGAAGAATAAGATGTTGTAATGGTGTCCTGTCTAATGTCTATGTCTTAACAAACATCAGTATAGTACCTGATTGTTTATCTCACTGCTGTTTCTGGAATCTTGCTGTTGCAAATTGGTAGCTATATTTGCCTACATTATAATAGTAACTTCACTTGAGAAGTACCGTATTATGATGAATCACTTTGGAACACGCTGAATTTCCCAACTCTTTCAATTGTCAGGGTAACTAGGAACAACGGATAATAAATGTTTGCCTTGCTAGCAATATCTACATTTTGAGAATTAATGGTGGTGCATAGAAAAGTGAGTAATAAATCATGACACCAGAACTGCAGCAGTGATAGGCCAATATGTAAAATCAATTGGGAATTACAACATTGTCTTCCAGAGCTACTTCTGATAATTTGCTGTATAGAACATAATGTTCTTTGAAAATTACTTACTTACAAAAGAACCAACATGATCAGTAAGTATTCGGAATGCATCCACCTGTGAAGGTTTCTGTTACATATTGACGTTTGATTAAAATGTGCTCTCTTTCTTTACTGTAGGATCATGTTTTTTAATCTAATACTTTTTAGGGGCTGAATTTCCATCAGATTGAAGGTAATCTGTTTCAATGGAATTTAAGTCAATGTTTTGAATCGTAAAGAGTGGATTGGGAGGGATCATTAATATTATACAACTCTAAAATGTTATCTTTAAAGCAGGCTAAGACAATTGCAAAGAATTGGTTAAAAAAAACTATCATAACATGAGCTACCTGATTAGAAAAGTATTGGAGAAATATATCTCACTGCTTCATTGAAATGTATATCTTCCTCATCTTTTAGCAACTGGAGCTTTGCAGATCTTTTTCTAAGCTGTTCCCAGTTAAAGTGTCCATTGGTCCTTGGAGTAAAGGAAACAGGCCATTTTTGAATATTTCACTACATAGTTATAAACTACACAAGCTTCTCCAGAGTATATCTGCATATACAGTAAAGGCACCTGTCAACTGGTGTGCTTTTAAGCAAATTAATCCTGATTTCCAGCAAGAAACTTTCCAGCTTCCTTTTAATCTCTCTAGGTAAGGAGTGTTACCTCCATCAATCCCAATTGCATGCACTCAGTTTCTCTACTCCTGTCACTATAGCATATGATTTGGCTTGACAGGAATTGCCAGAAATCATGTACCAGTTGTGGCTGTTTAGTTGAAACTGTGGGTGTCTTACTTGAAATTCCATTTAGTTCTTCCTGCCCTTACTGTGCTTCAATTTTAATCAATATGTTATAAGTGCCAGTATTCTATCTCTGTCACTGTGCGCACAAGTGAAGGGAGTTACCAGCTAGTGATTGCAACTCGTTTGTTTGGCAAGTGGTCTGCTTACTGGCAGTTTCCAAATTGGAGTTTGAAGTCAAAGTGCCATTGAACTGTATGCTTGCTGCCATTGAGCATATATTACAGTGATAAGATGGTAACTTCTTTCACTCATACATAGGCTGATAGAAACAGACCACCGACATTTTAAAACATGTTGCTTAGTATTGAAGTGTCATGGAGTTGAAAGAGAGCATACATTTGAGACTGATGATGTCACAAAAAAATGGCTTCCATTACTTACCAGCAACTTTTAAAAATTGACAGCAAATGCTGCAAATCTGAAACAAAAACAGAAAATTCTGGAAATATTCACCAGTTCAGACAGAATCTGTGAAGAAAACAGATGAGTTGAAATTCTACATATTGGAAATAATACAGCAAATTGTTTTTAAAAGGAAACACAAAAAAGGGAGAGGAGAAATGAAAAGAAACCAACACGCAAGGAATTAAATGCCCTGCAGTGTTTTAGTGAAAAAAAGTGATAAAAGTGTTTAAAAATATGAAAAAACAGGTGTCATAATGAGAAATCATAGCAAAAAGAATGGATGAATCTACAGAATATGATTGTCGTCTGCACGCAGATGGATGCTGCTTGAATCATATTGTGGTTCTAAGAATGCTGCACTGTTAGAAGTCTCGTAGTTCAAAAGAGACATACCGAGTCCCCATCTGTCCCCTCGGATGTACCTAAAAGATACCACCATACTATCCTAAAGAAGGAAGAGAGTACTTCCTGATGACTTGGCCAACATTTATCACAGCCAGCATCATTGGAAAACAAATTACTATATATGGTCATGATATTAATGTGTGAACATTGGCCGCCATATTTCTAATGTTACGACTGTTACTTCAGAAAGTAGTTCCTTAGATGAACATTCTTTGGGACGTCTTGAAGTTGAAAAGTGGTAAAGTTTGAAGTTTATTTATTAGTCACAAGTAAGGCTTACATTAACATTACAATGAGATTACTGTGAAATCTCCTAGTCACCACACTGTGGCACCTGTTTGGATCAATGCATCTAACCAGCATGTTTTTCAGACTGTGGTAGAAAACTGAAGTGGGAGGAAACTCATGCAAAACAGGGAAAACGTGCAAACTCCGCACAGTGACCCAAGCCAGGAATTGAACTCGGGTTCCTGGCGCTGTAAAAGACAGTGCAAACCACTGTGCCATTGAAATGCAATGTTTTATTGATGTTTATTGAGCCCCTACGAAGATCAGCAGTCCAACGCAAATTAGGGGTGGTGGGGGGCAAACAAGCCTTGTACCTTTTTGGTCTGCATGTTTCAATCTTACATTCATGTGTGCATTTACTCATGCTATAGGACACCTAAGAAATAAACGTCTAAATAAAAATCATATAGAAAAAAATCCATAACTCTCTTTACAGAATAAACTTCCTGGGAAATGGGGAGCATTCAGGCTTGTGCAAAACACCAAATGAAGATGCATAGCATGGGCAAAATTAGCTAAGATTAATTAATTGTTTGCAGCACTACAACTTCAATTGATTTAATACTTTGATTGAAAATACATGATTTAATTAATGAGTCTTCTATCTACAATGACACCTACCATAAGAAAATCCCATGTATGCTCATAGCTTGTACTTTTAAACAGTATTTTTCAAATAATAGCCTACAGTAATATTAAGTGGAGATGCAACAGATATGTAAAGCTTTGATTAACTTCACAGCTTCATTTGTATGAAAGGAATAACATAGCTGAGTTTGTTTTTAAGTGTGAATTAACTGTGACTTTTGCAAACTAATAACTGGGGGAAACATGCATTGTTCAAATGACCTCTCATTCATAAAAATATTTCTATGTAAGTGTGTGCTCATGCACAGCTAACCTGCATTTCTTTTTTCTTCTGCTAATTTCTCTCACATGCATGCAAAAAGAATTGGCTTGTTACAAGAACCCTTTGTTTTTAGTTTGCTTAAATCACAGTTAAATGAACATTTGGGGCTGCAATGGGCAATTCTGTATAGAGGGACTTCTGTGCAGGTAAACAATATTGTAAAAGAAGTCGCAGATTGCAGAACTTTATGTATCTGGCAAAAGAAGCAAAAGTGATATGAGAAAAAGAATTCCATGTAGCAAGTGACTAAGGTCTGGAGTGCACTGCCTCTATGTGGTGGAGGTCTTGCTCATTTGGAGAGTCAGGGTAAACGTGATGGGCCTAATGACCACTTTCTGTGTTGTAACATTGAATCTGTGAAATGCTAACCTTTTCCCACTCCACAGATGCTGCCAGATCTGCTGAGTATTTCCATCAGTTTCTGTTCCTATTTCTGTCCACAGAATTTTTCTTTTATTTTGCTTTTTTTATCCCAAGTTTAGAAATTAGCATCAGTAAGCTGTTGAGGCAGCTTGCAGTGCAAGTGTTATTCAGCTACAGTTGGAAAGAAACCCTGGTGCAACCAAACTCAAGATTAATCTCATGCTTATACTTAATATTGATATTGCTTTTAAATGCTTTGTTTTTCACCATTTGATAGACAATACTAATGTGTTTTCAATAAATTAAATTTTGTTTTTGTTGTAATTCTGGGAACAATTGTCTGGTATTATGGAGATGAAATTGATCTTTGGTTATCACCTATTTTGCATGACCACGGTAAATCTGGTTAACACCTCACCTCATTTCCCTTTTCCATTTGAGTTCCACAAGAGGAGGAAAAACTCAAAAGGGGTTTGAAACAGATGTTAATGTGCTATCACCTATTTTGTACCACTGCTAAATACCAATTTATCCTTCTTTAACTACTCTAAGTAACCCTGTTAATAGCTCCTGAGAGAGAGTGCAAAGTAATTTTTTACTGTCTACATGTAGAAAACCAGAAATGTACTCCTCTGCAATTGTCTGTAATTTCACCCAAACTTTGGAATCAAATGGATCAAGCTGCATTTAAAATAGATGTTTGAGACTCTGGTGCTATTTGAAGGTAATTAAACTTTATATAGATTGTAGAATGTGAACACCCTTCTGATTTTTCAATTATGTGTAAGTTTTATTTATGAACTTTAAATACCTATGCCTCATACTGAACGTAATTAAATTTTATGGCCATCAGCAATAAATTACATCTGTGGTTTGAAGGCAGCTAATGACAGCCCAGGGATCTAAAGGTATGTTTACAGACCGTAAAATGTATCTTACTGGTTTCTTTTATATGGGGGGTAAAATTGTGATGTTATTCCCAAGTATCTGCTGATGTTTTCAATTCACAGATTAATATTCAATGAATTTCATAGCAATGGGCTCTTTTTGGCTACTGTGAAATATCAAGTATCTAGATTCTGTGTACATTCTCAATTCTCCATAAGAAATAGGAGCAGGAATAGGCCATCTAGCTCCTCAAGCCTGTCCCGCCATTCAATAAGATCATGGCTTTTTCCCCGTAACCCTTAATTTCCTTGTCAATCAAAAACCTATCCACTCTTGACTTAAATATATTCAGCGAGGAAGCCTCCACAACCTCATTGGGCAGAGAATTCCAAAGATTCACCATCCTTTGCGTGAAGAAATTCCTCCTCAACTCTGATCTGAACCCCCCCCCCCTCCCCCCGGCCCAATCTTGAGGCTGTGCCCTCTAGTCCTGCTATCTTTGTTAAGCGGGAAGAGTCTCTCAACCTCTACTCTATCCATCCCCTTCATTATCTTATACATCTATATAAGATCCCTTCTCAGCCTTCTAAACTCCAAAGAGTACAAACCTAGCCTATTCAGTCTCTCCTTATATTCCAATACCCTCATCTCTGGTATCAGCCTAGTAAACCTTCTCTGCACTCCCTCCAAGACCAATACATCCTTCCTCGAATGTGGCAACCAAAACTGCACACAGTACTCCAGCTGCAGCCTCACCAGTACCCTATACAGCTGCAAAAGTACCTCCCTACTTTTATATTCTATCCCCCTGGCTATAAAGGCCAACATTGCATTCACCCTCTTGATCATCTGCTGCACCTGCAGACTGTGCTTTTGCAATTCGTGCACAAGGACCCCCAGGTCCCTCTGCACCGTTGCATGCTGCAGTTTTTCGCCATTTAAGTCGTAATCCTTCCTACAGTTATTCCTACCAAAGTGGATAACCTCACACTTGCTAACGTTATACTCCATCTGCCAGGTCCTCGCCCACTCACTGAACCTATCCAGATCCCTCTGCAGGCTTTCCACACACTCCACTCAATTTGCTTTTCCACTCATCTTCGTGTCATCAGCAAATTTCATCACTATGCATTCAGCCCCTTCCTCCAGATCATCTATGTAAATGGTAAATAGTTGAGGCCCAAGCACCTGGGGTACACCATTAGTCACCAGCTGCCAATGGAATAGCATCCATTAATACCTACTCTCTGCTTTCTATTAGACAACCAATCCTCTATCCAGTCTAACACCCTACCCCCAACTCCCTGCACCCTAACCTTCTGCAGCAAACTTTTGTGAGGCACCTTATTAAATGACTTTTGGAAATCCAAAAACACCATATCCACCGCATCTTCTCTATCTACTGCACTGGTCACTTTCTCGTAGAATTCCAAAAAAATTCGTCAAGCATGACTTCCCCTTAACAGATCCGTGCTGCGTCTGCTTGATCAAACAGTTTGTATCCAGGTGCCTCATTATTTTTTTAGAGCAACACAGCACGGGAAACAGGCCCTTCGGCCCAACGAGCCCGTGCCGCCGTCATAACTACGATATAATCACACATTGGTACCATCTGTTAAAATGGGATACACATATGTAGGCTATAAAGCATGCAAAAACATTTGCACTTCAGAAAAATAAACAATCCAGATTATAAATCATTTGCCATCATTTTCATTTTCACAAAACTATTTTTTCTTTAAGTCATTGAAAACTGAAAGCTTACTGAAGGCATGGTAGAGCTAATGTGTCACTCAACATAGGACTGAGTAGGAAGATGGTAGATTTGATTCATGGGCAGTGCAAGACACAAATAGTGAAGACAAAGGAACTGTTTAAAATATTTAATTTTAGGTTTGCTGAGGGGCTGGAGTAAAATTGGCCCAGGTTCTTGCAAAAAGCTTTTGGTGAATCCTGCTGCAAAATGCATGGTTAATGTTTTAGAGTGTTCATAGGAATGATGTTCCCGATTGAAAAGCCTGCTGGCACTCTGTGCAAGCTCACACAGGAAAATTGGCTACTTGAGAACTTTGTCAATGGAATATTCACTCAGTACAAGACAACATCTTCAGGAAATGGAGCAGGAAAAATGCCTGTATGAAAAAACCAAAGTTTTCTTCATTTAAGAGGTGTAGGCGTTGCTGGCTATTGAATATCGTAATTGCCCTTGAGAAGGTGCTGGTGGGTGGCTTTCTTGAATCATTGCAGTCTTTTGTTGCAGGAACATCCACAGGAAGGGTGAGGAAGTGAGTTCCAGGATTTTTGACCCAGTTACAGTGAAGGAATGGTAATATAGTTTCAGATCAGAGCTTGAAGCTGGTGGTATTCCCATGCATTTTCTCTCTTTGTTCTTCTGAAGTGGAAAAGTTGAGAGTTTGGAAGGTACTACCGAAAGATTGTTGGTGACATTATACTGTGCATGTTGTTGATGTTATACACTGTTCCCGCTCTGTGCCTTGCTTCTTTCCCGCTCTGTGCCTCGGGTCATTTCCCACCTTGTGCTCCCCTCTGGCTGCCCAGCCTTTCTTGTGAGTTCTCACGCTACCCTGCAAGCTTGCTTTTGGTGTTCTTTACTTCCTTTTTCCTGTTCCACTCTGTCTCACCCTGCCACAGCTCTGGGACAATGATACAACAACCTGAATCACTGATCAATTCCTAGTCCAAGGCTTCACCTGAACCCAGAGCCTGGACCTTTTCCTAACCATCTGCAGAGGGCCGAGCCTGTATCTCTGGCTATGGTGTGTTGCTTTATCTCCACCCCCAGTTACTTGAAGCACTCGAATGGTGGCCAACAGCTCCCAGTCCCTTCTCTGTGCTCCTGTTCCCTGACTTCAGACTTAGTTCTCTCCTTGTAACCTTAGCCTCTCATCGTGGTGGCAATGGTAATTCTGTATCAGAGCAAGATTGTAACTGACCAGAGTGCTGCAGAAGGAGGCAGATTCAGAGTGCGGGCAACATAGAAATGAAAATAGTGACACAAATCTAAAAAATGGACCAATTTAAAAGAACAGCAACGTTAATATGGAAAGTAAAGCAAGGTCTTATTTGTGGAGAATCTGGCTCTCCCATTACGTGCAATGTAAGAAGTCTCAGAATGGCAGGTTAAAGTCCAACAGGTTTATTTGGAATCAGGAGCTTTCGGAGTGCTGCTGCTTCATCAGATGAATTGAAAGATACGTTGGCAAACGCGGCATATATAGACAAAGACGCAATTGCCTACATATGCCATATTTGCAAACCTATCTCTCCACTCACCTGATATAGGAGTAGTACTCTGAAAGTTTGTGATTCCAAATAAATCTGTTGGACTTTAACCTGGTATTGTGAGGCTTCTTGCTGTGTCCACCTCAGTCCGGTGCTGGCATTTCCACATTACGTGCAGTGATAGTCAATAAATTTCATAAATATTGTTTATGGTTTGATATTCAGAGCTTATTGGAAATGTATTTCACTCGCTGTTAATCAAATTTTTACTATCAGGTTTGAGATCAAGGAAAGATTCCAATTTAGGAAGTGCCTGTGGTATATTGGTCATTTTCTACTGATTCAGGCATCTGCTTTATAGCATTGTAAATAATTTTCCAATTTTTCTTCTACAAATTAAAGTTGTGTTTATGCTAACACTTGGGCTAGCTGTCACTATTTATACCTGACCCCTTATCCACATGGCCAAGGTTTTGAATTTTGTAGGTTTACGAGTCTGCCATTTAGATAAGAAGTCAGTTTTGAGCATGTAAACTTGGAGAACGAGCTTAAGGGAAGTGCTGCCTTGAATTCTGAACTGAAGCAGCAGCATCATCAAGTAAACAGCCTGAATTTGCCTCAATGTTGTTTTTCCAAAAATTGTGTGCTACAAGGTTTGTTTGTGTCGTGTTGATCTGCTTTGAAACTGTTGAAAATGTAACATCGATTATTGTTGTTGAGGTTTACTGTCCTGGCACATTATTGGAGAAGAATGATTCAAATTATCCATTCGCATTGGCTGTTGAAGTGACTGAGCATTTGTATCAGCACCATGCTCTTATCAATCTAGATTGAACATACTACTTGTGTTCTGAGGTACTCATTCCTTCTCTGGTGTTAACTCTATTAATTATATTAACAGGCATGTCAGTGTGATAGCATGCAATTATGCCATATGGCAAATTTTAAAACTTGCCTGTAGCAAGGTATGGACAGTAAGAAGACTGACAACACCAGGTTAAAATATAACAGCTTTATTTGGTACCAAAAGCCACTAGCTTTCGGAATGCTTCAAAAGTCAGTGGCTTTTGCTCCCAAATAAATCTGTTGCACTTTAACTTGTTGTTGTCAGACTTCTTACTGTGTTTAGCCCAGTCCAGTGCTAAGCAAGGTATGGACACAGGATACTGAGCACCCTAGCTGGCTGATGGCTACTATTTCAGTTACTTAAATGGGTCATTGCCAATTGCAGGTTTTTTGTCTGAGAGCTGAGGAATGATAATATGGCTATAAATCCCGAAGAAAGTGGAAAGAAAATGTTTACACAGCTATGAATAAAAGAAAAATCATGTTGAGAAGATAAAACTAGGAGTTGTGTATCCAAATTTGCTAGAGTTGAAGTGGGGGAGGGGGTGAGGAGAATAAAACTTGTGGTAATCTAGTGGTTACATTATTCATGTAGTCCAGTAGAGAGTTTCCTTTAGCTAGAGATTGTTGGGTTACTTATCTCAGTGGATTAGTAAGGCATTTGACAAGGTCCCACATGGCAGACTAGTACAAAAACTAAACTCGCATGGAATTCAGGCTGGCTAAATGGATACAGAACTGGCTTGGTTATAGAAGGCAGAGTTGCAGTGGAAAGTTGTTTTTCAGAATGGAGATCTGTAGTTAGTGGTGTTCCACAGAAATTAGTGCTGGGACCTCTAATATCTATAAATGCTCTGGAAGAAAATGTGGGTGGTCTCATTAGTAAGTTTGTGGATGACACAAAGATTGAGGGAGTTGCCAATAATGCAGAGGATTATCAGAGGATACAACAAGATATAGATAAGTTGGAGACTTGAGCATAGAAATGGAAAATAGAGTTTAATCTGGACAAATGCAAGGTGAGGCATTTTGGAGAATCAAATTTTGGTATGAATTATACTGTAAATGTCAGAATCTTCAGGAGCATTAACACAGAGGGATCTGGATGTGCAGGTCCACATCTAATTTCCTAAAAGTGACAACACGGGTGGCTAAGATGATTAAGAAGGCATGTGGCTTGTTTGCCTTCTTCAGCTGGGCCTTTGAAAATTAGCAAGTCATGTTTTATAGAACCTTAGGCTGCACTTGGAATATGGTGTTCAATTCTGATCACCACACTACCAGAAGGATGTAGAGGCTTTGGAAAGGGTACAGAAAAGATTTACCAGGATGTTGCCTGGCACAGAGGGCATTAGCTACGTGCAGAGGTTGGACAAACTTGGTTTGTTCTCACTGGAAAAACAGAGGTTGAGGAGCGACCTGATAGAAGTCTACAAGATTATGAGGGCATGGACAGAATGGATAGCCAGAAGCTTTTTCCTCGAGTGAAAGAGTCGGTTATCAGGGGGCACAGGTTTAAGGAGAGCAAGGTTTAAAGGAGAGGCAAGTTTTTTTACGCAGAGATGGTGGATGCCTAGAACTTACTGCCAGGAAAGGTGGTGGAAGCAAATACAATAGTGACTTTTAAGGGGAGTCTTGACAAATACATGAACAAGATGGGGATAGAGGGATATGGTCCCCGAAAGGGTAGGGGGTTTTAGTTCAGTCAGGCAGCATGGTCAGTGCAGGCTTGAGGGCCGAAGGGTCTGTTCCTGTGCTGTAATTTTCTTCATTTGGAATAGAGGTGTACAGACCAAGTAAGGACAGAAGGTTTTTTAGCTAGAGCATCATGATTGGCTTGGAGGGCCTAAAGACCTGATGCTGTGCTGTACACTTCTTTTGTTCTTTGTTATTTGTTCAGTACATTTAATGTCAAGATCTAAACATTTGAGTGCTTTCAGGACCATTCTGGAAAACTTGCGTTTTTGATTTTTTTTTGGGTACTATCCATCTCAACTACTCCTTGTGGGAATGGATTTCACGTGCTTCTCACTGTCAAAGTTCAGAATTTTCTGCTGGATTCACTGTTTGACTTTTTCAGGAATATCTTATTGATGACTTCTGGTTTTAAAAAACATAAGAAATTGAAGTAGGCATAGGCCATTTAGATCCCTCCGTGGCTGAACCCTCCCTGGTCTTATAACTTCTTGTAATTTACTAACCTCCAAGATCTTGGCATTCCTTCAATTTTGGCCTCTTACATATCCATCACTCCACAAATGATGGCAGTGCTTTTGGTTAACTCAGCCTTAAGTTCTGGAATTTTCTCTTTAAATTTCTCCATAAGACGATTGCTCTTGTGAAGGCTCCATATAAATTCAAGTTGTTGTACTCATCACTTTCTGCATAAAACAATGCTTCTCGACATCTATCCTTTATTAGTAAGGCATCTCATAAAGGAAGGGACTTCCTTTGACACTTGGGTAATCCTTAGTGCACTTTCTTGGCACCACTTAGATATTATCCTCATCTATTGAGGATGTGCTTGACTGATTTTCTGATGTAGCTTGGGTTGCTTAGTTTAAGAACATATGAAATGAGAGCAGGAATAGATTATCAGACCCTTTGAACCTCCTGTGCCATTGAGTAAGATTATGGTTGATTTTTAATCTCAACTTCTGATTCCTGCACTAGTCCCATATCCCATAGCTCCATGAGTATATATACAAAGATTTCACCAATCTCTGTTTTATTCTTAACAAACTGAGCTTTTTGAGGTAGATGATTCCAAAGATTCACAATCCCAGGAATTTAGTGAATCTTTGGTGCACTCTGTCTAAGGCAAAGTATCCATTCTTAGATGAGGAGACCCAAGCAGTACAAGGTACTTCCAGCGTGGCCTTACTATGTTGCAGTAAGACTTCACTTTTATATATTATTCGCTTTGTAATAGAATCTAGCATGCTATTTGCTTAATTGGTTGCTGTACCTGTATGCTGCATGTTAACTGTCGGTAATCATGTTCAAGGACATCCTGGATTCTGAATACCAATATTTCCCTGTTTCTCATCATTTACAAGTGGCCGTTTATTATTGCCACATCATTAGAGGGAGCACCTCCTGCAAAAGTTTAGTTGCAGTCAGCATTAGCTGACAGCATTGCAACAAAGTTAGCTTGACACAGACTAACAATAAAGATCAAGTTACCCATTTTTTGCTCTATGCTGCCTTTATCCAGTTGCAGGTTCTTGTATCCAGTTGCAGGTTCTTGTATCCAGTTGCAGGTTCTTGTATCCACTCTACCTTATGATTTATCAATTATTATTTCTGTAAAGCATGCTTCTGGGTTCAGTTCATGATGAAGATGTATAATCGAAACATTTCAGTGAATGAGGTTTCTCAATGTCCAATGTGGATTATGGATTGCAATATTTTGTTGCAGGAAAGGATACTTTTTGTCAAAAAAAGCCAATAAAAAAAGCAATTTGGGTAATGATCAATGTAAGATTCTAAGCAATGATCTTGGAATTAAGAGTCTCACTATCCCACATTGAAATTTCCTATCTAGACTACATTAAAGCTCCTTGCGCAGAGCTGTAACACTTTGGGTCCAGTATAAGGTGATGACACATTCATAAAATCTCATTGAGATTGAGAATTGGAATGAATTGTTGCCGGCAAATTAGAAATTTCTTTTCTTTCTGTTATTTGCTGCAGTGAAATTGATGTTAATTGTGCATATCCCAAGTTCCAAACAGTTGCAATATGTGCGTATGCACAGTTGCTCCTGATGGCTTTCTGGTTGCAGCAGGAGTGACTGTTTAGAAACTATTCTCCTTTTCTATCTTTTTCCTGCTTAAACGTCACACATCATATCACATTCCATTTGCCACGTTCAACCCATTCACTTAACCCGCCTATATCCCATTACAGCCTCTTTGTATCCTCCTCACAGCTTAGTTTCCCACCTTATTTTGCAACAAAAGAATATAAATTTGGGTTCATTATGCTCATTTGTTGCAGCATGAGATAGATCTTTTAAAGAAAAAGATTCATACACAAAATGCAAGTAAAA
Organism: Sphyrna mokarran; assembly: GCA_024679065.1. Classification (NCBI taxonomy): domain Eukaryota; kingdom Metazoa; phylum Chordata; class Chondrichthyes; order Carcharhiniformes; family Carcharhinidae; genus Sphyrna; species Sphyrna mokarran. The sequence continues at coordinate 46,199,697 of JAGIQG010000020.1, read as the reverse complement.
GGGAAGATGTGTGCCATAAATGAAGTGTAGAATCCCATTCGATACACACAGGACTGCAACATGCATATGTGTTTCCACAATTTGACAAATCAATTTTGAAATATCAACAAAACCAAGACTGTCTAAATAAAGTAAATTAACCTATTTGTTTTCTCAAAAGTTGCACAATGATTTTTAGGCAAAATGGGCAATACAAAATTGCTGCCCTGCCATTACACAATGCTTTCTGAATTAATTTGACTTTAATCAGGCTTTCAACATTGTTTATGTGCAGCTAGAATGAGGCTACTTGCTCTCCTTCCTGCCCAACATCCTCCACAAGTAGAATGCAATTATTTAACTGACCCTGAATGTGTTGTGTTTAGTCTTTTGCTGCTTGTCAGTGCAAAGGGTCACAGAAGAGCGAGCTTAGAATAAGCAGCTCCTTGTGTTTTCTTTGTATTCGTGATCCATTGAACACAACTTGCATGTCAAAAGTATTCAGGCATTCTGTGGTTCAGTTAAATGTCACAGTAATGTCAATAACACCAGGCAGTATCTCCCCTCAAAGGAGCAGACAACCTTTTTTATTTTTAAAAAAACTTCATAAGTATATAACACCTTTTAAAATGGGTGTTCAATTCTTTACTGAATGTGGAATATGCTTGCAGCCTGACTGCATTTTTTAATATTATGCTAAAAGCTGTACACTAAAACTGTACAATCTATCACTATTATTGTGATACAAAATAAACTGTTAACTTAATGTGTGATTCTTTTTGAATGTTCCTCTAAAAAGACAGCTTGATCCAGCACCTAAAAAAAGTTTGCGCCAGGCTCTGTGAAGTTTCAGCTAAAATAAATGGGAAAGCTGTGAAAATCAGAGATAATAGTGAATTAATAAAATAGGATGCTTTTATTTGAAAAAAGGCAAAACATGGTAAGTGACAATTAAGTCAGACTGTTTACGATCAACTTGGTTTGATGCTGTTTCTTTATCTGATTGCAACTCCGAAATCAAAGCCAGCCTTAGTAAACTGGACCAGTGTTTCTGAAATATGTTTTTTTGTACTGGATTTGATTTTGCACCACACTGATTCCTTTGCTGAGTAAAAGGATATCATCAGCATCACAGTAAATAAGATGGTAGGGAAACATCGGATTGGATAAAAATGAATGAAGACGCAGGAGTCTCTTAATGAAGAGTAGAAGTAGTTAAAGTCTGGGATGCATTGCTGAAGGAGGCAAGGGAAATAGTGGAAGCTTTACGCAAGTTTTCTGTCATCCTTGGATATGGGTTGTGGTGCCACATCACTAGAGTTGTATGTGTTACTTTGCTGTCTAAAAAGAGGAGTCGCTTAAAGTAGGAGTTACCTCCAATGTCCTAGTTAATGCTTATCCCTCAATCAATATCATAAAAGTAGGTTACCTGGTAATTATTACATTGTTTCATTCACAAAAGAATATAGATGTTAGTTTATAATGTTGATAAAACCAGCAACAGAAATCAGCCCAACTAAAGAGATGGAGGAAACCTTGCAGAGATAGTAGATCAGACCAAAAATATTTGTCATTTGGCAAAGCATGATTGATAAATGACAGCCAACACAAACTTGTTGAAGGCGAATTATGTCTGTCATTTGATTTGAGTCTTTTGAAGTAACAGAGATTTGAAAGAGACGGTTTGGTCAGTGACGTATTTGCACTTTCAAAAGTCATTTAATAAAGTACCATGTTAAAAAGAAATTGCAAAACTGAAACCCGTGGGATTAAAACGACTGACAGCATGGATACAAAATTTGCTAAGAGTTAGAAAGCAGAGTATAGTGGCAAATGTTTGCTTTTCAAACTGGAGAAAAGTGTATATACATAATAGTGTGCCCCAACGTTCTGTATTAGGATTGCTGGTCTATGGATATGAATTAACAATATGACTTTATGTACAGGTGTAATTTCAAAATTTGCAAATGGCATGAAATTACAGAACATAAACTGCAAAGGAGGATTGATTTAGATTTGATTTATTATTGTCACATGTATTAACATACAGGGAAAGGTATTGCTTCTTGCACGCTACACAGACAAAGCATATCATTCATTGAGAAGAAAATGAGAGAGTGCAAAATGTTAAAATATTGCATGAAAGCATTGTTAAAGAGTTTAATAAGAGTTAGAATAAAGTTTTAGGAGCATAGAATGAGAGTAAAAGATAGAATTAGAAGGTATGCTGCACACCACTTGCAAGAAATCCCCTCGCTCTGGCACCATCTTAAAATTAACAGATTCCCGGAAGACATAGATTAGGGAATTGAGCATACACTGCAGATAAAATTTAATGCAGAGAAATGTGAAATGTTGTATTTTGATAGGAACAGAGGAGCAGAAATATAAAACAAATGGTATAATTTTAAAAGGATCGCAGCTCAGAGAGACCTGGAGGTTTAAGTATGAAATTATTTGAAAGTGGCAGGAGTTGAACTGACTTTGTTCTTTAAAAAAAAGCACACGAGATCATTAGTGTAAAAAATAAAGGCAAAGAGTATAAAATTAAGGAAGTTGTGCTAAACCTGAAGTACATAGTAGAACCCTGGACACTGTCAGACATTCCCTGGGAAATGTTATTGTGTTACTTGATAGTGAGAAGATGAAGCACAGTATGAAGGGTGAAAACACTACAGTCTTTTGTCTTTGGTGATCACTCGCTAATGTGAGATTGTTCAAAGGAAGTCTATGTCACTTTTTTTTACATGCTGTGAGTCCATGCATGGCTGACGTGCCTGATCCTAGAGCCGCATCTCGGACCACATGGAGATGCTTCCACAAAGTGGGATTTGGTCCTTGGACTTGAGATTACCAATATTCCTTTCTGAGGCTGCTTTTCCAGGCCTCTTTTTGCTATTGTGTTGTCGAAGAATTGTGGCCCTACAGTCAGCAGGTTTCTTCAAGTAGGCCCCTTCTGAGCAAGAGTCTCCCAGGCATTGATGAATATGTTGCGTTTCTTGAAGTAAGCCTTCAGGATGTTTTTGACATGCTTCCTTTGTTCCCGTTTTGTTCGGGAGCCTTCCTTGATTGGCAAATTGGTTTTGGAAATGGGGATTCTGGTATCCTAAGCTCCTGGCTACACCAGGGGAGCTGGTTTCAGATGATCATAACCTTGATGTTGGTGCTCTGGGGTCCATCAAGGATGCTGATATTAGTGCGCTGTCCTCATAGCTCGCCCGTTGAATTCGTATCAGACAGCATTGATACCTGTTCTGGATCCTGAGGTGCTGTCTGTATATAATCCAAGTTTCTGAGCTATGTAGAAGAATTGGGGATCACATGATCCTCAAGTTTTCTCTCCAGGAGGAGTATAAACTACCACTACCTTCCCTTAGCTGCCTTTGCTTGTTCTCTTGCAGGTTAGAGACATCAATGTTGAAGTGCCTGAGCCAACAGGCAACAAGGGCAGTTCTCTGAATCAGTTGATTGTTTCCCAAAATGGTTCATACATTCCAGATTTGGAGATTAAGTTTAAGTTTGATTCTCTGACCATGGGTAGTTGAGCTTATTGAATGTGGTTATCCAACCAGATGGGAGACGAAGCAGACTATTTTTAAGGCTTCTTTCTACCTGAAACCCAAATGCAGTTTGAAATTTGTAGCTGGCAGAACAGTAATCGTTGAATTTTTGCTTTTTCCCTCTGACATATTGAAACCAATTGTGCACCATTATTGCTGTTCTTGCTAAGAATATTTTACAAAAAAGAAATCGAGGCTTGAATTTTTGGCATTGGTCACAGCACAGGTAGCTCTCTCTCCTCTATCAGAAAGTAGTTTCAAGCTCCTCTTCAGAGAATTGAACACACAAAGCTGAGGTAGCTCTGCATTGATTAAGATGTCATCTTTTGGATGCTCGGAAATGGACACAATGCCATTGCACTATTTTGGAGAAGAACAAGTAGATTTTTGGCCAGTGTTTATCCCTTAACCATCACCTGAAAATTGGAATTAAAAATCTAGTCTTCATAGTGGTGGTAAGTAAAGTACCCAATTGTTTTAAAAACCCATCTTATTCATTAATGTCTTTTAAGGAAGGAAATCTGTTATCCCTATCTGGTCTGGCCTACATGTGACTCCAGACTCTCAGTTAATTCTTAATTGCCCTCTGAAATTAGCAAATGACTAATGCTGTAGCAAATTACTACTGAAAAGTCATTGACAGCAATGTGTATACGTACCTCTCTCAGACTTATAGAATACCTACAGTACAGAAATTGACCATTCAGCCCACTGAGTCTGCCAACAGAGCATCCTAAGCAGGCCCTATACTGTAGCCCCAAATATTTACTCTGCTAATCGCCCTAACCTACACATCTTGGGACATTAAGGGGCAATTTAGCATGGCCAAACAACCCAACCTGCACATCCTAGGACTGTAGGAGGAGATGGAGCACCTAAAGAAACCATGCAGGTATCGGGAAAATATGCAAACTCCACACAGATGGCCACCCGAGGGCACTAAGGCAGCTGTCCTCATCACTATGCCACCATGCAGTTTAGGAAAATGGCTCACCTCCATCTTCTCAAGGCCAATTAAAAATGGATAAAAAATACTATCCCTGCTATTGACAGCTGCATCCCAAAAATGCATAAAGACGAATAGTTGTTCTGCTCATTGTCACGCAGTATCAAACAAAGTGTTTGTGGGAACTTATATATTTGCTGCTGTGATTTCCACATTATCACAATGATTATGCTATAAAAATATGTAATTGGTATAAAGTACTTCACTGTGTTTTAAAATCAGGAAAGATGCTTTACAAAATAATATATTATCTTTTCTTTTTGGGAACCTATTAGTCCTTGGGACTTGTTCTCATACTTGTTGGTATGTTTATCTGCAAATAAATTTATTGTAAGTTATGAAATATGAATCAATTTCTGTTGTTGAAATATAATAAATTAGTATATAGACATACACTGTCTTGGGTATAAAGCATAATTACAATTTAATAGCAAGTTAAATATCAATTTAACAAGATTCTCAGTATTCTGATTGCAAATAATTCCTTGATGAGGCAATGGTGCTCCTTTGTGATTAGAGATTTGATCAGCTGTATCACTTCAGATCTTTGTGGCATGATATGTATCTATCTTAAATGGTGATAATTAATTCTAAAATTTCATGTTGCAAAGCAAATTATAACAGAGATAATACAGCGTTTGGTAGTTGTTCTGACTGAACAATCAACTAGTGTGATTATCTTCAGAGTGTTAAAGCTTTGCATTACTAAAAACACCTCATCATTTGGGTAGAATGAACAGATTAGCAAGGTTAAACAGGCACTCCAGAGACGATTAAGAATAAGTTGATTAGTTCAACAAGCATTGGACAATGAAGGGAGCACCTTAATCTTTCGCCCTATTACTGGGATTCTCAAAGGAATATGCACAGCAACTCTGGGGGTAATGATGTGGAGATGCCAGCGTTGGACTCAGGTAAACACAGTAAGAAGTCACTCAATACTGGGACAATGAAATGTCTTCCTGTTGGGGAACACTTCAGCAGTCATGGGCATTCGGCCTCTGATCTTTGGGTAAACGTTCTCCAAGGTGGCCTTCATGACACGTGGCAGCGCAGAGTCACTGAGCAGAGATTGTTGGCAAGTTCTGCACACATGAGGATGGCCTCAACCAGGATCTTGGGTTCATGTCACATTATCTGTAAGCCCACGACTTGCCTGGACTTGCAAAATCTCACTGACTGTCCTGTCTGAAGACAATACACATTTCTTTAACCTGTGCTTAATGCTGAATCCACTCAATTGTCTGTACTTTTAAGACTTGATTATCTGTAAAGATTCGCATTCCAATCATTATTTTGTAAATTCAATTTGTGTCTTTGTATGCTCTGTTTGTGACCAGAACTTCCACTTACCTGATAGAGGAGCAATGCTCCAAAATCTAGCAGCGTTTGCTACCAAATAAACCTTTTGGACTTTAACCTGGTTTTGTGGGACTTCTAACTCTGGGTGGAGGCAGGAGAAATTATTGAATGGCAGATCCTCAGCTTGCACGCTCCCTTTGCGCTTCTCCATTTCACTGTAATTTGTTGAGACTTGCTTTAAGTTAGGAGCTATGGATCTCGGTCTGTGAAACCAATGGCATTGTGGGCAGTTTAATACAAGGATCTTTGACATTTACTGGATTCATTTGATTGGACCTAGATTGGCTGACTAATCCAGTCTCTGTAATAAAAGCAAAAAAGAATCTGAAATAAAAACACCGAGTTTGTTTGTTTTTGGGAAAAAAGAATAACCTCCACATTCTTGAACTTGACAGTGAAATGTCAAGCAGGAAGGAATGGTCAAAATTGGAAGTTCCTTAATTATAAATCCTAGATTTGTATGATACTGGTGATAGAAGTTCATTCTTTACCCACCTGGGCCTTTAACAGATTTCTCTGCAAAAGAAATTTGTCAATTTGCTGGTTGAAAACTAATGTTGGTCTTCTTTTAAATACTGTTACATCTGGAGCAAGCGCTTCCTTGTCTTAAAGAACAAGAAGTTATAAAGACTCTTGTATGCTACAGTGTGATGTAAATCTTACATTAAAGAAGTTGGATAGACTATTCTGTAGCTTCTGGGCAACCTGTCCAATCGTTTTTAAACAGAGTAACAAATACAAGAAGAGGAAACACAAATGGGTGCGATATTTTCTTCAAAATTTAATTAAATCCATCTACATCCCAATGGAATTAAAACTGATAAAAGAAAGAAGTGCATTTACGTTACGATTTTCATGACCATAGGTGTCTCAAAGCACTTTACAGCCAATTAAGTACTTTTACATAGAAAAACTACACACAGTACAGGCCCTTCGGCACATAAAGTTGTGCCGAACATGTTCCTACCTTACTTATAAACCCTCTATCTTACTAAGTTCCATATAGTTATCTAAAAGTCTCTTAAAAGAACCTATCAAATCCGCCTCCGTCACCTTTGCCGGCAGCCTATTCCAAGCACCCACCACCCTCTAAGTGAAAAACTTACCTGCGACATCTCCTCTCTACTTACTTTCCAGCACCTTAAACTTGTGTCTTCTTGTGGCAACTCTGCTCTGGGGGAAAAGCCTTTGACTATCCACTCAATCAATACCTCGCAACATCTTAAACATCTCTATCAGGTCACACTCATCCTTCGTCTCTCCAAGGGGAAAAGGCCGAGGTCCCTCAATCTATCCTCATAAGGCATGCTCTTCAATCCAGGCAACATCCTTGTAATTCTCCTCTGCACCCTTTCTACGGCTTCTACATCTTCCTGTAATGAAATGACCAGAACTGCACTCAGTACTCCAAGTGGCATCTGACCAAAGCCCTATATAGCTGCAACATTATCTCTCAACTCCTAAACTCAATTCCTTGATTGATGAAGGCCAGTATACCATTTGCCTTCTCAACCAAAGCTTCAACCAGCGCAGTTGCTTTGAACATCCTATGAACTTGAACCCCAAGATCCTTCTGATCTTCCGCACTGCCAAGAGTCCTACCATTAATATAATATTCTGCCATCCTATTCGACCTGCCAAAATGAACCACTTCACACTTATCTGGGTTGAACTCCATCTGCCACTTCTCCACCCAGTCTTGCATCCTATTAGTGTCTCGCTGCAACTTCTGACATCCCTGCACACTATCCAAAACACTTCCAACCTTTAGGTCATCAGCAAACTTACCAGCCCATCCCTCCACTTCCTCATCCAGTCATTTATAAAAATCACAAAGAGTAAGGGTGCCAGAACACATCCCTGGGGCACTCCACTGGTGAGCGACCTCCATGTAATATATGACCCATCTATAACCACTCTTTGCCTTCTGTGGGCAAACCATTTCTGGATCCTATGGCCCCTCACTTTCTCAATAAGCCTTTCATGGAGCACCTTAAGAAATGCCTTGCTGAAATCCATATTTACTACATCTGCTGCTCTTCTTTCATCAATGTGTTTAGTCATATCTTCAAAAAATTCAATCAGGTTTGTAAGGCATGATCTATCTTTGACAAAGCCATGCTGACTGTTCTTATTGTATTATTCTTCTCAATGTTCATAAATCCTGCCTCTCCATCAACTTACCGACCACTGAAGTTAGACTCACTGATCAATAATTTCCAGGCTATCTCTACTCCGTTTCTTGAATAACAGAATAACATCCACAATCCTCCAGAACCTCTCTCATCTCCATTGATGATGCAAAGATCATCACCAGAGGCTCAGCAATCTCCTCCCTTACCTCCCACAGTAGGCTGGGGCACATCCCATCTGATCTCAGCGACTTATCTAACTTGATGCTTTTCAAAAGCTCCAACACATCCTTTTTCTTAATATCTACATGCTCAAGCTTTTCAGTCCACTGCAAGTCTGCACTACAACCACCAAGATCTTTTTCCATAGTGAATACTGAAATAAAGTATTCAATAAGTACGTCTGCTATTTCTTTGTTCACACAAACTTTCCCACCATCACACTTGATGGGCCCTATTATTTTATGCCTTATCCTGTTGCTCTTCACACACTTGTAGAATGCCTTGAGGTTTTCCTTAATCCTGCCTGCCAAGGCCTTCTCATGACCCCTTCTGGTTCTTCTAATTTCCTTCTTAAGCTCCTTTCTATTAGCCCTATACTCTTCTAGATCATTACCTAGCTCTCTGACCCTTTTCTTCTTGACTAGATTAATTACAGCCTTTATACACCACGGTTCCTGTAACCTACCATAACTTCCCTGTCTCATTGGAATGTTGCTGTGCAGAACTTCAGACAAATATTCCCTTAAAATTTGCCACATTTCTCCCATACATTTCTCTGAGAAAACCTCTTTCCAATTTCTTCCTGATAGCCTCATAATTATCCTTACACCAATTAAACACTTTTCTAACTTGTCTGATCCTATCTCTCTCCAATGATATGTCATCACTGTTATAATGTTGGATACACATCAGCTAATTTCCACAGAACAAATTTGATTTATTGCTGTCACATGTATGATTATAGAGTGAAAAGTATTCTTTCTTGCGAGCTATACAGATGATACTGTAAATAGAGAAGGAAAGGGTGCAGAAAGTAATATTACATTCGTAGCTAGGATGTAGGAAAAGATCAACTTAACAATAATAGGTCTACTGCAAAGTTGAGTTGGTCCCAGGCAGTTCAGTAAACAAACAATTCAAAAGATTACAGTAGCTCTGGACGAGTTACATCAGGAATAACATTGAGTTTAATAAAGATTCAGAATGAAATGCAGGTGAAGCATTGCGTGACAATGGGAATTAGCAGCCAAGCAATGGCAGGGCTGAAATGAAAACAGCAAAACAGTTCAGGATATTTGGCAACAGGGCAGAAAGTGTTCTTGAATCGGTTGGTACATGATCTCAGACTTGGGTATCTTTTTCCCAATGGAAGAAGGCAGAAGAGATTATGCTGGCCTCTTTTCCGAGGCAGCAGGAAATGTAAACAGAGTCAGTGTTTAGGAGGCTGGTTTGAATGATGGACTGGGCTTCAGGAGCCTTTGTAGTTTCTTGCACTCTTGGGCAGAGCAGGAACCATACCAAGTGCCGACCATCAATGGCGTTGCATATTCTCTGCATCCTGCCTGCTAAAATTCCATGGTGGGTTTGATGGGAGAATTCCAGCTGCTGTCTCTGTCTCAGCAATCAGAATGTGAAAAGTTCAGTGTTGTAAATTGGGCTGGCCATCTTTACCTATGAGATGAAGCCATCTTCAGTTTTTGTGGAGAAAGAAATATTTTTAAAACTTCAATTCATGTTTCCAGTGGTGAATTTTAACGTTACCTGACATAAAGCACAGACATCTGTCAAACTCTTCCTTGAGGCTTTCCCTTTCCTGGGTGGTGATCTATAAGTACAAAGCTGAAAAATATCCTTTTATTAAGAATTTCCATCTCATTAAAAAGACTTCAGGCCAATCCACACACAGCAACCTGCTCTGAAAATTCATTACGTTTTGACAGTTGAGACAAATTCCATCACCACAACTGGGACAATCATGAACATTTTAAATGAAACAACCCATAACATTCTTTTAAAAAATTGTTAACAAATCCTTTAAAAATTCCAATATCCAGATCCACATCTTTGCTGGAAACTAATCCATTCTTCCTTGGGCCATGTTCTATCTCTATACCATGTATCATTGAAATGTGACCATTAGTTTTTGAGATCTATTGCTTATCCACAAAAAGACTAACAAATGGGCTAAAACATTACCTCTGCTTATCTTGAATGACTGAGATAACAATATAGAGAAGATTGTATTTTTGGCATCGAAACATCTAGTACTCTGTGAAGTTATTTGGTACTTAAAAAGAGGATTTAGAATAATCTCCATATTATGTAAAAGATTCTTTTTTTGAATTACAGAAAAGCTCAAGCTTGTAATGAGATTCTTTTTTCTACAGAAGTTCACTCATGAATTATTCTTTACCAGAAAATGACCTCGCCTTCACTTGTGCTGCTACTGTATACTGGCTGTTAAATATTATGTGCAAATCAGCACAACTTGACTTGTTGCCTGGCTTTCTCTATCCCTCATAATAAAGAAGATACTGATTCTTCAGAATTTCCTTAGGCAATAAAACATTAAGAAGTTTTGGAGAGCCGTCAGTGGATTGACTTATAATGTCAAGGTAACTTGTTTTATGCAATCCGTTTTCTAACATTCAAGAAATAAAAAATTTTTCATAGCTGCAACTGTTCTTATTTAATATTCTTTGCACTTAGATTTTTAATGCCTCCTGGTACTTTGTTTTTGTAAGAGAATTAATCTATTGCTGGACATTGTCTGAAAGCTGGATATAATTCAATAAACACATTATTGCTGTACTTTTACTGCAGGCTTTCTACCAGGCACAATGTTAGTAAAATAGGTCTGAAACAAAGCCAAGATTTTGGATCTAACTGAGAGTGTATGTTGTTGTAGATTTGCTTTAGGAAATGGGCATTTTCAGTCAGCTGCTTGTCATAAATTCAAGACCAGATTATGTACTTAGATCTACTTGAAAAGAGGACTGTTAATTACTGTTTATGGGATCGATATTCTCTGAGGCAAACGCAACTTCACAGATGGCCCGTATTCATCTGTGAACATTCCTTACCTAATTTGATTACTTTTTTCCCCCTGAAGCACAGTTAGTCTTCTATAATATGATCAGTCGTAGGACTAAGTATTTGTGATTGTGTTTCAAAATTTACATTAAAAAATCCTGTTTCTGTACTAAAATGATTTAATTTTGGGCCTCTAGAATGTCCTAGCTAAAGACTATGTTATGATCTAAAGACACTTTTTTCTACCTTTTTTTGATGTATGCTCCTAAAATTGTGATCTGGAGTCATATTTAATTCCCCATGATAACTAAATCTTTTTGTATGTACTTTGTGTATTCTTTGTGGCCTTTTATTATGCAATTGCTCCCAGCCTTGTTATTTTAAGCTGTCTGTTTTCTATTCCTCTCATAAGTACTCCTTCAATTTTATTGTATAAGGTTACTGACTGTAATTTGCTATTGTTTTTTCCTTCAATTTAAATTGCCACTTCAAAAGATCAATCAATGCAACTATGAGAATTAATGATTCCATTGTTGAAAGTAGTACCTGTCTAGTTAAAATTATTTAGTGACGTCTTGGTGCCAGTTCCAGACAAACTGGTCTTCTGTGATTGGCAGAAGCTCCCAAATAACCTAGCAGGATTAATTAAAGCCAAATTCAGGAATACCAACAACAAAAACAGAAAATCCTGGAAAATGTCAGCAGGTCTGACAGCACCTGTGAGAGATTAGAACCAACAGGAGTACCAGTTTTTCACTGGGTCTTTCTGGTGGCCGACCTTAGTGAATTGAGTAAGTTTGCATCTCAGTTGCTGCCTGCGTCGATAGATGCATGCACATATGCAACCCACTCGGGACCACCAAGCCAGCCACCCCACCCGAACTCACCCCCTGGCATGGACTGGGATGGGAGCACCACCACTGACCATTGAAACTTACCTGCTCCCTTTACGGAAGCTACTGCCAGAACACGGCAGAGTGACCTACTTCCCTGTGACCAGTTACTCTACACTTATGCAGCCTGAGGGAGGAAAGTTGGGCTAGACAGGAGCTGTGCAATTAAAGCAAAGGCAAATTTGTCGAGAGTGGCAATTTGACAAAGATCGTCACTCTGCAGAAGTTGCAAGCCATTATAATGTATAAAGTAAGAAACTAACAAATTTCAGCAGTTAGCTCAAATTTTTGAAAATTGTATTTTTTCCATTAAAGGTATTTAAAGGAGGAAATGTGCTTTCTACAGTAACAGTAGATGATCTAGGTTATTGACTTTTTAAAATAAATCTTTTGTGTTGAAACAGTATAGAAATAGAAAATGCTGGAAATACACAGCAAGGCTGTTTGAAAGTGCAGGGACACTGGGGAGGCTGGGAATTCTTATGTTTGCTTGGGTGTATGATGCAAAAAAACAATTTTTGATAATGTGAGGTCAGAGTTTAAAAACAACAAATGGTGTGTCTAGCCATCTAGTGATGATCATCAACTGTATGCAGGAACATCCCCATCCTCTCCCTGATGGGGAATCTGAAATTGGTTCTGTGCCAGTTTTCTGCACAGTTGCAGCAATTATGCTGAGTCTTTTTTTTTCATTCATTCATGTCGGCCAGACCAGGTAAGAACAGCATTGTTCCTTCCCTAAAGGACATTAGTGAACAAGATGGCATTCTATGACAATTTCAAAGTTTGTTTATTTGTGTCACAAGTAGCTTTACATTAACACTACAGTTAAGTTATCGTGGATGGCAATAGTTTCATGGTCATCATTAGACTTTTAATTCCAGACTTTTATTGAATTCAAATCCCACCATTTTTCATTTGTGGGATTTGAACCCAGGTCCCCAGACTATTCTTTAGATCACTGGTCCATCAACGATACCACTATGCTCCTGTCTTCCCCTGATTTGGGTATGTCACAGATTTAATGCAGATAAAAGATTTGATGTTTAATATCACTGCCGTGATGAAAGCACACTCATGGTACAGATCAACAATTGAGCAAGCTGTTCTTATGCTGGAGCATAAAGAATAGCTAACTTTGTGGCCACAGTAGGAAGTTTCATAACACCACATTAAAATCCAATATGTTTATTTGGAGTCATGAGCTTTTGGAACACTGAAGGAGCAGCACTGTGAAAACCCATGATTCCAAATAAACCTGTTGGACTTTAACTTGGCGTTCTGAGAGTTCTTACTGTGTCCCACACAAGTCAAAGATCAGCACATCCATATCATGCTTATTTGTGGAGTGTGCGTGGAACTGTATTTGGGAATGAGTAGCACGCATTCACTAGAATCATTAATTTGTATTATGTATGTAACTGATGTATGATGCTTGATGTCTTGGAAGCTTTTCCATTCTTTGCTTTTGCTGTGACTCTGATAGTGCTGGATTCTGCTAGTATATGTGCTCAGCAGTCATTTATTTTTGAGAGTCAAAGCTGGCGATCTGACTTGGCATTGAAGATAGTATGCTCTTGCCTGACATCCACATCTGCACACTTTCTATAAGAGTTGAAGTACGGGTAAAGGAATTCTGTCTCTCTTCGTTTTCCCTCCTGCAAGCCAGGCATGATAAGAGCTCACTCATTGCAGGCAGATGTCTAACTTAAGATTTCCTTGGTTGCATTTCAGTTTTGCACTAAGCAATACATTTGCTAATTAATCTTTTGGGGAAATCTACATATCTATTCTGGAGTTTATCATCATGGTTTTTTTTCTGGTTTTGTGATGGATTAAAGCACTGAACTCTGTTTAAAGTTAAGGCGTTTTATCTAATGTGAGTGCTATCTATTTTTGATGCCTGATTGTTAGTAATTTCAATGTAAACAATCTGATCACTGAATTTATTAGTCCACATCCAACTTTTTCTAACTTTTGAAATCTACTCTATGTGCTTTTCCTGCTGAAGATGTATCATAGAGTCATAATCATAATGCATTACATTGTGGAAACAGGCCCTTTGGTCCAACTTGTGTTGACTAAATAAGTTTTATTTCTGAATGGTCTTTAACAGTCTACTGGAGAACTACAATGAACAAAGTTAGTATCTTGGAGAATGATGTTTGGTAATCATTTTGGTCTTTCCATCCCAGGTTCTGATTCAGCTACAGGAAAAAGACCTTTTTGATACATCAAATGGCTGTAAAATTAAAACTAAGTCCATTAGTTTCCTTAAAGTGTGTGACATTGAAAAACCCAAATGTAAAGTCTAAAGGCATAAATTATAATCAGTAAGATTTGTTTTTCATATTTATTTGTGATGCCCTTATCAGCAGAATTCTAAGCATAGTTTAACATTTATCTAAATATACTCCATGTTTGAGTCCTTCCTTATCATAAAAAAAATCCTTTTGGAGCTCATTCAATAGAAATAAAGTGACTAAAAATGTTTTCTTCAGGGTTGTAATTAGCCTCAGGCAACGTGTTGTAGCAGTTGTCAAGGCCAGATTAAATCATTACTTCCAATAGATACATTACAGGAATGGAAATTGATTTTATTACAGTAAGCACCAAGCTATTCATTGTCAGATGATACTATTTTATAACAACTGGATGTTATTGAGAAAGTGTGACAAGGAAGTGTTACAGGAAGAAAGTGTGACATTAATAACAAAAGTGCAAGATGTTTAACATATATTCTTCTCATTCAGGGTAATGAGAATGAGCAAATCTAGTACTATACTATGTTACCTTAGCCTTATCTGAGGAAGGATGTCCTTGCTATAGAGGAAGTACAGTGAAAAGTTACCAGACTGATGTTTGGGATGGCAGGTCTGTCATAGGAGAGACTAAATTGGTTAGGATTGTATTCATTAGAGTTTAAAAAACTAAGAGAATCCCATAGAAACTTATAAAATTCTGGCAGGGTTAGAGAGGGTAGATTAAGAAAGAAGGTTCCTGATGATGGGCAAGTGCAGAACTGGGGTCATAGTTTGAGGATAAGGGGTAAATGTTGTAGAACTGAGGTGAAGAGAAATGTGTGAAATTCACTGGCACAGAAAGTAGTTGAGGCCAAAATATTGTGTGATTTTGAGAAGAAATTAAATAATCCTCTTGGGGCTGAAGGGATGTGGTGGATCAAGGTATTGAATTTGACGATTAGCCATGATCACAAATGGAGAACAGACTTGAAGGGCCCACTCCTGCTTCTAGTTTTCATATTACCTTGATTGTATGACCTCAAGTCCTAAAACGCTATTTGTCCTTTTCACTCCAACCCAGCCTTTTGGACTGTTCCTGGATCTTGTACGTTGTCTGAAGAAGGCTTTGTATATTACTTACAGCGATGAATTACCTGAACAGAAACCTTAAGTATTACAGATTTAATCTATATTGGAATATTCCATTTTGAGTTTTTTAAAATTATAGTCCTAAAGTGGTCTTGTAGATTGTTCTGTATAATTTATAAATCTTGTTAAAGCTCTGTCTTAAAGTGGAACTGTGTGCCACATTTAATTGACAGAATTACAGAAGAAAACTTAGATTCACATTTTCAGCAATGCCCCAAAGTGAAGCAGTCTCGGACATTAAATGTTTTGCAGCCTAGCAGTAAAAAACTGGGAGAATTTACTCTGAATGCAGATGGTGTTCTTTGTCTGCCATTTATAGACTAGATTGCACAGGAAGTTGGAAAAGTTCCAGCTTCCAATTGACATTATAAACAGGTCACTGCTTTCACTATAGTGATTTTAGAGTAGTTAAGATAAGGTTGCCATGCCCACCCGCCCTCAGTGTGTGCGTGCACACTTCGAAAGATAAAATTTGGCTTCATCTTCATTGACATGCTCATCTTGTCTTTGCAAGTAGTTGAAATTGAGATGCTTTTCATTTTGGGCAAAGGACCAATTTCTCAACACTCCTAGTTACAGAGCGCCAGTGTGCAGTAATAAATGCAGAATTAGCACAAAACATCCATATTTGTAACAAGAGACTGGTGAGTACCTCTATTAACAGTCTGTCAGCCTCCTACTGTAACTTCCAATTTGGCACTCGAAGTCCTGGTTTATTTATTTTTGTTGATATTGTAACGGCTTTATAATTCTTGTTTAGTGATTTCAGGTATTTAATGTCTTAGCAATGTTGATTTTGTTATGACATACACCAATAAAAGAAACCAATAAAATAAATGATTCCGGAGCAAGACTGTCTTGACTTTTAAGAGTACAGTCTCTTTGCATTCCTAAGATCAGTGACTCTGAATCACCAAGTAATTCAGGGTACAGATGGGAGCTAGAACTTCTCATGTTCTTTTGTGATTCAAAACAAATGGATTTCATTTCTCTAATTTTCCATTCAGTTTATTTTCCTTCACCTTCACAAACATGATAACCATGAATTTGAAGCTATCTGGCATGTTGTCTAATTAATCTTTATGTATGTATGAGTTTGAAGATGAACATTAGGTAAAGGGGAAATCTGGGCATCCGTCCTGAGATATTTATAGCTAGGTGTTCATGTCTTGTGCTGTTGTAGCTAAGCTTGGTTATTTCATTGAGTCATCAATCTTGCTCAGCAAAGTTATCCTAAATTAGCTGAACCACAAGAGTGCAGAAGTGGTGCTGGTTTACCCTTTATCATTATACCTCCCCGCTACGTTCTTTCTCCCGAAATGCATCACCTCGTATTTATTACGATTGAATTCCATCTGCCATCTATCTGCCCAAGCTACCAGCCTATCTGTGTCCTGCTGCATCGCCTGACAATGCTCCTCACTATCTGCAAGTCCAGCCATCTTTGTATTGTCTGCAAACTTGCTGATAACTCCATTTACTCTCTC
The DNA here is from genome assembly GCA_024679065.1 of Sphyrna mokarran. Lineage (NCBI taxonomy): Eukaryota > Metazoa > Chordata > Chondrichthyes > Carcharhiniformes > Carcharhinidae > Sphyrna > Sphyrna mokarran. Next base: position 46,182,850 of record JAGIQG010000020.1, on the reverse strand, counting down.
TTCCAAGTCATTTATATATATTACAAATAGAAGAGGTCTCAGTACTGAGTCTTGTGGCACACCACTAGTGACTGACCTCCAGCTAGAAAAACACCTTCCACTATTATTCTGTCTCCTCGGCATCGCCACCAGCAACAACCAAACCTCCCTTGGCACCACAGTAGAAAACAACACTACCGCAGGGAGGTCCATTGTTAACTTGTCGGACTACACACTTCAATCAGAGGAAATTGAAGTTCTCAGCCGAGGGCTCAATTTCTGTCCCACCACCAAAATGGACCCCATCAGTCTCGCAGCAGATACAGAGGAATTCATCAGGCGAATGAGGCTGCGTGAGTTCTTCCACAAACCCCAAGAGGCCAATAGCAGACTCAATGAGACAGCTAATGAACCAGAACAGCCGACAGAGGGATCCGCAGTGCAGCAACCGAAGAGGAATGAATCCAATTGGACTCCTCCGGAAGGCCGCTGCCCACGACTGGACATGTATGCCCAAGCCATCAGGAGGTGCGTGAACACCAGATTTATCAACCGCACTTACAAGACAGTCCCGAACATCACCCAAGTACAACGCAAGGCCATCCGTGCTCTCAAGACCAACCGCAACATTGTCATCAAACCAGCAGACACAGGAGGCGCCACCGTCATACTGAACAGAACGGACTACTGTGAAGAAGTGTACCGACAACTAAACAATGAGAAACACTACAGACAGTTACCAGCAGATCCGACCAAAGAACACACTCGTCAACTCAACACTCTGATCAAAACCTTTGATCCGGACCTTCAGAACACCCTCCGGGCTCTCATTCCACGTACTCCCCGCATTGGAGATCTCTACTGCCTCCCAAAGATACACAAGGCAAACATACCCGGCCGTCCCATCGTATCTGGCAATGGGACCCTGTGTGAGAACCTCTCCGGCTATATCGAGGGCATCCTGAAACCCATCGTACAAAGAACCCCCAGCTTTTGTCTTGACACTACGGACTTCCTGCAGAAACTCAGCACACATGGAGCAGTAGAAACAGGGACACTCCTTGTCACAATGGATGTCTCGGCGCTCTACACCAACATCCCCCACGACGATGGTATTGCTGCAACTGCCTCAGTACTCAATGCCAACAACTGCCAGTTTCCAGATGCAATTTTACAACTCATCCGCTTCATCTTGGACCACAATGTCTTCACCTTCAACAATCAGCTTTTCATCCAGACACACGGAACAGCCATGGGGACCAAATTCGCACCTCAGTATGCCAACATCTTCATGCACAGGTTCGAACAAGACTTCTTCACCACACGAGATCTCCAACCAAGGTTATATACTAGATACATTGATGACATCTTTTTCCTTTGGACTCATGGTGAACAATCATTGAAACAACTGTATGATGATATCAACAAGTTCCATCCCACCATCAGACTCACCATGGACTATTCTCCAGAATCAGTTGCATTCTTGGACACACGCATCTCCATCAAGGACGGTCACCTCAGCACCTCACTGTACCGCAAACCGACAGACAACCTCACAATGCTCCACTTCTCCAGCTTCCACCCTAGACACGTTAAAGAAGCCATTCCCTATGGACAAGCCCTCCGTATACACAGAATTTGCTCAGATGAGGAGGATCGTGACAGACACCTCCAGACACTGAAGGATGCACTCGTGAGAACAGGATATGGCGCTCGACTCATCGATCGACAGTTCCAACGTGCCACAACGATAAACCGCACTGATCTCCTCAGAAGACGAACACGGGACACGGTGGACAGAGTACCCTTTGTTGTCCAGTACTTCCCCGGAGTGGAGAAGCTACGACATCTTCTCCGGAGTCTTCAACATATCATTGATGACGATGAACATCTCGCTAGGGCCATCCCCACCCCCCCACTTCTTGCTTTCAGACAACCGCACAACCTCAAACAGATCATTGTTCGCAGCAAACTACCCAACCTTCAGGAGAACAGTGACCACAATACCACACAACCCTGCCACAGCAACCTCTGCAAGACATGCAGATCATAGACATGGACGACATCATCAAACGTGAGGATACCATTCACCAGGTACACGGTACATACTCTTGCAACTCGGCCAACGTTGTCTACCTAATACGTTGCAAGAAAGGATGTCCCGAAGCATGGTATATTGGGGAGACCATGCAAACACTACGACAGCGGATGAATGAGCATCGCTCAACAATCACCAGGCAAAACAGTTCCCTTCCTGTGGGCGAACACTTCAGCAGTCATGGGCATTCGGCCTCCGACCTGCGGGTAAATGTTCTTCAAGGGGGCTTTCGTGATACACGACAGCGCAGAGTCGCTGAGCAGAGACTGATAGCCAAGCTCCGCACACATGAGGACGGTCTTAACAGGGATCTTGGCTTCATGACACACTATCTGTAACCCCCGTAACTTGCCTGGGTTAGCAAAAAACCTCACTTACTGTGCTGTCTGGAGAAAATACACAATTCTCTAACAATGCTCAGGATTCCCTTCACACACATTGTTAGCCACTTTAACACTTGAATAGCAGGTTAGATGTAAGGATTCGCATTCTAATCAGCAATCTCTGACTGTCTGTGCTGATGTGTGCTATTGCAGACCAGAACACTGCACTTGCCTGATGAAGACACAGGAGTGTTGAAAGCTCGCTTTTTTACTATCAAATAAATCGGTTGGATTAATAATTGGTGTTGCTAAATTCTTACTGAGTTCTTACCACTCCAATCCAACGCCGGCATCTTTACATCATTCCTATTACCAAGCCAGTTATTTAAACATCTAGCTACCTGTCCTTGTATTCCATTAGCCTTGACTTTTTCAACTAATGTCCCATGAGGGACTTTGTCAAACGCCTTACTGAAATCCATATAGACGACATCAACGGCTTGCCCTTCGTTGACCATTTTTGTCATCTCCTCAAAAAATTCTACCAGATTCGTAAGGCACGACCTCCCTTTAACGAAGCCGTGCTGCGTATCCCTAATCAGATCGCAACACTCTAAGTGCCTATACATCCTATCTCTAAGAACCCCCTCCAACAGCTTCCCTACCACTGACGTCAAACTCACTGGCCTGTAATTTCCAGGGTTATCCCTACTATCCTTTTTAAACAACGGTACAACATTAGTTATTCTCCAGTCCTCTGGGACCTCACCTGTGTCCAAAGAAGAAAGAAAGATTTGATCAGAGGCCCAGCAATTTCACCTCACGCCTCCCTAAGCACCTGGGATAAATGCCATCAGGCCCCGGAGATTTATCAGTTTTAGTGCAACCTAGAAGCTCTGGCACTTCCTCCCTCAGTATGGATATTTCCTTCAACTGGTCTACAGCTCCCTCAGAGACAGACCGGTCATATATACAAAATAATGAAGTCTGGAAGTGAGAAAGCTGCTGATGGTTTTAGCAGCTAATGAACTGAGGTGGGAGAGAAGGTGGGCAATTTTAGGTAATCAGAAATAGGTAATTTGTGATATTGAGAACATATTCTGGTTTGACTTGAGATGGTGGCACAGGAACAGATTGGATTTGTTGATAGGGCTGTGAGATTTGTGGTAGAGGTTGAAGATAACGACTTAGTGAATTCCAATATGTAGTCAGATAAAATAGACTATATGTCTGACATTGAAAAGTGCGTGTAATTTTTCAAATTAAATCCATGCCCAACTTGTGTCAATGTGTTGCCAAGAAGTGGAATATAAATGAGAGATAGGGAAAGGTCTTTGGAAACAATGGATGTAATGGTGCAAATAGAGAGAATTGTTGCCATAGTTGGAGATTCTATGGTTATAATTAGATTAGCAAGAGCAAGAGCAGCTCCATTGTTCCTTAACATTGAAGGAATATAGAACATAGAACATTACAGCGCAGAACAGGCCCTTCGGCCTTCGATGTTGCGCCGACCAATTAAGAAAAAGCAATGACTCTCTAACCTAAACCATTCCCTTTTCGTCCATAAACTTATCTACTAACCTCTTAAACGCCACCAAACTTGGCGCATCTACAACTGCAGCAGGCAGGGCATTCCATACCCTTACCACCCTCTGGGTAAAGAACCTACCTCTGACATCCGTCCTATAACTACCACCCCTTAATTTAAAGCTATGTGCCCTCGTGCTAGTTTTCTCCATCCTAGGAAAAAGGCTATCACTGTCCACCCTATCTAAACCTCTAATCATCTTATATGTTTCAATAAGTTCTCCTCTTAGCCGCCTTCTTTCTAACGAAAACAACCTCAAATCCCTCAGCCTCTCTTCATAAGACCTGCCCTCCATACCAGGCAACATCCTGGTAAACCTCCTCTGTACCCTCTCCAATGCCTCCACATCTTTCTTACAATGCGGGGACCAGAACTGCACACAATACTCCAAGTGCGGCCGCACTAGAGTTTTGTACAGTTGCAACATGATGCTGCGGCTCCGAAATTCAATCCCCCTCCCAATAAAAGCTAAGACTCCATGTACCTTCTTAACAACCTTATCGACTTGATTGCCAACTTTCAGGGATCTATGCACGTATACACCAAGATCCCTCTATTCTTCAACACTATTAAGAGTCCTACCATTAGCCCTATACTCTACACATTTGTTATTCCTGCCAAAGTGAATTATCTCACACTTATGGTGTGGTCGACCATATTGAAGGCTGCAGAGAAAGGCCAGGAGAGTTGATTAGTCATAGTCACAAAATTTGTGACTTTTATTAAGATTTTACAGCACTACACGAAAGGAGGAAGTCTGATTGGAGACATTCAAAGAAGGAATTGTTGGAAAGTTGGGTATGGATTCAATTTGTTCGAAGGAGTGAGCAAGGGAAGGGAAGTTGATGTTGCAACAACAGAAGTTAAAGGTTAAAAATAGATTTTCAAACAAGTGCTAAATGTTTAAAATAATTCATTGAAACAAATAGGAAGTGTAATTTTTGTTTATCTGCCACAAATTGGAGTAGATCATTACCATACTGTTAGACAATCCAGTATATATTACTCACAGGTTAATGACATTTATTAATATTTTAGAATACTGTTTAAGTATACTTTAACAGAGATTACTTTCTTAAATTTGCTTTTTAAATTCTGTAGAATTGGATTGCCATGAACTGGCAATGTGAAACTGCAACACAAAGTTTTGTTCATATAGATGTTAGATTTTCAAAACCATATACTTACTGAAAGTGATACTGGATATAATTATATAGTACATGTGCATGTTGCAGAGGCACATTGAACGGTGAGTTTCTTGACAGAAATTGAAATGTTTCCTGGTTTTATTTCTTGGTTTAGTAAATTAGATCCTCCACACATATGCTGTGTACACTTTTTACTCATTTGGCTTGGCACAGAAGGCTGCAGCTGTCTTGGGCTGGAAGGTAGCTAAGCAGTCTCGCACTAAAATGCTCTTGAATTGAAGGGACGTGTTAGGAATGTGAAGAATTTCACTCTCTTTTGTCTTAGACTCTCATTGCTGCCATGTCAATTCTCTAACCTATTCAGTGTATTGTATGTCTGACATAGTCAGTCACAGTTGTTAATTTGCCCATAAGGGGCTTTTGACAGGACATTGTCAACGAATGGACAAGTTGAAAGGAGCATTTTCATGCTTGAGTGTGCTTCCACTAGACCCTGTATTAGAATACCAAAAAAGGTTGCCGTTGCATAATATAGGCAGGCTTAGAAGAGTAGTTAGCCTGATCCTAATTGGCATGAAACTCACTGAGCTATTTTCATTTCCTTTTGATTGGAAAATGAAATTATGTTTGCATGATATTGACATTGATCTGAGAAAACAGCTAAAAGAAGTATTGCAATTTCAAAAATGTTTCAGGATGCAATCTGATGTAGCTAATAATATTTTTACAAATCTGCACTTTGTTTCTCTAGTAGAATTGTTTTGTTTCAGTGCCTTAATTATTCTTGTGTATGTAATACATCACTTTTGTTGTAATAACACTATGGTGTATTAACAATCCTTTTCACATTGATAGACTGATGAATAATAATTGTCAACTTATAAATAACGGCTTCACCGCACCAGGACCTAGGTTCAATTCCAATCTTGGATGACTGTTTTGTGGAGTTTGCATGTTCTTCCCTTTTCTGCATGTCCAAATGATAAGAACTCAGTAAGAATTTAGTAACACCAATTTATAATCCAACCGATTTATTTGATTTATTTTTTACTATCAAATAAATCGGTTGGATTATAAATTGGTGTTGCTAAATTCTTACTGAGTTCTTACCACCCCAATCCAACGCCGGCATCTGTATATCATGTCCAAATGATATGCAGGTTAGATGGATTGGCCATACTAAATTGTCCCTTAGTTTCCAGGGATGTGTAGGTCAGGGGGATTAGCTATGGTAAATGTGTGGAGTAATGGGGATAGTCACGTTGTGGAGATGCTGGCGTTGGACTGGGGTAAACACAGCAAGAAGTCTGAAGTAAGCAGTTTAAACCTGGTGTTGTCAGACTTCTTACTGTGTTTATGGGGATAGATGGACTAGGGTAAACACAGTAAGAAGTCTGACAACACCAGGTTTAAGTCCAACCGATTTATTCGATTGTAAACCCACAAGTTTTTGAGGCTGTCCTCTTCGTCAGGTGAAGAGTGACCAAAATTTGATCAGGGAGGTGTTGAAAAGGATTTAAAAGATGCAGAGGCAGTTGGATGCAAAGGTGTTTAAGGAAGGAAATTCTAAATGTTTTCGTGCCTAGCTGGCTGAAACATTGACTGCCAATGATGAATCAGACTGCCAATGATGGAAACAAAAAGAGAGATAAACAAAGAACTTTCAAGTAGGCAGGCTGTGAAGACTGGTGAAGTGCTACGCAGATCAGTATTGGGCCCTCCAGAATTTCAATCTATATTAATAACTTGGACAAAGAAACCAAGAGTAAATCATTCAAGTTTACTGATTATACATAGCTAATCCAAGTGAACCTTCTCCAAACTGCCTGTAATGAAATAAAATCTTTCTTGAAATAAGGGTACCTAAACTGCTCGCAGTACTCCAATATGGTCTCATCAATATCTTGCAGCAAGACCTCCCTGCTCTTATTTTCCAACCCCCTTGAAATAAGGGCCAACCTTCCTTTCGCCTTCCTTATTATCTGCTGCACCTGTGTGCTGGCAGTGTGCTTCGTACAGAAGTGCCCCCAAAGTCCCTTTGTCTCGGAGCTTAAATATTCTCCACTTAAATAATACTCTTTTTTTGTTCTCCCTCGCTAAATGAACAGCTTCACGTTTGCCCCACATTATAGGCCATTTGTTAACTTTTTGCCCACTTATTTAACCTATCAATATTTCTATGTTTGTATTCCAACTTACCTTTTCATTTATATTTCTGACGTCTGTAGACTTTGCTGCAATACATTCGCTTCTTCCAAGTCGTTAATATATGTCGCAAACAGTTGTGGTCCCAGCATTGATCCCTGTGGAATCCCACTGATCACCAACATGAAAAAGAATCCCTTATCCCCACTCATTGTTTCCTCCTCATTATCCAATTTTCTATCCATGCCAGTGTACTACTTCCAACACCATTGGCTCTTATCTTAGGATGTAACGTTTTGTGAAGTACCTTGTCAAACACCTTCTGAAAGTCCACCTTCCTTGAAAAATTGTAATAAATTAGTCAGACACAATTTCCCTTTCACAAAGCCTTAATGACTCAGCTTGAATAGATTATGATCTTCAAGTGTGCTGCTGTTACTTAATTGATTCCAATATTTTCCCAACAATAAATATTAGGCTAATCGGCCTATAGTTACCTGCTTTTTGCCTCCTGTCCTTTTTGGATAGGAGTGTCACATTGCCAGTTTCCCAATGCTCCAGTCTTTAGAATCCAAGGATTTTTGAAAAATTGCCACCAAGGCATCCAGTATTTCTGCAGCTACATCTTTTAGGATCCTAGAATGCAAGGCATCAAGGCTAGGAAGCTTACCTGCCTTTAGCCCCATTAGTTTCTCTAATTAATTTCTTTCTTGTATTCTTTAGTATTCTAATTAATTTCTTTCTTGTATTCTTATTAGTGAAATAATACCTTCCACTATAAAGACTGATGCAAAATATCTGTTTAACTCCTTTGCCATTTCCTTGATCCCTATAACTATCTCTCCAGATTAATTTGCTAAGGGGCCTATGTTTGCTCTGATCTCTCTTTTCCGTTTTATATTTTTAAAGAAGCTCTTATTGTCAAATATTATGTTCCTTGCTAGTTTGTCCTTGTAATTTATTTTCTCTCTTCATTACCTTTTTAGTACTCATTTGCTGAACTCTGAATTTATCCTAACCTTTGGGGCTATCATTGAATTTAGATTCCTTGCACGCTTTTTTTTCAACTTGATACTTTACTTCCTTGGTTAGCTATGGTTGATTTATCTCCCTCTCAGATTGATTCCTCACTGGGAAATACTTATGCTGAGTCATGAATTGCATCATGATTTCGTTGAATGGTGGAACAGTCTTGATGGACTGGTCTACTGTTCCTACATCTTATGGTCTTATCCTTGGGTGGTACATCAAAAGTTTATTGGGTTAGCTGCTGGGATGGAGCGTTGCTTTCTGTAAGGGCTGAGTCTGTATTCTCCAAAGTTTAAAAAATGAAAAGGGATCTAATTGAAACAAACAATTGACAGGGTACATACAGAGGCTGTTTCCTGGGAATCAAGAACAGAAGAACGTAGCCTTATGAAAAGGGGTTGATTATTTAAGACTGAAGTGAGGAGATATTTCTTCATTCTTTGAACCTTTCCACAGTGGATTGTGATTGCTCCATCAAGGTTGAAAGAGAGAGATTTTTAGGGAATCAAGTGACATGGAAAGTGGGTAGAAAAGTGGAGTTGAGGCAGAAAATTAATGGAATGGTAGAGCAGGCTTAAGGAGTTTTATAGTCCACCCTTCTTCTGTAAGTCTTCTATACAGAAGACTTCTATAGTCTTCTGTAAGAATATGTGCAAGAGGCCAGAGCCATAGGTGTAGTAGGCAATCTAGGCTAATGAAGGCTGCATGAATAGTCCGCCTTTATCTCGTTGATTAAAATCTGGCTTGTTCACTCGCTATGACCCCTGAATAAGATTGAATACATTTAATACAGACTATCTCATAAGTTACAGAAAATGCTTAATCATTTATATATTAATAGAACTTAAAATGGTAAAAACACTTTGGGTGCAGGAGGCATGCACAGCTCATGCACCTTGTTTTACGTGCATATCATTTCAGTCATATCGGTAGGGAAACAATTTTGTAGATGGAAATCAAGGAATGTGACAACCCTGCATGTGGGCACAGTCAACAAAATGCACTCAGAATCCAGATGGCCCAGATATGGCCCCAAGCCACAGGTTGCCGAACACTGATGTAGAGAGTTTGTCAGAGATGGGGCTGGAGGCAAGGGCTGTGGAAGGAGCAGCTCAGTTTTGGATGGCCTGAAGTTATGAATGAGAGACTTTAAAGTGGTTGACCCTGGAGGCACTGGAAGCATAGTTGAGGATTTCAGAAGCAAATGAATAAAGATAGAAATTTGACAATAAGAGCTTCTTTAAAAATATAAAATGGAAGTAGGTGCTTGTTGTGATGGAGGGGATGAGACACCAGATGGTCAATTTGGGTTTATTTGATGATGGTAGTTCCAGTATAGCCATTGAGGGAGTGAAATCGCTGGCTGGTATGCCGAGTTTCTGGTAGACAAAACTTTGGTCTTGAATAATTAGCTGGAGGAATATTCCAAGATTGGATCTCGAACAGCACTGAGATGAAAGATAAAGCACAGTGTCATAGGGATACAAATGGAAGCCGACTGCATTTCTCTGAATTATGTTACCAAAGACTACATGTAGGTGAAAAAGTAAGAGTATGGAAGTTGGAAGAAGTACTGGAGATGCTCTGGTTACAGTTGGGTAGATTAATGTGAAAACAGGTGAAGACAGTCCCATTGAGCTGCAAAATTGAGGGTATTGAGGAGGATAATGTGGTTGACAAGGTAAAAGTCTGCAATTTGTATGGAAACAAATAATACACCATGGCAACAGTCAAGAGTGTATGTCATTTATTACATAGACATAGAATCATAAAAAATAGCTGCAGTGGAAGCCATTCGTCTCTTTCAGTCTGCACCAACATTCACTGTGATTCATGGTTCTTCATGCACTTTCAATATCTCACTCCTACTTTCTCTCCATACCCCTTAATCCCTTTAGCCACAAGGGCCACATCCAGCTCCTTCTTGAACATATCTAACGAACTGGCCGCAAAAGCTTTCTGTGGTAGGGAATTCCACAGGTTCACATCTGAGTGAAGAAGTCCTTCCTTATCTCAGTCCTGAATGACATACCCCTTACTCTTAGGCTGTGACCCCTAGTTCTGCACTTCCCCAACAATGGAAACATTCTTCCCACATCTAGCTTATCCAGTTCCATCAGGATTTTATATGATTCTGGGATCCCTCTCATTCTTCTAAGCTCCAGTGAGTATGAACTCAGTCAATTGAGTCTGTCTTCATATGTCAGTACTGCTATTCCAGGAATCAGTCTGGTGAACCTTCGCTAGACTCCTTCAATTACCTTGTCTCCAGTTTTCTCTAGCCACTATTAAACTACAATCTTTCTTCTTCTAAATTCCTGGGATATCTAATCTTACTTAGACTTGCTTCAACTTTCTCCATTACTTTCTGATCAAGGAAGTCTAGTTGGGATTCTGACCTGTTTGTAGTTCTGAACGTGCTGGCCAAAAATCACTCAGCATCCTTTTTGATTGAGGTGGTGGTTCTATGCCTCTGTCTTAAAAAACTGTGAAAACTTTCTACTTTTGACTGTCAGATCTCTCCAAAACTGACTTTGGTTTCAATGATGTTTTTTCACATGAGGCTGTATTGTGAGGTGGTTTGCTGCTCAACCTTCTGTTGAACTTACTCGGCCAAATTCATTTTATTGTGAATGGTGCTTTCTTCTACTGCCACATTATCCTCTTATCTACTCCTCGCTGTTATCATAGAAACCCTACAGTCCAAAGGAGGCCATTCGGCCCATCGAAGCTGCACCAATAACAACCCTATCCACGTTACCCATTTATTTATCCTCCTCATCCCTCCAACCTATGCATCCAGGACACTGAGGGACAATTTACCAAGGACAATCGATCTAACCCTCACATCTTTGGATTGAGGAAGAAACCAGAGCACCCAGAGAAAACCCATGCAGACTGTGGGAGAACATGCAATCTCCACACAGAGTGTGACCCAAGCTGGGAATCGAATTTAGGTCCGTGGAGCTAAGAGGCAGTAGTGCCACCATGCTGCCCTAAAATATTATTGAACAACTTGAAACTTGACCTGCATTCTTGTAATGAGCCTCAGCCATGTCTAAACATTGTAAAAACCTTTTCATACCCACTTTCTTTTCCCAGTTTTATTTGTCACTTGACAAAAGCAATCTATCAATACAGTATGCAGACTTCTGAAAACAGATTAATTTATTTCCAGTCCACCATCGATGCCCATCATTTTAACTATGACCCTCTTCAGATTTCTCTATTTTGCCAATACCTCCTGCTCTCATGTTCTCTTTATAAGTCTTTCCATCTCCTTTCATTTTCCCTAGCCGCTTTTCACTATTTTTCTTTCCACTCGTAGAAGTTTTTATATAGCTCTTGGGGCTACAGGGAGCAATAGAGATATTGGGAGAAAGGGTGGATCAGGATATTGAATTCAGTGATTAGCAATGATCAAAATGAATGGTGGAGCAGACTCAAAGGGCTAAAAGGCTTGTTCCTGCTTCTATTTTCATCTTTCTTTATATAAGAGATTTAGTTTTTATTGTAGCATGAAGGAACAGTGAATTTTAATAAAAATTGTGTATCAAGGTAATTAATCCACTGATTGAATTACTTGATAATGACTGCACCACTCAGCACCTTTGCTGAGAAGTAGTGAAGTTTGCCATATCAGTTTGCTGTTGGGGTTACTTAACTTAATGTTTGAATATTTAAACTGCTAATTAATAAAAGCAGATTGTAAGTATATTCTCTGTGATGCAATATGGTGCAGAATTACTGTTACGGGAAGTGTTGCATGCCAGTGAAATGAGTCACAATAAATGTCATATTAACTTGTCCTTTTCCAAAAATTATTTTTAATAAAACCTTCATATTGTGAAATACTAACAGCAGGGTGTGCATTGTTTACGAGTCAGTGAGTTTGATGGATTCAATAACTGTTGCTGCCTTGAAATGATGAACCAGTGTTTGTATTTGATTTGACAAGTGAGACTGCAGCAAAGAAGCATGTTCTGTTACTACTGGGCTTGAGATTTCATGGACTGGGTCACTTGATAGATTTGTTGTGCACAGGAAAATGACATGCTCCATATAATGAAGTGCAGCAACTTGTCCAGGCCTACAGCTCTGCAACGCTTTCTGTCTTTTACAAGATTTAATGGGAAAATGATAGGCTGTCCTTTGGCTTTATTTTGATTTAGACAGCTGTACTGCAAACTAACATTCTTTGCAAGTTTATCATCAACTAGGGGTCAGTGTCATGAAATCCCATCCATATTCTAGTAAAATGGAAGCTGTTCAAATTAAATACTGCTATATTTATTGAGTAGTTGGTCGTGTTGACTTGCATTGAAATTATCATTTTTACACTATGCTATACAGTAAACTTTCAGTGCAAAAGAGATTTTCTTTATGCAAAGTTCTGTCATTTGCTGACTCATCATTTTAGCTTTATGCACCTATATCTATCTGAAACTGTCTTGGTTGTATTTGTAAAACATTTAGCTTTCCCAATAGAAGCTTTGGGTTATTTCTCAATCTGTGCAATAGATTGACTGATTCCTCGGCATTGGTATTTCCACTTAAAAGTAATTGCACAGTATAATTTATCTGGAATACTTGGGGGTATTTCTGAGCTGATGCTCTGTAAATGTAATGTCCCGTCCCATTCCGTCTGTACCCCCTGTGATTCATTCCACAATGAAGTCAAAATGCAATTGCTTTTTAAAAATTTATTCTTAGGATGTGGGCCTGCTTTCATTGTCCTTGAGAAGGCGGTGGTATAAGCTGCCTTTTTAAACCGTTGCACTCCATGTGGTTTGAGTGCACCCACTATGCTGTTAGGGAAGGAGTCCCAAGATTTGGGCTGAGCGACACTGAAGGAACAATATATTTCCAAGTTAGCTTTATGAGTGACTTGGAGAGTCACTTTCAAGTGCTGGTGTTCTCTTGTGTCTACTAACTGTATCCTTTTGAATTGCGTTTCACTGGCATGCAACACTTACCAGAACAGTGGATTTGGAAGGTGCTGTCTAAGAAGACTTGTTGTGGTCCTACAATGCCCTTGTAGGTGGTATACATGGCTGTCACTGTGCATTGATGGTGGAGGGAGTGAACGTTTGCGGATGAGGTGACAATCAAGCAGGCTGCATTTATGCTGGATTGTGTTGAGCTTCTGGAATGTTGTTGCAGCTGTACTCATCCAGGCAAGGGGAGAATACTCCATCACACTCCTGACTTGTGCCTTGTGGATGTTGATAGGTTTTGGGGAGTCAGTAGGTAAGTTACTTGCCGCAGGATTCCTAACCTCTGGCCCCACTGCAATTGTATTTATATGGCTAGTCCAGTTCAGTTGCTGGTCAAAAGTAACCCTCAGGATGTTGATTGGTGGAATTCAGCAATGGAAATGACATTAAATATCAAGGGCTAATAATTAGATTTCTCTTGTTGGAGATGGTCATTGCCTTGCACATGTGTGGCACAAATGTTACTTGCCACTTGCCATCCCAAGCCTGGATATTGATTTATTATTGCCATATGTATTAGGTTTGTGATCAGAATTCCCCCCTCACCCAACGAAGGAGCAGCACACTGAAAGCTAGTGGCATTTGTTACCAAATAAACCTGTTAGACTTTAACCTGGTGTTGTGAGACTTCTTGCATGTATTAATATACTGTGAAAAAGTTGTTTCTTGCAAGCTATACAGACAAAGCATACCATATGTAGAGAGGAAAGGAGATTGTAAGTATATTCTCTGTGATGCAATATGGTGCAGAATTACTGTTATGGGACGTTTTGCATGCCAGTGAAATGAGTCACAATAAATGCATTCTGCACTATGTTACACTCATAGTGAAGGTATAAAGCAAGATCAACTTAGTATGTGGTAGTTGCATTCAAAAGTCTGATGGCAGCAGAGGTGAAGCTGTTGTTGAATCAATTGGTATGTGCCCTCAGATTTTTGTAACTTTATCCCAATGGAAGAAGGTGGAAGAGAGCATGTCCGGTGTGCATGGGGCTCTTGATTATGCTGGCAGCAGGAAATGTAGTCAGAATCAACATATAGGAGGTTGGTTTGCATGGTTGTTCAGACCTAGTTGTATTTGAGCGTGGACTATTTTAGTTGCTTAGAAGTCATCAGTGGTGCTGGACATTATACAGTCATCAGTGAACAACCTCACTTCTGACTTTATGATTGAGAGGGGCTGGGAGATCATTGAAGCAGCCATGATTGTTGGACAGAGGACACTACCATGAAGAAGGCAAGCAGAGATGCCTTGGAACTGAGATGATTAACCACAACCATCTTCCTTTGTGCCAGGTTTGACTCCAACTCCCCCTCCCTCCCTCCCTCCCTCCTCTCCCTCCCCCCCCAAGTGGGAAACTGGAGCAGTCATTTGCTGTTTTACAAGCCACCATTATTTTCTGTTGAACTGACTGGAATGTATAATTGGGAAGTGTGTAAAGCACGGAACCGATCTATCCACAATTGTTCCCACTAGTTAACTTGCATGATAAAATGATCCTCGTACAAATATCTAACTGGTATATGATGCTGGGTTTCTTGTGTTTTTGGTATAATTTCTTCTCAATGCTAATCATTTATGTGTGTGTGTACTTAACAACATCTCTGACAATGCATACCTATGCACTAATGCTTATGGAAAATTTTAGTTCTTGTGAAGTTACCGCATAATCATGCCAACTGGCAAATTATGTTGTGTGATATTTTTAAATGGCTCACTTACAGAAGGTTGGGATTTCCTATTTGATTTCCAACAAGAAATCAAAAATTTGAGTATATTTCACAGAGCCATTAAAATCTCCTGTAACCCAAATTTGCTTAACGTTTTTCTGGTGTTGTGAGTAGGATTAACAGTGTATGCGCACAAACCTCCTTTCAGTTCCACATGATATTCATACCTCCTCATTTGTCTGCACTTCAATATATTGATATTGAGAAGGCAGCAATTGCTGCATTGCCCATCACATCAAATACGAATTCTGCTGGAAAACCAAATTTCTCAGCAGTTATTTTGGAAGCTGTTGGCTGACATGGAAAATCCTTGTTCATGCAAATACTACGTTAATCTGTTGATTATTACACATGTTGACTGTTACACTGACATTAATTTATGGACTTCTCAAAGCTGAAAACTTATCATTCAGCTGTTGTAATATTAGAAGGTAAAACTTCTCTCATCTTCCCTGCCAGTACTTTGTTGATGTTGCTATTCCCCTCTCAAGTTTGTTTTTGCTTTGGAATCTGAAGACATTGAAATCATCTGTGTCATTATTGATCAACCCTTTGGCGTCTAAAGCATTATCTTTTAACTTTTAGCGATACAACAGATATTGTATTCTGCATGGCATATTGATTTATGATATTCTGTGTTCTTTGCATGAGTCATATTTTGGAGATTCCAAAATTACTTTACAATCCCATTATACCATTTGATATAATTATCCTGAACCAATTGTTGGGCCATGTCTTGTTATAGTATAATTTTGCTTTATTTACTTCAGGTAATGCTTCTTTTTAAGAAAATCCCACTTTTCTGTGCCGCACATAATCTATGACTAATGAAACCAGCATGCTCTCTGGCCTTTTGTAACTGCCTATCTGCAACTCATTGCATGTGGAAATTTTAAATCTTTGAAGTCAATTTTCTTTCCATCTGCCCATTGGGCACTCACTAGCTTTCCTACAGTACTGCAACAAAAGAATGGTATGCAGAATTGCAAATCTAAAACCTGCTACTACAAGGTCCATTTTTATTTTCTGCACAGTTTACTTTAATGTTCCCTTTATTCAAATTTTCACGTTCACAACTAAAAGAAGTTTAGCGTACAAATGTAACAACTTTTCAAAGTTTAAGCCCTGGATCCAGCCACTTTGTAATGTTGTTCAAAGATCAATCAGCATCAGCAAAAAGGATCAAATTCTGTTTTTTTTTAAAAAATGTAAGATTTATTTATTAGTCACAAGTAGGCATACATTCACACAGTAGTGAAGTTACTGTGAAAATCCACCGTCGCCACACCCCGGTACCTGTTCGGGTACACCGAGTGAGAATTTAGCACGGCAAGTTCATTTAACACCTGCACTTCTTTGGTCTGTGGGAAACATGGAGGAAACGCATGCAGACACAGAGAGAATGTGCAAACTCCACGCAGGCAGTGACCCAAGCTGGGAATCGAACCTGGGTCCCTAATGCTGTGAGGCAGCAGTGCTAACCACTGCTACTAATCAGAGACTTTAGTATGTATGTATATTGCATACTATACTACAGTTGATTTGTTAATTGTAACTTTGTGATTAATATCTGAAGTCAATAATAAAATATTACAAATAGTCACCAATAGCAATTTGACTCTTTGAAGTCGTGATGGTGAGATTTGTCTGTTCACAATTTAAAAAATGGCTGCATTTGATGATTACATTAATATGCAATTCCCAAGTTTTAAAAAAAATTGTGACATATAGGAGTGAAATATAGCACTGCAGAGAGGATAAGATATATAGCTGCAGTAAGATACAACATCACTGCAGCATATATGAGGCTCAGGAGCACAGTAAGGTACTAACGGAAAACAGAGTGCTACAAAATACAGGAGTGAGAATAGCACTTTGGTGTGGTATGACAAAAGCTTTTATTTGTATCATCCCTCCTGCACTTGAAATGTGTCAGTGTGATAAATGGGGAGGGTTAAGAAAATAGAAGGTTAAATGTACTGGAGGGTATTTTCAATCCATGTGAACAAACATTAATGAATCTCTTATCAATGTATCAGTGAAATAATTCTTTTTCAGGTATTGTGTGATAAATGTGCCATTTTATATGTTATAATTGGGTTGTTATATTTCTTGATATTTGATTGCTGAACCCAAGAGGATGTTGGGTAACTTTTGTACTAAGTAAAACTCAACTTGACAGGAGTTAAATCATAACATACAACCTTTCGGATTACAGGTTTTAATTCAGCACATAAAAAATCAAACCTTGGAGAAATAGCTGGGAAGATGGTGTTTTCCATGTATGACAGTATTAAGATAAACAGGAAGTTTATTGAAATTGTTCTACTGCATAAACACAGATGATGTGTGAAAATGACCCCTTTTCACTTAACGTAGTCCAGGCTTGGTTGATCAGACCATGTGGGTGGCAGGTTTTCTAATCTGAGATAATATCAACCAGTTGAGCCTCATATCCAGTGTGGGGGGAAGTTAGAAATCAAACCTTTATCATTTTGTCCAGCTATGAAAGTACCATGCAAGTCTGCAAGAACTTAAAATAGAACAGTCCTAACAAACTGAGATACCTCCTTTTAAGGTTTGAACCAGTTAGCTTAACAAATACTGATTTGTAAATAGGCCCACATCAAAGATTTGATTTGTTATTGATTTGATTTATACAGTGGAAAGTATTGTTTCTTGTGTGCTATACAGACAAAGCATGCAATTCATAGAGAAGGAAATGAGAGAATGCAGAATGTCGTGTTACAGTTATAGCTAGGATGTAGAGAAAGATCAACTTAGTGAAAGGTAAGTCCATTCAGAAGACTGATGGCAGCGGGGAAGAAGTTGTTCTTGAATCGTTTGGTACTTCAGACTTTTGTACTTTTTTCTCGATGGAGGAAGGTGGAAGAGAGTGTCTGGGGTGCATGAGGTCCTTGATTATGCTGTTTTTTTTCCCGAGGCAGCAGGAAGTGTAAACAGTCAACGGATGGGAGGCTGGTTTACATGATCGAAGTCTTTGTTTTTATAATTATTTTTGATTTTGCAGAGTAAAATCAAGAAAAAATGCATTGAAGGCAGCCCTTTCAGTTCCTTACTTTATGTAAAATACCTATATACATTGGTATATAATGACTTTGTCTTTAAGTGTCGAAAGGTGGAAAAAATGCAAATGGAGGCACAAACAATTGTGCAGTATGCCGTCATACAGCAATGTTTCTTTTTACACCATTTCAAAATTGGATATAAAGGTAAACTTTTGACTATGAGAAGTGGAATCCACTTGTAGGTGAGATTGGTGATTATGAGTTTAAGCATCTAGCACAGATCCAAAATTTGTTAAAATATTCCATGCTGCTTTGTTGTGTTGTTTACATTGAAAGGAAGGGAAATAGAGATTGAATCTAAAACTACATTCAAGTTTGATTGCGGTTTGTACTTGTAACATTTGTTGATATTGCTGCCCCTGTGATTTCATAACAATATAATGCAAGCATTAAAGCTGTTTAGTGTTTTAGTTAATTTTGGCATTTGTACTTTGTAATGAAATTTCATTTCTAATGGGATTCTCAAACTACTTGCTTGTCTCGGGGTTCATTACACAAAATGAGATTTAACTGATCAAACCAGAAGCTTTTTATTCTGCTGAACATGCTGTCTATGTTTTAATGCAATGGGCTAGTTGGACTGCCAAGTAGCATGATTGAAATCAATACCTCTGATCTCTATACCAAATCCACAAGAGTAGTTGAATAATAGCAAAATATGTTATTGTTGGAAATTTGAAATAAAAACAGAAAATGTTGGATAAACTCAGCAGGGCTAGCAGCATCTGTGGAGAGAAAAACACGCTAATGTTTAGAGTCCATTGACCCTTCTACAGAACTGAAAAGTGGTGAATCACATACTGCAAAGGGGGTGGTGGGAGGGATGGGGTGTGTTAAGTACAGAATGGAAAGTCAGTGATAGGTTGGAGCAAAAAAAAGATTGGCAAAGATGTCATGGACATCAAACTAAGGGATGTAAATGGTGTCATTAGAGACTGCAGAGTGTTAATAGTAGCAAAGGGATTATTTGGGGATCGCAGAATGTGTTGATGGGAAAACAGGTCAGTGTTCAGCGGGAACAAAACTGAACAACAAGGGGCATTTGTGTAGTGTATGTCAGCTGTCTTCGTGCATCATATGGGTCCTGTTGAGTCGATGCCATTGTTAGTTAGCAGTGTGGTATTCAAAACAGCATCAAGCTTTATTTAAAAAAGACATCCAAATCCAGGGTTTATTAAATTTTTGAGTTTTGCTGTGATTGAGATCATTAAATCACTTATAAATATGAACAGTAAATGCCTAATAAGTGGTGTTAGTGTGCCTGGTGCTGCAAAAAACAAGAAAAGCTATCAGCCCAGCTGAGAAATTGGATGTTTTAAAACAGCTTGACACTGGCAAACGAGCAGTTGACATTGCTAGTGTGCTTAGGCTACCCTTCGTGATACAACAGCAGATTCCCCCCAGGTCAAAATGCCCGACTTTGAGGTTTGAAATCACTCCAAACCACCTCTACTGAAACATTTTTGGGATGTTTTGGGGGCCTCCCAGAAGATGCAAGGTATCTCCCCAATCCAAGGAGTCAGAGTTGAAACGTGTCATCTCCAAACCCAAGAGACTGCCTTAGAAGAGAGACAGAAAGAGAGACTGGTGAATGTTAACTGATTTGAATTTTTGTAGAATTTCTTTTAATATTGAGTAAAAATTTATTTTACTTTGCAAGTCATTTATGGTTGGTGCAGACTCGATGGGCCAAATGGCTGCTTCCTGCACTGTAGCAATTCTATGATTCTATAATTTCAGCTAGTAGTGCACAGACTAGGACATGTATGATATAGTATTTCAACTTGTACTTGGTTTTTCTTTCCAGACAGGGCAAGAAATGTCTGGAATCTCCCTTCACTGTTAACATTGGTTTCTATTTTCAAGAACACAACCACAGCTTATAGTGAGGACTTCCTTTATTTGTATTTGAACGTTTTTATTGATTTTACTGAAACGTTACTTTATGATAGCTTAAGATGTTTTAATCAGTGGCTCTGTCATTCAGCTTTCTATGCCAGCTGATCCATTGGTCGTGATTCAAACTTTTATTTAAAATTCAGTTGTAAATGGTTTAATTTTTGGGAAATTGTTGGCTGTTTACCCCCTTTTGTATTTTTAATCAAGATTACTAGAAGGACAAATTTGGCTGGGAGATCTTGCTGTGGTGTCAGTTGACCACTTGTGATATAGCATAGAGAAATGTTTTGTTGTGGCCATGAGCTACTTTTAAATGGGATAATAGTGACATTGGCTATGAACTGCAAATCACCTGTGGATCTTTTACAAATAAAATTTGTATTCGAATGGAGAAAGCATTAGATATTTGACTCAACTGGTCTCAGCCAATTTGAGGAGCATTTTATTCCATCTTCAAGTACATAAATAAAGTGTTTTCTCTCGACATAACAAAATTATACTTTACTCATGGAACAATCATGCTTTGCAAAATCTTATGCCATCTATGGCACTACTATATGAATTATTCTATTCATACATGATAAAAGGTTCATAATGTATCATTGATGTAAGGTTTTTATCATATTCTGATCTTATTGACAAATATCTTTCAGTTCTGTAATTCAAGATTACAGCCGTGCAGCCCTAATATATTTTGTGACTATTGTTTTAATTTAAAAATTAAGAACTCCTTAATAATTTTGATATTTTTCTCCCCAATTTTTCAAAACTGCAATCCAGTCAGAAACAGTTAAAATCAACTGTAAAGTCTTTTTTAAAAACAAAAATGTTAATCAATCAGTGGAGGGTTGTTGCCTTTGGTTGAGTGAAAATAGTTATTTTAATTACAATAAATAGTTTTCTTACATTAAAGTTGTTCTCCTGATTAAAATTACACAAACATGTAGATGAAAACAATAAAAACGTTTACAGAACTCTTTTTAGATTTAGCATTGAAGGTGAGAATGGGGCTGGGGTAAATAAGGGTAGGCAGAAAGAGAAGCTAAAAGGTCAAAAGAGGCAGTTTATCATGGAGAAAAAGTGCAGTAGGTGCTTGCCTTCTAGGATGATCCAGAATTATTAGGATTTAGCTGAGGAGGTGAAGCAAAGTAGAACTTAATGCAGTTCGGCCAGATTTGCAGACATATGACTACGTTACTTGTGTGCCAAGTGTGCTCAAGCTTACAATTGTCAGATTATCAGCAAAAGTGCAAATTTAGATCTATAAACATTGACAGGGAATATGGGTAGAAGTGGGAACGTCGAGATGGTGGCACAGGCTCGTTGGGCCGAAGGGCCTGTTTCCCATGCTGTTTTGTGTTTTGTTCTTTATGTCAGAATTAACAGGAATGGGAGATGGTGCCTTAGTGGGAATGTGGTGCCAAAGGCAGACCTGGTGGAACATCCCATTGTTTTAATGGATCTCCGATGATGTTTCTATCAGGTATTCATAGGTCTTCAAGATGACCATTAACTATTTCTCTACTAATTAACCACTGTGTGAAAGTAGTCTAAATTGGCAAAAGCATAAGAACGTAAGAAATAGGAGCAGGAGTAGGCCATCTAGCTGCTCGAGCATGCCCCGCCATTCAATAAGATCATGGCTGATTTGAAGTGGATCAGTTACACTTACCTGCCTGCGCCCCATAACCCTTAATTTCCTTATCTATCAGAAATCTGTCCAGCTGTGACTTAAACATATTCAACAAGGTAGCCTCCACCATTTCAATGGGCAGAGAACTCCAGAGGTTCACTGCCCTCTGAAAGAAGGAGTTCCTTCTCAACTCTGTTCTAAACTGCCTGCCTGCCTGCCCCCCCCACCTTATTTTGAGCCTGTGCCCTCTAGCTCTGGTCTTCTTTCTAAATGGAAAGAATCTGTCTACCTCTACCCTATCTAGCCCTTTCATTATCTTCTATATCTCTATCAGATCCCCCCCCTCTTCTCCCCTCAGCCTTCTAAACTCCAAAGAGTACAGGCCCAATCTACTCAATTTCTCCTCATAAGCTAACCCCCTCATCTCCAGGATCAAACCTGGTGAACTTTCTCTGTACTCCTCCAAGGCCAATATATTCTTTTGCAAGTAAAGGGACCAACATTGCACACAGTACTCCAGTTGCGGCCTCACCAGTGCTTTATACAGTTGCAGCAAGATTTCCCTGCTTCTATATTCTATCCCCTTCGCAATAAAGACCAACATTCCATTCTTTTTGATCATTTGCTGCACCTATAGACTGAGTTTTTGCAATTCATGCACAAAGATCCCCAGGTCCCTCTGTACAGTAGCATGTTGCAACTTTTCATCATTTAACTAATATTCCATCCTACTATTATTTCTTCCAAAGTGGATAACCTCACATTTGCCATTGTTGTACCCCATCTGCCAGGTCCTCACCCATTCACTCAGCCTATCCAGATCTGTCTGCAGCCTTTCCGCGTCCTCCATTCAATTTGCTTTTCCACTCATCTTCATGTCATCAGCAAACTTTGTTACCCTATATAAGCCCCTCCTCCAGATAGTCTATATAAAGCACTTAGCTTGTGAGCTTCTGAGATCAAAGGGCAATTGTAACTGTTGAAACATTAATGGTTGTAGACAAGAAGGAACCATCATGAAGTGAAATTAGTTAAGGAATTAAATTAATTGATAGTACATTGAAAGTATATTGTGCAGTGCTTCTGTGATTGGTTTCATGTTCTTGGAAATTTGCCAGTTTGCAATGCTAATGCTTGGGGTTTTCAATATTGTGTTGCTGACTGCTGTATTTGACAGTGTTTCAGTAATTATGCCCAGTATGCAAGTATTGTGACCACGAGTTGGGTTAATGTTTTGCTTTAAATGATGGAGTTAGTGATTGGGTTGAGACTATGTATAGAGGAGTCAGAATAAGTAAGCAGACAGTTGCAGCTATTATGGAAAAGCAAATCAAGAGCAGTGTATGAATTACAGAAATGGCATACTGTAATAGCTACAAAATAAAAATTAGCAATGATGTAAACTTAATGGATAGTTTTGGACAGAAGGAGAAAATAACACTCAGAGTGTACTTGCACTGAAATTCACGATATAATGCTTTTGTGCTTATATTCTCCAATATAGCACGGACAGCAATTTAGAAGATAAAACAGTATAATTTCAGTATGTTGTAACTGCGCTGCAACTAGTTTAAAGTGTTCACAAAATTTGTCTTCCATGTGAAATGTGATCAAAATTAATTTAGAGTCCATTCCAAACGAAATAAAAACAGGAAACACTAGAGATAATCAGGTCTGGCAGCATCTATGGAGAGAGTATCAACCTATTTCCAGTTCTTTTACTTCACAGATGTTGCCAGATCCGAGTATTTCCAGCATTTTCTGTATTTATTCTGATTTTTCAGCATCTACGGTATTTTGCTTTTGGATCCATGCCAAATGGAAATTGGAATGCACATGGTTCAAATTTCAATGTCACTGCTTGATACAGTTACGTGATTTTTCTTGTTTTCTTTTAAAATAAAACTTCCTCTTGTCTCCCTTTCTACCTTCCTTTCTTCCATGGCAATTTTTTTTATATATTGCAGTTGTGAACCAATAATATTTTTCATTTTGTTTTAAGTTTCTGCCTGCCTACCTGTCTTCCATGTTGTCACTCTGGCATGAACTGGGTACTACAAAACACACCATGTTGACCCTGATATTAGATTTCTCATTGGAATTTTCTGCTTATCCAAATCAAGAACCAATCCTTGACGAGCCAATAGAATTCAATGTCAATTTGGAGTCTAAAATTATCTGGAAGAAATTTGGTTGACTTGACCTGATTTTGAGAACCCACAGTCAATTTATCTTACCTAGACCATGTACAAGGAAAAATAGTTGTGGCTGTTCTCCTGTGTTGTAAAATATACCATTTCTGACAGCTTTCAATTGATGGTAAGGCAGTATACACAGCAGAAGTTGTCACTGTCCTCAAAATTAGTGTGGTAATGTAGAACCACTGTAGTTGATCATTAGTTTTTAAAATCTGATCTAAGTAGATTCATATAATCCCTACAGTGCTGAAGAAGGTCATTCAGCCCAGTAAGCCTGCATTGACCACAATCCCACCTGGACCCTATTCCCGTAATCCCACATATTTACTATGCTAATCCTCCAGATACTAGGATCAATTTAGCATGTCCAGTCAATCTAATCCACACACATTTGGACTGTGGGAGGAAACTGAAGCACCCGGAGGAAACCCATGCACACATGGGGAGAATGTACAAACTCCACACAGATAGTGACCCACACTGAAAATCAAACCTGTGTCCCTGACACTGTGAGGCAGCAGTGATAACCACTGTGCCACCACGCAGCCCAGATTATTGAATTTTGGAGCCTCCGCTGAATGCATGTTCTGCTGTGAGAAGCCTGAAGAGTGCTTGGCTGCATTTTTATCCCATTTTACAAAAAAGAAGAATTGTCACATGCTATTGTGCATGCGAAAGCACATTATATGGAAGCATATGTTGCTTAGCTAACAGATGTATGACAAATAAACTTCAAGCTCAAATAATAAGATTTTTTCAGTTGCAATTACCTGGATAAGCACTATTTCTTCAAAATAATGTTGCCTCATAGCACATCAGGTAACTTATGAGACTTCTGACATGACACCGTAGACTGATGAGCCATGGACTAACACCTACAATTTCTTAAATTACAAGAATCTCTGCCTGTACCTGCCTTGCCACCAACAGAAGCTGCCAGTACCAATGTAATTCACCGCAGAGGAGTATAGTCACTACTATTTCTCTTCTGTACAAGATAAGGAAGATAAATCAAATGTGGGTTAATTGTCAAAAAAAACAGGAGAGGCAGAATGATGCACATCAGATGATATGAATTAAACTTTATAGATCTTGTTGTTAAAAAAAAGTTGATATGTAGAGCTGTGCCATTTGAATCAGAAGATTGCTGTTGCTAATTTCAACCATGTTGTCAGAAGGGGCTTTTCAATTTGTTCCACAACCTCTGATGAGATCAACCAAGGCTGAGATTTTCTTTTTGCTTTATGCAGTGACTTTCAGGTCTCAGGAAATAATCTAGAACACTATTCCTTAATTCTTTTAGTGGTAAGTTTGCAGCATCTTCATAGTCCTTTGACTTGGTTCTTCAAGTATGACCATGCAGAGTGCTATAAAATGTAACAACAGCTTTATCTGTCACCACCTTTTTGAAGACATTTAAGGATGTTCAGTGTTGACATTGGCAGCATTCCCATATCTCATGAATGAATTAAATAAAGTCGTTTTGACAAGTCTGTTGAAGAGTTAAATACTTAGGATAACTCAGCTTTATCCATATTCCCAAAAAAGTTGAGAATTGGTAGGGTGAGGTGGATAGGTGATGAATACAACAACAACAATTTACCACCTGGTTTTCGCTTCCCAGAATTTTGTTTTGATCATGCTTCTTATCACATATATCCAAAGAAGATATCATGTGAGCTTTGTATTTTCTATGAAGAAATCTAAGCAAAGTGATAATCTCTTGGTAACAAACACATGACACATTTCCCTTTAAGCAGTATTTATGCTCTGCTTTTGTTGAAGTGGTGTTGCAGCTGTCAATCTTATAATTCAGCAAGAGTGATGTGAAAATCCCTGGATATTTTTGAGATGATGATAGGTAGTCAAGGTAAGTTCTCTTTTTCAATTTCTCAAATATGGTCACACTCCCATTTGTGTCAATTTGTATAACTATTTAAGTACCATGACAGACCTTTTATCAGAATGTGGTGCTCTGACACAAAACTTGACAGTATTATCAATTTATGATTGATGTCAAGTAGACCTTAAATTCAACACCAAAGCAACACCTTTGGTGTCACTTCAATGAATCATTGATTCATTTTAAGAATTGTCAGAAGTATGCAATGCCTGGAGATAAAACCTGTAGATGTTTTGGTAGCTAAAATCATGACTGACAAACATGAAAATGTAAGGTGATAGCTCTCTTGTATTATCCAATAAAGCAATTAGTATGCAAGATGATTTCCATTGAAAAGATATGTTCTTGAACTACAGCCAACATTACAAATCCCTTGCCTATTTTCAAATTAGGTGTTATCTGCTAAAATGTTTTCTCTCATCTTTCACTTTCTAATCAATATGTTTCTATAAGGTGTTGCTCTCTCCAGCATTGTGATGTGTAATTAGCAAACTTATAATTTTTCTACCTGTAAATTTAATCTTGCTCTTACTTCCCCTATCCCATTGGGCTGATTTATAAACCCAGCACAAGAGTCTGGACTCAGTTTTGTTCAGTAAAGTTTTACAACACCAATTTTAAATCCAACCAATTTATTTGATAGTAAATCCGCGAGCTTTCGACACTATGTGCCTTCATCAGGCAAATGCAGTGTTCTGAGCTGCAGAGGCACTCATATCCACACAGACAGATTGCTGATTAGAATGCGAATCCTTACATCTAACCTGCTATTCAAGTGTTAAAGTGGCTAACAATGTGTGTGAAGGGAATCCTGAGCATTGGTTAGAGAATTGTGTATTTTCTCCAGACAGCACAGTAAGTGAGTTTTTTTGCTAATCCAGGCAAGTTACGGGGGTTACAGATAGTGTGACATGAAGCCAAGATCCCTGTTAAGACCGTCCTCATGTGTGCGGAACTTGGCTATCAGTCTCTGCTCAGCGACTCTGCGCTGTCGTGTGTCACGAAGGCTCCCTTGAAGAACATTTACCCGCAGGTCGGAGGCCGAATGCCCATGACTGCTGAAGTGTTTGCCCACAGGGAGGGAACTGTTTTGCCTGGTGATTGTTGAGCGATGCTCATTCATCCGCTGTCGTAGTGTTTGCATGGTCTCCCCAATATACCATGCTTCGGGACATCCTTTCTTGCAACGGATTAGGTAGACAACGTTGGCCGAGTTGCAAGAGTATGTACCGTGTACCTGGTGAATGGTATCCTCACGTTTGATGATGTCGTCCATGTCTGTGATCTGGCATGTCTTGCAGAGGTTGCTGTGGCAGGGTTGTGTGGTATTGTGGTCACTGTTCTCCTGAAGGTTGGGTAGTTTGCTGCGAACAATGATCTGTTTAAGGTTGCTCGTGACAGACACCTCCAGACGCTGAAGGATGCCCTCGTGAGAACAGGATATGGCGCTCGACTCATCAATCGACAGTTCCGACGTGCCACAGCGATAAACCGCACTGACCTCCTCAGAAGACGAACACGGGACAAGGTGGACAGAGTACCCTTTGTTGTCCAGTACTTCCCCGGAGCGGAGAAGCTACGACATCTTCTCCGGAGTCTTCAACATCTCATTGATGACGATGAACATCTCACTAGGGCCATCCCCACACCCCCACTTCTTGCTTTCAGAGAACCGCACAACCTTAAACAGATCATTGTTCGCAGCAAACTACCCAACCTTCAGGAGAACAGTGACCACAATACCACACAACCCTGCCACAGCAACCTCTGCAAGACATGCCAGATCATAGACGTGGACGACATCATCAAACGTAAGGATACCATTCACCAGGTACACGGTACATACTCTTGCAACTCGGCCAACGTTGTCTACCTAATACGTTGCAAGAAAGGATGTCCCGAAGCATGGTACATTGGGGAGACCATGCAGACACTACGACAGCGGATGAATGAGCATCGCTCAACAATCACCAGGCAAAACAGTTCCCTTCCTGTGGGCGAACACTTCAGCAGTCATGGGCATTCGGCCTCCAACCTGCGGGTAAATGTTCTTCAAGGGGGCCTTCGTGACACACGACAGCGCAGAGTTGCTGAGCAGAGACTGATAGCCAAGTTCCGCACACATGAGGACGGTCTTAACAGGGATCTTGGCTTCATGTCACACTATCTGTAACCCCCGTAACTTGCCTGGATTAGCAAAAAACCTCACTTACTGTGCTGTCTGGAGAAAATACACAATTCTCTAACCAATGCTCAGGATTCCCTTCACACACATTGTTAGCCACTTTAACACTTGAATAGCAGGTTAGATGTAAGGATTCGCATTCTAATCAGCAATCTGTAACTGTCTGTGTGGATATGAGTGCCTCTGCAGCTCAGAACACTGCATTTGCCTGATGAAGGCACATAGTGTCGAAAGCTCGCGGATTTACTATCAAATAAATTGGTTGGATTTAAAATTGGTGTTGTAAAACTTTACTGAGTTTACCCCAGTCCAACGCCGGCATCTCTACATCACTCAGTTTTGTTGTCAGGGAGAAAGCTATCTGGCAAGCTGGAGGAGTGGTGCACAGCAGCAGGTGATAGAGATCTGCTTTTATGGATTGGCTATTTCAGAAATGGCCATCAAATTCTAATAATGCCCAACTATCATTTGTACCTGTTTAACATTATCCTCTGTTTTTAAAAGATGCTACAAAATTATGATCAAGTTTACTAACCTTTGTGAGGACCACTACTTGGTTTGCTTTAAAGCAGAGAAAGTGGAAAAAACATTAAATGCATTTAATTGTTGGTTTTATGAGAGTTGATACTTGAGTATCAATATTAGATGAGTTGAGCTTAAACACTTTCTTCACAAAGTAGATCAACTATCATGTCCACCTCTGCAAAAATTTACAAAGCACAGGCACCGTTGGTGGCTTCATTGATTTTGGTACTGATGGAACCATCTCTGGATTTGTTGACAGTTAAGAAACTGAAGTTGATCTTAGTTTAAATCATATCAAATATCTGACCTTCCAAGCACAGTAAGTTTAGGTTGATTAACTGACCATTTATATTCATCTGCATTAATATAATGGTAAATAGTGCTGCATTCAGATTAAGAGTGCAGGGTATATGGGCTATGCCAGTCATGGCTCAATTAGTAGCTCTCTTGCCTTTGAATCAGAATGTTGTGGGTTCACATCTCATTTCCGGAACTTGAGCATAAAAATCTAGGCTGATCCTCCAGTGCAATAGTAAGGAAGTACAACAATGCCTGAGATGCCATTTTTCAGATGAGATGTTAAATTAAAGTCTAATTAATTGCCCCTTATGTTTTCTATATTGCCAAAGAGCAATCGACACAGCGACCTGTTAGCTAAAATTAAAATTTTACTGCCTTTCAGGCGCTGGTGAGTAGAGTTCTGTACTTGCATTACAAGTGTTATACAGAGATTCATTTTGTTATAGAACTATTGGAATTCTCACTTCTTTGAAATAGATACAGGTGTCAAACTGGCACCTGTAGTATAAAAGGCACCACTATACTTTCCGGCTTATTGGTAATGTTCTTGGTGCTCAGTTTCACTTCTAAATTGGAGCTGCATTTGTGCACATCTATATGGTGCCTCAAATGCTAATCTTCATTACAGTGATCAGAAAATAAGTACCAGTTTAACCCAGTTTCAGTCGAATATCCAGATTAGCCCTCCAGTGTTCAACCCCAATGCATCATCCAATGTTCCTTTACATGATTTCTACTTCCACGACACCAGCCAGAATTCTATTCTCTGCATTGATCACTTTGTATAAAGACATTCCTGATATTAGTCCTTGATTTGCCTTTTCCTACTTTGAACCTGCCTGCTATGCCCTAATCATATAATTTAGCTGGAAATAATTTCTGCAGTTTGGTTTTCTAACCAAAAAAATCACTCATTAAGGTTAAAAATCCCAATTTTTCTTCTTCCCTCTGATCTCTAAGGGAAATTGGATAAACACACAGGAAAGGAAAGAGTAGGTTATGCCAGTAAGTTTAGAAAAAGGGATGGGAGCGTGCTTGTGTGGAGCATAAACACCATGACCAAATGGCCAGTTTCTTTATGTACATTACATATTTGATTTGGTTTATTATTGTCACATGAATTGGAATACAGTAAAAAGTGTTGTTTCTTGCTGTTCAGGCAAAGCATACCATTCAGAGAGAAGGAAACAAGAAAGTGGAGAATGTAGCATTATAATCATAGGTAAGGTGTAGAGAAAGATCAACTTAATGCAGGAAAGGGAAGGTCCATTTAGAAGTCTGATGGCAGCAGGGAAGAAGCTGTTCTTGAGTCAGTTGGCATGTGACCTCTGCCTTTTTTATCTTTTTCCCGACAGAAGGTGGTGGAAGAGAGATTGTCTAGGGTGTGTGGGGTCCTTGATTATGCTGGCTGCTCTTCCAAGGCAGCGAGAAGTGTAGACAGAGTCAGTGGTTGAGAGGCTGGTTTGTGTGGTGGATTGGGCTACGTTCACAATCTTTTGTAGTTTTCTGCAGTCTTGGGAAGAGCAGGAGCCATGTCAAGCTGTGATACAATCAGAAAAATTGCTTTTTTTGGTGTATCTGTAAAAGTTGGTGAAAGTCATAGCTGACATGCCAAATTTTGATGTAAATATGATGGAGGTCTGGAAAATTTTTAACAGTGCTCCAGCTCAGTATAAGGAAGTTTCAGCCCTTTAGCTATTCATATAGTTGTACAGTATTTATTCCTCTAAATTATTTGAAAGGAAGACGTACAACTCTAAGCATTCTACTTTTCCCCAGTAAACAAAGACAAATTGAACATTTTAAATACAGAGTAGAATTCCTCCTTAGAAATTAATCAAAACTTAATTTTTTCAGTAACCTCATTGATACAGTTTATTTGATGGTTTCTAAAACTCCTTCTAAATCCTTTTCAATGCTGAATCATTTTCCCACCAGATTTATTTTCTAATTTTAGCAGTTTGGGAGATCATAGCACTAGCCCAGATTTAAAATTTTCTAAGTACAGTTCTAAATTAAATGTTCCACATTATATTTATCCAGAAAAAATTAGTTCTATTCTCAGTAAATGGGATCATGCATAAAACTTTCCGACTGAACTGGGAAAGTTGGATGGTTAGTTGTGTGGAGTTTCAGTGGCAAGAGTGATCAATGACCTTTTGTAATTGGGCTAAAGAGTTATTACTCAGTACTTGACGTGACTTGTTTTTCTTACTAGTCATGTGAACAAATTGCAGAGGAGCCAGAGCTGCACTTGTAAATCAAAACTTGACAGCAGATTGGTTGCCATGTGAGCAACTACCTTTTTATTCACACGAGAGAGAATTGCAAGATAAGTTTGTCCCATTGCTAACATAATGTTCCTGTGCAAAATATTAGTTATCCTTTTGAGAATTATAGAAAGTCTTTATTTAGAATTCCTATCTTAAATTTTAATGGATGGCAGAGCAAATTTAGTTTTTGTTCATGCTTTAGTTAAAACTCATGCTCTGGACCATTGTCGGGAAGACACAAGAGTGTTGAAAGCTCGCAATTTTACTATCAAATAAATCGGTTGGATTAAAAATTGGTGTTGCTAAATTCTTACTGAGTTATTGTCGGGAATGCAGGGAAAAGACGAACTTTCTCCAAATTTTCCTCCTCTTCATCCCTTACCCCACTCAGAGCATAATGTGTACTTTTGTTAAATGCAATCCCAAACATCACTGGGATCACCATTTCAATCTAAACAGACAATAACTAATGGCATTATTTTTAGTTTTCAATAACAATTAATTTGTACATTAACAGTCACTCCCACATGTCAATGACTTTACACTAAGCCAACAAATGTCAGTATTAAATGATTTCAGTTTCTTTTGCCTGCCATTTGTTCAGAGGAAATTCCATTTTATTTAAAGTAATAATAAAGTTAGAAGCAGCCTCTGGCAGATTTCTTTTTAGATTGATATTAAAATAGGCAAGCTATCTTTCAAGTGGGAACAGTCAAGCATAATGTGGATAAATCAAGATTTCAATCATCACTCATATAAAATTGTTTTTCATTTTTATTATGGTCTTTGTAGTCAGGAGGATCATGTAAGAATGGCTAATTCTCCCCGTTGGGGCCGGGATTTTGGTTATTGAGGGATTATTAGCCAGTTTTTTCCATTCTTAAAATTCAAGCTGGTCCGAATATTTTTGTCATACTCAACACATGAATCGAGGTAAGGATTTGTATGTCAAGTAATAAGTTAGGACATTTTGAACAAACAGCATACCCAGTTTAACTTGATTTATGCATAGATTTTCCACTCTCTGTCCATGGCATCTTAGATAATGATGAATATTGGTTATGCTGTATACTTTCCCAGCAGGTGAAAATTCCATATGCGACCATAAACAAAACTGTGTATTTTTTTAAGTGATTTGGAGCTTTCACCTGCTAGGAAAATATACAGCTCCAAGTCATTTGTTAGGAGAGGGAAGTTACCATAAGCTGTTGAATTTAATCTAAATTATGTATCTTTAAATCAGCACATGAAAGGATTAGACTGACACTGCAGTGAATGGTTTTCTCTGTAGATCTTTTAAATAAAAAATACATACATTCCAAGGGATTAGATGCAAGATCTTTGCTCATTAGAAAAACAGAAAATGCTGACTACACTCAGCAGGTCTGGTAGCATCTTCAGAGAGCGAAACAGAATCAGTGCTTGAAGTCTGTATGATTTTCCTTCAGACTTAGGAGGGATAGAAATGTAATGAATGATATTGTTGGAGAGGGGGTTTGGAGGCTGTGGCAGAATTGAAGGTTGGGAATGTGTTGGAACTAAGACTTCGACAAAGTATCATGGACACAAGATGAAGGGAGTGTTAATGATAGCTTTAAAGACTAAAGAAGCACTAACAGTGGCATAATCCTTCTCACTATAATCTATTTCTTTATATTATTTGGGCATTCTTACCCTCAGGTTGCATCTATATCTGTTGTGATTGAATCTGATTCTTAAAGCTCTCAAACAGAATCTAGTTTAAACTGCTAATTTGTGAAATAGAGGTACTTCAATACAGTGCAACAATCTGTGCCAAACATGCAATCTTTGTCAAACATAAAGGGATGCGAATGTTTCGACACAGTGGTTAGCACTGCTGCCTCACAGCTCCAGAGACCTGTTCAGTTCCAGCCTTGGGTGACTGTCTATGTGTAGTTTGCACGCTCTCTCTCTCTGTCTGCATGGGTCTCCTCTGTGCTCCGGTTTCCTCCCACAGTCCAAAGGTACGCTGCTTAGGTGGATTGGCAATTCTACATTGTCTCTTAGAGTCCCAGGGTATGTAGGTTACATGGATTAGCCATGTTAAACATGTTGGGCGATGGGGATTGTGCAGGGAAGAAGGATCTTGTCGGTACCGACTCAATGGGACAAATGGCCTCAGCCGCACTGTAGGGATTCTATGATTCCTACGATGGTTCCTGTTTTTGGTTTACCTTTCTCTCCTTCTGAAATTATTAGACCATGACTCAGCTGGAGCTTGAGATTTGAGCACTATAATCTAATGTGACACTCAATGGTGTATTGAGAAAGCATTACAGAGTTGGAACTGCTGTCTTTCAACTAAGACATTAAACCAGGCCAATAAAATATTATTGATTATTGTGTGGAGAATTGAATATAAATGTAAGAAATGTTGTACAGTGCATTGGTAAGAAGACATCTGGAGTAACGTATTGATCTCCTCATTTAATGAATGATGTGAGTATATTAGTAGCAGTTCAGAACATTTAAAGTCCTTAGGAGTCTTGACCAAGCGAATGTGGAAAGGATATTTCCTGTTCTGAGAGAATCGAGAAGTAGGAGTCATTGTTTAAAAATAAGGGGCTGCCAATTTAAGACGGTGATGAAGAGAAATCTTTTGACTAAGCGTTGAGAGTCCTTGGAAACACTTCCTCAAAGGATGATGGAAACAAAGTCTTTAAAGGTTTTTAAGATGGAGGTTGATATATTCTTGAGAAACATGACGGTGACTGGCTATTTGGGAAAGGTGGAGTTGAGGTTTCAATCAGATCAACTATAATTTTATTTAATGGCAGAGCAGGCTCAAGCTTACTTCCCTGAATTCATATGCTCACATGTATCCAACAATATCCATTACATAAAAAAACAATTTGGATCATTGTCACATTGTTGTCTGTGAGAGTTCATGCACAAATTGGCTGCTGTATTTTTAACATTACAAGAGTGACCATCTTTGGGAAAAAAGACTTAATTGGCTGTAAAGCACTTTGGGACACCCTGAGGTTTGGAAAGGAACCAATTAAATCCAAGTTCTGGAAAAACTTTGAACCTGAGGAGAGAGAAACTTTTTTTTTTAATCGAATATGATTTCTTTAGAATAATACTTGATTCAATGTTAATTCTGTTCCCATCTTTTCACAAGTACTGCCAAAATCGTTAAGCTTTTTCAGCACTTCCTGTTTTTGACTTTATATTTACAATATCTGAAGTATTTTGCTTTTATCTTTGCCACTTTAAATTTTCTTTGCTTCAAAAGCTACTGTTAATTCTGAAATTATCCATCAGCTGGGCAGAGCTAGCCCAATCCATGATTTGCCCATATGGTTTTCAGCATGACTACCCTATTCCTATTGTATGTGATGTATATCTCTGGAATTCTATTGTTAAACCCTTGAGTGAATCTTCCATTTTGCTTTTCCAACAGCTCCATAGCCTCTAATGCTCATTGGAATCCTATGAGGCTATGTTCATAGCTATGTGGTTTCCTGTTGCCTGACCCATAAGTAGCGTAATTGATGGTTTATCTCATGGTCCTATTAACTCTGGAGAATTTCAGGCTTTATTCTGTCTTGAACGCTATTCCTACTTAATAACAATGGCCCCTTCACCTATTTTGCAACTGCCTATCCATTTTGCTGATGATTCTTTGATGCTTAAAATATATCACTATATTTTAATCTTCTTTGTTGCAGGCTGGATGGGCTGAGTGGCATTGTAACAATTCTATGATTCCACATTGTGGGCTGTAAGATAACTTCAGTTAAAGACATTTCCTTGTTAGACCAGCTCTCCTCTTGATCAAGGAATCCTTTAACACGGGAGGAGACAGATTTTTCCTTCATATTCACTTCTACAGATATCTCCCAATCATGATGACTGAGTTGAACAGACAGACAGCAATGAAAGTCTACTGATCCTCCCAGCAAAATTACTTTTTAAGCTATCAATCAAATAAAATTAGAACATAACCCATTCAGCCTGAAAATGCTCGCTGACCCCAGATTATAATTGGTCTGGCCACTCTTACTATTCTGCAGCTGTTCTGCCTAATAGCTTAAGGATTCTCCTTAGATCCAGTATTGCAATAAAAACAGAATCATGTTTGCCATTTAAATGGTGCTTCAGAAATGTATTTGAATTCTCTTCCCAGAGAACAGTGAGGGCAGGGTCATTGTTTTTAGGCTGAGTTGAATATATTCTTGACTGAAAGGAATCAAAAGGGTATGGGGGAAAGACAGGAATGTAGGTGCCACAATCAGATCATAAATTAACTTTAATAGTGGGGTAGTTGCCTTATATAGTGGGATGGTTTTGGGCAGAATGGCTTACTCCTGTTCTTAATTTGTATGTTTGCATTTCAACACAACCTTTTGATGTTCAGAGTTTTGCAGTCTTTTTTCAGGTTGAGTGGTTTGAGCTTTGCTGAACTTTGGATATCATCTGTATGGGTATTTAACTTTTAGTTTAGAGTTTCTTCTGCTTATTGAAGTAGCTGACGGATATGTTCTTGCTTTCACCTTATGTTTTCATAATGTTCCTGACTACTTCACTTCTAATAACCCTGTATAAATTTTCATATGTTTCTAATCTCATAGGAGACTCCCAAGAGATTTGTATCTGTATTTTGAATAGAGCTCATGGGGGAAAAAAAATCAAATTCTGCATTTGAATGATATTTAACACTGATCATCCGTTTACTGAAGCATGATGAGTTGGTATACTGAATTTTGACCAGCGTAATGGGCTGAAATAGAAAGGAATGTACAGAGAATGGTTGGATATTTATAGGAAACAAATTGTTTTCCTTGTCAGTGTAAATAAGTTAGAGAGACATGGGTGTCTGTCTCATCGTGCATGATAAGCACATTTTGAACGTTTACGAATAGTTTCATTGAGTTTCAGTGACTTAATTGATATGGAGGTTGATTTTGTGTGTTGTAACACATGCAAACTAATCTGTAATCTAGGACTAAATTAATGGACCCAACGATGTTGCCCATTCATTACGACTATGAATATTGACATCACCATAGCAATGAGGCCTGTAAAAGCCATTTAAGAAACAAATGCATGAAGGAAGTTTTAAGTTTTGTGCATAGGATTAATTTGGTGTACATATTTCATGTTCAAATTTGTCTCAATTAGTTTTCATGAAATCACTAATAAGAGTTGAACGAGGAGCTTTCAGAGATTTATTTTTGTGTAATTCTTTTGTTATAACAAGGAATTAATTCATGAGGAATAGCAAAGCCTTCAGCACACCTGAACAGCCATTCACACAGACAGGGCTGTCAGTAAGATTTATAGTTAGTAACTAGCAACTTGTAAAATATTTGTAACATCTTTATAAGTTGAATGTATAGTTTTATTCAAGTAGTAACTTGGCTTTGCTCTCTCAGTAGTTTTAATATAATATTGGCAGTATATTATGATGTGGTTGTGGTTTTCTATTTCAAGCAGTGGCTGGCACTCAGTTCAACTATCTGTGTACAATGAGTTTGTTAGTTCTCAAGTGTTTCACTTAATAGTACAGCCCACAAAGGGATTGGAGTAACCCAACTGTGTGTCTCCTTGAATTCCTTGTATTTCATAAATGGCTCAGAATTTGGATGAACAATGTTCAGTTGGCAATTGCAGATGATTTCCAATTTCAGTCTTCACTTCCAAGAAGTTGAAAGATATTGAGCACTTCATAAACAATGGGAGAAAATGATGAGGCAAATCTACACTACTCAAAACTTGCCTACTTCTGATTAAGGTGTTGTCCCTCTACTGATGAATGGTGATGCTGGAGACAATACACACCTCCTTAACTGTGCTCCACACACATTGTGTGTATCTTTAAGACTTGATTACCTGTAAAGACTTGCATTCCAACCATTATCCTGTAAATTGAGTCTGTATCTACGTATGCTTTGTTTGTGAACACAGCTCCTCATTTGCCTGATGAAAGGGCAGCGCTCCAAAAACTTGTGCTGCCAAATAAACCTGTTGGACTTTAACTTGGGTTTTGAGACTTCTTACTGTCTGTCTAGTGCCTAGGATGACACCATGCCATCTGAAGATTTATGGTTACAAATTACAGATGAATCATAGAACCCTACAGTGCAGAAAGAGGCCCTTCGGCCCATTGAGTTTGTATCAACCACAATCTCACCCAGGCCCTACTCCATATCCCTACATATTTTACCCGCTAATCCACGCATCTCCAGACACTAAGAGAAATTTTAGCATAGCCAATCAACCTAATCTGCACACCTTTGGACTGTGGGAGGAAACCGGAGCACCTGGAGGAAACCCATGCAGACACAAGGAGAATGTGCAAACTTCACAAAGACTGTGACCTGAGCCGGAAATCGAACCCAGGTCCCTGGAACTGTGAAGTAACAGTGCTAACCACTGCTGCTATGCCACCCTGAAATAAGAAAGTTATAAGCTATTTAAAATAGACAGCTATGTCTATTTTATGACTGGAATTTTCCAGATGTTCACACTGCAGGATTCTCTAGTCCCACCAGCAGCGCACCCCTGATGTATGTTTCTTGGCAGTGTGGTGTGGCTGTGTTTTGAGTTTCAATGTGACACTTCCTAATATTTATTGCAAGTTGGGATCCTGTGTATCATCTGTACAGAATTGTTGGGATTTCCATTGGTATAAAGTCTCCTCTGCCTACAGTTTACAATATGTGAATACATTACTTGAAAAGTTGTTAAAATAGTTTGCTGCAAATCAGGAAACATAGTTTTTGCATTTAATTATCTTTTGAAGTAGAAATTTAAGAGCTTGAGAAGCAGGATCTTACAACACTGGACTTGTTAGAAAGCAGTTTTCCTGTACTACAGTTATTGTGGGCTTGAATTTCTTCAATTTGTTTCTATCTTTGAGCTTACTTGCAACCTAATAGCGTTTTATATTGATGAGGATGCCATGTTCAAAGGTCTTCATTTATGCTAAATCTGCTGTGATTAATTACAACATGATCTATTCAAAACCATGTTTTGTTTATGTATTTCTGAACTTTAAACTTGATTGCTCAATACAAACCTAAATAGTACTTCTGACAAGGAATTAGGAAGATGTGTGTTGAATTAATCTTATCTAGGACAATTGATTTGAGCATTCCAAAGGTGGAGGTAAATGGAAGAAATCAAGCATTCTAATATATAATCACTGTCATGGTTACTGCTAAAACATATGGCACAATCTCATAACCCACACATTTAGCCTGGCTAATCCATCTAACCGACACATCCCTAACACTAAGTGGCAATTTAGCATGGCCAATCCATCTAACCTGTACATCTTTCACTGTGGAAAGAAACCAGAGCATCCCAAAGGAAACCCATGCAGATGTGGAGAATGTGCAAACTTCATAATGACCCAAGGCTGGAATTGAACCTGAATCCCTGATGCTTGAAGCAGCAGAACTAACTATGTGCCACCTTGCTGCCAATGCAGGAACAGCATTTAGGCAAACTATTGAAAGGTTACCAGTGCACATAAAACAGTATCCATGTAACCATCACTTTGGGGGGAGTACAAAAGGAGGAGACACTCATGCAATGTGATTTAATAACTGTAAGAAAAGATTTGATAATTTATTTTCTCAAATGCTTATTCTTTAATTTTTTCAGAAGGACCTTGCACTTAGACCACAAGAACGAAATGAAAAATGGGAGAAGCAAGTTGGGAAGAAACCACGGCAGGTGGCAAATGGCATGTTGGCAGAACCAAGTGAAAATGGGCATGAGAATGGAACTGGCACCTTTGACAGAGGACGAGATCAGGGGAGAGATCGAACAAGGAAAAAAGTTCCATTGAAGAACTCTTCGCAGGTCTGTGAAGTGTGTCTCTTTCATTTGTATGTATGTAGTGGAGACTGCGCTGGTTTGAACAGCAATGCTTGTACAAGAATGTGGATCTTCATCATAGAATTTTAAAATCATATTTGTTTATACGTTCATTTAATAGAATATGTTAAGTACCATTGTAATGAAGGACTAGCTCAGTACAAATATTGGCCAAGTTTGGTTTGTTGTATACTGCTCCCATTCCATCAAATCCATTAAAAGTGATATAATTGGTGACTTAAGTGAAAATTTGAATTGTTCTTGGATAAGCCAGCCATTTACAGTGGACATAACGACTTATTATGGGGAAGAAGGCATTCAGCATGCTTTGTTTCATCTACATCCAGTTGCCATTGTAGTAAGAAACATTTACATTAAGAAACTGCATTTTCCTCCTGTAAAATATAGTGCAGTAGATAAAATATAAAAAGGCAAGGAACTTGAGGCAATGATTCTTTTGTTTTGGCATTTAATATTTTCAGATTCTAGCCAGCATTGGTTGTTGTCTGTAATTAAATGCTTTTTGATTTATACTTTTTTTTTGCTGTATTTTTGCTTCAACAAAATATGCTGTCAGTCTAATTTTATTGAAATCCATTACTTGGTTGGCAAAAGATGGTTGTTTTTGTAGCTTGACATTCATCTCACTATTTTCTTTGTGTTAATTTGGGGCAGCATATGGCAGGAAATTGACAGAAAACCACACAGGAAGTGTAATGCACAAACCAGATAAGCAAATTATCAGAACTTCCTTTGTCAACATATTCTTATGAGTTTTAAAAGTTAAAATAAACACTCAACTGGAAATTCAGAATAAAATCACATGTACTTTACAAGATTTCAACTGACTGTCTATTTCAACCTGGGTAATTTATAATTGTTAAATAGTATGAAGGTATAATGAGTGATATAGGTTTAAATAAGTACAAACTCACTTGATGTCTCCTTCAAAATCTTGGCTTTGAGAACAAAGTAAGTTCTTGCTTTTCGTGAACACCAATATCAAGTCATGTGTAAGTTATCTTCCCTTTGACCAAGAAAGGGAAGTAAGAGATATTCTTCTCCCTCAGCTCTTACAAGGAAAATGAAAGGATATCCAATGTGACAGTTCTTCAAAAATAATACAAATTATACCTCTGGAGATGCTTG
Organism: Sphyrna mokarran; assembly: GCA_024679065.1. NCBI lineage: Eukaryota > Metazoa > Chordata > Chondrichthyes > Carcharhiniformes > Carcharhinidae > Sphyrna > Sphyrna mokarran. Next base: position 46,142,801 of record JAGIQG010000020.1, on the reverse strand, counting down.
ACTTCATTGTTGGCTAAATAGTATGCTGTCTAAAATGGCATGGTACATGAACAGGAGAGTACAAATTGGCAAAGTGCCAACTTAGGCATGTGTGACAGTTGTGTTAAATTCAAAACTGATTACGAGTTGAAGTTCATTGATTTGCTTTTATTTTAAGCAATGTGCATTGGATTAGTTTAGGATTTATATTCATTCCTCTGGGAAACTACTTCAACAGATCAACCACATTTATAGAATTAATCTGCTCTGGTTTTGACCCTGGTTGCCTAGGTGCTACCTTGCTCTAGGAGACACAAAATTGTATTAATTTGACAGTGCCCCTCGCAGTTTAACATTTTTCTACTGATCTAAAAATTAATATGGGTTATGTCAATGTTGCAAGTGAGTCAATTTTTAGGTTCCCTGATTTCAATTAGCTTGTTTCTCAGCTAATGAAAAATTTTAAATATAGCACTTAAAACAAGAAACAAAAAGGAATTTTTTTTTGGATTTAGACAAAATAAACGAGCGAGGATTAGGTGAAAAGTTGATAAGGTAATTCAGACAGAATAGGAACAAAGAAAATGGGAGCAAGAGTGGGTCATCTGGCCCTTTGAGTCTGTTTCATCATTCAGTATGATCACGGCTGATCCTCTTTCTCAATGCCATACACCTGCTCTCTCACCAGACTCCTTACTGCCCGTACAGTCTAGAAATCCATCTATTTCCTTAGATATATTCAGTTACTTAGTTTCCAGAGCCACCTTTGGTAGAGAATTCTACAGGTTTCCCACACTGAGTGAAGTTTCTACTCATTCAGCCCTGTCAGAATTTTATACATTTAAATTCCAGAAGATACAAGCCTAGTTGACCCAAATTGGCTCAAGCATTTACCCCTGCGATACTCCCCTTTCTACTCTAGCCACAGTCAAAAATCTATTTATTCCTACTCCTTTTCCTGTCTGCTAACAAATTCTCAATCTATGCTAATATATTACCTGCAATCACTTGCTTTAATTTTGCTCAGTAACTTCTTAAGTGAGATTTTCTCAAAAGCTTTCCGAAAATTCAAATATAGCACGTCCGCTGGATTACCCGTATCTATTCTACTAGGTGCATCCTCAAAAATCTCTAGTGGTTTTGTCAAACATGATTTCCCTTCCATAATCCATATTTATCTAATTGTTAGTATTTTCTAACTGTCATGTTATCACGTCCTTTACAATAGACTACTGATGTTAGGCTAACTTGTCTGTAATTCCTTGCTTTCTCCTCTCCCAATACCCCTTTTTTAAATAGTGGAGTTACATTTGCCACCCTCCAATCCGCCAGGTTTGTTCCAGAATCTATAGCATTTTGGAAGATGACAACCAATACGTCTACTATTTCCATGGCAACCTCCTTTTGGTATTCTAGGATGTAGATTACCTGGCCCTGGAGATTTATTGACTTTCAGTCCTATTGGTTTTTCCAGCACAAGTTTTTTTTTTAGTAATGCTAAAATCTTTCCATTCTCTTTCTCACGAGACTTTTGCTCCTTAACATATCTGTTGTTAGTTGTATATTCATCCATGAAAACAGAACTGAGTAGCTGTTTAATTGCTCTGCCCTCCCCTTGTTCACGATAAAAAAATTTCTAGCTTCAGACTGTGAGGGAGCTGCATTTGTCTTCACTAATTTTAAAGCTTTTACAGTCTGCTTTTATGCTCATTGCAAGTTTATTTTCATATCTTTTCCCCTCTTAATTAATCTCTTGTCCTATTTTGCTGAATTCTAAACTTCTTGCAATCCTCCGACTTACTACTTTTTACAGCATGTTTTTATGACTCCTTTGGATCTAATATGGTCTGGAATTCTTTTTGTAAGCTATGGTTGGTCCACTTCCAGGAAGGGATGTGTAACTGTTGCAACATATACATTCATTCCTTGATTATTAGTCATTGCTTATCTACCAACATGCCTTTTAATGAAGTTCTTCAATATGTCTGAGTCACCTCACCCCTCCTACCTTCATTGTTTCCTTTGTTTGGATTCAAGATCATAGTTTTGGATAAGACGACTCCACTTTCCATCCTTAAGAAGAAGTCCATCCTGTTATGGTCACTGTTTCCTAAAGGACCCAGCACATAAAGATTATTAATTAACTCCTCCTCATTGCACAATGCCATATCTAGGATGGTCTGTTCCCTGGTTGATTCCTTTATATGCTGATCTAAAAAAAACTATACACGTCAGGAATTCACCCTCCACAATATTATTGCTAATTTGCTTTATCCAATCTATATGTTGATTAAAAACCACCTATGATAACTGTAGCACCCTTTTAACAGGCAACTGTAGTTTCCTGACTCATGCCATCCTCTACCTCACCACGACTTTTTAGAGGCTTAGAGACTGTCCTCTCCCCTTGTTGCTTGGAATGGAATAAAGCAAAGGGAATCTAAGCAGAATTGAAACATTTAGTTTTTTCACCCCCACTCCGCTACCTGCCATTAGATTTCCTGGTCGCACTGATTCTTTTAGGAATATTAACACAGTGTAAACTACCAGCCCTCCAGTAGCTTATGGAGTGGCTGCTCTATTAAATGTTAGCCCAACAAATGAGCATCAATGACAATATCTTTTCCTGTGACCACTTGTACTTTCTAGCCAGCATAGTGAACGTGAGAGCTTTAACTGAATTACTTGTCTCCTTCATTCTCACAAACCCACCACATCAATGGTGTTCTGGTGTCCAACGTCTTCCTCAATTGTTATTTATCAACTTAACTCAGAATTGCTGATTTTGGTAGCCCAGAATATTACAGGAAAATAGATGCTTTCTACATTTGTGAAATTTTATTATTGTGCAGTTAGTTTTGTATCATCATGACATTGCATGAGCAGTGTTAGTCAGCTCAGAGAGGAATTTTCTGGTCTAGGCAGCAGTTTAAGTGCTAACCCTTAAAATATTATTTGCATTCATTACTACTGTTTGCTACTGCTAGGTAAGGTGTAGTTGAAAATTGCTTCTTATCAATACCTAACGGGTTCTAAAGTAGGATTTTCTATGGGAGTGTTTCTCTTGATGTGTTTTTTCAGCCATGTTGTTAGTTGTACCAATTCAGTTATAATGGCTGTGTGCCCTGAACAGTCTGGTACCTCATGTATGTGCCTGCACATGGATGATCTTTGTGTTCTATTGCATTTTTAATTTTAAGTTAGATATTTGTTTTTAAATCAGTATTGCAGACCATTCTTTGTCACTGCATTACCTGTGAGCTTTAGATTACCCATTGTCCAAGTAAATGGATCATTTACTGTGGGGAAGAGGGAATTCAGCATGCTTTGTAATATTAGTCAGAACATTGAATACAGGAGTTGGGATGTCTTGTTGAAGTTGTACAAGACATTGGTAAGGCCACATTGGAATACTGTGTTCTGTTCCGATCATCATATTATAGAAAGGATATTATTAAACTAGAAAGAGTATAAAAAAGATTGGACTTGATGGTTTGAGTTTTAAGAAGAGGTTAGATAGACTCAGACTTTTTTCCCTGGAGCATAGGAGACTGAGGAGTGAACTTATAAAGGTCTATAAAACAATGAGGGACATAGATAAGGTCAATATTTTTTCCCAAATATAGGGGAGTCTAAAACTAAAAGGCATAGGTTTAAGGTGAGAAAGGAGAGATATAAAATTCCAGGGAGACACTTTTTTCAGAGGATGGTGAATATTTGGAACAAGCAGCCAGAAGTGGTAGTAGAGGTGGGTACAATTTTGTCTTTTAAAAAGCAGTTAAACAGTTACAAGGGTAAGATAGGTATAGAGAGATATTGGCCAAATGTGGGCAATTGGGACTAATTTAGGGGTTTAAAAAAAATGGTGGCATGGACAAATTGGACTTGAAGGGTCTGTTTCCGTGTTGTAAACCTCAATAAATGGGTGTCAATTCCATGTACAAATTTATGCTTCCATCGTATCATTAATGAGAGACCCTGCAAGTCATTGCTACATAGAGGGCAGTATAGTGATACAGTGGTTAGCATTGTTGCCTCTCAGTACCACGGGGTGGGCCTGGGTATGACACTCTTTTGGAGAGTCAGTGCAGACTCAATGGGTCAAATGGTCTCCTTCTGCATTGCAGGAATTCTATGGTTCTATGGAGATACTGTATCAAAATTACCAAAACATACATAAAAGTGCACATCTTGAAAAGAAAAAGGGCTTTCATTTAAATATTGCCTGTTATTCACTGCTGGGCTATATCGGGTTACTGAGATATTTTCAGGTGCCACACACTATTTCCCATTGACAGACCAGATCATCAAAATCTCCATCAATATGAGTCACCAACTGGTCAATGAAAAGTGTAGAGAAGACATCCAGGTTCACTTTGTCTGTTAACTTTCCTTCAGTCTCAGAAATGTCTGGTAACCATAACAAAATAGCCTGGTGTGGGGATCACAGTGGCCAATCTGCGTTCCAACAGCATTTAATGCACCTAACAATTCGTATCTTACAGCAATAACACTACTTCCATATCTGAGTTACTTGCCAGTGTCCAATACCTCTACTCCTTTCCGTTTTTGTCTTTGTCCAAAAATATACCCCACCCCCCAAAGAGAAAAGGCAAAGTAACAATTTTTATAAAAATCCACCATATTCCTACCTACTGGGCTTATCTGTAACCCTCAATCCTATTAAGTCCGATTACTCATCCAGAAGTCTCTTAAAAGACCCTATCGAATTTGCCTACACCACCACCGATGACAGCTGATTCCACTCACCCACCACCCTCTGAGTGGAAAACTTATCCCAACATCTCCTCTGTACTTACTTCCCAGAATCTTAAACCTGTGTCCTCTCATAACAATCATTTCAGCCATGGGAAAAACCCTCTGAGAATCAGCCCGATCTATACCTCTCAACGTCTTATACACCTTTATCAGGTCACCTCTCATACTTCGTCTCTCCAAGACCGAGCTCCCTCGACTTATCCTCATAAGGCATGCCACCCAGTCCAGGCAACTGTATCCTTGTAAATCTCCTCTGCATCCTTTCAATAGCTTCCACATCCCTCCTGTAATGAGGCGACCAGAACTGAGCACAGTACTCCAAATGGGGTCTGATTAGGGTCGTATAAAGCTGTAGCATTATCTACCGAGTCCTAAACTCAATCCCTCGATTGAAGGCCAGTACACCATATGCCTTCTTAACATCCTCTATCTGCAAGGCCGATTTAAGAGTCGTACAAACCCGGACCCCAAGATCCTTCTGATGATCTACACTGGTAAGTAAGGCTTAATTCTACTTATCAAGCACAAGGCTGGCATATTGCCAGTTTTAATAAAATACACAATTGAGATCAGATTACGATTAGGCCCATCAATTTACTCAAGTTTTGATCTATGTAGAATATCCTTCACTATACTCTAAAATTGATTTAATATGAATAAAAACTAAACAGTTCACAAATCTGATTAGTTATTGTAAAATGCACTGAATATTTTGTAAGCTTTTTTTGTATTATGTGATGAAACAGGTGGAAAGAAAAATTTGGTGTTTAGTCTATTTAACTTCTATAAACACATACTGTTAAGTGTATCCATTGAGTATAACTCCATGTGCAGTCCTGCACACCAAAAACAACTTCAAGTATTTGGCAAATGTCCTGTACCACACTTTGTTAGACTTACTGGACACAAAGCAGCATTAAAGCACTTTGGCAGGAATGACCAAATGGTTTTATTTAGCAAAGATACAAACATAAAAACAGTCAAGCTGACATTATAAAACTCAGGAAGCGAACATAATTTAGTGATTACTGGTGTATTTCTAAATAAGCTTTAAAGAATAGCTCTTCCTCAAGATGTCCTCTCCTATACCAAGCTACTCAAAAGTATATCAAAGCACACTCCTTCATTCTACAGCAACAGTACAAAATGAACTATGCGAAGTGATTTCTCACTTGGTTTCCACTGTAGCATTGTTTTCTTGAAAGATCAAATATCAAGGAATAATTAAATACACTACAGTGCACAGAAGGATAACTTGTATATATATCCACGTTGCAAATTTTATCGCTACAACTGAAATTCACACTAAATATATAACCAGAATATAGCCTAAAATCTTAATGGGGATTTGAGGAAAATCTTTTTCTCACAGGGTGGTGGAAACTGGAACTCATTATTTGGAAGGGCGCTGAGGTAAGGAACCCACATAAACATGAAAGATTGAAGGGTCTCCCTGTGCTGTAAAACTCTATGACTCTGTGATTAACAATGTCAGGTAAAATGGAGACAAAAAGGGAAATTGGGTAGTTAGCAATTACATTGGAATAGGGTTAAGGAAGCAGAAGGTGAATCTTACAGACATGATGAGCCTTCGGAAGGAAGAGAGGATAGAACTTAGCATCAAATTCAAGGCTAAGCAAGGGAACTATAAAGGAAGCTCATCTGTGGGCTAGAGGAAGGGAAGGAAGTGGCACTATTCAAAGTCCAATGGGATACACTAGGTTGTGCATATATTGTCTAGACAGTCTTTTTGATGGATGCATGTGACAACATCTAGTATATCTACCAAGCTGAATTACAATGGTAAAGATTCTAAAATTAAGAGCTCATTACATTTAGAGTCAGACCTTTATTTCAATTTATCACTTCCTTGCCAACTATGATAAGGCAAGAAAGTTGTATGTTATCAGTAGTGCTGTTGAATAGAGCTGTTTGAAGACATGGCAATGTCAATCTTTTAGATCCTGGATCAAAAGTAATATGGCCTCTGCTAACCTCCTGTCTCTAGATTATGAAAATTGTTTGTAAACTAGTAATTTTCTTAACATTGATATTGAGCTGACTGATCAGTAGTTCCTGGGACATGTCTTGTCCCCGTTTTAAATAAAGGAGTTACATTAATAATCCTTTGAAAATGTACCCTTTTCTAACAAATTAGTGGAACATTGCTTTTGCTGTCTCTTGCCTAGATTCTTTTAAATTCACATTCTATCCATCTGGTCCAGGAGCTTTATTTTCTGAGTTACTTTAGTTTATTCAGTGCACCCCAACCTTTTTTTTTAAACTTTACATGCGCACACCACATTGTTCTTTTCATCATTCAATGACATGCCACCTATTGTACCTTCACGGTAAAAACTGTAGCAAAATAATTATTCAAGATTTTCTGTGACATGTCCATCATTATCTGTGGTATCATCATTTCTATCACTAATGGTCCTATTCTCAAGATGTGCTCCTAATTTTTGTCATTTTCTGTTTTTGAATTATTTTGAATCCATAATGTGGTGATGATATTGCACTAGCTATAATATACTATGGCTTCAGTTCAAGAAGCATAAAAAATGATTGTTACTAAAAAGCTGTTCAATATTTCCATTATCAATATCTATCTACAGCACATTTAACATACAATATTTGGCATATACCAAGTTCAAAATAGATTTCACACTTATTGTCTGAGCAATAAGTATAAGTATAAGCCTTATACTATAAGTATAAGGCTTATAGAAGAGAGCTTAAAAAGGAAATTAGGAGAGCCAGAAGGGGTCATGAGAAGGCCTTGGCTGGTAGGATTAAGGAGAATCCCAAGGCCTTCTACAAATATGTGAAAAGTAAAAGGATGAGAAGAGAAGGGATAGGACCTATAAAAGGTGAAGGGGGAAAAGTCTGTATGGAACCGGAAGAAATGGCAGAGGTGCTTAATGAGTACTTTGCCTCATTATTCACGGTGGAAAGTGATCTGGGAGGATGCACTACAAGTTTGCGGCAGACTGAAAAGATTGAGTATGTAGATATTAAGGAAGCGGATGTGTTAGAATTTTTAAATGCTATCAAGATAGACAAGTCTCCGGGACCAGATGGGATGTACCCCAGGTTATTGTGGGAGGGGGGATGTCATTGCAGAGCCCCTGGCGATGATCTTTGCGTCGTTGATGGAGACGGGAGAGGTTCCGGAGGATTGGAGGATTGCAGATGTGGTCCCTATTTTCAAGAAAGGGAACAGGGATAGTCCTGGAAATCACCGACCGGTGAGTCTGACCTCAGTGGTTGGTAAGGTGATGGAGAGGCTTCTGAGGGACAAGATTTACGAGCATTTGGAGAAGTTTAGGTTGATTAGAAATAGTCAACATGGTTTTGTGAAAGGCAGGTCGTGCCTTACGAGCTTAATTGAGTTCTTCGAAAATGTGACTGAACACATTGACGAAGGAAGAGCAGTGGACGTGGTGTACATGGACTTCAGCAAGGCATTTGACAAGGTCCCACATGCAAGACTTCTTGAGAAGGTGAGAGGCCATGGGATCCAAGGGGCTTTGGCCTTGTGGATCCAGAACTGGCTGGCCTGCAGAAGGCAGAGGGTGGTTGTGGATGGCTCTTTTTCTGCATGGAGGTCGGTCACCAGTGGAGTGCCCCAGGGATCTGTTCTAGGACCCTTGCTGTTGTCATTTTCATAAATGACCTGGATGAGGAAGTGGAGGGATGGGTGAGTAAGTTCGCCGATGACACGAAGGTCGGTGGTGTTGGGGATGGTCTGGAGGGATGTCAGAAGTTGCAGCATGACATCGACAGGATGCAAGACTGGGCGGAGAAGTGGCAGATGGACTTCAACGTGGATAAATGTGTTGTGGTCCATGTTGGCAGATCCAACGGGATGAATGAGTACACTATCAAAGGTAGGAGTCTTAGCTGTGTGGAAGAGCAGAGGGATCTTGGGGTCCGGGTCCATAAGACTCTCAAATCAGCTTCCCAGGTGGAGGATGTGGTTATGAAAGCTTACGGTGTACTGGCCTTCATTCATCGAGGGATTGAGTTCAGGAGTCAGGAGGTAATGCTGCAGCTTTATAGGACCCTTGTCAGACCACACTTGGAGTACTGGGCGCAGTTCTGGTCGCCTCACTATAGGAAGGACGTGGAAGCTATTGAAAGGGTGCAGAGGAGATTTACAAGGATGTTGCCTGGATTGGGAGGCATGCATTATGAAGACAGGTTGAGGGAGCTGGGACTGTTCTCCCTGGAGAGACGAAGGTTGAGAGGCGACATGATAGAGGTTTACAAGATGTTGAGAGGAATAGATAGGGTGGACTCTCAGAGACTATTTCCCAGGGCTGAAATGGTTGCGACGAGAGGGCACAGATTTAAGGTGCAGGGAAGCAAGTACAGAGGGGGTGCTAGGGGAAAGTTTTTCACTCAGAGGGTGGTGAGTGAATGGAATCGGCTGCCGTCGGTGGTGGTCGAGGCGAACTCGCTGGGGTCTTTTAAAAGACTTCTGGATGAGTACATGGGATCCAATGGGATTGGGGGTTATCGATAGGTCTATGGCTGGGTAGGTTTTGATGTGTTCGGCACAACTTGTGGGCTGAAGGGCCTGTTTGTGCTGTAGTGTTCTATGTTCTATGATTTTTACAGCACATTAGCTCTCAAATTCCCAATCTGTCATACCTGAGTATCATGGATCTGCGATATTTATTAATTTTAACTTTTTTTGAATTATCACTCTACACTATCTCATGCTGGTTGACTGTCCTCGCGACTTGAGTCGCTGAATAGTCTTCTAAAGGCAGTCTGTTTATTGTATTAAGTTCTTTCCTAACAAGCATTAATCTAATTAGAACTTCACTGTTTAATATTAATAAAGTGCTTTAATCAAAACAGAAAAGGCCAGAATGCTTTGCAATTTAATCTGAATCTGCAGAAAGCAGATGGATGTTTGAGCGTTCACTCTGCGTCAGGAGCAGAGACTGAAATATAGTCAGATGTTTTGAAATAATAAAAATGAGGAGTGAAAAGAGTAAGGTCATAGTGAAGTGTGCTGACAGTTAAATTGGCAGGTCACAGGAGGTGATGGTGCAGGCTTGTGAACAGGATGGAGGGTGTTCAATACCATAGTCACTACTTCTGCCTTTGGTTTTCATTATGGAGGAAATTACATGAGTAACAATTATAGCATATTAGCTGAAAGAAAGTTCACCTCAATCATTGATTCTGATGGAATGAAATAGAAAGATACTGGCATAATGCAGAGTGTTCTGGAGATATGGGTTCAAATCCCACCATAGCAGCTGATGGAATTTAAATTCAGTTAATAATCTGGAATTAAAACCAACTGGTTTCACTCATGTACTTAAGGGAAGGAAATCTACCATTCTTAGCTGGTCTGGCTGACATGCACTCCAGAGACACAGCAGTGTAATTGACTCTTAACTACCCTCTGAAATGATCTGGCAAGCTATTCAGTTGATTAGGGATGGACACTAAATGCTGGCTTTTCCAGTGATGCCTGCATCCTATGAAAGAAATTGAAGGAGTGTTTTGGGCTCTTGACAGTGACATAGGAGAAAGTAAATAGATAAGTGTTTCATGCTTTTGTAAGGTAAAATTCCAAATTAAGAAAGAAGTGCATTTTTCACCATTCATGACCTTAGGATGTTCGAAACTTAGTTACAGTTAGTCAAGTACTTTAAAGTCTCGTCACTTCTTTAATTATGATCCCCATTGAGACAAATAACTTATTCAAAGAAAGGAATTTCCATAACACCAATGGAAATAAGCCAACTGTCAAAATTTAACTTTTTAAGACTTCTTACCATAACAAATAAATTAAAATCAACAAAGCTCTGACAGTAATTAACAGGCAAATGATGCATCAAAATATTGAAAAGGCAACTTCCTGAATGAGCCAAAGATGGGCTTTTGATTTTCAGCGGAAAGTATTTTTGGACATTGTGAATTGTTCTGTAATTGTCTTTCGCTTATGCTATACTTTTTAGCCTATTTATCCAATTAACTTTAGCCAGTTCCCCCTCATATGTATGAAATTGACTTTGTTTAAAATTCTTATTTATGATTGCAGTATGTAGTTTCAAACATTACGTGGAATTCAGTGGTATTATGATAACTATTTCCCAGTGGATCTTGATGACATTACTAATTAACCTTGATTCATTAAACAATGCTAGATCAAAATAGCTTTTATCCCTATTTAATTCCACAACATTTTGTTGCAAGAAATTAATCTACAAACTTATCTTCTGCATCACTTTTACCAATTTGATTGTCCCATCTGTATGAGTTTGAAGTTTCCGCAATTACTATATTGTCTTTTTACGGGTTCAAACAATTTCATGTTTAATGCTGTGTCCAATAAACTGTTCCTGCAAGTGCTTTCTGACTCTTGCTTTTCCTTAATTCACATCCATACTGATTTTACTTCATGATCTTCTGAGGCCATTAATATTCATTAATGTCCTTAGGTCATCTTTTTCCTTTATGGCTGTCTTTCTGGAATATTGTGTACCTTGGAATATTTATTTCCCAACCTTAAATATCTTGTAATCATGTTTCTATATCAGCAAGTAGATTTAAATCATGAACCTCTCTTTGTGCCACTAGCTCATCCATAATTGCAGATACTTCGACAGCAGGTGAGACTTATCTGTGGTTACAGCAAATTGATATGTCTTCCCTTTTGAATATAGTCCCAACCACATCATTTCTTAGCTCCACCAGCATGTATTCCTCTTCCCAGATGAGAGATAGGAAGTTGAGCGGCTATCCCGGAGTGCATTGAATTGGAATTGTAGTTAATAAATTTCTCAATCAGAGCAGAAGTGGAAACAATGCCAACACAGTTAATATAAAGGTGGAAGAATATGAAGACCTGAGCAGAACTGGAACAGAGACCTTTTATTATCTGGGCAGACTTAGCTTGAACATGTGAGAATCCTATAACAACACCTTGTTCCTGAAGGAAGTGAATGGAAGTTAAAATATGTTTTTCAACATGAGAGTGAATAAACCAAAGTGCTGGCTTGATATTGGCTAATGAGTTAATGTTTTAAGTGTAGACAAGAACTGCTCATGAATAACTTTTAGCTTTCAGTGGTGAAGTGCAATCTAGAAGACAGAATGTTGAAAATGAAGTTATGGTTCAGCTTGGGTGAGGGAGAGATCCTTTGATGACACTACCAGATTATTTGGTCATTGTTGTATTGGAATTGAGAGAAAGTGACCTGTAGATGGGATAGATAGGGGGACAAGAATATTGGATCAAAGATGAAACTGGATGTATTGCATTTATTGAGCAGCAATAATTTGGGACTTTATCTTGAAGTGACTTCTTTTTAACATGAATTTGATTCCTTTGGAATTGCTAGAAGTTCTGAATTTTATTGAGACAGAACTAGAAAAACTTTATGAGCACTTCAATAATATCCTGAATATTTTGGCTGAGAATGATCGTTTAAACTTTATTTATTAGTGTTACAAATGGGTTACATTAACACTGCAATGAAGTTACTGTGAAAATCCCATCGTCACCACACTCTGGCAACTGTTACAGTACACCGAGGGAGAATTTAGCATGGCCAGTGCACCTAACCAGCACATTTTTTCAGACTGTGGGAGGAAATCCACACAGACATGAGGAGAAAGTGCAGGAATCGAATCTGGATCCCTGACGTTGTGAGGCAGCAATGCTGATCACTGCGCCAATTGCAATTGGTGGAGGGAGTAGTAAAAAATTGGTGAGGAGAGTGATATTTTTGACACCATTTTTATTATTGCTGTGAAATCTCTTAAGATGTTTGTCGAAAAATCTATTTGAGAGGTACAGACCTTGAGATCCTCATAGAGTTACTTGATAGATTCAATATGGTGGGATGGATTTGTATTTTCTGTCTTGAGTAAGATTCATTGTGTTATTTCCAGTCATTCTCATGGGAAATTATTTTGTTTGTTTTCAAATAAGTTCACTTGTACAGGCTGCTGGAACTGTATACCAGTTTAAGAAATCAAAGTTCTATTGAATATCTCCATAGGTAATGCTCATTTTTCACCAGTAGTTTTAGCTTTAGTTTTGGAAGGAGATTGCACTTCTTCGTGATTCAACTAATAGGGAAAATGAATGAAGCACAAAGAAGTTTATTATGGCCAACATCCAGAATATTGTCCCAGTAATGTTCAGGATAACGTTGTTGAAGTATTTACTGTATATCATACCAAGCTACATTCTGTCAGTTTTTCAGAATTTGAGGATTATTTTATATTATGTTGGATCTAACGGTGATGATGTATAGTTACTTTCATGATATGCCATTGTGGGGTAATAAAAGGTGGCTTAACGACAGTTACTTCCTATGCATTAGTTGTACTGTTGTGTGAGAAGGGAAGCAGGCTAGCAAGAATGGTTGAACAGATTCATAATGCCTTCCCGTGAGGTGAATGAGGAAGAAAATGTAGGAAGTTCTTCCATTCTCCTGCATTGAAGCCACTTGCATGCATTTGCTTATCAACTATAACACATCAGTGGAGGACGTCTGGGCACAAAAAACCATATTCCTCTCTTGAGAGAAAATAATGACAGTAGAAAATTAAATGGGCTGTGAAATAGTTTTATTCCAATATTATTAAATCAATCAAAGCCATTCCCTCCAAGCCACGTTAATTCCTCCCACTTGTCACCACTGCCCTGGAATGACCGAGGTAGACAACATAGTAGACAATTTGACCTATTGTTCCTGTGCCAGCCCAAAAAAGAGCTCTACAACTAATCTCATTTTATAGTTATTAGTCCCAGCCTTGTAAGTCACAGCCCTTCAACTGCTTTTTACAGTACTTTTTAAATGCGTTAAGAATTCCTGTCTCTACCGCTCTTTCAGACAGAGTGTTTGTTTAATTCCCAGAAATAGTTCTTCTTCAACTCTCCCCTAAATTCTTCTGTAAATTACTTTAAATCCATGCTGTCTGGTTATTGATTTCAGTGGCAAGAGGAATATGTCCTTTCTCTCCTCTCTATTCAGCATTCGTATAATTTCATACATCCCAATTAAATTTCCCCTCAGCCTTCTCTGTTCCTAATGCTGCAAGTTTATCCACAAATAGTTGAGGTCTGAAAGCAGAATAGTGCCAGATTCAATGATTCAACATATTTGAGTTTGTTGATGTTTCCTGGTTCACCAGTGGTGGCATTACAGTACACCTCTGTGCCCCTTTGTTGGGGATATTTCCTGTCCTTGGTTTGCTATCTATCAACCAGCTGGAAAAGCATTTCTGTATACTTTGGATGAGAACAGATAGTATCTGCCTGCAAGCAAATTAGTCAAAAAAATCTCATGCTTCGAGGAAGCTGTCAACATGGATGCATTTTGCTTTGCAGACCAGTTGAGTTTATTGTTAGATTAATTAATGTTTGCAATCACTTATTGGTGCAGCAGAATTGCAAAAGGTGCTTCATCAATGCTGGGATAATGTACTATAATTGCTGTCATGTGATGGAAACCAGCTAAAACATTGAAATCAGCTCTGCAAGAACCCTTTTCAGGGCTAATGTGGAAGCTTTGAAATTAATATTTTTGCTTTAGTTATCTCGTGTGTCTCTTCCTACCCCTCAGCTCCCAGTTAACTGAAATCATTAAGTGAATAATAATTGATTTTGTTTCTGGTTGACTTCGCATTTGATTGACTTTATTGTGATTCAAATAAAATCAAGATGACCTCTAACTAGGGTGAATTTACACTTGTCTCAGTTACTTGTGGTCACACCACAAGGGGAAGATAATTTCAATAATTCGTTTTTTTTTCGAGGCTTCCCAATCGGAAGGAAGTGTCATTGTAGTAAGGCCAACAACACGATTTTTTTTAAACCAGCTTTGCCGCACGGTTTCGGAAGCCAGTTATTTATGAGATCATTAGAAGTTCTGTGTCATGCAAGAACAGCTGGTTCAGAAGCCTGCTTAGTTGTGTTAGTAGAAGAGAAACAAGTCATTGTCATCTGTGAGGCCTCGGTTAAACTGTCCTCTGAGCAAAGACTTGAAGTGTTGTGAATAATATTTCAACTATGCAATGTATTTTGTGGAAGCACAGGAAATAAATGATTAGATGATGATGCCTTGAGCACCCTCGGTTCAATTTGAGAAATTCTTGTAAGAAAATGAATTAAAAATAAGCTACTAAATGTTGCCATTAATAGTCGATTGTCCTACTGAGGAAGTGAACGATCAAAATTCAGACAGTCGTGTAACAAAGTTTTCAGTAGCTAAATTGTCCACATCTCCTTATCTGTCTCCCATTTATTGCAATCTTTCTGCAGCTTCTTTCCATTCTGCTGTGCCAACTGGGTGCATCCAGTCTTCTGTTTGTTAAAATTGGAATTGGCTACTTGAAGAAAAGTTGCATATATTTGGTCGATTTTGGCTCTCTGTCCAATTAATTATGTATCCTCTTGACTTGCTTTATTACTGTCAATCTAAGAGCAAGAGCAGAAAAATTGGAGAGAGGGTGCCCCCATCGCCTCTTAATTTCCATTGTAGCTCATTGCTCCTTCAGGCTGAAAGGCCTCTGATTAGCTCTCTAGATTCAGGAGCCTGCCCCACCACTCTTCATTGGATAGTGAGCCAATAAAACAGCAGTTAAGAGGATGCGTCATGAAACTTCCGATGACTGACTGTTCACCCCCAAGGATGGGTACAGGACCTGGAAACACACACAGCCTCTGTTTACCATCCCCAGAAACTCCTGCTGATTCAGTCTCTTGGTCCTACACATGATACTTTATTTCATAGAATCAGAAAATTTCTACAGTATGGAAGGAGACCATTCAGCCCATTGAGCCTTTACCAACAACAATCCCATTCTATCTCCCATAACCCATGTATTTACCCTGCTAATCCTCCTGAAGCTCGGGTTAATTTAACATAGCAAATCAACTTAATTCGCGTATCTTTGAACTATGGGAGGAAACCCACAGAGACATGGGGAGAATATGCAGACTCCACACACACAGTGACCCAAGCTGGGAGTCAAACCTGGATCCCGAGCGTTGTGGGGCAGTAATGCTAACCACTGTGATACCGTGCTGCCACTTATATTAATCGTACTTCTAAGGTTGTAGACAATTGTAATGAGGAACAGATAATTTTTTATATCCCTCTTTACATTTCAATCATTTATCCTACCAGAAAACGTTTATAATGCAGCTTGGCTTTGCTTGAGCTCTTAGCACTTAGTCAGAGTAGAAATATTGGTAGTTTCAGATACAATTCTTTCTAGTGTAGCTGGGAAACAAAGTACGATGGTAAACAACTTGTCAGGGAAGTCAATAGAGAAACAATTGTTTTGATATGTTTCTGCAATATTTTGGATCAGATAGTGCATATGTTAGCTGAGGATAGCGTAAATCCATCGTTTGCTAGCTGTCTGCACAGATGTGGTTTGAAAGTCTGTATTTTTGTGACTCTCCCTAATTGAAAAGCCAAAATTTTGAGCTTTTTTGGAAAATGTTAGGATGGTTGACATGCTGGGTAACCCTTGAATTCTGACTAAGAATCAGGTTCCTGAAAAATGTGCTTTGGTTGCAGAAGAAGTAGAAATTCATTTGGAGCTAAAAGCACAAAGCCAAGTTGTCAAACTTCAGCCAGTGGTCAAGTATAGACAGGCTGTGAAGAGCTGTGTGTGATTGAGACAGCGAAGGAAGAAAATTGTGGAAAGTTGGAAAAGAAGGCCAAAAAGGCTGGCTCTATAAGCAAAGTTGAGATGGATCTGGGGAAGTATGCCTTTTGGTAGAAATTATATCTGTGGAATTTGGGTGGACTAAAGTCAGTGTTCGATGCTGAACTCCTGCGTAAATAAAGGGAATGAATTCTACCTGTGGCGGGATTAGTTGAGAATTTTTTTGTTTTATTCACCATATAAAATATAGTTTATAGTTTTTACTAAATACACTTTGCCTGTTAATTCATTTTAAATTTAGGTTGATTCTGTTTGTTACAGTAAAAGTCTTTAAAAAGTGGAATTTTTTCCATTGGTTTCTTTTGTTGGGGTCATTTGAGAAATTCAGTTCATTTGCCATATTGATCTCCACAGGCATTGTAACCGATGGGAGTCACTTGATCACCAAAATCAGGAAAAAAATGTGAATGTTATAATAAATTTTGTTGGGTTGCTTTTTCTCAGCTAAGATTGTGGTAGTAGGAAAATTGAGAGCACAAGTCAGATTTGTACTATTGCCATGTATAATTTAGTCACATTGACAGTTGAACTGGCAGGAAATACCTTCATCTGAGCATTGTGGCTGAACTGGAAGAACCTAAAATCGTTGCAAAACATAAATAAATTTGCATTTTCAGCAACCAAAATACAGTTTCTCCTGTCCTAATTTATTACATATTCTGCTTTACGAATAGTTCAAATCTGATTCTCTCATTGTGGAAGACAGGTTTCACTATCTTTTGCCAAAATACCTTTTAAACTCTTCCACCACCAATGCCCTTACTCCCTCACAATCACCTATTTACTGCAATTGTAACCAATACTTATGGTCGGCTTCATGCAATTCACAACTTTTGCTTGTGATTTGAAAAAAACGTGCACTGGCTTTTAATATGTTTTATTCATGCAGAATCTCATGGGCTCATTTCATTTTTCTTGGAGTCTGTTTTTAACTTTTTCATCTGGGTGATGCCATGGTGCTTTGTACAATGTACCACTTAGTTCCTCTCTGTACCACTAAAGTTCTTTGCTTTAGTTTCATGATTGGTAATTTTTTATGCCTCACTATAACTAAGCTCAATTTCCTTGCATTACCAGGAGTGCTAATGCATTTCTGCTCTGAATCTGCAAATTATATTTTCAGTACAAACCGAAAAGGTGATATTGAAGGCCAAAGAAGTCCTTAGTTTTTGTGACTTCATTCTGTCTCCCAGTGCTATATAACTGATGTCGAAACCCAGTTTAAGGTTTCTACTAAGAGTACTGTGCAATCAACTATAAACAGGCATAGAACAGTGGCATAAGATGATCGATCTGCTTGCTTTTCCCCAGGCTGTTTCTCTGTATCTTTTTACTGCCTGTTACTCAAGCCTCAAACTAGATTTCAAGGCCAAAAAGAGAATTGCCTGGTAGTCACATTAATATAGTTTTTTTTTCAAATCAGTATCTTTATGTTGATTCAATGAAATGTGGCGGATGAGAACCAGTGTGTAAACAGTTCTGTGCAAACTACCCTGTCAACCATTGCAAGGGTGATTTGTCTACAAGGTGGAGTTGTTGCCAATCTGAATATTGTAGTACAGTGTAATGCAAGATCATTAAGAGTGAAGCTTATTCAGCCTGTGCTGGAATTGTTATTACAGTGGTCCAGCATATGACTGAGAAGATTTCTAAACTGTCCTATTTACAAAGGTTTTTTTTCTCAAATCAGTGCTATGAGATACGATTATTTGAACTGACCATAAAATTGAATTAGCTTGTCTTCAGATGCTGAACTTTCAGATCAGTGGCAACATATTGTTCTTGGGCCTTCTGTTGGATGCGCATTACACACCATCACCTGTTTTGGGTGAACAGTAAAATTTTGTCTACTTAATCTTTAATAGTAAGACAGCTATATCATTCTTTATTACATGTAGTAAGTCAGTGCCCTGAATTGACTTAACAATTATAAAACAGGATACAAAGATGTTATGACTTTTATTTAGTCATCTGTTTGCATCCATTGACCCTTTTTCAGTCATACATATTACCATGTTTATAGGAGTGAAGACATCAGATTTCTGAGGAGTGGGGACTGGCTCTGAGGCAGGTGGGATCTGTACGCAGTGCTAAGGTTGCATATTAGCAGAATTGGGACAGGAGACTCACTCGTGCTGTTGGGGAAGGTTTAAACTAGATTCACAGGGATAGAGCCCTCAGAAGGAAATCAAATACAAGGGAAACAAAAGTTGTTCCAAAGTAAGAAAGTAGAAGACAAACAAAGAATAGGCACCAAATTGGATCAGAATAGAGAATAAGATTTAAAGGAAGCAGAAGTAAAAGCACTCTCTCTGAATACATATAATGTTTGTAAAAAGGTTGATGATTTGTATGTACAAATTGAGAAAAAGTGGTATGATTTAATCACCATTGCGACAACTACAGGATGACCAAGGTTGAGAATTGAATATCCCAAGGATATTCTGCATTTAGGAGGGAAAGGCAAAGGTGAAAAACAGGTGAGGTAACATTCTTTGTAAGGACAAGATCAGTGAGAGAGGATCTTAGATTAAAGGTTCAAGATGTAGCATCACTTTGGGTAGAGTTATGGAACAGCGAGGGACAGCTTTGATGGAAGTTGTTTACAGGCTACTAAACTTTAGTGGTAATGTTAGCAATGTGTAAATCAGGAAATTAGGGACACATGTAAAATGTGCAAATTAGTAATAATGGGCAACTTAAATTTACACATTAACCAAATCAGCACTAAGGCTATGCAGGTTGAATTCCAGGAGTGTTTACAAGGTGGGTTTCTGGAGCAGTAGGCTAAGGGGCTATTTTGGATATAATGTTGTGCAGTAAGAAAGAGCTGATGGGGGCACAATAATTCGCATTGCTGCCTCTCAGTGCCAGGAATCAGGATAAAATTCCCAACTTGGATCACTGTCTGTGTGCCATTTCAAAATGAACTGTATCGATTCAAACTAAAGATGAAATTCTGTCATGTTATTGTCATTATTTCCCAAAAGCTCCTTTTATAACAAAGTTATTAAAATGTTTATTTAGTGTCACACGTCGGCTTACATAAACACTGCAGTGAAGTTATTGCAAAAATTCTCTAGTTGCCTGTTCGAGTACACAGAATTTAGCATGGCCACCACACCTAATCAGCAAGAACATGTGAATGGAATATACTGTGATTAAGCCCGAAGTTATTCACTTTGGTAGAAAGCAAAGAGGCAGAATATAGAACATAGAACATTACAGCACAGAACAGGCCCTTCGGCCTTCGATGTTGCGCCGACCAATATAAAAAGCAATGCCCCTCCAAACTAAACCATTCCCTTCTCTTCCATATACTTATCATCTAACCTCTTAAACGCCACCAAACTTGGCGCATCTACAACTGCTGCAGGCAGGGCATTCCACTCCCGAACCACCCTTTGGGTAAAGAACCTACCTCTGATATCCGTCCTATAACTATCACCCCTTAATTTAAAGCTGTGTCCCCTCGTGCTAGCTTTCTCCATCCTAGGAAAAAGGCTATCACTGTCCACCCTATCTAAACCTCTAATCATCTTATATGTTTCGATTAGGTCCCCTCTTAGCCGCCTCCTTTCTAACGAAAACAACCTCAAATCCCTCAGCCTCTCTTCATAAGACCTGCCCTCCATACCAGGCAACATCCTGGTAAACCTCCTCTGTACCCTCTCCAATGCCTCCACATCTTTCTTATAATGTGGGGACCAGAACTGCACACAATACTCCAAGTGCGGCCGCACTAGAGTTTTGTACAGTTGCAACATGACGTTGCGGCTCCGAAATCCAATCCCCCTACCAATAAAAGCTAAGACTCCATGTGCCTTCTTAACAACCTTCTCGACTTGACTGCCTACTTTCAGGGATCTATGCACATACACACCAAGATCCCTCTGTTCATCAAGACTACTAAGAATCCTACCATTAGCCCTATACTCTACACATTTATTATTCCTGCCATAGTGCATTACCTCACACTTTTCCACATTAAACTCCATTTGCCACCTCTCGGCCCAGCTCTGCAACTTGTCCAAGTCTCTCTGCAAACTATAACACCCCTCTTCACTATCTACCACTCCACCGACTTTAGTGTCATCTGCAAATTTACTAATCCATCCTTCAATACCCTCATCCAGATCATTTATAAAAATTACAAACAGCAGGGGCCCCAAAACAGACCCCTGAGGTACACCACTTGTCACCGAACTCCACGATGAATATCTCCCATCAACCACCACCCTCTGTCTTCTATCTGCTAGGCAATTCCTAACCCAATTAGCTAAATCACCCTCTATCCCATACATCTGCATTTTCTGCAGAAGTCTTCCATGGGCCACTTATCAAACGCCTTACTAAAGTCCATATATACCACATCAACCGCCTTACCCCCATCCACCTCTTTGGTCACTTTTCAAAAAACTCAATGAGGTTAGTAAGGCACGACCTACCCTTCACAAAACCATGCTGACTATCCCCAATCAATTCATTTCTCTCTAAATAACTATAAATCCTATCCCTAATAATTCTCTCCAATACTTTGCCCACAACAGAAGTAAGACTCACTGGCCTATAATTCACTGGAAGGTCTCTCTTCCCCTTCTTGAACAATGGGACCACATTCGCTATCCTCCAGTCCTCCGGAACCACACCCGTAACCAACGACGACCTGAAGATCAGAGCCAGAGGCTCTGCAATCTCCTCTCTCGCCTCCCAGAGAATCCTAGGGTAAATCCCGTCCGACCGAGGGGACTTATCCAACTTCAAACCCTCGAGAATATCTAGCACATCCTCCCTATGTTTCCTAAATGGGGAGAGGTTGGGAAATGTGGATGCCCAAAGGGACCTGGAAGTCCTTGTTCATGAATTGTTAGAAAATTAGCATGCAGGTATAGAAAGCAATAAGAAAGGCATATGGTATATTTTTAATTAATTTTATGGGATGTGGGCATCGCTGGCTAGGCCAGCATTTATTGCACGCCCCTAGTTGCCCTACAGAATCAGAGCTGCCTAGAACCGCTGCAATTCCTGAGGTGTAGATACATCCACAGTGCTATCAGGGAGAAAATTCTGGGATTTTGACTCAATGACAGTGATGGAACATAGGAATTAGGAGCAAGAGGATATAATTCAGCCCTTTGAACCTTCTCCGCCTTTCTATATGATCATGGCTGATCTCTATCTCATCCTAACTCCACTTCCCTGCCTTTTCCCCATAGTCCTTTATCCCATTGGTGATCAAATATTTATCTCTTTTGAATCCATTGATTCTGCATCGACTGCACTCTGGGGCAGTGAGTTCCATAGATTCACAACATTCTGTGGGAAGTAGCTTCTCCTTATCTCTGTCTTGAACCTCCCCTCTTACACTGCAATTATGACTTTGTTTCCTAGACTATTTTAGAAGAGGGAATATTTAGCTAATGTTTACTTTATTAGTCCTGTTGAGTATTTTGTATACCTCAGTCAAATCCCCCCCCCCCCCCCCCCCCCATTCTTCTGTACTCCAGGGAGTACAAGCCCAAGCTACTCAAACACTGTTCCTCAAACACCAGCCCATCGAAATCAATCTAGTGAACTCTTCTGAACTGCCTCCAGTGCCACCACATCCTTCCTCAAAGAAAGTGACCAGAACTGAATGCAATATTCCATGTGGTCTCACCAATGCCTTATACAATTGTAACAACCCTTCACCACTTTTATACTCTAGACCCTGTGTCAAGATCCTATTTGCCTTCCTTATAACATTCTGCATCTGCATACCCATGTTCTGAGACTTTTAAATCTGTTTCCCATTTAAATAGTAATTTGCCCTTTTATTTTTCCAGCAAAAATGAATAACCTTACATTTATCCATATTAAACTTCACCTGCTAGGTTCTGGCCCATTCCCCGAGCCTGTCGATATCCATTTGTAAACTTTTTCATCTCTTCACAACCTGCTATCCCACCTATTTTCATGCTGTCAGCAAATTTTGTTATGTTACGCTGTGTCCTCCTTGTAGATCATTGGTGTAGATCGTAAATAATTGTGATCCAAGAATTGAACCCCGTGAGATCCCACTAATTATAGATTGCCAACTGGAGAAGGATCCATTTATCTCAATCCTCTACTTTCTATTAGTCAGCCAATCCTCAATCAAAGGATTGTTATCTATCTTGTTAGTTACATCCTCAAAGAGCTGTAGCAGGTTTGTCAAACAAGATTTACCCTTCACAAAATATGCTGACACTGGTGAATTGAGCGTTTTTTTTTCCAGCTGCTCCTTAATGATTGACTCCAGCAACTTTCCCACCATGGAGGGCAAGCTGACTGGTCTACAGTTTCCCATTTTATGGCTCGCTCCTTTCTTGAATAAGAACACAATTAGCATGAAGGAGCAACAATGTATTTCCAAGTCAGGATTGTGAGTGACTTGAAGGGGAACTCCCAGGGGTATCTGCTGCTCTTGTCCTTCTTGACGGTAGTGATGGCAGGTTTGCAAAGTCCTGCCTAAGGAATTTTGGTGAGTTCCTGCAGTGCATATTGTGGATGGTAGAAATGGCCATTTACCTTGGTGGTCATTAGTCTGCAAAGCAGTGAGACATTTTGAATGGTTTAAAGGCTGAATTTTTGATCAACAAGAGAGTCAAACTGTACAGGATAGACAGTAAAGATAGGGTTGAGTCTACAATTTGTATCGGTCATGATGATATCAAATAGTGGAACAGACTTGAGGGGCTGAATGGCCTAGTATTAATTTATATGCTTATATCAATGCTGATACATCTATCTGAATCAGTGCAAGTTGTACTTGAAGTCAATGCAGAAATGCAGTCCTTAAAAAAAAAAAAAATTGTTAGCAGTCTCAAATTAACAAGCTGGTATGAAAACAGTTTTTACATTTGGTTTGAGATTGCATAACAGCATTGCTGAAGGACAGATCTATTAAGTTAGCTTAAACTTGAGCAGGATCCACTTAAATCTATTATACTGACTGACCCATGAGTGAAATTATTAATAATCTTCACATAACAAGTAAATGCTAGGAAATGTAATGAGAATTTAACTGAACTGAATATTTAATTTAGTGTCACACACATGAAAATGTATAGATTAATTTTGATACATTAACTACCTGAAGTCGTTGTGTCACAAAGGAGTAGTTGGTTGATTGTTTCTTTTAATTAGCAATTTTATTTTGGTTCTTTATCTATTAATTGTGGATGAAGCAGATGGAACTAATTTAGCCATGTAACCTTGAAGATTAAAAGATCTCAGACATAAAGGCCACGATCTATAACTATTGCATCACTTCAAGAAAATTCCACATTTTTACATATTTCAGTCACACTTATTTATTTCTTGGTTCCAGACTGAGTTTCTATAGGCAATCCTGCTCTCTTTTTTTGCCAACTGTCACCAGGCCAGATATCCAGCAGTTAATTGTTGCTGCATTTACCAACATGGGGAAGTCTGGTATCAACTGATTCTGACAAGCTATAAAGGAAAGCTCAAATGCGGTTTAAAGAAGGGAGGGATGTTTCCATAGCAGCCTGCACAAATTACCCATCAAAACACTAAAATATTGCTATTTGAGAGAATCACCTTCCCTGTAAAAAGCTCTGATATTCTACTAATTGACTGTCATTGTATTTAGGTATCTGGCAGCAGAGTACTCTAAAATTGTTATCATTGTGCCAATAAGGATGATGAGTTGTGGATTTGGAAAGCATTAAGCTGCAGCATTCAAACACTAAATTAGTGGTACAACATTCCTAGAACTGTTACAAATAGAAATTAGTTATTATTTTGAACTTGCTCTTGTTCCAACCCTGATATTTTAGTAGTAGTTGGTTAAATATCTTTCAGCACTCAGCACAAAATTCAATACATTCACAGGGATAAAAATATAGAGAGGGTGGATTGGTTTAACTAGGGCATAAGTTTGTTTGACGTATCTGATTAAGAATGCCATTGTTGAATGTTTAAACTTCCTTCTTATTTAATTATCAAAAAACATGGTTCATCTGATGGTGTTCCTCTGCCGTACCAATCATTTTAGCGATGAATAAGCTGTTGGCTTTATTCCAGGACTCTACCTTTGCTGATTTTCAACTGACAGCTTTTGAGGTGAGTGATTTCAGCATGGCGTTAGGTAACTTCTCCTACTGAAGAGTGGTTAATGCTTGGTTTCCATTTAGTACCTTTGCCCCACTATTTTCTCTTCTAACAGTTCAATTGGAGCAGAGTGCTCTGTGTGGTGAGTTGTGGGTGTAACTTCAAGCAGACATTGCCACTCAGTACAGCAGATGTGCAAGGTCAATTTGCTACTAGTGTAACATTTCATGCTATTACTTACTGTGTAGTTGGGTCATTTTTTTTTCATCTTTGGTGCTCACTTGTGAATAACCAATAGAGTCAATTGGATGGATTGAGTTTAGATGTACTGGATAAATTCTGTTGGGATTCTGTAGGATGCAAGCGTGGCTCAGTAGATTCTGCGGCCTGATCTGCTGATTAAATGTTATGCTCAGGTCTAAATATTTCATGCAGATTAAATTATGTAAAAACTAACAAGTGAGTCACTAGGGTTTTATTTCTTGATTATTTCACATTTATAGTGATTGTCTTTTGTCGGATTGTCTATGTCATCAATTTCCTGAATGTGAGCGCAGCAAAATATTGTGTGTCTATGTGCAACATTTGCATGTGCCTAAATTAATGACATGGGGTTTGAATATGGATAAATGTGCATACTCTTTCAGAATACTTAGTTATTCTTAACCAATCTCATCAAGTTCACTCTGCTGTTTACTTCTTGCCTACAAAACCACAGAATGAAAAATTGGATTGCTCAGGAAAGGAGAGAGAAAGCAGATTTTGTCCTCACTCCTCATTCCCATCCATACTTACTCCAGCAGAAATGATAGACTCTCAAATGGGAACACTATAATTTATTACCCCAATTTCTACATTCCTACCCTTAGCCAGTGCCACTGAGATCAATGAAAGAACCCAGGCTCGAATTAAATGCAGCACCTTCTGACCTGTGTGTTTTAGTACACTGTAGAAAGTGACTATTTTCCGTATTCTGTGCAAAAACATTTCCATTGTAATTCCTGTCAGAAAACATCAATCCAGTTGTCACAAGTGCTCAGGGGGGATTCAGTAAATAGATTTGATTTTAATTTTTCCCTCGCAGTCTGTTGCATGTATGTCTGTAACCACGGGAGATTTGGATTGTTATAAGATTGCTATTCAGCCTTGTAGTTCAAATGGCTTTTTGCTTTGCTCCTGTGGCTTGACATCACGTGAAACTCTTGATTGCATTACTACCGTGTAATATACTCCAAATCAACAATTAGATGTAGATATGGTGAGTAATTTTTCTGGCCATGGGATCAATAATTCACACATGAAAATCAAAACTGCTGATTCACATGGATGAAATAACACACAACGCTCAGTTTTCCAAAATTAGCAGCACTTGATATAATATGCAGTTGTCATTGATTGTTTTTGTAATTATCCTGGGCCTAAATGTGGCTTTCAAAAGCTGAACATACTCTAATGGTTTGAACATTATTTAATAACAATATTAGCCTAAACTGTTGTTATAAACATTTATTTTTTGATATGTGTTACTTTTTTTTAATTTTGAAAACCATTAACACACTGGGTCGTAATGACAATATCAAAATACTTCACAAAATTCAGAATCTTTCTTCTCTTTGAAATGATCAGGGACAAATTTTCTGGATCCTTGACTGGAAGATACTGTTTCAAGAAGTGAACTAACCCAGCATAATCTCCTGCAGAAAGCATGAATGAGTAGTAGCAGTGTTCAGAAGGCTGAAGAAGGTCAGGAACCTTTTCTGTTCCTGGCACAATGGAGTGCTATAATTAAATTGCAAACTTATTTCTAAAAGTAGAAATATTAAATATGTCAGTGGCTGTGATTGGTTAGAGGATTTCAACCCTTTTTTAGCAACACTCCTTATTACATTATTTTCACCGCTCATGGAGATGGGTCTTTTGTGCTTCTCTGTTTTCCTGGTGGGGTTGAAGACTATTTTCCAAATGAAAGTGCATCAGTGGATGTGCTGAACTGTTTTAATAGACGAATAGTTCTATCAGTGTGTTGTCATGATTAGGGATATATGGAAATGTATAGATGAGAATTAACCAATCTACACATGACTCCCTTTGCACTTAACAGCCATAGACCATGTTTTCTGTCATGTAAGCTGCAGACATCTTGCACATAATAAATTGTTAAATATACTGGGGAATATCTGTAAAGTGAAACGTCCAGAATGCAAATTAAAGTTAATCAATGAATAAAGTGGGAAAAATGTCAACTTCCAAGCTTGTATTTCCTTCAATCATGAGAAAGTGTAAGATTTCTCTTCGCCACAAAAAGCTGAAAACTGATTTTATTCTGGGGTGCAATGCCATAACTGATGCTAATCTCCTAGGGTCTTAGCTGAGTGGTCATCATTTGCTTTTGGATTTAGTCAATTGGTGTAAAAGTTTTAACTTCATTGGCATCATCAGAGGCGCACCTAATCCTTGTTTAACTTGTATTTACAACACGTACTTGCTAACAAATTCCCTTCCTTTGACTACATAACAACAGTGATGCGCTGCAAAAGTAATTCATTGGTTTTAAGCAGAGTATGATGGGTTTCTGATCAATTCAACTTCTTTGTCTTTACATAAAGTAGAAATGCTGTAGAATAGTAGCAATGTTCTGTTGCCAGAAAATTATTATTTACTTGTAAGTTAAAGGGAAAATATTGGCATTATTTGTTTCGTCATTGGTTGTTTTAGTCTGTGGTAATTTTTCTATTTCTAGGGACCATTGGAGTGAATATGCTTGCAAATGTTCTTTTTTTTTGCAGATCTCTTTCTGTCAAGTGGTCTGCAAAAAAAAGAGCATTTGCAAGCAGATTAACTCCAATGATAATATCTAGGAACTAGCTAGAGAAGAATACATTGTCTAAATGCCTTGCAAGAAGTTTTTGATTTTAAACTGTTGCACTGACCAGTAACAGGGCACTCATGAAAGCCATAGAAATGATAATACAGCACAGAAGGGAGTCATTCGACCTAACTTGTCCATGCTGAACACCCAGGTGCTCAACCTAATCCTATCTTCCTGTACAGGCCTATATATCTGCAATTTATAGCACTTAAGGTGCAGATCCAGATACTTTCTAAAACAAGTTTGGGGTCTCTGCCTCCACCATCAACTCAGACAATGAATTCCAGGCACTCACCATCCTCTGCGTAGAAGGGTTTTTCCTCACCTCCCCTCTAACCCTGCTGTCGTTTAGTTTGAATCTATGGCCCCTAGTTTTTGAACTCTCTGCCAAAGGAAACTGATTCCTCCTGCCTGCTGTCTCCCTACTCACAATTTTGTGTACCTCAATCATGTCACCCCTCAGCCTTCTTTGTTGCAAGAAAACAACCTCAGTCTTCATCGTAACTACGTTTCTCCAGGCCCGACAACATTCAAGTAAATTTTTTCTGCACTTTCTCCAGAGCAGCTGTGTCCTTTCTGTAATGTGGTGATCAGAATTGCACACAATATTCCTGTTGTGGTTTTACCAGTGTCTTGTACAGTTTCATCATTATATTCCTACTTTTGTATTCTATATTTCTGCCAGTAAAGGGAAATATTCCACATGTCTTTTTTACAATCTTCCCTACATATATTGCTACCTTTAGGGACTTGTGCACTTGCATGCAAGATCTCTCACTTCATCTATTCTTTCCAATATTTTCCCATTTATTGTGTATTCCTTTTTGCCATTTGACTTCATCTTGGAAGTTGACATTGTATGTTTTGATTCAGAATTCTTTAATCATAAATAACACATCCTCCACCAATGTGCTGCTGGTTGTGAAGCGCTACTTCTGGATAAATATTTCGCCCCATTGACTCCAAGTTCAATCTTATTTTCCTGAGTATTGTTGAAGTGGGACTCATCTATGATTATTCCATCACACTCCTGACTTGATGTGGGGGATTCAGCAAAGATAATGCCTTTAAAATCATGAGGGCAGGGGGTAAGGTTAAATTTTCAGTTGTTGGAGATGGTTATTGCCTGGTACTTGTGCGCTCAGGAATGCTACTTGCCACTTAATAGTCCAAGCCTGAATGTTGCTCAGGTCTTGCTGCATTTGGGCATGGACTGGTTCAACACCTGAGGAATGTGGACAAACATCATGCAATTATCAGCAAATATCCCCACTTCTGATCTTGTGATGGAGAGAAGGCCCTTATGATGAAGCAGCCAAAATGGCTGGATCTGTAATACTACCCTGAGAAACCCCTGCAACAATGTCCTGGGACTGAGATGGTTGGCCTCCAACAGCCATCTTTTTTTGTGCATAAGGCTGGCAGGTGAAGAGATCCTCGAAGGAAGGACAACAATGAAAAAATTCCCAAGCTTACCAAGATGCTGGAACATTGTGAATCTGTAGAAGCAAGTTATAAAACAGACCCAGAGACCAAATAACAATGAATGGGCACCCTGGATAGTTTAAATTTGACACAGGAGTAAAGATTTCTGTTTTATCAGATGAAGTCAAATAGCTCAGTCACATTACACTGCAACCCTCATCTATTAATTTAGTGTCTTGGGGGACCAAAAAAATGAAAGGCCAGCTCAGGATGAAATTAAAATATAGAGATTGAGAAATCCTCAAACCTCTCCCTGTCATTCAAAATCAAGGATGCTCTCTACTAAACAGAAAGACATGTCTAAAACTGAAATTAATTTGTAAGGTGGAGAAAGTTATTGGTGAAAATCAAAGCATTACATTCCAAAATGAATTCCCCAAATTGTTTATAGGGAAATTAAAGAGTATCACATCACTCTATGAGCTGAAGCAAAACCAATTTGCCTCTTTCCACTCAGGTAATCCTCACCCATTCTTGGACAAAGTTATGGCAGAAATGGAAACAGTGTAGCAGCGTGGGGCTGTCTTACCAATCACCATGTCAATAAAATGATGTTTAGAAATGGATATCATTCCAAAACCAAACGGCTCTATAAGGACAATGTGAACTTAACTAAACAAATCAGTAAACAAAACTGTGGAATATGAGATCCACCCCATGGCCCCACCAATCTAGCCAAGAACACGTCATTCAACAGCAAATTGAATGCAAACAGTGGATTTTGGCAGCTGCTTCTGGAAAAGGAACCCTGACCATATTTATAATGCCATTTGGTCATCATTATTTCAATAGCTTGCCCTTGGAATAGTGTCCACTCCAGAAATTTATCAGCAAACAATGTCTAATACTTCAGATGGCATGGAAGATGTAATATGGGCAATATATCGGTCTATGAGAGAAGAGCATGATCAAGAGAGTCAATCCTAAGGGTCTTGCAGGGTGCAGATCTAACACTGAATGAAAAATTTGCCAAACCCATGACCAATTTTATGTTCCTGGTGGTATTTGTGACAGTGTGTCTGTGCTTCTTGAACTTTCCTTCTAATTAATCTGTGATTCAGTCATATCTCATCAATCTTAATCTGAACAGCCCTTTCACAATTTTGTTCACATATAGAATAGTGACTAGAGCTTTATGGTCCATTCCAACTTTGAAACATAGTCTGAATGTATTTCACACTCTCAGGTTGTTACCAAAGCTTCTTTTTCCATTATGGATTATCATCATTCTGCTATGTCCTAGAGACATGATAGACTATTCTATATTTGCCATCTCTCTGCATATAAACCAGTACTGCCTCAAACCTGTAGAGGAGACATCTGCTGCAACTATGTTGGTAATTTTAGTTTGGAATTTTTCAACATCTCAGGAGAGATTAAAATTATTATGTGCCATAAGCAGTCAGGAACAAAACATAAACCCAATATGGTCACAAACAATCAAGAGGGGGTAAATCAGCTTGAGGAACAGCAGAAATAACCAGGTTTGGAACTTTAATGACAGATGTAGAACATTTCATCATAAAATCTAAGTGTAGAAGAAGGCCATTTGGCCCTTTGAGTCTGCACTGACAACAATCCCACCCAAGTCCTATCGCCACATCTTTACCCTGCCAGTCTCAATGATGCATGGCCTTGATTCAACCTAACTCGGACATCTTTGGCACGTGGGAGGAAACCAGAGCACCTGGAGGAAACCCATGCAGACACTGGGAGAACGTGCAAACTCCACACAGACTGTGGCTTGCATTACCCATACCAAAGTCCAGGAAGCAAATATGCATCCAAGCAGGCATAATCATTGGAAAAATTTCATGACTAAGATTGTAAAAGATTGAGACAGACCAGGATATCAGAAGAAACTACAGCACCTTCATATTCTTGGATAAAAAGCTATTAGGAATTTGGGCTTACTACTTGGATCCTGATGAATAAGAAACACTTACTACAAGCGCTGCAGCCATTCAGGAGAAGAACACTCAAACCAACAAAAGGGGGCAGATATCCTTGACCTTGAATGGAGATCAGAATGAGATCAGGGAAGATTGGTCAGGATATCTTGGAGACTAACTTTGTGAAGTCTGAGACTTTGTGGAGATTCTAGGAGTTTGTAAGTATATGGATAAAGACTTGTATTGGGAAGGAGATGGAAGAGTAAAGGATTAACATCAGAAGCCTATATGCTGCTAATGTACTAATATTAGATCAGGTGACTGAGAAGTAAGTGAAATCGGGAAGGTGGAGAAGCTCCAACCTTGTACAGAGTTCCAAATGTGTCAATACTTGCTTTAAATAAATGGATTTGAAAAATTACTGACTCGAGCAGCATATTTTGGGAGAATAGACAATCTTCAAAACCCTTGCCTAGACCTCGACCACATAATGCAAAAACTTCTGGCTGAGAATGCTGAAACTTAATCTTTAATTAGATTACTAGAGAAGATAAAATGGCTGTAAAGTACTATTAGAGTGGGAAATAGGAATTCCATGTTTAATGGTTTTACATCACCTTTTGATACATGCTTTTATGCTATATGTAGTTTTATTTTGCTCATTTTTTTCTTAATTGTCATTGTTTTCTTAATTCACTTTGATTACATTCTGAAAACCAAATGTAATGTTTATTTTTACAAAAATAGGCAGATGGAATAAAAATAAGCAGTTTCCAATGTCCGGGGAACTTTCTAAGTTGTTTAATGGCTCCTTATAGGAATGTTGTGTCTACAACAGAATACTGCATTTAAAGTACAAAGAAGCCCGAGGCAATCAGTTTTTCCCTTGTACCAGTAGCTGCATTTCTGTTTGTGTACTTCATTGTTTGGTAGTTCACTTACAATAGTGTAAACAGCTTGTCTTCCTTTCAGTCTGCAGCCACAGTAATCTAAAGACCTGTTTACACAGGCACATGCTGGGGTTACACACACTGAAGTTGATTACTTGCAAATGATGACCTTTGCTCTAGTTACAATTATTTTGCATTGAATTTACTGATTCCTGCCTCAGTGGATTTTAGTGTTGTAAACTGCTACATGCTCAATAAAATCAACCAATTTACAGCACGATCAGTAGGACGCATGAACAGATGCTAACTGGCAAAATACTTGACTGTAGATCTAGATCCAGTTTAATGCTCAATACGGTCAATTGGCACCTTAACGCGAAAGCCTGGCATTAACAGCAGTAACAAATTCTATTTACAAGACAGAAGTTAACTTTTCCCCATTCACGTGATTTAGTTCATTGCATCAGTTCCTTATGAAAGAGTACATACAAAGTAAGAAAGATTTATTTATTAGTCACAAGTAAAGCTTGCATAACACTACAATGAAGTTACTGTGAAATTCCCCTATTCACCACCGTCCTGTTCGGGTCAATATACCTAACCAGCATATCTCTCAGAATGTGGGAGGAAACAGGAGTACGTGGAGGAAACCCATGCAGATACGGGAAGGACATACAAGCTCCTCAGAGACAGTGACCGAAACAGGAATTGGAACCCGTGTCCATGGCACTGTGAAGCAGTAGTGCTAACGACAGTGCCACCCTTGAGGTTATGTACATGACTACTTTATCAGTGACAGATTTTTAAAATGTATTTTATATGGATAGCGTCTCTTGACCAACTGATTATAATGTGGCATTGATACTGGCTGAATAGCAATTTTTAGTTTACATTGGCACCTTAATTTGGGAAGGGGTAAGATGGGTGAGGGAGAAAATGTATGACAGTGAAAGGCAGGAAGAAAAGTCTCTGTGTGAATACTCAGCGGATTGGTGCAGATTTCAGATGTTAGCTCCACCCCACCCAACTTCAATTGCCAGTTATTAATGTTGAGAGTTAGTGAACTGCTGCACAGGCCAACTCATGACCTCAAAACAAGTTAAGCTTTTGGTGCAAATTACTATATTTGATGTTTCCACCATGTGAGTATCACAAAACATGGAGTTCTCTCAAGGGAATTTAAGAGAGTGTTCAAATAAAGCAACAGTTCCACAACTTCTGCCGTTAGGCAACGTTTTTTAGAAAGTTCTTGTATCTTTAACTCTTGCAGTAGTTGTGATACAAGCACAAAATTTATTGTGAGCTCCCTTTTAGAATTAGGAATGCAAGGATTCTTTTTCATGCTCACTGCTTTATTGCATTGCTGTACTTAGTGATGAAAAAGATTATTTTGTAGCCACTTGGATCCTAGTTATTGACTCTAATATTGGTTTTGTTTACAAAACCAAAATCTTAATCCTTTTTGAGATTCTTCTATCAAGTTACATTTTAGTTTTAGTAAAAATTCTGAAGGAAAGCTGGCTTGGTAAAATTATTTCAGTTTTGCTAGAATTGCACCTTCTGTGGAACTATACAACATGGACTTGACAGCATCTATGCAATATCAACTGTTTGATCTTGAAGTCCAAGGAGGACAAGAATTGATTTGGGGGAAATGTTGATGATATGGGAAGGAAATTAGAGAATTACTTCCCTGAAAGAGAGAGTTAACTTGTTAAGTGACTGCTTTGCAAAAGAGAACCTGACATCATTTGGGCAGAATTCATCAGGAACTGATTCAGTTTGTTCATTAGAGATTAAATTTGTTGAGATAGTGAGGAAGGGACAGGATATGACTAGAAACAAACAGCATGCAAATCCACCGTGCACAAAACTCCCCGCACGCAACTGGCCACTGAGGTAGCTTGGAAAAGAACCATGACCACTGATGGGGTCAAGAAGCCACACCACTACTGGGCCCGGTGCTGTGGGAGATCCACTGTTGCAAGTCCATTGAGCTGCTAATCAGCAAACTATCCTTCCAGAACCCAGGACTACCTGTCCAGAGCAGGAGATCGCTCAGGATTACAAGACCAACCTGCGCTTCCAGAGTTTGACTGTCATGAGCTTGCAGGAGACCTGTGAAACTTTACTTGGTGAGCCTGTTCAACAACATGAACTTGTGTGCCATCCACCCCAAGTAAGTCGCCATCATGCCCAAGGACATCCATCTTGTCTGGTGGATCCAAAAGGAACAGGCCTAAGTCCACTTGTAACTATCAAAATTACAGTATTGCAAAATACAATAATAAAAAAACTGCAAATGAAGCTGAATTTCTTTGTTTAAAACAATAGAATTCCAGAAGGCACTGGTAGCATTTTAACATGGGTAGAAGCTTGGTTACAGGAAACAGAATAGGACTAAATAGATAATTTACGGGTTGACAATATATAATCAGTAGAGTGTCACAGGAATCAGGACTGGACCCTCAGCTATTTACAATCTTTATCAATGACTTGGATGAAGAAGCTAAAGGTCTAGTAGGTCAATTTGCTTGTGACACAAAATTTGGGAGGAAAGTAAATTGTCAAGATAGCAAAGTGTCTACAGAAGGATTTAGGTTGTGAGTGGGCAAACATTTGGCAATTGGACTATAATTTGTGAAATTGTGAACTTGTTCACTTTGGCAGGAAAATTAGAAAATTAGAATGTTAATGATTGTAGAGAGACTGCAAAACTCTACGGTACAGAGGAATCTGGGTATCCTGGGACATGTTAGTATAAATGTGCATTAAGTGTTTCAAAAGGCAAATGTAATGTTAGTATTTATTACAAAGGAAATAGAATATAAAATTAAGGAAATTATGCCATAGTTGTATAGGGCTTTGGTGTGACCACTCCTGGAGTACTGTGTACAGGTTTGATCTCACTTAAGGAAATTATATAATTGCGTTAGAAGCAGTTTTAAAGAAAGTTCAATTGAATGGTTCCTGGATGATGGGGTTATTTTATGAGAGGTTGGATAGCTTAGGCTTGTATCCTTTAGAGTTTAGAAGACTGAGGAGTGATCTATCACAAGATTCTTAGGGGTCTTGACAAGATGTACGCAGAGCAGATGATCTTATTGTGGAGGGAGTCCAGAATCAAGGAGCAGAGTTCAAAAATTAGGAGTCTCTCATTTAAGCAGAGGAAAGGAGATTTTTTTTCTCTGTTATTAGTCTGTGAAATTATCTGTGAAATGGAGGTTGGATCTTTCAATATCTTTAAGGCTGAATTAGAAAGATTTTGATCAGCAAAAGTGCCGAGGGTTATAGAATGGACAGGAAAGTGAGGTTGAGACCATAATCAGATCAACTATGATCTTAACAAATAGAGGAGTGTGATTGAGAGGCAAATAGCCTACTCCTGTTTCCGATTATTGCAAAACTCATTTCTTTGAGCTTGTATTTCTGACAGAGTCACTACTTGACAACACACAGGAGCAAGGACAGGCCATTCAGTCCATTGAGCCTGCTTCACCATTTAAAACGATCATGGCTGATCCGATATTTTGATAGCTTTTACATTTAGTACATCCATAATCTTTTGCATTATTGTGAATCAGAAATCTATCAATCTCAGTTTTAAACATATTGAACACTTCACATGAGATAAGAGTACAGTGTTTTTTTTTAGCTTGTGTATTGGGTGTAAGTGACATACATGGAAGAAAAGTTGAGATTTCATTTGGTTCTGTGATGCAAAAGTGCCCCCTACTGGACAATTCTACTTGTAGCTTGATCATTTTAACAAATTGCATCACAGCAGTTTGGGAGTTTCCTTGATAATTGTGTTTACTTGCATGACAAACGCTCTATTTCAAGTAAAACTCATGTTGGAGATGTATGACTCAGAAGTTTAAATAAAATTTGAGAATAGTAAATTGTTCATTGCTTGGGAAATATAAATCATCAGCAGTTTGAATGTAAAA
This sequence comes from Sphyrna mokarran, assembly GCA_024679065.1. Taxonomy (NCBI): domain Eukaryota; kingdom Metazoa; phylum Chordata; class Chondrichthyes; order Carcharhiniformes; family Carcharhinidae; genus Sphyrna; species Sphyrna mokarran. The sequence goes on along the minus strand of JAGIQG010000020.1, from coordinate 46,107,136 downwards.
ATGTCCAATGTTTAAGGTTTAGTTCATTTTAAAAAAATTAAGTTCAATTTGGCAACTCAAAACCATAGAACTACAATTATTAATATAGTTTCAACCTGATTTTCAGCTGTGCCACTACCATGCATTAGTATTGTACCCATTTCAGTAATAAAACATAATTGCAGGGAGTATGGCTGAGACACCAAGTACATCTTGTTCTACCAAAGGACAAAACACTCCAAATGCACAGTGAAAGCAGAGAGAGTTGGTGAGCTAAATAACCTAACTAGATAAACTAAAATTTTGACTAATAACCTGACATAATAGATGAGCTAAAATTTGATTAAGAGGAGGCAGAAGCTGGCCGTATTTATGTTGACAAGTCACCAGAATTGAACAGGATGCATCGGAGAATATATATATGTGTTTATGGGAGCTGTTTAAATTACAGTTTTTTTTAATAGGCAGTCGGAATGTTGGGAAAGATACCGCTGAGATGCTGGGAAAGCAGAATAAATTACTTTTTTTAGCCATGTAATGTTTGCTTTCCTCATTGTATTTAATTTACAGAAGATGAAGACCTCTAAGGTTTTTGATTAAAGGAGTGAAAGGTGGGTTTAGATTGACAGTGTCATGTGATAATATGGTTAATCGAAGGAGCTAGGTATGTCGCAGACAGAAAACAGCTTTTGAGTTCTGGCTTGATTTTGTTTAAAATCGGGTTTGCAAGCTGCTTTCTCCACAAAATCTCTCTAAGTTTTAAGGCTGTTCATACTCTTGTAGCAATTATGTTTATCGTTACCAACTGTATTTAAAGTGGTTTTTGAGATTGTAAGAATAATGTTGCTTTTTGGAACTGAAACAATGATATGTTAGAAACTAGAGTTGTTTCCCTTAAATTTTAAATATTGTTCAACAACTAAGAGTTAAGATGCTTCATTTGTTATAGTTACACTATTATTAAATAAGTTTGTTTTATTGTAAAAGATTCCTAATTTGTCAGTAGAATTATTCCTGGAGTGAAGCATCCTACATTTATGCCAAAATAACACAATTGTTGGGATCTAGTCTGGCTTCCTAATGTAATTTGCAATGCTGGTCCAGGATCCTAACAGTAGATTGATTCAAGAAAAGAATATGAGGATAAATCCAACAACTACAGGTTTATTAGGTTTACCTACGGAGTTGGGAAAGCTTTTGAAAACAATAATGTTAATTAATGACAGTCTCACGGAGAAGTGTGGATTAAATAAGGAAAGCAAACAAAGGCAGATTGTTATTAACTAACTTGATTGAGTTTTTGGGTGTAGTAATATAGAGGATGGATGAGGTAGTGTGATTGATGATGTTGCATACATAGACTTCCAAAAATCATTTGATAAAATATTTTAACAGGCTTGCAAACAAAGTTGAAGCTTGTGGGAAAAATCCAAGCCATAAATTCCGCTTGGTGACACGGTATTCTTTTATCGTATTTTTCTAATGTACCCTTTACTTTAGGTCTTAGAATATTATGATGGAATTTGCACACCATACATTCAGTTGTAATTAGAAAATTTGATTGAGGGCATTAGAAATTACTATTGAGAAGATAATGATTGACAAAGCACAAAATTCATATTTGGGACAATTTCTTAGAACAATACATTCTGGAGTTAGCCAACAATGTGTAATGAGACAGAATTAATTAATGATCTCATAGTAAATGATCCCCTGGCAAGAATATAAGCATGCTGTGTCCAAATTGTCTATCACTGTGATGAGCATAATAGTGTGATAGAATTTCACCTTCAACTTGAAGGTGAGGAACTTGGATCTGAAGGTAGTGTAGTTTCACAAACTTAAATAAATGTATTTACAAAGGCATGAAAACAGAGTTAGCTAAAGTGGAAAGGGAAATATTCTAAAAGGTAAGATTGTAGAGAAGCAGTAGCAGACACTTAATAAGATACTTCACAACTGTACAAATATATATTCCATTGAGAAAGGAAAACTCATTTAGAAGAATGTGCCATCCAAGGCTGACTTGACAAGGATTATGTCAAATTTTAAAAAAAAGCAACAATGTTGTGAAGGTTAATGGGAGGTCAGATGATTTGGAAAATTTTAGAAATCAGCAAAGAATGGATTTTAAAAAGGGAGAAATTGTAATGGAATGTAATCCAGCAAGAAGTGTAAAGACAGTAAGAGCGTCTAAGTACATAAAAAGAGAGGAGCTGAAGTGATTTGATTTGATTTACTATTTTATTTAGTACTGACACATGTATTAGCATACAGTGATAAGTATTGTTTCTCGTGCGCTATACAGACAAAGCATACCGTTCATAGAGAAGGAAAGGAGTGAGTGCAGAATGTAGTGTTATAATTATAGTTAGGATGTAGAGAAAGATCAGCTTAATGCAATATTCACAGAACCACAGAATACTATAATGCAGAAGAGGCCCCTTGACACATTGAATCTGCACTGACGCATGAAATGCCCTGACCTACCTAACTATTCCCATTTGTCAACGCCTGGGCCATAGCCTTGAATGTTTTGGCGTACCAAGTATTCATCCAGGTACTTTTTAAAGGATGTGAGACCTGCCTAGTTTTGATCCCTTTGGACCTGAGACTGGGAAATTAATAATGGGCAATATGGAAATGGTAGAGATTTTGAGCAAGTATTTTGTATCTGTCTGCTCAGCAGAATACAAAAAGTATCTCAAGGATAGTAGAAAATTAAGGGGCAAAAGTGAGGGATGAACAGTCAGTCATGTGAGAAAAAGACTAGGAAAACCAATGGGACTAAATACTGACAAAGCCCCTGGACAAAATTGCTGGCATCTTGGTTTAAATGGTTCAGCTACTGACTAGATAAATTTGCTAAGCAGCTAATAAAGGGAATATGAATGACGCTGGATAAACTTAGATGAAAACCTGACTTGTGTCCAACTTCCTGATTGGGCAAAGTTCAATAAATGCTAATCATCCTGATTAAAATTTAATTATTTTAATTTCTTAAGTGAGATTATTACTAGCCATACAGGTTCAGAAAGTCAGGTTCTATGCTAACGGAGGTAGATCTCATCCATGCTGCTTTCAGTAAGGAGTAGGGATGAAATTCACTTCTATGAGTATTAAACTGATCCTAAACCCTTGGAGCTAATGTTTCCAATTAATCTTTGGATTGATCATAGTGAAATAAATCATTAAGATGCTATTCAAAAAAGGATTTTTCTTTTGTGTTAAAAGTCTAAAAATGACTTTTCTTCATGGGTAAGCCAGTATTACTTATAATAACGGGACCTTGGACACAGAAAAAGTTATGGAAAATTCAATCACAACATTGGAACAAATGATTTTTCTGTGAATGTCTGCATTCATGGTTCTGTGTTGTTTTTTATTTGGCAGTACAGAATGAATTTAGTGTCTATAAATCAATACGGAAATGTTAATCAGGTACACTTCATTATTCTGGCACTATCAGCCACTGAGAATAGATGGGAAGCAATGGTCAAACACAACGAGCAGTTAAAGTAGCTAATTTCCTCTAAAAGACCATGCACTGGTCAGAGTAAACATAACAGACCACAAAATGTTTGCTGAATCTCTGCCTCATCAGGGAGAGAGTTCCAAACTTCTGATCTTCAGTCACTGATCTTCAATCATTGGCATTACAGGTTATCAAGTCATTATCGGATTGCTGTTTGTGTGAGCTTGATGTGAACAAATTGTCTACTACTTCACCCTCTATCACATGAATGGCTATACTTGAAAAAATATTTAATTTACAGTGAAACATTTGGGATATCCTGAGATTGTGAAAGGTGCATGTGCGTGCCTTTCTGATCAAACATATATGTTGAACTGAATTATTCTGAAGACAGTAATAAAGAAATGCATATAATATATTGTGTTTAATTTTGCAACACAATGTTTTTTGACTGTTAATAGGATTTATCGACAGATGAAAGATGGTGAGGATTATTGGTTTATTTCTTCTTGGGCCTCAATTGAATGAATGCAAATATTGAATTGAAGTGGTCACTACATGTGAAACTTTGAGAAGACCAATCAGTTTAAAAAAATCTCTTGATCAGTGGTGGGCTGTGGGAGTATTAAAACACTCCTAGGCTAGAAATGCAGCATTCTTGCCAAAGTTATTTTTAGCTGGCTTCTTGGAAATGGAGAACAGCCAGGCTTGCAATAATATTGGTGCCGTTCCTTGCAGAATGCAGTTGGAAAAAAAGCACAGCTACATTTTCCTTTAAAATTGAGAAAGTTCTAAAAGTATGCCTGGAACATATGATGCTGGCTATATTATTCAGTAATTATGATGAATGGAGTTTGAATTGTTTCTGGAATGTGGTGGAGTGAAAGTGGGAGGATGAGGAGAGAAGGAAAAGGAGTTTTGAGCTTAATAATAGTTTTGCCTGGAAGCTGACTACATGTGCTGGAATTCAGAAGTGAATAAAATTAGATTAACACTTGCTGACCAAGTTAGGACGAACTCACTATTATGAAGATATTTGAAAGTTGTGGCTGACTATCTTCAAAGGAATAGGTGACTTGACTGAAGTCTTAAAAATTGAGAGAGTTTGATATGGTTGACAGAAATAAGCTATTTTCACTTGGGCAATCCAAAACTAGGGGCAGTAAATATAAAATTGTCACTAATAAATTCATGGAGGCATTCAGGAGAAATCTTTTTATACAGAGTGTGGTGAGAATGTGGAACTTTCATTCTGGAGTGTTTAAGGTGAAAAGCAAAGATGCATTTTGGAGGAAACTAGTTAAGCACATTTGGATTAAGAAATAGGAGGAGATGAGTGATATAGTAAACACAGGTTGGTCTGAATGATGTGTTTCCAGGTTCCAAACTCTTCGTAATTATATGTAATAAGTACAACCAGCATGAGAATAATTTTGTATTCAGCAGATTGAAGTATGAGAATTTTGAGACAGATCAGAATTACATCTCTAAACTTAAACAATGGACAGATGTGTGTGAAGGTTCCTTGACCTGAAATCATATTTTCATTTGTAACTCAATAGAAGTGTTCCTGGAAATTAATTTCTCAAGAGACAACCCTTTAAACCTGGGACTAACGAACTAAGACCCCCTCTGGTGCGTTTTGATAGGTGCTGATGGCTTCAGTCACAGGAATAGACATTTCCTTGCATATGCTGATAATGTTTAAATCTGCCCTGCACATTTGGCAAGCAAAATGCCAGTTTTTATTATGAAAACATCTTTGTAATATAAACAGTAACTGTGAGCTCTTGCACTTATGAGCAACCAAGGCTTAACTATTTCCAGAAATTGCACTTCTGAAAGCTGCTGATTGAAACATGCAGGTGTGATTTGAGCATGGCAAAATGATGTCACCACATACATCCTCTAGTGTCTCCTGTTACCCAGTGGTAGTCTAGCTGAAAGACAATTCCGATTGCACTCCTTAGGCAGTTCTTTCACAGTGCTGATATAGAGGTGAAGTGCTCATACAGGAGGTCAGATAATTGAGGTGGTGATTGATTACAGTCTGCTTGTAGCACATCAGTAACTGAATGAGTATCTGAAGTTGAAACTCAGATAAAGGTACCTTAATTTAGGTCACTGCAACAAGTACTTTGAGATGTTTGAGCTTGCTACTTAGTCATCAAAACGGTGAGTCCTGCAAGTAACTTGTCTATATTTTGAACCTTAGAGAATTCAAATCGTTGAGAAAGAGATTGCTTTTCCTTGTGTGTTATCTGGCAGCAGAACAGACCATTGCTGTATCTACATGTAGAAAGAGAACACTGGGGTACTGTGGCTTATAAGCACGCCGAGGCCTGAAAGAGTGTGTCAGCCATATTTATTATTCATAATATGTTGGGAGCCTGTGTCCGCTCCCTTGGTAAGAAGTCTGACAACATCAGGTTTAAATCCAACCAATTTATCTGCTCCCTTGGGGAGATTGCTGCTTCTGTACTCAATATACTGACGTGCCATTTTTAATGAGTGTAATACGAGTCCAATTTCTGACTTTCTTTTAAAACAGCCAATCTGTCAGGTCAACGCTAAACAGATTAGCTGTTGAAAACTAGGTTAGATATTGCTTTTGTAAGAAACTAATAGAAAAGCTTGATATTTTTGAAAGAGCTCTTCAGTTTATTTTCCTCTGTGATACTTAATGTGAGACTAGAACTGACTGTGGCACCATGATCAAATCAAGCTGGTTCTTTATCAAATTCAAGTATGTGGAAAAGATAACAAACTGTCATGAGTTTTACATAGCTTTTGTGCTAAAGCTGGTAATAGCATTTTCTTTTAAATGCTTGTGCTTTGAATATCTTTGAGGTTACTTCTGCTAATTTATAACCAGAATAGTGACATGAGTTAACTAATGTTTCTGTTAAAGAGCAATCTGTCAGCTTCAGCCTTTCAAAAAACTTGTATATCTGAAAGTACTGGGCTTTGTGTATTAAGAATGAATAACAAGCAACACACAGTGTACAAGAGAAAAGGGGATTAACTTGTTCTAAGTTATAACAAGATTTAAATAATCCATTGTAGAAAGAAATCTATTCCATTGGTGCAAAGTTTCTTTAAACAGCTATATCTTTAACTTGCTTTGGTTTTGAACATCTGCTGAGGAATACAGCATTTTTAATGCACTGTGCAAACTAGATAATATTCTTAAAAACCCTGCTGTGTTGAGCTGTTGAAGCTTTTGATATTTCATGATAAAACAATAAGCTCCGTATTTACTTTCAAATCCCACCAATACAGGAATGTGTACATGTTTACTTTAGAGTTGAAGATTAGTTATGAAATGCTAAATAAAAAGAGTACAATGTGTAAAATAAATAATAAAATGAACAAAATGCTGGTCAAGTGGTGGGTTGTATTAGAATATCTGCACAAACATAAAGGATTTAATGTTTGGATTTGTTTCTTCTTAGACCCCCGCTTATATAACGAACTGCTTTTAAAATGGATAGTAGTGAGCGAGTTTCCTAGATGATGACTTCTTCATGTAGGCCAGCTATGTTACAGTTTAGTGCCTTTATTAAAGCAAAGATTGAAGTATTAAACCTTTGAGGACAATAATAGTACTTTGTACCAGAATAAAAGATTATGAGGATTTAAAGTTTAGAGAATTGCATAAATTCATCTTCGGAAAATGTCAAATCCAAGCAAAACAACATTCTGTTATTGTATCACATTCACAATTAATCTGATAATTTGAGATTAGGCCAGCATTAGAATCAAGAGAAATTAAATTTGAACTCTGAGCTAAGTGAAAAAATATGGCCACAAGGTTTCACGATTTTAACAACAATCTTTTCCTGTACAAGAGTTAAACAAAGCTAAACTATATTTCATAAACATTTATTCTTTTAGTTCAAAAATCTCAACAGGACTGGTTCTATTTTCACCCAAGAGATCTCAAATATTTCCCAGGATCTTGAGCGTTCCTTCAGTTCTCCTGGGAGCAAAGCAAGGTGTTTGACAACTCCCATTAATTTGCTTTCATTCTCCTGGATGTTCCTGCTTTTCTTGGAGTTGAAATTTCTTGGCGTCCTTCCATTAGCTTCTGGCTAGGCAGTAGTCCGTGTACAAATTCCAAAATCTAGGCTTAGAAAGTAGCAAACACTGTCAGTCGCCAACAATCTAGCCACCGCCCTATGACATTCAATACATAGAAACTAAAAGTAGGAGTAGGCCATTTGGCCCTTTGAGTTTGCTGTGCCACTCATCTTGATCAAGGCTAGTCATCAAATTCAATATCCTGATCTCTCCCCCTTTCCTCCCATACTCCTTGATCCCTTTAGCCCAAAGAGCAATATCTAATTTCTTCTTGAAATCAGACAATGTTTTGGCCTCAATTGCATTCAGTGGTAGTGAATTTCATACATTTGCCACCCTCCGAAGAAATTTTTCCTCACCTCAGTTCTAGATTTATCCCTTATCCTCAAACTATGACCCCTGGTTCTTGTGAATTTCTGGGATTCATTCCAGAACGATCCATCTGGGGATGTCTTCAAGCAATTTCATTTTTGTCCAAGTGCTGGAAACTAGGCCCCAGTCGATATCGAGAGTCAGTATCATGAAGTCCTCCATTGTCTATCACTGCAGAATTTTCAACATCTCTCAGAAAGGTAACTGGAAGCAATTGTTTCCCTGATTTTTTTAGAACAGCAGTCATTTGATAAAAAACAGAATCCTTATCGTGCAGTGGAACACTTTTCAAGACCAAAACCCTATCCATGTGAGATTTGTGAACACAAGTATGGACTTCAGACTTCTAGTTCGAATTTCATGAGCCTTTTATATGTGAGCTTTCAAAATCCATGATATTCATTTATTTGGTTATCAAATATCGATCGTGGTTCATAGGCTTCTTCTAACAAACCATCTTTTTTGTAAATTCTGTCCATAAGTTGTAGCAGAATCAGCAATCCCTTTTCAGTTTCTAAGTCAACTACATTCAGATCGGAAAATACTGTATTTCTAATCTTCGTCCTGGTAAAAAGGCAAGGCCAAAGCCATACCTTGCTTTCTCTTGACCAGTGAATCATAGAATCCTGCAGTGCAGAAAGAGGCCATCTGCCCTATCAAGTCTGCACTGACTTATATTTACCCTGCTAACCCTTCGACACTAAGGGTCAATTTAGCATGGCCAATCAACCTAACCCGCACTTCTTTGGACTGAGGGGGGAAACTGGAGCACCCAGAGGAAACCCATGCAGACATGGGGAGAATGTGCAAACACTGTGCAAAATGTGCAAACACTCGCACTCACACACTGACCTGAGTCTAGAATTGAACCTGGGTCCCTGGCGCTGTGTGACAGCAGTGCCAACCACTGTGCAGCCCAGTGATCAGAGTGCATATTTCCACCTCATTCTTCCATTGTTTGCATTGAGCCAATTCCAAAAAGGCACGTGGGTAGCCATAATTTGTGATCCTGCAACATGAGTCAACATTTCACCTTAAAAGCTGCCAGAAGCTTTCCTGCTGTCAGAATCGGGGAACACTTTGTTTTCTCTATGCTCCCATATGAAGCGATTGAGGTCAATTCTCTGCTTTCATGGTTTATATGTGAATACCCATTTACTGAATTAGGCAGCAGAAGACATTCTGATGATTTACAACTGTTTTATTGTGGTACTTTAGTCTAGTAAAACATTGATTTCTACTCCTCTCTATTTGGATACTCCTGTCCAGAAACATCCCCTTAAGCACAAGCAGCATGATGGCACAGTGGTTAGCACTGCTGCCTCCTAGTACCAGGGTCTGGGATTCAATTCCCAGCTTGCTCCTTAGTGTCACTATGTGAAATTTGCACATTCTCCTTGGGTCTGTGTGGATTTCTTCCCACAATCCAAAAGACTTTAAGAACAAGCTTCAAGGAACATTATCTGTTTGCAATTCTGTCTAAAGCAAGACCTGGTATACTGTTGAAGGGACAATGCATTTCTAATATTGTTAATTGATTTCACTTTCCAAAACATCCTTTTGATTCAGGAGCCCACATGAATAATTTAAACCCCTTATGAAGACAACTGTAGACCTTTACAACAATAAACATCCATTGTTTAATGTTTTCTTACCTCCAACTCTGAGCTTATTAAATAAATACAGCCATCCTTTGAACTGAAATTACTTTAAGTCTGTTTACAAGCCTCCCACCAGGGATTTTGTTTTGTATGAATTTTATATTAGAATTTCAATTCTCAAGCTAAAAATTATGTTTTGAAAACATATGAATCTCAAATTTTGACATTTTTACAACACCTGCCAATGAGAGTGAGTTTATGATATTGAGGCAATAACTTTTGAGAAGTGTTGAGATATTTCATTTTCTCTTGTCTTTTGTATGAACTGTTTGTTTCAATTTTATTTATTTTAGTTCCTTGTCAGTTTTTAAAATGTGTTTTTAAATAACTGCTTTCCATCATCATTTGACCAGAAATAAAATCAGAAAATGCTGGAAAATCTTAGCATGTCTGACTGCTTCTATGGAGAGAGAATAAAGCCAATGTTTTGAGTCTGATCTGAGATTTTCCAGCATTTTCTATTTTTGTTTCAGATTCCAGCATCCGCAGTATTTTACTTTTAGCATTTGACCAGAACTGCTTGCATTGTGTTTTGACATCATCACCCAGGAGTATTTGTGGACAGTAATCAGGAGCAGGAACTTAGCCAGTTTCCTCTAATTTGGGTGTGGGTTGGTGGGAGCGGTTTGGAGTCAGTGGACAGTGATCAGAAATAAAAAAAACTCTAGCTGATTTTCTTTCTCTTTTCTGATGCATACTAAATGGGCCAAATGACTTTCATTTTGCTCGATCAATCTTAATTCCATCACTGGCTACTGAGGCTGAATTTGTCTGATTCATTGGGGAATGAAATTGATCTTTCTGTGCTATTGGTGATGATGTCTGGCATCTCGTAACTTTAATGTACCTAGTATTCTTTCAAATTGGGGTATATCACTTTTATCTTGGAATGTATCTAATACTTGTTTGCCCTACAGAATATCAGAATGAATGAGGTATAACTTTTCCAATAACTTGCATTTTTCATGCTCTCCTGGGGTAGTGCCTTAAGTTTTAGTGTCTTTTTTTGATGGCAGAGGTAGGTTTGAGAGCTTGAGTATATGAGGAATTGCTGAAGTGAAGACGTAGGATACTACTCGGACCGATGTGCAAAAATGCAACAGTTCTTTGATCCCAATTATAAAATAATTGATACAGATCATTTTTTTAATTAAATGACAATTGCTTTCCAGAGTCCTAATTTAATTTGCTGTGTCACTTTATATTTCTCTTGATTTAGTATGAGGATTATGAGTCAGAATGTGGAGAGTTCAAGTCTCACTCCAGAGACTTGAGCAAATAATCTCAGCAGACAAAAATACCAATAGAATACTACGCTATAAAAGGTGACTTTACTTCCAACACGCCTTGCACAGTAATAAGACAGACGGTGTCGTGCCCCCACCATACAGTCTCTCTGGGCTTCCAAATCTGATGCTAAGTGGTACACAGAAGTATAACATACTTAGCGGATAAGAAAGCTGCCCCGCAGTGACAACTAGTCTAATGATTCATCCATTGACCAGCACTCTGGTTCTTCCGCATGCCATCAAGGTGACTGTACCATTGACCCTTTGGGTTCATCTGCCACAAACACCATCAGACGCCCTGCTGCCGATGTCCTCAGTTACCTCTTTGACTTAGCTAGCCACGGTCCTACTACCAAATCTAGTCTAGTAGTATACCAAAGGAACATCACCTTCACAGCTTGGTTAGACCTGTCAGAGAGCAAATCTCCGTCGTACTTCGCTGATGTTCGGCCAGTGTCATTCATACGCCACGTTGAGGCGCCAAGGTAGGATTTGTAGGAGAGGAGCTAAATGGAAACATCATGATGACAGAACTTGATAAAGCTCTAAAAGATACCAAAAGTGGTAAGGCACCCGGGCATGACGGTATTCCATCAGATGTGCTGAAACAAGGTGGTCCTGCTCTGAAAAGTGAACTGCTAAACACATACAATGCTTGTTGGCAAAACCAATGCCTCCCTCAGGACTACAAAGATGCGTTGATTGTCACAATGTATAAGAAGAAAGGTGACCGAAGTGAGTGCAAAAAGCACCGAGGCATCGCGCTTCTTTCCGTAGCTGGCAAGATTATGGCGAAGATCCTGCTCAATCGACTCAAAATTATTTCAGAAAATGTCCTCCCTGAGAGCCACTGTGGCTTTAGGATTGGAAGAGCAACTACAGATATGATTTTTACCTTGAGGCAACTCCAGGAGAAGGTGGCAGAACAGCAACAACCATTGTACGTTGCCTTTGTCGATTTTTCACAAGCATTCGATACGGTGGATAGAGAAACCCTCTGGAGAGTGCTCAAAATTTATGGACGTCCAGATAGACTGCTCAAGATGATCAAACTATTTCATGAGAATATGTATGGCAAAGTAACTATTGAAGGAGATATCAGCGAAGCCTTCAGCATCAACCACAGGGTAAAGCAGGGATGCGTACTTGCTCCAACTTTGTTCACGCTATATCTTGCTGCAGTATTGGAAACAATGCGCCAAAATCTGGACAAAGGTGTGTACGTTAGGACTCGCTCAGATGGAAAATTGTTCAACCTTTCAAGACTCAAAGCCTCAACCAAGACGAGAAAGATATGTGTCAGAGAACTTTTTTATGCAGATGATTTAGCCCTCATTGCCACTGATCCAAATGTGATTCAAGAAATTGTAGACCACTTCTCATCTGCTGCCACTGTTTTTGGCCTAAGAATCAATGCCTCCAAAACCGAACTCCTGTACCAGCCTCCGCCTCTGTGTAATGAAACCCAGTCACCAGTCATAAAGATAAGTGGGCTAGCGCTGAAAAACCGTGAGTCTTACTTAGGAAGCGCTGTAACCAGCACCAACTTATCGGACCTGGAAATAGAAAGGAGGATTCAATCAGCAACAAAAGCTTTTGGTGCCTTGCAGAAGCGACTTTGGTCCCGTCATGACATTAAAATGTCAACCAAGGTCAAAGTGTATAATACAGCCGTTCTACCATCTCTACTTTATTCAACAGAAACGATGACATTGTACCGGAAGCATATCAAGAAACTAACCAAGATACAACTCGGACACTTGTGACAAATATTAAACATCAATTGGCAAGAGATGGTTCCTGATGTGGAGGTATTCAAACAAGCTGGAACGGTCAGTGCAGAATCGCTCATCACAGCCTCTCAGTTGAGGTGGACTGGCCATATCATAAGAATGAGCGACGATCGTTTGCCCAAAGCCGTCTTCTATGGTGAGCTACATGAAGGAAATAGAAAACATGGTGGACAGAAGCTGCGTTACAAAGATGTGCTCAAGCGCCATATGAAGAACACTAACATGGACGTCAACACCTGGGAGAAGGATGCTTTGGACAGAAGAAGTTGGCAATGTATTGTCAAGAAGACAATCCCACTCATCGAGTGGAAAGGCAGGAAAAATATGAAGCAGACCATGAACGCAGACATTTTGTTACAAATCAGACAAATCACAGTTGCCACCGATGTGGGAGACAATGCCGATCCAATGCAGACCTTATAACACACCAACATGCCTGCAGAATCTAAACTTCCAACACAGTCAACATTGAAATCGATGGACGGCCGAAGATAAAAGGTGACAACCTTCTCATGAGATGTTATATTGAGGCATTTACTGCCTTCTGGGCATGAAGGATCCTATGACACGAACAGGAGAGTTCTTCTAAATTCCTTGCCAACATTTATATCCACAAACCAATATTATTAAAGAAGCAAGTTATCTAGTAGTTTGTCTCATTGTTGTTTCTTGAACCTTGGCATATGCCTATTAACTTTCATTTTCCCTACAGTATAACAGTGACTGCACTACAGAAGTGTTTAATTGGCTGATGCGTTTTGGATGATCATGAGGGGCAACATATAAATGTGAACTCATTTTAATGCTCTTCATTGCATTTCATGTTTAGGAGAACTGAGATAACAAAAATGCTGCTTATGTTCATCTTTGTAAAGAGACCTATCATGAATCAAACCATAGTTCTACCATCGCAGCTACACTGGGTGGATCCCTGTTGTGGAGACTTTCACAGTTATCCAATTACAGTGTACTTCATTCCTCCAATCAACCAAGCAACATTCCGAGTTTAAGTTTAAAAGTTACCTTTATTTTGTAGAAGGGAGCTAGTCATCCACCACGTGGCTTGCTAGCTCCCAGAAAAAAGGAATACAATGACAATGGTATCTTAGGTTCAGATGCATTCACCAATCAAGAACTAACATTTAAATTTATTATTATCTATAATCTATTGCAATAAGTATTCCTGCTTCGGACACTTGATGTACATTATTTCAGATAACCAGTTACAGCATCAATACAGTTGCCTAATTACAATATTCAAGTACTAATAGGGCATGTCTACATAATATACCTCTGATTGTTAATGAAGCACATATTACTGTTATCTGAAGCAGCGGCTTGAGACTCTCTTGTGGTTACCAAGTTACCAATTTTGTCCATTATTCTACTTTATGTACAGTTACAGCTGCTTCACAGCATGTCTGATTTTTAACCCTTTCAGATAAAATTAGAAAATGGGCAGGCTATGTGAAAGCACAAAATATGTTGATAGTCTTATCAATTTAATTACAGATGCATTTAGATATTCTTGGTAAAAACCTTGATTATTTATCATGCAGTGAAGTTCTGATTTTTATTTATCACGCAATGAAGTTCTGATTTTTTTAAAATGGATTTTTATAAATATTTACAGAAATTACGATAAGCTGTAACACATGGGAAATTTTGCTGCCACTATAAATCGTATTGATCATTTAATCAAAGGAACAAATGCTGAGAGGCTGCATTAATAAATAAGATCATGAAATAGGTTCAGATAAATTGTGGAAAAATCACAGAAGTTTGCAGTACAGAATTAAACTGCTTGACCTCTTGTGTTTGTAAACTCTTTGCTGTAACAGTCCAAAATTAATTCCATTTCCTTGCTCTCTGTATATCTCTCTACTTTTAAATGTTTATCGGTGCAATGGGCTCTGCCAATGAAAAGGCTGCAGCAAAACCAATACAAGAATGGATTTGACAGGGTAGAAAAAGAAGGTTGTCTGCCCTGGGAAACCACAAACACAGCCTCAATATGAGGGGGCCAATTGTTTAAGACTGAGTTGAGAAACTTCTTCACTCAAACTGTTGAGGGTTAGAATTCCCTACCCAAAGTGCTGTGGATGCTCCACATAATTAATTTTATTCATTCATTCATTCATTCATGGGACATGGGTGTTGTTCGCTGGCCAGCATTTATTGCCCATCCCTTGTCGTCCTTGAACTGAGTGGCTTGCTAAGCCATTTCAGAGGGCAGTTGAGAGTCAACCACATGTTGTGGCTCTGGAATCACACTTAGGCCAGGCCAGACCAGATTTCCTTCCCTCAAGGACAATAATGAACGAGGTGGGTTTTTGCTACAGTTGACAATGGTTTCTTGGACATAAATAGATTCTTAATTCCAGATATTTTTATTGAATTCCA
This sequence comes from Sphyrna mokarran, assembly GCA_024679065.1. NCBI lineage: Eukaryota > Metazoa > Chordata > Chondrichthyes > Carcharhiniformes > Carcharhinidae > Sphyrna > Sphyrna mokarran. Next base: position 46,092,081 of record JAGIQG010000020.1, on the reverse strand, counting down.
ATTCCACCATCTGCCGTGGTGGAATTCGAACCTGGGTCCCCAGGACATGAGCTGAGTTTCTGGATTGATAGTCTAGCAATAACACCTCCCCATTTTCAAGAGGCAAATATTACGAAGACTTCATATTTCAACTGTAGCTATCAATGGAAATGAGAAGATAATAGAGGGTGCAAAGGAGGTTTACCAGGATGTTGCCTGGTATGGAGGGCAGGTCTTATGAGGAGAGGCTGAGGGATTTGAGGTTGTTTTCGTTAGAAAGAAGGTGGCTAAGAGGAGACATTATTGAAACATATAAGATGATGAGGTTTAGATAGGGTCGACAGTGATAGCCCTTTTCCTCGGATGGAGAAAGCTAGTACGAGGGGATATAGCTTTAAATTAAGGGGTGGTTGTTATAGGACGGATGTCAGAGGTAGGTTCTTTACCCAGAGGGTGGTAAGGGTATGGAATGCCCTGCCTGCTGCAGTTGTAGATGCGCCAAGTTTGGTGGCGTTTAAGAGGTTAGTAGATAGGTTTATGGACGAAAAGGGAATGGTTTAGGTTAGAGGGTCATTGCTTTTTGTTAATTGGTCGGCGCAACATCAAGGGCCGAAGGGCCTGTTCTGCACTGTAATGTTCTATATTCTATGTTACTACAATACCCTAGAAATTGTCAATGAGGTATGCAAGTCTCATTTACTGCAACAAGTGGGTAACACAGACATGAAAGAACAGACATTTCAACCCCAGAGTAACACATCCTAATTTCAAATTTTGAAACCTACTTTCACTTCAAATAATTTGTTTAAAAAATCCAATTGCAGTTGTGTTATTACAGAATCAAAATAGTCTGAGGTGACAACCAACTTTGTGACCAAGGACTTCCATAACACAAAATGCTGAATATTCTACAATAAAGTAGCCAGCTATTTCTACCCACGATGTAAACAGTATTAATGATCCACTTGATGGTATTGTTCCCTGCGCTATGTAGAGTTAATGCTTCAAAATTGGTCCCTACAGGTAAGTGGTGATAACATTTGTTTAGTTATGCCCAATTAATTGTTCAATATGCTGTCAAGATCCAGAGTAGGAATATCCCTAACTGGCCTCATACATTCCAGCAAAGTAGAAGAAGCATATAAAAGTATTATAGCCGAAGAGTTGAGATTTTTAAAAAGTCGTACTCTTGAACTGTGTGTTTTCAGGTTGATTGTAGTTTTAGATACTTGGAAATGTTGATATTAGGACAACAAAGAGCATCGGATGTTTAGCAAGACTGTTTAAATCCCCCAAAAGGACTCAATTTTAACAGGACTTGTCTTCGAGCTCCAGTACAGGAATATATCATTGTTGTTTGCAACTACCATCCTATAAGACTATACTTAAAATCCAAAGGTCCTGGATTAAAGTTGCCTGAAATTCATCTGAAATTCAGTTGGTTAAGTAGTATCATTTAGAGTTTGTTTTATAATTTTAAACTTCATTTCCCTGTGTTGGATTGAACTAATTTGACACATGCAGGGATAGAAAATTCATTGCACCACTTCAATATTTTTTCAATGTGGAATAAACCACAAGTAATAATAAAAATATAAAATGTGAAACTGGGACTTTGGAAAGTGACGAAGTACATGTTTGTGAAATAATTTAGTTTACTTCTTCACCTGTCACTGTGCTCCAGAGAGGATTGTACTGTGACGAGTGACTGTTCACAGAACAGCAATTAGAAAATAGAGTTGTCATTTCGGATTATTTTGACTCCTTCAGTGATATAATTGCATTGGAATTTTTTGAATTATTTTAATTGAAAGTATGTTTCGAAATCTGGAACTGAAATCTGTTACTGAGGGCTGAAATATGCACTCTTTCAAGTTTGTGTTTCCTATTTAATGCAGCAAGTGAGACTGTTGGCACGTCTTGTTGGCAATTACCCTGATATTATGATAAGCGTGATACTTCCCTTTTCCATTAATGGCTATAGTTAAAATATGAAGGATCCCTATTAGATATATAGGCTAATTGAAAATATATAGCAGGTCCTTCAGTATCTTAAAAGGCAGGCTAATATTTTGGCTTCAGACCATTGATAAGTGGATAAATCCCAAATCAGAGCATGATGGTCTGTAATGTTCAGTGTCTTTAAGCAAAGGTAAATTAGTGGGGAAGTTCAGTTATATTAATGTAAGTGCCTATAGTGCATACAACAAGACATGCATTTACAGCACAGGTTGAGACCATTGGGCACATCTATGTTGGCTTTCTGTACATCAGTACACAGACCCAACCCAGGTCTATCCCTGTAGCTCTGAAAATTTATTTCTTTCAGTACTTGTCCCCTTTCCTTCCGAAATACATAGTTGGATGTGAAGCACTTAGGAACATCTCGAGACTTTGAAAGGCACATTGCAAATAAGAACATAGAACATAAGAAATAGAAGCAGCAGTAGGCCATCCAGCCCCTCAAGCCTGCCCCACCATTCAATAAGATCATGGCTAATCTGCAGTGGTTCAGTACCACTTTCTCCCCGTAACCATTAATTCCCTTGTCAATCAAAAACCTATCCACTCTTGACTTAAATATATTCAGCGAGGAAGCCTCCACCACTTCAACAGGCAGAGAATTCCAAAGATTCATCATCCTTTGCGTGAAGAAATTCCTCCTCAACTCTGATCTGAACCACCCCCATTAATCTTGAGGCTGTGCCCTCTAGTCCTCCTATTTTCGTTAAGTGGGAAGAGTCTCTCAACCTCTAGGATGATGAATATGATTTGTATGTGTCATTACATTCTTTTAGGTGCAGAAAATGTAACTAGTTAGCAAATCCAGTTTCATATTTCAAATAATCTGGTTTGGGACCATTTAAAGAAGGTGGAGTGCTTTTATTCTGCAAGATTGTGAAAGATTAATAACATTGTGGGATTGTAGTATTTAACATAGAACTTGGATAATTACAATTCTTGTCAAAATTGCGATATGTTAACTCAATTTCTGGGATTTAGAAATTCGGTAACAGAACGTTGCAAGTGCTGTTTGGCTATGTACAAAATCATATATGTAATAAGACATGGGGTTTACAAAGCAAATTACATGAACTGTAGTTACTGAGGAATAAATTAAGATATAATTTAATGAGTATTGAAGCTTAAATGTGATTTCCTTGGCAATCTTCACAAAATCAATTAAAGAAAATTGTGTTTCTTCATTCGCTTTCGCAATGTTCAGTTTTAATCTTGAATGGGCTTTTAAAACAGTTTTATCTTTATCCCAAGTGCATTAGTACCTCCTTGTCTGTATTCCTGTACTAAAGCAATTTAAAAAAGGTTACATTTTAATGATCTAACCATTGCTGAAGTGTTCAGAATTGACAAGTGTTCATTCACAATAGTGCCTTGTCCCTTAGTTGAAGTGGTCCCAAGTGTATTTCCCCATTTCACAGTACGTGCACTGAAGTGTTTAAGTACATCCTCAAAACTTAGCTGAAGTATGCAAGACACTTACTATGTCAAAATGATGTATTGTGTCTCTGAAATGAGAAGTGAAACCTTTTGAAGCAGTTGCAGTATGAAGGAGGGTATCTGGTCATATGTTGGAAGTAAATTTCACAGTATCATTTTTCTTGTAATTTTAAATGGAGTATTTTAAGATATTGTTTTTGACTTTCGCTGTCGTCCCTTTCTTAAATCTCATTTTTGGCAATTTTACCCTGATTAAAAAAACTTTCAGCTCTATCACATGCCTAAGCTATTCACACCACTTTTTTAGAATTCAGTTTATTTTTAGCTTATTCGTATATCAATTCAGTAAGAGCTTCTGAAATCCTATTTTTCTTATTGCCAAACAGAAAACCAATCTTTTGATCGAGTGTTGCAATCTTCTCCTTACATGTATTCTGTGTCCGTCTGAATTTTCTGTCTGTTTTCTCATTGTGACTACATTTGTGAATTGACTGCATTCAGCCTGCAGCTCTCCTGCTCATAGCTCTCTTGTGGTGTCTGGCCACAAAACTTTAAAATATCTGTGGAATCTGTAATTGCTTGCTGCAATCTTGAGAAAGACTTTGAGATCAATTGTCTCCAATAATGAGAAATTCTAGTCCACACTTGGTGACTCTTGGCCTGAAAGCTGTACCAGCAGGTTCAGATACCAAAGAAATTATATACTTTTGTAGTGCACAGCTTCAAAGATCGTTATGCCAGCTACTAGTTGAATTTATCTTTGCTTTCCCCTTGTGTAGGTATTCCATTGAGGCTGCTGGGCTGAAATTTAAAACTCATAATATGAAGGATTAGAGGTGACTTTGCCACTGAACCCTGACACTATTTCCAGCATGAAATGTAGTTCCCTCAAAGCTCAGTTTTGCTGTAATAATTGACACCTGAAACTTCAATGTCAGACATGAATGTAAATGAGATTTTTAATTCATTCACACCTTATAGGTATTGCTGGTAAGGCCAGCATTTATTGCCCATCTCCACTTTCCCTTTAGAAAGTAGTGGTGAGCAGTTTTCTTGAACAACTGTTCTCCGTGTGGTGAAGATATTCCTGTGGTGCAGTTTGTTTTCTATGTGGAAGGAGTGACACCCTGCCATACGTACTGTTGTGGATGGCATAATGGTTAGCACTGCTGCCTAATAACACCAGGGATCTGAGTTTAGTTCTGACCCAGATCGGTGTTTGTGTGGAGTTTGCATGTTCTTGCTGTGTCTGCGTAGGTTTCCTCCAGGTGCTACAATTTCTCCCTCACTCCGAAGATATGCGGGTTAGGTTGATTGGCCATGCTGATTTGCCCCTTAGTTCGGGGTTACTACGATTGGGACTGTTGTCAGTGTAGGCTCAGTGGGCTGAAAGGCCTCCTGCACTGTAGGAATTCTATGATAAGCCTATTAAACCATTGGAGAATTTCTGTCCTCTCGTCCAGAGAAAAGTTAGTTACTTGAGGGAGATAAGTAATGCGGTAACTGTGGGAAACGAGGTCTAATCTCATGGATCACCTCAAACCCTTCAGAGACCCTATTGGAGACAGTAAAGATTGGACATGGGCCAAAAGAAAAGTGGCAGAATTTGCAGAAAAGGGGATGTGTCCTCTCTCTATCTGACCCCAGAAACCTACTTTAAAAGCTTTTGGATGCTAGATTAATTAATTGTTTGTAATAAATTATGTTCTATGCAGAATGAATGACTGTGATTTCAAAATAACTTAATTTATCTAATAAATTAGTTTCTGTGTAAACCCTTTGTTTTCCTTTACTGTGCCATTTTCTCCTTTTTTTTGCCTAGAGACATTGATTTCTTACCACTAGTGTAGGTCCATGGATGCCAGTTATTCTCTATGATCCAAGCAGTAGTGGTCATTTTTCAGCAATCTATTTAAGTACCTGGAAGAGGAGTTGAAATGCAAGTTATTGAAAATGAAATTGTAAATCCCATCTATGACAGCGCTGGAAATTTCAGAGGTGTTTTTGAACTGCTTCCTGCTGTTTTGTTTATGATCTTTTGTATGGAGAATCATTTGAAAAGAAATGGCAATTGATGAGTGCATTTCTCTCTAATGTCTGATTAGAGTAGAAAACTGATAGATTTAGTTGAAAAATCAGGAGTTTAACATGGGGCTTACTAAATAGATTTTATCTGTTGGCCTTATGAGAAAGTAGAGGAGTAAACAGAGAGAGATTGTACGTTACACGTACACAAATTAGGAGGAGTAGGCCATTTGGTCAGTTGAGCCGCTTTTAGGTGTGATAAGATTGTGACTGACCTGACTGTGGCCTCAGCTCTACTTTCCTGTCGGCCCCTTATCCCCTTTGACTCCCTTGTTGAGCAAGAATTTAACAGGGCCTTAAAAACATTCAGTCTTGATGCCTTCACTGTTCTCTGGAGAAGAGAATTCATGCCTTCACTGAGGAGAAATTGGTAGCCAAGTTCCGCACACATGAGGATGGCTGCAAGTGGGATCTTTAGTATATGTCATACTATCTGTAACCCTCTCGTCTTGCCTGGGCTTGCAGAATCTCACTAACTGTCCTGGCTTGAGACAATTCACACCTCTTCAACCTGTGCTCAACCTTCTCTCCACTCATATTGTCTGTACCTTTAAGACTTGATGACCTATAAAGATTTGCATTCCATCCATTATCTTGTAAATTGAGTTTTGTCTTTAAATGCCCTCTTTGTGAACACAGCTTCTCACTCACATGATGAAGGAAGAGTACTCCAAAAGCTTGTGCTACTAAATAAATCTTTTGGGCTTTAACCTGGTGTTGTGAGATTTCTTACAAAGAGAATGCCACAAACTAATGGCCTCCTTAGCCCTTAAATGGGAGATGCCTTTTTTTAAACTTTGCCCCCTCCCTCTCAGCAGTCACCCTGTTAAGTCTCTCAGGATCTTATGCTTCAATAATATCACGTTTGAGTTGTCTAAATGCCAATGGATTGGAATTTAGATGAATGAAAAGCGATATCATTGCAACCTGATGACTTTATTGTTGTCAACTGTCCAAACTTTTCTCATTAAGATAACCCATCTATCCCAGGAATTAGTCAGAATTGCTTCTAATGCAATAATATCCCTTCTTAAGTAATGGGATCAAAACTTGCCCAGTACTCTGGATGTGGCCTGTACTATTGCAGCAAAAACACGCTATTTTTATATTCCATTCCCTTTGCAATAAATGACAACTTTCCGTTTGTCTTTCTAATCACTTGCTGTTTTATACTATTTTTTCTGATTCATGACTCAGGGCATTGATATTCCTCTGTTCAACAGAATTCTGCAATATTTCCCCATTTATATATTGATCTATCCAGTGTCTATTTTACGTTGATCACCATTTGCTCAGATTCGGATTAAAACTCTTGAGTGCATATAGACTTAGTCCTCTTACATTGCTACAACTATGGCATAATCTAGCACAAAAACCATTTAATAGCTACTGTGTTTATTTGTAGCCTTTCAGGCAAGCAAAATGGATTAAAGGGAGTAGATGAGAAGTTTGGCAGGGTGGTCCTCTCTGTTGGCCAACTGGAGAAGCACAATCTGTTTGGCATTAAGTTCAAATAAGGTTATGTTAGCCTGCCATTCTGCAGTGAGCTACATGAACAAATATGTCTAGCAATGGAAACTGCAGGCAGATTTCATTAACTGATACTGAGCCAATAGTACCAGTGGAATCTGAGAATCATTGTGTTGCAATTTATCTCCTTGGATCAATGGTATGGATTATTAAAGGATGCAGTCTCTCATAGAGGAGGAATCTACAGTGTTGATTGTCTTTCAATCAAGTAATGCTGAAGCTTCCAACAAAACAGTGAGTGGAATACTGCTGTATGCAATTCTGGTCACCCTATTATTGAAAGGATATTATTAAACTCGGAAAGTGCAGAAAAAATTTACCAGGATGCTTCTGGGACTTGATGGATTGAGTTATAAGGAGAGGCTGGATAGACTGGGACTTTTTTCTCTGGAGCGTAGGAGGCTGAAGGGTTATCTTATAGAAGTCTGTAAAATAATGAAGGCCATAAATTAGCTGGATAATCAGTATCTTTTTCCAAAGGTAGAGGAGTCAAAAACTAAAGGGTATAGGTTTAAGGTGAGAGGGAAGAGGTACGAAAGTGTCCAGAAGGCAATTTTTTTCACAAAGTGGTGAGTGTCTGGAACAAGCTGCCAGAGATGGTAGTAGAGGTGAGTACAACTTTGTTTTTTAAAAAGCTTTTAGACAGTTACATGAGTAAGATGGGTATAGAGGGATATGGGCCGAAAATGGGCAACTGAGGTCAGCTCGGGGGTTAAAAAAAGTAGTTGCGTGGACAAGATGGGCCAAAGGACCTGTTTCCATACTGTAAATCTTGATGACTCTATGGTTTGTTCTGTGATGAGCATGTGATTGCAAAGAGTAACAATGTATTAATGATTTACTACAATGACAAAAAACTGCACATCTATTTTAAGGAGGACTACTTTACAGTTTCATTCTATATCTTGTGCCTCTCTGTTTACTAAAGAGAGGTATGAAGAGAGGTGCTGCAAGGCATTGGAAGGTGCCATCAGCATTGGTGTAGAACACTGTGTTGATAGTATGAAGGAACAGCATGTAAATGGAGCAGAGGTAAAGGAGAGGCCAAAAATAAATTCTTGGTGATTCTAGAAATGACCATAATGAGTGGGAACAGAAGTCATAGAGATATTCTGCCGACAATTAGATAGGCAAGTGTAGAATCAAGCAACAGCAATGTAATTCAAATGGACAATGGGGGAGAGGCATTGGATGAGGATAGTGTGGTACTGTGTCTTGAGGCCCATTGGAGAGACTTGACGACTGCTCCACTTCAGATTAAGAACTCATATTTGCAAAGCTTGCACATTCTAATAAATAGAAGAAATAGACAAGTTTGTGTGCTGCTAACTTGCAATGTGGGGACTATTTCCACTGAATCATAGAATCCCTACAGTGCAGAAAGAGGCAGTTGGCCCATCGAGTCTGCACCAACCACAATCCCACCCAGGCCCTACCCCCATATCTCTGTATATTTACCTGCTAATCCCTCTAACCTGCACATCTCAGGACACTAAAGGGTAATTTTAACAAGGCCAATTAACTTCCAACTGTGGGAGGAAACCAGACCCATGGAGGAAAGCCATGCAGACACGAGAATGTGCAAACTCTACACAGACAGTGATCCAAGCTGGGAATCGAACCCAGATCCCTGGAGCTGTGAAGCAGCAGTGCTCACTACTCTGCTATGATGCTGCCCACCGGAGCAGTGAATGCTACAAAAAAAACTTAAACAATTTTAAAATATAAGGCATTTTGCTGAGAAGAAAATTATATGTAATAGGGAATTGTCAATAATAAGAAATTAAAGATTGATAATTGTTGCTCAGGGAGGAAAGAGTTAGCAATATTTTTATGCAAAGTTATTGAAAGATAGAATGCTTTGACACAAGGAGTAGTTGAGACAGAACATTGCATCTGTCAAGGAAAATATGGATAGATATTTGGAATAGGTGATAATAAAGAGCAATGGGGAGAAAGTGTCAGTTGGAATTAGTTTGGATTTCTCCAGCAAAGAGCCGGCATTGAAAGAATCAACCAAATGCCACTTTGTGCACTGGAAGCGCTTTTGTTCTATTTGGCAAAAGGAGGAAATAGTCGAGGAGCAGCAATAGCAGCCACATGGAACAAAGTTACCAGTATTTGAAAAGCTCAGCTACATATATGTTATCAGACTCGCACTATGTTACTGGATTGTGATTTAAAATCTACTGTAGAAATTTGAGAGTATCCATTTGGTAAATTGAGTAATTGGACAGGAATGAGAAAATCATGATGCATTTGTTATTTAAAAAAAAGGCTAGTACTTCATGGCTGGGAACTGTCCACTTTTGCACTCTCTGGCCTAATCATGACTCCAGTCCTAGTCTGCATGATTAGCTCTTAATGTCTTACGGGGAAATAAGACTAAACTATAAGTAGTGTCTTTCTGGAGTCACTGTCCTTAAACAAGTACTTTTTTAAGGAAACACTGTCTTTCTGACCCTTTATGACACGTTGGCCTCGATTAAAAATGCCTCCACTGATTGTCGAGGTTGTTGTTAAACATTTAAAACTTGAGAATGTGCTCCTATATTGCTGTCAATGTGTCCATTGCTGTTCTTATCACAGTAGATTATATGTTGTGGGAGTATCATGCTATTAGGAAATGAAGCACTTGATCAGCAAGCTTAAATCGACCTCCTGGTCTGTTGGTAGTGAAAGCAGGAAATATCTTTTACATTGCTCCTTGTGAACCAGAAGTGATCTTTTGGTCTCCCATCTGCTAATCATAGTACCTCCACTCCTCCCAAACCATCTACAATCGCTTACCCTGCCCATCTCTGCCCCTGAGCCCCCAGTCTTTCATTATCTATTTTTGAATGGCTGTGGTCCACTTTCATGATCTTCCACTGTGTCCTTCCGCTGCTGGTTTTTTAGACTCAACAGCCTGTAGTTTGGTTCCCCCTATACCGCTCTGATGGAAAGAGGAAGAAAAAGTGAAATTCAACACAACTTTTACATCTCTGAACTTGCTATGTTTTTTTTCTGTGATATTGCTCTCCACACCCCACCCCTACTCCAAAATATCATGAGTTTGCTTTTGGGAAAATAATAGTGTGTTAGCAGTAAGGGGTTAATAATACAATTAATTTCTGTCCTCTTGCAATGATTTTAATTGACTTGATTATAGTGTACCTTTTAGTCATTAGATCTCTTCCTCCTCATTTGACAGATGAGTAAATGAGGATTGTAACTTCAAATGAAAAATTGGGTTTTACAGCCAGGTGATAGCTTTACTGTTGGCTCAAATTACACCATTCATTTTGTACAGTGATGTTTTCTACTTAAGGAGAGACTCAGAGGGACTGATTAAAGGTAATTGGAGCATGGTAAAAAGCAGAGAAGTGTCACTTAATGGATGTGGTTCATTTAATTGTAGACTACTTGGAACACCCAAGAAATGCTTAGATTCACACTCTGGTAACTGACAAGCACAGCTTTAATTGGTCTTTGGAATGGCTGTAATTAACCTGATTGCTGTGAGTAAGGAGCTGTATTTTACTTGTATTGGGAGCAGTTGGCACAAAATTGCTTTTAAAACTGCCTTCGTTGCATGATTTTTAAACTGAGTTTAAACAAATGAGTTAAAAGAATTTTCTTTGGGCAAGTAACACAGACCTAGAGAAGAAACAAATTTATGAAATTTCTTTTGGTGCAAAACTCATTATCTCGCTATTCAAAGTGAATGTGAAATCCTCCAGTGTCCCTGATAGGAAATACTTTGGAACCTTGTGATTTGTGTCTGACTTCTATCAGAAATATTGTTATGCTATTGTGTAACACTAATACGTGTAGCTGATGTTGCTGTAAGTCCAGTAGCTTTTCAAAATTATATTTGTTCGTTGGATTTGAGTATTGCTGACATCTGCATTTATTACTCATTCCTAATAATCTTTTTGCAGATGGTGGTGAGTCATAACGAACTGCTGTCGTGCATGTTACACCCACAAAACTGTTCAGACGGAAGTTCCAGGTCACTGAATATTTACAGTGCAGAAGGAGGCCATTTGGCCCATCAAATCTGTACGGGCTGCCTGAATCTCCCTTCTACCTAGTCCCACTTCCCTCTTTATTCCCTTGCGTGTTTGTTTTTTCAGATAGTAATCCAATTCGGTTTTGAACATTTGCCCTCACAACTTGGTTCCAGGCTTTCAACCACTGACTGGGTGAAAATATTTTTAATACATTACTTCAACTCTTTTTGTCCATTATTTTGAATTTGTGCCCTCTAATTCTTGATGTATCTTTTGAGGGAACAGCTTCTCATTATTTACCCTATCCATACCCTTTGAGATCCTGAATACTTCTATCAACTCTCTTCTCAGCATTTTTTCCAAAGAAAACAGTACTGACTCTTCCAATCTATTCTCACAATTACACTCCTTTATATGTAGAATAATTCCTATGAAACTCATCTGTATCCTTCCAATGCAGTCATATCCTTCTGCAAGTACGGCACCCAGAACTGGATATCATTCAGTGCCTTTATTCATTTCTTGATATTTTGCACATGTGATAGTCAGAAGAACAAGTATGTGCTCAATTTGTGAAGATGTGTAAAGATAATAAAAATAGGGTTATTATGTGAGGTGATTTCAACTTTACCAACATTAATGGGGCTATACATAGTGTTAAGGGCTTGGATGGAGTAGATTTCTTGAACTGTGTACAGGAGAACGTTTTAGATCAATATGTAGACAGTTCATCACGGGAAAGAGCCATGCTAGATCTCATTCTAGGGAATGAAACCAGATAGGTTGCTGTAGTAATGGTGGGGGAGCATTTTAGTGATAGCTATCACAACATGGTACAATTTAAGCTTATTGTAGACAAGGAAATAGACAAACTGCAAAAAAAAGAGTTTTGGATTGGGGCAAGAGTGGATTTTATTAAAATCAGACAGGATCTAGCCAAGTTAGACAACTAACTGGAAAATCTATAGAGGAGCATTGCGGGGTGTTCAGAAGGGAAATGGGGAGGATGCAAAGCCAACATGTTACCTCTTGGGTGATAGGTAGGAATAACAAGCCCAGAAAATCATGAATGGCCAGAGATATTCAGGATACAATGAGAAGGAAAAGAAAGACTTTTAAATAGCACAAGTGGAGAAAATCAATGGAGGCATCAGTGAGGCGTAGAAAGTGCAGGGTGGAGCTTACGAAAGCAATTAGGAAAGCAAAGAAGGGATATGAGAAAGCTCTGGAAAGAAAATCCCAAGATATTCTGTAAGTATATCAATGGGAAGAGTATAGCCAGGAAGAGAGAAGGGCCCACTAGGGACCAAGAGAGCAATCTGTGAATGGAGTCAGAGGATATTGATAGAGTGTTGAATGAATGCTTCACATATATCTTCATCCAAGAGAATTATAGAATCCCACAGAGCAGAAAGAGGCCGTTCGGCCCATCGAGTCTGCACTGAACACAATCCCACCCAAGCCCTACCCCCACATCCCTCCATATTTTACCCAATAATCCCTCTAACCTACACATCTCAGGACAACTAAGGGGCAATTTTTTTTTACCATGGCCAATCAACCTAATCTGCACATCTTTGGACTGTGGGAGGAAACTGGAGGAAACCTACGCAGACATGAGGAGAATATGCTAATTCACACAGGCAGTGACCCAAGCCATGATCAAACCCAGGTCCCTGGAGCTGTGAAGCAACAGTGTTAACCACTGTGCTGTCATGCTGCCCCAAGAATGTAGGTGATGGTATGGAATTCTTGGGCAAATTGACAAAAGGAAAGACAAGGTATTGGAAGTGTAGGCAGCCTTAAAAGTGGTGATATCTCCAGGTCCAGATGACTTCTGTCGGAGACGAGGAAGGAGACGCAGGGGCTCTGACCCAAATTTTCAATTCCTGTCAAGCCATGGGGGAGGTGCCAGATGATTGGAGAACAGCTAATGTGGTTCCACTATTTAGGAGGGGTTAAAAAAAAAGAGGACAGGGAAAAGTCAAAAATGGAGATCCCAATGCAAGAAGAGGACAAGTAATAGGACGTGTGCCTCAAAGTATTATCTATAGTATAGAAGAATGCCATGACACACAAAAGGTTGGGAACCACTGGTGCACAATAGTGTATGGTGGCACAGTGATTATCACTACTGCCTCAGAATGCTGAGATCCCAGGTTCAATTCCGGCCTTGACTGACTGCGAATTTTTCATGTTCTCCCTGTGCAGATGTGGGTTTCCTTCTGGGTAGTCCAGTTTCTTCCCACAGGTGACTGTTTCTTCAGGTCGATGTAGCTGTTACTAAGTGGCACTATAAGGTTCATGGTGGGGGATATAGGAGGGATGTTCGAGGTAAATTCTTCACTGAGTGTGCTTGGGATATGGAATACACTGCCTCCTATTATAGTGGAGTTGGACACTTTAGGAACTTTCAAGCGTTATTGGATAGGCACATGGAGCACATCAGAATGATAGGGAGTGGGATAGCTTGATCTTGGGTTTGGACGTAGCTCGGCACAACATTGAGGGCCGAAGGGCTCGTACTGTGCTGTGTTTCTATGTGAGGTGGATTAGCCATGCTGAATTGCCCCTTAGTGTGTTTTCACCAATGCCAGGTGCAGTTGTAGCAAGATACTTTCACTTTTATACTCCTATCGCCTTGCGATAAAGCCAACATACCATTTGCCTTCCAAATTAGTTTCTGTGCCTGCGTGCTAACTTTTTGTGATTCATGTACAAGGCCAAATAATCTGCTTTTCTGTCCTGTCCATTAAATTGGACAACTTTACATTTTCCCATATCTGCTAATTTTTTGTCCAACTGCCTTTGCAGAATAATTTTATCCTCCACACAACTGGCTTTCTCGCCTATCAGCAGCAAATTTGGTTACGATACAGTCAGTTCCTTTGTCCAAATTATTAGGATAGATTATAAATTATTGAGGCCTCAGCACCCCACTTGTTGCAGTTTGCCTTTCTGAAAATGACCTATTTATCCAGACATTGTTTCTGTTAATTAGCCAGTCCTCTGTCCATGCTGATATGTCACCCAAAACACTATAAGCTCTTATCTTGTGTAGTAATCTTTAATGTGACACCTCATTGAATACTTTTTTGGAAATCTAATACACTATCTCTATTGGTTTCCGTTATCCATCCAACTTACTACATCATTCAGTCTTTGGGATGAGGCATGGCCTCATCTGCCAGATCAGATGGACATAAAAGATTCCATAACAGTATTTAAAGAATAGTAGTAGCATCCTCCTACATGACATGATATTTATTCCTTAACCAATATTATGTCGCTAATAGCGTAGCTTTCTCTGTGTCAATTGACAGCTGTGTTTCCAACATTGTAACCGTGATTGCACTTTAAAAATACGTTATTGCGTGTGGAGCACTCTGAATGAAAAATAGTTGTTGTCTTTATCTAAGCATTCAATTAGCAATCCTGGATTATAGCACTTGGCCTCAGAGCAAACAAGATACTTGACCTATAAAGCTGTTTAACATACTAATCCATTTTCATGCCTGAATCAGTGAGCAACATGTGGAGTTGAGCCCCACAGTTGAAGAAAATACCAGGTTCAAATGCCTGTCTGCCCCAAAATACCTGATCACAATCAAACCACAGTGGAGTTGCTATATTTAACTTCACCAGGTCAGAAAAAGGAAGCTTTTTTTTTATCACTATCCAATGGCCCCTGAGTATGGCAGACCTTTTAGAGGTTGGATTTGGCTGCAATGCTTCTACTGTTGAATCTGGTGGTCGCTGCTAAGACCCATGCATGAGAGCGGTAGCAGATGACTTTTGGCATTTATGCAATTTTATGTGGAGTATGTTATCTGCAGTAAAGTTTGGGAGAAAATTGTAAGGAGGTCATCCCTTTAACAAATAAAATGATATTGTCAATAATTTATAGTGCACTATTTGACATTTCAGCTGGTAAGAAGGTGAATAGTTGCATACTTTTATCAAAAGTGAGCTTCAGTGATGTGTTCGTTACCATAGAAACAGTGCTTATAAGGATTGGTCTTTTGTACATCATTCAGTGAGCTTTTGTGCATCTGGAAAATGAATAATTTCCTGTGCTGAGTCTTTGGTGGAATTGTTCTTGGTTTGTTTGCTTTGACAATACTTTTTCCTTCCTGTATAAATAAATAACTCTCACTGATGTGACATTTTGTTGAACTATACATGAGCAAGGCGAAGAGTAAGTGCAAGTTGGCAGACAAGTGCATTTGGCCACGCAAATCACTTGGACAAGCTACTAGAGATCAAGTTTTCCTTGATTAAATATCGAGGTTTTTAGAAAGTCAGTAGTGCCCGGCCACACTGGATTAAAGAGAGCAATGCTGTTTTTTTGATATGTTTTAAATAGGTGTTGATTTTAAAAGTATTTAAAATTGAGGGTCGTGGTGTCAATGCACGATACACTTCTGCACTTCCTCAGGGCAGGGGGAGTGGGGGCTGGTTAAACGAGATTGATTGACAGTTTTGTGGACCATCTTTACTCGGTCTGCAAACATGGCCCCAATCTTCCTGTTGTTTGCCATTTTAACTGTCTATCCTGTTCTCATGCCCACATGCCCATCTCTGGCCTGCTGCAATGTTCCAGTGAAGTCTAATGCACACCTCATCTTTCAGTTAGATACTTTAGCGCTTTCTGTATTCAATATTGAGTTCAATAACATCACAATGTCAAATCCCTCTTCCATTTTACTCCTTTTAATCCAAAAATGTTTTTGTCCCCACTGCAAACCTCCCCTCCACTTCCCATGATGCCATCTGTCACTTACTATTGTTTTCACGCATCACTGACCTTTGTTCTGCCACTAACACATTCTGACACCTTGCATTTATGCTATTATAAACAATTTCTTTAGTCCTTAACACTGCTAACTCTTCCAAAACATGTTTTTCCAGTCTCTCGTAGCTTCCATCTATCTTAGACCGCCTTCTTCACTGTATTCCCTTTGAAACAAAATGAAATCCATCACATCTCCTACTCCTTAGCTGTGAGGAAGAGCCAAATGAGCTTGAAACATTAAACTTCCTCTCTCTACAGATGCTGCTAGACCTGCTGAATTTTTCCAGTATTCTGTTTTTATTTCAGATTTCCAAGCATTTGCAGTATTTCGCTTTAATTTATCTCAATTTTATTGTTGAAATTCCTTTGTGGCTGTATACATCCCCATCTGTGTAACTTCTCCAGCCTGGGAATAACCCCTCTGGACTTTTCATTGTTTATTTTTAGCATCTTTAGCACATTATGCATCTTTTCTCCCTAGACCATTCCCCCTGCTACTGTGCTCTGAAACTCCTTGCTTCCACTATCCTTTGCCCCTTTTAAAAATCTTCCTTTGTATCCTAACAATTCCCTGTTTGATTCAGTTGTTAATTGTACAAATTTATGTTAAGTGTGTTGAGGTGGAGGGTGCTTCTTGGATAGTTATTGTGCATTTGCAAAGAGATGCTACATTGGTTTTGGTTTATAGAGTTAGGAACAAAACTTTTCTAACGACTGGCTTTGTAAATAAATCTTAACATTGTACTAAGACTGACTTTTGGTCTCCAGTACCAACTGGTTTCTGGAAGTTTTAACATTGGTGTCCATTTTTTCTGATTCTACCTTGAGACATTTGCTGTGTTAAATACTTGATATAATTGTCAGCTTCAGTTGACCACGGATGTTTCCTAGATGACCACTTCCTATTTATCATTCTCTCCTTCCCCCACTCCAAATGAACCACTGACAGCTACTTTAAAGGTTAACGAAACCCAAGTGGCAAAGTGACTCCTTTTATTGTGTTACTAATCTCTTATCCATTCAGTTCTGTTGATCTTTCTTCAGAAGTTCTGTCTTTCACTGATGCACTCTATGGACTTGCAGTTATTGTGTTAAATAAAGGTCAAGTGCTGTGAAAGAATACTTTTGCAGACTGGTTGAAATCATTTTGGATGTGTTGCCTCAGTGAGATTCACCCAGGATGAAGAGATATGCGGATTCTTGCATATCTGAATGAAAGAGTTGTCAGATAGTCATCTACTGTACATTTTTTCCAGCTGGAGTAAGTTTTCTCCACATTGTGTCTGATCTTGAAAAGCAATCAGTCTATTTTGGAAGTTGCTTTAAATTGTGCTTTACAAACAGAGTACTGTGTATGGAAAATATTCACCTGTCCTTCTTCCCACCCCACCAATTCCATATCAAATATTGTACTTGACATTTATATGACATTTAATCTGTTTTGTGTATTTTAAAATAAACTTCAACAAATAAACTTCATATTAAAGACATTTCAAATGCAAATCAAGTTTTTGAAATATTTTACAATAGCTTAAAAAGCATTGACCTGGAAGATGACCTCACAGAAAAAACTAGCCACGTTTCTCCAAGTCAAATTAAGATCACAGCTAAGTGTACCCTTGAGGAGCTTTTTCAAAATAATTAGGTATTTTTAGATGCAACGGCATTAGTAATCATCTTTTAACATTTTTTCAAAGAATGAAATGTTTAGTTTATTAAAACTGAATTTTATATAGTTTTTGTGAAAGTAATTTTTCATTATTTGTAAAGTCAGATTCATCACAGTTGCTGAATGGCTACACCTTTGGTCAACCCATGAAATAAGTGGGATTACGCCAAACTCAAATTTAGGGTCAAGCCTATGTAGGCCGTGTTCTCAGCACCTTGCTATGAATCATGAGCGATGTGCAGCTACAGGAACAAAAACTTGACTATTTCTAGCTTTGTTGTGGCAGGGCAAAATCACGAATGCAGCAGTCCCCTCAAAGGCAAAAACAACAATTTATAATGTCATTTGGAAACTTCATGTGTGCTGCTCTTATGGCAGAACATACTATCATGAATTGGTCTTCATAGCCATCAGCAAAGGTGCACATAACATAAGAAATAGGAGCAGGAGTAGGCCATCTAGCTCCTTGAGCCAGCCCCATCAATCAATAAGATCATGGCTGATCTGGTAGTGGTTCGGTTCCACTTACCCACCTGCTCCTCATAACCTTTAATTCCCTAATTGGTCAAAAATCTATCTACCTGTGACTTAAACACATTTAATGAGGTAGCCTCCACTGTTTCATTGAGCAGAGAATTCCAAAGATTGACTACACTCTGGGAGAAGAAGTTCCTCCTCAACTCTGTTCTAAAATGTTATTTTGAGGCTGTGCCTGCTAGTTCTTGTTTCCATTGTAAGTGGAAATAATCTCTCTGCTTCTACCTGTCTAGCCTCTTCATTATCTTATATGTCTCTATAAGATCTCCCCTCAGCCTCTAAACTTCTTTGAGTATAGGACCAGTCTACTCAATTTCTCCTCATAAGCTAACCCCCTCAGCTCTGGAATCAACTTGGTGAACCTTCTGTGCACTGTCTCCAAAGCCAATATATCCTTTTTCAAATATGGAGACCAAAATTGCACACAGTACTCTCGGTGTGGTCTCACCAGTACTTTGTACAATTGCAGCAAGACTTCCCTGCTTTTATATTCCATCTCTCTTGTGATCAAGCCAACATTCCATTTGCCTTCTTGATCACCTGCTGCACCTGCAAACTGAGTTTTTGTGATTCATGCACAAGGATTCCCAGGTCCCTCTGCTCAGTAATATGTTGTAATTTTTCACCATTTAAGTAGTAGTCCATTTTACTATTATTCCTTCCGGTGTGAGGTTATCCACTTTTGCCAATGTTATACTCCATCTACCAGATCCTTGCCCACTCACTTAGCCTTTCCAAATAAATCTCTCTGCAGACTTTTTGTGTCCTCCACGCAATTTGCTTTCCCACTCATCTTTATGTCATCAGCAAACTTTGTCACCCTACACTTGGTCCCCTCCTTCAGATCGTCTATGTATGTGGTAAAGAGTTGAGGCCCCAGCACCGATCCCTGTGGCATGCCAGTAGTCACCAACTGCTAACCGGAAAAGCATTCATTTATTCCAACTCTCTGCTTTCTACAAAGAGCAAAACAGCAAGGGAAACAGGCTCTTCGGCCCAATGAGCCCGTGCCGCCTCCTGTTAAATAGCTAACACTTTATCCCCAAGTCCATGTACCTTAATCTTATGCAGCAATCTTTTGTGAGGCACCTTATCGAATGTACCAAGCGAAGACACCATACCAAAATAGATTGCTTGCTGTATGTCCATCACCACTTGTAAATAGAAGAATGTCAACATACTCACAGATAGTGAATGAGACATACTTCATAAAATGTCTAATTTTTTTGTGGCAAATCCATTTTCAGCTGATATAATGAAACTGCATCAGTCGACCAAAGTTAAGTATATCCATGCAGGGAAGAAAAACAATTTCTCTTCTAAAGTACATATAAGAGATTTTATGTTTGTGAATATGTAACTAATTTTGAATGGAATTTACGTCAGGTTGTTTGTATTGACTTGATTATTGTCAAATGTAATAGCATACAGTGAAAAGTATTGTTTCTTGCCTGCTATGTAGACAAAGCAAAGAATTCGTAGAGAAGGGAAGGAGATTGTAGTGTTACAGTCATAGCTAGGGTGTAGAGAAAGGTCAACTTAATGGAAGGTCAGTCCATTCAAAAGTCTGATTGCAGCAGGGAAGAAGCTCTTCAATCGGTTGGTATGTGACTTCAGACTTTTGTATCTTTTTCCTCAAAGGAAGAAGGCGAAAGAGAGAATGGGATGCGTGGGGCCCTTAATTATGCTAGCGGCTTTGGCACGGCAGCAGCAAGTGTGGACAGAGTCAGTGGATGGGAGGCTGGTTTGTGTGATGGATTGGGCTACGTTCATGACCTTTTGTAGTTTCTTGTGGCCTTGGGCAGAGCAGGTGCCATACTAAGCTGTGATACAATCAGAAAGAATGCTTTCTATGGTGAATCTATAAAAGTTGGTGAGAGTCATAACTGGCATGCCAGATTTTTTTAATCTTTTGAGGAAATAGAGGTGTTGGTGGGCTTTCTTAACTATAATATTGGCATGGGGGATCAGGGCAGGTTATTGGTGATCTGGACATCTAAAAACTTGAAGCTTTCAATCATTTCTACTTCGTCCCCGTTGATGTAGTGCATGTTCTTGCTATGCTTCATGAAGTCGATGACAATCTTCTTCGTTTTGTTGATATTGAGGGAGAGATTATTCTGTTGCACCAATTCACCAGATTCTCTGAATCATTCCTGTACTCTGTCTCGTTATTGTTTGAGATCCGACCCACTACAGTGATGTCATCATCAAACTTAAAAAGCAAGTTGGAGGAGAATTTGGATGTACAGCCTTGTGTGTATAAGGAGTATAGTAGAGGGCTGAGAACGTAGCCTTATGGGGCATTGGTGTTGAGGATGATCGTGGAGGAGATGTTGTGGCTTACCCTTACTGATTGTGGTCTGTGAGTTAGGAATATCAGGATCTAGTCACAGAGGCAGGAGCTAAGGCTCAGGCCACAGAGCTTGGAAATGAATTTCGTAGGAATAATGGTGTTAAAGGCTGAGCTGTAGTCAATAAATAGGAGTCCGACATAGGTGTCTTTGTTATCTAGATGTTCCAGGGTTGAGTGCAGGGTAAGGAAGATGGCATCTGCTCTGGACCTGTTGCAGCGATAGACAAACTGTAGTGGATCCAGGCAGTCCCAAGAGGCTGGAATTAATTTGTGCCATGACTAGCCTTTTGAAGCACTTCATAATGAAGACTGTTAGATCCACCAGATGATACTCAGTAACGCACACTGCTTGGCTTTTCTTTGGTACTGGGATGATGGTCATCTTCTTGAAGAAGATAGGGATCTCAGATTGTTGTAAAGAGAGGTTGAAGATGTTTGCAAATACCCATGCCAGATGATCCACATGGGATCTGAATGGTCATCGGGATACCCTATCCAGGCCAGTCACTTTCCACAGGTTGACCTTCGAGAAGGTTGCTCTGACATCTGCAATGGCGAACTTCCTAACTATCTTTGAGAAGATGACACTGAGCTGCCTTCTCAAACTGCTGCGTGCATCACAAATGATTAGTATTCAGGTATAGCAAATAATTAGGAAGGCAATGGAATGTTGTTGTTTATTGCAAGAGGAACAGAGTATAAAAGTAGGGATGTTTTGTTACAGTTGGTGAAACCACAAATGGGGTTACTGTGTACGTTCTTGTTCTTTTTTAAGACAGCATGTAAATGTGCTAGAAGCAGTTCAGTAAGACCGCTTTTGATTGACAACTGAGATGGAAGGGATTATATCAGTGGACAGGCTGAGTGTCTATCTGTTGGAGTTTGGAAGATTAATCGATCTTAATGAACCACACAAGATCCTGACAGGAACTGACAGAATGGACGCTGAAAGGATGTTTTCTCTTGTGGGAGATAGACACGGTTTAAAAATAAGAGGTCTCCTATTTAAATGGTGAGAAGAAGACTTTTTTTCCCCTGAGGTTTGGGACTCTTTGGAACTCTTCCCCAGAATATGGTGGAGGTAGGATAATTGAATATTTGAAGAAGAGGTAAGTTCTTGTCTAACAAGAGAATCAAAGGTTATCATGAGTAGGGGGAATAGGGATTTGAAGCCACAATCAGATCAGCTGTGATCTTGTTGCATGGTGGAACAGGCTGAAGGGGCTGAATGGCCTCCTAATTTATGTGTTCATATTCTCAAGCATTTAGAAGAATGAGAAGTAATCTATCATAATGTACACAATTTTCACAAGGTAGAATTTCTACCTTGGTAGATGTGGATTGCTCATTTACCTTGGCTGGTGAGTTTAGAACCAGAAAACAATAATAAGAATAAGAATCAGAATAAGAGGCAGGCCCTTTAAGGCTGAGATGAAGGTAAATTTCTTCAATCAAGGTTGTGAATCTTTGGAATTCTTTACCCTGGAAGGCGGTGGGAGTTGAATCATTGAACATGCTCAAGATGAGGAGCAATAGATTTCTAATACTAATGACATCAAGGGACAATAGGATAGTATGGAGAAATGGCATTGAGGTAGATGATCAGTCGTGATCTAATTGAATGAGTAAGCTTGAAAGGTCAAATTGCTTTCTCCTGTTCCTATGTTCCTTCTTTACGTTTACATCGTAACATCTGTTGCATATGTTCTAGAGGGAGGCTTTACTTAGGAATTGTCACAGTTGGCAATATAAAATATCCATCAAAATTATGAAATTATGGCAGGAAAGGAGACTTTAGTAAGTGAGCACAGGGTGCTGTGCAAAAGGAGTAGCACAGCACAAAAATTAATCTCAACAATTGGAGGGAAAATTGAGGAAAATCATGAGTGCTTATGTTTTTTTCAAGTATGTGAAAGAACTAGGTCATTCTTAATGTCTGAAATCTGCGTGGAGTCACACAATCAATATTGTAATTATTACAAAACAATCAGGACTTTGTTCAGCCAAGATATAAATCAGCATTTATATATTTGGATTTCATTCTGCTAGACTCGTCTGAATTTTTTAAAATTTGTTTTGAGATACAGACAGTGACAGTTATTGCCCAGCTCTCGAGAAGCTGTTCATAGGCTTTTCCTTTGAAATGTTGTGATCCTTGTGCCACACTTCTGTGAGGTGTAGGATTCCAAATTTAACCTTCACGACCATACAAGAACCATAATTAATGTCCAAGTATTTAGCATATCATTACTTAGAACTTACAAGCTAAACTATTGATGAATTATTCTGTTTACCTGAAATGTATTACAATGTGCTTAATACAGCCTACAAGATTCAGATCCAGAAGTTGGGGACTCTCAAAAGTTGCATTTGGGTAATATTAAGGTTTAAACAACTAAAAATGCAAGTGCTTATTATAACCACTCATAAAGGTCCTGCCACTAGTCCAAGAAGGCTTGCAGTAATATCTGGAGTCAAGTAGGAAAAATTGGAATGCCAAGTAACATTTCCATTTTTTCAAGTCTGATCAATGAACTAAGCAAGTTCAGGTACACCGTTATTCTAGTCAACTAATATTTATTACAAGCCCATCTGCTCCCACAGCTACCTCATTTATACCTCCTCAGACCCTGCTTCTGGTAAGAATTTCATTCTCTCTGTCTCTCCACCTGCATCACATCTGTTCTGACCATGTTACCTTCCACAATGGCACTCCCGATATGTGTCTCTTTTTTCTCAACTGAGGTTTCCACACTTCCTTTTCCACTCCCTTCTCCACTGCGGTTGACAGGTCCCTCAATTGTGTGCATCCTATCTTCTGCGCATCTCCCCTTACCTCTTCTTCTCCCAGCCAGAATCAAATTTCCCCTTGTCCTCATATTTTATTCAGTAGCTTCCACATCAGAGTATCATGCTCCATTTCCAACGTGGTGCCACCACCAAACACATCTTCCCCTCCCCATCAGCATTGAGGATGTTCCCCCCATGACATTCTGGTCCACTCCTTTATCACCCTAGCACCTCATCCCCTTCCCACCACACCTTCTCATGCAATTGCAAGAGGTGCAATACCTGCCCTTTTATTTCTTCCATCTCCAATATCCAAGGTCCCAAACACTCTTCTATATAAAGGAGCGATTTATTGGCAAATAGTACACCTCTTTTAACTCAGACTTTGCCATTTGCCCTTCACAATGTAATTTGCTTTACACTGGGGATACCAAATGCAGACTGTGTGATCACTTTGCAGATCTCCTTTGTTCAGCCCATAAACGTGACCCCGACCTTCTGGTTTCGTCATTCCAATGGACCATTTTGCTCTCATGCCCACATTTCTTCCCTCATCCTGCTGCAACGTCCCATTGAAGCCCGCACAGCTGGAGGGACAGCATCTCATCTGCCAGTTCAGTATTTTACAGCCTTCTGGACTCAATATCAGTAAATACAGACCATTTGGTTTGTTTTTGGACACACTGACCTTTATTCTGCTATTAACACCAGCTTTTGATCAATGCTTTGTTCCTTTATTACTCAATTTCCACTCTCTTTGCCTCTTGTTCCATGACATCTCTAATTTAGAGTAGATATGGAGAGGATGTTTCCAATAGTAGGAAAAACTAGAACCAGAGGACACAACCTCAGGCTAAAGGGATGATTCTTTAAAACAGATATGAGGAGGAATTTCTTCAGCCAGAAAGTGGTCAATCTGTGGTACTGTTTGCTGCAGAAGACTGTGGAGGCAGGTCATTGGGGGTCCTTAACTCAGATAGGTTCTTGATTAATAAGGGGAGCAGGGATTATGGGGAAAAGGCACGAGAATGGGGATCAGAAAAATATCAGCCATGATTGAATGATGGAACAGATGCGATGGGCCGAGGGGCCTACTCCAGCTTCTATGTCTTATGGTTTTATTTAATATCCCCCACATGCTAACCTGTTTTACAGTTTCGGGATAAGCAAGGCCATAAAATCACGCCCCACGTTTCAGAAATATTTGTTTTTGCCATATTTAATTTCATTTGATTCAGGCAACAGATATATTTTAAAAGCTGTAAAATACAATTGTAAAATGAAAAGGTTAATTTTTTTGGCACCCTGACTATCCAAATGATTCACCTGAGTTAATATTATCCCACTAATTGATAAGATCCATAATAACATTGTTGCTGAGTTTTCCTTATGGCCTTATCACTTTTCACTACTGCTAATGAGTGTGTTTTTTGCTTTGCAACAACTTACTGCATTATAAAATTGATACATTTGCAGATTGTTGAAGTGTGATTAGTTTTTATTGAAACAATTTAGATGCATAATTTTAATGCAAAAATAATACAAGTTTGAAGTAAAAACAGCCTTGTAAAACTAGCTGGTAGGCTATAAAGTCTCAAAGAAGCTAAATTGGTCCAATTTTCAGCATAATCCTGCCCCAGCAATATTAGAATTTAAACTATGTGCTAGGGAATTAAAATTTTCAAAGTGAGTGGTAAGTGAATTAGTGGAATATTAACATTTAGAAAATCCTAGGCTTAATTAAAATGAGCAGTTTAAATAAAGATTCAGAAAGAAGGAATTTTTTTTATTGGATCGTGGGTGGACAGCTGAGGCTTGTTTCTTGCAATTCTTGTGTGATGTGGGAACTTCAGGCCACTTCATGTATCTTAGCACCATGTATGTAGGCAACAGCATCCCCAGCTACTTGAGCTCAAGTTCAGGATACCCAAGCTTGAGGCACTGTGGAACATCAGGGATGATGAGGGTTTCCTGGATTGTATGTTCCAGGAGTTGATCATCTCATTGACACATCAAGATAGCAAGTAGATGACTATCCAGAAGGGTAACAAGAAGTAGAAGTGTATGCCGCTTTAAAACCTGGTACCTCAGTATTGTAAACAGTTCAGAGTCTTGAAGAATTGTAGTCCAGATTATGGCACCAATGGGTAAGGGACTGCACTGGAAGAAACAGCAAAGAATAAAAGTGCACTTGTTAGTGGAGGTTCCTTAGTTAAGATGGACATTTCTGTAGGCATGAGTCCCACACAATGTGCTGTTTGAAAAGTAGGAGTTTGAAATTAGTAATGTCCAGAGTGGTGCTGATTGCCATCTGCTGTTAGAAGTAGAAATAGAAAGGGAGGATTATTACGTTGCTTGGGATTGTGCAAGAGGGATAGCTTCAGATTCTTAGCTTTGGGACCAGTTCAGGACAGGAAACACCTATTCATAAGAGACAGGTTGCACCTCAAAACACTAGAATCGTTTTTGTTACTGGAAAGTTTACTAGTCTGGCTGGGGAGGTTTAAACTAAATTGACAGGGGGATGGGCACCAGCATATAGAAGTTGAATAGAGGATTAAAGTGCATAAAGGAATGAGAGTATTGAGTAGTCCTAGAGAAATAAGTAGTGTCATATTACATAGGATCAAACAAAGAAACACTACAAGGACCAGGTTTAGAATCCATCTGTGTATGCACAAAGTGTGGTAAGTCAGATCGGTGAGTTCCAAGCACAGTTTTTCATGTGGGAATGTAATGTAATGGCAATAACAGAAATGTGGCTTAAAATACTAAAACCAAGTGCTTAATATTCAGGGATGCAGTGTTTAGAAAGATAAGGGAAAAGGGGAACTGGGGTAGCAGTACTGAGTAATGTTGGAATGAAAGGATGTCTTTGAAAGATCGAAGACAGAATCCATTTGGATAGAGTTGACAAGCAAAAATATAATCTCACTACCGGGGGTAGTCTGTAAGTTTCCAAATACTGAGAAATTGATGAATAAATTTCTATTCAAGCACAGGTAAAAAAGTGGCGGTCAGGGTCATTAATTACTCAAATATCAATTGGGATATTACTTTAGAAATAAGCAGAGAACTCAGTAAGCAGTTAGAGAGCTTTGATTTAGTTAAGGATAGACAACATGAATTTGTCAAAGCAGATTGTGCTTGACTAATTGAATTATGTGATGAATAGTGAAGGTTGATGAACAATTGCAATGGATGTTGTATATGCATCTTCAGCATTTGGGAACGTACTTCATCAAAGGTTGATTAATAAAGTCAAGACTTATTGAATAAGGCCAGTATCAGCTTGATTAAAAAAATTGACTTAGAAAAAGATAGGAAAAATAAATAAAATGCCTTTTTTTTTCTGTTTTTTCAGACTGGGTCAGTGCTTATTTCACAGCTTTTTTTGAAAAAATTTCAAAAATTGCTAATGATACCAAACTTGAAGGTGTAGTAGACCATAGGATCATACCAAGCAACTGCAATATAGCATTAATAGACTAACTGGGTATACAAGTCAATGGGATTTAACATATAAAAGTGTTAGGTGATACGTTTTGGCAGAAGACACAGGGAGAGGCAATATACACTAATGGCACAGTTCTAAAGAGTATTCAGGGACAGAGGGACATTGAGGTCAATGTGCACAGATTCTTAAGGCAGCAGGACATATTGAGAGAAGATTTACTGAAGCAAATGGAAACTTGGGCTTTCTAAATATAGATATTGAGTACAAAATGGGGAAGTTGTGCTGAATTTGCTGGTTAGGTCAGAACTAGAGTATTGTGTCCAGTTCTGGTCACCACACTTGAGGAAGAATAGAATAATTCCCTACAAATGCAGAAGGAGACCATTTGACCCATAAATTCTGCAGTGACTCTTCAATAGGAACATTTCAACCAGACCATTCGTTGGTTTGGAGATGATGGGCAAAAGCTGTTTTTCCATTAGCTGCCTCAAGAACTAGGGTACCCTGATCTAAGATAAAAGGAAAATATTGCAGGTGCTGGAATCTGGAAAAAGAAATAGAAAATGCTGGAAAATCTCAGTAGGTTTGACAACAACTGTGGTGAGAGACCCAATGTTTTGAATCTGGATGACCCTTCCAGACTCAGCATTGAGTGTCTTCTCTCTCCATAGAAGCTGTTAGACTTGCTGAGATTTTCCAGCACTTTTTGTTTTTGACATGCATCTAAAGTTTTGGGCAAGAGATGCAAGGTGGATGTGAGGAAGAACTTGCATAGTGCGGGGTAATGACCTGGAAAACTCTGCCCATGAGAATAGTGGAAACTGAAACATTGAATGATTTCAAAATGAAATTAGATGTGCACTTGAGGAAAATCGATTTGCAGGACATCCAAGATGGAGCCAGCGAAGCCAGAGAGCTAGTGGATAATCAGACTTAATAGACCAAATGATGTTCTCCTCTGCCACAAAAATATGTTACGTTTTTCTTCTTCTTTGTTTGCAATACTGATTTCTCACTTTCGATTTAACACCACAACTTACAGAGCCAAGTTCTGTTCGGAAAGTGGAAAGATTTTTTAAAAATCTTCACAGCAAGTGCCCAAAACGTAGCCTGTAAGCCTATCTAGTTATTTACCTAATAACTGTTCGTGAAAGCTTGCTGGTTGTCACATTTTCCTGCATTACTATAGTAACAATACTTCAAAAGTACTTCATTTGCTGTAAGTCATTTTGGGATATGCTGAGGCCATTGAGAGAGAGTTTGTTTAAATTGTAATGTTAAGACATGGTGTTTGCAGCTTGAGGTACGTGCAATTTAATAGAAAGATTCAGTTGATCTTTAAGGATGGCCTGTAAGGTTCTGTGATATGCATATTGACTATACACATTGTTGGGTGCTCCAGCACACTTTCACTTTAATTTTCTCCTCCTTGATGTGAGGCATTATTCTGACTGCACATTACCTTTTATATCCTGCGGTTAGCACTGCTGCTTCACAGTGCCAGGGACCCAGGTTTGATTCCCAGCTTGGGTCTCTGTCTGTAGAGTCTGCATGTTCTCCCTGTGTCTGTGTGGGTTTCTTCCAGGTGCTTCAATTTCCTCCTACGTTCTGGAAGACATGCTGGCTAGGTGCGTTGACCCGAACAGGTGCCTTACTGTGGCGACTAGGGGAATTTCGCAGTAACTTCATTGCAGTGTTAATATAAGCCTTACTTGTGACTAATAAATAAACAAGAGTTTAATGTGTAGTGTCCATTTTGGCAAGTCCAGTGGGATGAAGGAGTACAATATCAAGGGTAGGACTCTTAGTAATGTTGAGGAGCAGAAGGACCTTGGGGTCCGGGTCCAGAGGACTCTTAAATCAGCCTCACAGGTGGAGGATGTGGTCAAGAAGGCGTACAGTGTGCTAGCCTTCATTAATCAAGGGATTGAGTTTAGGAGTTGGGAGGTGATCTTGCAATTTTATAAGACCCTTGTCAGAACCACTTGGATTACTGTGCTCAATTCTGGTTGCCTCACTACAAGAAGGATGTGGAAGCTATTGAGAGGGTGCAGAGGAGATTTACAAGCATGTTGCCTAGATTGGGAGGCATGCCTTATGAGGATAAGTTGAGGGAGCTAAGTCTCTTCTTGGAGAGAAGAAGATTGAGAGGCGACCTGATGGAGGTTTATAAGATATTGGGAGGTATAGATAGTCTCCAAGAATCCATCCTATTTCTCAGGGCTGAAATGGTTGCTACGAGAGGACACAGTTTAAGGTGCTGGGAAGCAGATACAGAGGAGATGTCAGGGGTAAGTTTTTCACTCAGAGGGTGGTGAGTGAGTGGAATCGAACTCGCCAGAGTCTTTTAAGAGGACTTAATGGGATTGAGAGTTATAGATAGGCCTGGTAGGTATGGATATGATTGGCGCAACTTGAGAGCCAGAGGGCTTGTTTGTGCTGTAGTGTTCTATGTTTAACGATGCATTAAAGTTTTTTTTTACATAAAATTGGAGTAGTATTTTCTATTATATAGTGATTGTAGTTAATTGCAAAACATTTTTCAACATTATTTAATTGAGCTTTCAATTAAGCTTTAGTTTTGAAAGATGCTGATGTATGTTTTGAAAGTTTTGTTTTTCTGTGTCAGATGCTGAAGTCTTTTCTGTCACCCCTCTCTTTCTTTTGAAAGTAACATCAGTTAGTTGATATGCAAGAGTGCCTTTTTCTGTTTTAAATGGCAAGTACCTTGTAAGACCTTGTATATTCATTATCTGATTTAGTCCAGGAAGTCAGCTGTTTGGAACAGGCTCCCATAGGCCTGTTCTGTATAAAGTAAAGTGGACATACAGTTCTGGAGATGTTCTAGCAAAATATGGTTTAATGCCATAATTATGAGAAACCATTGAAAGAATCTCAGATGCCAAATTGAAGAAGCAATTTAAGATTAGCTAGAACAGACAGATGTTTTCTGTGGGATCAAGACTTTGGGAAGCCTCAACACCAAGTTAATGATTAGCAAGGTGGGCAAAGAAAGAACTTGTTTCATGATTTTTCATATACTGTGGCCACACTGAATACAGCTAATGAAGTACTTTTGAATTTCTAGTCAGTGTTCCTATGCTATATTCAATGTTATTTCTTGGAAAGGTCTAGAACAGCCAGGTAGGTGAGAGAGGACGGTGATTTTTCTATTAGTGTTTTCATGAACTTTGTAATTACAGTTCCAATTATGTGGTAACTTTATCTATCAACAAAGCCCCAGCAGTGGGCTAACTCCATTTAGTTTTAGCCAAAATCCCAAATAGATTTTAATATGATGTTTTTGAATTTAATCCTGCAGACTGTCTACTTTCTACATTAATATACTGGGACACTGTGCTACAGGAGAGAAGTATGTGGTAGATGCATTTATTTTGAATAAGCCTGCACTTACCTCAACTTGGTAACAACATTAGTGTGATAGAGGACATAGATATTATACTGCACAACTGTAAAACTTGGAAAGGAATGATTTTGCAACATCTTGTTATTGGTACACCAAATTTTGGATGTCCAATGTACCCCAGCACTGTAATTTGATATAAGCGGCCTTCAACAATAGCCCAAACAATTGCATGTGACAGTTTTTCATGTATGCAGTTAAAATACTCACCTAAAAATGAAGCAAGAGCTTCAGCATCCATTACCCCATCCTGACGAGGGCTCATTTATTTTTATTCATTCATGGGACCTCGGCATCCATTGGCTGGACCAACATTTATTGCCCATCCCTAGTCACCCTTGTTCAAAGGGCAGTTAAGAATCAATCACATTGCTGTGGCTCTGGAGACACATGTAGGCCAGACTGGGTAAAGACGGCAGATTTCCTTCCTGAAAGGACATTAGTGAACCAGATGGGTTTTTCTGACAATCAACAGTGGTTTCATGGTCATCAGTAGATTCTTAATTTCAAATATTTTTGATTGAATTCAAATTCCACCATCTGACGTGGCAGGATTTGAACCCCGTGTCCTCAGAACATTGACTGAGTTTCTGGATTAATAACGTAGCACTAATACCACTAGGCCATCATCTCCTTTTACAGCACCAACATTCAGTTTATCGTTTTTCTGATTTTATGTTGGAGCTGATTCAGCATGAGGAGTGTTTTACTCTGTCTATTGATGCACTCTAGCACTGAGGACCACTCAATGTATTTAGCCAAGCAGGAGAGAGATGAAATTAATTGTTTTAATTTATCACAAAAATTAATCCTAGGCACTACTCAGTTTACAGTAAAGTAAAAACTGTTCATTAATAATGGTTCTGTAACAAAACAATGAAGTCTGGCCCTACACGCTTGTTGTACGTTATCGGTTATTTTGAAACAATGACACTTGTCAGACACTTCCTGCTGGGATTTGTACCCACACAATATGATAGAATCATTGAATGGTTACCAGCATAGAGGAGACTGTTCAGCCTGCTGAGCCTGTGTTGGTCCTCTGCAAGAACAGATCCACTTGATTTTCTTTTAATTCTGTGGCCTTTTTCCATGGCTGTGCAGTTTTTTTCCTTAAACTGCTTATGCAATTTCCTTTTAAAAGCCATGATTGAATCTGCCTCGACATCCTTTCAGGCAGTATATTCAAGATTGTAGTTATTCAGCGTGTACAAAAATCATTTTTCCTCATGCTACCTTTAATTATTTTGCCAATCACTTTAAATGTGACCTGTGATTCTTGACCCATTGATGGTAACAGTTTCTCTATTGAACCTTATGTAGATCACTGTTGGCCTGTTGTAGCATTTCTAGCATTCAGTCCACAATGAGTTTTAATGATTGTAATCATACTGTTATACAGCAAACATTATTTTAAGTTAGTTGGACTTAACCTAAGCTGATTCAGCTGCTTTTTTATTGAACCAATTTACAATGAGATTGCAGCAGTTTCCTTGGTGGAAATCCGGACTTTGTGAAAAGATTAGCCTGTTTATTTATGTGTGGCTGTCTAATGTTCGACATTTTGATATGAATTATTGCTCACATAGCAGTATTAGAGGGCGTTGCACTTTGATAACATATCCTTGATCACCTATTGTAAAAGTTCAGTGTGATAAACTACTGTATCAGGTTGTTTGCCTATTTTACAGCACTATGGGGACTAATTGGATAGCTCTGTCAAAGAGCTGATAGAGGCATGATGGGCCAGATGGCTTCCTTCCGTGCTGTATGATTCCACGATAAAGTAACTGACAGTCGCTGGATAATTTCCAACCCACAGCATGATGTTTCAAAGATTTTTACTATGGTTTAAGAAATGATATGGAAGCGATAGCAGCCTGTTAAATATTGTTTGTTAGTTATTTTCTAAGCTTTTGTCTCTTTTAAACAGTGTATTTTAGGAAAACATTCATGTTTGTCCAAATATCTTTAGTTTTTCTCAGATTGTTTTTCAAATTTGACTGCAGTACAAATGGATAATCAGAGTCATGTTTTCGAGGGCCAAGGGAATGAATGATGCAGTGCAAGAAATGAGACACAAATATATACCTAGAGCAGACTGCAAGTAAAAATAGGAGAAAACCAAAACATACAAAGAAAAGAAAACAAAATGAGTCCGAGGTTCCGATCAGTATGGAGTCCAGTGTGCGAAAATGCCAAACTGAAAAGTGCTGCTCTTCAAACTTCTGTTGGACATCACTAAGACTGTAGAGTGCTGAGGGCAGAGTTGACAGTGTGAAGGCAAGAAGGAAAATTTAAAATGATAGATTATCAGAAACTCAGGATTGTGCTTACAGATTTGAAGGAGATCATAGAATCCCTGTAGTTCAGAAAGTGGCCATTCGGCCCGTCGTGTCTGTACCAACTGCAATCCCAACCAGATTGTATTCAAAACCTGCACATTTACTCTGCTAACTGAAGCACCTGGAGGAAAATCACGCTGACATAAGGCAAAATGCAAACTTCACACAGTGACCTGAGGCTGGAATTGAACCTGGGTCCCTCGTGCTGAGAAGCAGCATTGCTAACCACTTCGCCATTGTGCCGTCCTTTTTTTTCTTAATGATCAAGTTCCCATTCTCCCTTCATCCCCTTCTCTCTGTCTCTCTCTCTCTCTCTCTCTCCCCCCCCCTTCCTGCCTCATCCCCAAGTGTTTAGGCTTCACATGCTAAGAAGAGATAATAAAATGGCAGGTATTACAACTTCTGCATTTGCATGAAAAAGTGTCAATGAACGGAAAGATGCCCTGGAAAGGAGATGGGATGTTGGGGTAATTGGAGTATAGATCGTGGTATCACTGAGGGAGTGGTTCCTTCAGAATGCTAAAAGGAAATGGATTGGGAAGTTGTTTGGTAGCGAAAATCATCTATTGAATAAGAAGACTGGTGAGAATAATGGAAACCGTGTTATCATTCTGGGAAGAAAAGATGGGATGAGAGCAAAAATGCAGGAAATGTGACAGAGATAGTCGAGGACCCTGTTAACCACAGTTGAGAGGAATGTGGGGTGAGTACTATACATATCGAATTGAGTGGTTGCATAGTGCACGGAGTAAAGAAGCGTAGTCAAAGTAGCTGTGAAAATCAGTGAGTTTGTAATGAATATGAGTTGATAGCCTATCATTAGAAATGGTGACAGAAAAGTCAAGGTTGGGAAGAATTGGCTATGGACCATGTAAAACTGAGAGAAGGGCAATTGGAAGCAAAGTTGATGAAGTTTTTCAATTCCTCTATGCTGCAGAATTAAAACCTCTGTACTTCATTCAGATTCCTCCATACCCTCACCCTTCCTTAACATTGCAGTCTTTAGCTCTAGTTCATCTCCTGGAATGTTATTCCCATGATTCCAGAATCCTCCGTCAGTGGTTGCAGAATCAGCAGTTGCCTTACTCCTTGTCACTTTGTAGAATTTTTTGGCTGTTGTTCAAATCCTGTCTATGGAAAAAAAAAATCATTTTTAAAAGTTGAGTTTTAGAAGCACTGTGAACCTAAAACATGGAAATCTGAGACTGTAGATAATGAAAATGCTAATAGGCCAGCTTTGATGATCTCTGATAGACAGCCAGTAATGAGTAATTGTGTAGCTTGACTCAAATGAGCAATTGGATAGTTTGACTCCCATCAATAAATATTTCACATTGTGTCGAGGCATCTT
Source organism: Sphyrna mokarran (assembly GCA_024679065.1). Lineage (NCBI taxonomy): Eukaryota > Metazoa > Chordata > Chondrichthyes > Carcharhiniformes > Carcharhinidae > Sphyrna > Sphyrna mokarran. The sequence goes on along the minus strand of JAGIQG010000020.1, from coordinate 46,058,309 downwards.
GATTTCATTCTTTCTGCGAAAAGTCAGGAAGGAAGCAGAATTACAAATATCTAAAAGGTTATCTAACTGTTCCAACAGTGAAGCTGCTGAAGCAGAAAAGCCTCCAGAAAAGGCAGAAGAGCTAATCTGTTTAAATTAAACAAGAACATCCGCTAAGGTCAGTTAGTGTTGCCTGTTCGCTATTTTCCTATTACGCAGATATCACTTGCCAAAGCAAGTTTCACATCACTTGTTAACCCAGTTTGACTTTGTAAATATAACTGATCTGCATGTGTAAAAGATGGAAGAATCCTGTCCAACTCACTGGAACACTGCTGTAATATCCTTGGGTTATAATAGTTCATAAGTGCATGTCAGACCTTTTGGAACACTTGTACAATTATTGAGACATTTGGATCTCATGAAGAAGTAAATGTTGTTACAGAATTGAAATCGGTATTTGAATTTGGTCAACCTCATTGGAACTCCCTCTGTATTCTTGCCTTGTCTGAAGTTATTTGGAATATTTCCTTCTACTAAAAGTACTGTAGAAATTTTGGTTGTTTAACGATGTGGTGCTTAAGTCACTGGTGCACAGGGAGTAGTTTCTCCTCCCTCCCACCTTATCTAAGTGGTCAAGTAGCACTCGTGTATTTGATACCTCCTTAGTCATCACAGCTGATGGTCTGAGACTTGAGATGGAGATCTTTGCCAGCCAAAGATTGCCAGGCGTTGAAGAGCTGTCACGCCTCCTGTTCCTGCTTTACAAATTCTTTTGGATAATTCCTGCAGAAATAGGTTTATCTCACTTGACTATACTTATAGTAACGACACTGCGTATCTGGAGTGTGTATAATAAAGGAAATGTATTCTGACGTATACAGAAAGTAAGATTTATACCCTGATGTCATAAAGCAAATATTTTAATAGCTGTGCAGGTAGGTTGTTCATTTGAAAGGTTTGATATGGTGGAAAATGAGCTAACCAAATGTTTCCAGGAAAAGCACTCCATTGTATTAATCTTTAAGATTTGAATGAGTACTTTCCTATTGCATCAGTTGGTAAATGCATTACTAAACTGTGCAGACCAGGGAAGGTTCAGGTTTTATCCTCAGCACATGCTGGACTGAGAACATGTCATTATCCCTAATACCTGATCTGGAAGGGTGGGGTGGAGGGCTTTGGAGGCGTGGTGAAAAAGCACTGTTTTTCTCAAATTCTTGACAAATGACTTTTATGAAGTATTGATGTTTATGTTAGGTGAGGACAGGATTGGGCTTGACTGTGATTTTTAACAAACTCGGTTTTTAAAACAGACTGCAAACATCAAATACATAAATCCAGAAAACTGCCATTGACGTAGGATTAATAGATCATGGGTAAGGACTTTGGGACCAGCATTAGATGAGTGGAAGCAGCTTGTGTAGGTACCAACAAGCTTTATAGACCATACAAAGCAGGGCAGAGGTAAACTGTAACACTCATAAATTCTCACAGGTTGCTATTATCGCCACATTTAATTGCTATAACTGCCATACCACTGAGGCTTATCAGCTGCTGTTCTAGCAAGTGTTTGGTTTAGATAAGTGTAGAACTCTGATAAAATACTGATAACAGTAGCATGATAAAGATGTTTTGAAATCCTTGTGACTTAAGTCTTAGATCATCCCAGTGTACTTGCTCCAAAACTCTCTGGTTGCTCTAACGTTTTGAGTTGTCTCTGCACTGCTTATCTTCGTTCAACAAGTGTGGCTTTACTTCTCTCAGCTGGACACCTGAACTGAGCACGTTTTCATGATTCATTTTCATTTGTCTTCTCTTTGTCTAAGACAAGTTGTTGGTAAAATCAAGTTACGAGGAAGTACATAAGGTATAAACTGATTGCCTGAAAACCATTGTCTTCATTTTCAAAGGAATCTGTGTGGTATATGTAGAGGTTTGCCTGGAAGTAGATCGAAGTATAAGCAATGGATTTTTGTTTAAAATAGATTTCTCATGATAAATAATTTGGAGGACGATATGTAAATATCAGTAACGAGTTGTAAAGATATTCTTGTTTTAGAATAAGAAGTGCTATTGGTCCTCCAGTTTTTCTCAGCATTTTTCTGTTTCTTCCAAAATGTGTGAATGGAATTGTGTAAACTTGGTAACTTGTCCATTAAACTAAATTAGAGAAATAGCCACAATTGTATTGATAGTGTTGCTTTTAAACAGTGGTGTAGCGATAATGTCACTTGGATGAGTAGTCTGTGGACCCAGTAATGGTCTGTGGCTCCTGGTTTGAATCCTACCATGGCTGTAATTTGAATTAAGTAAAAATGTGAAATTGCAAGTCTAAATGATCACCTTGAAACCATTGTCGATTGTCATTAAATTCCTGCTTACTAATTGTAAGAATTAAATGAAGTTTTGACCTGTTAAAGGAGAAGAAATAAAATGCAAATGTTTTACTGGGTATTATTGTTGAGTATCAATAAAAATACAGGTGCTTGATTGTGATGAAATTATTTGAAGTGAAGGTCCAAATAAAACTACCTTTGTTCACACTCTGCTGGTGACAGGAGGCAGGAAGTGTCTCAGAAAACTTTTATCAAAAGCTGAAATGATTGGGAAAAGAAGTACGTGTTGATTTTTACATTGTAATCTGGGAACTAGTTCGTATATATTGTGAATGAGTCTGGGGTATCTGCTGGATTGTGTACAATGGGCAGCACGGTGGCACAATCATTTACACTGCTGGCTCACAACACCAGGGAACCAAGTTTGATTCCCAGCTTGGTTAAGTGTGTGTGTGAAGTTTGCACATTCTTCCTGAGTCTGCGCGATTTTCCTCTGGGTGCTCCGGTTTCGCCCCATACTCCAAAGATGTGGGGGTTAGGATGATTGGCCATGCTAAATTCTCCCTCAGTGTACCGCACAAGCACTGGCATGTAGTGACAAGGAGATTTTCACAGTAACTTCATTGCAGTGTTGATGTAAGCCTACCTTCTCCAGCTGAGAGAAGTAAAGCAACATTTGTTGAGTGAAGCAGTGCAGAGAAAACCCAAAGTTCAAGCTGCCAGAGTTTTGGAGCAAGTACTCTGGGACGATCTAAGGCTTAAGTCACAAGGATTTCAAATAGTAAAACTTTAAATTCTGTAAATTAGTGTAAAGAATTCCACTGTAAATATTCACATTATCTATTTGCATTGATCTGCCAGTGAGAAATGATCAAAATAAATAAGTAGAACGTAATATTGGCTCGACCAAATGTCTTAGAATCATAGAATCGTACAATTTGACCCAAGGTGAGATTGTGATCTGCACAGACCACAATCTCACCCTGGCCCCATTGGTACAACTCCATGCATTCACCCTAGCTCATCCCCCTGACATTAGGGGGCAATTTAACACAGCCAATCCATCTAATCTGCACATTTTTGGACAGTGGGTGGAAACTGGAGCACCCAGACACACAGGGATAATGTGCAAACTCCACACAGTGATTCAAGCCTGGAAACAAACCTGGCTCCCTGGCTATGTGAGGCAGCAGTGCTAACCACTGCCACCAAATCTTCAATCGATAATATATTCAATAGTGCATTTGTGTTGTCAAGATTTTTTATTGACCCTTGGGTATGTTGATTTATTTTACAATTGCTTAACACTATTTATTATTGTTCTTTTAAATTTAATTTTCTTAGTGTCACAAATAGGCTTACATTAACATTGCAGTGAAGTTACTGTGAAAATCCCCTATCTGTCACTCTCCGGTGCCTGTTAGATACACTGAGCAAAAATTTAGCATGGCCAGTGCATCTAACCAGCACGTGTTTTGGACTATGGGAGGAAATCAGAACATCCAGAGAAAACCCATACAAACATAAGGAGAAGATGCAGATTCCTCACACACAGTGACCCAAGTCGGAATTCAAACCTGGTTCTCTGTTGCTGCTTCATAAGGGAGAGTTGTTTTGAAGTTACTGAAAAATTTTCAGATAAATTGATAGGTTTTGCAAATTTGAAAAAATTCTGTTATGAAAAGCAATTCCAAGACCATTAGATGTGGTCCTGTGTGTTTATAATGTAGAAAGTTCTGCAAGATGCTAAATTTAACCCCAGGTCTACACTGAGTTGGCTAAGTTTGAACCAATGGTAAAGATCTTTCAATTGACTAGGCACATTTTAGCTGATGAGGTTAGATGTGATAAAGCAGCTACAGTTTACTTCACATGGGCATACATCCTCTGCTTTAAATTATCACATGAATTGTAGGTCTGAAGATTATTAATTGTGAAATGGGCAAAACTTATTTTGTTTGAGCAAGATTTGGCAGCAGTACCAAATCTACCTTATAGATGATTCACTGGCTACTCATAGTTAAGCGCACTGTTGTTTTATATTGTGGCCTGCCTTGTTATGTATTTTTGCATGGTAATAATCATTTCTTTATTTGAATGGTTACAACAAAGTTGAATATTTTCTCATGGTGTGTATATCCTTCCTCACATTATAATATTGAAAAATATGCTGCTATGAACTTGTGTTCCAAGTTAACCTTCCAGATTTTGAGATACCCTCGTGTCAGATATCAGTGGGGTTCTTAGCAGTGAAGTATACCTCTAACTAATCATATACCTTTTCACTCGGGCTAGTTAAACCCAAAATAAACCACCTTAGATGTGATTTTGTGATTGGGCAACACTTGCTGAACAGTCCTGAGTGTGCCAATAGCTACACTAATAATCAATTTAAGATAATCGGTTAAGCTCAATGGTTCACTTACACTTCATAAGTAAGATACATCCCTATGGTTCTCTATAAGAAAAGTTATATGTCAAACTTCGCAGCTTTTTGAATAACCCGGGAACTTCGGGAGCCCATAGTTCCCTGTTGCTTTCTCCATGGCAACACTTTGTTTGGCACGTCAACCCAGCCAATTAGCAGTCCCCTCCTGTAGTACAAATTGGTGTGATTGTTTAAAATTTGGCTCTTGTCCCGCCATTTGCTTTTCAGTCAGACTTGGTGGCCTCAAAGGAAAATATGGTTACAATTTTGCAGAAGAATGTTATATGCTGACTCTGAACAATTCTTTGGCAGCTTTGAAAATACTGGGAACACATACCAGACTTAGCAGCATCTCCAGACAGAGCAACGTGGAGTTAATGTCTCCAGTGTGATTTTTCATGGTTGGGAGTTGAAATGTAGAGATATCTGGCATAGCAATGGTTAATGTCAGCTGGGAAAGTGTACCGCTGCCCATGGTGTGATGCAAAGAAACACTTGATCTGAAAATAGGCTCAGTTCTGGACTGGACAGAGACTTGTGTAGAAGCAAGCATGGAGTTACCTCATAGATTGGGCTATATCCTGTATGCTAGTTATGTTATCATCAAAGAACATTTAACATTCAACTTCACAAAACACAAAACCTCTTCAAGAGACTAACTGAACATAAAACAGTAGCCGTTAATCATCTAATGAGACCATGCATGAGACTAATTATTAGCAGCTTTAATCCAAGTGTTGTGTGTCCTAGGATTATAATTTGATGAAATTCTTGCAAGGACACAAGAAATTATATAAATATTCAAAAGCTATTTGACAGTTTTTTTCATTTATAGGATATGGACATTGCAGATCAGGCCAATATTTATTGTGCATCAATAATTGCCCTTGAGAAGATGGTGGTGAGCTGCCTTCTTGAAAAATTTGGTTTAAAGTGGCCCGCACCAACCTTGGGTTGAATTCATTGTGCACCAACATATTACAGCCGCGGCGTTGTTAGAGGTGGAGTTCCAGGACTTTGATCCAGTGACAGTGAAGGCAGAATATTTGCAAGTCAGGGGAACTTCCAAGTGGTAGTGTTCCCATGTGATCAATTTCTTTGTTCTTCTAGATGGGTAGCAGTTGTGCGTTTGGGAGATGCTGCCAAAAGACCCTTGGTGAGTTCCTATAGTGCATCTTGTAGATGGTACACGTGGCTGCCACTATTTATTGGTGATGGCGGCAGTGAATTTTTGTGGAAGGGGTGCCAATCGAATGGGCTGCTCTGTTCTGGGTTTGAAAGTTGTTTGAGCTACATTTATCCAGGAAGTGGAGAGTATTCCATCATGCTCTTGACTTGTACCTTGGTGATGAAAAGTCAGGAGGTGGGTTGTTCCTTGCAGAATTCCTGGCGTCTAACCTACTTCTGTAGCCAAAGTGTTTATATCGCCAGTCCAGTAAGTTTCTGATGAATGATAACCCTCAGGATGTTGTTAGTGGGGGATTCAGCAATGGTAATGCCATTGAATGTCAAAGAGAGATGATTAGATTCTGCTTGTTGGAGATGGTCATTGACTGATGCTTGTATTAATTTTCCACTAAATTGTTGAAAAAAAATCTAGTTTAAAGTGCCCCCCCTCCACTCTAGGCTCAATCCAGGGTGCCCCAACGTGTTAGAAATAATGTGGTTTCCTCTTAAAAATTTTCCACTCATTTAGAGAGAATTGACTTAGGTTTAGGTTTCAAAGAGCCTGTAAAATTCAAAATAAACTTAGTTTATTAGACCACTGTACAGTGAGCAGAAAGGCTTGTATGAACACCATTGATCATTGGCATGTGCTACAGCTGAGGGAGAAAATAGGCCTTTATAATTTAACCGTTTGCTCTTAACGGAGCTTCTGTGGAAGTTCATACAATCTATTTGGATTACACTTGCACTAAAGTTTAACAATGTGCAAAAAGCCACGATCTAAGGTCCAGCCTGGAAATTGTGTCATGTGAATGTTAGCATCGGAACAAGTTATTTTAATGGCAAAATTATGAAAGTAGTGTTGATGTATTTAAAAATCCATTTGTTTAATAGAGGCTGTAAACTTGTTTGTTAATTCATGTAACATAGGCCTGAATTCTCTGACGATTCATACCTCACCAGCACAGCCAGTGAGGACAGAGAATTTGCCGACCAGCTAAAACCTGGGAGAATCCCAGCCACGAATGAGGTCAGAGAATGTGGCCCATAGCTTCAAATCCCAAGTTACAGTGAATGTCCCATTGATGAAAAAGATGAAAGTTCATTACAGTCAGACTTTATTTGCAAAACATTTCCTCAGATAAACCCCATACCCAAATTGATAAGGTCGCCCATTATTGATATTTCACTGTAGTTTTGACTATTTTCTCCCTGCTGCATTTGTTCCTTTTGGGAAAATAAAAAAATCTGTCAAGTATTCAGTAAACGATTATATTGTTTGCTTTTCAATTCTGGGCGGCATGGTGGCACAGTGATTAGCACTGCTGCCTCACAGTACCAAGGACCTGGGTTCGATTCCTGGCTTGATCACTGTCTGTGTGGAGTTTGCGCATTTTCCCCATGTCTGTGTGAGTTTCCTCCAGGTATTCTGGTTTCCTCCTATAGTCTGAAAGTCAAGCTAGTTAGGTGCATTGACCTGGATAGGCACCAGAGTGTGTTGATTAGGGGAATTACACAGTATCTTCATAGATGTGTAATATAAGCCTTACTTGCGACTTATAAATAAACTTATGGTTTTTTGTGCAGGAACGTGACTTCAATATTAATTTTTCTTCTAATTATAATGGTCACTGTAGAGGAAAACATTCTGTAAACTATATATGTAAGGAGACATACATTAGAGGAGTAGATTAACAGTAACAATGATTCTAATTTTGTCTTGTCTAGAGTGCTGGCTATCCACAATATTTAAATCGAATAACCTGTGGTGGCCATGCAGCATTAAATAAACTTGTGGCAAGAGAAGTATTATTTTTATTCATATCACACTGTGGCACAGAGAGACAGAGAAAGAGCAACACCAAGGCTGGCAGATGTTGATATAGAATCACTATGTGGTTTAATTTATTATCATTAACAAAATGTTTTATGAATTGCACTGCTGTTTTTAAATACTGAAAACCTGCCAGTTGCAGAAAACCTGGTGAGTGCACTATTTGCCTACTTTTGTCCCTCCTGTTGTGAGTGGTGGGGTTATTGATTTATTACTTGTTAATTATATACAGTGAGTTTAACTGACCTAGGTCAGAATTTGAACAGATCATACGCTCAACCCTCTCCTCATTTGCTAATTAGCATTTTGCTTGAGTTAGAAAATGCAGTCTTGAACATTGCATGTTAGGTTATTTTTAATGTACTTTGCCCCCTCTCACATTTTTATTTCTTTATATTGACAGCTTTGTTTCAGTTATTTTCTGATGCACTAATTAGAGAACTAGCAACACAAACAGTATAAATAACTTCACCCAGATAATTATCTAACTGAATGAAATAAATATAACTTACAACAATTTTGTCTCTGATACACCTTAGACAAACTTTAGATGCATGGATTACATTTTATTCCTAGCTATAAAACGGATAGTATCTAGCTTAACAATGGGGAACCGAGGTGTGACAGGACACACAATTAGAATTACTACGGAAGAGGAAAGGTTACTGGAATATGGGAAGAAAACATTGGGAAATTGGAGGCCAGCTTTCACAAATTTTGAGTTGCTGCCAGCTGCAAGGAATCTGTCTATGCCTTTGAAACAGGTGGCCTTGGCAGCCCACTAAATCCAATATAAAAACAAATTTAGAATTATTTATATTGGGAATTGATGTGTGGAGTTATTTCAATAAATTATCAATCCTACAGTTTTCAACTGTATTTTCAGCCATTAGAGGTTCAAATTGTTTATTGACTTCTGGCCAAATAGTATTTATAAAGACAATAAAAAATCTTGTCTTGGTCACTTTTCTGTTATGGGATGTGGGCATTGCTGGCAGATCAATAATTTGTTACCCATTTCTAATTGTCCTTGAGAATGCCTTCTCGAGTCACTGTAGACCATCTGATTGCAAGTGTGCACAGTGCAAGGGAGATCCAGGATTTTGATCCAGCAACACTGAAGGAATGGCATCATTGTCTCAAGTCAGAATACTCTGGCATGGAGGATAACTTGTAACAGGTGGTATTCCCATGCATCTGCTGTCCTCGTCCTTCACAGGTTTGGCAGTCACCGTCAAAAGAATCTTGATTTTCAGGTACCCAGGAGATGTCTTACTGAGCGAAGAAAAGTTTTAAGTTTATTTATCACAAGTAGGCTCACACCGACACTGCATTGAAGTTAGTATGAAAGTCCCCTAGTCATCACACTCCGGTGCCTATTTGGGTACCTTGAGGAAGAATTTAGCATGGCCAGTGCATCTAACCAGCAAGTCTTCATATTGTAGAAGGAAACTGGAGCACCCAGAGAAAACCCATGCAGAGAATGTGTAGATTCTGTACAGACAGTGACCCTAAGCTGGGAATTGAACCCGAACCTGGCACTGAGGTAGAAGTGCTAACCACTGCACCGCCCTCAAGGCAACCAGCTTTCCAGAGTCTTAAAATGAATTTGTTTAAAATTTTACCACACAAAATGTACCTTGTTTAGTTTTAAAAGCTGGCAAGTGTTTTCAGAATATTATGTCATATTTTGCTATTTAAATAGTTTTGGGCCAAATAGTATGGGCCAAATGCAGGCAATTGGGAGTAGCTTAGGGGTTTAAAAAAAAGGCGGCAGGGACAAGTTGGGCCAAAGGGCCTGTTTTCATGCTGTAAACCTCTATGATGCTATCACACCAAATGACACCATGTCAACACTGATAAATTGTATATTCATATGGAATTCTGAGTAATGACTCACCCCTCTCAATAATTGAATTGGTATTGGCTGTGAAGCAGAAGGTTTTCCTCAGGCTGGTGTAAATGGCTCATGTAACTCTCTTGCTGTTTCCTGTGAGCAAAAAGGATGCATGCAATGAGCTGGTAATGAACTGAAATTGGGCAGCCATACATGTAAAGCCCTGGGAGACGCACTCAACTTGAATCAGGCTGATGCAAAATGAGTGTGGTCTTCATGGCACCACAGCATAAATGTAGCCTCAAGACTATTTTTTTCAAACTGATGAATGTGTTTGGGGCATTCTCTTAGTACCAATGGAACTTCACCGGCCTTGATATTTCCAGTTGTCTGCGCCAGCTGTAACTTTCTGCCTGATTGCATGGTGACTTTACGAATAGCTAGTTTGTACATAATTTGTTACTTGTCTGGTTGAATGAGTCGGGGGAGTGATTATGAATATTGTCTTCAAGTAATTGTCATTAACCCTCAGTTATGTGATTGGCAGTGCCAATGCTTTAGTTTAAGTTTATTTAGTACTGTTACAAGTAGGCTTACATTAACATTGCAGTGAAGTCACTGTGAAAATCCCCGAGTCACCACACTCTGAGAGAATTTAGCATGGTCAATGCATCTAACCAGTACATCTTTCAGACTGAAAGAGGAAACCAGAGCACCTGGAGGAAACTCACACAGACACGAGGGGAACGTGCAAACTCTGTACAGACAGTGACCCAAGCAGGGATCCAGACCCAGGTCCATGGCGCTGTGAGGCAGCAGTGCTAATCACTGTGCCACCGTGCTGTCCATAGTTCAGTTAATAGTCATATATGATCTAATTCTGTGGAGTTCTTTTTGAAATTAGCTATAATTCCATCCAAGAAAATTTGCAAATAATCAAATGTGGAATACAAACTGCTATTGCCTGAGCACTGTCTTTTCAGTCTTCATTCTAGTACTTTTCACTCCATTGACAGTCAGTTGTGGGCAGCATGGTTATCTATTATCATCTGAAATTCTTATTTAACATAGCAAATAAATAGGATATTTTAGAGTTCTCTTTTCTCATTTGAAACATTTATTTGTATTAGCCAGAAAATCAGTTTGAACCCATTTATGCTCCTGGTTGGACTGCTTTGCTAATATCTTTATTGAGAAACCTAAACCCATTATACGTGACACCATGAAAAGAAAGATAAATCTGTTGTGGTTAGGGACCACAAAAGCTGGTATTTTAAACTTTTGTAGATAATAGGAACAGAAAAGCCTCTGGAAGGTCATGCTTTCCTGAAAGAATGTGTTGAGGAGGAGATAGCATAACAGATCTTGAATTCAGTTCAATAAGGAAGAAGATTAAGTCAAGAAATGAGAAGGAAATTGAAAAAAGCACTGATCATTACTGTAACAATGAGTAGAAACAAAGCACACTGCAATAAAACTCATTAGTCCTTACATTTTTGGAAAAAAATTCTACTGACTTTGTTGCAAAACTTGAAATTCTGAATTCTACCCATTGATTACAATAATTTCTTTCTGAAGTTTGCTTTTGGTACTTGCCTTTCAGAAGAGTTGGCCTACATGTGACTCCAGAGCCACAGCAATGTGGTCGACTCTCAACTGCTTTCCAAGGGCAACTAGGGATGGGCAATAAATGCTGGTCGGCAGCAATACCCATGTCCTGCGAATGAATTAAAAAAAATTACTGGAATTGCCTCCCTAATAGACTATGGGTATGTCTAAACCAGGTCCACAATGGTTCAAGAAGGCACCTTACCACTGTCCTCTCAAGGGCAATTAGAAATGGCTGATTAATGCTGGCCTAGCCAGCAATGCTCACATTCCATAAAAAATTATAAGTGCAAAATTTTCACATGAATTAACAATTTAAATACTCTGGAGAATGAGAGTGGAATTGCTGCTTTTTAAACATTTAAATTGGGTAAATACAGAATTAAGAAATAACTAAAGGACATCTTTGGGTTGACCTGAAGATTACTCACTAGCACATTGCTCTGAGCAGAGATAACTTGAGTTTAAAAAGCACACTTTACCATAGTGAAAGGTCCCAAGGTGCTTCACAGGAGGGAAATCAAGCGTTATTTGACACCAAGCCACACAAGAAGAGGTTAAGGCAGGTGACAAAAGATGCAGGTTTTAAGGAGTATCTTGAAGGAAGAAAGAAAGGTAGAGGTTTTGAAAAGAAATTCCAGGGATTAGGATCTTGGCAATTGCATGCACAGGTGTTAGTTATGGAGTGATTAAAACTGGGGATAATGAAAAGGCCAGAATTGGGAAGCACAGATATATCAGAGAGTTGTCAGACTGATGGAGATTAGAAATAGGGAGAGATGTGGGTCATCAAGGGATTTGAAGAGTATGGTCGAGGCCTGGGAAGTAGAAAGTGGGATGCCAGCTCGAAGGACATTGGAATAATCACTGACACAATTCTTGAAGTAGTTAAGCAACATTTGAATTTTAGAGCTCTCATCTTTTACTTCAAATCTCTCTGGCGTCACATTCCTCCTTATCTCTACTTTTCTGGAATAGTCAATGTTAGTGGTAACAAAGGAACCACTATGAAATTTTTATCAGTAGTTGAGCTGAGGCAAGGGGGAGGTGGGGTGATATTACAAAGATGGAATTAAACAGCATCATCTGTCAGAGGCTTAGCTCAAGATCAAATATGTCAACTTTGTTTCTCCACAAATGCTGTCAGACTTGCTGAGTTTATCCAGCATTTCTGCTCTATTTCAGACTTCCAGCTTTCACGGAATTTTGCTTTTACTTGCATACAGTCTAGTTCTGCTGCAGTATTTGTCAGGGAGAAGGAATTAGTGGCTAGGGAACAGAGTTTGTGTCAATTGCTTTCGGCTTCCCATTATTTACTCAAATTTCGGCTTACCCAGTATTGGACGTCAGGCAACCAGCCTAACAATTTCAGAACAGCAAGCAGGTCAAGAGAGATAAAAGCAAATTAGTGCAGGTGCTGGAATCTGAAACCAAAAAAGAAAATACTGAAAACTCTGGCAGCATCTGTAAGGAGAGAAAAGAGCTGACGTTTCAAGTCTAGACGACGGTTTGTCAAAGTTTTGAGTTCTCTTTGACAAAGGGTCACCTGGACTCAACTCATCAGCTCTTTTTTCTCCTTACAGATGCTGCCAGATCTGCTGAGATTTTCCAGCATTTCCTCTCTTTGTGATCAAGAGAGGTAGTGGTGAGGTGGAACTGGATGTCATCGGTGTACATGTAGAAACTGATGCTGTGTTTTCAGTTGATGGTGCAAAAGATAGATGAGCCAGGATAGATGATTGGAGGATTTCAGATGTAATAGTGTGGGAACAAGAAGAGAAACTACTGCAGATGAATTACAGGAGGAAAATCATAGGAGCATTAAAAAAAAATGTTATTTTACTTTATTTTTACCACCTGTAATTAGCCATATAGGTGATGGAGGAAAGATTGTTTGACTGACAGTCAAGACTCATTAGTTGGGAAATTAGTCTTTTCAATTGGTATTAGAAGATGGAGCAACAAGATGATAAACTTAACCACAGGAGGAGTGTGGGAGTGGGCATTTGGATCTGGGACCATGTGATGAAATCTCCAAAAATGCATTCAAATAGAACTGAAAACTTTGTGTAAACCAGGTTTCAGACTACATTTAATTTGCATTTCCTAAAATGTCAAACTAAAGTGGTTTGAGACTATCTCTGCTGGGTCAGGTACTGATTATGGGTGTGTCCTTAAATTTAGTTTTGTGTGAAGCAGAAATTATTATGCCCTAATGCTGAATGTGTTTACAAAAGCCCTTGATATCCCCCATTGGCCTGCATGAGAGATATCATGGTTTTCTTTTTGCATTATTTCTGATGAATGAGTTACTGCTGGTATCTTTCCTTGAGGGATCTGAACCATGCCTTTTAAGTGCTATTGGCATTGTTACTGTAGCACATCAAATCTAACGAGATCACTTCACAATTTTGGTGGGAAGAAGAACTGACTCGAAGAACTATCTTGTGGGTTTTGCGGTCACAGATGTTGCTGCTGCAAGCAGCAGAACTAGTGTATTTTCAGTAGTAACTAAGCAGCTGCATTTAAAGTTGCATCAGAAATTTGTGGCTTAGTTAAAATCAAGAGCTCCATCCTCACCCTGTGAACAAAGAAGTTACAAAGCAAGTTGCATGTGGATGATAAAATCAAGTATCAAAGAGCCTAAGATTTGGACCCACCTCATGTGAAGATTGTAGTATTGTAAGATGAAAAAAATCTCACAATATCAATACGTGCTGAGTAGAGTTCCTTGCTTCAGTGCTGTTTGAAGTGCCACCTTTTTTAAATTGAAACCACAAACTCAAAACAAAATAATTGCCACATTATATTTGACATGCTTTCTGTCTGGGTACTAAAGACAGTGCTGGACATACTGTAGGTTCTACTGTACTGTAAAATTGGATGATCAATGAATTATTAAAATTCCTGTGTTGTCCTATCATTTGGAGTGACTTTTTTTAATGTTCTCCCTATGTCAAATTGCACTTAAGCTAGTCCAGCAAGTGGGCTGCTTTGAGAATCTGCTATGAATATAAAAGCAACAGAAACTGGAGCAAGGCTAGGCCGGACAACACCTCAATTCTCTGCAATTCAGAAATCATGACAGAACTTGGCCACAACTCCATTTCCCTGCTTGTTCCCCATAACTGGGATGAGTCCAATTCCATCAACACTCGAAGTTCAAAGCAGTCCACTTGATGTACAACCTTAAACATCCACTCCTCATTTCTGATTCACAGTCACAGCTGTGAGTACCATTTGCAAGATGTATTGCAACAACTATTCGAGGCGACTTCTACAATACTTTCCAAATTCACAACTTCTGTCACCTAGATAGAAGGACAAGGGGAGCAGATGTGTGGGAATATCATCATTTGCAAGTTCCTTTCAAGCCACTCACCATTTTGGAAATATATCACCTTCCTGTACTGTTGGTGGCCAAATTCTATTGCTAAAAACTTCCTTATGAACAGCATTGCAACAGTCCACAAAACTAACAGTGGCTACACTACATAGGTCGCAGATCATCAAGCAGGCTGCTTGCTGCTATGTTCTCAAAAGCAATTGAGGACTGGCAATAAATGCTGACTTTGCTTCCCTATAGTTCCAGAATTTCTGTATATCAGCATTGAATGTATTCAATGATTCAGCCTCCACAATTCTTTGGGGAAGGAATCCCAAAGATTTAGCACCTGCTAAGAGAAGGAATTCCTCCTCATCTCCATTTGAAATGGAGACCCTGTTTTCTAATACCCTTTCTCTAAATTCCCCCACGAGGGGAAACATATCCTGTCAACATCTACGCTGTCAAGCCCTTTTAGAATCTAATGTATTTCGATAAGATAAGCTTTGAGCGGCACGATAGCACAGTGGTTAGCACTGCTGCTTCACAGCTCCAGGCTCCTGGGTTCAATTCCCAACTGGGGTCACTGTCTGTGTGGAGTTTGCACATTCTCTTTGTGTCTGCGTGGGTTTCCTCCAGGGACTCCGGTTTCCTCCCAGAATTCAAAGATGTACGGGTTAGATTGATTGGCTATGCTAAGAAATTGCCTCTTAGTATCGAGGGATGCATAAATTAGAGGTATTAGTGGGTATAATATGTAGGGATATAGGGGTAGAGTCTGGGTGGGATTGTATTTGGTGCAGACTCAATGGGTAAACATAGAACTGCAGGGTTCTATGACTCTAACCTTTCATTCTTCTGAATGCCAACAAGTATAGATCAATTTGCTCAACCTTTCCTTATAAAGTAATCCTTTTGTCCCAGAACTCGTCTAATAATAAAACTTCTCTGAACTTCCTTAAATAATAATATATCCCTCCTTAAATAAAACAACCAAAATTGTATGCAATACTTCAATGTCTCATCACCACCCTATATTAGATGTACCAAGACTTTCCTCCTTTAATGACTCCACCCCTCCTGCAATAGAGGCAAACATTTTATTTGCCTTCTGAATAACTTTGCGCAAACTAATAGTTTGTGTTTCATGTTTGAGAATACATGGAACTCTCTGTAGTGTAGCATTTAATAGTCTCTCTATTTAAATAAGAATGTTTTTTTGTTCTTCTCACCATAGTAGTTATCCTCACAGTTGCCCATATTGTACTCCATCCACCAAATTTTTGTTCACCATATATCCTTTTGTATGTGCTTCACAACTTACTTTACCAGCTTCCTTTTGTATTGTCAAAGCATTTGAATTTCCAAGTTATTATTTAAGTCCACAGCTCCCCTTACAAGTTACATCTAAGTCACAGTTTTTCAACCTGAAAATTATTCATTTACCCCAATTGCCTGTATTTTGTTAGCCAATCCTCTAACCATACTAATATTTTGAGCCCATGACCATACCATGAGCTGTTATCCTGTACAGTAATCTTTTTATATGGCATGTTATTGAATGCCTTTAGAAAACCAAATATAGCTACTGGTTCATCTTTATCTAACTTCCCTCCTACATCCTTAAAGAAGTCTAATAAATTTGTCAAATATAATTTTCCCTTTTACAAAACTATTGGCTCTGTGTGATTGCTTTATAATTCTCTCAATATCTTGCTACTACTTCCTGAATGAATTCCAGCATTTCTCACTAGCAGATGTTAGGGGAACTGACCTGTGCTTTCTGTCTGCCTCCTTTCTTGAGGAGAGGCATTACATTTATGGTTTTCCAATCTGTTGAGGGCCTTTATGGAATCTAAGGAAATTGGAACAATTACAAACATCACATCCACTATCTCTACAATGCAGAAGGAAGCCATTTGGTCCATCGAGTCTGCACTATTCTGACAGAGTATCTGCCCCAGTTCCCATAGCCCCACACATTTACGATGGCTAATCCACCTAACCTGAACATCTTGGAACACTAAAGGGCAATTTAGCATGGCCAATCCACGCAACTCTCATATTTTTGGAGCCACTTCTCTTAAGACCCTAAGATGGAGACTTTCAAATGCAGTAAACTTATTAGTCTTTGGTCCCATTACATAGAAATTAAAAGCAGGAGTAGACTGCTCCTTTTGAGCCTGCTCCTGCTCCACTTTTCATTTTGATCATGGTCGATTATCAAATTTAATATCCTGATTCACCACCCACCCCACCACCCCCTTAGCCCCAAGAGCTACAGCTAATTTCTTCCTGAAATCAGACAACGTTTTGGCCTCAGCTACATTCTGTGGGAGTATATTCCACACATTCACCACCCTCTGGGTGAAGAAATTTCTCCTCACCTCAGTTCTAAAAGATTTACCCCTTATCCTGAAACTATGACTCTTGGGTCTGGACTTGCCCACCATTGGGGACATTCTTTCTGAATTTACCTGTCTATCACTGTTAGAATTTTATTAGTTTCAATGAGATTACCTCTCTCTAAATTCCAGTGAATGTAATCCGAACTGACTCAGTCTCTCCTCATATGACAGACCTGCCATCCCAGGAATCAGCCGGTAAATCTTCATTATACTTGCTCTGTAGCAAGTCAAGCTTCCTCTGATAGGGACACCAAAACTGCACGTAATATTCCAGGTGTGACCTCACCAAAACGCTATACAAATGCAGCAAAACATCCCTGACCCTATCCTCAAATCCCCTCACTATGATGGCCAACATACCATTTGCTGCTTTTACTACCTGCTGTACCTGCATACTTAATTTCAGAAACTGATGCACAAGGACTCCAAGGTTTCGTTGAATATCCACCTCTCAATTTATACCCATTCAAGTAATAATCTGTCTTCCTATCATTGCTACTAAAGTGGATAACCTCACGTTTATCCATACTATACGGCATCTGCCATGCCGAAGCCCGCACGCTCAGCTGTCCAAATCACGCTGAAGCATCTCTGCATCCTCCTCACAGCTCATCCTTCCACTTCCAAATCATTAATATATAATGTGAAAAGTTGGGATCCTAGCACAGATGCCTGCGGAACCTCATGAGTCACTGACTGCCAATCAGGAAAAGACTCATTTATGCCAATTCTTTGCTTCCTATCTGCTAACCAATTTTCTATCCATCTCAAGACATTACCTGCAATCCCATGTGCTTTAACTTTACATAATAGTCTGTTATGTGAGACTTTGTTGAAAACCACTAGTCTTTTTTGTACCTTTTCTGTTGTGATAATGGTTTTGAACTATCCCATTTCCTTTTCCTTTCCGTCTATCCTTCCAAAATGCTTGAACATTCAGTTCTAGCCTTGGTCACCTTGCAACTACATTGCTAATGGCTATCAGATCATGCCATTTATTTCACTCTGTGCCATCAATTCATCTATCTTGTTAGGAATGCTGCATTCATTCAGATAGAGACTTTAATTTTGCCTTTATGCTGTTTTACCATAGTCTTGATCCTATTTGTTGATGCACTCTAATGTTTGTATACTGCCCCTTCCTGTCACATGGCTGTTATCACTACCCGTATTGCTATACTGCACTATTGCCGAATCTGCTTTGTGATGGTTTGCAAGGGACATTTTCATGCAAATTTTATTTCCTCTCGTCCTTCATAAATATCGAAGCTTCCATAGTTGCGATCAGCAGTTGGTTGCACGAGGAATGATGGGCGCAAACCCAATATTTACTAGACGGTAGCACAGTATGTGGAAGCTTTTAACAAAAACATAATCTGTGATACTGCCAGAGAACTGGGCAGATACCTTTGGCACAGTAGCATAACACTGCATTTACAAAGTAATTGAATCTTCACCATTTTCATTACTAAATATTAGATAGAATGGTAGGATTTGTAACAGGTTGTGTCATGTTCTGGAGCAGCTAGAATTTACAGATAAGAATAAAAGCATATTACTGTGGATGCCAGAATCTGAAATCAAAAAAGAAAATACTGGAAAAGTTCAAAGGATGACAAAAGGTCATCTGGACTCAAAATGTCAGCTCTTTTCTCTCCTTACAGATGATGTCAGACCCTGCTGAGATTTTCCAATGTTTTCTCTTGTAACAGTGAGATGATGTTCATTTAAGTTTGGGCTGTATTCGGCATTTACCTGTGACAACTGGATGAAAATCATTAATAACCAGTGTAGAAAATTTCATATCAAAGCTCAATCTAGAAATCTCAAATTTGTCAGCCACTGAGATGGTTGGGTTGGGTAGAACATTGTATAGAAATGAATAATCAGTATCTTAGAAAATTACATGCTATGTTTGAGATATTCTACAGGCAATAAAGGATTGCTTGTAGGATATCTCAAATATAGCATACTATGCAGAGAGACTTGGACAAGTTGCAGAGCTGGGCCGAGAGATGGCAAATGGAGTTTAATGCGGAAAAGTGTGAGGTAATTCACTTTGGCAGGAATAACAAATGTGTAGAGTATAGGACTAATGGTAGGACTCTTAATAGTGTTGATGAACAGAGGGATCTTGGTGTATGTGTGCATAGATCCCTGAAAGTTGGCAATCAAGTCGATAAGGTTGTTAAGAAGGCATATGGAGTCTTAGCTTTTATTGGTAGGGGGATTGAATTTCGGAGCCGCAACGTCATGTTGCAACTGTACAAAACTCTAGTGCGGCCGCACTTGGAGTATTGTGTACAGTTCTGGTCCCCGCATTATAAGAAAGATGTGGAGGCATTGGAGAGGGTACAGAGGAGGTTTACCAGGATGTTGCCTGGTATGGAGGGCAGGTCTTATGAAGAGAGGCTGAGGGATTTGAGGTTGTTTTCGTTAGAAAGGAGGCGGCTAAGAGGGGACCTTATCGAAACATATAAGATGATTAGAGGTTTAGATAGGGTGGACAGTGATAGCCTTTTTCCTAGGATGGAGAAAGCTAGCACGAGGGGACATAGCTTTAAATTAAGGGGTGGTAGTTATAGGACGGATGTCAGAGGTAGGTTCTTTACCCAGAGGGTGGTAAGGGTATGGAATGCCCTGCCTGCTGCAGTTGTAGATGCGCCAAGTTTGGTGGCGTTTAAGAGGTTAGTAGATAAGTTTATGGATGAAAAGGGAATGGTTTAGGTTAGAGGGTCATTGCTTTTTCCTAATTGGTCGGCGCAACATCGAAGGCCGAAGGGCCTGTTCTGCGCTGTAATGTTCTATGAAGGATCTTGTATGTTTCTGTGAAATTACTTTGGGCTAGAGTTGAGATGTATCTAAATATGAATTACTTCTCAACGAAAACTGGGAATGGCAGTCGATGCTAGTCATGCCAGCAGCATGCTCATTCCTTGATGTAAAAAAAAATGCATGAAATATTAATTCTGAAATTGGAAGTTTGTGCAATTTTGGTCTCCTTATCTGAAGAAGAATGTCCTTATTATAGAAGGAGTGTATATAAAGGGCCAAAGAGTAACAAGTGAGAGAGTAAGGCCTCTTAAGGATCAACAAGTCATCTGTATGCGGATCCAAAGAGATGGGTGACATCCTAAATGAATATTTCTCATCAGTATTTACTGTTGAGAAAAGCATGGGTGTTAGGGAACTTGGAGAAATAAATGATGTCTTGAGGAGTGTACGTATTACAGAGGAAGAGGTGCTGGAAGTCTTTAAATGTATCAAGATAAATAAATCTCCAGGACTTGATGAAGTGTATCCCAGGACATTGTGGGAGGCTAGGGAGGAAACTGCGGTCCCCTAGCCAAGATATTTGAATCATTGATAGTCATGGGTGAGGTGCCTAAGATTGGAGAGTGGCAAATGTTGTGCCTTTGTTTAAAAAGGGCTGCAGGGAAAACACTGGGAATTACAGCCCAGTGAGCCTCACATCTGTGGTGGATAAATTGTTGCAAGGTGTTTTGAGAGACTGGATTTACAGGCATTTAGGGACACAAGGACTGAGTAGGGATAGTCAGCATCACTTTGTGAGTGAAAAACCATGTCTCTCAAATTTTATTGAGCCTTTTGAAAGAGAACTAAGAAGGTCGATGAGGGCAGTGCAATTGATGTTGTCTACATGGACTTTAGCAAGGCCTTTGACAAGGTACCACATGATAGGTTGTTGCCTAACACTAAATCTCGCAGGTTCTGGAGTGAGGTATCTAAATAGATATAAAATTGGCTTCTTAATGGTTGTAGAGAATTGTTTTTCAAACTGGAGCCTGTGACCAGCAGTGTGCCTCAGGGATCAGTGCTGAGTCCACTGTTATTTGTCATTTATATTAATGATTTGAATGAGAATATAGGAGGAATTGTTAATAAGTTTGCAGATGACACTATAAGATCGGTGGCATAGTGGACAGTGAAAAAAGTTATCTCTGATTGCAATGGAATCTAGATCAGTTGGGCCAGTGGTCTGATAAATGGCAGATAGAGTTTAATTTACGCAAATGCAAGGTGATGCATTTTGGTAGATTGAACGAGGGCAGGACTTACTCAGTTAATGGTAGGATATTGGGGAGAGTTACAGAACAAAGAGATCTTGGGGTACATATTCATAGCTGCTTGAAAGTGGAGTCACAGATGGGCAGAGTGGTGAAGAAGGCATTCGACATGCTTGGTTTCATCAGTCAGAACACTGAATTCAAATGTTGGAATGTCTTATTGAAGTTGTACAAGATGTTGTTAAGGCTACACTTGGAATACTGTGTACAATTCTGGTCACCCTATTATAGAAAGGGTATTGTTAAACTAGAAAGAGTGCAGAAAAGATTTACTAGGATGCTACGGGGACTTGATGGATTGAGTTATAAAAGGAGATGCTGGATAGACTGGAGCATAAGAGGCTGAGGGATGATTTCACTGAAATCTATAAAATAATGAGTGGCACAGATCAGCTAAAGAGTCAATATCTTTTCCCAAACTTAGGGAAGTCTAAAACTAGAGAGCATAGGTTTAAGGTGAGAGTGAGGAAGGTTTTCAAAGCTTGCAGAGGGATTTGGACCAACAAGAAAAATGGCAAATGGAATTTAACGCAGACAAATGTGAGGTATTGCACTTTGGAAGGACAAAGTAAATAGAACATATAGGGTAAATGGTAGGACTCTAAAGAGTTCACTTGAACAGAGAGATCTGGAAATACAGGTACAAAATTCCCTAAAGATGACTTCACAGGTGGATAGGGTCGTAAAGTACACTGGTACATTAGCCTTTATAAATCAGAGTATTCAGTATAAAAGTTGGAATGTTATGTAAGGTTGTATAAGACATTGGTGAGACCGAATTTAGAGTATTGTGTATTGTTTTGGTCACCTAGTTCCAGGAAGGATGTAAATAGGGTTGAAAGAGTACAGAGAAAGTTCACAAGGATGTTGCCAGGACTTGAGAAGCTGAATTACAGAGAGAAGTTGAATAGGTTAGGGTCATAATCAAGGGATATGGTGTAAACCTTCTAGGACTGAGGATAGAAGAAATTTCTTCACCCAGAGAGTAATAAGCATGTGGAATTCGCTACCACAGTAAGCAGTTGAGATTAAAACATTGTATATCTTTAAGAAGGAGTTAGATATAGCTCTTGGCGTGGAGGACTAAAAGATATGGAAGAAAGCAGGATCAGACTATTGAATTGGATGATCAGCCATTATCGTAATGAACGGTAGATCAGGCTTGAAGGACTGCATGGCCTACTCCTCTTCCTATTTTTTATGTGACAAATCCATCATTTATCTTTTGATAACTTTAACAATAACACAGCAATAAACTTGGAGTCTACTATTTTATCACCTGAAACCTCTCAGCTTCAATGGGAAAATAAAATCAGTGGCCAAGATTTTAGTAAGTCAATAATGGAGAGGCTCTCAGCACTCAGTTATTGTAGGATAAAACTATCAGAAACTTGTGGCATTTGCAGTTAGATTTGGAAATCTGGAAGTTACTGTCAATAATAACCTGATCCTCCATCGGCTGTGCTGCTGCGGTCTTCACCAATAGAACCAGTACTAAGATGATTGTAATTGCATGATCTTAGACTAATTACTATTCTTTTTCTAAAGACAGATGAAAAAGTTTGGGCTTGTGCAGTCAGGTATTCACATTTTAGTGGCGTAGTAAATGTAATGTTGAATATATTGTCTGGCCCCGAAACAATTTTTCTAAGTGTGGAGTCTTATTCCATCCAAAAAAAAATAACCTGGCCCCGAAACAATTTTTCTAAGTGTGGAGTCTTATTCCCTCCAAAAAAAAAATAAATGTTGAATAATTTTTTTGTTTGAGTTTCTTTTATCTCTCTCAGTCCCATGACATTCTTTATTTTGCTTCACGTAAATTGGTTTGCAAGCAATTTATATTTTCTCTTTCTTTTAATTTCCTGCTTTGCGGACTACAAGAATCCTCCTTGTTGAAGAGCCTTCCTGTTGCTGCTCTACTCAGAGATGCCGCAGATTCTCAGCAGTGGATTAGATGTCAAATTACTAGAAATTTTTGCTGACAAGCCCACGATAATCATCTGGGCAACTATATGCAAAGTGAACTGAAGTTTTGCCATTCATAGTAAAATCTAGGCTATTAATAATATTTATTAATCTCTTGAGTCTCTCTTCATAATTGTAACCCTTCAGCACTGTATGGATCTTTTCTGTCAATTTCTATTGATTCTAAGATCTCGCACAGTGTGATGGTGCTGATTGTCTTCCTATTTCATAGCCAGTGGCAATGCCATCTTGCTAACTCAGTACAGACCAGGAATTGAATCTAGGACCTTCTAGTCAGTAAAGTGCTTGTAAAATCCCATCCATTGATTTTGTCTATGCTTTCCACTGCCTCAGTAAAACAGCCATCATAGTTAAGGACCCCACACACCCTGGACAATCTCTCTTTCACCTTCTTCCTTCAGGAAAAAGATACAAAAATCTGAGGTTAGGTATTAATGGAGTCAAGAACAGCTTCTTCCCTACTGCTGTCAGATTTTTGAATAGACTTACCTCGCATTGAGTTGATCTTTCTCGATACCCTACTATTCTGCACCCTCTTCCTCCCTTCTCTATGAATGGTATGTTTTGGCTATATATTGCGCAAAAACAATACTTTTCACTGTGTGTTAATACATGTGACAATAATAGTCAAATCAAATCGACTGAGGCATTAAAGATAAGATAAATAATTTAAACCAAAATAAAAGACACAGGCTACTCTTTGTACACAGCATAATAGCAGTGTTGTTTATTTAGCTATAGATGCCCCACGTACTACGTGTTCAGCTGATATAGCTGCCCTGGTATTTGATAACATATTCTAAACCTCATGTTTCTGTTACTGCTTTGCATCTCCCTCCTTAATGACCCTTGGAAGCCATTAAGATTAATGTATTAAAAACATTCCAGCCACTGGCTACAACTGTTATCTTCACTTATTGCCATCCTTCTTTGAACCTTTCATTTTTTGGTCTTGTGGGACCAAGGTCAGGGTTAATCAGCAGACACAACAGTAACTAATTTGATGAACCGCTATATGCTGTCACAAGGATGACTGGCTTATATTACGAGTCAAATCTGTCACAGTCGTTTTGTGCCCAAAGGACTGACTTTGATATATCTGCTATCAACCAACGAGAAGGAGTCTGCTCCCGCTTGCAACATGGTCATTTAGTTTTCACCTTGTTGGATGATGTAAATACTGTGGCTTGGACTATTATTGCCATCATTCTTCAGTGATGTTTATTTTTATTATTTACTGAGTCTAATCAGTGGCAAATTGGGAATCTTGATATAGTGGCTTTTTATTATGCATTTATAATTTCTTAGACCATATATCATTCACTTTGTTGTACAATATTGTGTGAAACAATATAATTGTATTCATGGAGTGTTGAAAAATATACTAGATGTGATGTTAACATGCTGCAGGCAGCAGTCTAATCCAGATTGGGAAAGCCAGGCAACTGTTGATTCTGTTCAGAGGAGTGTAGCCGGACCTGAATCAGTGTTATTGAATACCAGAACTTTGGGTGTTAATATCCCCATCAAGTGCTCAAGAAATGAGACTACTGATTTGAAACAAGATATTGTATACAAAAGCATTATTATTTTTCAATATGGAGATCAGACGTCTGAGAAAAATTAAATCCAAGAAGTTATTTGAATTTCGAGAGAAAATCATTTCATGTAACTGAAGTACAGACAACAGTTCTGGTCACCCTATTGTAGAAAGGATATTATTAAACTGGAAAGAGTGCAGAAAAGATTTACTAGGATGCTACTAGGACTTGATGGCTTGAGTTATAAAAAGAAGTTGGATAGACTGGGACTTTTTTCTCTGGAGTGTAGAAAACGTGGGGTGATCTTACAGATGTCTATAACATAATGAGAGGCACAGATCAGCTAGAGAGTCAATATCTTTTCCCAAAGGGGAGTCTAAAACTAGAAGACATAGGATTAAGATAAGAAGAGTGAAATACAGAAGTGTCCAGAGGAGCACTTTTTTCACAGGGTGGTAAGTGTCTGGAACAAGCTGCCAGACCTAGTGGTAGAGGCAGGTAAATATTATTTTTTAAAAAGCATTTGGACAGTTAAATGGATAAGATGGGTATGGAAGAATATGGGCCAAATGTGGGCAATTAGTATTAGTCTAGGGGTTTAAAAAAAAGGACAGCATGAACAAGTCAGGCCAAAGGGCCTGTTTCCATGCTATAAACTATGAGTTTATTACTTAACAATAACAAGATTTCCAAAGCTGAGCTCTGCAGTAGTTGACTTCATTTTTTGATTTTTTTAATCCATGTTTTGTTTCTGTAAAACATTGGAAGCAAATTACAAGTTTGAACCAGTTTAAACGTACAACAGTTTATCATCTATTTTTCACATTAATAAGGTTAATGTAAACATAAAAAAGTGAACATATAAACAACAATTTACTATACTTTGAGTCTAATGTAGTGATGGCTGAATCAGCACACAATCACTGTCAGGCCAACTCCAAGTTGGATTTATGTTCTCTGTAGTCAACATGTGCACGTTCCTTAGCAGGGATGTGTTATGGAGCTTGTGAAAGGTGACTTATTTTATAGGTCTCCAGATTGCTTGCTATTTTCCCAGTTCTAAATGGAGAGTGTTGGTCATTGAAACATAGAAAATAGGAGCAGAAGTAGGCCATTCAGCTCTGCCATTCGTTATGATCATAGCTAACTCAACTCAAAAACCAATAATTCTGTTTTCCCCCCTTGTCCCTCGATCCCATTAGTCCCAAAAACTATATCTAACTCCTTCTTGAAAACATACAATTTATCGGCCTCAAGTGCTTTCTGTGGTATAGAATTTTGTAGGTTCACTACTCCGAGGGAAGAAATTTCAGTCCTAAATAATCTGCTGTGTATCCTCAGACTGAAACTACCGCCATTGGGAACATCCATCCTACATCTACCCTGTCTGGTCCTGTTAGAATTGTATGTGTTTCAGTGAGATCTTCCCCTTGTTCTTCTAAACTCCAGTGATATAATCCTAACTGACTGAATCTCTTCTCATATGTCAGTCCTGCTGTCCCAGGAATCAGTCTGGCAAACCTTTGCTGCATTCCCCCCATCTTTCCTCTGATCAGGAGACCAAAACTACACACAATATTCAAATGTTTAAGGGCTTAATCTTTATGCTGGTCATGTTTTGCTGCAGTGGGATAATGCATCATCTTGCTCCTCTCATTGAAAGAATAAGAGGTAGGGACTGGTGTGTCACGGTGGCACAGTGGTTAGCACTGCTGCCTCACAGCGCAAGGAACTGGTTTGATTCTTGGCTTGAGTCACTATCTATGTGGAGTCTGCACATTCTCCCCTTGTCTGTGTGGGTTTCCTCCAAGTGTTCTGGTTTCCTTGCACAGTCCAAATGATATGCTGGTTGGATGGATTGGGCATGTTAAATTCTTTCTCAGTGTACCTGAACAGGTGCAAGAGTATGGTGACTAGGTGATTTTTCACTGTAACTTCATCGCAGTATTAATGTAAGCCTACTTGTGACTAATAAACTGTTTTGTATTTGAGAGGCCCCATGACTTCACAGTTCATTTCCAAGAAATTGTTAGATAGGGAGAATGAGCTTTAACTCTTTTAGGTAATAAAGCATGCTGGTAATATCTGCTCCTTTATCCTTCGAAGAGCTGCAATGCTGTGAAACATATGTGAGACATGATACATTTATATAGATTTTAGTTAAATTTCACATATTCTCAAGTATTTGTTAGGTCCCTGATTCTCTTTTAGACTTTCTGTGGGGCTGATAGTGTAGTGGAGGGGAAAATTAAGCCCTTAATGTGTGTTTAAGGGCTTAAGAATGAATAATTTGATATTCACTAGTTTGTGATATGCTGCTGGTGCCTTGGTAAGATGCCATCTTTGTGACCAAATCTGGTGATGTTGTTTCATGTCATGTTCAGAATCCACTATTTAATTCAACATTTAACTACTTTGTAACTTTTAACATGGTCTTTTGCTTCTGGTAATCAACTCCACAACCTCATCACCCTCTTTGTGTTAAGATAATGTCACTGAACTAATAATTCAGAGGCCCAGGCTAATATTGCAGGGACATGGGTTCGAATCACACAATGGCAGCTGGAGCATTTAAATTCAGTTAGTAACTCTGGAATATAAAGTATTGGTGACCATGAAACGATTATCAACTGCTGTAAAACCCCATCTTGTTTACTAATGTCCTTCAGGGAAAATAACCTTTCATCCTGATTTAGAAATATAGAAACTAGAAGCAAGAGTAGGCCATTTGGCTCTTTGAGCTTACTCCGCCATTCATTTTGATCATGGCTGATCATCAAATTCAATATCCTGATTCCTCCATTTCCCTTCATATCCCTTGATCCCTTTAGCCCCAAGACCTATATCTAATTTCATCTTGAAATCAATCAATGTTTTTGCTTCAGCTACATTCTGTCATAGTGAATTCTACACATTCACCATCCTATGGGTGAAGAAATTTCTCATTACCTCAGTTCTAAAAGGTTTACTCCTCATCCTCAAACTATGACTCTCAGTTCTCAATTCCACCATTGGGAATATTCTTTCTGAATCTACCCCGTCTAGTCCTGTTAGAATTCTATAAATTTCTATGAGATCCCCTCTCACTCTTCTAAACTCCAATGAGTATAGTCCTAACAGACTTAGTCTCTCTGCATATGACAGACCTGCCATTCCAGAAATTAGCCTGGTGACCTTTGTTGTGCTCCCTTTTTCGTCAGGACACCCTTCCACAAATCAGGACACCAAAACTGCACGTGGTATTCTAAGTGTGACCTCACTAAAGCCTTATGCAATTGTAGCAAAACACCCCTATCCCTATA
Organism: Sphyrna mokarran; assembly: GCA_024679065.1. NCBI lineage: Eukaryota > Metazoa > Chordata > Chondrichthyes > Carcharhiniformes > Carcharhinidae > Sphyrna > Sphyrna mokarran. Next base: position 46,030,467 of record JAGIQG010000020.1, on the reverse strand, counting down.
CTCAAACCTCCTCATATGAAGACCAACATTCCATTTGCCTTTTTTACTGCTTGCTATACTTGCATACTAATTTCAGTGACTGATGCATGAAGACTCATTGAGTATCCACCCCTCAATTTACACCCATTCAACTAATAATGTCTTCCTATTATTGCTACCAAAGAGGATAACCTCATGTTTATCCACATTATACTGCATCTACTATGCAGGTGCCCACATAACTCAGTCTGTCCAAATCACACTGAAACATCTTTGCGTCCTCCTCACAGCTCACCATTCAACCCAACTTTGTATCATCTGCAAATTTGGAGATAATCCATTCTGTTCACTCTTCCAAATCATTAATACATAATGTGAACAATTGGGGTCCTGGCACAGATCTCTGCAGAACCCCACTAGTCGCTGACCACCAATCAGAAAAAGACGCATATATACATTTTTGCTTCCAACCTGCTAACCAGCTTTCTATGCATCTTAAGACATTATCTGCAATTCCATGTGCTTTAACTTTGCCTAGTAGTCTGTCATGTGAGGCCCTGTCAAAAGCCTTCTGAAAGCCTAAATAAGCCACATCCACTGGTTCTCCTCAGTGAACTCTATTAGTTACATCCTTAAAAAATTCCAATAGATTTGTCAAGCGTGATTTCCCCTTTGTTAATCCATGCTGATTTTGATTACAGCACTGACTTTCAAATGCCGAGTTATGAAATCCTTGATAAAAGATTCTAGGAACTTCCCCAGTATTGAGATTGGGCTCACTGGTTTATTGTTCTGTGTTTTCTCTCTACCTCCCTTTTTGAATAGAGGGCTTATATTAGCTATCCTTCAATATGCAGGAACTATTCCAGAGTACAAAGAATTTTGAAAAATAACCACCAATGGATCTACTATTTCCAGGGCCATTTCCTTAAGAATTTTGGGATAAAGATTATCAGAACCTGGAGATTTATCTGCCTCCAATCCCATCAATTATTCTAAAACCTTTTCCCTACTAATGCTGATTTCCTTCAACTGCTCTCTGAAACATGTTTCTCCTAGCATGTCTGGTACATTATTCATGTTTTCCTTTGTGAAGACTGAAACAAAGTACGAATTTAATTCCACAGCCATTCCTTTATTCTCAATTTTGAATTTTCTCGTTTCTGACTGTAAGGCACCTACATTTGTTTTTGTCAATCATTTTCTCTTTACATATTTATAGAAACTTTTAAGTCAGTTTTTATATTCCCTGCTAACTATTTTCATATTCTATTTTTCTCTCAATCAATTCTTTGGTCCTCCACTGCTGAATTTTAAGCTGCTTCCAATCCTCAGGTCTATTGCTTTTTTTGTGCCAATTTGTATGCTTCATCTTGATTTGATCTATTATTGTCGCATGTATTGGTATACAGTGAAAATATTGTTTCTTGCCTGCGATATAGACAAAACATGTCATTCATTGAGTACATTGGGGAGAAGGAAAAGAGAGGGTGCAGAATGAAGTGTTACAGTCATAGCTAGGATGTAGAGGAAGATCCGCTTACATAGCGGACGTGCTTTCTTAACTATACCATCAAGTTGGAGGAACCAGGACAGATTAGGAGAGACTAAGATCTGAAGGCATAGCCTCAGAATAAAGAGCTGTCCCTCCTCAAGATGAGGAGGAATTTCTTCAGCCGAGGTTGGTGAATCTATAGAATTCATTGCCACAGAAGGCTATGGGGTCAGGTCATTGAGTATATTTACTACAGAGATAGATCCTTGAAAGGTAAGGGGATCAAAGGTTACAGGATATAGGCGAGAAAATGGGGTTGAGAAACTTATCATCCATTATTGAATGGCAGAGCAGACTTGATGCGAAGAATGGCCTAATTTTGCTCCTATATCTTATTTTTTAGGACAGTTGTTGTTCCTACATGTGACTCCAGAGCCACAATAATGTAATTGACTTTTAATTGCCCTCAGAAATGGCTTCGCAAACCATTCACTTCTTGAACAATTCTGGATGGTGACAAATATTAATTTTTCCAGCAACATCTATGTCCCATGAAAGAATTTTTAAAAACATTTTACCTGCTCTTTGTTCCCTGATTCTTTCTTTAGCCAAATCTATGAAGTTGTTTCTAGTCCCATGAATGATTGGAAACTGAGATAAACAATGTCAACTGATTTTCGTTCTTTGTCACTCTAACAATGGTGAGACCAGTCATGGTGGCTCCACTGTTGACTGCACTGAACAACTATGTCATGAGTCACTGGAGGAACGGAAACATTGTTTTGTCGTCTTGAGTCTGTTCCACCAGGAATTGAACCTGGGTCTATAAGGTGGTTGATCTACCAAGTGAAAATGCCTTCATCCAAACCCATTGTAGTAGCTGTGAAGCTAAATATAATGTGTTGTGATTTTGAAGAGTTTACAGACGAGATCTGGTGTTATGCATTTGAACATTTTATTGATTCATGTGTTTACTCTGGTCTTAGATAATGTCGCCAAACATATAATGAAAAATTAATAAATATTGCAGTAGGCGTTGCAGTTAATTATTATTCAATGCAGGTTGCTTTATGCAACTATAAAATCTTCTTTCAACAAATTATCTCTTGTAAAGATTTCACAATAAAATACAATACCTGGTGGCACTAAAGTAGCCATTAGTTTTATTGTGGTTGATTTCAACTTTTCTTAGGTTTTTAGGTCAGAACAAGAATCTTGTTGACTTGTGATGATTGCAGAAACCCTGTCAGGAATCCAAAGGATGGGGCCATTTGCATTACCAGGGTAGAAACGTCATATTTGCAATGGTGCTTCAGCGGTTTGTGTCCTGAGCTGTTGACAGGAGTGTTGAAATGACACCATTTTAGCAATTGAGCTAGCGCTCTATGACAGAAATTCCTGTTTTTCATATTTTCTGTCCCAATGGAGCAATTGTGCTTCTATTAAGGATTTGTAGCTTTTAGGTTATTCAATGGGACCCAAGCAAGTTAACACTGGCAAGACTTTCCTTAAGTATTCAAATTCATTAAGAATTGAATTCTGCTGGGAACCCAGGAAATTTTCCAGACGTGCTGCTGTTGATGAAGGTCCAGCATAGCACTTTCCACTCAAGATTTGTAAGATCACAACCAGCATAATAATGTTCGCATCTAAATTCCTGGATGCTTAGACAGACATCAGATGTTCAGTTGTCTCAAGCCAACCCAGGAATTTTTAATGATAATTACTATAAATCCATTGTGATTTTATTTACGGGGGGGAATCCATCATATTAACAACCTACATAGCAGAACTATTTGTACGTACTTTTCAGGCCATCTTCAAACTAAGAAAGTCTCCAACCACAGTCAAAGTCCAAATCTGTCTAGTTGATTTATGTGTCCATTGTGATGCAGCACAGGTTTTGAAACTGAGATTACTACATTCTATAGACCACCATTAAATTACTTTAGTTATTGTATATAAATGAAACTTTTATTTTGCAATTGACCTAGCTGCTATATCTTGCTGGAATAGTCATGATATGGAGTTGCCAGTGTTGGACTGGGATAGACACAGTAAGAAGTCTCACATCACCTGTTAAGGTCTAACAGGTTTATTTGATGACAAAAGCCACTAGCTTTTGGAGTGCCCTTCGTCTGGTAGTTTTGAACTCCCACTTACCCAATGAAGGGACAGGGGGTGCTCAAAAGCTAGTGACTTTTCCTACTAAATTAACCTGTTGGACTTTAACCTGGTGTTGTGAGATGACTTACTTTCTAAAATAGGACAGGCAATTCTTAGATTGTATCAATATTTGAAACACCTTTCTCCATTGCCCCTCTCCCCCAACTCTCTTTCAGTCTGAAATGTTGGACAGCTATCACTTTGCATTAAGCAGGTGCAGTTTTCAGTGGTGTCGTGCTAATGACGATTGTATTTAAAAAGGATGTTTGTTTTGGATTGAAGTCTACACATTGTTTTCCACCAGTGCCCCTTTTTTAAAGCTATACTCATTCGTTTAGACATTTTTAATGACTCAGTAAACATCATAAATCATTTTCTCAAGAAAAGTTTGCATTTTGAGACGAAGTTCTCTTTGTGAAATAATGTGCATTGTTGAGAACATTCCCTGAAATTGTATTTGTAAATTTCCAATTCGCTTGTCTTTCTTCCTGTTTCTCTTGTACCGCTTTACAGGGAAGGCAGTAGGTACAACAAACTGATCTTGAGTATTTTTATTTTCCACATCACTTTTTGCCCAGAAAGCTTTAATCAAATATGCTGTATTCGTAGCGTACCAGTAGTATAAGAATATTTGGCATAGCAAGGGTTAATGTGGGTCTGGAGAATTGCCCCACCCACAGTCTGATGTGGAGAGACACATGACAGAGTTGTATGGAAGACTAGAGAAGTCAGTATGAAGTTAGTTCCTTATGTATTTAGTTGTGTGTTATCAATAAACACTATTGTTCAAGCCACTGAATTTTTTCATGAGATGTCCTGAACAAGCCCTTAGAAGATGACCAGTTATTCATGTTGAAGATATCTAGTCTGAGATACCAAGATAAAACTATGTAGAGAAGTCTTAAATGCATCAGAGTATCTAAGTGCTTGGAGGTTTTGCATGTAGAGCAACATTATAAAATTAATGATGGTGATAACATTTCAGTATAAGAGCAGGCAATTTAACATATCCTTGGTTCATGGGCTAAATGAACTTTAACCGTGTTTAAACACTCATCCCTCCTGCTATTTGCAGAGGTTGTTCAAGTGTTTGGTAAGATCTATCTGGAAAACTGAAATGATTTTGTGCTTGACGGCTTTGAAAGGATGCAGATCTTTGGAAATTATACGTAAGAACGTAAGAAATAGGAGCAGGAGTAGGCCATCTAGCTCCTCGAATCTGCTCAGCCATTCAATAAGATCATGGCTGATCTGATAGTGGTTTAGTTCCACTCACCTGCCTGTTCCTCATAACCCTTAATTCCCTTTATTGATCAGAAATTTATCTACCTGTGACTTAAACGTATTTAACGAGGTAGTCTCTACTGCTTTAATGGGCAGAGAATTCCAGAGATTCACTGTCCTCTGAGAGAAGTTGTTCCTCCTGGACTCTGTTCTAAATTGACTCCCCCTTTGAGGCTGTGTTCTCTAGTTCTTGTTTCCTTTCTAAGTGGAAAGAATCTCTCTGCCTCTACCCTGTCTAGCCCCTCCATTATCTTATATGTCTCTTTAAGACCTCTCCTCAACCTTCTAAACTCCAACGAGTAGAGGCCCAATCTATTCAATATCTCCTCATAAGCTAACCTCCTCATCTCCAGTATCAACCTGGTGAATCTTCTCTCTACTCCCTCCAAGGTCAGTATATCCTTTCACAAATAAGGGGACCAAAATTGCACACAGTACTGTAGTTGCAGCCTCACCAGTACCTTGTACAATTGCAGCAAGACCTCCCTGCTTTTATACTTCATCCCCTTTGCAATAAAGGCCAACATTCCATTTGCCTTCTTCATCACCTGCTGCACCTACAAACTGAGTTTTTGCGATTCATGCACAAGGACCCCCCCAGGTCTCTCTGCACAGTAGCATATTGTAATTTTTCATCATTTAAATAATAGTCCATTTTACTATTATTCCTTCCAAAGTGGATAATCTCATACTTGCCAATGTTATACTCCATCTGCCAGATCCTCGCCCACTCACTCAGCCTATCCAAATCTCTCTGCAGACTTTCTGTGTCCTCCATGCAATTTGCTTTCCCACTCATCTTCATGTCATCAGTAAACTTTGTTACCCTACACTCGATCCCCTCCTCCAGATCATCTATGTACATGTTAAACAGTTGAGGCCGCGGCACCGATCCCTGCGGCACACCACTAGTCACCAACCAGAAAAGCACCCATTTATTTCCAACTCTCTGCTTCCTTTTAGATAGCCAATCCTCGATCCACGCTAACACTTTACCCCCAACTCTGTGTACCTTAATCTTCTGCAGCAACCTTTTGTGAGGCACCTTATTGAACACCTTCTGGAAATCTAAAAACACCACATCCACCAGTTCCCCTCTGTCAACCGTACTTGTTACATTCAGTAAATTTGTCAGACACGATTTTTCCCTTCATGAATTCATGCTGCATCTGCTTGATCGAACCAGTGATGGATTCCAGCATTTTCCCATCTACGGACATTAAGCTAGTCAGCCCGTAGTTGTCTGCCTTTTGTCTACTTCCTTTTTTAAACAGTGGTGTCACGTTAGCTGTTTTCCCATCAGCCGGCACTTCCCCATAATCCAGTGAATTTTGATAAATTACAATTAACGCATCTGCTATCATTTCTGCCATTTCTTTCAGTACCCTTTCAGTACAGAGAAGCATTCTAAGAATTACCTTGAAATTTACCCTAACTCATAAAAAGCTACTTATAAGAATTAAGTTATTTTCATTGAAAGAAAATTGAGAAGGGCTGTCGTTCTGAAGTTCAAATACTGAATAACATGTATGTTAGTTACTTTATCTGAAATAGAAGCACAGAACTGGACAACACAAAATTGTTCAAAATTAGCAATGGACTCCAGCAAAAAATTAATGATGTGTATTTTACTCCTTCAGTAAAGAGTCAGTTGGAGGGTAATAAGATTAAGAATGAGATTGAAAAAAATTGATTAAGTATATTGGTTACTGTATTATTGGATCCATAAAAATCATGCATTCCAACTTTCCACATCTAAATAAAGGAGATTTGGTGTGATATTTCACTTGACTGCTTACTATGATTAGCATTCACCTACAAGTTAAGTGTAGAACTTTTCTTGCATAACTTTTTTTTATTTCTCCAATTTTCCGGTGGCTTTTGTTGGAATTATGGTCACCGCTTTTTCAGTGACCTTCTACAAATGTAAGCCTAAATATCAACAAACTGATCTATGCAACCTTCTAGGCTGTGGAATTGGTGACCTCTCCCATTGTCCACATATTCACACTTTTAACTAGATGGATTGTGACATTTTCCTGTTTTTAATCTAGAGATTAAAATGTCCTCAGAACGTCTAGGAGCTCAGCACAATCCGTGTATTTACTGTTTGAAGGTACTGTTTAGCTGATCTGGTAGCCAATTCAGGATGCCTTAAATAGCAAGTGTAGTGAATGACCAGTTAAGCTGGTTTTCATTGAGGGATGAATGTTGACTAGGATACGAGGAGAAATTCCTCCTCTTAAAATATTACCATGGTGTCTTTGAAGTTCACCTAAATAGATAGAATGAAACTTTAGTGCAGCATATTACCTATGATATAGGTTGGTATTTTTCGATCGGTGACCCTACCATTTTCAACCTTTCAATGTTTTTGCCTGTGCTGCAGCAATGATCCTTTGTACAGCCATCCACCAAGAGCAGTAGCGGATAGGAATAACAGAGAGACCATACTACCTTTTTTATGACACCAGCTGTCGTGTTCAAGTTCAATAAGTAGGGCAAGTATCTGGTTAAGTGTCACTCAACAAGCCCAAGCGTTTGCGATATTCTCTGAGCAGCTTGGACAGTGTAAGTTTTCCATTCGCAAATTTAAACTTCCCAGGTCGTTACCGCATATGTGCATGTGTGAGGATTTCCAAAGGATTGCAATGCCCAAGAGCAGAAACTGTTCGCTGCACTATCGGCAACAGAAGATCTGACCCATGGCATCGCCAACAATGCGACATTTCATCCATAGTAATGGAATTTTCAGGCAGGTTTATCTGTTCCAGTCCTGAACGAAGCTCGATTATTTTTGATTTTCCAATGATCCCAATTGAACGAAGGTGAGGCCAGTTTACAGCTATATTTAAAGTTCCTTTAAATCAGTGCATCTCAATTCTTGAGCCAGCATTTATATTATTTGCCTTGACAATGATGGACTTCATTTTATTCTCTGTTTGGAAGAGGCAGCACAGTGGTTAACACTGTTGCCTCACAGTGCCAGGGACCTGGGTTCGATTTCCAGCTTCGAGCAGTGTCTGTGTGGAGTTTGCATGGGTTTGCTCCAGGTACTCCAGTTTCCCCTCTCAGTCTGAAAGACATGCTGGTTAGATGTATTGACCCAAACAGGTGCCAGAGTTGTGCAACTAAGGGAATTTCACAGTAACTTCATTGTTAATATAAGCCTACTTGTGATGAGTAAATAAACTTTAAAAAAAATGGTTCTAATGCCAGGCAAGTGTCAGAGTCCTCTCACAGATTTAGCTGAACTTTTCCCAGCTTTCAGTTGATCACACCATGAGCTGAACAATTGCAAAATAACATTTGAATTCTGATTTCAATTCCACATAAGTGTTGAGGGAATATTTGTTTCTGAAGGTCTAGGTGAAAGCAGTGCTCTTTATTTGATGCAGTGTGGTATGTTAGCGCCACTTACTGGACTAAATTTTACATGCCCACTTGAATTATTTAAGCCATATTACATCTTCAATGGTCCACTTTCAGATATTAGCTACGTAGTTTTGTGCTGGAAAATAAATTATCGGGATGAAATCTTTGTCTTGTTATCTGTCTGTATATGAACAGTGGCTGCACAGCATTAGAGGTTGTGGTATATTACAGTTTTCTCTGCATCTGAAGGTCTAGCTTAAAGCAGAAGGTCAAAGTGCAGAGAATTGTATGACTTGTCATTTGCGACAGATTGCAGCAGTAGCTTTCCTTTGGTGCTTTGACTTGATGACAGAAGTTCTGTGATTGCACGTTGCTTGTTTAACAACATGATAAATGTAACCAGTGAATCTGTAAATGGATTGTTTTATAAGGAATATTTAGCCAACAGAATAAATGGGTGCAAATCATTTCCATCTTTTAATAGTCCAAGCTTGTTTGAGTAAACGTGTGTGCAAGGAAGAGTAACAGTTGTAAAAAGTGCCTTTAAATTAAAAAAAAGAATAAAAAAGAAGCCTGGCACAGTGGTTAGCACTGCTACCTTACAGCGCCAGAGGCCCGGGTTCAATTCCTGGCTTGGGTCGCTATCTATGTGGAGTTCTTCCCTTGTCTATGTGGATTTCCACTGGGTGCTCCGGTTTCGTCCCACAGTCCAATTCACAGTAGGTGAATTGGCAATGCTAAATTGACCCTTAATGTCAGGGAAACAAGCTAGGGTAAATGCATGGGATTATGGGGATAGGACCAGGGTGGGATTCTGGTTGGTGCAGACTCAATAAGCCAAATGGCCTCCTTCTGCACTGTAGGGATTCTATGATTTTATGAATATTTAGTCTAAAGCTGAGAACTTAAGTTTTCAAAAATCATGTTAAATTGTCATTGCTTTCCAATGCAGTTATTCTAAAACATTCATGTGGAGAGGGAGATTGCGCAGTGTCCAGCAAAAGGTTCTTAGAAACTATTTAAATTGTTCATTGGGCCAAATGGAGATTGACGTGTTCAATGCTCTGTCATCTTGACTTTTTTGTGTAATACTCATCATTTATAACAGAATATATCAGTGAGTTTATGTATTTCCTAAAGTCATAGCAGCCCTATAGTGCAGAAGAAGGCCATTCAGTCCATCGAGTCTGCACTGACTCAGCATCTTACCCATTTGGCTGATGCATACAAGATAGGAGCTTGCAGAGAGCTCAGCATGATGTGTTGGGAGGACAGTCATGTCATTGCTTAGTGTGCCTCATTTGTCCAGATTCAGTCACATTAATGAAGGCTGAAATATTTCTAACTCTGAATGTCCAATCTGCTTACAAGGGAAGGAGGTAGCTACTAATTTGCCTGCAAAATAGATATACTTTCTGTCTCACCTGTCACTCAAACCCGTCATCACCAGTTGAGTGATTTTCAGTTATTACCTTGTCTCAAGATTTAAGAGAAACCAAAAATGAAGTCTTCCATGCTACAGAAGAAAAAGAATATCACCATCACTCACTGAATTTGATTTATTCTGCTTCCTGCTGTTGGCTGTGATTGAGATAGATATTGAATTTAATTAGATATTCCTTCTTGGATATTGGGGTGACTCAGATCCTTAATGCTGAACTTTCACAAGTTTCAAATTAGATTTTTATTTACCTCAAGATGTATTATCTGAGAATAACTCATCACCGAAAAGGGTTACTTAAACAAAAATGTATCGTAGAACTGACCTGCTTATGAAAGCGAAGGACTGGAATTGACTGTTGGACCTATTTATGTAAGTTGTTTTTGATTTGTTTAGGGAAGTGCAGTATTTTGGTTCCGATAGTCCCCTCCTGTACTACTCTCATGTGTTATTAGGTAGCATCAGTCAACAATCATAGCCACTTGTCAAATCTGGATGGATTAGATGAATTGTCACTAAGTTAAATTCCACTTGTATGTTCCCTTTTGTTTGACATCAGTACGAGCGATCCACGTTGCCAGTTGGAGCTCAGGGCTCCCTATATTGAGGTGCCTAATTTTCATTTGTAGATTTACTTGATGTTTATGTTTGCGTGCTCTCCAGTAAAGGATTCTAAGAAACTACATTTCCTGCAATAATGTTTCAGCCATTTATAATGGCACACTGTACATTTCCTTTATTCCTGAAAGGCTTTATACCAAATGCCTGTTGTCTTAGTGGTCAAAGAGTTACTGAAGGTATTAATTTTGCATGTTGGAATAGTCTAAGACACACCACTTTCTGAAAACTCATTTCTCAAGCCGAAGTCTTTATAGATGCACCTGTTTTTAGAAAAACATATTAGAGAAGGGGAATTGTTTTGTCAAGTACTTTGTCAAAATTAAATTTAATAAAGTACTTCCAGATAAAATAATGGAGAAATCTATATACTTGAGTGTGTTTTGGAATTCCAAAAATATTATAGGTAGACACTAAGAAAAGCATCTAAAAGAAATGTTATTTACTTATTGAAGTACTATGAACTTCCACTATGTGTGTCCAATGTTAAGTATCTGTTCTTCTAACCAAGACTACCACCTGCTGGCAGAGAACTGAGTACTGCCATGAAGAAACATTTCACAGAGTATTTTTTCATTTTGTAAGTTTGAACAGCAGTAAATAAATTCTATTTGATGCTATTCAACTTGGAAATTTGGTTTAACCCATGACTCACTAATTCTGTATTAAGTAGCAAAAAGCTATTGTACTGTTAATGTGATTCATTCATTATTGGGATGCAAACTTAACCAAAATGTACAGAAAATATTCCATGTCAACTACACTGAATGCATGTGCAGGCAACTGAGTTCAGTCTCCAGACCAGACAGAATGCACTGGTCTCAGCCAGGACCAGTGAAAAGTGAAATATAACTGACTTCACTGCCTCAAGTTTTTAAAAAAGGGGAAATCATTCAAATTTCCTGTTCCTTATTGTTGTTTTACCTCCCCCCGCCCCACCCCCAATGAAAACTATGTCTATGGATGAACTCTTTTGTAATGTGTATGTGGTAAAATCGGCAGTTTGAGTTCCCTTATGAAGAATAACCACTTCGATGGGATGCTGGGGGCTGCTGATGTCCATAAAAGTATATCTCATGAATCAACTTCAGTAGAGAATTTGGGGAAAATGTATTTTGCAAAACAGCTCTGTGGAACATTAAGGTCAAGAAGGTTAAATCCACTCCAGCTTCTGCCTGATAGCCACTTGTCAAATCTAGACAGATTGGGTGCATTGCTAAGGGGAGACTCCAAAGAAACATCGAGAGTTTTCATTTGTTTGACTTTAGTATGAGGAATGAAGGCTGCCAGCTGTGGTTCTGGATTCCACGAATTGAGATAACTCATTTTTAGCTGTAGCTGTACTTAATATTTGCACTTGCATTCTCGCCAGTAAAGAGTTTTAAGAAATAAAGTTTGTTGCTTTCTGTGTTCGACATTCTGCATTATTTCTTCATTCCTGAAATTTTTGCATGAAAAGTTTTGTACCAGATGTCTGTTGACTTAGTGGTCAAAAAATTACTGCGAGTATTATCATCACTTGTATTTGCTTGCTGTCTATTCTATGTTACAGACTATACTGTAACTTCTTCAGTCTAGAATGCTTGGGACCAAGTCATCTCTGAATTTTAGAATGTTCTACACCATGGAATGCTTAGAATGCCGAATCACAAGTGTATGAACTAGAAGCACTAGAAGTTACAAGGGATTCTGATCAAAAAAAATTCCAGACAACTGGTGTTCCTGAACAATAGATTTCTGGACTAGAGAAGTTACTCTGCTCTTAAACTTTCGGCATTTTTAAGCCAGACAGATATTTTAGTTTCCTGCCAGAAGACCTTGCCTGAGTTCGGAAAAAAAGTCTAAATGTTGTGTCTTGACAACTGAAGGGATGTCTGCCGATGGTGAAGCAACTGATAGTTAGTCTCAAGAGGCTGGAATTAAAGAAGGGAAAATAGCTCAGAGTTTTGTTTTGGATTTATTGATTAGTGTCACCAGTGTGCATTAACACTGCAATGAAGTTGCTGTGAAAATCCCCTAGCTGCCGCACTCTGGCACCTGTTTGGATACGCTGAGGGAGAATTTTAGCATGGCTGATGCACCTAACCAGCATGGGTTGTGGTGCAGAAGGAAATTACAGAATTTGCATTGGTGATATTATGGAGGGATTTGAAAACAAGGACGGGAGTTCTGAAATATGTTACTTAACCTGGAGCCAGTGCAGCTCAGTGGAGACAAGTGATGGATGAACAGAACTTGGTGCAAGTTACGGCAGAGCGCTGGATGGCTTTCAAATTTACAGAATGTTGAATGTGGGAGGCTGGACTTGTTAAAAATATTCTTTCATGGGATGTGAGCATCACTGGAATGGCCAGTAATTGTTATCCATTCCTAATTGCCCTTGAGAAGATGGTGATGGGCAACCTTCTTGTATCTTCTAGGTACATCCATGAGTACGTTGGAATATTTCAAAGGGGAAAAAAGTGCACGGATGAGGATTTCAGCAGTGATTACCTGAGATAGGCTGAGTCAGGAATGTGGAAATAGATGGTGTTGATTCTGGTTAGAAGCTCATCTTGGGGTTAAAAATAACACCAAATTTGCTAATAATTCTTTTTCAGCCTCAAACAATTGTCAGGGAAATGGTGGAGTCAGTTGACTAAGGAACAGAGTTTGTGGTGGGGACTGAAAGCAATGGCTTCAGTCTTCCCAATATTTAGTTGAAAATTGGTGCTCTTAGCCACAGCTCAATTATAATACTACTTCCAAGATTGAGGTGTCAGCTGTAATTGCTACTCAATGAGCAGTTGTTTCTCTCTCAAATACCATAACTGAATTTCCTTTGATGTTTCACTGTAATGAATGCTGAGATTTTTGTTGGAAGCCTCATGAGGGCACAGTGATACCTAATGAACATCTTGCAGTTATCATCCTTGGACAAGGAAGAGTTTGAAATGATTATTCAGACGACTTGCCCAATCGTTGAAGTTTATGACCAAGTTAACCTAACTATGTCAGACTTCAGGTTCTCATGTTTGAACCAGGTGGCTTTAGGACAATGTTAATGATTGACTAGCAAACCAGATTTTCATTGGAACATGAAGGAACAATTCCTGTCTGTGATGGTTAAGATCTTCCCATTTGGCTCCTGATATTTCTGCAAATCTAATTGGTAGGTTCCCTGAGCAAAATAAGTAGATAAAAGCTTACCAGTTCCATGGTAAGTTTTAATTCCTTCAATACTCTGTGCACGCTTGGTGGAGACTCTGAATTGTGATTCTGTTTACTTCCATGTGTTCCCTTTGAACTGTAGAGAATGACTGATATCATGGTGTTTACCATTGACCAGAAACTGAATTGGACTAGCAATATAAATATTCTGGCTACAAGAGCAGGGCTGGGGCTAGGGATTCTGCAGAGAGTAACTCAGGTCCTGACTTGCCAAAGCTATCCACCGTCTGCAAGTGAAGAGCATGATGGATACGTTGTCCACTTGCCTTGTTCAATCATCCATACCATTGATATATATTGTGAATATTTGAGGCCCAAACAGCAATCGCTGCAGAACCCCATAGTCACCACCACCCGTCACTTTGAAAAAGGTCCACTTGTTCCTACTCTGTGTCCTGTCAGCCAACCTATTCGTGATCCATGCCAATAATTATTCCAATCCCATACACTTTAATATTACATGCTCATTTTTTATGTGGGACTTTATCAAAAGCTTTCTGAAAATCCAAATACACCACATTCAATGATCACCTCTTAATTTATTCTACTAATTATGTCCTCAAAAAACTCCAGTAGGTTTGACATACATGATTTCCCTTTCATAAATGCATGTTGCCTTTATCTGACTGTGTTATATTTTCAGCGTATCTTTGTTATCACTTTCTTTATAATACTCTAACATTTTCCCTCCCTCTGAAGTTGGGCTAGAAGCCTGTAATCCTTTGTTTTCTCCCTCCCTTTTTTGAACATCAGGGTTAATTTGCTCTCCTCAAATCTGCCAGAACTGTTTCAGAATTGACAGAACTTTGGGAATGACAACGAATGCATCCATTATTTCCATGGCCATCTCCTTTAGTGCCCGTAGATGCAGCTTATCATGTCCTGCGGATTCTCTGCTTTCAGTCCCAATAACTTACCAATTTTTTTTTGGTAATATTAATTTCCTTCAATTTCTCTTCCTCACAAGACGGTTGGTTCCTTAGCATTTCTGGGAAGTTATTTGTGTCTTCCTCTGTGAAAACAGAATCAAGGTAGTTGTTTAATTGTTCTGCTACTTCCTTGTTCTCTATTATAGACTCTCCTGTTTCAGACTATAAGGGTTCACTAATATTTGGGTTCACTAATCTTTTTCTTTTATGTAGTTGTGGAAGCTTTTACAGTCTGCTTTTATGTTACTTGGAAGTTTAATTTTCCCCTCTTAATCAATCTTTTGGTCCTCCTTTGCTGAATTCTGAACTGCTTCCAATTCTCAGGTTTGCTACTTTCTGTAGCAACTTCATACGCTTTCTCTTTGGATCTAATAGTAACCTTAATTTTTTTTGTAAGCCATGTTTGGTCGCTTTTCTTTTTCTGTTTTTGCACCAGAAAGGAATGTATAATTATTACAATGTCTACATTCGTTCTTAAATATTAGTCATTGCCTATCCACTGCTATGCCTTTTAACAAAATTCTCCAATTTATTGTGGCTAACTCATACATCATATTTTTGTAGTTTCCTTTGTTTAGATTTCAGTCTCCAGTTTCTGATTGGACTTGTTTATACCTGAATGAAAAACCTGTCCTGTTATGGTCACTGTTCCCTAAAGTATCCTGCACAACAAGATTATTAATCAATCCTTTCTCATTGCATAATACCAAATCTCGGGTAGCATGTTCCCTAGTTGGTTCCATGACATATAAGTCTCTTTAAAAAAAATTCTCATACATATTCCAGGAACTTATCTGTAAAGTATTGTTGCTAATTTGGTTTGCCCAAACTATATGTAAATACAAGTCACTCATGATTACTGTAGTACCCTTGTTACACACATCTCTAATTTCCTGTTTAAAACCATTCCCTACCTGAGCATTACTGTTTGGAGTCTAGAGACAACTTTCACTTCTGTCCTTTGTTGCTTCTTAGCGCAGCCCAGACTGATTCTACATCAAGATTTTTTGAGCCCTTTTGCTGATAACCTTTGTTCCTCTGCCTTCCACTTCTGCTTTCTACTTCGCTGTCTTTCACTTCTATCTTTGTTTCCCTCTTTTCCCGTTCAGATTCCCGTCTTCCTGCCATCCTAATTTAAACTCTTCCAACAGCACTAGTAGATGCCCTGCTATGAGTTTGGTCCCAATCCTGTGGGGTGCAACCAATTCAGCTTGTACATGTTCCATCTTGCGTAGAACTGATCCCATTGTCTCAGGAATCCAGATTCTTCCTTCCAGTGCCATCACTCCAGCCACGTATTCGTCTGATCTATTCTTTTATCCCTGGCAGTGACCCTGAAATTGCAAGCTTTTGAGGTCATGCTTTTTAATTTATTTCCTACCTCCCTATATTCAGTTTTCAAGACCTCGTCCCTCTTCTTACCTATGTCAGTGATGCTAATATGGACTATAACCTCTGGCTGCAGGTGCTCAGTGAAATCTTGACATACCACCTGATGATTGCAGAAACCTCTGTCCCTCTTAGCATAGAATCCCCTACCATTATTCCTCTCTGACTGTTATCTCCCTTCCCCCTGCAGTTGAGCTACTTGTGGAGCAGCAGCTGCTGCATTTCCCTGAGAAACCACCTTCCCACAATTGTATCCAAAAATGGGAAAACTTGTCAGAGAGGAAAATGAACCTAGGATCTCCTACACTACCTGCTTAGTGCTTTTTGCTCTGCTGGCAGTTACCCATTCCCTTTCTGCTTGAGCAGTCTTTACCTGCAAAGTGACTACCTCACCAGTCGTGCTATCCACGAAGATGTCATCCTCATGGATGCTCCACCAGCAACTCCACTCACAGCTCCAGTTCCAAAACACTGATCTTGAGTAGCTGCAAAGGCAATTCCACACATGTTTGCCATGGGCAATGGAAGTGTCATGGCGCAAGAGGAGCATTCCTCACCTGTTCTGCTTATTGCACAGAAAGTTTAGTATTTACTGCAATGCTGAAAAATGTTTCCAGTTAGATGTCAAGCATGGTCATTGAAGTCTTACTGTTAAAAGTTACAACTCTCACAATGCAGGGGTCATGTTAGTTCCCTCTTGGCAGCTTAGTCTACAATGTAGAGTTACAAATGAGAGGAAATAAATGGATTTTAAGTATAGTCAAGGAAAGTTAAAAACTGAGACTAGTTTAAAACTTATCGGACCTTTGTGGTCCGATAAGTAGCAGTGGGGAATAAAATAAGCTATATAGCATTATCATTTTTGCTTATCTGAGCAGAGTCACAAAGTTTCTTACAGATGAATGAATCAAGTAAAAAGCCAGATGCAGCTCAGAAACCAGCTATTGGTTTTATCTGCTCTCCGAGAAAATTTACTTTAAAACACTCTACCTTCGTTTTCAGAGACTTCATAAAATTTGTACTTAGGAAGATATAGAAGGCTTCATTTCTGGTATCATTGTTGCCTTCAGTAATTAGGCTGTAACTATCAGAGAAAAGTGACTTGTTTTTTTTAATTCCGTGCTGGCATTGATGTTGTGTTAATATTCCAGTCAACGAGCAATGCAGTGCAGCTGGAATGTGTCCTTTTTCAAATTCCTTCATTTACGGAAGCCTATAGTAGAATTTTCTGGCCATGCACACTCTGCCGCCACTGCAAGCAAGGACAGAGGATTGGGCACTCAGCCAAATCTCCATTCACTGCAGTGGGACTAGAGAAACTCACTGGTGTGAATGGCCAGAAAATTCCAGCTTGTACGTTCCATCCAAGTTTGCATTTATCAAATAACATGCTATTTTATGAATTATAGACTTTGTTTCAGAGCTTTATATCTGATACTAAGTAATACTCTGGAAAATGTATGCACGTACAACATATCTATCTGAAGATATCTGAAAAGAGCAATTGCAACATTTAAGTGTAGACCATTCAGACCTAAATCATTTGATTTAATTTATTATTGTCATATATATTAGTATACATCGAAAAGTAACGCCTCTTGCGCACTATACAGACAAAAAATACAATTCATAGAGAAGGAAACAAGAGAGTGCAGAATGTAGTGTTACAGTCATGGCTAAGGTGCAGAGAAAGATCAACTTAATGCAAGATACGTCCATTCAAAACTGACAGCAGCAGGGAAGAATCTGTTCTTGAGCTGGTACGTGACCTCAGAATTTTGTATCTTTTTCCCAAAGGAAGAAGGTAGAAGAGAGAATATCCAGGGTATGTGGGGTCCTTAATTTTGCTGGCTGCTTTGCTGAGACAATGGAAAATGTAGTTAGTGTCAATGGATGGGAGGCTGATTTGCATGATGGATTGGGCTACATTCATGACATTTTATGGTTCCTTGCAGTCTTGGGCAGGAGCTAAGCCGTGATACAACCAGAAGGAGTGCTTTCTATGGTGCATCTGTAAAAGTTGATGAAGTCTAAATTGACATACCAAGTTTCCTTAGTCTTCTGAGAAAGAAGAGGTGTTAGTGGGCTTTCTTAACTATAGTGTCAGCTTGGGGGAACCAGAACAAGTTGTTGGTGATCTGGACATCTAAAAACTTGAAGCTCATGACCCTTTTTACTTCAGTCCCGTTGATGTAGACAGTGGCATATTCTCCTTTACGCTTCCTGAAGTCGATGACAATCTTCTTCATTTTATTGACATTGAGAGAGAGATTATTGTTGCCACACCAGTTCACCAGATTCTTTATCTCATTCCTGTACTCTGTCTCATCATTGTTTGAGATTTTACCCACTCTGATGGTGTCATCATTATCCAGCTTCTTCATTTTCAGACATTGACTTATACTGCATTTCCAATTTTTATTAAGTTTATATTCCATCGTGTCAGTTACTGGTTGGGTTCAGTTTGAAGTGATGAATTGAAACTTAAGTGGGTTTATTTTTATAATAGCCATCACCCCCAACCTCTGGCATAGCTGTGTATTAAGCACCGAGCTAAATTCAGCCTGGTGGTATCACTGCAAAGTTTGGTTGTTTTCATGCAAAAGCTCTTAATGTGGTACAGAGTTATTTGTTTTTCTGAAAATAATAAATAGATAAAGTGCAAAGCATCATTTACTTTACTTTATGAGAGTTTGTATTTATATAAGGCTTTTAATGTAATAAAAACTGCACTGCATGTCACGAGCATCATAACCAAAATTTGGCATTGAGTCAGATAAGGCCAAAAGCTTGATCAAAGAAATAACCTTCAAAATGTTTCTTGAAAGAAGTTGGAGAGGTAGAAAGTCAGGAGTTTAGGGAGGGAATTCCAGATCTAAAACCGAGCAGCTGAAGGCTAGCCACCAGTGTTAAAATCAGGGATGTTCAAGAAGCCAAAATTAGAAGAGCATAGATATGTTACAGGTGTGTAGGCTGGAAAAGATTGTAGAATTGATGAGGGGGGAGGACATGGAGAGATTTAAAACAATCTGGGATTTTTGAAATCAGAGCATTGCCTAACTTGGAGCTAGTGTAGGTGTGTGAACCCAGGTGTGGTGAACAGGACTGGGCGCAATTAAAGACACCAAGCATTTCAAAATAACAGATGGGGTTTGTATATGCTTGCTGCTTCTGTATGAATTGTCATTTGTACGGAACAGGTTATTTATTTATAAAATTTATGCATGAATATAGCTCAGTTGTAGAATTCTCATCACTTGAGTTAGAAGATTATAATTTCAAACCACACTCCTGAACCTCAGCACATAATCTAGATCATTGGTGGACAGTCTGCAGCCTGGGGGCCACATGCAGCCCACCTGAATTCTGAGTGTGGCCCACGAGACATTTTGTTGACCATTGCTCACGTGTAGAGTTCTGCTGGTTGCTATCCATGTACCTTTTTTCTTACTGGCATGACTGAAGTGATATGCATGTAAAGAAAGGACACGTGAAGTTTGCATTGATTCTGAGAGAGTGCACTCTCTCTTCATCCAATCAAATGTAAACACTTTGTTTGCTTTACCACTTGGAGCTGATATTTATTAATATATGATTAAATATTTTCTGTAATGAAATATTCAGCATATGTTGAATGTCTTCAATCTTAGTCATGGGGTCATGGTTAGTGAACATTCCCAACTTTAATCTGGGGGCCTCTCAAATGGCCCACTCACTAGGTTTCCCAACACATTCTCGATTGACATTCAGACATCCTAAAGGAATGATGGAAGTTCTATCCATTAGGTCAGTTGCTAAACTGAGATCCTTTCTCTGTGTTCCATAAATGAATTATTCTGGCATCCTGGACAACATTCCTTTCACCCAAAATTAAAAAATTGTTTTTGTAATCCAGAATGAATGATGTATCTGGCTGTATCCCCATAAATTAATCTATGAGAAATATTCCGAGATGTTTCTGAGAGATGTGATAAGATGATATACAAGTGCATCCAAATGAACATGAAAGACAAATTAATTCACTTGTGAATACATCAACAAATTTAATTTACATAACAGTAAAGTCACAGCAATTGAAAATAGAATGCAGTGTAGCTTCACCAGGATGGCGTCTATGAGGGGGAACTTGCTATAACAGGAGAATTGATATATTTAGACTATCTTAATTGGAGAAGCAAAAAGCGAGAGAAGATTTCACAGATATTGTTAAATTACGAGTGTTAGGATGAATAAGGAAGTCTGATTTCCTCTGTTCGAGGAGTCAGCATTGAGGAGTGTTGAGTTTGACAGAGTGGAGAGAGATTAGGAGGAAGTTCTTTACACAATAGCTGATTATTTATGCAGGGGTTTGTTGAAGCATGAAATGCATTACTATTTGGAGTAGTTGAAGCTGTGATCTTTGCATCTTTTAAAGGAAAATTGGATACATATTTAAAGCATAGGAAGATACTGGGGTTAGGGATAGAATATGGTAAAATTTAATTATATTTTGGAATCTGTAATACAATGGATAATTGCCTTCTTTCTGTGCTGTAAGCTTTTATATTTCTGCAAAGTTTTTACATTATTTTTGTGTCCTGTCAATTACCTGTTGCAGCAGAATACTGTTATAGAGGAGCTCAAAGATAACACCACACTTATTAGACATAACTTGAATTCCACATTGTAATCCAATGTATTTAATACAAACTTTGCCTTTTTCTCTTTTGTGTTGAGGTGATATAGATTCTTTTGGTAACATAGATGTTAATATCTATACTTTTGAAGTAGTCCCAAATTAGATTCAAATGAGGGTTAAGAATGCAGAAGGCGGCAGGGTTGGATGGGCCATTAAACTCACCTAAAGCATTAGCCTTACCCTCCCATCATCCCTTGGTCTTCCATCAGGAGGCTGGCTGTACTATTAACCAGCCCTTGCAGGTCCTGGAGGTGGATGGGAAAATCTCAGTTTATCTCCGACAATTACCCTTAGGTAGCCATTAAAGAGCTGGGTTGCCTACCTGCCTTTTGAGGACAAGAAGCCCTGCCATTCTCCTTTCTAGCCACTGGGTAAATGGCCTGGGGACCAGGATGAATGTTGTAGAGATGCCAGCATTGGACTGGGGTAAACACAGTAAGAAGTCTGACAACACCAGTTTTAAATCCAACCCACTTATTTCATAGTAAACTCGTAAGCTTTCAGCTCTATGGCCTTCGTCAGGTGAATGACGTGTCCAAAAGCAGTTATAATCTGTAAACTGCCTGTGCTGATATGTGTGCTATTGGAGACCAGAACACCTCATTTGCCTGATGAAGGCCTTGGGACGAAAGCTTATGAGTTTGCTATCAAATAAATCGGTTGGATTTAAAAAAGGTGTTGTCAGACGACTTACTGTGTTGACCAGGATGAAGCCAAGGCACTGGCAGTGGCATGAAGTTCTGCACCTGTTCTCACCCCCACTGGAGCTAAAAATCCACCCTGGCTGGAAATTTAGACAGTAGCAAACAGTAGATGGCAGAAATCCCTCAAGGTTGTCTTGCTCCCTGTACACTTTTGAATTTTGGATGCTTGTGAATGGGATGGTTCATATGAGAACTGTAGCAAGAGTCAGGTTCTTGGCACCATGGGTAGCTCAAATGCACAGTAGGACTGAGGAAAAAGTAGAAGTACTGTGATTGGGTATTTTTTAGTTGGGGGAGCAGACTTCTTTTGCAACTATAGTTGTTATTCCAGGATAGTGTGTTGTCTCCCTGTTGCCAGGGTCAAGCATGTCACAGAAAAGAGAGGAGCAGACAGTACTGAAGAGAAAGAATGTTCCATGGGCTCAAGGATAAAATTCATCTGTCTGGAGGTAAGGAATGAATATTGATGAGTGTAGATATGTAGACCAGTGGGATGGATGTGGAAGAATAAATTTGCATTGAAATTACAGAGATGGTGAAAGAATGATAGAGTAATTCTAATGGCAGACTTCAATTACCCAAATTTAGACTAGGATATGAATATTGTAAAGGGACAAGAGGGCAAGAGTTCATGCAGCGTGCTCAAGATAAATTTTCTGTAGCAGTACGTTTCCAGTTCCAATGAGAGAAAAGGCACTGCTGGAACTGGTTGGCTCCAAGTGGATCAAATATCAGTGGGAGATCTTTTAGAGGATCATGGTCATTGTATCATAATGTTCAGATTGGCCATGCAAAAGGAGAAGGAACAATACAGAGCAATGATAATTAACTGAGGAAAACCAATTTCAATGCAATAGGAATGTATCTGAGTCGAGTGAGCGGGAATCGAATATTGGGAGAAAAGATGATAGCTGAATGATGGAGTGCCCTCAAAGAAAATGTATCACAGGCAATATCAAGGTACATTCCCTTGATGAGGAAAGGTAGGACAAGTAAATCCAGAGTGCCCAGACTGCTGAGAAAGACAGAGGTGAAGATGAAAATGAGATGTATGTATGACAGATGTCAGGTAAAAAATAAAATGGAGAATCTGGCTGAATATAGAAAGACTAGAGGGAAAGTGGAGAAAAAAGCTAACAAGAAAAGCAAGGAAAAACATGAACAAAGACTGGCAGCTAATATAAAAGTGAACCCAAAATCTTTTATAAGCTTGTAAATAGAGTGATAAAAGAAACAGTTAGGCTGATTAGGGATACGGGAAAGAAGGTTATGTGGAGGCAGGAGAAATAACGGAACATTACACAATACTTCGTAGCTATCTTTAGAAAGAAAGAAGATGCTCTCCTAGCTAAGGTGAGGGAGATAGAAACTAGTACTAAAATAATTCATAGTTGAGAAAGAGGCGGTGTTAGGCTATCTTTGCTTAAAATTGATAAATATTAGGACCAGTTGGAATACATTCAAGGGTATTGAGGGAAGTATAAGCAGAAATTGCAAAGGCACTAGTGATAATCTTCCCATCTTTCTTAGACACAGGCATGGTGCCAGAGGACTGGAGAATTGTGAATGTCACACTCCTTTCAAAAAGGGTTGCATGGATGTAGCTGGCAATGACCAGTCACTTTGGCTTCAGTGGTAGGAAAATTTGTGAAAACTATAGTTGGGATAAAATCAGTAGTCACTTAGACAAGTGCAGGATAACTAAGGAAAGCCTACATGGATTCATTTAGGGAAAATCATGTTTAACTAATTTGCTGGAATTTTCTTTAAGGAGGTAACAGAGAAGGTTGATAAGGTGTGGCATATGTGGATTTTCAACAGATATTTGATACAGTTCCACAACAGATTTGAACAAATTCTAGCTCATAGAATAAATGGGAAAGTAGGTGCTGGAATAAAAAATTGGCTAGTGACAGGAAACAGTAATGATAAATAGCTGTTTTTCAGATTGGAAAAAGGCTTGCAGTGTAGTTCCCCAGGAGTCAGTATTATGACCATTGTTCTTCCTGATATGCATTAATAACCTAGATTGTTGTTCTTTGAAAATGTGAATATGACTGAACACGTTGATGAAGGAAGAGCGGTGGATGTGGTTTACATGGATTTCAGCAAGGTGTTTGATAAAGTCCCCCATGCAAGACTCTTGAGAAGGTGGGAGGGCATGGGATCCAAGGGACTTTGGCCTTGTGGATCTGGAACTGGCTTGCCTGCAGAAGGCAGAGAGTGGTTGTGGATGGGTCTTCTTCTGCATGGAGGTCAGTCACCAGTGGAGTGCCCCAGGGATTGTTCTAGGACCCTTGCTGTTTGTCATTTTCATAAATGACCAGGATGAGGAAGTGGAAGGATGCGTTAATAAGTTCACCAACGATATGAAGATTGTGGATAGTCTGGAGGGATGCCAGAAGTTGCAGCAAGACGTAGATAGGACGCAAGGATTGGTGGAGAAGTGGCAGATGGACTTCAACACAGATAAATGTGTAGTGGTCCATTTTGGCAGGATCAATGGGATGAAGGAGTACGATATCAAGGGTAGCAGTCTTGAGGAGCAGAAGGATCTTCAGGTCTGGGACCGTAAGACTCTTAAAATGGCCTCGCTGGTGGGGGATGTGGTCAAGAAGGCATATGGTGTACTGGCCTTCGTTAATCAAGGGATTGAGTTTAGGAGTTGGGAGGTAATGCTGCAACTTTATAAGACTCCTTGTCAGACCCCACTTGGAGTACAGTGCGTAGTTCTGGTCGTCTCACTATAGGAAGGATGTGGAAGCTATTGAGAGGGTGCAGAGGAGGTTTACAAGGATGTTGCCTGGGTTGGGAGGTATGCCCTATGAAGATAGGTTGAGGGAGCTAGGTCTTTTCTCCCTGGAGAGACAAAGGTTGAGATGCGACTGATAGAGGTTTAAAAAATGTTGAGAGGAATAGAAAGGGTGGATTCTCAGAGGCTATTTCCCAGAGCTGAAATGGACAATATGAAAGGACAAAAGTTTAAGATGCTGGCAGCAAATACAGAGGAGATGTTAAGGGTAAGTTTTTCATTCAGAGGGTAGTGAGTGAATGGTATGAGCTGCCATCGGTAGTGGTGGAGGCGAACTCCCTGGGATCTTTTAAAAGATTTCTGGATGAGTACATGGGATTAAATGGGATTGGGAGTTACAGATAGTTCTATGGTCTAGTAGGTATGGGTATGATTGGCACAATTTGTGGGCAGAAGGGCCTGTTTGTGCTGTAGTGTTCTATGTTGTGTTCAGGCCATAATTTCAAAATATGCTGATGATACAAAGATTGGAAACATTGTCATCTATGATGAGGATAGTCTTGTAGTTCAAAAGGACATATTTCATGTTGGATTGGGCAGACAAGTAGCTAAAGAAGTGTGAGCTGATTAATTTTGGCAGGAAGAATATGGAGAGACAGTGTAAGATAAAGGAAGAAACTCTAAAAAGGTGCAGGAACAAAGGGACCTCATTGTCTATGTACACAAATCATCGAAGGTAGCTGGGTATGTTGAGAGAGCAGTTAATAAAGCATATATATTTTAGGTTTTATCAATAGCTGACATTGAGTCCAAGAATGTAGAGGTCATGTTGAATTGTCTAAGACACTAGTTAGGTCTCATCTGGAGTACTGTGTCCAGTCATTGAAGGAGGTATAGAGCAGATTCACAAGAACGATTCAAGAAGTAAAGAACTATGAGGAAAGATGGGAGAGGCTGGGATGTTATTCTTGGAGGAAAAAAGGCTGAGGAGAAACTCAATAGAGATATTCAAGACCCTAAGTGGTATGCGCAGGGTAAGTATGATAAAACTATTCCCACTCGAGAGCATCAACATCTCTAGGGCACATATTCAAAATAATTGGCAAAAAGAGTAAAAATGAGCGGAAAAGTTTTTCACCCAGAGGGTAGTTGGAGTCTGAAACAAACTTCCTGAGGAGGTGATGGGGGTAAGTTCAATCAAGTTATTCAAAAGAGAATAGGATTACTATCTCAACAGAACAAATGTGCAAGGTTACAAGGATGAGGCAGGGACTAGATAAAATGTTACTTCAGCAAGCCAGTGCAGACTCGCTGGACTGGATGACCTCTTGCACTGTAACGTTCTGTGAACTGTATGAAATCTATAATTATATCATACCTATACATTTTTATTGAATTGTTGACATACTGTAACATTTGAATTCACAATACTTGCTTGATGGTTTTTATTTATCCAGAGCTAAATTACATAGCTCCCCCGCACATGCTGCACTCTTGACACAACAGTGCAGGATTCTTTCTAAGTAATGTGGATCAGTGCGTAAATTGTTTTCTGCAAGTGAGGAATATTGAGTTAGACCATTAACAGGCTAGTTGAACACTATTATTGGGAGCTCCACATAATACTGAAATAAAACTTTCTTGCATAGCTGTTTGTTTTCCTGGGTTCCAGCAATTTAATGTTATTGGTAACAACTCACTCTGCCAATTAATCAAATATAATCGATTACAGATTTTAATGAACAGGAAATTAAACAATCACCCAAGCACGTTGTTGAGCCAGATGGTATAAAGCTACACACAGTTGTTTGATTCAGTTATACAGAGATGTGTAATGAGGCAGATTAGTTGAGGCTGATATATGTAATCATTGACTTGAAAAGTTAAACATAATAATTTTGATCCTACAAGAGATTTTTGGATGAAAGTTAAACTGGAAATTTCAATTCCAGGAAGGCACATACAACCATTACTCCAGCCCAACCTTGTGGTCTTGAATTTCAGGAATCCCTGATTCCAGGGACCTCCCTGGCCTGTGCCAGATTATATGTACTTCTGTTAATTATCCAACAATGGGGAAAACAGCAGGGATTTATGCTGCTGCTTTTCAGCTGTATTTTCTCTCACTGATTTAAGTAAACATTGAAATTATAAACAGCAGTTTGTCTTGAACGTAGTTCTTTGAGGAGCTACAGTTATGCACCTGTTTTCAGAAACTTAGGCAATGTTCCCCTGATTAGTGAGCAGCAGTGCCGTGTCAATCATTTCACTCGCAGCTTTGATCTCCTCCCTTTGCTGAACTTGTTGAATTCAACTGAGGTGCCACTTTTATTCATTGGTGACAATACTATTTCCACACCTAGTTGACTCAAGAGCATTAATAAACTGGGTCACAACTGACAGGTTTCCTTCCCTAAAGGACTTTAGTGAACCATTTGGATTTTTATAGCAGTCTTGACAGTTTTTGTGGTCATTTAATCCCTAGCAGGTTGCTTTCCAGTATTCCCTGCTCCGGAAAGCAGCTGGGCTGAATTGGTATCACATTGTTGAATAATTTACAAACATTAATTATTTGCTTTCATGTTGGATGGCACAGTGGCATAGTGTTAGCACTGCTACCTCACAGCACAAGGGACCCGAGTTTGATTCTGGCCTCAAGTCACTGTCTGTGTGGAGTTGGCACATTCTCCCTGGTTCTGTACGGATTTCCTCCAGGTGCTCCGGTTTCCTCCCACAGTCCCAACATATGCAGGTTAGGTGGATTGGTCATGCTAATTTGCCCCTTAGTGTCAGGGAGATTAGCAGGGTAAATACTTGGGGTTACAGGGATAAGACCTGGGTGGGATTGTTGTTGATACAGGCTCAATGGGCTGAATGGCCTCTTTCTGTGCTAGTGGGATTTTATGACTCCATGAATATTAGTAATTTTCACAAATTATTAGAGAGAAGATGACCAACTGCAGTAGAAGAATATTTTATTTGAATTGAATATCTGATAGAAGTGAAAGAGAAGAAATGAGCTATATGTGTATGTTTAAGATCTATTTTCTTATTGTAGGTCTATTTTATTTTTCATGCTATCATTTTAACACAGTGGTACAATCAAGTCTCTCCCATTGAGGCCTTTGATGGTAATTCAGTAGTGTTGGAAACCCACATTTCAACAAATTACTAAATTTATAATTAACTTTAATATAATAGAATCATTTTTCCAATTTTGCTCATAGTGGCTGTAATAATTCAGTTTGCCATGTACGTAAATAACAACTGCAATGTTTATTTACATATAACTATAATACAGAGCCTGCACCCTCATGGCTACCAGTCAGCTCCCGAGAAGGTTCTGGAACAGATACCCGAGCTCCAGTGTGATTACTCACCCTGCTGCTTGATTGGTTCCCTGGATTATGTCACCCTTACTTTGCAGATGAATTCTTAGGGACAATCACCACTTCCCTCTAGATCCTTTTATAAAATGTCAATACTCAACTTACACAGTCCCAGATAATAAAACATTGAGTACATGAATTTAGTCAATTATAAATTGTCATTTTGGGGGTTTCTAAATCTTTCTGGAGCGGCGCAACTCCTCTGTCTGGGACACTTGCACATGATTGCTGTCAGCCTAAATCACAATGCCAGATGCCTCTTCAGGCACAGGCAGTTCAGTTCTCTCTCCTTCCATGGAGATGTTGATTGTACCTGCCTCAGGATGACAAGATACTTCAGTACTTGGATAGTCAATAACATTCCCAGATGATGATATAGCTCCTGATGGCAGTACTGGTGGCTAGGACAACTCACGCTGTTTCAAATGGTCTGTATTTTCAGATGACCGTTCATTCAATGTGCTTGATAAGACAAGGGTCTAGTTTTGGATACAATGATCCCAGGGACCCAAGTTGACCCACTTTTAGAATTACTCTCATACACTGCTTCATCCACTGAAAATGACAGTGTTGACTTGCATGAATCATGTTTTGCCTTCCGACAGCTTTTGCTGGCTTCTATCCATGCTGGCAAATTTGGAAACACGAAGCTCAATCAAATTCTGAGATCATGGTTTATTAACAGCTTTGCTGGCTGGGGCTCCCATTGTGGCGTGTGGAGTGGTCCTCTTGCACAAAAGGAATCATGAGATTCTGGTCAGCAGAATCCTGCCAGTTTCTTTTGGCCAGACTCAAAGGTTTGGACGGCTTGTCATGCTAAATTACCCCTTAGTGTCGGATGCTGGGTTAAGCTGGATGTGCAGTCCCACTGTGCTCAGTACCATTGAGGGCAGTGAAGTTCGTAAAGCCTGTAAAGGCTGTTCCATTATCAGTCACTATGACTTATGTGTTCAGTGGATAGAAAAACAGTTTCTCAACTGTAGTGTGCAATGTTAAAGACTTCACCTCAGACGCTTCCATCCAATTTGTGCATTAACAAGGAGCAAACACATTGTGCCCATAATTGAACCAACAGAATCAATATACATTCATTTCCATGTCCAGCCAGATCTGTCCCAATGGTGCAGTGGGGCTCCAGCAGACAACCTTTATTGCAGTTGGCTCTATTCACAGTGTTTGACCAGGCTCTCAATGTTGGCATCGATGCCAGGCCACCAAACGTAGCTCCTGACAATCTTCATCTTAAATATACCTGATTGAACACTGAACTCTCATCCTGGAAATGAAAGAACCACTATTCTTTCTCCCTAAAGTATGATACCACCTTGGCAACTCATCTTTTTGTATAAAATATGGTTTCGCCTCTACATTGCAGAGGCTTGTAGCCTCATCACTGCCAGTTAACTCCTGAGAAGATCCTGGAACAAAAACCCAAGCTCACGAAGATTATCCCCTACCCTGCTTCCTGAGTGGTTCCCTGAGCCATGTGACCTTTACTCTGCATATGGATCCTTAAAGGGACAATCACCGCCATGGCGCAGTAGTTAAGATCAGAACATAAACTGACAGACATTGATAGATCAGCAAATATACAAAATTGTAATGATTTCAACACCTTTAAGCATGAGATCATCTATTTTGGACCAAAAATAGATGTACCAGAATATTTTTTAAATGATGAAAAGTTAGCAACAAGGGATGACCAATAGAGATGTGGACTTTATGTACACCAGTTATTAAATGTAGTCATCATCTAGTCCAAAAATAATCGAAGAGACTAATGGAATGTTAACCATTATAATTAAAGAACTAGAATATAAAGGGAAGGAAATTTTATGACAACAACACAAAGCCCTGTCTTGATCCTGTCTGGAGCATCTTGTACAGTTTCCGGCACCATATCGTCAAAACATTCAACTGGCCAGTTGAAGTTAAAGTTTATTTATTTGTCACAAGTAAGGCTTACATTAACACTGCAATGAAATTACTGTGAAATTCCCCTAGCTGCCACAATCTGACACCTGCTCAGGTCAATGCACCCAACCAGCATGTCTTTCAGAATAGGCCAGTGTAGAACCACCAAAGTGTTACCAAGGCTTCAAGGATTAAATGATAGAGAAATAACATAGAACATTACAGCGTAGAACAGGCCCTTCGGCCTTCGATGTTGCACCGACCAATTAAGAAAAAGCAATGACCCTCTAACCTAAACCATTCCCTTTTCATCCATAAACCTATATACTAACCTCTTAAACGCCATCAAACTTAGCGCATCCACAACTGCAGCACGCAGGGCATTCCATACCCTTACCACCCTCTGGGTAAAGAACCTACCTCTGACATCTGTCCTATAACTACCACCCCTTAATTTAAAGCTATGTCCCCTCGTGCTAGCTTTCTCCATCCTAGGAAAAAGGCTATCACTGTCCACCCTATCTAAACCTCTAATCATCTTATATGTTTCAATAAGGTCTCCTCTTAGCCGCCTTCTTTCTAACGAAAACAACCTCAAATCCCTCAGCCTCTCTTCATAAGACCTGCCTTCCATACCAGGCAACATCCTGGTAAACCTCCTCTGTACCCTCTCCAATGCCTCCACATCTTTCTTATAATGCGGGGACCAGAACTGTACACAATACTCCAAGTGCGGCCGCACTAGAGTTTTGTACAGTTGCAACATGATGTTGTGGCTCCGAAATTCAATCCCCAAAATTCAGCCTCCGAAATTCAATCCCACATAGGTTGTGAATATTCTAGAATATAGAGGCTAAGGGGTGATTTTTTTTTAATTTGAAAAGAATTGATCGGTAGATAAAGAGAAACCTTATCTACTACTGAAACAATGTGATATAACATTCAAATCAGAACCCAGAGAGAGAAATTGGAAAAAAACTACATCTTTCAAAGAGAGGGAACATTCTCCCACAAAAAGCAGATGCCACCGCCTTTAATGATTTTATAATGGAGGTCATTAGATTTTTTTTGTCTTGAATTTGGAGCCAAGGTGATAGGATGAAGTTAGAATAGAGATCAGTGATTACCTCATTGAATGGTGAAACAGGCTTGAGGGACTGAATGGCTTCCTTTTGTATTCCTATCAAAGGCTGAATTTCCAGTGAAATAAATGAGCACAAGAGCAGAAAATGCTGAACCACTCAGCAGGGCTTCAGCAAAAAGTTAGTGTTTCAGGTGAAGACTCTTCTTCAGAAAAGTGGTTCGGTGGGATGAAGATGTTATAGAAAGATGGAAACCTGGAGTTGAGTAAGAAATTAAACAGACTTAAAAATAAGGATATGGTTGAAGTTCAAAGTTATTGAACTTTGTATCCTCATTGAAGGGTTACAGATTGCCTTAGTGAAATAATTAATTATTGTTGTTTGGGTTTGTTTGAGTTTTGTTGGGATAGTGTACGATACTACAGGCCTAGATCTGAATGGAAATGGGAAAGTGAATTTTAAGTGTCAGGCTGCAGGTAGCTTAGGCTCGCATAGCATACAAAATGGATGTGTTCAGTGAAGGAATCACCTAATATACATTTGGATCCCCTGAGTCAGAGGATATCACTCCATTAGCCACGAATACAATAAATAGAAAATCAGAGCAAATAAATGTTATTGTTGACAGGAGTACATAGGACCCTGGGCAATGCTGAGAGAGGGTGCAAATGTAAATTAATCTTTCAATGTTATAAAATATCTACTTACCACCATTGCAAAATATTGAGATGAAATAACTGGAAAAACCCCAAACCTATTAAATGCAGTCTAATTTTCTCAGTGCTCAAAGGTTGATGAGCTAGTTTAGGGTACATACATCATACCATTCGGGTCTTCCGTAATTATGTTTTATTTGTATGACTAAATTGAAAATAACAAACTGCAAAATGGAGTCAGCCCTGATTAAATTCACTGCCTGAAGTAGTTTAAAAAAATCATACAGGTAAAGGAATCCCAATCTGTTCTGAGTGAGCTAATCTTAGCCAGGAAGCAGTTGACGTCTGGGCCCAGGACTTGGAGAAAGAAAAGTCCTTAAGACTAATGATTAATGATTTGTATCCAGTGATTGCTGCTGGACAGTGGATTCTGATAGTGACATCCCTCGCAGTAGAATAGCTTGATAACACTCAGTCTCTCTTCACCCATGTGGCCAATTGGACGAGATAGCAAAGGGCTATCACACATATCTGGAGTGTACCAGAAGAGAGAATAAAGTTTACACAAAATCCACCCAGCTTGATTTGTCCGCAGGTTCAATAGGTCTAAGAGGCACAGAGTGCAGATTCAAAGATCAAACCCAGTTTTACTAAAATAATTTTTTTTTGTTTAATAACCCTTTTCTTCACATTGACCTTGATTTTATAAAAGATTAAATTTGTGTGAATAAACTTCTTAATATGATTAATAGGCATTGCTTCGTTTATTTCTGTTTCATTTTCTAGTGTTTTCAAACACTGTTGTCAGTAAGCACTCATGAGACCACTCTGAATCAGCTGCTGGGAGGTCCATGACACCAGCCCAGAGGGATCCTTTCCTCTTGTTTGTTTTCCTTCTGATGGGAAGGCCTGTTTCACAATACTTTTTCATGATGGCATTGCTGTGAATCAACATGTGGTCTAGGTGAGGGATTGAACTTGCAGCTACCACTTATGTTGAGGCCCCAGTTTTAAATATTATGTAGCTTTGAGACTATCATGACAGTAAGTGAGGACTCTGAGTGTGATGTCTCCAATATTAAGATAATCATTCATCTTTCTCAAAAACCTGTGTGTTTAACAAATGTAAACCCACTGGTTCTGAATAACCAAAGATAATCAGCATAATCAAGGACCTCACACACCTCATTCGTACTCCCTTCCACCTTCTTCTGAAGGGAAAAAGATGCAAAAGTCTGAGGTCAAGCACCAGCCGACTCGAGAACAGTTTCTTCCCTGCTGTCGCCAGACTTTTGAATGGACTTATATTGTATTAAGTTGATTTTTCTCTAAACCCTAGCTATGACTGTAATATTCTGTACACTCCTTTCCTTCCCAATGAGCAGCATGCTTTGGCTGTATAGCGTGCAAGAAACAATGCTTTTCACTTTTCACTATACTAATAATGTGGCAATAAATTAAATCAAAATGAAGTAGTTGTAAGTTGCAGGAGGGTAGTGTACCCAAAAAAATCAAAAGGTTGTGGGTTAATCACAACTGAATCCTATTGTGCTTATTTGTACGCTGACACTGCTTGGATCAACATTGTCTGGATGTCAGGTGGATTAACAAAGCCAGATGGTTATGGGTTTAATTCCCAGGTCTGCACGATGTTTAACATCTGCAAGAGTCACTTGTGATTTATCAGTTCTGGGGTGGTCTGTGAGGAGGATTATCTTTCAACAATATAGCGTACTGTCATTCAGACAGGATTGTGGTTACCTTGCCCCTTTAGAGCTACAGTCTTATGGTCATAAAGCGTTCTTGCCTTCTTTCTTCCCTCTGAGTGGGTTATGCCATATGGAGAGAAGCACTCCTAGGAGAAAATATGGTTGGAAAAGATTAATTGGAAACATTTCAATAGTAAAATAGGCTGGGTGTCATTTGATGATGTAAATCAACTTGTGTGGTACTCATTCATTCCAAGATTGGGAAAGCATGTTTATCTGGACTGAACCACAAGTTGCACTTCTGGCTTAACATGCTTTGATGTGAGAAGCGTAGTAAATAGCCCTTAATTTGCTGTGATGCACTGAACAAAAAAGGTTCATATTTGGTGTAGAAAAACTGCACTTTTCAGAATATGTATGTGCCGTTCCCAACACTGCCTCGGGAAATGAAGAAGAACTGATAATTGAAAGGTGCTGCTTATGTAAAAGAGCAGCGTGCGAGTTTCCCAGGAGCTGGAGCTCAATAAGTCATCAAACCCAGCAAGAGGGTAGAAAAGTGAGCAACGTTGAAATGTTTTGAACGTAACCTGGGGAATAGGTAGCCTCTGAACTGCCAACTTACTGTGAATGTAAAACACAGATGCACAGAATATTTTTCCCAGTTGATCTAATTATAAGATAAAACTAAGCATATATAAAACCAGTTGGAATGCATTAGGGTGAGACTTGCAGCTAGAAGTCAGAAAAGTCTTTAGCTGATTTATGTCTTGCTCTGATATTCGTAGGTTTTGGGCATGTCAGCAAGTTTGTGCTGTTATTTTAAGATCTAATTTGATTGATTTTATTTTCAGAGGGGCATGTACAAAGGAAGTTTGTATTACAGCCAATTCCCCTTCAGGGTGCAATATTTTCACTATTGTGCAGTCATCAGTAAGTGCTGTCTGCACTACTATTTGTTTGACAAGGACAGCAAAAAGTAAAATGTTGGCTAGTACCAACCAGAGCGAAGATCACTATTCTTAGTATTTTTTTGCTACTGATAACGCTTCACTTCTTCACAAAAAGGCTGTATTTGAAAAGCACGTTGGATTTCAGTTCAAAAAAGGTTGGGATTGTTTAGTAGGTCTTTGTGTAAATGCATTCCTGGTGTAGCACTTAACTATACAGATCAGGAAAAGTGTTGCACTAGATCTCTGGTTAGGTAATGCCTGGGTAGGAATGGGAGTGATAATGCTTTCCTCAGTGCCCCTATTGATCATTATTTAGTGACTCCTGCTGTGAAGTCTCTATGCATGGGTGCTAAATGAGGAAAGAATTAACCTTGGATGTGATGTCAAGAGCCCACTGATAGCAACTTGCACAGTAACTTGAATGAGGAGCTGAAGAGTTATTCGTTTCTTGGTAATGTTGGCTTAACGAAGATGATAATCAACCAATAGTATAAAAGCTTTGCTTAGCTTATTCAGGTGAGGTGACAAAATGTTCTATATGTACAATAGACCCCGAAAAAGCATGGAAGTATTGAAAAAAGTCAAATGATCATTACATCTAGTTTTAAACAGAGGTCAGAGGTTTCCCTAAAGAAAGGGAAATCACTACAGGTTTGAACAGAAGTTGATGCTGTTTTGCCAGTTGCCATTTTAGTACTAGATAACGCAAGTGGAAAACATCAATCAAACTGTTAAAAAAGACTGCAATTTTTATTCAATGATGGAGATCAATATTTTCAAAAGGTAACCTAATTGAGGGTGTTATCTTTTTACGGTTATAAAATAGAGTTCAGTTCGCTTACAATAAATATCTGCCCTTTTTAGACAACAAGAAGGAGCAATAAAGTTATTGTTCCGAACAATCAAATGCTGATATGAGTTGTAATTGTAGATCAATGTGTAAAAGTTCCAGATTAAACTGATTAGATTCTGTGCTTTTATAGTTTGATATCCTGTAATACTGTTCACACACGTTTCATGGCTTTGAGTATGACTGTAATGTTAGGTTGTTAAGGTTTTACACTGCTTGGCTCTTTTAGACCACAACATGTACTACCAGTAAGGAAGTGCTTAACAGGCACATCCTGAGACCAATTTCTGTTGTTGAGGGAACTTTCTTTAAGAGACTAGAAAACAGCACAAATAGCTGACTTTTTTTTAAAAATTGCAATATAGTAAAAAAAAATTATTTGCATGTTTAGAAGCCGAAATTATTTGCATGTTTAGAAGCCAAAATTATTTGCATGTTTAGAAGCCAAGCCAAGTGACATAGACTTTTACAATTCATTTAATATGATGTGTTACTGACCTTAGCAAATCCAGAAAGTTTTCTCCTGTGTTGCCACCATCTCCATAAAGCCTCTGCATCAGGAGGTGGTGACCCTAGCATCCCACAAAATGCAACATAGAAGTAGCTTAGATTACTATTCATTGTGCAATCCAGGGAGCAAGGTCACAGGACTGTTCGGGCAGACAAGAATAGAATATAGGTCAGTATGGATAAAGTGAAAGCATATGTAAATAGGTTGTTCTTCAGTTAATTCCATTTTAGAAGAGAACGGGAAGCTTCAACATAATCTTGATGTTCAAATAATTTTATATTTTTGGAATCTACTTGATTAGATTGCTGGTATCCATTATTCTAAATACTTCTTTATAAGTAGACCAGGGATGCATTTATGTTTCATGTATTCTTTGAGTTAACAAAATAAATGATAAAAATAAGAAAGCTTCTATGTTCTTTATGTAACAAAAAGAGCAATGACTTGTGTTAAGCAGCAGAGTTCGGGGACAATTGCAGAATGCAGCCAGAACCCAGTAGTTCACGATGGCCCTGTTGAAATTGAGAGCTGTGGAAATGTTAATATCGAGAAAAGAAGAAAATACACAGCCCACACAGCAGCTGCAGCTTTGCACCGTGTGGAAAATTAAGGCAGATGATTCAATTTGGCCCTTGCCCCAAGTACATTTTAAAATGCTTCTGTGTGTGCAGAAGATAATGAACAAATATATTGAGATGGCACAAGATCACTACTAGTTTAGCTGCTGAGGAGGCTCATTGTTCCCAGTAGAAGCAGACTAGAAGCTGGGTTAATGGGGGTTAGGGTCGCTCAGTGCGACACCTTTCATAACAACTTAGAGGAAGAATTTGTCTCCTTTTGCCCCAGGCCCATGTGGCACTCAAATGGAGCGTTTGATAAATGAAAGTGTATTTATTAATAATGAGGGGGAATGTGCGTATGCTTTGAAAGCAAAGCATAGAAATGTGTTTTATGATACTGGGAAAAAAATAAATGAAGTAAGTGTGCAGGTCCATTATGAGCTGAGGCAGGAGGATGTAGCAGAGGGACTGGCATGATTTGGAGATTAAACTGTGAGCTTTTCAGATGAAGCCACTTATATCAGGAGCACTTGACAGTGGTGAGAGATGTGAAGCAGTGAAGGGATGATTACAAGAGAACATGACAGATAACGGCTGTCTTCTCTCGTTGACTTTGTAGGCCTCAAAAATAAGGAAAAAATCATGGTGATCAGCATCAGATAGCTGGCTAGTTGCTTTACTTTGAAGCGACCCTCATGGGGTTCCATCACTTGAAATTTTATCATGAGTCACAGTTTTAAAAATAAACCCCAGTTTTATTTGATCCCTATGCCCTTGCCTGATGTTGTCTTCATCAGTATACTTGAAGACAACAGAAAGAGCAGGGCATTGTGGAACTGTTGTGTTTGAGATTTCAGTGTGGCTAATGGTAGGAAACAAATGTCTTAAATTATTGACACAGGAGTAGTAGTGAACCATTTATATAACTCCTACCCTTCCACCCCCATTTAAAGCTGTATATTGTGTTCAGTACAAGAAGATCCAGACATAATGGAGGAAGGGGATATATAATTTAGCAAAGTGAATGTCTTGAAATTCTCCATTTGCTGGTCTACTTGAAAACTTATTAAATTCATTACTCTTCCGCCAGTGTAAAACTTTAACAATGATATCTGAAATCTAATTCTTTATATGCAGTTAACTATTAGTTGTTTACAAAGCATTTTTGGAATGTCTACCACCAAAGTATAATTTTCCCATGTTGCATGCCAATTTTTGAATTGATTTGATTTATTATTGTCACATGTATTAGCATACAGTGAAAAGTATTGTTTCTTGCACACTATACAGACAAAGCATACCGTTCATAGAGAAAGAATAGAGAGAGTGCAGAATGTAATGTCACAGTCAAAGCTAGAATGTGGAAAAAAGATTAACTTAATGCGAAATAGGTCTATTCAGAAGTCTGACGGTAGCAAGGAAGAAGTTATTCTTGAGTCGCTTGGTACATGACTTCAGACTTTTGTATCTTTTTCCCAAAGAAAGAAGGTGGAAGAGATAACGTCGGGGGGTAATGGGATCCTTAACTGTGCTGGCTGCTTTGCCAAGGCAGTGGGAAGTGTTGACAGAGTCAAAATGGAATGGGAGACTGGTTTGCATGATGGATTGGGCTACATTCATGATCTTTTGCGGTTCCTTGGCAGAGCAGGAGCCATACCAAGCTGTGAAACAACCAGAAAGAATGCTTTCTATGGTGCATCTGTAAAAGATGGTAAGAGTCATAGCTAACATGCCAAATTTCCTCAGTCTTCTGAGAAAGTAGAGGTGTTGGTTGGTTTTTGTAACTATAGTGTCGGTATGTGGGGACAGGACAGGTTGTTGGTGATCTGAACACCTAAAAACTTGAAGCTCTTGACTTCGTCCCTGTTGATGTAGATGGGCACATTTTCCTCTATACTTCATGAAGTCGATGACAACCTCCTTTTTGTTGATGTTGAGGGAGAGATTATTGTCTCACACCAGTTCACCAATTTCTTTATCTCATTCCTGTACTCTGTCTCATCATTGTTTGAGATCTGTCCCACTACAGTGGTGTCGTCCACAAACTTGAAAATCAAACTGGATGGAAATTTGGCCGCAGAGTCATAGGTGTATAAAGAGTATAGTGGAGGGCTAAGAACACAGCTTATGGAGGATGATCATGGAGGTGTTGTTATTGCCTATCCTTACTGATTGAATCTGTGAGTTAGGAAATTCAGGATCCAGTCGCAGAGGGAGGAGCCGACGCCCAGGCCACAGAGTTTGGAGATATATTTCGTGAGCATAATAGTGTTGAGCTGTAGTCAATAAATAGAAGTCTAACATTGGTGTCTTTGTTATCTAAGTGCTCTGAGGTTGAGAGTAGGATCAGGGAAATGGTGCCTGCTCTGGACCTTGCGAAGCTAGACAAACTGTAATAGATTCAGATAGTCTGGAAGGTTGGAATTGATTTATGCAATGACTAGCCTTTCAAAGCACTTCATAATGATGGATGTCAGAGCCACTGGCTGATAGTCATTAAGGTACGCTGCTTGGTTTCTCTTGGGGACGGGGATGATAGTTGCCTAAAAGTAGATAGGGACCTCAGATCGTTGTAAAGAGAGGTTGAAGATGTCTGCAAATACCCCTGCCAGCTGATCCACATAGGATCTGAGTGCACATCTGGTCTGGTTGCTTTCCATGGGTTGACTTTCAAGCAAGCTTCTCTGGCATCTGCAATGGTGACCCCAGATACAGCTGCCCTGACATCTGCAATGGTTTTATAACAACACTTCGTATTTATAAAAATTTCTTTAATGTAACAAAATGGCCCAATACATTTCACAGGGTATTATAAAATATTTGACATCAAGCTACATGAGATATTTGGTCAGGTGACCTAAAAGATAATAGAGAGGTAGGTTCGAAGGAGTGTTTTAAAGGGACAAAGTGAGGTAGAGAGGCAGCAACATATAGGAAAGAATTTCACAGCTGAAGGCCTGGACATCTAAAGGCTTGGCCACCAATGGTGGAGTTAGTTGAAATTGGGGATGGTGAAGAGGCCAGAATTAGAAATGTGCCTGTGACTTGGTGTGGGGGACTGGAGGAAATTACAGAAAAAAAAAGGAGTTGGGCATGGAGGGATTTGAAAACAAGGATAAGAATTTTAAAATCAAGGTTTTTCTTAACCTGAAGCCAATGTGGGTCAGCGGACACGAAATGAACTGAACTTGATGCGAATTAGGACATGAGCAGCAAAGTTTTGAAAGATCTCAAGTTTACAGTGGATAGAATATGGGAGGCCAGCCAGATGTGCACTGGAATAATGAAGTATACAGAGAACAAAGGCATGGATGAGTGTTACAGCAGCAGATGAGCTGAGGCGGGGCAGAATCAGTGGCAATACAGACAGATCAAAGCAAGATACTGTGGATGTTAGAATCTGAAACACAAACAGAAAATGCTGGCAAAGGGTCGTCTAGATTCAAAACATTGGCTCTATTCTTTCCCTATGGGCAGTCTTAGTAATGTGCAAGTTAACCTTGGGGTCAAACATAACAGCAAAGTTACAACTGTCTGGTTCAGCCTTAGACAGTTGCCAGGGAGAGGGATGAAATTAGTGACCCATGAGTGGATTTTGTAGCGGGGACTGAAGATATTGACGTCAAGCTTTCTAATACTTAATTAGGGGGAATTTCTGTCCATATGTTTGTTGGATAAGCAGTCTGACAATGTTGAGATGTAAATGTAAAGGGTGGAGAGAGATACTGGTGAGCTAAAGCAGGGTACCATCAATGTACAGTTGGAAACTACTATTGTATTTTTGACTGAGTGAGTGCCCAGGATTGGTCTTTGGGGAACCTGAGAGATAATTCTGCAGGAACTGGAAGAGAAGCCACTCAGATACTTTTCTGGCTACAATTAGACAGTTAAAATGGAGGATCTGAGTGCACGTCTAGGCACCCCATCTGGACCAGTCACTTTCCAGGGATTGACCTTTGAGCAAGCTGCTCTTGACATCTGCAATGGTAACCCCATTGGTACAGCTGCAATGGTTTTATAACAACACTTTGTATTTATAAAAACTTCATTAATGTAATAAAATGCCCCAAGACATTTCACCGTGTATGATAAAACATTTGACATCAAGCCACATGAGACATTTGGGCAGTCCCACCCATCTGAAAGACGGTGGAACAGAATTGGTTAAGAATGGTATGAGCCATCGTGTTAAAGACTGCAATCAGGTCAGGTAAAATGGGGAGTGATAGTATACCTTTTGTCATTTGTAAATTTGATAAGAGCTGTATATGACAGGAGCACGATCTTACCACCTTCACCGCGCCGGTTGATCAGCATGGTGAGCAGGGAAGATAGCATGCAAGGCCAAAAATTACTGTCCTTTGGGCCCTGTTTTGCCAGCGAGAACAGCTTCACACCTAGGAAGGGGTTATTGGCAAGGGGAGCTCAGCAAGGGAGGTCATTATGCAAGGGCCATAGATGGAGGTTTGATAAGGGGGAAG
Organism: Sphyrna mokarran; assembly: GCA_024679065.1. NCBI lineage: Eukaryota > Metazoa > Chordata > Chondrichthyes > Carcharhiniformes > Carcharhinidae > Sphyrna > Sphyrna mokarran. Next base: position 45,990,345 of record JAGIQG010000020.1, on the reverse strand, counting down.
GGGCATGTCGGGGGGGCACCGGCAGGGCACTCATTGGGAGGGTTCTGATGCTGAAATTTGTGTTGGGGGAAGGGTGGTGAGGCAAGGGGGCAAGGTGTGGGGGGTGACAATGCCACTGCTGATTGCCAGGGTAGGGGGAGGGATCTGATGTCCATGGACGGGATGGGAGGAAGTCTCCCGGTTCAGCAGAAGATTGGGCATTCCAACAGAGTGCCAGAAAATTGCAGTATTGAGCTTGCCTGATGTGAAATAATCCCATTTTCATACTGTTATGACACTTAGAATTTTGGGGGGAAAATTCCACCCAATATGTTGAAACCAGTTCCATCTTGTTCTGTAAATAGGAAATCTGCTGCTGCATGTGTGTACCAATGACTATGTTGAGCTATGTACTAATGAATATCATTTTGTTTGCAATCAAGATAATGTGACTGGTGCTTCTATACATGGATTGCAGCTGTAGAGGGCAAGTTAACATTACCAAGAGATATCACTCCCTCCTGTCTCTTGCCTATGCTGAATATTTCAGAGAATCAAAGTCCAGGTGTGGAATAATTCTGTGTCTCTGTGATGGGGACAGACAACCGGAATGTAGGTTAGACCATTTAATTTGTTTAGCTGATCAGCAACTCCTGTTACCAGAATTATGACTAGAGCTCGTTAGGAGAATTACAAATGATTAAGACAGGTTGGCTTGCCTTGCCAGTGGGTGTGCGGACTCCTGCTGGCAGCCAGCAGGTGTGAAGGAACACGATCTGTCAAATCAGCTGATGACCCTCTTAATTCAGAGCAGTGTGAGCCAGAGGAACAAGCGTGTTTAATAATTGATACTTACTCTAATAGGTTAATTGCAACGGCATTCATTCTAATTTGCATTCTTGATCAGCTTCTCACAGTCGGTGTTACTTGGACAGATTTTTTTCACCCTCTTCCTCGCTCTCGCCTCCTGCTTGTTCATTGCAGTGGAGTTAATTGCTGACATTCCCTGAGTCATTCAAAGCATGTTGATTTAATGAATGTTAAGTATGCAGCTCCTGGGGGTTTGAATGGTGCATATGCTGTTTGTTTATGGAGGAAACCTTTTTGATATAATTGTGGCCAGGTGGCTGCTATTTATAGAATAAATGAAGAAATTTCAGAGGAAGGGGGGCAATCACATCAGCTTATCATACATGTCCTCTTTGAACTGCAAATATTGTGTTGTGGTCTTGATGCCCTTGTGATCCAATTTTTAAAAAAATATTATTTGTGATTGTGAAGTTAACTGGGTCCTTGGATTACAATAAAGCTTTTGTGCCACAGCATTTTTGATGATTGACAAAATGGAAGAGTTTTTTTGTATTTCCCTGCACATATTACATGCAGAACTTTGATGTCAAAAGCAGACCCTACAATACATGCAAGACATCAAAAGCAAAGCTTCCTTCTAAACTTAAGACAGCCCCAAACTAAAATTCACCATCTCAGTTAGCCCTTGTCCATATTCCTCTGCCTAGCAATGAAAAGGTTAGAAGGCTACTGTAATTCAACAGCTCCTGTATTTCTCAGAAATTACCATCTTGGACTGGCAACCTGACCATAAGTTGAATTGAAATTCTGCAGAGGGATATCCAACTATGGATGAATAGTTGGACCATTCTGTGATTTAAGTCATCTTGGAAGCAGTGGAAAAGACAATGTCCTGTATTTATCATGCACTTGAGATCAGATTGGCTTCCAAGTTGATGACAGTCAAACTCTGGTGCAGGGAATAGCTTCTAGATGTTCATGTATATAATGTGAAGATGCTGGTGTTGGACTGAGGCAAGCATAGTAAGAAGTGCTTTTGACACCTGAGTTGGAGGTAAGTTTTGCAGTGGCACTGATTTGTATGTAAAACAGTTGTAAAATAATATTAGGGTCCCATGCCTGAGTGAAAAATACTTATGAGCAGACATAAAAATACATTGAAGTGTATGCAAGGCAAACACACTCATTTCTCTTGAGCCTCAAGGGAGGGATGACCTGTGTTACATAGAGACTAATTTATAGTGGGATATTGCAGTGATGTCCATGCAGGTTCAAATTTTCATCACAAAATAAAACCAACAGAATCAGAATTAGAAATATCAAATAAGAAGGGATGAAAGGCTAGTGGAAGATTCCTAACTTCATTTGATCCTTTGAGAGAAAGTGAATGTGAGGTGCCAAGCTACATTTCTTTTTAGTTAGTAGTCCTGTTCGCTCTGAATGAAAAGGTTGAGTTTTATTTTCAGTTCATAATTTGATATAATCTTAGCTAAGAGTTCAGGATAGTGTTGAAGGAGGACGGCATTTGTAGGAGAGCTGAGCTTTGGGTGAATTCTGTTTGCCTATTCCACTGATGTAAAAGGGAAATCTGCATCCTGTCCCACGTTCTCCCCTCAACTAATATCACAACAACAGATCATCTCGTCCTTTGTACAACTGTTGCTAGTTGGTTTTTGCTACTGCAAATTGGTTGGCGCATTTTTAATATCAACATGCAATTCAAAGTAATGTGAATCACCAGGATATAAAATTATGATTTAACAAGATCTTCCTCCAACCCCTGAGTCTCAGCGTGTCACCAAGTTTTTGATTGAAGCTACTATACAGCCTGTTTAATAATGCTGCTTCTGATTTGTCTTCCCACCTCCATTCACATGACAGCCCTGCAAGTGACATGGTTGAATTTGAGAACTCACCATATGTAGAATTATATTTTCAAATCCAACAAAGCTGTAACTGACTGTGCATCATGATCACCAAATGTTCTTATTTCTTAAATTAGTATCAATTTCATCATGTTTTTCAATTCATTCTTTATTCAGACTGCCAATTAATGGAAAACTTTTAGCCATTTGGCTCAGTTAGTGATAAGCTCTTCTTTCAAATCAGAACATTTTAAGTTCAATCCCCTTCAAGACTTCCTAAAATAATTCATTAATGTGAATTATTTTCATATATCCTGAGAATGTGATGAAGTACTATATAAATGCAAATTTGTTTGTTCTTCCCTCTATTCCATTTATTATTTCGGTATTAGATTTCAAATTTTCAGTCCTACACAAGGAGATGATTGTATTTATGTCATGCTGCCAGAAAGGGATCAGGAGCCTAAAAGATGACCTGTTGTCTTAGTTGTCTTTCATCAATAAAGTTAACACATTGATCCTACGATAGGAGCTGTTTATTCATCAGCCAACAGTGAAATTTTGTCATAACTCAGACATTTCTTTCTCCTTTGTCATGCAGATGAAGGTCTCTTCCAACCAAAATGGAAGGAACAGCGAGGATGAGAGTGTCAGAGAAGTCAACAGTCCAGAGAAGAGTAGCTCCAGAGACAAGCTTAGTGATGTAAGTTTTCATTTCAAAAGAGAGAATCTGCACTTGGTGTTCAGTGGCAATGACAGGCCATTGGAATTGTTTTTGGAGAGATTTTTAAGTTAAGAGTAGAGATGAGGATTGTTCTGATAAAATGGTATTTAATGCTTCATTCTATTTGAAGACAAACACAGGAGCTATTGGGAATTTAACTGATGCAGTATTTGAATAGAATTTTCCTTTTAAAGGGAAGTAGCTAGATATCTAAAGACCTGTCTGCCAGGTATTGATGTGTGAATACCTGATTCATTGAATAATGAATGCGCAAAGTCAGGTTAGTAATACCTGTGATAATGGAGTCTAACAATACAAATATCTCCTCCATTTTTGACAGCACTGGTATATACATCCTTTATTTCATACCTAACTTGCATATGAATGTCATGTAACGTACATAGGTGCGATGTGTGCATTATTTCATGATGGCTAGTGCCTGTAAATACTCACTTTTTAAAAAATGCTTCAGAGCATTCCATGTTGTCTTACAAGGAAAGTTGTTGACAAAAATGAAGGGAGGTCCCCCACAGATTCATTTAAGGATGGTGAGTGGTAGTCCTTAGTCCATCCCAACGTATAGGTACATCACTTGTGAAATAGCCTATAAGTAATGTTATGTATTACAGAAACGATTACTTAAAACAATGTTGTTGTGACCATCAGCTGTGTACACCGATTCATTTTGACTGTGAGAATGGTAGGAAAGTATTTCCAACAACTGGCTTCCATTCTGTATTATTTACACTATTATTCCATTGAAACATATCACTAAATACTGAACAACTTGCAGCGTAATTTGATCATACACTATCACATTATTTGTCTTGTGGATAACTGTTGTATATCAAAATACCAGTTAGATCTAGGACAACAGTTTATTACTGTTGGTTTCAATGGATTTTGGTTAGTATAGGGAGCAAAATACTCATGCACAAATACTGTACAAACTGATTATAAATGTTTTGATGTGCACACGAATATACATCTAGCAAGCACTTGTACACTCAAACTTTACATATTTTCAAACAAAATCTCACTACTCTCTTTCATCTTTATCATGTTATGTATTCCACACGTTTTTTTTTAAAAAAGCACCACATCTCCTAAAATGCACATTTACATGGAAAGGCACTCGAGACACACTTGAAATCACGTTTCCACTTACCTCACAGCGGGAAAACTACCGCAATCTTCAGGAGCAGTCAGTATGCCGAATTCATTACCGAAGTCCACAACAGAACAAGATGTCCAAAGTTCTTTCAACATCAACTCTCACTAAAGAGGTAAGATTTGATCAAAATAAGTCTAGCTATATTATTCCTGGGTATTGATAGTTAGGAAGAATTGGTCAACTGCAAGTACGTATCTGGAAGCTCCCTTCAGCCAGCATGCCTGTTATCAATCTCATGGTATTATACAGATGGCCTACTGTTAATAAGTGATAAAATGCATGAAAGGTCCAATTCTGTATGCTGCTTTGTGAGCCATTAGAATGTTCTGATTTTGAAAGGGATTCGTGGCTATGGTGCATTGTAAGCTTCAGTAGTATGTAGCTAGGCCTCTGATATGCCCTTGTATTTGTGGGCTGAAGTTTTTATTATTCACAAGGTATGACATGCTACAATAGTATGTAATCGCTGCTGTTGATTTTTAAGATAATTATTTATTATAACAATTTAGCATCTTGCTCAGCTGAACCAATGCTGTCACAGCTCATATCAATTAACCATCCCTAAATCGGAACCAAACCTAGGCTAATCAGGTCGATGTGATATTTAGTTTGGCAACCTAAGATGAAAGACCATTGTGAGGCTTACTCTCCCTCAGATACCAAGCCGTCTCAGGGCTTTGGCAACCACAGAATTCTACATGTTGGTCCGTGATTATGCAGTTATCTTCTACAGATTATAGATGACCATGAGACACTCTTGCTCCTACTACCTGCCATAAGTGTATTGGAAGGATTTGTAGGTTGATAATCAACCTATTTGGCCACGTTATGAATGCCTTCCAAGTCCTGGACTAGGACTCGTGCAGAGTTTCTGGCTCAGACATAGGGATGCCATCCAGGTCGTCACAAGACACCACAGTGAAGCCCATTACCAAGTTTGAAATTAGGCAAAGAGGCAGAAACCAAGAAGCATGATAAAGTGATGCCAATCTTGAATGAGTTTCCCTAGATATTGAGGGAATGAAAGATTGAGGGTGGTATGGAGTTCCACAATTCTGAAGTTGTGGAAAAGATTGAGGTGAGTCAACAATTGCCATTTGAACACAATGGGAATGTGAATATGAAGAAGACTTGTAGAATTATATGTTTGCAATGTAGAAGATTGAAGGAAGAATATTCAGGAAAGGGCTTATATACTATAGCAATTCCAATGGTTTGGAGGAAAATTAGTTACAATGAAAAGCTGCTGGTTGGTATATTATCAGATAAAACTATGTCCAATAGTTTGAGAGACTATGAAATAGTTTCCCCAGATATGGACAAGTTTGACCTTTTAGAGAAGGTTAAAAATGATTTGGTGGAAACGATATGCTTTGCATCAAAGAGAAATTTGGATCTAATTGGAGTTTGCAAATAGAAAGGGATGAGTGTTCTGTTGTGATTAGAGGAGATAATGACGACAAGGACATTAATGGATGAAAATCTAAGGATGAAGTTGGCAAAGATAAGATGTGATAGTTGTTGATTGGATTTACAAGAGACACAAGGCTACAATATCATCAAAACAAAAAAATTAAAGAAACGGTATTTACATTGCTCCACTGACAGTATAGAGCAGATATGGATGTAATGACTCCCCCATTGTAGCTGGAAATTGTGACCAATATGAATTTGTTAACTATGATTTGGATTCATCAGCGTGGATAGAATTGGAAGAAAAGTGGAAGAGATTATTACATAAGAAGGGAAAAATAGAGAACAGGGAACCTGAATGAAATGAAACAGGGAAGGAAATTTTTTTTTTAGAGCAACACAGCACGGGAAACAGGCCCTTCGGCCCAACGAGCCCGCGCCACCGTCATAACTTTATAGAAACAATTCCATTTTCCTGTTCTAATTTTAGGTTATTCCTAATATGGAAGAATCTCAATATAGGGACAATTTGTTTCCCAATCAGCCTAAGAGCGAATTTTTGGGATGTGGGAGGAAACCGGAGCGCCCGGAGAAAACCCACGCAACCACGGGGAGAACGCGCAAACTCCCGCAGACACCGGCCCAATTCCAAGTGTCTGCACAGCTACAGCGATAGTCACTGAGCTGTCATGGTGCCCTTCAGATGGTCCAGATAAAGCACTCATTTACGACATGAAGCACCAGGCAACTCATGAATCAACATCCAAGAGCTGTCCTCGCACCACCTGCCGAATGCATGCTCCTTGTTGGTCAAGTTGGACCGAATTACCTGTGGAAAAAAAAGTCATAGTTAAACAGTCCTACTATATCCCTCTATCTGCATACCGCTCATGTGGCTGTCCAAGAGACCCTTAAACAGCCCTAGCGTGCCTGCTCCCACCACCTTACTCGGCAGTGCATTCCACACCCCCACTACCCTTTGTGTGAAAAACTGCCCTCTAATATTCGTCTTATACATAGCCCCCCTCACCCTAAGGCCATGACCCCTCGTCCTATCCATTTCTGAAGGTGGAAAAAGTTTACCACCATTTACTCTATCTATACCCCTTATAATCTTATACACCTCTATTAGATCCCCTCTAAGCCGACGTCTTTCAAGGGAAAACAACCCCAGTCTATTCAATTGTTCCTCATAAGACAGTCCTTCCATACCAGGCAGCATCCTGGTAAACCTCCTCTGCACTCTCTCCAAGGACTCCACATCCTTCCGATAGTACGGCGACCAGAACTGGACGCAGTATTCCAAGTGAGGCCTAACCAACGTTCTATACAATTGCAACATCAAACTCCTACTCTTGTATTCTATACCCTTTTCTATGAAAGCTAACATACTATACGCTTTCTTTATCACCTTCTCCACCTGTAAAGACACCTTCAGAGACTTGTGAACCTGCACCCCCAAGTCTCTCTGCGTCTCTATACTCCGAATAGTTTTACCTTTTATCCTATAACTCTCTTCTACATTTTTCCGGCCAAAATGCATCACCTCGCATTTATCCGGATTAAATTCCATTTGCCATCTATCTGCCCAGTCTACCAACCTGTCTATGTCCTGTTGTATTGCCTGGCACTGCTCCTCTGTACCCGCCAATCCAAGCATCTTAGTGTCATCAGCAAATTTGCTGATCTCACCACCTACCCCAACTTCCAAGTCGTTTATGTAGACCACAAATAGAAGAGGACCTAGTACTGAGCCTTGTGGCACTCCACTAGTGACAGGCTTCCAGTCGGAAAAAGAGCCTTCCACTACTACCCTCTGTCTCCTCCTCCCGAGCCAGTTCTCGACCCATCTACATACCTGGCCCTGTATCCCATGCGCCTTCACCTTCTCTATCAGTCTACCATGAGGAACCTTGTCAAACGCCTTACTGAAATCCATGTAGACGACATCAACAGCATGTCCTTCATCAACTGTTTTTGTCACTTCTTCAAAAAATTCCACTAGATTTGTAAGACAAGACTTCCCCTTGACGAAGCCATGCTGCGTATCCCTGATCAGATCGCAGCGCTCCAGATGCTCATACATCCTGTCCCTGAGGATCCTCTCCATTAGCTTACCTATAACTGAAGTCAAGCTCACCGGCCTATAGTTCCCTGGGTGATCCCTCTGACCTTTTTTAAACAACGGTACTACATTTGCTATCCTCCAGTCCTCTGGGACCTCACCTGTGTCCAAGGAAGAGACAAAGATTTGCGTCAGAGGCCCAGCTAGGTCTTCTTTCAACTCCCTTAGCAGCCTGGGGTAAATGCCATCAGGCCCCGGAGCTTTATATGTCTTTAAGCTGCCTAACAGCCCCAACACCTCTTTCCTCGTTATCTTTATTTCCCTCAACGGATCCTCAACTTTGTCAAAATCAGCAACAGACATCTGGCCAGTCTCCTGCGTGAATACCAACGCAAAGTATTCATTCAGGATCTCCCCCATTCCCTCAGGCTCTAAGCATAGATCCCCTCCTCTGTCCCTGAGAGGTCCAATATTGCCTCTTTGGAAATTGAAAGAGGATTGAATCTCATGTAATACATATAGGAGGAAACTACATGAGAACATAAGAAATAGGAACAGGAGTAAGCCTCAAGGCTCTTAAAGCCTGTTGCATCATTCAGTGAGATCATGGCTAATTTCTACACTTCACTATCCTATCCTTTGTGTCCCAAAGTCAATCGCTTTCTGAATTGAATATATTGGTTGACTAAGACCCTCTGGTTTCTGAGTAGAGAATTACAAAGATTCATAACTCTTGGAGAAATTTCTGCACATCAGTCCTAACTGGCCAACCCAGCATTCCAAAACTTTGAATACTTTTAAATGTACTAGTTCTATTCTCTCCAGCGAGGGGAAACAGCTTCTCAGCATCTAACTTGTCAAGCTGCTTAAGAACTTTATACATTTCAATGCTAATTGTTCTGAATTCCAGAAGGTATATATCAGTTCTACTGATCTTTTCTCATAGGACAGCTCTCATCCCAGAGTTCAATCTAGTAAACTAAAAGTAATGTACTGCACATGCTGGAATCTAAAACAAAAACCACATTTTCTGTTAGCAATTTGTTAACCTTGGTTGCATCACTTACTAAAGCACTATCTCCCCTTAAATAAGGAGATCTAAACATTTCACATTTCTTCAATCTCACGAAGGGCTGTACAATATTTTCCAAATCTTATGTTCTGAATTTCTTGTAATAAAGACAAACATGTCTTCTTATTGTTTGGTAATCCTATGTGTTAATTTTTTGTAGTAAAATAATTTAAATGTGATTTAGTAAGTTGCCATATAGTGGTGTCTTTCTTGGAAGTACTCAATGAATGACAAGTTCATCTATTGAAGTTTTCAAGGGCAAATCACCATAGGTAAGACCATCAAGGCAGTAATGATGACTTGAGAATTATTGTCACCTGTATCATCCATAACTTGAGAAGGTGTGAAAAACAAGCACTTGGTAAATAGTTAGAATTGCAGGGAAGGGATAACCACCAGTGACTTTCCAAAAAGGTGAAGTGGACTGGGATTAGGATGTGTGAATAAATGTGGCTTGACATGCATCTGTAGTACTAAACCATCAGGGAAAGGAAAGCTTGATCACAGGTACTCATTATTCCACATAGATGCATGCTGCAGGCTGTTGAATGTTCTCTGTTGTGCAGCTTGACCACACAGAACAGTATTAGATTCACATTTATTCATACATGCTATCATTAACTGACAGTTTAAGCAGTCAAACAGAATGGCTGACAGTTATTTCACTTCTAATTACAGATTTATTTAATAACAGCCTACAGTTTGCCATTTTACCATCAGATGTGCAAAGCAGATTAATGTTCGAGTGGTCAAACATGGCAGGTTAAATGAGAGCTTCGTTAAAGCAAGGTGAATTTATGCAAATCCCATGCTGCGGATTTGAGTGTTCGCTTACTTGGCTGTGAAATATGCTTCTTAACTAGAAGCAGTCATGAAAATGTATCAACCTAACAAAATCCAATTGGACAGTTCATTTAGCTTTCAAATTAAAAACGCTACCTTTCCTTTCAGATGTGAAACATTTTTGATGGGATTCCGAGTGAGCATAATATATTGGTTATTAATGCTTTCATTGTCCATTGTGAAGCAAATAGCTGTAAAAGACTTCCAGCAAATGTGTTTGGCATCTAAAAGTATTTATTAAAAATGTCAGCTACAAACTGGATCTGGCAGATAAAAGCAGGAGCTAGCTTGACAGTTTTGACAGGAAGTACAGCTAGAAAATTCTTTGTGCATGTAAAGCGTGAGAATTGTGTGCAGTAAACATTTCATGCTTTTTAAGATGTGTGTCACTCTGATTCCTTGCAAGACTTCCACACTAGGTAGTGGGCATCAGGTGTCTTAGGAGGCAGTTTACTCTTGCTAAAATTCCTCAGGAGAGCTACTTTGTCACATTTAGGTATGCAACCCCAGGCTTCAGATTGTGTGTGGCAGTCACACACATGACAAGTGTACGAGGCCGGGTTCCTAGTGTAAAAGTGAAAAACATTGTTCTTTGCTGTCATAGTGAGTCTCATCAACTACTGACACTTAACAGATAATGCTCTCCTTATAGGAAGACAAGAAATTGGTATCTTGAACATCTGTATGTTTGAAGAATTTGCATTAATTATTTATTTATATTGTATTAATGAATAAGAAAAATGAAACCTGATATTTTCACCATTTTAAGCATAGTACTAAACTATTCAGAATTTAGCTTTTCACATTAATACCTTGAATGCATAAAGACCTTCTCAACTTTTTACTAATGTTGAGCACTTTGGTTAGAATTAGAGAATGTGCCAAGTAATTCTAAAATCATTTTAATCTTAGAAACGTAGAAAATAGGAACACAAAAAGTAGGCCTTGAATCTGATCCGCCATTCAATATGATCATGGCTTATTTGATCATATTGAACACCATACTGCTGCGCTTTCCCCATACCCCTCGAAATAATTTGTGTCCAGAAATCTATCTAATTCCTCTTAAGATATTCAATGAATTCCTTCTTAAAGATATTCACCACTTACATTAGTCTTTTCTCATATTTCATTTTAATGTAGAAATTTTAAATCTTCAAACAAAATATGTTTATAATGACGAAGGTCATTGCACCCTCAGGCTATAAATGCACTTCTCTGAAAAGTCACTTTAACTAGTAAAGTTTTGAGGATGATACTCAGTTTATGTTGAATTTTCTGATCCAAGGTGATGGTAGTCAAGTCGTTGTCTTTTAGACTTCTAGACTTGGGAGGGTGAAAATTATCAGTTGTTGCTAGTCATTATCTCATATTCTTTGTTGTAATCTTCTTGTGTGTGTATGTCAGATGTGGATACAGTTGGCATTGTGGTTCAGTAGCCTGCTTAATTTCACCGTCTGGTCTTCCACATTCTACATTGGTGAGGTAGCAAAGGAAAAGTCATACTTTTCAAGAATAATATAGAATGAGTCAATGCTAGCAGGAAAGAGAGTCGAAAACGAAGATTCGATGGTGTTTGTGGACTTCTCAAAACAATATGGTAAGATGTCACAAAACCAAGCAGCTTGTCAGCAAAGTTAAAATCCACAGAATAATAAGAACAGTGGCAGTTTGGTTGCATTAACAGGAAACAAAAGCTATTGCTTTTGCAACATGTTATCTAAGCTTTTTATCTTGTACTCTTGAGGACAAACACACCCAAATTTCATATGTTTGCAGCAACTTATGCAACAGGAGAAAAGGATGCTGAGGCTGGTGATGAAAGCTTATTTCTTGGACTGGAGATAGGTATATAGTAGAGAACCCCTAAGGATCTATAACAGTGGCCTAGATGTGGGTGTGCAGGAAGAAAGTCATAGACTTGAAGAAGACCAGCGGGATGAGTATCGACATGACAGATTAAGTTTAAGGCAGAGAAGTATGAAGTGATACATTTTGGTAGGAAGAATGAAAATAAAGGATACAATTCTTTAGGAATGAAGGAGCAGAGGGGCCTGATATGCATATATAGAAATCATGGAAGGTCACGGTGTCGGTTGTGAGTGGTTAATGAAGTATTTGGGATCTGGGGCTTTATAAATATGGGCAGCATGGTGATATAGTGGTTAGTACTGCTGCTTCACAGGTCCAAGTTCTGGGTTCAGTTCCCAGCTTCGCTCATTGTCTGTGTGGAGTTTGCACATTCTCTTTGTGTCTGCGTGGGTTTCCTCCCACAGTCCAAATTTGTGCGGGTTAGGTTGATTGGCCATGCTAAGAAATTGCTCCTTAGTGTCCAGGGATGCGTAGCTCAGAGCGATTAGTGGGTATGATATGGGGATAGGGCCTGGGTGGGATTGTGTTCAGTGCAGACTCAATAGGCCAAAGGGCCTCTTTCTATACTGTATTATTCTATGAAGAAATATGGAGCACAAAAGCAGGAAGTTGTGAAGAATCTTTACAACACATTGATTTATCTTCAACTGCAGTATTGTCTAATTTTGGTGACAACTTTACGAAGACTATGTAGACATTAAGGAGAGTGCAGAAAGGAATCATGCAAATGGTTCCAGGGTCTTCAGTTATATGGATGAATTGGAGAAGCTGGGTTGTTCTTCAGAAAGAAAAAATATTCAAAAGGAAATTTGGTAGTGTTCAAAATGAGGTGTCTGCACAGAATAGTTGGAGAGAAACACTTCCATTGACGGAATAGTGGAAAACTTGTTTCATTTATTTATTAGCATCACAAGCAGACCTACATTAACACTGCAATAAAGTTATTGTGAAAACTAGAGGATACTGACGATGAATGGCAAAAGAACTTAAAACGACATGAGGAAACGTTTTCACATAGCTTATGGTGATAATGAATGTGTTGCTTGGAAGTGTGGTGGAGGCAGAATCAGTCAAAGCTTTCAAAGGGGAATTGGATAACTTGCTAGAGAAGAAGCTTGCTGACAATGAGGAAAGGGTGAGGGAGTGGCACAATCTGAGTTGCTCTTGCAGAGAGACAGCATGTACTGAGCTAAACCTTTCTATTCTCTAACTATTCTCTGATTCTATAACACATTCTTTTCAATCATGACTTCTGACAGAAATTAAAACATTGTGGCTGCCTCATTAACAAAGGAACAATATCAAATATCCTTTCTGCAATGTGCAAAAGCATACACAAGGTCTTTCTCCTTAGTGTCTGGAATTGCTTCTCCTTTTGCTCTGAAGTTGCATTCTATCTATATTATGATGCGGTGCAATTCAAATTCCTCACCGATCAATCAACAAAAATCCTCCCAATATCAAAGCTGATATTACACTCTTCTATTGTGCATTATGTTGATGTTTCTCTTGTATCGTACTGCCTATACGTGAAGCACCAAAAGCCACAACCTTTCAACACAGTTAAGCAGTTCACAGCCAAGAAAGCACATGTCTGTTGTTTCAAATAATAGTGACAACCATCCAAATAACATCATAAATACCCACCTCCTCAACAATGGTAGAATGCAGCAAGTGCAAGTGGCAAAGCTGAAGTGTTTGCAAATGCCATCAGCCAGAATGTGATTAGCACTGCTGCCTCACAGCGCCAGGAATCCGAGTTCAATTTCAAGCGTGGTTGACTGTCTTTATGGAATTTGCACATTCTCCCTCTGTGTGGGTTTCCACTAGGTACTCCACTTTCCTCTCTCAGTCCAAACATGCACCGCCATCAGTGCCCACTATCAGTGTTCAATTAATTTAGTTCACTCCATATGACATCAAGAAGCGTAATAATAGTGCAGCAAACACAGCAATAACGACCTGTGCACCAAAATTAACCAACCTGTTTCAGTACAGTCATGACACCAATAGTGGAAGATTGCCAGTCATAAAAAAAATTCATCCAATCTCACAAATGACTAACTTAGTACTTCTCCAAGTTAACAGTATAGAAGTACAGTGAAGAAAAATATTCTGCTCTCTCATGCATAGTTGGGGTTCCAGCAGAACATTTCACTCCAAGCTGCAACATAGGCTTGATCCAGAACAGCAACCCTCGAATTGTGAGAGCAAAACAAATTGTTTCTGATTATCATAACCCTAGGACATATCTAATACATTTGTTTGGGAATTGTTGGGAAACAATTGGTGTTTGATTGGGAACACTAGGTTCCCAACTGGTGTGCCACAAAATAAGATTCAAAGGGGTTAACAGTGAAAGTAAATAAACCAAGTTTAATTCTGTGTGGCATCTCATAGTCCTAATGAAGCTTGTGCTTCAGTTAGTTGCGTCATGCGTCATGCGTCAGTTAGGATAGGGCTGCACAGTTCAAGATTTTATACATTGGTTAGCTGCTCATGTACAGTCCAGGCTATCAACATAAAACAACCCTTTCTCTTTAATCCTTGAAAATAAGAAGCCATGTCAAGCTTCAAAAAAATCTAGAAAGTTTTGGTGACAAGTAGCAGGTAATATTGTGACGTGCAGATGCCAGATAATTACTAATTTGAGGAGATGGGACACCATCATATCCTTCAATTATTATCAATGACCATGGGGTTCACCATTGATGGGGAACATTGTGATATCATCAATAACACAATGGCTAAGAGGGCAGAATAAAGCATGGTTATCCCACCAGGAGTGCCCCCCAATCTCCCTTGCCCTCTCAATCATTTGCAAGGCTGTAACCAGGAGTGCTTTGAAATATTTACCGTTTATCTGCATGAGTACAGCTGTAACAGTGCACAAGAAGCTTAATAACGTTCCGGACAGAACAGTTTATTTAGTTTGTTCCTCCCAACACAATCAGTACCCTACCCTTCCATTACTGGGGCAATGTGATTGCTGTATGCACAATTTCCAGTATGCACAGCAGAAACACGACACTTGGACATAAAGGCCTCTTTGACAGTACTCTGTAATCTGGATCAGCTAAATAGACATAAGCGTTAATGTTAGGAAGAACACCATCCCAAAATTCTACAGATCATCCTCAATTGGACTTAGATTTCTTCATAATCTCGGGCTTGGCCTTTTGGATTTCTCAACCTAACACCATTATGGCAGTCTCATCACCAGAAAAACTATAATGATTCCAAAAGGTCACCACTACCACACTTAAACTAAGGAAAAATAGTAAGTGCAGATTTGCCACTCTTGCCCATGCTTTGAAAACAAATAAAATAAAACTTAGCACCACTTATTAGCTCAACAATAAATGCTGTTCAGTTAGCCTTCCGTTGTCAGGTTGAAACAGTTTTTTTCAGAGCAGGATGGATACATGTTGTCTACGTTCAATACTGTTCATTTTTTCCTTAATTTATATTGTTTTTAAAAAAGTTTTTGTTATGTGTAGTGGACGTTCAATTTTAATTAGTGTTCCAACTTGTTTTAGAGTTGAACACAATCTATTAATGATTGTGGCTTATTTAATGTTGTATTTGGTGTTATGTGGAATTGAGCTTCAAACTTGGTTACACTGTGAAACTAATTCTCCATGCGCAGATCAGAAGTGGCAGATGTACAATCATCTTGTTCTCTTAATTTTTTTATGGACACAAATATGAAATTGGTAAAAGGGTTTCTTGTCACAGGTTTAATATGTTAATGATTTTACAGATTTTACTGTTCAGATGGGAACAATTACCGGAGATGACGGCGTTGGATTATGAGGAGAGACTGAATAGGCTAGGTTTGTACTCTTTGGAGTTTAGAAGGCTGAGAGGAGAGCTTATAGAGACATATAAGATAATGAAGGGGGTGGATAGGGTAGAGGTTGAGAGACTCTTCCCACTTAGCAAAGATAGCAGGACTAGAAGGCACAGCCTCTAGATTATGGGGGGGAGGGGTTCAGATCGGAGTTGCAGAGGGATTTCTTCACGCGAAGGGTGGTGAATCTTTGGAATTCTCTGCCTGATGAGGTGGTGGAGGCTTCCTCGCTGAATATGTTCAAGTCAAGAGTGGATAGGTTTTTAATTGACAAAGGAATTAAGGGTTACGGGGAGAAAGCGGGAAAGTGGTACTGAACCACTATAGATCAGCCATGATCTTGTTGAATGGCGGGGCAGGCTCGAGGGGCTGTGTGGCCTACTCCTACTCCTGCTCCTATTTCTTATGTTCTTATGTTCTTAATTACTAAGTATTGTTATACCTGAGAAATGATGTTTATTTTCCAAATGGTTGTGAATTGGAATCATATCTTCCAATCTCAAGTCAGCATTGTGTGAAACACACTGAGTTATTTGTAATTTTTAGCAAAACCATATTATTTTTTCTTACTACGTCCTTCCTCTTAAAGTTTGTTGTGTAAAGAAAAGTAATAATTTGGAGCTATATTTACCCAGGACCTACATTCTCCTATTTGGAAAAGAATTGTTTTTATAAAGCTTTTAATGACACCAGCAGCTGCCATACAGGTTTGCAGAACAAACAGTAATGCCAGCAATGAATGAACTGATTAATTTGGAAAAATATTTCTGGACACTGACCTGAGGGAAATTTGGACCTTTATGCTTACATTGCTGCCACCATGAGGGCCAGTACATCAGCTGGCATCACTAACACAGTATAAAACGGCTCTTTGTACCTGATCCATTCATCTGTTATTGGGCTCCAATTTTAACAAAGTATTTTCTATCAAACACACTCTGTAGTACCTTGGCACAATAGCACTGCAAGAATTCAGCAGCTCCCTTTGAATTTTATGTAACAAAATTGTGCGCCTCGGTAAAGAAATTCTTTTAAGATCGGTTCAATTGTCTGCCTTACTTTTGTGTGCTAAAACTACATTTGAAATAGTCCTGAAGGTATTTGAAGTTAGGAGATTTTATATTAAGTTGTAATTGTAAAATTGTTCTTCAGTGATTTGCTTTGTGTTTCAAGGCCTGTGATCTGTCATGTACTGATATATGTTCAGACACCAAGCATGCCACAAGCAACATGAATATTTCTATTCTGTGGGCTTTTATCCTAGGAGCAAGTAAAATGCCTCAATTCGTGTTTAATGGGTAACTCAGATTATGCAATATCATTAGATAGGCAAAAAATAATAGCCAATAGTGCTCCAAACTGCCTACTTTATAGGCTTTAGTTTGTGATGTCTAATATTGTAAGCATAGGATCCATCTAGCTACTTATGCTTTAAAAAATAATAAAAGCATGACAATTTATTTATATAGTAGCTTTAACATAAAACATCCCGAGGTGCTTTACAGGAGCATTATAAAACAGCATTGACACTCAGTCACACAGGGAGATATCACGTCAAATGATCAAAAGCATGTTAGAGAGGAAAGTCTTGAGGAGTGTCTTAAAAGAGGAAAGTGAGGCAGAGAGTGGTATGGAGCATATCCTAGAGCTTAGGACCTATGTAACTGAAAATAGTGGAGCAATTAAAGTCAAGCATGCTCAACATACTCTAATTAGAAGAGTGCAGATACCTGGAGTTGTGGAGTTGGAGGAGATTACAGATTCAGGGAAGAGAGATGCCATGGAGGGATTACCTGAAATAGTTTTATCAGATAATTAATAAACTGGCATATAGGCATAATCCTTTAGGGATCTAACCTAACTAGCTGTGAGGCTTATTAAGATCCCCTTGGTGGAACCAAATTTACCAAATGATTCCCAAGGAAGAAATTACCAACAAGATTTCACTGAAGGGTGGCATAATGGTTAATGCTGCTTCAGTGTACCAGGGGCCTGGGTTCAATTCCTGGTTTGGGTCACTGTCTGTGTGGAGTCTGCACTTTCTGCTTGGTTTCCTCCAGGTGCTCTGATTTCCTCCCAGTTAGTAAGACATGCTAATTTGGTGCATTGACCGTGCTAAATTGTCCCTCAGTGTACCCAAACAGTTGTCAGACTGTGTGAGTAAGGATTTTTTCACAGTAACTTCACTGAGTGTAATGTAAGCCTACTTGTGACACAAATAAATTTAAAGTATAAACTTGATTTCAACTTCTGCTTTAGCACAAATACAACTTGCATTAAACATGCATTAACAAGCAAATAATACTTAAAATTAAATGGTAAAGTTCACTTTTAACAGTTGGTCAATACAATAGAGGTTACCAATGAATATATGACTTTTATATTTAGTTACTTAATGCAGACATTGATTCCCCAGGTACAGAGCAGTGAAACTGTGATTGACGGATTGGAATGTTAGTATGTAAAAATGCTCAATCATTTTGTTTAGGTCGGAACACGTGCCATTGACATGGTAAACACTAAACTTATTTGAATAGTAGTGCACAAATTTTATTTATAGTTATCTTTCTTTGCATGTATATAAGCTAGCTGTTCTAACATGAAGAACTGTTGCAGATGCCATCACATGATCATGAAAGAGTATCATATTAACATGACAGAGTTTTATGGTTATTTTGAATGAAGTATGCAGAAACCAATTTGTTCTTGTAATACAGAGTACCATTACCCACTAAATGGTTGAGCAGGCACCTTGCTGGGAGGCATGTAACCTGTGCAGCTATTTTTCTTTCCAAGCCAATTTTCTTCCGCTCTTTTGAAAACACTGTTTCTCACAAGTGAACAATTCCATAGATATTTCAACCAAGGTGACATTCTTCATTTGTAATATTAGTCACCGAGAGTCAGCAAGCTATTCTGGAGGGCATCACAGCCAACCCAAATCCTGCTTTCGTCTCAACTTCACACGTGAGACCTTCCAGCAATTGGAATTCACATGACAATCAAGAGCCAACATTTTGACATGGTATTGAGGCTGATTAAACAGTGTTGTGGGAGATTTGCTAACCTGGCACAGGCATGAAACTTTTGCAGCTCTTTAACTGCTTCCTGCGATTGCATAATGAATTGCCCTACAATTTGTCTTCCCTTTCAATCAGTGTTTGGTCCCACTCCCAGTCAATCTGACTGAAAGAGTAACCTGTTTTGCTAAATCTCCTGTAGACTATCATTGCTTGAAACAATACACTGAAATACTGATCTACTGGGTTTCCATTAACCAGTTGAATTTGTGGACAGCGCCATATTGATAATCCATAATGAAGTTTAAATTCTCTGAAAGAAATCCACAATGGAATTATTTTAAATTGTTGCATCTATTTTTATATAAATTATCTAGTAAAGTAGATATAAAGTAAAGTAAAGACAATTACTTGTGCCAAGAACAAACTTTAAAATATTCATGCTGCAGGGAATCACTTTGAAAACAATCAACAAAAATCCATGTTTAACTTCAATGATTTAGAGATATGTTAATGGTAATCAATGTACAGTGTTTTTCTTTCTTTATAATGACTCCAGATCATTGTTATTTAATGAGGTGCACTATGATATTCACAACAAACCTGCACTGTCCAGAAATTAAATGTAGCTGAAGTATACCCAAGGGGTGCATTTGATTCTTCTAGGCAGTTTTAAGAGCCTCAGCTTTTGTGCCTTACATTCATTGTCCTGAGAATTCTCCAGAAGGCACAATATAGATTCTGTAGTAGTTTAAGGATATCAGTGCAACATTATATAGTATAAATGTATGAATTAGGAGCAACAGTAGGCCGTTCCAACCGTCGCACGTGCTCTACCATTTGTTAAGAATCATGGCTGATTTGATTGTGGCTGCTACTTTTCTATTTCCATTGCCCTTTGTTAGTCAAGATTCTATCTAACATGATGCTAAAATATTCAATCCAGACTCCATTGCTCTTTGCAGAAGAGAATTCCACAAATTAATGACTCTCAGAGGAACAAAATTCTCCTCATCTCCGTCATAAGTGGGAGACCCTTCATTTTTAAACCAGGATCCCTAGTTCTAGTCTCTCCCCCACAAGTGGAATCACCTCTTACTCTGAACTCTAATGAGAGCAGACTCAATGTATTCTCATTCTCAACCCATTCTCTTAGGACAACCCTTTCATCCTAGGAATGAGTCAAGTGAACATTCCCTGCACTTCCAATACAGTTATGCCTTTCCTTGAATAAGGAGACCAAATTCTGCACAGCACTCCGTTCAGGTGTGGTCTCACCAAAATCCCGTACAAATGTAGCAAAACTCCTTTACTTTCATATTCCATTCCCCTTGCAATAAAACACAACATCCAAATTACCTTTCTAATTCCTTGCTGTATTTGCACACTAGCATTTTGGAATTCATGTACAGGAAAATCCAGATCTCTCTGTGCCACCAAGTTCTGCATTCTGTCTCTATTTAAATAATATGCCGCTTTTTTTATTCTTCCTGCCAAAATAGACAAGTTCATGTTTTCCTACTTTTCACTCATTTGACAATGATTTCCCGTTCACTTTTCTGACTCCTTATGTCCCCTTCACAACTTATTCTCCTGTTTATTTTTGTGTTATCAGCAAATTTAGCAACCATACATTTGATGCTTTTATCAAAGTCATTGATATAGACCATAAATCGTTGAGGCCTCTTGATCCTTGGTGCACTCCATTGATTACATCTTGCTGACCTGAAAATGACCCACGTATCACTGCTCTTTGTTTTCTGGTGGCTAACCAATCTTCTAGCCATGCCAGTATGTTACCCACTAGACCGTAAATCGTTATTTTGCGTAGTAATCTTTGGGCGGGAATTTTATGACTCACGGTGACGGTGTCTGCCCAGTCGCGGATTTCCCAGTAACGAGGGGTGTATTCAACAGGAAATCCCATTGACAATAATGGAACCAAAAGATACCATCAACCATTGATGGATCACCTTTCACAGTAAGTTTCATAGAAAATCCTTTGCTTGCAGAATTATTCCTAATTTCATTCAGTTATTTATGTAATTAATATTTTACCTTCCTTTTACTCTCTCAAGACCAATAGAAAAATCTATGTTTGGCCTGTCATAATACTTGTTCTTTAAAGCCTTTGTGATCTATAGCAGAAATAAATAAATATAACTTTTTGTTTCATTCTCTTTGCATCATAATTTTTGCAGCTCCCATTTCAGAGGCACTGGAAGATAATGCATAGACAAATCCAAATATAAATCTGTGCGTAATAGTTAAAACTTTTGTTTATGATGCAAGTTCTGCCCAAAACCCATACTACTTGTCACGATTTTTGAGTAGAGCTTTTATGTTAACAATTGCATCAAATTCAAAGAACATTTATAACGGGAATTTTTGAACAGGAACATTTCATGGCATAAAAGCTTATCTGCAAGTCATGCTGTAGCTTCACATTTGCTACCACTGGAAACATTATAGTATTTCTCATCTAGGTTGTCTACCATTTTTGTTTTTGATGGGGAGATGCTGGCATTGGACTGGGGTAAGCACAGTAAGAAGTCTCAACACCAGATTAAAGTCCAACAGGACAATGCTTTTGCCATCTGATTTCTAATTTGATAATTCTGACATAATTTTTTTAAATATTCAAAAAACATTTTTGCCTTCTTTCTAGCCTCTGTTTTTCTGTTATCTATTCTTTGTTTCCTTCCTCTTCCACCATTCTTCCGACCACAGCCCTGTGGGGTCTTGTGTGTCTCTTTCCTCCCTACTCATCCACAAATGTCTAATTGACCTCTGTCACCAAGTCTATACAAAATTGTAAAGTACCTCTGTGCAGCTGCTATTCCAACCCATCTCTCCAGCTTCCCTTGATGTCACCCGTAGACAATCTCGACCATTATCCACTATCTCTCCCTGACCCAACTCTCAAAATCAAACTTTGGAGCCTTTAACACACTTTACTATGCCACCGGCTGGGTCTTTTAACCTATTTTAACTCCAAAACTTCTTACCTGATGCGTCTCGGCCCTCTTCAAGCTGACTTGTGGCACTGCCACAAGTGCCTATACGTATGCTATTCTAAGCCCTGTGCAAAATTCAGCACCAGTATTTTTTGGTCAAGCCATGGTCTTCTGCCTTTCCCATGACTGGAATAATATTACTACCAACAAAATTTCTTACAATTCTTTAATTGAACCTATATTATATCGAAAACATCAGCTAAGCCTAGCCACTTTTTAGTAGCATAGGATTATTTCACTAGTGCAGGTTTATGAGTGCAGTTCACAATATTTGCTTCATGCTCTGAGCTAGCCAGTGTAGTCAAGATCCTGCCTTTACATACATTAAGCTTGCCGAATGTCGTAAGTCCCAGCCCTGTCTTTGCGAGTAATGTAGAATGAAAGAACAGAAATCAGATACATAGATTGTTAAAAGCAAGAATGTGGGCAGATAGAGCTATAAAAAGATAGAGAGAGTTTCTGCATTTTCCATACAAGAGGATTGACTATAAAGGAAATGCTGTGGATAAACAAGGTATTTGTTACATTCCTTCTAACAAGTGTCATCCAGACTTGAAAGGTTAGTTCTGTTCTCCCTCTACTGCGATGGTGTCAGACTTGCTGAGGTTTTCCAGCATTTTTTGTTTTGTTTCAGATTCAGTAATTTGCTTTTATCCCATTCAAGAAAAGTTTATGGTCCATCAAAAAAGTATAATGTATGTGATATAGTAACCAATGATACAAGGCTATATTTGCAATGGGGACATGAGAGAAACAATTCATCAGAGAGTGAGCATTAAGATGGGAACTAATAGGTTATTCTAAATTTTCCAGGATTTAGATAGCAAATAAATTGTATTTCTGTTAGTAAGTAAATTATTAACCAAGGAGAATATATTTAGAATGAGTGTGCAAAACATAAACAGGGTTAACATTTTTTCACTCAAACGACCTGGAAAATGAACAACGTAACATTGATATTTTCTGTTGAGGCACACTGAGGTGAACGGACTTCCTTTTGTGCTGAAATGTACAGTTTTTAAGTACAGTGATAGAGCTTATCACAAAACCAGCCATAGTCATATCTCTGAAAATGCGGTCAGAAATGGCAAAGGAAATGTTCCCAGACTTCAGAGTCTGAGCATCAAGGGTTTGTTTTTCCCATAAACAATTTTTATTTCTTGATTCAGACTTTGTGTTTTTAAGTTTTTTACCCCTCTCCTATTCCATTGGACTGCTGACACTGCAGACTTCTGTGTAACCACCCTCACTGTCACACTGAGCATTGACAAGACTGTGCTTCTGTGGAACATTTCCATTCAACTTTGCAGCTCTGCTCTTAAACTTGACCATCATTAACACCTATATTCCACAGCTTTCATCAGTTGCCTCAAGTTCTCCAGCAACTGGTTCAGCAGCCTCTACATCTGTTCAACAGGAACATCTGCTTATCTAAAACTGCACTTCACGTATCCTTTTACTTGTCCCATCCTTGCTGATCCCACGTAATAAACAATCCACTGACTGGCTCGTTGTTGCCTTCGCTTTGCTGACCTAATGGCAGAGCCATCAACCATTTAACTCCAACTACGACCAGTAACTTCCAGCCTAAATCTATCTTCATTGACCATTTTTCAGTCGGCTATCTTGTTAATCTTTAAATTTTAATTTACTTCCATCCAGGTTACCCATTATTTGAAGCAACAACGTAACCACACACTTATTGATTAAAAATCTGAGAATTACCACAGTTTTTCTCGTCCGTTTGCTTGATAGCTGCTAACTTGGCAAAGGATTGTTTAGAGGATATAACAATGATCATTAACTCCGGAATAAATTATCCGATATTTAAGTTTGTAAGTGGGCAATTTTAAAAATTTGTTCTGAGAGTCACTGAAGCATCTTCCTGTGACTATTATGCAAACTGATACTGATTTCTCACAAATGCTTTCTTTGTAACAAATTAAGATTCTTTTGGCTGCCATTAATACAATTGCCCAAAATGCAAATACAGAGACCCTGCAATGTATTGACTGAAGCATCGCTTTCTATTTGACCGTGGAGCTATTTTTGTACAGTTCTGAACCTGTTTTACTAGTCAATTCCTGAAACCTAGGGTCTTTGAGGATATTAAGTGAAGCTTTCAGAGCAATAAAATACAGATGAAAGAAAATAAAAACCTAAGCCATGATTCGCCCCAAAAAATTCTAAGTGTCATAATTGTGTGAAAACTGGAGTCATTCACACTGGCTTTTTCTGTGGGAGTTCAAAGAAAAATCTCCCACGTGCTGCACTGCAGAGGCTTCAGTGTGAATATCATTAAAAACTAAGAGCAGGAACCTATCTCTGCTGGAGAGGCTGGAATCAGCACACTGAGTGGGCTACCGCACATGCACCTATCTGTCAATGCCAAGGTTGGTGCAATTGCAGCGGCCCTCCACTGACACCCTCCTGATTGCTGGCCAGCTCGATCATTGATGAGCCCTGCGATTTCCACACTGTCTGCTCTATGTCTGCCCACTGCGGCCCAATCACCGGACCCTGACCCTTTCTGGGCCCAGCCCTGACCCCCAAACACCAGATCCATTCTAATCTCCAGCTCCCTACCAGGGTGCCAGTGACCCGGGAGCACCTGACCCCCACCATGCCCGACCCTCCAGTGAGATTGGGCCACTAGTTCCCCAAAATGGAAGAGCTATTGTAAATCTCGCTGGAGTGAAATACTTCTTGCGGGAAGAGGGCTAGCGGACCCAGAGATTTAGTGCCTGGCCCATTAAATTATATGCAGAGTAAGATTAAAATTAGTTCCGCGCCTCCCCATCAATTTCCAGCATGGGGGTGGCGGGGGAACACACTATCACGGTGAGAATGTATGCACGAGTCCCATGAATCCCTTGTTGCAAGATTCTCCTGGCCCGCTGCACTTAAAAATTAGCACATTGGGATAGGAGAATCACGGCCCTAATATTATTGAGAGAAAATATATTTCAAAATATAATATCTATTTTTATCATGTTACTATCTTGATTTATTCAGTGAGGACCTAAATCGCTGGAGCTAAATGTGTGCAAATAATGTGCATTGCCTAATAATGTCTTTTATTTTTAGAGAATCCTTCTTATTATGCTTATATAGCAATACAAATTACATATTGCAATAAATCACCATTAGTCCCAGATGACTGGTCGTGATTTAACCTGAGAATCACCACACCTTAGACAAAGGGCAAGGTTGAGAAGCATAACCTCATGGTCCAGGAATTGAATTCGTTCTGTTGGTGTCGATTTGCGTACCTAACCAATTGCCCAGCCAACTGAGCTGAAGCAATCCCGTACTGCAATATGTTTATTTTGTTATCTTTGTTCTTTTGCACCCACCCACTAGTTATGGGTGTCTGCTCTTAGTAAAGACTATCCATCTCCAGCTGGATTCCCCTTTCCATTTTTATCTTTAGTAGTTTGGAAATATAATCATGATCACTATTAATATTGTTCAGTTGTTGTTCAAAGGAGGTCAAATTCAAGCAGGAGGCAGGTTGGTGTCATTCCTCCTTTACCAAAAGAAATTTTTGAGATGCAATGTTCTGTTTCCATAAAGCGTTACTACTTGGCTGCCAATTCTCTGTTATTACTTACCTTCCCTCATCGACCATTATATACAGTCCCCATCCAATTTTCCCTGGGACCGAAGACTTTGTTACTTTCTATCATCCTCTGCAAGTGAACTGGATGTAATGAGATGACACCTTTACTGTTGAAATCTTTCACTGGGCATTCTGCTCTGCCATCACCTTTTCTCACTTGCTACCCATCCAAACTCCATTCGAGATGACATCCTTCTTTACAAGGAGCTGTTCTGCCCACCTCAATACCTTAGTTGCATGCAGAAAATATTTATAAAATATCTGGTGACATTTTGTTTCTGGTACCTTGGAAGTAAAATGTTATAGCTGCTTTTCATTGGTGCTATTTAATGAGGGTTGCAGAAAAATTATTTTTTCTAAACCTGGTTGTTGCACTACTAATTTGGACGATAGGTCTATGGTAGAGCCAGTCTATCATGGTACCAGATTCTGTATCATTAATGTGAAGAACCAGCTTTCAAGGGATCAGTCCCCTAAATCTGAATTTAAGGAAAGTTGACATGTAATCAGCTAATGTTCATGAATTGCAAAATTTGGTTCAAGCCACATATTGCAACTTCATTTAATATTTCTTTTGAAGCTTGTATTAGTTATAGTCAGTTTGTATAAAACATAACCTAAGGCCCACTAAAGACCAGCATTGCATTGCATCAAGACCAAATTATATCCAGTTTGCAATTTTGCTATTTAACTCCTAGCACTGTGAGTTAGCATGTTATATAGGTCTGAATATACTTCTAATTCTACTTTATAATATTTTCAGATGTCATATACAAAAGATGTGCGAATTTCGAAAGCTGAAAAGGCCTTCAGTACTCAAAGGGTTAATCCTCCAACCAAACAAGTGAATATCCTTTTTTTTAATTTGTTTTTCTAAATGTGTAGGGCATTTAACCTTTGGAGGACAATTAAAGCATGTTTCAACATTCTTTTTACTATATGCAACACTATCATTAGAAATTCACAGCATAAATAATTTCAAAAATGCTGCTCACAAAATGAATATTGAATGCTACCAGATGAATATTTTGTCTAAAAAATTAAATAATTATTCTCAACCAGATGATGATTCCTTTGTTCCTTCACTATCTGTGACTGGGGAAAAGTTGAAATAAATGTAGCATAAAATTTGAGTTGCTTCCTTAAGGCACTGTATTAGTAACTGTTAGGCCATTCACCAGTGCTGTCAAAAAAATCCTTGAGACTATTGTTCACGTTTTATTTTATTGGTTGGGAATGAGCTGGGGGAGCCATTAACTCTATTTCTGGGATTGTAGCTAATTCCAGACTAACAAAAACAAACAATCTGAAGATATTTCTAAAAACTTGGTTGTGCTTAAAATAGAAGCGCCGTTTCCACATGGGAAAAGCAAAGATGCAGCAGTGTTCACTGGGCAGAAGTGGGGGGAAATGGCATCTTAATTTATTTTCCCCTTGGTGCTAATTGACGAGAAAGCTTTTTCTACTAATGAAAGCTGGCTCTGTTTGGGCTCTGTGAATGCTTTGTTGCATGCTTTGTATGGCTTTCAATCCCCAATATCAGTGCACAAAACCAACAGTGTATGCTCCCAAAATCAGATTTTCTTATCATTTCTTTCTCTGTTGGGTAATTGGAACTTAGCAGCATATTAAGAGTCTGATAAGTGACATTTTGTATTTTGTTGTTTTGACCTAAGAAAAGCAGGGAGCATTTTTGCCTTCTCTTTTATTTGTCATACTAATCCCTTTGATGTTTGTACTGCTTTAGGATTCTATATACAGCCATGCACAATGGTTAAAAAGGTTTTTGCTGTTTCTTGACCCGTCAGCTTAAGAACTTGCCGTTTTTTAGTAAATTGAATGGATCACCTTCATTATCATTTAAATGAACCCTGTATCCTTCCAAATGCTGAAATTTGAATGTGGTTGTAAAGCTGTGATAATTTGAAATATTCATTCCCTCAAGGGTAACATTTCAGAGGCACTGAATGCCATTGTTACACATTCTCATATTTTTCTGGGTGAGATGGGAAAATAGACTGGTAATTGTCTGCTGAGCCTCTAGAATGGGTGCTCCTGTTAGTCAAGACATTGGCTCTAATTGTCATGGGGGGGTTGCTGATGAATCATGGTGTATGCGTGCAGCAGCCAGGGCCAAATTGAGTGATATAGCCAGAGCTATGTGCAAATTGGCAATTATTAGCACAGCAGAAAGGCTGGCAGGTGTAGAATGCCTTCTGAGCTTTTGATTGAAATAGGAAATAGCAAAATTTCTGTGATGAAGACTAGCTGATTGGGGCTGATGAAGCAAGTAAGGCTAGCCAGCTCAGAAACCTGACTGCAGCGGAGGTAAACCGATTATTGGAATATTTGATTAAATTCTGATTACAGCACTGGTCGATTATTAATTTCATAGCTGAATACTCTTCCAGCTAGCACATGTTTGCTAAAGAGCCAATGATTAGTACCTGTCCTATGATAGAAAATGTTTCTTCAGCAGCTTCTTGGCTGCCTTTGTGTCGTCTGCAGTAATTTGTGTCACAGTTTATCATCAGGTGGTCACTCTTGGCTGATATCCATTGGATTTATGATGATATGTACAATAGTCAGTTGCGATTGAAAGACCAAGGTAGTGGAACTACACAGATGCTAGAATATTTTGAAATTTTTTCCAGTATTTGCACATTTATTAATATTAATTTCATTCTGATTGGAAGGTATCTGAAAATATTTCTTCCACAGAAAATACTTGAAAAGAAAGAATAAGAAAGACCTGGTTTACAGACTGCAGATCCCAGGGCACCCCTAAGTGTTTCAAATTAATGATGTACATTTGAAGTGCAGTCACTGTTGTATTGTAAGTCACATGGCAGCAAGTTGGCACACAATATAATAATGACCAGGTAGCCTGTTTTTCAGATGTTGGTTGAGTGATAAATATTGGCCAGGATACTGAGGACGACTCCCAGCTCTTTACAGTAGTGTCATGGGATCTTTTATATCCATCTGAGAAAATAGACAGTTCCTTGGTTAAAGGCTGCAGGGGTAGCACAGCGGTTAGCTGCCTCGCAGCACCAAGACCTGTGTTCAATTCCAGCCTTGGGCAACTATGTAGATTTTGCATGTTCTTCCCATGTCTGTGTGAGTTTCCTTCACCTGCTCCTACAGTCCAAGATGTGCAGGTTAGGTGGATTGGCCATGTTAAATTGCTCCTGAGTGTCTTACTATCCATGATAGATAGAGATTAGGAGCATTCATGGAGTCAGATACGCGGGGATATGGAGATGGGGTTATAGGGATCGGACTTGGGTAAGAGTCAGTGCAGACACGATGAGCAGAATGACTTCCTCCTGCACTGTAGGGATTCCACAACTGTCTCATCTGAAAGATGGCACCTCTGATAATGCATCACTCCCTCAGTCCTGCACTGGAATGTCAGTTTGCATTTTTGTCCCCAAATCTCTGGAATGGGAGTTGAACCCACACTCTTCTGACTGAGAGGAATGAGCATTACTAACTGAACAACAGCTGACACACTTTGTCAGACTTTGATTTATCCTCAATTTTGCTCTCTTTACTCCTGAGAATGCTGACGCTTTCTGATGTATGATTCCACAGACACTGATGTTTCTCTCAAGTGGTTTAGATAGTGAATATTAACCCTGGTTGACATCATACCTGTGCTTAATTGTGCCCTCACCCAGAAGTCTCACTTTGCAAAATAGAGTGTAAATCTGTGCCGTTCATCGCATTTTCCCCTACCCATTCCTGTGCCCTAATATGGGCAATGAATTAGCAGCTAACTTAGCAGAGGCTAGGAATTAAACTTTGTGTGGCTCGGTAATGCACTACTGGGTACACTTATTATTAAGCCAATGTTTTGTTTCAAGAAATGAGAAATTCCTTTCCATTTCAGATATCCCTATTGTATCATTTTTACAGGGAGCATTTATATATATATTCTGGAAATTACAAAATATAATGTGTATTTTATACATTATATGTTTCTAACAATGTATTGCAATATGAAGATAATTCAGCAAGTTGAAGCCTATGGTTCTTAATCAGCTGGTATAAAAGGATCAGCATCTCTTCAGTTAATTGAAATGTGTATACTGTAAACCTTTTTAAATATTTAAAATTAGATCAGTCAAAATGGAAACTGTAGTGCCCAAAACATACAAACTTGACAAAAATGTAGAACAATATAGTGATAAAATATGCAAAGTCTGTTAGCAAAAAGAATATGGTTCAAAATTGTTCAATTGCCAAGAAATTGCATAATCATCTCCACTACTGTACAATAAACCTCTGCACTTGTTGAAAAATGCTAAAGGTCTGTTACTGGGTGTTTAAAAAGTCTCATGGAAGTTCAGTGCAAAATCTAATGCATTTTCCTATTCTCTTTTCTCCCTCCACAGAGTTCTGCTCATTCGTTTTCAGGACGAGGATATTCTGTAAGTCATTGCAAACCTTTCAATATTATACATCAGTTCTCTTGAGTATCGGTGCTGTGTTTCAGAGCTAATTGCATATATTTCAGAGTATACATGCACATACATCCACTTACACAAAGTAATAAATTGCAGAAATGGCCATCTAGCATGGGATTTCATTACATGATGAAGGTAATGTTAGTTCCTACTTGGTTTATAGAAGTCTTACTATCATGAGAAGAATGGGCTGGATTTAGCCTCAGCACTTTTTAGTTGCTCTTATGTTTACATTTCAGCCATTTGTATGTCTTGGGCCTTTTGAACTGCTGCTTTAATTTTGATTCTAAAATGCTTGTTTACATGGTAACATTGGAGCTACAAGGCGACTGTTGGCCCAAGGAAATCAAATTTAATAACATAAAAGATGGGCATTGCCTCATGGTTCCTGGTTTTTGATTTTGTATTTGTTTTCTGGATGGGGGCAATTCTGATAATGACACACTTTTTACCCATTCCTGGTTGTTAAAAGGTGACTGAGATCTTTTCCTTCCAAGGCAGCTTGCACAACATGTGAGAGACTGCCGTCAGTTAAAGGCCAAAGGGGAATGGGGATGACATTTTTTTTCCTGAAGGGCCAGTAAACTGCTTGTCCCTGTCACTAGTGCTGGAATTCAGCACTACCTTGCTGCTTTCTGCTCTCCAACCTGAAGACTTGCTTGATTGCTGTTGAGAACTGAGGCTGTCTTATATCAATAGTGTGCTTGGGGGAAAAAAAAGGCAGTTAAAGCAGAGTTAATGAGAGATTTTTTACATAAAATTGAGGATAATGGGTTGATTACACAAATGGAATAAAGCAGAGGTGGACTGCTTGTACACGCAACCTTTTGCCTGTAAGTTGGGACTCTGTAAGGCAAGACTGCTTGTATTTCTCGTAATTAATATTTTTCAATGATAGCTAAAATTTAATATTTTCAAAAACTGACAATGGATGTGCTTCAGGGAGATTTTAAATAAACAAGAATCCATACAATAACAAACAAGAATTTTATTTTATTAGCAGCACTTGTTGAATTCCAACTGGCTGATGATGGAAGTAAAATTTTTGGAGTGTCTACTTCTTGATCCTGGTTAAATGCGGGAATATATCATGCATTGCTGTGAGGTGCTGATGTATTGATAGTAGTGGACTTGAAATTGTTTGGTAAAATGGAAAATGACTGAGTATTATCAGCCTTAACTAGGACTCAAATCTGTCATTCTTCCACAGATCCTTTTGTCAATTTGACCTGAAGTTCACTATTCTATTTTATGACATAAATACTTGGAATTTACAATATCCTTGTTAAAATATTTCAGTAATTCCTTTAAAAGCCTGAAATACTTCTCCACCTCCTGATTGATACACTGTCCACAGTAAAACTTGGTATAAAATTATCACATAATCAGGATCATTTGTTAGTAGAGTTCACATATGTGATTTGTTAATCTTGCATCCATGTAGATAAAAATGAAAAAAGGATTAGAAACTGTAGTAGTTAAAGGAACTCCATTTTCAGGGAAGTTAGCAACTTAGTTTTTTGGTTCTGGAGGTTAATTTGCTATTTGAATGAATCAACTGTTTGTCTCAATATTGTCATCATTCTTGCAAGCTTTGAGAGTATTTTCCCCAGTAATTGTTTCCGTTTTGATGCTGTCCATACAACTGAAAGCTATTGTGTCACAGATCACTTTGGTGACTTGGGCATGAAAACAGTGTAATCTGAGCATAACAAGCTCACCATACTGGATTTTATGGCTGACTGCGTTCAATTAATGGGATTAAATTCAGAAAAGTGATCTTCTTTTTCCTATGGGGAAATAACTTCAACCTACAGTTACCATAGGTAAGCCAAGACTATTGATCCACAGTTATTTAGCTTGAGCTTTTCGCTCTTTTAGATTCCATGGGCTTCTGAGATGTTGTAATTATATTTGTAACAGGGGTTGTGTTTAATACTAATCAATGAATAGTAAGCTTAATCATGAATCCTGAAAAACTTGGCAACAGCAATCTCCATGTTCCCACACTCATGTACTGGCTCTTAAGACTGGTTAAAAGTTCCTTGTAGGGAGAGCAGATCAGAGGATTAATGTGCAGCACAAAGTACCACTCTGCCAAGTGCCAGTCTGAAGAGTAGTACCAGTGGATGTTTGGAGGAGGTTCCTTGACTCTTCAGTCACAGATGTGTTACTGTGTGTATCTGCATGTGGTGTAAAAGAGGAGCTAAGGCTGCCATTGTCTTGAACTGAAATATTTGGAATGCAGAATACTCTTAAGTAGAATTTACTGAATTGTGAGATGTCCTAAAATTATATTATGATGGTATAAACAGCACAGAATTAAACATGTGACATGACTCCTTTTCATAGAATCCCTACAGGGCAGAAGGAGGCCATTTGGCCCATCAAGTCTGCACTGACAATGATGCCACCCAGGTATCCCTGTAACCCCATATATTTACCTTACTAATCCCCTGACACGAATGACAATTTATTACTGCCAATCTACATAACTCACACATCTTTGGAGTGTGAGGAAACCAGAGAACCAATAAAAAACCTACGCAGTCACAGAGAGAACATTCAGACTTCACACAGACAGTGACCCAAGCCAGGAATTGAACTGGTCCCTGGCGCTGTGAGGCAGCAGTGCTAATCACTGTACCACCCTGCTACTCTGAGTTTTTTGCTTGTCCCTTAGTGTATAAATAAATGTGTTAGATGTTTGTTTTTATAGCACCCATGGGCTTTATAAAATCAGTGGCCCTCTCTTTGTGATAAATTATTTCCACTGGACAGTTACCAACACATCAGTTTTACCTGCATTTCATGTGTAACTAATGCAATGGAGTTGCCAGCGTTGGACTGGGGTAGGCTCCCAAAATAATGCAACCAGTGTTGCATATGCAGGTTTTCCTGCATTTACATTGTTCTCATGTAACTTGCTGTAAGATAAAGAATTATCTGATGTTATAGCTGTACTCCACTTGAAAGTTTGTGTACACACATTTACGAAGGTAGGGAGAACTTTATGTGAGGGTGATGTGATCAGATGAGGCAGAATTTGTAAATCAAAGTCATGTCGAGAAAGATAAAACCTTATCATCATGGGGGAGGGACTGGTAGTTGAGAAGATCTCAGCACAATTTATTGATAAAAATAGCTTCACAAACATTGAAGGGAATGAGATACGATAGAAAATCAATCCCAACAGAAGAAAACCTACTGAACAACGTAAAATAATTGTACTCTTTGACTCCCAAGGAAAACCTTAGTAACAGTCCGTCTGCTACATTTTGAGAGCTCTTGGCTGTGATAAGTGAAACCATGTGTGGAAACTGAAGTCATCAACCCTTAAGCAGGTACTGATATTTAGCATTTAATTGGAGATACATAGGAACATAGGAATTCGGAGCGGGAGTAGGCAACTCAGTCCTTTGAGCCTGCTCTATCATTCTGTATGATCATGGCTGATCTCCAGTTCATCCTGACTTCAGTTCCCGGCCTTTTCCCCACAGCTTTTTATCCCACTTTTGATCAAATATTTATCTATCACTTTCTTGAACCCAGGTTAATCTTGAGTCCGTGCAAAGATAGTCAATATTGGCCTAGACAGTAACTAGAACATAATTAATATTGCTTACTGTTTTGATGTATTGCCATGTGATTTTGTGCCCCCCTCCCCTAGAAGGCCTTACCCTGTCAAACAGCATTTCCTTCCACCAATATTTTAACTAATAAATGAAAGTGTTCAAAACTAATGACAGAAGAACAACTTTTAAAAACTTATTTCTCACCCAAGTTGTGCAATAACATCCAGGAGACTAATCAATAATTCCAGGACAACCTAGAAGTTTTTATCAACCAGGGAAAACAGCCTCAGCACTGTTATAGGGAGAAAAACCTCACTAGGATTTCTACCATAATTCCTAATCAGTAATGTCTGCTGGAAAGTGTGCACGCCTTTTGGACTAAGCAGGGATCAGCTGTCAAATATCCAGGAGACATGTAGGCGCTCAGTTTTGAAACCTATCACACTATGAAACAGTGTCCTAGAAAAAGTTTAGCAAATTCAGGCAAGGAAATAAAGAACTAGGTCTGGAAAATAAAAATGAAGTAACAGAAGTAAGTTGCATTGCAAAATACATTTTTGATAACTCGAAGTGTGCAACAGTGCAAACTCCCTTTCCTTTGGCTGCTTCTCATTCATGGCAGTCAGTTTAGCTCAATTGTCTGAATGGCTGATTAGTGATGCAGAGTGACGC
This sequence comes from Sphyrna mokarran, assembly GCA_024679065.1. Lineage (NCBI taxonomy): Eukaryota > Metazoa > Chordata > Chondrichthyes > Carcharhiniformes > Carcharhinidae > Sphyrna > Sphyrna mokarran. The sequence continues at coordinate 45,956,297 of JAGIQG010000020.1, read as the reverse complement.
TAAACGGTTCAATTTTTGTACCGGCTGAGGTATGAAGGCTCCATCTTCCCAACCTCACCCTTCACCTGAGGTGCAATGTCCTCAGATTAAAATCATCATCAATCATGTCTTCCTCTCCTCCAATCCTTAGAAAAATTTGTATTCCTTCAAATTTGGCTCCTGATGCATTTCCAAGTTTGCCCCACTATTGGTGACCATTCTCAAGTCATCAGGGATCTAGATTCTGGAATTCCCTTCCTAGATTTCCCTACCTTCCTCTTCTCTCCAAGATACTTCTTAAAACTGACCTCTGACCAAGCAGTTGATCCTTGCCCTAATCACTGCTTCTTTGGATTGGTATCAGGTTTTTTTTTATCAGATTATGCTCCTGCCAAGTACCCTGGGACATTTTACTATGTAATAAGTAACAATGCACGTCCTTGTTTTGATCAATTCGTAGAAACTCATATGAAGAAATTTGATGGAAAGCTCTGCGTTTTTATAGGAATAATGTAATTTTAGCAGCTGATTTCATTCTTCGCTCTGTTCCAGTGTTTGAAAACTAAGACTTGGATTTTTTGGTCCTTTCCCCTGGGCAAGACAGGAAAATTTCCCCATCCCACCTTTTAGCTGCAGCTGCATATCTTGGGAACGGAGGAGAGAAAAACGAATGAGAAAAGAGAATTAAAGAATAAAATATGTCCAACAGAAGTAAAGATTTATTAGTTGTTTGAAAAAACTAACTGCGGGAATTAAGTCAGGAAACATTTAAATTAGGAACAGGAATAGGCCTTTTGGAACCTTGAGCCTGCTTTGTTGTTCAGTAAGATCATGACTGATTTGCTTATGGCCCCAACTCCACTTTCCTCCTTTTATTTTTTGATTCTCTTGTCAATCAAGAATCTAGCTAATTCAGCCTTAAAAATACCCAATGACATTATTTCCGTTAAATAAAGAAAAGAGTTCCATGGACTCACAACCTTCTGAGAGAAATAAATTCTCATCATCCTTCTCTTAAATGGGAGACCCTTTGGGGCAAATTTTCCTGTTTTGCCCACCATGGGAATCGTAGTAGGTGAGGGATGGACCATGGAAAGGTCCGTTGACCTCGGGCGGGATGTTCTAGTTTCAGGGCGAGCAAGATCGGAAAACCGTGTCCTTTATTCTTAAGCTGTGCCTAGTTTCACCACTAGGTGAAACATCTTTCAGCATCCATCTGTACAGTCTCCTCAAAATCTTATGTTTCAATAAGATTGTCTTTCATTCTTCTAAATTCCAATGGATAGACACCCAACTTAGCCAACTTTTACTCAGGATCACTCACCCATTTCAAGAATTGTTCACATGAATCTTCTCTAATTTGCATCTAATGCAGTTATGTCCTTTTCTAAATAAGGAGATCAGAACTGCCTATCATACTTTGGAGAAGGCTCATGCAAACTTAAAACTTTTTAATTGTTTCTCTAGTCATAGAGGCTACCAGACCTATTTCAGAGATCCAGAAACTGCAGTATTTTGCTTTTATTACTATACCCCAGATATGGTCTCACCAATACTCCATACAACTTGAGCAAAATATTCCTACTTTTATATTCTATTATTCTTGCAATAAATGGCAACATTATATATTCCTTCCTCATCACTTTCTGTGCTTGCATATTAACATTTTGTGATTCATGTACCAGGACATTCAGATTCCCTGTACCAGAGTGTTATACAATCTTTTTCCATTTGGACAAATGCTGCTTCACTGTTCTTCTGGCAAAAGTGGACAGATTCACATTTTCCTACATTATAATCCATCTGCCAAATTTGCCTACTCACTTAACCTATCCAAATCTCCCTGCAGACTCGATATGATTTCTTCATAATTTACTTTCCTATCTATATTTATGTTGTTAACAAGGTGGTACCCAAAGCAGTAGAGAGATAGAAGAGAAGGTTGGGGACAGCACAGAAGTTAAAGAGAGCACATTAAATAGTAAAGACAGTGTTAGTAATCCTGGTATCGGACAGATCAGGCAAAAACAGGACAAAGAACAAGGAAAGTCCAGATTAAACTGCAATTATTTCAATGCAAGAGGTCTGCCGGACAAGACAGGTAAACTCAGGACATGGATGGATACGTGGGACTGGGATATTATAGCAATCACTGAAAAATGGCTAAAGAAGGGACAGGACTGGCAACTTAATGTTCCAGAATACAAATCTTGTAGAAAAGATAGAACAGGAAGTAAGGAAGGAGGAGAGTTGCACTTTTAATGAGGAAGACATCACAGCAACACAGAGAGGAGGTATATTTGAGGTTTGGCTACTGAATCCATATGGGTAGATCTGAGAAATAAGAAGGGGGAAATCACTTTGATAAGATTGTATTATATGCCACCAAATAGTTGGCAGGAATGTGAGGAGCAAATATGTAATGAAATTACACATAAGCTCCAAAAAAAGGATGTAATATTAGGGGATTTTAATTTTCCCAACATTGAGACAGCCATAGTATTAGAGGCTTGATGAAGAGAAATTTGTTGAGTGAATTCAGGAGAAATTTCTCATTCAATATGTGGATGGCCCAACTAGAGAGGGGGCAAAACGACTTCCTCTTGGAAAATAAGGAAGAGCAGGTTACAGAAGTGTTAGCAAGGAATCAATTTGGGACCAGTGACCATAATTCTACTAATTTTAAGATAGCCATGGAGAATGGTAGGTCTGGCCCAAAAGTTAAAATTCTAAATTAGGGCAAGGCCAATTTTGATGGTGTTAGGGAGAAACTTTGAAAAGTTAGTTGGGAGAGTCTGTGGGAACCAAAGGGATATCTGGTAAGTAGGAGGCTTTCAAATGTATGTTAACCAGCATTCAGGATAAGCACATTCCTCTTAGAGTGAAGGGTAAGGCTGGAATAATTATGGAATCCTGGATGACTCAGGATATTGAGATCAAGAAGAAGGAGGAGGCACATGACATATATAGACAGCTATGTATGAATCCCTTAAAAAGTATAGGCAGTGTAGTAGTAGAGTTAAGAGAGAAATGAGGAGGGCAAAAAGGGGACATGAGATTGTTTTGGCAGATAAGGCAAAGGAGAATCCAAAAACTCTACAAATACATAAAGGACAAAAGAGTGATTAGGGAGAGAATATGATCCCTTAAGGCTCGACAAGGTCATCTATTTGCAGATCCACAAGAGATGAATGAGATCCTAACTGAATATTTCTCATCAGTATTTACTGTTGAGAAAAGCATGGATATTTGGTGAACTTGAGGAAATAAATAGTGATGTTTTGAGGAGTGTACATATAACAGAAGGAGGTGCTGCAAGTCTTAAAGCACATCAAGGTAGATAAATTCCTGCGACCTGATGAAGTGTATCCCAGGATTCTGTGGGAGATTAGGGAGGAAATTTCAGGTCGCCTAGCAGAAATATTTGAATTGTCGATAGTCACAGGTGAGGTGCCTGAAGATTGGAGGGTGGCAAATTTTGTCCCTTTGTTTAAAAAGGGCTGCAGGGAAAAGCCTAGGCACTATAGGCCGGTGAGTCTCACATCTGTAGTGGGTAAGTTGTTAGAAGATATTTTGAGAGAAGGATATAAGGCATTTAGAGACGCAAGGACTGAGTACAGATGGTCAGTATGGCTTTGTGAGTGGAAAATCATGTCTGACAAATTTGATTAAGTTTTTTGAAAGAGTAACCAAGAAGGTAGATGAGGGCAGTGCAGTTGATGTTCTGTACATGGACTTGAGCACTCATTGTTCGTCCATCGTAATCGATGAGGACCTCGACACCTTTAGTCATTTTGAGGCTCGTCCCAGTATGTCTGAAGCTGACTGATTAGGCCAATTCGGGCACAGAATGTCCTGCACGTATTGAACAGACTTGTGTAGACACTGTAGTTGTTTGGCTGGTGGCTCTGGAACACGCATCTGGCATTTAAGTTGTACATCAGCAATACACCTTGCTTCGTAAGCTTGACGGCTTTTGTGAATGAGGCAGCGCCAGGTGAGGCGGTTTTGTGCCAGTGTTTCCACGTGGTCGTGTCTTTGTTGAGCAACTTTGGGGAGGTTTTAAGTGTGTCTTTGAAACATTTCTTCTGCCCTGCATGCGAGTGTCTTCCAGCAGAGGGTTCCCAAAAAGGAGCTGCTTGGGTATGTGCTTGTCTGACATACGGATGACGTGACCTGCCCACCGGGTCTGCGCTCTCATCAGCAGTGTGTGGACTGATGGTAGACTTGTTCTAGAGAGAACTCCAGTGTCTGGTACTTTGTCTTGCCATCTGATGTGTAACATTCTGCAAAGACAAGTCATGTGGAAATGATTGAGCTGCCTTGCATGCCTTCCATACACAATCCACGCTTCACAGGCATACAGGAGGGTAGTGAGTACCACGGCGTTGTAGACTTCAATTTTGTTGCTGCACTGATTCCTCAACATTCCCATACAATGGAGCTCAGACTACCAAAAGCAGAACTTGCCTTTGCTATTCTGCAGTTAACTTCTGTATCAATAGTCACTGCTTGGGAGAAGGTGCTGCCAAGATAAGTACTATAGAAGCCCTACAGTGCAGAAAGAGGCCATTTGGCCCATTGAGTCTGCACCAACATAATCCCATCCAAGTCCTACCCCCATATTTACCTGCTAATCCCTCTAACCTATGCATCCTGAGACACTAAGGGACAATTTCTTCTGAATGCTCCATCCTACAGTATAATTACTACTGGGATTTTCTCAGTATCTTCATTGCAATGTTAATGTAAGCTAACTTGTGATAAATAAATGAACTTTAACTTTAGTAGGCCAATCAACTATTCCTGCAAGTGACGTTTATCTTTACTATTTCCTGTCTCTACCCAAAACGATTCTGCATCCTGATCTTTAGAACCAAGGTAATCTCTCTCTTTGCCAACCTTAAAACTGTATACCTGGATTATACAGTATGCTTCTCGACCTTTTGGCTAAGATAACTGTAGTATGACATGCTGTGCTTGGTTAATGTCATTAGCTTACATTTTAGCATCATTTGAAGCAATTTTTAAAAGCAGCATCTTGGCCTTTTGGCTAAGATGCAAATGAGATCAAGCCTTGGAGGAGGAGCTATGCCTACTCCAATCAGCTTGGATCATGTAGATCAAGCCGAAGACAGGAGGTGAGAGCCCTGTCATGTCAGCTTGGATTGGGAATGTCTCAACTTGTTGAGACATTGAATTGGAATAAAAATTGTAAATATTTAGGAGAGGGAACATATCCTGACACAGTCCGGAGATCAAAGTAACAAATTTCCAAATCATTATCTCTTCTGTAAATTCTATTCATTATGTTCTACATTGTTGCCTTTTCTATATTTTTGTGTAGTTTGTTATTATTAATCAGACTTAATGTGATTCAGTTTTGAAGCTTCATTCTCTGATGACAAGGCTGTTTCTGTATTAATGGTATCTTGCAAGATTGTCACTGAAAGACATAGGATTCTGATTAAATGTGACAGATTTACATATCACATGGACTGCCACAGACAACATCCATATCTCTTTCAATTCTGCTAAGCTTTTCCATCTTAATGATACTGAAGTATTGTATATCGACTGATGGAGCAGTTCTGGCAGCATTTGGTATAATTATGACATAGTCTAATATTCTTAGACTTGGGATTCCATCAAAGATCTCTTGATGGTTTAATCCTGACATTTAAATTTAGGTTATTAGTGTCACAAGTAGGCTTTCATTAACACTGAATGAAGTTACTCTGAAAATCCCCTAGCCACCATATTCTGGCTTGTGTTCGAGTACACCAAGGGATAATTTTGCACAGCCGATGCACTTATTAACCTTTGCACTTGAGAATTGAACAAGAACCAGTTTATTTTTGCAGATTGGACATGTGATCTGCTTTTCAACTTTTTGTGTGCTATTTCAGACATTTGGTATTTGTCATGTGATAAGTAGTTCCAGAAACACAATTTCTACTAGAATGGTGGTGCTGGCAGGTCTTTTCCTGGTTGGCTTGATTCAAGCAGTATCTTATATATGCAAGTTCTTGTAGAAAGGGTAAGTTGTGCAGGATTTTACACATCCTCGTATCAGTTTGGCTTCCAGAATACTACATCACAGTTGATCAAGCATGCATGTAGCGATTGTGGCCTAATAGATGGAGTTTAAAGGGAAAGGGACACGTGTCTTAATAGCATTGTTGCATTTTCAAAAGACATGCAGAATCATACCATGTTAGCATAAGACATAAAAACTAACTTTATTAAGTTTCATGATGGTCAGGCCAGAGTACCTTATGATATGTTCATGTCCTTAGCTGTGTTATCATTGGGGACCAAACAAAGATTAAATGTTACACCAGATGGTGAGTAATTGTAACCACTCTTCCACAATATTATGTGGTTGGTTTTAGAAAGCATGAGCAGAGATCTGTGAGTCGATTGTTTGCTAACTTGCCCTTTGGCAAGGGACCAAGTGTGCAAGAATGCCTTCAAAAGAGGAAGGTTTTTTTAAAAAGTTTTATCTCAATAAACGCTGTGTATTTTGATCCTTGCAATGTTGTGTTTTTGTGTTTCACAGAACATTGGCAAAATCTTTTTAAAGGTGTATAGTTTTAAAGTTTCAGTACATCACATTGTTAAATTATGCATTAATCTTGAGACAACTTGAAATACTGATGGGAAGAAAACTGGCTGAATAAAATGTTGGTTTCAACCAAGTATTTTTTTAGGTTACAATTGTATTATTTCCTTTTGGTACCTGGTAGCCAAAAATAATGCTGCATGCAAATCGTAGAAGTCAGAACTTTTGAGTTGCGTATTGGATAATCTTCATCTACTCAGCCTGAGGCTGTAAAAGAGCCACTGGGGAGAAAGACTGTCACTGGAAAAAGACAGGTTATAGAAAAGGAACCAAGATTCTGCACTTAAGGAAAAATGTAGAATTTAGTTTGCAAGGCCTTCTATTTGCTTATCTCTTAAATAGAGTAGCATTGAGATATATTATTTTAGATAATTGGAGATAAGAAAAAGGAACCCAGCCTTGCATCTTATCAGTTGCACTTCTTATCATAATGTTTTGTGATAAACCAAAAGATAAGTTAGCTGCTGTTTGTGCAGGGTGGTTTACTATTAGTTACATCAGGTCAGGGTGTGGGGGAAGGGGGAATGAATTTGTGGGAGGCTTCAAACAGGAAGTTCTAGTTACCAGCCCCAGTTTTGTTATCTAGGTAGTATCTGTGGTTGATCCTCTATAGCTTGTGGCTTACTTCTGGTTTTATAGAAATACAAACTGAGTGAAGCTGTGCTTCTGTTCCCACATGCTTTGTCAGTTAGATTCTGATGTCTGTGGTTATGCGAGTACTGTAGGTGTCTCAGTGTGGTTACAGCTACAGGAAGAGGGAGACATTTGGCCTGCAGAGACAGGAATAACTTGGTTATCGGATAGTTACCAAAAACACCGATTAAAAATGTGCTTTCTGAATCTGTTTCAGAGTGAAACTCATAGCTATTACTGCTTTAAAAAGTCATTTTTTAAATAAAATTTCCATAATCACTGAATATATCCAGTGATGTGACATTCATATACATTGCACACTACCATGTGTGAGAATTTATTTTCTAATCTTGTTGATCTTGAATGCATGTGCTAGACTAGTTTTGAAATATTTTCTCATTTTGTCATAAGAGCAGTGTGTGATGCAAAGTTTGCTGCATGTTCCACTGCACGAGTGGTTTTGAGCGCAGGAATGCAAAATCTGTGTTCAGCACATCTCTTTGGTGTTAGGTGTTATCCTATGTCAGGCTGCTAAATGAGACGTTTAACATTTTGGTGAAGGACAACCTGGAAATACTGTGTTACAACTTGAGCTATGATTTTACAACCCATGTTTATTTCTACTACATACGTGCGATTGTACTCTGTTCACATGATATGAGGATTCTGCCCATTTCTGACTTTTTTTTAGCTTGAATTAACAAGAAAGATAATTGGCATAAGTTGAAGTTTTAAGAAAAAGTAACACTGCCAATTATTGTTGAAAAGCTGGAGTTGCTGAAGGAATGTCTCTTCTTCTCACTTCCTTAACTATCCGGAAAAGAGAAACATGTATTTTAGTAGCCTTCAAGAAAATGAATGGCTTCGGCACCAACACTATCATGGGATACATACTAAGCAAGGAATTAATTTCACTCTTTTCCAGTTGCTCAGTGTGCTAGTGTGGCCCCTTTAAGGGGTGGTTGTTTGTGGGTCATAAGACTATCCTAAGAGCTATCTGATAGAAACGCACAAACCTCTGTCTGTTGTATGTTAGGGCGCAGGACCTGGTGGATGGAACCTGTAGTGTGAAGCCAGGAGTCTGTGAGACTAGACCTGTATCTGTACTGAGCTACTTTGTATATAGTTTTAACCATTGTTCAATAAATCACCATTGTGATTCAAGGCTTCCTTGTCATGTCACCTTGTACCACAGTAGCCAGTATAATTCTGTAGATAGAACCAACAATAGCAAATCCTGCTTGCGCCGGGATAAAATAGAAAAGTACTCAACTCTGTTTGCAGAAGCTGGACAGTTCCTAAAATGACAGCCTATTGTAAAATGCAATTCTTTTGAATTTATTCATACAATGTTGATTGTTTCTAATTTTTGGATACTATAATTGGGATTCTCTTGGAGGAAATAACCTTTCCCATTTGTCAAATCAACAATATTAAAGAATCCTAATAGTGCTTACTTTATTTTAAAGTGGCTGTGAACCACTATGTTTTCATTAAGAAATCCCCTTATAGGTATCCAACCATCCTGCTAAAGAATAAAGATGCTCAATGAGTAGTTTGTCAACATAAAGGATGTTTCTTTGCTAGCTTTATATTGACTAAATGTTTACTCACAAGATAGTTGTATCTGACAACATGAACACACTGCAGCATTGAGTAACATATACCTACATCACCAGAACACATCTTTGTACTTAGTAATTTGTAGATGTCACATACACTAAACTATTTTACTATGTCCAAGATTAAGGTAGCTGGCTGTGAATGATGCACCATCTTAGGGCCCGTCAAGTACAGTATATTCCAAAATCCTGCCAATAAGTTGGCGTTATTCCAAAGGCATTATGAAAATATAACCAGACTACATTGGAAATAATTTTGTAAGTGAGGTGTTTTTGCACCGTAAAATACTATCCATTAAAATAAGTGCTGGACCAGCAAAATGCTTTTTGGCCATAAACATCTGATGTATAGATTTGAGAAAATTATTTTTGGAAGAGAACTATAATCTAGTGCAGATGAGTGAAGCTCTTCAGAATTACTGCCTGGATGATTAGAATTCTCTAAGTGCCAAATGGAAACTTAGAAAAATTTAATGCTTCGTCTTCACTTCTAAAAGACAGATTAACAGAAAGAAATATGATTGAAAACCATTGATTGCGAGCGAATCCCTTAATATTGCTTTGTGCTACGATGGAACTGTAGTACTCTAAGCCAAGGACTTTGGATTTTAAGTCTATTTAATTGCTGCAGCTAAATGATTGTTTGCTTTATTGGGCAACAGATTGGCATATTGACCTGCAAAGTTGCCAATCAGCTATATAGTTAACAATAAATGTGTTAGTTTTCAAAAGCATCATCAATTTTATCTTATGATTTTCAGCATTGGCAAAAATGTACATTATCTAGGAACAGTAAAAATCACCAAAGTAGTGGTGTATTGTTCTGCCACTAGGTGACACTTGTATATTTAGCAAATACATTGTATTAAAAGTATGAAAAATATATATTGAAGTTGAATTTATTGCTACACCAATTTCTTCTAATTAATACTTCGTTGTTGAACTCAAAATGGATACTTGTCTCTGAATAAACTCTTAGTTACAGATTCTAGACAGACACCATATCAATTCACCTGAAAACTCTGTTCATTCTAGTTGAGGGCATATTGGATAACCAATTTGCTATTGGGGGAGACAGTGGCATGCTGCCAATGTCACTGGACTAGTAATCCAAAGGCCTAGACTAATTCTTTGGGGATATGGGTTCCAGTCTCACCCACTAAAGGAAGACAGTGGTATTGTCACTGAACTAGTAATTCAGAAACACAGGGGAAAGCTCTGGTTTGAATCCCACCATGGCAGATGGTGAAGTTTGAATTCAATAAAAATCTGGAATTAAAAGTTTGATGATGAGATGAAGCTATTTTTGATTGTTGTAAAAACCCATCTGGTTCACAAATTAAAGAAGGAAACCTATTATCCTTACCTGGTCTGGCCTACGTATGACTCCAGCCCAACAATGTGGTTGACTCTGAAATGCTCTGGCAATCCACTCAGTTCAAGGAGGACAAATAAATGCTAGTCCAGCCAGCGACACCCATATCCAATGAATTTAAAAAAACACAAAAGCTGGTGGAAAAGTTGATTAATAAATATGGAATTGAAAGCTACTGTTAGTAATAGATATCATGAAACTCTCATTGATTATCATAAAACCCCATTTAGTTCAGTAATATCCTTTATTGGGAAAGAAACCTGCCATCCTTACCTGGTCTGGTTTACGTGCAACCCCAGACCTACAGTAACATGGTTGACTTTTAACTACTTTTCAAAGTGGCTGAATCAATCACTCAGTACAAGGGCAACAAATGTTGGCCTTGTTAGCAAAGCTGAAAACCCAAGAAAGAATAATAAAATATATATTTTTCAGTACAGTAAGAATTTGCCTGTGAATTTTCAGGATGTGATTTTTTTTAACCCCCCTTGCCGCATTTTTCAATGGGGATTTAATGATGTAACATTTTATAAATTATGTTTCTGCCATGGCTTAACATAATGTGACATGTATCTCCATATATGCATTCAGTTCAAAAATCCTCATACACCGTTTTGAAGAAGAACAGCATTACCTCCAGTGCCCTGACTAATATTTATCCCTCAGTCAACAAAACAAGCTTGTATGTAATTTTGACTGCCATGCTTCTGACATGACAAACATGAGTTTTTTAAAAATTGGCTGCAATGCGCATTGGAATTGTCTGAGGTGGTGAAAGAAGTTATATAAATGTGAGCTTTTTTAGCAATGAGAGGCATTATTCACTTCATCTTCTCAAACTGCGATTTCTCATGGCCCTTGATTTTTTTTTAATCCTCTTCCAAGACAAAAATTGTTTGTCTGATAAATTGAATTGGAGTTGATTTCAAGCATTTGAGTTGACTTCCACATCGGATATGATAAAATTAGTGAAGTTCTCTATCCTCTGTTTCAGTCTCATGTGAATAAGCACTTTTTATCTCACCATTTTTCCATTTGCCATACTAGCCATGAGATTGCTAATTAAATCTCAAGTTTGAAACAATTGTCTACACCTAATCCAAAGCACATTTGCAAATTGTCCACACTAATTTCATTTGGGATTCTTGTAGCCAATATAGAGAGGATGAAAACATTTTATGTCCCACCCTCTCTTGGGTTTTAAGGCTAGCTTTCTACTGCCCAGTAACTCAAAAATAAATTACAGAAGAGTGCGAATGATCTGTGATATGCTACTGTATGATCTGATCAACTCTCTTTTATTCACAGCTACCTCTATCACGAATTTGTTTACCTGTGTGAATATGTGTGTACACCAAGTCATAGTTCGCAGCCACAAATCTTCTCTCGTCTGTGATTTAGACTCTTGCGTCTAGGTTAGGCCTCATTGCCTATGAAACTGCCACAGCTCAAAGCACAATTGTTGTTCATTGAAAACCTTTCCCAATATCCTGCTATGATGATTGTAACGGTGGCCCAATGTCCACAATCACACATACGTCCCTCTCCCCCCAAAATCCAAAATAGTGAGCCCAGTGACCAGAGGAGTATCACTAAACACTCAGAAAAAAGGGGCATCTGTGTAAATATAGTCAGCTGGCTAGAGGCTAAGTAGAAAAGCATTAAGCTGTCAATTAAATGAGAGTTAATGTCACTGGATCAAAATTGAACGGAAACAAAGGTTTTCAAACACTGAGCTTTCTAGAAAGGTTCAGAGACTTCAAATAAAAGCTGTGTGAATAAAATGGAGCGAAGTGAATAGCTATGGAGAAAGGGACCCACTCCACAGTGAAAGTAAAATCTCCTCTCTTATGGAGTCCTGTGATTCAGAAGCCTGCTATCAAGGGGTGGCACAGTGGTTAGCACCACTGCCTTACAGTGCCAGGGACCAGGGTTCAATTCCAGCCTCGGGTCACTGTCTATGTGAAGGCTGTGCGTTCTTCTCGTGTCTGCGTGATTTTCCTCCAGGTGCTCTGGTTTCCTTCCCCACTCCAAAGATGTGCGGGTTAAGTTGTTTGGCCATATTAAATTGCCCCTTAGTGTCAGGGGGATTAGGAGGGTAAGTATGTGGAGTAATGGGGATGAGACTTGAGTGAGATTGGGTGACGGTGCAGTCTTGATAGGCTGAATGACTTCCTTCTGCAGTGTGGTTTCTATAATTTTATGAAATGGTTAGAGACACTAGATACTGCAGAGGCCCTGATAACATTCCGGCAACAGTACTGAAAACGTGTGCTCCATAACTTGCGCTCCCCTAGCCAAGCTCTTCCAGTACAGCAACACTGGCATTTACCCAACAATGTGGAGAATTGCCCAGGTATGTCCTGTACACAACAAGCAGGACAAATCCAATCCAACCCAACCAATTACCACCCAATCAATCTACTCGATCATCAGTAAAGTGATGGAAGGGATCATTAACAGTGATATCAAGCAGCACCTGCTCGGCAATAACCTGCTTAGTGATTGCCCAGTTTGGGTTTTGCCAGAGTCACTCAACTCCTGACCTCATTACGGTGTTGGTTCAAACAATGACAAAAGTGCTGAATTCTGTGGATGAAATGTTACCATTCATGACTTCTCAGGTATTAAAGCAGTCCATGTTTAAGTGCAACAATGTCTGGACAATACCCAAGTTTGCGCTGACAACTGGCAAGTAACATTTGCACCACACAATGCCAGGCAATGACCTTCATTAATAAGAGACGCACTAACCACTGCTCTTTGATGTTCAATGGTGTAACTATCACTGAATCCCTGTGTGCATAGAACTAAAGAGAAAGGGCTCGTGTGTTCACACAAAAAGTGAAAATTCATGAAGAGCGCAAAAGGGAGAATGAGAGGGAGGTTAAAAAATGGCAGATGATGTTCTGGAAGTCATAATATTGAAATCATGCCAAACAATTTGTGTCTAGTCAAGATTAGTTAATGCCTTGACATGATATTAATATTATGCTGTGACTTCTGTACTGCACTTAAACTTTTTTTCTTTATTAACTGTGTCACCATTGTTTTCTGATACTTCATTTTTCCAGGTGAGGTTATAATATCCAAAATATTAATATGAAAGCAAAATACTGCCAACCCTAAAAAAAACTGATATTCAGGCAGCATCTATGGAGAGAAACAGCCAACTCTGAATATTTTGAAATATCAAAATATTAAATTAGTTCAAAATGAATAAATTATTTGTGAATTGTGTTTTTAGGAAATCAGTGTTCCCTTTATACAGTTTACACTTATATTGTTTTGTATTTTTAAAATTTTTCCAAATCAATGGCTACATTTTGTGATAACCAGAACTGAAGCTACTCGTGCTCAGCACTATTTTGATGGAAGTCAGATCATTGGCATCCACACATGCACAATAAAACAAAAGAACTTGCAATTCCCAATTCCCTTTGGATTTTCCGTCCACGTCACTGTTTGCTCTGATGGCAAATGCTGCTGAAAATTGCCCCAAGAAAGTCTTTCAGTAGAGAGCAGCTCAGAGAAAATAGGAATTATGCCTCAAATTTCTTTTTTCATATAGAGGTGTGCTATGATGTATAAAAGCTTGGAAACCACTTCTCCCTTATTGTACTTCTGACATACTGGATTAGAAAAGAGTCCTGTACATATTATCACATTGTAACCACTCCATTCCCTTATTGTCGTCCATGGCATCACCTTTAATCTAAATAATAATTGCTTTGTAAATGTGGATCCCAGTCAATTCTGGTGTTCAGCCTTTACAGTTATATGTCTGATTTCAAGAATATTTGATTTGTTCTAGTTATTCTCACACTGTTGTATTCTAACACTTGTATATATTTTTTCCAGGACTATCTGTTGTATTTCTAATCATTTCAGGTTCTTTTGTCAGCTTGGTGTCTCTGGCCTGTTCTCAGCAAATGATACACTTGGATTAACTCTCGCCACGCAATGAACTCCAGTGGTTTGCAGGTGTTCACATTGCACTGCCCTCACATACTGAGACACACAGCACAAATTAGTAACAGAAACCAAGAGCCCAGCATGCCACCATCAAAGGATTGACATTTTCAGCCTTTCCAAAGAGTTTTTTTTGTCAGAGCCACACCATGAACACTGTCCAGCTGAAAGGCTATTTGTCTGCCCCTGTGTGCAGCACTACTGTAGCAGTGGAGCTTGCTGCTAGCCTCACGCTGAGACCCTGGCTGTTGCTGCTAGCAACAGATAAAAATTGCTGTTAACTGCAGCAAGGACCCACAGCACATCAATCATGGCCCTGGATGAAGGCTTCAGAGTTCTGGGCCATTCTCTGGACTTGACGGCATGTTTTCCACTGACTGAACACACTATGGCGGAGGCTGGGCTATTCAGTCAAGAAAATTTTATTTCCATAAAGTTTTGGCTGATTTTCTTTATATCCATAGTATTTAAAATAAATTAATTCTTGACCGTGCACTTGTCCAGCAGAATATAACGTTTTGGAAGAGGTTGATTAAATCATATCTTAAACTAGTGTAAAGTTTACCCTTGTCCTATGCACAAAAGGCTTTTTAAAAATAAGCCAAAAATTCCTATTTCAAGATGTGCATGAGACATATGAATTATGAATTATTTTTAAATATCTGATCAATTTTTTTTAATTCAATATTCAAAAAAGAAAGCTTACATTTCCACGGGGAACAATCTAATATATGAGAAGTTCTAGGAAGACTATAAAAAAGCAAAGCAGGAAATGGATATTAAAAAAGTTACAAAGTAAGATTTGGAGAGTTCAAAGTTACAGTGGATCTTATAGCTGAAAACGTGTAGCATGAGGTAGTAGGTCTTGTCATTAACTGTAATATGTAATGGAGTAGTGATTAACTATTTAATAAATAAAGGATTTGTGTGGGAGAGTTGTCTCTTGATTCTCCCTATGGATAGTAACATCTCATCTCTGAATGTTGTTACCTGCCTCAAACTGCCTTGGTCAATGTGTGAACTACTTTTGATTTTTGTAGCAATGCTTTGTAAAACATATTTTCCATTGCGTCATGTGTTGGACACATGATGAAGCATCAGGAAAAAGTATGGACTTAAACCAGGCTTGCCCAACTACTTTGAATGGAGGGGCACATCTCAAAATCCTCTCACTCACCAATAGGCAAATTTCAGAAAGATTAAGTTTGGCATGACATCAAACATGAATTTAGGGGGTGGAAGGATAGGGGATGCCAAGAGAGGTCAGGAGAGTGTGATAGCAACTTTCAGGGAATGGGGGAGGCCGGGGGAAAATGGTGCCCCAACTTTGAGGGCACCTTCAGAATGTTCTTCTCCCCTTCTCGGTTGCATAGGGAAAGCTTTAAACATCACTTTCCCACCTTATCTGCACTCACTCCCGCCAGCTTAAAATTTCATGCTGGGTTGGATTAGGCCTTTAAGTGATGACTTAAGCATCTTAATAGGTGAATGGACAGGTTGCCTGTCTGAGGCCCTGCCTGCCCAAGTGTGAAATTAAATCTGGATTTGGCGGGCGGGCTCTGCCCATTCAATTTTATATAATATTTCAGTCATGGCAAAATTATTCTTATATTGTCGAAGATGTAGTTTTCTGGATTCTGAATATAAGTACACGTTGGCTCAGATTAGAAAAACCTGTCTGGTAAATTTCATTTTAATAGAAGTCAGAAACGTGTGAATGCAGATTCTTTGAATTGATTTATTATTGTCACATGTATTAGTATACAATGGAAAGTATTGTTTCTTGCAATTGCGCGCTATACAGACAAAGCGTATCATTCATAGAGTACATAGAGAAGAAGGAAAGGAAAACATGCAGAATAAATGGTACAGAGTAGAGATTCTACTATCCTTACAGGTTAAACTACATGCTAATGTTTAATGTCCAAGCTTCCTGCATTCATGGGCCACATATATCTGTACAATGAAACCTCAATGACTATGCATGAAATTTAAATCCAATTTCCATTGATTTTTACGTGTCATAAATTGCAGTTGCTAGTACAACTTAATGTTTTGATTTCTGATTTATCCATCACTAAGACAACAGCTTTAAGTGCAGCTCATTTCAAACCATCTAATGAGTAAACTTCAAACAGAATAAATGAGCCAAAATATAAATGCAAGTAAAAGGAAAAGTGTCTTTATGTTGTGTATTTCACATTGTAAAATTTAAGATGTCCTGAAGTTCTTCACAACAAATGACTTATCTTTGAAGTATAATCACTTTTTAATGCAGGCAAACTAAGGCTCCTGGACTTAAATTGCCATGGCACACTGCAGTTTGGAGCTCCAGTGTAGTTTGAGAATTACATGATCCTGCGCTAGAAAGTGGATTGTCTCTAAATATTTTACTCCAGAGTACAATGTATGCAATTGTACACTATAGTCATTCATTGATTGTTTGGGTGTCCTATTTTAGGTCCACTGTAAGTAAACTTGTTTTAAGAACAGAGGAACAAAGGCCTTGGGGAGCAGAAATACCATTCAGCCCTTTGAGCCCACTCTGGCATTCAAGAAGATCACAGTTGAGCTGATGTGAAAATTACATTTTCCTGTCTGCTCCCCATAATCTTTGACTCCCTTGCCGCAAAAATCACTATTGAATAACTTCAATGATCCACCTTCCAATGCTTTCTGAGGAAGAGAAGTCCATGGACAAAGACTGTGAGAAAAGCATTCTCCTCATGTCTGTTTTAAAAGGAAGACCTCTTATTTTCAGTAGACCCTGTTTCTAATTTTCCCTGGAAGGGGAAACATTCTTTCAGTATCAACCCTATTAAAGTCCCTCAGAATTTTATATGCTTTAATATGATCACCTCATTCTTCTAAACTTCACTGGGTATAGAATCAATCTTTTATCAAAGGTAAGTCCTTCATCTCAGGAATGATTCGAGTGAACTTTCCCTGAACTTCTAAAGCAATTTGTATTCTCTTTAAATAAAAAAAATCAAAACTGTTCTTAGTACAGCAGATACGGTTTCACCACAGCTCTGTTCAGCTGAGCTAAAACTTACCCAGTTTTATATTTTGTTCCTCTTGCAATAAATGTCAGTGTTCCATTTGCACTCCTGCATACTAACTTTTTGTGACTCCTACCATAAAGTTCTGCGATGTCTTTCCATTTAAATAGTGTATTGCTTTTCTATTCTTCTTGCCTGTTTTGCAATGGATGGTTAGAAAAATTATAAGTATGTTGATGCATTAATATACTATGCAATTATGTGTGTGTGTGAGAGAGAGAGAGCAGGGGTTTATATTTGAGTTCCCAATCTCAGCCTGATAAGTATGAAGAAAGTCTGCAAAGCAAAGGAAAATCAGATCAAGCAATATGTTTGCAGCATGTGATTGTTTGAGATTCCATATTTAAGACCAATGCCACTCCTGTCTCTGCATGTTCAAGAATGTGGACTGTTCAAATTCTCTGATCCAAGTACAGCAGTGTCAAAATTCACAATTAGTACTGATTAGAGCAGAAGGATTTGTTTATGTCCGAAGGTGGCAGTATTTTTTCCCAGGATTACAAATAATACTTTAATCCAAATCCAGGCCTTGATTTTTTTTTAGAATTGCCAGAGGCTTTAATTCCAAGCTGCCTTTTCCAGACATGTTTAAATGTTGCATTCATAATGCCCAAAAATGTTTATTAATTGTCTGTCTGTTTATTACTTTGTGTTTAAGGAGCTTGTTACTAAATGTTGTTAAAACATTATTGAAATATAAATCTTAAGATGTAGTCTTGTAGACATGTTCTGTGCCTGGTGGACTCCACTAACATTTACTTCAGTGTAGTTTTGGTTTATTGCCTCATAGTTGAGTACCCTGCTTGTTGTTACTGCCTAAACTCATCACTTTTCAGTCTTTTGGTTCAGATCAAGTATGAGATCAGCTGTAATGCCAGTTCTTGTCAGCTTGGATCTAGTATGTCCCTTTTGTGGGGACTGTGAATTGGATTCAATGTTAATTTGAATTGGTCTTTAGAATAAGCAAGAAGATGGATTAAGGGACTGCCCTGTCCATTTGCGCATTGGCTTTGTAACTCTAATAAAGGAATATCATTTTTTGAAAATGCATTATCAAATAATAATTACCAAGGCAAAGGTGATGAAGGATGCTCAACAGCTGTGGAAGAATATTTAGGGGATGATGACATAGATGGAATATTGGACATAGCTCTAGAAATATTGTGCCTTTCATGACCTCTAGATATTTCAGTTCTACACATCCAATGAAAAATTGTACTTTAGGGAAATGTAGTTAACTAATTTACACACAACAAGATCCCACTTATGATAAATGACCAGATAATTTGTTTCGGTCGTATCGGTTGAGGTATTAATGTTTTCCAAGATACCAGAAAAACTCCCTTCTTTAAGGAGAGCTGTTAATGAGTCAGCATTGTGTAAAGTGAATGACCACATTTGCTAAGTACCATCACTTTCAAAACCATTACAGATTCATATGGATCTTTTACAAATCACATATTAATGTATCTGAAAAAATGGTTCAACTTCATGTTTTCAATAACCAAAAGTTAAAATATAAGTGATTATCACGTGAACATTGGAGCAATGGTTGATGTGATGTTAGAAATGAAGGAGTTTATGTTTCATTGTGATGTAGCAGGAGTTAATTGAAACATTAAATGTACATCATCTTTATATAAGAATGGAAAATCATTTTCATTTGGGAAAGATGCAGTTGTACCAGCATCTTATTATGTTATGAAAATGCCTGCTTATGACGTCAATGGGCAGAAAGTAATAAGTGGCTCTTCTGTCCCCAACAATAAAGACAATTTCTTTTTAAATATATAATAGCAATATTGAAGATTAGCATTGCTGTGTACCATATAATGATTGTATATACACATTGTCTTGTACTGTATAATACATCAGCAATGATGTAATGCTACATTGCCAGGAAAGATAAATGAAAATACTTAAATTCTGGAAACGTGCTTCAAATGTTTTAGATTAAAACATTTATAAGATTCTCCCTGTAGCAGTGCAGAGAGAGTCACTGCACTGATGTGTTAAGTATGATGATGTTTTTATCCCCGCAGTTTCCAACAAAGCTATTTGCTCTGTAGCTATCTGTACAGGTACATTGTGCAGATGAAAATTGCTTCTCCGATGATGTGGTGTGAGAGCCTACCATCTTTCCCAACAATATTGACGAACAGAGTGATCAGTACTTAAGAGGGAAAGAAATAGACTGAAAATTGGTGTGTGCATATGCAAATATCTAGGAGAATGATTTGCTCTTCGTCAAATAACAACACGGGATCTTTCGCATCCACTTAAACAGGCAGACAGGCCCTGATTCCAGATTTAATCAATATTCATCTCTCTCTGAAAACCAGAAACAGCTTGTGATGTCAATGTGGACTAAGATTCAAGTGACTTATGTGTGAAGAGTAGATGATTTTCTGATTGTGGCCATTGAGTGTAACTCTGGCTTATTTGCTGTGTGACATTAAAGAGATGTATGCATTCACATAGCGTGTGATAATATCTGAAGTGCTTTATCATGTAAATTGTTTTTGGGTGTACACTCTTCATGTGTTGGCAAGCTCATAAAACTGTGATGATTTTACTGAATGGTGCAGTCAGAGCCGAATAGATTGTCCTGTCAGTGAAAACGTGTTTTAACACAGTTGGTGAAACCATGCTCTCCAGTACCCAACTCCAAACTTTACTCTTAAAGTAAAGTTTATTTATTAGTCACTAGTCAGGCCTACATTAACACCAAAAGTATCATATAAATATGGACATAGACAAACTACGTATCATATGAATATGGACTTAGAAGTTACTGTGAAATTCTTTAAGGAACATAGAGGTTTACATCATGGAAACAGGCCCTCTTGACCAATGTGTCCATGCTGCCCTTTAAGTAAGTTAAGTTTATTTATTACTCACAAGTAAGGCTAATATTAACAGTGCAATGAAGTTGCTGTGCTCCGGTGCTTGATCACGTCAATGCACCTAACCAGTATGTCTTTCAGAATACGGGAGGAAACCGGAGCAACCCAGAGGAAATCCACACAGACAGTGACCCAAACTGGAAATCGAACCTGGATCCCTGGTGCTGCAAGGCAACAATGCGAATCATTGTACCACCATGCTGCTCCTTGAGAGGATTTTACCCCATCTCATGTCTAGACAAATTGATAGAGATTATTCTCCAAAATTTGTCAACCGCTTCTCTGTCATGCAACAATCAGACCAGTGAAAGGCGGTTCTTGGAACTTTTAATCAAACAGTTCCCTTATTCTTAGCTATTTCACTATTGTTGTCCACTTGTACAAATATTAAACATTGTAGCTGTAATATTCAATGCAACTACAGATTTCATATAGAAGATTAGGGAAACAGCACATTTGGCTGTAATTGGTAGATTAATCTATTAGTATACCAGTGACTGGGGAGAAGTGGTGGCCAATTACCACTGCCTGCGTGGTTGCCCTTCAAGAACCGTTGGAAACTGCTTTTTAAGTTGTTCTTCATTGCAGTGGTGCTGCTTCATAATATTGCAGCTTTGCAATCATCTTCAAAGTTTGACGTTAATTCAAGTGTTATAACAGAAAGGGGACATGAATAAATATGCAGGTATCAGTCACTTAGTTTGGAAGGCTCTCAATTTGTTTTGTCCTGTACACCATGTCTTTGCTACACATCAATCTCTGCATCATGGGCTTTTCCACTCAATTATATCATAGCATTAAAATGTTGGGTTCAAATGAAAATAATTACTTGGTAACTTTATTTCTGTTTCGCAAAACATGCACCCTGCATTAACAGATATCAGGTAGTCATAGAGAATGGCTGTAGTTTACTAACTGCTGGGTCTTGAACAATATTACAGGTTGTGTCCTCTTAATTCTCTCCAAGTGTGCAGTGTTGACCTGTGAGTATTTTAGGAGCTCTGATTATGCCAGTGCAATAAGTGACTACATTGTTCAACTTTTATACTGAATGGACTGTATGTTTTGGCTTTTTTATAACCAGTTTTGCTCCATAGGATCTGCTTCCCTCAAAGGGAATAATTTAAAATCCATGCTGATTTAAAGATTGACTTACTTAGTATGTTATTTGCCTTGGGGGTCTATTCAGAAGCCCCCTCCCCCTGATTGGTAGCATCACTAATCTGTCTATGTCCGTATTCATATGATACTTGTGGTGGAAAATAATTACTCCTGCACCATTTACAAGGTACATTACATTTCAAATTTGGCTGAATATGGACTAAATCAGAATCGAAAGACCTTTACGTAGATGCGGCATTGACTTATTGCAGTTGAAATTAACAGAGACAGGAGCTTGCGGATCATTATAATAGGAGTGGTGAATTGAATACATTTAAAATCAAAGCTTTTCTGCTTTGGCTAAGTATCTGTCCCCAGCATGAACTAATAAAATACCATACATTTTATATGCTTCTTGAATATAGAATAAGACGGGGTTGGGGGTGGTGGTTGCAATGGAAGCATCTGCTTTTCAAAGTGTTCAGTGGATTAGAATATGCCTCATGAATTGTGAATTTAATGAACTATTGAAATCTCAGCTCGGAGGGAGGGCTTTGCTATTGGTTGTGAAAGACCTGTAAATGAGAGAGAATTTACCAGTAATAGAAAAGAAACTAGTACCAAAGGATAAATAAAAGATTCTCCTAGCTGTCCACTAGTCTTCCCTTTATATCAACCGTCTGGATTTTGACAAACTTCTGATATCTAATACTCCTTTTGTGATTTCATTCTAACAATTCTCATATCACACTTTTTCCATTAAGTGCAAAAGTGAAAGCACAATAAGGAGAGATCTGTAAACATTTGAAGTTGGTACACAGCGCAAATGTTAAAATGTTATCATATGCTAATTCCTTTTGTTGTTTTTCCTCGCTTTTTTGTAAAGTGTCCTTGTTTTGTAAAGTCTCTACCTAATTGATTTTCTATTTAATTCTCTCACTCTCATTTTTTTTGTAATTCCAACTTTGCTAATTTGTTTTTCTCTTTTATTTTGCTGCTTTCATGTAATGTTGTCAGCTTAATTTCTTCTTGAAGAAGGATTTTTGCTTCATTATCTGCAGGGTAGTGTTTGGAGCAGGCAGTCAGTGACACCATTTTGTATTCAGTCACTGTTACATTTTGACATATTTCTTTGATACAGCTTGAAACTATAAAGGAGTTTCCAAAAACTCCAAAAAAGATCAATTTGGGAAAATAATTTCTATATATGACTGAATAAAATTCAGTTGGTTCTTTTCTAAATCACAGTTAACTTAATCACAAAATCTATGTTGTATGATTTGGAGTTGTTAGCTCAGTATTCACCATCTAGTAAACACGTTCTTCCACCTTCATTTGTCAGGAAAAAGATACACAAGTCTGAGGTCATGTACCAACATATTCAACAACAGCTTCTTCCCTGCTGCTGAGAGAATTTTGAATGTACTTACCTTGCATTAAGTTGATCTTTCTCTATACCCTAGCTATGACTGTAACATTACGTTCTGCACTTTCTCCTTTTCTTTTTCTATGAACAGTATGCTTTGTCTATATAGCATGCAAGAAACAATACTTTTCAATGTATACTAACACATGTGACAATAATAAATCAATCATGTGTAGAATATGGGTAATTTGCAGTTCATTGTAATATTTTTCTTACATTTGTGTCTTAGTCATTCCCCATCCGGGGAATCTGAAAATTATTGTTTTATTGCACCTATATTGACACAATTTTCATGCTTTTTTTGCTGCAGCAGACTGTCCTGTCATTGCTTTTGAATATGATGCAAAGCTATACAAAATATCAACTATAGTACAAAATGTATGAAGATTTTAATTTTAACTGCGGATGGTTCATTTCAAATGCTTGTTGAAAAAAAACCTTTTTTGATTGTGATGTTGCTATGAAATGCCTTTGTCCAGTTTTGCTGAAAGTAACAATAACAGGAATCCATTGTATTATTCCCTTTCTGTATGCCCCTAGAAGATTTACTCCCATTTTCATTCTGCTGGAAGGTCACACATTATAAAGCATCTGTAGCTAAGCAAAGAAAAAAATCACTCACCAAGCCCTTTACAACTTTAAGAGACTGCTGCTTTGATGCACAGTACAAATCACAAATCAGTCTTTCTCTCTCCCACTGCTCTGGATGGCATATCTCTGTCTGTATTTGACATCTCTAGTTGAGAATTGACTGTGCACACAAATAAAAGTACATTGGACAATTGAAAGATGATAAGATTTGAATTCAGGACTTTGGGAGACAAATGTTTGAATGTTACAGGGCAGCCAATCTTTTTCTTTCTTTCAGTCTCTCCCCTCCACCCCACTAGGTGGTACTCACTTTTACTGGATTTTATAAATTTAGTGCTTTTCTACTTTTACTATGTGTCCCCCTAATAAATGCCAATAAATGTTTAACACCAGGCATTCATTTATTGACAAATGTCTCCTCAGAGAAGTCTGAGGAGGTGTGTCTGAAATGGATATCATCCTTTCAGAGTGCACTGACTTCTGAGCGAGCATAACATATCAATTTTACATGGTCATTTGGACTGTTTGGGTTAAGAACATAAACCACTTGGTAGTGTTGCAACATCCCTGATGTGCTATTTGCAGCATTCCAAAGGGACTTCATGGGGTCTCCATTCTGCTAAATAAAAGCACAATAAACTTTGCAAAAATACAGAAGATGTTTATTAACAAAATACTTGCATTGAGGCAATGCAGCTAAGACAAAATGTCAAGGCAGAGAAAGAAAACGCACCTGTCACCCAAATCACATCACTCCAGTCAAGCTTGGTGCATGCTGCAGTGTGACTGAGGTGTTTGGATTTGTAAAATTTTTTGCCCTTTTCATTGCCTGCCAGCATGTTCTGCAGTTCCCCAGTGAAAAACTTTAATGGACTGCAGTCAGCGCCATTTGTTGCTTGGGTGAATTCAGTAGTACTTTAATAACCTTAGCGTGAGACTGGAGGCAGGAGATGGGAGCAAGGGAAATCTAAAACTCAGGCACCTTATTGTAGATGTCAACTCAGTAAACACCATAATTTTCATGGGTCTCTTTTTATTTTGCTCTTTTATTGTAGTTCATCGTCTGTCAGCAGTCACCCTCCAACTCTTATTTTTTTAAAATCAACTTCTTCATCCACTAAAAATAAAAGTTCAGTATTGACTTTTTTAATTTGCACTTTAGAAGCCTGTAGTTTATTTTTTTGACATTTTCTCACTCCTCTCCTGGAGTTGGGCTTTCAGGCTGAGGTTCAAATCCACGTCCATCAGCAGCATTTAAAAGCCTCGCTCAAGTGACTGCTTCACAGTGGAAACCAGGCAGTGAGCGTCAGCAAGTTATTCACATTTGATTTGGTCAGGATGGAATGGGGGTTTAGAGGTGGGGGGAGGGGCTGTGGCGGTTGCACACTTGGGCCAGAGGCTGGTGAGAATCAGAGCTATTATTCCTGTGACGAATGTTATGAAAATTAAACTTCCTTTCGCACCAAGAGTGGAGGAAGGGAATTTCATCTCCCAATGCACATGCAAAGACTAGAAGCTGGTGACATATGCACAGATTAGCATTTTCACTTTCTTAGAGCCAAGTGTGCCTGTGCAAGAAGAAAAACCTGTGAAAACCTGGGTCAGATGACGGGGAACAAAGCACCATCAAGAAGAGTCATCCCAGGGAGGAACAGGGAAGATCCCAAAGTAAGTGTCCCAGAGAGAGAGGGCAGGGACAGGAAAAGTTCCCTTAAAAAGAATAATGTGTGGAAAAAGGGCTCCAATAAGCGATGGGTTGCAGATTTCAAAATTTAAGTGAAATGAGCTCAAGGAAGGCCCAGGTAATTCAAGAGAGCTCAGTAGAAGCCTTGAAGATCCAGGAAGACAGCAGAAGGTTGATGACTCAATGCTGCAGGATGTTGGGGTGAAAGTACCTCTTGGGAGCAGCAGCATTCCTCTGAGTGTGACTGAAGATCTGCAGTTGTGTTTGTGAGTTGATGTATAATTGGGAATTGAGGGGAATGGAATCTTGGGAGGGGAGATTAATTCCCTGCGAGGTGCGCCGTCGTTGGTGCCATCAAGTTGGGGTGAGAAACAGATCGAGTTTCAGTGACTTTGTTTGATCTGGGTGGACTGTCGAGAAATCTACTTTGGTTGTATTTGGCATTTATTATGTAATGGATCTTACCAAAAATGTGGGGATCTGGTCAACGATCACAACAGAAACTGTTTACAAGCCAGGTTTATAGTGATGATACGAGACACTAAGGGAACAAAGAGTTGAAACAGTGTCTTTTGTTAACATAGAATGAAGTTACTTTGATCGAGTGAATCAACTTTTTTAACTTTCTCTTTACAAATCTGAGAGCAGTGGAGAGGGATGCAAAGTGCAGCTGTTGACAAGCCCAGTTGAACAGTAAATTATCATTGACAAAGGTTTTATAAAGGACACAGTCTATTTTTAAACGTTAAATTATTTAGTAGTCTGAAAAGAAGTGCAACATTTGAATCTAACAATCTGAAACTTTTGAGTTTTGTCAAAGGTGAAGGATAGTTTATTTTAACTGAAGTGGTCAATAAGTTAAACATGTGATGTGCATGTTGTTTCCTTCAGTGGCTACTCAATCTAATACAATCATTATTGAGTGAACACTCAAAATATACAGGAGATGGACTGTACTCTATAAACATTTTGTTGCATTAAATATTAAACATCTATAGAATGAGCTTTCTAAACCTTAACAGCAAGATTTTAAAAAAATAAAGTTTATGGTTCCCACAGAATCAACTGCATAAAGGACTAATATTAAACTAACATTTGTAAGTCAAAGCTGGTAGTAATGGGTTTTTGGTACATTTTGATGATGTGGCGATCTGGTGTTGGACTATGGAAGTCACAGTAAGAAGTCTCATAACACCAGTTTAAAGTCCAACAGGTTTATTTGGAATCACAAGCTTTCGGAGTGCTGCTCTTCATCAGTGAAGGAGCTTCGTCATCCCCTGATGAAGGAACAGTGCTTTGAAAGCTCGTGATTCCAAATAAACCTGTTGGACTTTAACCTGGTGTTGTGAGACTTCTTACTGTACATTTTGATGTAAGGTTTGCAGTTTTGACACATCTGTGCCATGACCAGGATACAATCATCAGTTGGTACTTAAGCACTACTTTTTTGGTACAATTGCAAATTCTGATTAAAATAACTTTGTCTATAAAAGGGACAAATCAAATTTGGGCTGAAGTGGTTTGAATTAGATCGTATTTCAATATTTGCAAATTAAGTCTGAATCTCCCAATTTAAATCTGTTTTGTTTGACATTCATACCCAATCCACTTGTGATTACCACAGCATTGGACTTAATAAGATCTATTTTTCATATTTGCCCATACCTGTGTACAAATGTAAGTTCCTTTGCTATCATACCACTTGACATTGAGCCTTTTTCATACTGATTATTACCAAAAGTTGGTATTTTCACCATGGTAGAGATTTTGTATGGATCTGCATACTATTTGTTAAGTCTTTAAACAGCATAGATTTCTTCAGAAATATAAATAGCTGGTAAATTATTAAGTGGCTGTTGGGATAGAATACTCCCCTCTCTCAATCATTGTAATGTTGGAGATATTAAAAAACTCTTGCTAGTTATATGGTTACAGTGTCTTGAGGATTATTTTCTTCAATATGGCCTCTACCTAATATTCATGTCTCTCTGTTTATGCTGGACTTGGTTCATTTTACCATCCTGTGCATCCTGCTTAATTCAAAAGCTGTGTTGCCATAATAGGTTCTGCCACATGCAGAGGAGAACCAATCACCTATCAAAATAACTTTGCCTTTCTTGCAGTTTTTTTTTCCCTTTGCCATTTAATTATATGTAATAAAACAGTAATTCAAAGTAGACCTTGCCAAACCTGAACATAACGTATAATTTTTTTAAACTAACAACAGTTTTGAATTACAGATGTGAAGAATTAATATTAGAAGTCTCTGTCAAAACGGAAAAAGTCAAGTCACACCTAACTTGTTTTTCTGGTAAATGCTATTCATGTTAAATTATGGTAATTTGACCCAAGTAAGAGTTACAAGGTAGGCAGCTGTACAGCAGGTACAATTATAGACGTATTCAATGTTTAAAGTACTGTAATTTAACAATGACATTTTTTCACAGATTAAAAATTCAGCTGCAACTGTGTTAGCATTTCAAGTGGGGGAAAAAATACAAGCCTTATCCAGATGAAAACACAGGATCATTTAAGTTCAAGTTTTCTTGAATAAGAAAATGTCTTTATTTTTCCCTTTCAACCTGTAGACAAATGCAGTGATAAAGCAGACTAGTAGTCTCATAACACCAGGTTAAAGTCCAACAAATTTATTTGGTAGCGCAAGTCATAAGCTTTCAGAATGCTGCTCCTTCATCAGGTGAGTGGGAACGGTGTTCACAAACAGTGCATATAAAGCCACAAACTCAATTTGCAAGATTATCTTGCAGATCAGCTTTTGTTTTGAGCTGTCTCATGGGTTGGTATTTTTTGGAAAGTTAGAGCCAATGAAAAATAATTTGCATATTGGAAATGTTTGCTTTACATACGGGGCTTTGTAATGTTCAGTGTGTGCAGAGGTATATTCCTTCAAAGACTTTGTCTAATTCAGCAGCAATTATGGTTCAGAATTGTTTTTGTTTAGTCAAGCTTATAGTAATTAATCTTGGGTGACTGTGTCCATTGATATCTCTTACACTAACTGCTGTTAAAGCATCACTAAATCTCGACTAGTTTTAATGGCAGTCTGAAATAGAAGTAATGTTTTTTGTAACCATGAAAAGTTAAAGGAAAACCAACACTGAGTTTCAGATTTTCCTATTTTTAAAACATTTACCTAAAATAGCCAGACTAAAGTCTTAAATTTTCCCATGTAAATATTGCTGGTGTATCCAATGGTGACCATGTTAGTGGTTTAGACACATTTTCTGTTGTACGGTTTTATATATATTTGTCTTTCATCCATGTATTTGTTTATATAAAAATGTTGAAGGTTCTTGAGTTATAAAAGATTAACAGGCCATGATCTCTGAGACATCTAGACTTAGTTTTCTTCACAACATTGAGAAGCACAGGACCATGTCTGAGCTTTCACATTGCCCCAGTTGTGAAAATAACACAGATGGGGGATAACATAAAGAGCTCAGTCTGCTTGGATGTGGTCCCTCTATGCAGTACTGAGAATGATGGGCCACTATCTATCCTTGTATAGCAGAGTTAACTCGAAGAGCCAAATGACCTACTCCTGCTTCTATTTTCTATGTTTTTTGTGTATTAATAAAAAGTCAGGGATAAAAATATAGTAACTTCCTTTGTTTTTATCATTGAAATGATGTGGAGAGTTTGATGAAATAACATGAAGTTGGAACTGCCCATTTAAAAAAAATCCCAACAATATTAATTAGCCAGCCTCATGTTTACCTCAGTATCAATTTAGATTAACTATATCATCTATAGGAAGTACCTGACCAATGATCTTAAAAGTTTGGCAATGTTCCAAATCCCAAATATCCAAGAACAATTTTAGAAGAAGATCATTATCTGCTTCATTATTTAAAAACAAGACAATCCATTTGTGACACTTTAGATGAGACTTGATGAGTGTAACTCTCACCTCTGCCATTGCTACTTGACATTGCCAGGAAGTGGCTGAGATAAGGTTGAGAGCAATGATCTGGTGGACCGTGTCTAGTGCAACTTAATTTGCAAACATTGGTGAAAATTACTTTTTCACCTCTCACACATCACAACATTTGCAAGAATAGCAATGTCAGAGGAAACAACTTTATGCCATACGAAAAGAGAGTGCCAATTGGTTGGCAAACGAACTTTAGTCGATGCATTGCCATGGTGAATGCACCAGTTAATGTTGAGTGACAGTTAACTGCCCAACTATGTTTGAAGGCACCAAGCAGTTCAACTTTGGTCAAGACATTGTCCTGAGAAATGACATGACAAAATAAGTGACATGGCTGTCACTTATTTTGTACAGGTAAAGCAGGCACAATTTGTATACGTAATAATATAAAAGGAAAACACTGAGGATGCTGGAAACTAAAAAAACAGAAAATGCTGGAAAGACTCTACAGATCTGGCAGCACCTGTGGTGAGAGAAACAGTGTTAATGTTCTGAATCCATATTACTTCAGAGCAATATGTGTATATGTTCTTTCTATTTGTAAAGGCCAGGGGCCTGTGAATTAATGTATGTAGTTTCCAGTGCACGCAAATGTGCCACGCTCTGAATCTGACTGACAAACATGATTGTCTTACAGCATTGTGAGGCCTTAAGTCAATCCAGGCATGCACATCGGTAAATCATCTGGTTCACTAATGTGCTTTAGGGAAGAAAATTTGTTATCCTTCTCTGGCCTGGCCTACATGCAACTCCAGATCCACAACAATGTAATTGACTCGTAATGTCCCCAAAGATGAACAATGAGCTATACCCCATGAACAAATAAAAACAAAATTCCCCAAAATAGCCTCTTACTAAACTGATTTCCTTCAATTTCTCATTCTCCCTAGTCCCTTGAATTAGACCCAGAGAATCCCCATAGTGCAGATGGAGGCTATTCAGCCCATTGACCCTGCAGCGATTCTCCAAAACGGCATCTTATCCAAATCCACCATCTGGCCCTAATCTCGTACATTTACCATGACCAATCCATCTTTAGACTGTACAAGGAAACCAGACCACCCAAAGAAAACCCAAGCAGATACGGGAAAATATGCAAAATCTACGTAGATTGTCTATGTGCAGATTGCGTATTTTCCCCCATGTCTCTTTGGGTTTTCTCTGAGTGTTCTGGTTTCCCAGCCTGGAATGGAACCCAGCTCCCCGAAGCTGAGAGGTTTGCCATTGTGCCACCCTAATTCTTGAAGATTTCTTGCATCTTTCTCAGACAGAAAGTAATCATTTAACTTTTTCACTGTTCTCCAGTATGAATTCTACCTACAATGTTTACATTTCATTTTTACATCCTTCATTTTTATGCTTTTTGTTAGCTTACATTCATACTCTATTCTCCCTTTTTTCTTCAGTTTCTTGGTCCTCCTTTATTGTATTCTACAATCCTCCCAATCCTCAAATTTACTATTTTGGGAACTTCGTGGCCTTTTCTTTTGATTTATACAATCCTAACTTCTTTTGTTAGCCACAGTTCACTTACTTTTTATTTTGGTTTTTTGATTGAATGTATACTTATTGTAAACTGTATAATAATCCTTTAAAATATCCATTGCTTGTGTACCGTCATACCTTTTCCCAGTCCACCTCAGCCAATTTGACTCTCATACCTTCATAATCTCCTTTGTTCAAACTAACACCTGGCTTCAGGTTGAACTACCTCACTGGTCACTCCTCTCTAAAGGTTTGTTTACAACAAAATTATTTATTTGCCCTTTTTCGTTACAAAATACTAAACCTAAAACAACTATTGTCTAGTCACTTCTTCAACATACTGCTCTAACAAACCCATCCCTAAAAACAGTCTAGAAGCTCTTCCTCCATAGCATTAGTGCTTCTTAGGTTTATCCAGTCTAAAGCAGAATGAAACCACCCATGATTACTGTATTATCCATGCTTCTCTACTCTCCTGATTAATGCCATGCCCCAAACTACCACTACTGTTTGGTCAGTAAGCAATTTCTACTGATGTTTGCTAGCCCTTGCTGTTTCTTAGCTCCAGCCCAAGAAAAAAATTCCAATTTTTGTTTTCTGATCTGAGATCTTGTTTTCCCAGCCCAGCCATTTCTGTAACCTGTTTAAATTATACTGTGATTTAATGCTAACTTATGGTTAAGGCAATTGATTTGTTGTGTTGACTTAACAGCTTGCACTTGGGTCCCATCAAACAGCTTTTCATTTCTCCTGCAACTTTTATACGATAACAGGCTATTCGGCCCCACTGGCCCTTGGCAGTATTTACTCAAGCTGCCTCCTATTTATCTTCATCTAAATCTATTATCATTGCACTCTGTTCCCTTCTCCCTCACATACTAGTCCAGCTTCCCCTTAAAAACATCTGTACAATTCACTTTGACCACTTGCTGTAGTAGACAGTTACACATTCTCACCATTCCAATTAAAGGATTCTTCTGAATTCCTTATTCATTTCTTGGTGACTTTCTTCTATTGAAACCCTTTAGTTATGCTCCAGTTCTGAGGAAAGCTCATCGCGACCTGAAACTTTAATCCTGTTTCTCTCACAAATGCTGCCTGATCTGATGAGCATTTCCAGCACTTTTTTCATTTTTATTTTAGTCGTGCACCTCTCCACAAGAAAAAACATTCTCTCTGTATCCATTCTATCTAAACTTTTCATTATTTTAAATACCTCTTCTCAATAGCTCTCAGCTTTCTTTTAACAGGAGAAAAGAATCCCAACCTGTCATTTTAAAGCAAAATTGCAATATTGTGCACTGCAAGGGATAATTTCAGGAATTCACACATTGAACAACACAAAATAATCTGTATAGTATAGTCAGTCATGATTTATTGACTTGTTAAGAATTGAGAATGGCCAGATTCATCTTCGCAGTGCACAGAGGTATATCCTTTAGTCTGAACTTTAATCCAAGTTCCAGAGCTGCAGGAGTGGCTCAGATGTATAGTACCACCTCTTTCTGCAATGCTGTTGTTGAGGAACTCTTTTATGCAACTTGGCTGTGATTGATTTTCTCTACATCTTGAGTGGTGTGCAAAACTGGTTTCACATTGTGCAGGCCAGGAGAAAATTCAACTGAATAACAATTAGAAATAAAATACTGTTAATACATGGAAGTGCAGATTGCAGCGATGCTTTCAACAGTAAGCTTTTGTCAAAGTGATACCAGACTATCATTGCTGATTCATGTCAAAAGAGGGGAAGGAATACTTGTATTTAGAAGTAGCCTTCGTGATGTTTTTATGTGTAATACGTAGATTATGTAGTTGACGATGCAAACAAGGCTCAAGTGTTTCAAACTGAGGTTCAGATTACTTTTAAAGGTCGGTGTGAAGATGACACAGGATAACATGAGTGCCCTGAATGTTCCTCTCACCCCTCCTCAGTTAATGTTATAATCCTGACAGAAGTTGTTGCACGTCATGTCTTTCTCACTTAAGAAAACATGTCCTTATTAGCTCTAAAAGGAGAAATCAACCAGTGCCTCTGTGCAGGCATGCAGAGTTCATTTCAACTGTCTTCTCTGATTACACCGTTTCAATTCTCCCTTCTGACACATTTAGCTGCCCTGTTAGTTTGTAGGATCTCTAGGGAATTTCACAATTCTTATCTGTTAGCTTTTTCAGCCTTTTTCTAATCACTGAAACAACCTGCCTACTGGGCCTCTATCAACTGTCTGTCTAGCCGATGCAGTAGGGATTTGTGGGTAGATGGTTTTGGGTTGAATTTTGTTCTCTACTGAAAGTTTCCAATCATCTATTGACCTTAAACCCTTGGGCATGGTATTCATTATAAAATAAACTACCTCGAGAGGTGTCAACTTCAGGGAATTCTGTACTTTTTTTTAACCTAAATTTTCTTTTCTCTGCAATTGGAGACATTGATTCTTGCTGGGATATAATTCAGTGCATACTCAGAGACCTCTAGATTAATGCCCAAGTGGCCAGTTTTCATGTGAAAGTATGGTTGAGGGTCAGCAGGTTATCTGATTGTCCAAACATTGCAATTGAATCCTACTTGTCAGTGTAGACCCACCTGCTGATATGTGACAGGCACGTTTGACCTCTGGGGAGGTGACATTGCATGATAGAGGCTATCCTGAATGTATAGCAGGGCACCTCTCCTTGCACCCACATCATTTAAGACTGTTTACAATTAAGTCAGCAACCTGGGAATCAAATTGCCTCACTTCCTCATCACTAACTCTCAGACTTAATTTCCAACCTTCGCATTTATCATGCCAGCCACTGGATATTGTTATTTCCCCAGCTAACCTTTGAAAATACCATACAAGTATCTACAGCCTTAGTGAGAGTTAACTTAATTATTGTTCACCTTTGTCAATGATTCATTCAGAACAACCTCCCAGCCCCCTCCCTTGATGACCTCCCAGTGTCAAACCCAATATGATTATAGTGCCTTTAACCTGAGAGACCTTCACAAGATGCTTCACAGGAGAATTAAGAAACAAAATTTGTCACTGAACCACATGAGACATTGGGGCAGATCAGCCAAAGGGATGTGCATTAAGGAGCATCTCAAAAAAGGAAGCAGAATGGAAAGGTTAAAGAAGAGAATTTGAAAAATTGGGATCCTGGTACCCAAATACCTATGGTGGAACAATTAAAACCAGGGATGCTTAAGGAGCCAGCATTAGGGGAGCTCAAATATCTGAGAGTTGTGAAGGTGAAAGAGATTATAGAGATGGAGACCATGAAGGGGTTTGAATATGAAGATAAGAATTTTGAGCTGCTGCTTAATCAGGGGCCAGTGTAGGCCAGTGAGGACAAGGTTTTACTGATCTACTCCAACATCCCATGTGATTCAGTGTCAAATTTTGTTTCTTAATTCTCTTGAGAAGCATCTTGTGAAGTTCCCTCAGGTTAAAGTCGCTATAGTCGTATGGGATTTGACATTGGGAGGTCATCAAGGGAGGGGACTGGGAGGTTGTTCTGAATGGATCATTGACAAAGATGAACAATAATTATGTTAACTCTCACTAAGGCTGTAGATACTTGTATGGTATTTTCAAAGGCTAGCTGGGGAAATAACAATATCCAGTGGCTGGCATGATAAATGTGGAAGTTGGAAATCAAGTCTGGGAGTTAGTGATGAGGAAGTGAGGCAATATGATTCCTAGGTTGATGACTTAATTGTAAATAGTCTTAAATGATGTGCGTACAAGGAGAGGTGCTCTGCTATACATTCAGGAATCAATGAATGGGACTTGGTACAGATTAAAAAATGGGCAGCAGAGTTTATAGAGACCAAACTTTTGAGGGTGGAACATGGAAGGCTAAACAGAATATGTTCTATAGGTGACAGGATATAGATAAGTGTTTCAGCAGTAGATAAGCTGAGGCAGGAGCAAAGTCAGGTGATATGGAGATAGAAATTGGCAGTCCTATGGTATTATGGATATGTAATTGGAAGCTCATCTTGGAGTCAAAAATTAAGCAAAGTTGCAATCATCCTGGTTCTTCCTCAGACAGTTGCCAAGGATAGGTATTGAGACAGTGACTAGGGGACAAGGTTTGTCGCATGCATTTTTCTATTTTCAATGGGAGGAAATATCTGCTTAACCATTACTGGATATCAGACAAGCAATCTTGACAATTTAGAGGCAGTGGAAGAATCAATAGAAGTGGTGACAACATGGAGCTGTGTGTCTTCAGTTTAAGTGGGATCAACATTGTGTGTCCAGATGATATTGAGGGGTAGTATATAGATAAGAAATAGAAGGTGAGCAAAGATAGATCTTTGGGGGATGCCAGAAGTAATGGAGCTGAGAGAGAAACCATTGCAATTGATTCTTTGGCTGTGAAGAGATAGGAACAGGGTAGGCCATTCAGCTCATTGAGCCTGCTCTGCCATTCACTTTGATCATGGCTGATATCCATCTCATGCCATTTTCCTGTATTAGCTCCATATTCCTTGATGTCATTGATCTCAATGATCGTGCTTGCACAACCT
This sequence comes from Sphyrna mokarran, assembly GCA_024679065.1. Classification (NCBI taxonomy): domain Eukaryota; kingdom Metazoa; phylum Chordata; class Chondrichthyes; order Carcharhiniformes; family Carcharhinidae; genus Sphyrna; species Sphyrna mokarran. Next base: position 45,921,362 of record JAGIQG010000020.1, on the reverse strand, counting down.
CTGATGTAGAGAATCCCAAAGGTTCACTGTCCTCAGAGTGAAGAAGTTCCCTCTCATCTAAGTCTTAAATGGCATACCACTTATCCTGAAATTATTTCTCTAGTTTTAGATTCACCAGCCAGGGGCAACATCTTCTCCTGTCATGCCCTGTAAGAATTCTGTAAATTTCAATGAGGTCACCCCTCATTCTTTGAAACTCTTGGGAATTCAGACCCAATATCTTCTTATCATAAAACAATCCAGTCATCCCACGAATTATCTGATGAACTTTCGTTGCAGTCCCTCTTTGGCAAGTATATCCTTACTTAGATAAGGGACCAAAAGTGAAGTCTGACCAAACATCCATACAACTGCAACAAGACATCCTTACTGCTGTACTCAAATCCTTTATGATAAAGGTCAGCATGCCATTTGCCTTCCTAATTGTTTTTGTATGCTCATTTTAGTGATCCATGAACAAGGCCATCTTGGTCCTTCAGGAACTCACACTTCCCAACCACTCACCATTTAAGAAAAACTTGGCCTTAACTTCGTATTGTATATTCCATCTGCCATTTTCAAGCCTATTTAATTAGCCTGTTAAGTTCTTTTGAAGCCTTTTTGCATCTTCCTCACAACTTGCATTCCCACCTAGTTTGATGTCATCAGCCAATTTGGAAAAATTACACTCAGCCCCCACATCCACATAATTGATATAGTTTGCAAACAGCAATGGACCTAGCCTCGATCCTTGCGGTAACCCACTAGTAACAGCCTGCCATCCTGAGAATGATTGGGTTTGTTAACCAATTCTCAGTCTGCATTAGTATGTTCCCCCCAATCCATGGCTCTAATTTTATTTACTAACCTCCCTTGTGGGACCATATCAAAAACCTTTTAAAAATCCAAATACTCCACATCCAATGGTTGTCCTTTATCATTGTAACAGGTTATATCTTCAAAACATTCCAACAAGTTTGTTAAACATGATTTCCTTATCATAAATCCACATTAACACTGCCTAATTTTACCATTCCTTTCTAAATGTCCCACGTTAACACTGTCTAATTTTACCATTCCTTTCTAAATGTCCAGTTACTGCATCCTTAAAAAAAATTCAACATTTTCCCTACTAGTGACATCATACCAACAAGTCGATTCTCCATTCTCTCTCTTCCCCCTTTCTTAATAGTGGAGTTACATTTACTGCTTCCCAGTCTGCAGGATATATATATAGAATTTTGAAAGATAGCCACCAAAACATCCACTATCTCCCTAACTTCTTCCTTCAGTGCTCTGGGATGAAACTCACCTAGTAGAGGGGATTTATCAAACTTCAATTTAGTTAACTTTTCAAATATTACCTCTTTACTAATAATTTATTTTAGCTCAGTTTCGCAAGTTCCTTGATTTGCCTACTATTTTTGGGAGATTTTCTGTATTTTCTTCTGTGAAGACAGAAGGGAAGTAATCATTTTCCTGTCTTCCCTGATGATTTATCTTTTGCACATCTAAGATGGGCCTACATTTGTCCAAGCTAATCTTTTTCTTTTCATGAAAGAAGCATTTACTGTCTGCCTTTATGCCATCGCTAGTTTGCATTCATGTTCTCTTTTTCATTTCTTAATCAGTCTCTTGGTCCAGTTTTGCTAGGTTGTAAATTGCTCCCAATCCTCAGGCTTACCACCTTCTCTGGCATCCTTATAAACCACCATGCCCTTTGATGTAATTCAATCTTCAATTTCTTTTCTTAATGCAGGTTGATTTACTTTTCCCTTTAGGTGATTGTGCCTTAGAGGCATATATATCTCTTGTAGACTGTATAGTTCTTTAAATATTAGCTATTGTCTGTCTATTGTGAACTCTTAATCCACCACAGCCAATTTGTTCCTCATTTCTTCATAATTTCCTTACTTCAGTTTGGAGATCCTAGTTTCAGAATAAATTATATTACATTCAAAATTAAGGTGAAATTCTATCAATTATGGTCATTACTTCCAAAGCCACCTTTACAGCAAGATTGTTAATTAGTCTCTTATTACTCAACATTAAATCCAACATAGTCCAACCCCTAATTAACTCCTAAACCTATTGCTACAGAAACACTCCAGGAATCTCTCAGTATTGGTGCTTACTTGGTTAAGTCCAATCTATGTGTAAATTTAAGTTGCCCATTTTTACTGTATTGCCCACATTACATGCATCTCTAAATTCCTGATTTATACGATGCCCAAAATCAGCACTGGAGTTGCATGGTCTATAAAAACTCCCATCAATACTTGCTGCACCTTGCTGTTTCTTAGCTCCGCCCAAACCGATTCTACATCTTGATCCTTTGATCTAAGATCTTCTCTTACTAATATACTGATCTTGTCCCTTATTAAGAGTTCTTTTTCATTTTTACCTATCCCTCCTAAATGCAAAATATTCTCAATATTTTACTTCCCAATCTCGGCCACCCTGTAGCCAGGATGGCAATTAAATCATACCCATTTACCTCACCTTGTGTATTCAAAGTGGAAAACTGATTAATGAGCAGGACCTGAGGACATTCCTGCACTACTACCTGTTTCTCTTGAATGGTTTGGCGGTTGCCCATTCCCTTCCTGCCACTTGTAATGTGACCACCTCGCTGAATATGCTATCCACACATCTCTCAGCTTTGTGGAAACGCCACAGTGACTCCAACCGCCTCAGTAATCGACGAATAAAGAGGGCAGTGTGGGGGTGGGATGCATAATGGAAATGACTGCGTCTCGGCCAGCCCCACAAGGAAAATTGGAAGTGGATTTAAAATAAAAACTCCTCAGTTATGATAAACTTTTGGTTTTATTGTGTGTATTGTCAGTATTTATTTATCAGAGATCCATCAAACCCATAAACAAGGTGTTCTGCATAGCCCCTTGTTGACTTTAAGAGGGGAACAGATTCCAGAAGCAATTCACAATGTCACAATCATGACAACTGTGGATTGTCTCAGCTGTTCTTGCCCTTTACGTCCACATTCTGCTCACTGAAGTCTCGCTCTTTATAGCCCAAATCCCTCAAAGAATTTTGGTTCCTTCTCGACCCATCCTCCGCATGGATACCTCACTGTTTCATCTCCCATCTCCTTACCTGTTCTTCACACTCGCTCTTCTGATTAGCACTCTAATTAAAGATCCACCCTCCTAGTACCTTGTAGGAATCCAGCTATTTACAACACTGCACTAATCAATGAAGCCTTGATTTTTGTCCCCCATGCTCTTCACTAACTCTTTGCTAATTTTATCTTTTTATAACTCGCTGGTGGTTCCTTACTCTACCTCTTTAATCTCTTCACTGATGTCTCCCAGTCCCATCACTGAATTTTTTTTTTGTAGCCTCACTATATTCTTTTCAGAACCTCACTGTCCTCTCTGAAGTACACTGGGTTCCCCTCATTGACGTCATTCTTTTCCAAACTGTTGCCCTCTTTGAAGTCCAAAAACCCGCTCTCCTCATTCAAATCAGCCATAGTGATGTCATCCCCTTTCCTGAGCTGCTGTTGGCTGGGAGTTCCACCAGTCATGGAATGGAGTGCGTCCTGTGTCTCTGGTTGACCTGTGAATACACTTGCAATTTCACATCCCAATGCTCAGTCTTCACATTTCACCCAGACCCAATGTTTGGGCTCCAGTTCAGACTCTCCAACCTGGAGCCCACACACCCATACCCAGAATTCCTTCTCCAGCACATTGTGCTGGTCTCAAAATGTGTATGTTTTGTACCTTTAGAAACATAGAACATTACAGCACAGTACAGGCCCTTCGGCCCTCAATGTTATGCCGAGCTACGTCCAATGCCAAGATCAAGCTATCCCATCCCTATAATTCGGGAGTGCTCCATGTGCCTATCCAATAATGGCTTGAAAGTTCCTAAGTGTCCGACTCCACTTTCACAGCAAGCAGTCTATTCCATACCCCAACTGCTCTCTGATTAAAGAATCTACCTCAAACATCCCTTCTATATCTCCCACCATGAACCTTATAGTTATGCCCCTAGCAACAGCTACCTCCACCTGAGGAAATAGTTTCTGCATGTCCACTGTATCAATCCCTGTCATCATCTTATAAACCTTTATTAAGTCGCCTCTCATTCTGCTCTGCTCCAAAGAGAAAAGCCCCAGTTCCCTCAGCTTTCTTCATAAGACCTACCGTCCAAACCAGGCAGCATCCTGGTAAATCTCCTCTGCACTCTCTCCAATGCTTCCACATCCTTCTTATAATGTGACCAGAACTGAACATGATAGTCCAAATGTGGTCTCACAATGTCTGGTATAGTTGCAGCATAACCCCACTGCTCTTAATCTCAAACCCCCTGTTAATAAATGCTAACACACTATAAAGCCTTCTTCATGGCTCTATACACTTAAGTGGCAATCTTCAGATATCTGTGAATGTGAACCCCAAGATCTCTCTGTTCCTCCACATTCCTTAGAACCCTGCCATTGACCCTGTAATCTGCATTCAAGTTTATCCTACTAAAATGAATCACCTCACACTTATCAGGGTTAAACTCCATCTGCCACTTTTTGGCCCAGCTCTACATCCTATCAATGTACGAAATTTCACAGCACATTTGGATAATCCTCATGTCACACCAATGTGCCACAGCATACCAGTTGAAAACTGGTTGATCTGTAGCATTCATGACTTCCCCCATACAACAGAGGAGGGAGTGACATAGCGGTATTGTGATTGGATTAATAATCTAGAAATGGAGGTAAGACTCAAGGGATTTGGGTTTGAAGCTCACCAAGCTGATGCTGAAATTCTAATTCAAAAGAAATCTGGTATTAAAAGTCAAATGATGTCTGTTGTACAGACCCATGTGGTTCACTAAAGTTGTTTTAGGGAAAGAAATCTGTCACCTTTACATGGCCTGGTTTACAAGTGACTCCAGTTCCACAACAATGTGGATTATTCTTAAATACTCTGAAATGGCCTAGCAAGCCATTAGTTCAAGGACAATTTGGGATAAGTATTAAATATTGGCCCAGGTAGAAATGCCCAAATCCCATGAATGAATCAAAAAAGATACATTATCTACTTATATTAATGTTATTTTATTCCAGTTTATTTATACTCTCAGAACTATTGATAAATCTTACAGTGCTAAATACTAGTAATTGTAAAGTGTGCTAAGTATTAGAGTTATATTGATAAATCTGACTAACACTCAGCACACTTTACAAGTTGCAATAAATGTTACTTAAAACACACATGTACTGAAAGCACCCATGCCCTCCATGTACTGAAATCCCACGTGAAACTAATTCACTACTCACTCTATCTCCATCTCTGGCATAGTATCCTGTCTCCTAATGCACCCTTACCGATAAATAATAATTATCACTGATCCACTTAGGTGGGTGCAAATTCCCACATTCTGGCACAAATATTGGCAGTACTTGTTTTTACAGACTGTAATTACATTTGTTTGGAATCTAATTATTGAGTTGACTCTTCCCTCCATCTCCACAGTTATAATGTCACCCAGTATGTTTCTGAGGGGATGATGAGGAAACTAACTTGCCATTGAAAACAACGCATGATCTCCACCTAACCCTAAAATTACAATCCCATTAAGGAATCAAGTAACGTCAAAAACTAGGTCCTTTTTTTCTCAAGTATGCCTAACGTGACACAGGAGAAATCAGAATTTCGTAGGATACAGTAGATATATCCATTGGAGTGTTGAAGGTGAAAAACTACCTAGTATAAAGCTAATGTTACCAAAGCAGATTCAAAAGCAGCAGAATTCTTTTGGCAGATGTTGCAGTAATTGCGTTCATTCGCTTTCCTTTTATAATGCTGTGGAACATGTAGTTGGGAATTGAGCTAAATTAACCCCTCAATCCATCTGTCATTAGAGCTGCTAGATGAAAGATTATGTGTTGAGTCTTGTAATTTATCTGCCAGGTGAGACTGTTCAATTTACTATGAAAATAACTATTACTGATAACCATTCATCCCTGGGGCCTGCAGCATACATTACAAGGTGTATTAAGCTGACTGGCTGTTTTAAAGCTGAATGCAACTGCTTGAGAAACGATCGAAGAAGGGCCTGTATATTTTTTGTTTAGTTTTCAAAGGCAATGTGTTTGCTATTTGAAGTACAAGATTATTTCCCCACTTCTGAATTAGCAAGAAAGAAGAGTGATTTATCTAGAGATGCACTAGGATTATTGCGTTGTGCCACTGTGGACAGCATGGTTAACATGCTGCCTCACAACGCCAGGGACCTGGGTTCGATTCCTGGTTTGGGTCACTATTTGTGCAGAGTTTGCACGTTCTCCCTGTGTCTGAATGGGTTTCCTCTGGATGCTCCAGTTTCCTCCCAATTCAGAGATATGCAGGTTAGGTGGATTGGCCATGCTAAATTGCCTGTAAATGTCAGGAGGACTAGCTAGGGTAAACGCATGGGATCATGGGGATAGAACCTGGGATTGAGGTCAGTTCAGATTCAGTAGGCCAAATGGCGGCCTCCTGTACTATAAGATCTCAGGGAAGAAAGAATCAGCCATGGTTCCTGCTATCCAGTGACCCCTTCTGGAAATTATGTTTGAATAGGCATTGTTTCAAACAGGATAGGAGTGGCATTAAAATAGCATACAAAGGTATGTAAGATGAACGTGTATTTGGCATTTGCAGAAGTAATTAAACCTCCATGCAAAGTCAGGTTCAGCTGTAATGGCCGCACATGGTTGAATAACCTGTTATCATTCATTATCACTATAAAGGTAAAGTAAGGAGGCTGAAGGGCCTCTCTTGGCATGAGTATATAATTACTGCATGACCTGTGGGATCCTGAGTACCACCAATGTACTATGGCAACAGTGTGTACCATCTACACGATGCACTGTGGCAATTCAGCTCCATTCCTTCAACAGCACCATCCAGATCTGCGACCTTTACCATCAAGGACAAGGGCAGCAGATGCATAGGGACACCAACACCTGCATGTTCTGCTCCAAACCACATACCATCTTGACTTGGAAATATATCACTGGTTCTTGACTGTCTCTGGGTCAAAATCCTGGAACTCCCTAACAACATGTGCATCTATTTACATTACACGACTCACCATCGCCTTCCCAAGGGCAATTGGGAGGGTGGACAATAAATGCTTTCTGAGCCAATGATACTTGAACCCTGTGAAAGTATAAAAGTAAGGAATTTATTCTGAACTGAATTACTGTGTCCAGTTTTGGGCACCACACTTTAGGAAGGATGTCAAAAGTTTAGAAAAGATTCACGAGAAGTTCCTGCGACGAGGGACATCAGGGTTGTAAATGGAGTAGAGAAGCTGCATTTTTTTCTTTCAAGAAGCGATTTAAGAAATTTTCAAAATTATCAGGCGCATGGACACAGGATTTTTTTATTCATTCACAGGATGTGGGCATCACTGGCAAGGCCAGCAGTTATTGCCCCATTCTTAATTGCCGTTGAGAAGATGATGGTGTGCTGCCTTCTTGAATTGTTACGATCCATGTGTTATAGAAATATCACATTTGTGATAATGTTAGAAAGAGAATTTAGAAATTGAATTCCAGGCATTTGGTCCAGCCACAATGCAGTAATAGCAATATAGTTCCAAGTCGCAATGGCATGTGGCTTGAAGGGGGAAAGTTGCAGGTGCTGCCCTTGTCACAGGTTTCGAATGTGATGTCAAAAAAGCCTAGGTGACCTTACTACCATGCATCTTGTAGATGATGCACACTGCTGCCACTGAGTGTTGGTGGTGGCAGAGGGAGTGAATGTTGAAGAAGATAGAAGGGCTGCTTTGTCCTGAATGATATCAAGCTGCTTGAGTGTAGTTGAAGCTGCATTCATCCAGGCAAGTGGACGGTGTTCTATCACACTCCTGATTTGGGACCTTGTAAATTATGTACAGATTTTTGGAGAGTCAGCAGATGAGTTTTTCTGAACAGAACTTCCAGCCTTCTGACCTGCTTTTGTAGTCACTGTATTTCTATAGCTGGCCTGGTTCTGTTTTTTTGTCAATGGTAGTCTCCAGAATATTGATGGTGGAGATTCAGTGGTGGTCATGCCATTGAATGTCAAGGTAAGGTGATTAGATGCCCTATTTTGGAGGTGGCCATTGCCTGGCACTTGTGTGGTGCAAATGTTGCTTAACAGCCCAAGCCTGAATATTGATTGACATTTTGACATGGACTGATTCAGTATATGAGAAGTTGTGAATGTGCTGAGCATTTTTATGATGGATGGAACATCTTTGATGAAATAGCTAAAGATGAACGGGCTGATGATACTACCCTGAGAACTCATACCGTGATATTCCAAGACTGGGAATTTTGACCTCCAACAACTGGAACCATTTCCCTTTGTCCTTATTATGGTTCCAACTCCCTGATTCACAGTGATTTCAGCTTTGCTAGAGCTTTGTAATGCCACACTCTATGAAATGCTGCTTTGATATCAAGAACAGTTGTGCTCACTTCGCCTCTTTTGTCCATGTTTGAACTAAGGCAGTAATAAGGTCAGGGGTGACTCTGGCAGAAATCAAACTAAACAACAGTGAGCAATTATTGCTGAGTACGTAGCGATTGATAGCATTGTTAGCAACATTTTCACTTTGCTGAGATCGGGAGTACATAGATGAGGCACTATTGTCCAGTTTGGATTTGTGCTCATTTCTGTGGGCAGGATAAGAATTTTCCAAATTGCTGGGAAGATGCCAGTTTTGTAATTATACTGGAACTTATTCGGGGTACAGCTGGTTCTACAACACGAGTCGTCATTACCGTTGCTGGAATGTTGTCAGGGCCCACAACTTTTGAAGTATTCAGTCTCCAGTCATTTTATTCATATCACATTGAGTGAATTGAATTGGCATCAGGTGGAAGCTGAGATGGATCATCCATTCAGCACTTTTGGTTGAAGATTGCTGCAAATGTTTCAGCCTTGTCTTTTCCACTAATGTACTGGGCTCCCTCATCATTGACGGTGGGAATGTTTGTAAAGCATCCTCCTTCAGGTAGGAGTAAGAATAGATTTATTCTTACTAGATTGTTTGTTGAATCTCCCAATATTCTCATTGAGAGATTCAAGAAGCAGAGGACATTGATTTAAAATGACTGGCAGAAGGAATCAATGGCAACAAGTGAAAAAAAGGCTATTTCCACACTAATCCTCAACATGAAACTGTCCTCAAAATATGGTTGCTAAAGGATTGGAGCACTGTGATTACCTTTGTACTTCTGATGATCTCAGATTTGCGAGTGAGCTGAGGTCAGGCAGCCAAAAGTAACTCCGTGTAGGATATCCAATAGTTATCGGGTTCGTACAATTCCTTTCATCAGCCAAGCCATTGGGACAGTTCTCAGCGGCCAGTTTTTCAGCAAAGTCTGATGTAAAATTTATGACAGTTATGCAGTATTGTGTTACAGAAATCATTATACAATTACATTCCTATTTAAAAAATAATTGTGATGCTGCACGGTATTGTCAGATATCTCCTCTGGTCCTGTTCTAAGTTCAGTTCAGCAAAAGCTCGGCAACATTATTGACTTTTAATAAAATATAACTGCACACAGTTCCCATTGAAATAACCAAGAAATAAGTATCACAGGCACGTTTTGGCAAGGTTTTTAGCAGAGGGCATTGCCACTTATTATTTATCACTGGTTAATTATTTTTGAGGCATTGTTGTGATTCTTGCAAATAACCGTTAGCATTTTTACGATACCATATGCCTCCTTTCTTCTATTTCCCATGAGTACCTTTATTTCCTTTTTCAACATGTATAAATTGAGTAAAAGTTGTAAATGGCCATACGCTTGCAGTTAAATGATGTTGCTTGGTTTCTGCGGCAGTCAACAGCTTTTGAGTCCATGTAGAAATGACACCAGTAACGCTGACAGCTTTATTTTTTAAAAAATTGATACTTTTATCAAGTTAATGGACCCTGAGTCGATTCTCCTTGAATTGCTGTTTGAAGCAATCGGGCTTGCTGTGTGAATTTTAATAAGCGCAGTATTCTCTGTTGTGGCCGCTTTCTTCAACAGAGCGGGGAGGTTGTGTTCAGGTTGCAAGACTGTGTCTTGCCGACAGACAGCCAGCCAATCTGTTCAAAATTTCCCTTCTGAGGTTACAATCCTGCTGTATGCTTAATCACGGCAGCCAGATGGGACGTGTATTAGGTTTCAAATCCCTGGAAAACATAATGGTTTTTGTTTTCATTTACAGTGGAAGTTATTACATTTTAATGCTACACCTTGGGGACTGGCTTGCATCAATGGACGTACTTGAATAATGGTAGCTAACTGTTAGCACATGCTGGGGAGAAATGAAATTAGCAACCATGACAAGTTGCTGCTTTGCATACTGGCTCCTTCAAGAGCAGTTACTGGTGATTTAAGTCTCGCGCTTTAGGGGATAATTTTAGTTCAGTATTAAAAGCATTTGCAGTCTGTTTGGTTTTTCATTAAGATGACACATCTGTTCAGAAGTTTAGTCAAGTGATGTTTGATTCCACTTTCATCAGCTAATTTTAATTATTCACACCATTGGTGTTGTATCATGGTTCATCAACTTAAAAAGCCCGTGACATTGCTTGTGGAACAATGATCTTCGAGTAGTGTATTAGTATAATTTACTTGCAAAGAAGGTACCCTGATGGCTGTTTCAGGTATCTAGATTTGCTGAGTTAGGCACACGAAATTTAATATTCTGTTTGTTGCTCATCTCCTTCAGTTTCCTTTTTGAAAGTTATAAAACAAATCAAGTTAGGGAGGAGCTACCTGGTAGCACAGACTCTCAGTATATTGATATGAAAAATGTGCAGGCCTATCACAGGATTTTATTGACTTGTCAAAATTCACAGGGTAAATTTAATTTTTCACAATTTCTTGCAAGTGTTTCATCATCATTAAGACATGTATTGTGATTTCCTGTTGTTTAATATTTAATAGCTTGACAAATCAAAAGTTAATGCATTACACAAAACTTGGGGGTGCAATTGCAAAATGTGTAAAATTTACAAAAGTATTAGTTGACAAATGAATAAAAGCAGTATGTATAATAGGGACTGATTTTATTTCTAACAAACTAGGAATATTCATAATACAAATTAATACATTATCTGCCTGTTAGCTGTAAAGTGCTTTCTGAAATGGGGTTTAGTCAACCCAGTTCCTTGGTGGCAGCAGATCACCGTACGAGGTTTCTTTCCAATTTAGTGTTACAGTGATTGCCATTTTCACTAAAATATAATTTATCAAGTGACATTTTAAAAGGAACATTCAAATGAAGTTGCTCAAAGAAGAATCAGAATATACCGCAGCCCTGAGAGGCAGATTATTTGGGACTATTCTTTTGGTCTAGTATAAGCAACATGGAGAGCTGCAAGTTTAGCTGCAAAATATTTGTCCAGGCACCATTTCCAGTAGACCTGTTTCTGGCCAGCTGCTCCTGACATTCCACTCTTGGGCATGACTCTCAATACTTAAATGTAATGTTCAAGTGAAGGGATGTTATTGAAACTTTTTTTATTCATTCAAGAGATGAGAGTTTCACTGGCTAGGACACATTTCTTCTATTCTCTAATTGCCCTCGAAGGGTGAGCTGTCTTCTGAACCATTGCAGTCATGTGGTATAAGTGCATCCACAGTGCTGTTTGTGAGGAAGTTCCAGGATTTTGATTCAGCCACAGTGAAGTAATGGTGAGTGGCCCGGATGGGAACTTCCAGGTGGTGGTTTTTCTATCTATTGCCCTTGTCCTTCAAGATAGCAGGGTTAGAAGATGCTGTCTAAGGAGCCTTAGTGAATTCCTGCAGTGCATCTTGTTGATGGTACATACTGCAGCTACTGTGTATCTGTGGTGGAAGGAATGTCAATCAAGCAGGCTGCTTTGTCCTGGATGGTATCGAGCTTCTTGAGAGTTGTTGCAGCTGCACTCATCCAGGCAAGTGGGCATCCTGTTTTGTGCCTTGTCGATGACGGACAGGTTTTGGGGAGTTAGGAGGCGAGTTACTCGCCACAATATTCCTAGCCTCTGACCTGTTTTTGTAGTCACAATATTTGTATGACAAGTCTAGTTTTGGGTCAATGATAACTCCCAGGATGTTAATAGTGGGGAATGATGTAGAGATGTCGGCGTTGGACTGGGGTAAACTCAGTAAGAATCTGCAACACCAATTTTAAATCCAACCGATTTATTTTGGTTGGATAAATCGGTTGGATTTAAAATTGGTGTTGCAGATTCTCACTGAATAGTGGGGGACCCAGTGATGGCAGTTTTTAAAAATTAATTTGAGAGACACGGATGTCACTGGCTGGCATTTGTTGCCTATCTCTAGTTGCCCTTGAACTGAATGGCTTGCCAGGCCATTTCAGACAGCAGTTGTGACTGGTCGATAGGACAGCTGAGGAACAGTGGAGGATTTTTAAGGAGATTTTTTTCAGTACTCAGCAAAAATATATTCTGGTGATAAAGAAAGATTAAGAAAAGGGATAAGTAGCCATGGATAATGAAAGAAATAAAGGAGACTATTAAATTAAAAACCAATGCATACAGAGCAGAATTAGAAGATTGGGAAAGATTTAAAAAACAACAAAGAATGATGAAGAAAGATAAAGAAAGGAAAGATAGAGTATGAAACTAAACTAACTCTAAATATAAAAAATGATAATAAAAGTTGTTACAAATATAGAAAGAGGGAATGGCTAGAGTGAATGTTGAACCCTTGGAGGATGAGAGGGGGAATTTAATGGTAGGAAGCGAGGAAATGGCTCAGACTTTAAATAAGTTTTTTTGTATTGGTTTTCATTGTGGAGGACAGAAATAGCTTACCGAATATTAAAGATAGAGGGTTGGGAGGAGATGAGGTCCTTAATACAATTACTGTTACTAAAGAGGTACTGCTTGGTAGAATAATGGAACTGAAGGTAGACAAGTCCCCGGAACCAGATGGAATGCATCCCAGGGTACTGAAAGAAATGGCAGAAGTAATAGCAGATGCTTTAGTAATTATTTATCAAAATTCAGTGGACTCTGGGGAAGTGATGCTGGATTGGAAAACAGTTTCTGTTACGCTGCTGTTTTGAAAAAGGTAGTAGACAGGAGGCGGGTAACTACAAGCCAGTTAGCTTAATGTCCGTATTTAAGAAAATGCTAAAATTCATCATTAAAGAAGAAATAGCAGGACATCTGGAAAAGAAAGATTCAATCAAGCAGACGCAACATGGATTCATGAAGGGAAGGTCGTGTTTGAAGAGTTTACTGGATTTTTATGAAGATGTAACTAGTATGGTAGACAGAGGGGAACTGGTGGATGTGGTATTTTTAGATTTCCAGAAGGTGCTCGATAAGGTGCCTCACAAAAGGTTGCTGCAGAAAGTTAGGGATTGAGGATTGGCTACCTAACAGGAAGCAGAGGATTGGAATAAATGAGTGCTTTTCTGGTTGGCAGTTGGTGACTAATGGCGTGCTGCAGGGATCGGTGCTGGGGCCTCAATTTACCATATACATAGACGATCTAGAGGAGAGGGCTGAGTATAGGAGAACAAAGTTTGCTTATGATACAAAAATGAGTGGAAAAGCGAATTGCGTGGAGGAAGCAGAAAGTCTGCAGAGAGATTTGGATAGGCTGAGTGAATGGGCAAGGACCTGCCAGATGGAGTATAACATTGGCAAATGTGAAGTTATCCACTTTGGAAGAAATAATAGTAGGACGGAATATTATTTATTTGGTGAAAAGTTGCAGCCTGCCACTGTGCAGAGGGACCAGGGGTGGGGGTGGGTGGGGGGGAGGGGGGAGAGTCCTTATGCACAAATTGCAAAAGCTCAATTTGCAGGTGCAGCAAAGGATCAGAAAGGCGAATGGAATGTTGGCCTTTATAACGAGGGTGATAGAATATAAAAGCAGGGAGGTCTTGCTGCAACTGTACAAGGCATTGGTGAGGCTGCAACTGGAGTACTGTATGCAATTTTGATCCCCTTATTTGCGAAAGGAGTAGAAAGAAAGTTCTTTAGATTGATACCAGAGATGAGGGGGTTAGGTTATGAGGAGAGATTAAGTAGATTGGGCCTGTGCTCGTTGGAGTATAGAAGGCTGAGCGGGGGGGGATCTTATAGAGACATATAAGATAATGAAGGGACTAGATAAGGTAGAGATAGAGAGATTCTTTCCACTTAGAAAGGAAACCAGGCACAGCCTCAAAATAGGGGTTGGGGGGGGTGCGGGGGGCAGTTTAGAACAGAGTTGAGGAAGAACTTCTCTGAGAGTAGTGAATTTCTGGAATTCTTTGCTCATTGAAGTGGTGGAGGCTACTTGGTTGAATATGTTTAAGTCACGGGTAGATAGATTTGTGTATGTGCATAGATCCCTGAAAGTAGGCAGTCAAGTCGAGAAGGTTGTTAAGAAGGCATACGGAGTCTTAGCTTTTATTGGTAGGGGGATTGAATTTCGGAGCCGCAACGTCATGTTGCAACTGTACAAAACTCTAGTGCGGCCGCACTTGGAGTATTGTGTGCAGTTCTGGTCCCCGCATTATAAGAAAGATGTGGAGGCATTGGAGAGGGTACAGAGGAGGTTTACCAGGATGTTGCCTGGTATGGAGGGCAGGTCTTATGAAGAGAGGCTGAGGGATTTGAGGTTGTTTTCGTTAGAAAGGAGGCGGCTAAGAGGGGACCTAATCGAAACATATAAGATGATTAGAGGTTTAGATAGGGTGGACAGTGATAGCCTTTTTCCTAGGATGGAGAAAGCTAGCACGAGGGGACACAGCTTTAAATTAAGGGGTGATAGTTATAGGACGGATATCAGAGGTAGGTTCTTTACCCAAAGGGTGGTTCGGGAGTGGAATGCCCTGCCTGCAGCAGTTGTAGATGCGCCAAGTTTGGTGGCGTTTAAGAGGTTAGTTGATAAGTATATGGAAGAGAAGGGAATGGTTTAGTTTGGAGGGGCATTGCTTTTTATATTGGTCGGCGCAACATCGAAGGCCGAAGGGCCTGTTCTGTGCTGTAATGTTCTATGTTCTATGTTCTGATAGATAAGGAAATTTAGGATTATGGGGAGCAGGCGAGTAAGTGCAACTGATCAACTTCAGATCAACCATGACCTTATTGAATGGCAGGGCAGGCTTGAGGGGCTATATGGCCTCCTCCTGTATGTATTTCTTATGTTTTATTAGAAAACGTTCTTGTTTCTCGTTTGGTGGAAATTTATCACATTAATAAATTATTAGCAAGTTTGGTGTTAAACTTTGCTGGGAGCCCACAATCAAAGATGTGAAGCAAGCACCTTAACACAACAGCAAGCTGTATTGGCAATCTGTGAGAATGTGTTTATTCACAGGACATCACACTATATTGTATATGGAGAATGACATTATAATGTTTAGATTTTATATTTTCCTTTCCGGTAATAAGGCATTGTTCTCATTTTGAATAAAAGCTAATTACTATGGAAACCAAAAGAGAAAATGCTGGAAAATCTCAGCAGGTTTGGCAGCATTTGTAAGGTGAGAAAAGAGATGACGTTTTGAGTCCAGATGATTCTCTGTCAAAACTTGGACAAAGGATCATCTGAACTCGAAATGTCAGCTCTTTTCTCTCCTTTCAGATGCTACCAGACTTGCTGAGATTTTCCAACATTTTCTCTTACTATTTTCATTTTAATGAGCTTTCAGAACTGCAAGTTCTGCTTCCTCTTGCAAACTGAGTCGGTGATATTCAAACAGGAATTTGGGAGTTCATGACTTCATTTGAAATCTGGATTAAAGCTCGTACAAATTATAGGTGATATATTTATGTTTCTGTATTTATAAAAAAACAAACTGGAGGAGAACAGATCAGATGGCTATGTGGGTAAATTAATTGTACAGTACTGAGCAGCAGGCCCTAGGTTTGATTTCTAAATTAGCTGATCTGGATGAGGTCAACAGTTGGATATTACAGTTAACCTTTGTTCTAATTGCTACCTTGTGTTACAAAATGCACATGTGATTATCGAGCGGGGACAGACTCTGACGGTGTGGCTATTTGGAAAACAATATATAGTCAAATCTTGTACATAAAGGGCAGCAACTTAAGTAAATTGTTGGAGGATTGCCTGCCCTCGTCGAGCTTTACTAATATGACAGGAAAGCATGATGGAAAATTATAGGCAGAGGCATTCTTAAAAGAATTATAGAGTATTGGGCATAATAAGTGTACTTTCCATACACTTGCTTTGGTTTCCTTTGATGAGAAGCCAAATATTGTAGTCAGGATTTCCATCTCTATCTCTCAGTGCAGTAACTTGAAAAATTGTTCACAGATTTAAGCTGCACCATATATAGTGTAGAAACTTATAAGCCCTGCTCATATTTAGAATGCAAGGTTCTTTTCACAAGTTGAAATGCTAACATAGCATATTAATACAATTTCTTAATTAATGCCTTTCCCCATCCACACACACACACACACGCACATGCGCACGCACGCACGCACACATACACAAGATGCGGAAATGTCTGAAAATCTCAGTATCATAAGTTGCATATTTTAGGACTATATATTCTCATCTTAGAATATGTGCTAGGACAGATGATTGTATATTTTGTATCAACTAATTCCAACCTGATTCACAAGCTCCAATTCTGCACAATATCAAGTCTTTACGCTAAAGCCCTGCAATAGAAATCCAGCACCTTGCATAAAAGATGAAACCTTGCACTAAAAAACTGAAGCCAATCCATTACAAAATCTTCTATGTCCAGATCAAAGAACCAAATTTGACTGTACAATAAAGTCTAATAAAAACAACACCATTTGATTTTTTTTATTCTCATATGTATTAGCATGCAGTAAAAGATATTGTTTCTTGCGCGCTATAGACTAAGCATACTATTCATAGAGAAGGAGAGGAGAAAGTGCAGAATGTAATGTTACAAATCATAGCTAGGGTGTAGAGAAAGATCAACTTAATGACGGCAGCAGGAAAGAAGCTGTTCTTGAGGTGGTTAAGGCTGATGATTCATTTCTTTGGCGTTTTTTGTTCTATTAAGTCTTTAATGACTGGCCTATAGAACTCTGGAATTTCTCCTCTCCACCTTTCTACCTGATTTTCCACCTTTAAAATACCAAGCTTTTGGTCATCTGTATTAACACTTCTATGCTTCTTGATTTCAAATTTTGTTCTGTAATGCTCCTGTGAAGCACATTGGGACATTTCATTACATTAAATTCACTGTGTAAATATTCCAGGGTTGGGCCACTGTCTGTATGGGTCTGCATGGGTTTCCTCCGGGTGCTCCAGTTTCCTTTCACAATCTAAAGATGTGCAGGTTAGGTGCATTGGCAATGCTAAATTCTCCCTCAGTATACCTGAACAGGTGCCGGAGTGTGGTGACAAGGGAATTTTCACACTAACTACATTGCAGTATGAATGTAAGCCCACTTGTGACTAGTAGACCCAGTTTCCAGTTTTGGTCTCACTGTTCCATTCACGATGGCCAAAACAAATGAGTCTCTTTAATCTGTTTGAGAAAATTATACATCTTCCCATATTTATTCCTTCATCTCACAAAGGTAGTGATGACTGCTGGAGTAGGCTCTATAGATGCCAGCAGGCCTTTGATAATTGGCACAAATGGCCTTTCTTCACCTATAAGCCTTCATAATGACAATTGAAAGACAATTCAATTTGTGGGGTCCATCATAGTCTGGATGCACATGACCTCATCACATCAGTACACTTGCACCTCTCCATTGTGCGTTAGCATAATAACTTTGAATGTCTTTGGAACATTATTCTTTAACGATACTCATTTCAGAACTATAAACACCAGTAAAATGAAATTTTTGGACAGTGAAGCAAGTTTAGTGCCCTAAGATCAGTAACACAAAACGCACTTATTATGAACTGCGGGGACTACAGCCAAAAAGGCCTTAAGTGCATTAAATAATGTTTTCTAAAAACAACTTAATAATCAGCAATATTGTAACAAAAATATGGAATAAAACAGATCAGACACCCCTTAGTCTCCAGCATATTTGCTGCTTTGTAGATTTAATTTTGAAAAATTTATGTTTTTGGTGAAAACAAGTTTCATTTATTTTCTTGTGGGTTCTTATTTTGCAGTCTCTGTGGAATATTATTGAGATATTCAGGAAATGTAATTGTTGCGGGCTTTTGCACGTATGCTGCAGAATGTAACCATTTCAACACTTAAAATAAACACCTTTGAGGTGTTTCACACTCGCTTCTCATTGTCAGATTCTTTGAATAAACCTGTTTGTTCTCACTCGCATATAGGTGAGAAATGTCACACCTGATAAAGCTACTGCGGAGGTTGCTGGCTGTGATCCAGAGATAAAATCTGACTTCACTTCTGAGTAAAAACACTAAAGTGACAGGATATCTCGCCTGATTAAGTAAAGAACACTCTTTACTAAAAGCAAAATTAAATCTACAATGCTGCAAATTAAGGATGATTCGGTGACTAAATCACAATTCTGTCCCCATTAGGCAAGTGTGAGCAACATGTTTTTCAAAAGTACACTTTATTTCTCTTGTTTTATTTTGTAATTTTCATAGTTACCAACATATGAATTAGGAACAGAAGTAGGCCACTCAGCCTCTCAAGACTGCTCTGCCACTTGATAAAATCATGGCTGTTCTTCCCTGGCTCTGTGAAGGGGAAGTGCTAACTACTATGCCACCCTGCCTACCTGTGATAACCTTTCAGCTGTTTGTTAATCAAAAAATGTATCAAGCTAAAAGCCTTAAAAATAATTGAAGACTCTGTGTCTATTGCCTTTTGAAGAAGAGACTCTCAGCCTTCTGAAAGAAAATATTTTTTCCCATTTCCATCATCATCTTAATGAGCAAGCTCACCAACTTTTCCAGATGCACCATTCTTTCTAGTTGTATCGCAGCTTGATATGGCTCCTGCTCTGCCCAAGACTGCAAGAAAGACCTGTTCCTTGTTGTACTGTCCTTTGTTCTTTGTGAGCTGCAGGGATGTACAAGGCTGGCATTAGTGGCATTTCAGTAAGACTGGAGACAACATTTGGTTCAAGCTGGTACAGACTGTTGACTCCACACCAGTTTTGGGTGCAAGTCGCTTACGTGTTCTCTCAAATGTAATGTTATTTGCATTATTTGGAAGCAAGAGGTGTTGAAGATTTGAGGGAAATTAGGCTATATTCCAGAAAGAGAGCTCCTACTTGCTGTTCACCTTTTAAACTCGTGCATCAGCAGCAGTGATGATTACCACTCACTTATCCATTGCGTTGCATGCAGCATTTTAAAGTCATGCTATGTCATTGCCTGCATGGAGTCCAATATCATGTGTAACTGGAGTCACCTAAAGGCAGCTTGTACCTCTTAAAGGAGAAATGGTTGTTGATCAGTTATTCAACTTAAATATGATCATGAAGGGCAGAATGAAGTGAATATGTTACCTTTTCTATTTGACTTAAGTTGATTGGGTTAAGCCACAATTGTTGCAGAAGCAGGAACATTTGAACAAGGGCAGAGACTGTGACCACAATGGTTTCATGAAGTGGGTAATGCACCAACTAAGGGCCAATCCGAAGCAAGGTAGATAACTAGTGGGCTTGACAACAATGGTGGTTAAGGAGAAAGACCTTGAGGAAGAGATAAGGAATGTCAGAGTAAATCATTATGGCAGGCATAAAAAGACTCATTGTATTGTTCCGGACATCCCAGCTCTATTCTCTTGCACTGGAGAATAAAGTCTTACTACCTGGAAGAACAAGGCTCAGACTCTCATTTGATCAGCTAAAAGTTCGTTGTCGTCCTGGGGAACCACGACAATTGCAGCTGTAAGAAATAGTGGAATTCATTTGAAAACTGAGTGTGTGCTCTGACACTTGAAAGAATGGCTAAACATATGGGTCATGATGTGGAGATGCCAGCGTTGGACTGGGGTAAACACAATAAGAAGTCTCACAACACCAGATTGAAGTCCAACAGATTTATTTGGTAGCAAAGGCCACTAGTTTTCAGAGCTCTTGCTGCTCCTTTATCAGACTCCAAGAATGCAACCGATTCCGAAGAGTAATCTATGGTGAGTCCAATGATGGGATGGAACTTATTGATATCATCATATAGTTGTTTCAGTGATTGTTCACCATGAGTCCAAAGGAAGAAAATGAAATCGATATATCTAGTGTATAGCATCGGTTGAAGGTTCTGTGTGGTGAAGAGGTCTTGTTCAAACCTGTACATGAAGATGTTGGCATATTGAGGTGCGAATTTGGTTCCCAATGTCTTCCGTTCAGAGGAAGAACTGGTTGTTGAAGGTGAAAACATTGTGGTCCAGGATGACACAAATGAGTGATAAAATTGCATCTGGAAACTGGCAGTAGTCGGCGTTGAATATGGAGGTAGTTGCAGCAATGCCATCATCATGGGGGATGCTGGTGTAGAGTGCCGAGACATCCATTGTGACTGCTTCATGTTTGCTGAATTTCTGTAGGAAGTCCGTAGTGTCGTGACATAAGCTAGGGGTTCTTTATGCACAGGTTTTAGGATGCTCTGGACCTACCCGGAGATGTTTTCGCACAGGGTCCCAACGCCCAATATGTTGGGACGGCCAGGTGGGTTTGCCTCATGTGCCTTTGGAAGACAGTAGAGATCTCCAACGCAGGGAGTACATGGGATGAGAGCACACAGAGTGCTTTGAAGATCCAGATCAAAGGTCTTGATCAGAGTGTTGAGTTGACAGGTGTGTTCCTTTGTTGCAACACTATGGACTTCCTGCAGAAACTCAGCACATATACAGTAGTTGAATTAGGAGCACTCCTCATCACAATGGAAGTCTCTCCACTCTACACCAGCTTCCCCCATGATGATGGCATTGCTGCAACTGCCTACTACTGCCAGTTTCCAGATACAATTTTACAACTTATCTGCTTCATTCCTGGACCACAATGTCTCCAACCTTCAACAACCAGTTCTTCATCCAGACACACAGAACAGCCATGGGAACCAAATTTGCACCTCAATATGCCAACATCTTCATGCACATGCTCGAACAAGACTTCTTCATTGCACAGGACCTTCAACGGATGCTATACACTAGATACATCAATGACATTTTCTTCCTTTGGACTCATGGTGAACAATCACTGAAACAACTATATGATGACATCAACAAGTTCCATCCCACTATCAGATTCACCATGAACTATTCTCCAGAATCGGTTGCATTCTTGGACACATGCATCTCCATTAAGGACAATCACCTCAGCTTGTCCCACAAGCCCATGGATAACCTCACGATGCTCCACTTCTCCACCTTCCACCCTAACCACATTAAAGAAACCATCTCCTACAGACAAGTCCTCCGCATACACAGGATCTGCTCAGATGAGGAGGATCGCAACAAACACCTCCAGGCGTTGAAAGATGCCCTCACAATTACAGGATACGGCGCTCGACTCATCGATTGACAGTTCTGACGCGCCATAATGCAAAACCGCACCAGCCTCGGAAGACAATACAGGACACAGTCAACAGTGTACCCTTCGTCATCCAGTACTTCCCCGGAGTGGAGAAGGTACAACATCTCGGGAGTTTTCAACATGTCATTGATGAAGACAAACATCTCAACAAGGCCATCCCCACACCCCCACTTCTTGCCTTCAAACAACTGCACAACCTCAAACAGACTGTTGTCCACAGCAAACTATCCAACCTTAGGAGAACAGTGACCACAGTACCACACAACCCTGCCACAGCAATGTCTGCAAGACATGCTGGATCATCGACACGGATACCATCATTTCACGTGAGAACACCATCCACCAGGTACGTGGTACGTACTCTTGAAACTCGGCCAACGTTGTCTACCTGACATGCTGCAGGAAAGGATGTCCTGAGCATGGTACATTGGGGAGACCATGCAGATGCTACGACAACGAATGAATAGTGCTCGACCATCACCAGTCAAAACTGTTCTCTTCCTGTTGGTGAACATTGCATCAGTCACGGACATTCAGCCTCTGATCTTCGGGTAAGCATTCTCCAAGGCGGTCTTCACAGCACACGACAGCGCAGAGTCACTGAGCAAAGACTGATAGCCAAGTTCCGCACATATGAGGATGGTCTGAACCGGGATCTTGGGTTTATGCGACACTATTTGTAACCCCCATGACTTGCCTGGCCTTGCAACATCTCACTTAGTGTCTTGTTTGGAGACAATAGACATCTCTTTAATCTATGCTTAATGCTATCTACACTCTCATTGGCTGCACTTCTAATCAGTATTCTGTAAACTGAGCGTGTGTCTTTATATGCCCTGTTTGTGATCAGAATGCATTCACCTGTCGAAGGGACAGATCCCCAAAAGCTAGTGATGTTTGCTACCAAATAAACCTGTTGGACTTTAATCTGGTATTATGAGTCTTATCTGGTGAGGTGGCCAGCCCTGCAATGTTAAGTTGCTTTTTTTCTCCTCTTTACAGTCTCTGATATTCTTGTTGCGTATTTTTTGCTGCTCCAAACACAAATTTTACTTCTGTAGCATGTATGTAAGACCAGAAATATGTGCTCTAAAAGGATACATCTTCTTGCAGACTTGTCCACTTTAGCAACAAGGCATTATCCCCAGTTTCTCTGGCATAACTGTATGTGTTTCAAGTTGTCTCTTTAAGAATAGACGCAGCCTTATTTATGCTATGGAGAGCCATATTGAGTTAAAGTAAGGTTTATTTATTAGTCACAAGTAAGGCTTACATAAACACTGTAATGAAGTTATTGTGAAATTCCTCTAGTCGCCTCACTCCAGCGCCTGTTTGGGTCAATGCACCTAATCAGCATGTCTTTCAGAATGTAGGAAGAAACTAGGGCATCCGGAAGAAACCTACACAAACACAGAATATGCAAACTCCGCACACAGTGATCCAAGCCTGGAATCAAACCCGAGTCATTGTGACATAAATGCAAAATTTTCAAACTATTGCTTCTAGTTATAACACCTTTTCCTGTCAGTGAATAGCAAATAACAGTTTTGCTGTAAAAACCCAAGAAAAGAATCTTTCTACAAAAACTAATTTGTTTAATTCAGAATAAAAAAGTACAATACATTTATTGTGGGCATTGTTTAAATTTTCAGTGCTTTAAGGAGTTCTTATCAGTTATCATCCCTGTAGGATCCAATTTGATTCAATATTTATGCAGTGAAGAGATGCAGACATTTAACACACAAGTAACATGCCAGAATGGCATAATTAGTGCACGGAACTGAACTGCAGGGTGAAACGAGGAAAAAAACTGAACAAAAACAATTAATGGTGTATAGATTCTACCCTACCACCCAACTGCGTCTCCTAATCTTCTAAAAGTATGCTTAACACCATTCCAAAATTGCTGGCATTTTCCACTATCTTGGGTAATGAACCGTTCTTGATGTCTCAACCTGCACAATGAATGTTGGCATGTTTTTACTTAGATTGGCAAGACAGCATTGCCCAGTCCCGTTCTTACCTGAAATATGTGTTTTTCAGTAGCAGTTGCTGGTGATATCGATCAACTGTCAGAATACTGGCAGATTTTTTTTTTCCATTTTAACCCAGAGGCATTGAAGCCAATTCTAATGTTGCCACTGCTCCCCATTGGCTATCTCAGCCTAGATCAACAATTCACCTGGAATATTTCCATCTACATGACTCAAACCCACAAAGTCCAGTGTTTCCAAAGTATACCATTTGGTTTTGCTTTTAGTTTTAAATCACCAGGTAATTTTGATCTTTCTGAAATGGGTTTACACTCCACAGTCACTAAAACCTCCAATTTTACCCTCTTGCACCACCCATGATTTTAATTGCTCCACTATTGTAGTCATGCCTTCAATTGCATATGCTGTAAACTCTCTTCCCATCCTAACCCTCCTTACCTCTCAACTTCTCTCCCCTTTTAAGACCCTCCTTAAAATCTATTGTTTTTCACCAAAATTTTGGTCATCTGACTTAATGTCTCCTTATGTGACTCTATGTCGCATTTTGTTTGACAATGCTTCTGCAAAGCACAATGGAATGTTTTTCCAAGACACTATATAAATGCAAATAATTGTTATTTATTATATTCCATTAACCATAGATAAATGAAATACAGATCACGCATCATCTAACTGAATGATGAAATAATCATAAGGGGTTGAAAGGTTTACTATAAAATTATGACTCCACCTCTGGTGAAAATACATAACATTATGACTCTTGCTCAAAGAATTGGTTTATTCTCAACAAGTGAGGCTGAAGTGAAGGAACAAGATTGATTTTGAACAAGATTTGCTGATTTTAGCTGACCTGTGTCACTGTGTACTGATTTATAATGGGTGAACATGCAAATCGGGAACAATGCAGATTTAGTTGGATTCATATCTTCCCCTATTTTCCCCATTTCCCCATTTCCTCTTGTTCCTGGGAAATTCAGAAGACTCAAATGTCTATCTTGTTGTTTCCCTCCTCCTGGGAACAGGACAGATGTAAGAAGTCTCACAACATGAGGTTAAAATCCAACAAGTTTATTTGGTAGCAAAAGCCACTAGCTTTCGGAGTGCTGCCCCTTCGTCAGGTAAGGGGCAACGCTCTGAAAGCTAGCGGCTTTTGCTACCAAATAAACCTGTTGGACTTCAACCTCATGCTGTGAAACTTCTTACTGTGTTTACCCCAGTCCAACGCCGGCATCACCACATCATAACAAAACAGATGCACAGCCACATTCCCCTCTCCCCTCCCCTGAGAATGAGGCAAGTGTGATCTCCACTGCTGCCTCCAAATCATCCTTTTGTGTGGAATTGTTTTTAGTGACTTGTGTGACACTATGAAGAACATGAAGTTTGATATGCCCAAGAGTATAAATTGGTAAACAATTATTATGATCATAGAACTATTTTTCAAAACCATCCAATGATGACTGAATAGAATGTTGCAGTGGCATGTTCAAACTGTTCTTTCACTCATGAGAAAGATCTTCATAGTTCGTTTATCCCTGTGGTGCTCTTGAATTGTGTGTCTTTCACATTTATGAAAGAGCAGCAAGAACACACTGTCACCCAGTGTGATAGCTTCGATTTGTTTTGCCTTGGTTTTATCCATCCTAAGAGATATGTGACAGGTTCAGTTGCTGAGCCAAACTTCTGTCATATTTTATGGGGAAATGAAGTAAAAGGACCACTTACCGTAGCAGGAAACCAGATTATGGTTTTAGTATAAGGCTTTGTACTCCTTGGTCTAGCCTGCCATATTCCAATCTCCCTTTATGTCTCTCTCTCTCTCTCTCTCTCTGTAGAAATGATTCTGTTTATAATAATTTCAAATCCCTGAAGGTCATGCAATGACCTCTGAAGGTTGGAAGTGAGGAATTTCTTAACATTCAAATGGAAATTGTAAGAAATCTAACCTTGTGTTTTCATAAGGGTTGCGTTGTTGCTGTAAACCCTTGAAGATTCATCTTTTAGATTTGTACTTGATCGCTCATTCCTGAAGAATTCAAAAGGGACAAAATGCTGCATTTTCTCAAGGATATAATTGGAATGTTGCAAATTCAGTATGAAAGTGATTTTAGGCATTTTTTTCACTGATAGGGAAGATGAAGCCATGCCGGTAATGAATCTTCAGGATTTATAATATTTTCATTAAATAGTAAAACTAAAAGTGCAAATGAGAAAATGTTGCTTTCAATTTATTGCAGAACTAGCATTAATTTTCAGCCAGTACCCACCCTCAAATGTTATTCTTTGATTCGTATTGTTGCTTATTATAAAGGGAAATCATTTCAGTGTATAGTTTATTCACAAATATGTTGCTGTATATACTTTGATTTGATTTATTATTGTCACATGTATTAACATACAGTGAAAAGTATTGTTTCTTGAGCACTATACAGACAAAGCATACCATTCATAGAGAAGAAAACAAGAGAGTGCAGAATATAGTGTTACAGTCATAGCTAGGGTGTAGAGAAAGATCAACTTAATGTGAGGTAAGTCCATTCAAAAGTCTGACAGCAGCAGGGAAGAAGCTGTTCTTGAATCGGTTAGTATGTGACCTCAGACTTCCATATCTTTTTATCGAAGGATGAAGGTGAAAGAGAATGTCCAGAGTGCGTGGGATTCTTAATTATGCTGGCAGTGTGAAGCGTAGACAGAGTCAATGGATGGGAGGTTGGTTTGCGTGATGGATTGGGCTACATTCATGATCTTTTGTAGTTTCTTGCAATCTTGGGCAGAGCAGGAGCCTTAACAAACTATGATACAACCAGAAAAAATGCTTTCTGTGGTGCATTTATAAAAGTTGGTGACAGTCATAGTTGACATGCTAAATTTCCTTAGTCTTCGAAGAAAGTAGAGGCACTGGAGGGCTTTTGATTCAGCTTTATTTACATATGAAATTTTTCTGTGTTTGTCTCCCTCTTGCACCAATGTATCTCTTCCTTTGTGGGAGCTCAGTTCAGATGTGAGGTTGAGGGGAAGAAAGTAACATTTGAAAAAATGAAGCACTCTTCTAAGATTTAGCTTGGTATTGGCTTCTTTATCTGTAATGGTACAATAAAGGATTAAAAACTATCTGAATTGAAAATTCATGCTCCAGTTTGTTAGTGTATTGCAGCAGTGTAGTGCCAAATGTTTGAGGTGTCAGAGCTGTAAAAAAAATGCGTTTGTCGTTTCATTGCTAAATCTTTTGTTTTAAAAGCAAATTACTGCAGATATTGGAATCTAAAACGATAAGAGAAAATGCTGGAAAATCTCAGCAGGTCTGGTAGCATCTGTAAGGAGGAAAAAGATCTGACGTTTCAAGTCCAGATGGTCTTTTGTCAAAGGCATAGAAAGTGAGAGATATTTACACTGCAGAGGGAGGGAATGAAAGATGAGTCATAGCCACAGAAACCAAGGGAAAAGGCTGCTAAAGCTATCCTCATAGAGAATAAAGGGTGTGAACTTTGTTTTCTTGTGTATTAATCATTTGAGTCCCCAAGTGCCACCACAGCTGCCAACCCGTGTCTCACCCCTTCCTTCAGCAACGTACCCAGCCCCCAACCCCTCTCCTCAATCCCCATTCCTTTCCCCAAAGGTCCTTGAAAATTCTGCCCCCCCCGCCTGATTCTTCCTCCAACACTCCCAAACTCCAAGTTTCTAATTACTTACTTACTGTGTGTTGGTTGTGGTGCTGAAGATATGTGAGACTCAGAGTAAGGCATAGAATCTCACACTAATGACACTGACTCACTCACTCACACACACTGTCTCAGATACACACTCTCTCATATATACGCAAACACACACTCTTTCACTCCCGCATGCACACACGCACACTCATACATACTCATTCCCTCCCTCACATGCAGACTCGCATGTATGCATATTTATATACATTTCCTTTCACATGTGCTTTCACACTTATTCCCATGCACATATGCCCAATGTTCCTCACGCAGCAGTCAGCGCCCTTCGCAGCCCCTCACTCCCAGGCCTCACAGTCAGCCTATCCTCCCCAACGCTGTCCAGCGTTGGAGGTGCCACAGGGGCATTCTGGTGTGCTCCAGCAGCACTACATTCCCCGTGTGTTGTATGACCAGGCATTTCTTTGAGGAAAATCTCCTGATACATAAGTTAGCAATTAAAGAAACTTCTTAATTTTTTTTTTACCAGGTGTGGACATCGCTGGTTAGGCCAGTATTTATTGCCCATCCCTAACTATTGTTTGGAATGTGGTGGTGAACTGCCTTCTTGAACTGCTACAGTTCATGAGGTGCAAGTGCACCTGTCAGGAAAGGAGTTCCAGGACTTTGACCCAGTGACACTGAAGCAACAGTGATATAGTTCCAAGTCAGGATGATGTGTAGCTTGCAGGGGAGCTTGCTCACTCCCTTACCAAGGAGTGAGGGGCTGTGAAGGGCGTTGACTGCTGCATGAGGAACATTGGGCATATGTGCATGGGAATAAGTGTGAAAGCACATGTGAAAGGAAATGTCTATAAATACGCATACATGCGAGTCTGCATGTGAGGGAGGGAATGAGTATGTATGCATGTGAATGAGTGATGTTCCCAAACGTCAGCTGTCCTTGTCTTTCATCCTTGCCTGGATGAAAAAGCTTGCAAATTCAGAAATTGCTTTCAAAGGAGCCTTGGTAAGTTTCTGCAATACATCTTATAGATGGTACACACTGCTGCTTCTGTGTATCTGTGCTGGATGAGGTGTTGATTCATTTTGGATGCTGAAATTGATGTTTCCCCTTATGAGAGAATATCAGGGGGCACAGTTTAAAATGACAGAGTCTCCCATTTAAAACAGAGATGAGAAATCTTTTCTCTGAGGGTTGAGAGTCTTTGGAGCTTTTTTCCTGGGAAGCAGTAAAGATAGGGTCATTGAATATATTAAGGCAAAAGTACATAGATTCTAGAATAACAAGGGAATCAGAAGTTACCAGAGTAGGTGCAATGTGGATTTGAGGCCACAATTTATATCAGCCTTGATCTTTTTGTATGGCTGAGCAGGCCCGAGGGGCCAAATGGTCTTCTCCTAATTCATACGTTCGTATATTTAAGCACATTGCTTTCCCTTCAGTGGTGTCAAGTTTCTTGAATGTTGTCCGAACTGCACTCACTCAGACAAGCAGTGACTATTCCATCACATCTGATGGTGGACTGGCTTTGGTGAGTCAGGAGGAGACTCCCAGCCTCTGACTTGCTCTTGTGGCTGCAGTATTATACGGTTACTTTCGTTCACTTTCAGGTCAATTGTAACCCCCAGGGTGGTGACCGAAGGGGATTTGGCAATGGGAATACCACTGAGTGTAAAGGGGGGAATACATTTTCTCTTGTTCAAGATTCTCTGGTATTTCATAGAATTGTAGAAACCGTACTGTATAGAAAGAGGCCATTCGGCCCATTGAGTCTGCACTAATTACAATCCCATCCAGACGTAACCCATATCTCTACATATTTTTACCCACTAATCCATCTCAGGACACTAAGGGGCAATTTGTGGGAGGAACCTCGAGCACCTGGAGGAAACCCACATAGACACAAGAATGTGAGAATGTGCAAACTCCACACAGACAGTAATCAAACCCAGGTCCCTGGAGCTGTGAAGCAGCAATGCTAACCCCATATGCGGCACGTTTGTGTGGCATCAATGTTACTTGCCACTTATCAGCCCAAGCGTGAATGTTGTTCAGTTCTTGCTGCATATAGTCATAGATTGCTGCAGTATCAGAGGAGTTATAGATGATGCTGGACATCATGCAATCATCGGTGAACACTTCTGATCTCATGATGGAAGGAAGATCATTCATGGAGCACTGAAAATGGGTGGCCTGAAGAACTCCCGCAGCGATGTTCTGGAACTAAGATGATAACCTCCAACAATGACAATCATCTTCAACCAATGGAGAGTTTTCCCCCAGACTCCCATTGACTCCAGTCTTGCTAGGGCTCCTTTTGCGAGATGGTTACTTGATATGAATGGCAGTGGTTCTCATCTCTTGAGTTTGCAGTGTCCCTATATGAGTACCAATTGTAACTATAGAAACTTGAGTTAAAATCAAAACAAGCATTGATTTTTATTGCATGGAAAGAGTGAATTTTATTGAATAGACTGGGATTGTTTTGGAGCAAAGAGATTGAGCGTATATAATTCTGAGGGGCAGGAGGAAACTTTTCCCATTGGTGGAAGGATCAGTGACTGGGTAGCATAGATTTACAGTAAGGAACAGAAGGTTTAGAGGGGATGTGAGAAAAACTTTTTCATGCAAAGTGTGGTGGAAGTTTGGAACTCACTTCCTGAGAGGAAGGTAGAGGTAGAGACCCTCATTACATTTAAGAAATATTTAGATGTGCACTTGTGATGCCAAGGCACACAAGGCTAGGTGCCAAGTGCTGGGAAATAGGATTAGAACAGTTGGGTGGTTTGTCTTTGACTGGTGCAAATGCAATGAGCTGAAGAGCCTTTATCTGTTCTGTATACCTCTATAACTATATTCTACTGAGCTTGTCCTTTTAGCTTTAGCAGCACTAATGTGTGGGAAGATCTTCTTGCAATGCCGCCCCCTAATTGCAGATAATCTACCAAACAAAAAAATACAAAATGCACATATTCCCTGGATTGCTGGTTGTTGTAAAACAAAGATATTCTAAGCTAAAACATGAAATGGAAAGGACAGTATTGTTTTTGTATCAGTATCATGCTGCTTATTGAGTATCATTTTATTAGTGATTGTTTAAGGCAAAATGGGACATCTTTTCATCCCTTCATCTAACTTTAATTCAACCTATGTAAATAGCATCAAAGAGTGATCATACTGGAGCTATTAGAATTTACCTTGTAGCTGTTAATAAAAAGTTTGCACCTAATAATGAAGGATTTATGTATGTTTTTCTCTGAACCGTCAGCTTTGGGAACATAATCTGACAGTTTTGGCACATATAATTAAGAAATGGATAATAAATGCATTTGAATGCTGTGGTCTGTTCAGAAGTGTTAATCATCTTGTTTGCACAGCCCAGATAAATATAGGTTAAGAGCACTTTTTATGATGGTTGTTTCCACTGCATTATCGGACAACAAATGAAGCCACACCAGGGAGCCTTATTTTTTTTCCAACTATGATTTCAATGGGGAACTGTGCGTCCCAAGTGCCTGTGGATCCTCAATTGCAACTTGTGAGCACAAAATGATAGGTTGCATTGACACTTGCAACATGGCAACCGGAGCCCTTGGGTGCACTCTGCACCCGAATGGCTATTGTGCATTCTCTACATATTGTAAAACAACCATTAGATCAGCGTTGTTAAAATTAATGGTGCTGTGATTATTTAATTGCTTGACAAGTAAATGATTGTGTAAGTAGTGGAGTGCTTGAATAAAAAGAACAATTAAAGCTATCTTAATTCTTGTCACATTTGCAGAGCAGTGTGTTTTAGCTTGTCAGCATTGAATTACATGACTGGACATGTATCACTGCTTTTAAAGCTTTTCTGAACAATGCCAATGGTGATGCGATATCTACCTGCAAAGCTTGAAGTTTAACATAGCCCGTGGTAACATGTTCCAGATTATTACAACTATAGCAACTTATATTTTCCTTTGAATAGTGTCTGAAAACATTCTGAAGTGCATTATAGAAAAGGCATGCTTTAAAATGAAAGGTAGAGCAATTGATAAGCATTTGGAAAAGATGTTGGAAAGATAAATTTCAGAACTTGAGCCCAGATCTTCAGTCTGTAGATGGTCAGAGGCCAGGTGTACTCTGGAGGATTCGCTGCACGCCTCCTTGGAAGTCTCAATGCAAGAATTCCTTGAGAATTGCACAGAAAAATTTGAATGGGCAATGACCTCCCTTCTGGGATCCTGTGAAAAAATCCCTAATTCTGAGTTCGTCAGACACTTTAGATGGCTCTGACTTGTTTATCTGAACAGTTACTCGGGAAATTTTAGATAGAAAAATCTAATCTAGCACCTGGGTAACTTTATAAACAGCAATAAGTCTTCCAATCCTGATTGGAAAATCTGAACCATAGAGTCTACAATAACCCAATTATTTCTGCATCTGTTCAGAATCTGCTTATGTGTCCATTCTTCATGGGCTGTGGGGAGGCCTGTAATATACCCCCATCATATTGACTGCCTCCTTTTGTTTCTGAGCTCAATCCACAGTGTCTCATTATATGATTCTTCCAATGTGTCCTTCCCCTGTGCAGCTACAATATGTTCCCTAACCAGTATTGCAACTCTCCCATCTCTTTTGGCTTCCCCTCTGTCTCACCTAAAACATCTATATCCCAGAACATTTAGATGCCAGTTCTGTCCTCTTTTAACCAAGTGTCCATTACCACAACTACATCCAAATTCCACTAATGAATCAAGGCTCTAAAATCATCTATTTTATCTATTATATTCTTTGCATTGAAGCTGATGCACTCCAGACCTCCAGGCCCACTGAGTTCAACTTTCTCCCAGTCTACTCTTCCACATATCTAGCCTGGCCTTAGCCCAATGCTCATCCCCAGTCTCTACACTTACTGACCCACTGTTCTGATTCCTATCTCCTGTCACACTAGGGAAGGCCTCACCTTCCCTGGAAGACATCACAGTGATCCAGAAATCTGAAACGCTCCCTCCTGCACCAGTTCTTTAGCCACGTGTTCAGTTGCACTGTCTCCCTGTTCTAGCCTCACTAGCACATGGCACAGGGAGTAATCCTGAGTTTGCTACTCTAGAGGTCCTGCCTTTTAATCTTCTGCCTAACTCCCTAAATAGCCGTTGCAGGACCTTGCTACTTTTTCTACTTATGTTATTCATGCTAATGTAGACAATGACATTTCTCTGATTTCCCTCCTATTTTAGGAAGCTTTGTATCTGCTCAGAAATATCCAGAACCCTGGCACCTGAGAGACAAACTACCATCCTGGAGTCCCTTTCACATCCACAGAAGCAACTATTTTGCCCTGAACTATTGAATCCGCTACCACTATTGCCCTACTCCCCCTGTGCAGTAGGGCTTGCCATGGTGCCTTCACTCTGGCCACTGCTGTTGCTGTCCCCTGGTGGACCTTCATCTTTGTCAGCATCCAAAATGACACATTTGCTAGATAGGGGACAGCCATAAGGAACCCCTACCCTGTCTGGCAGTAACCCGCCTATCTTCCTGCACCTTGAGTGTGACCACACCTCTGTAGCTATTCAATTATCCGTAAGAATTTCTGCTAACTGTGTGCTACTAATTATAGCTGCTGTTCTAACTGTTCCATGTATTCAGTGAGCATTCCCATAGATAAAAGGTCAATCAAATCCACATCTTGCAGGAGTAACACACCACCGCACTGATTGACATCTCTCTCCCTCTATTGGTTGTTATATTAAAAACTAAATAATGGTTAGGGCAATTAAAAATTATTGCTGCTGCTCTCATGACTAGGCCCTCTAAAATTAGTATGCCTCCTGATTAGTACAAGTTGGTATACATATTCAGTCTAGCTTGCTACTCCTGTAATAAGAATGGAAAAAACTCTTGCCTTGCAAAATGTAGTTCAGATTCTACTCTGGTTGGACCAAGTAAAATGCTGTTTTGGAAAATGAATGCAGAATCAATGGACCACCTTCTACACTGTAGAGATTCTATTCCAGACCTGCAATGGAGGGAAGTATTACTTCCCTCCTTTTCAAGATGTACACCTACGCTGAAATGTGTACCCATGTCGATTCACTGCATCATCCAAGTGCCAATCTTAAATTATGATCCTATAGAATTGAGTAAGAATTACAGAAAGGCTAATCCTGGCAGGAGTGACTCGCTCAGTTTTGATTGCATCTAGCATGTAATTACCCACGTGCTTGCTATAAGGTATTTTATTAATACCGAGATTGTATGATCTCCCCAAATTATCTTGGTGGCTTGAACCTGGCACTGAACGACTTGAGAA
The DNA here is from genome assembly GCA_024679065.1 of Sphyrna mokarran. Classification (NCBI taxonomy): domain Eukaryota; kingdom Metazoa; phylum Chordata; class Chondrichthyes; order Carcharhiniformes; family Carcharhinidae; genus Sphyrna; species Sphyrna mokarran. The sequence goes on along the minus strand of JAGIQG010000020.1, from coordinate 45,887,957 downwards.
CCAATCAGGAGTGCCACATGACATCTGACATCAACAGGAAGTAACTGTGAAATTCTTCCGGTGCTGCGGAAAGTGGGATGCCAATTTGGGTCTTGTTGGCTGCTCCTCTCAGCTAGGCTTCCTGGAAAAGGCTGCACTGCAAGTCTGCCTTGAACTTTAATTATACACTTTATTAAAGTGCCATTTGGTTGGTCAGGCACTTGAGGTCTGACTATTGATTTTCTTCTCCCTAGTGCAAGGATTGTGGTACAATTTTCAAAAAATATTGCTAAGATAATTTTGGAGTTTTTTTTTGGTTTTATGCCACCGAGCATTAGGAGAGGGGAGCCATGGATATTTTAAAACAGGAACTTGGGTGAGAGCTCTCCCTTTCACCTATTGAAATGAATTCAAAATCTCTCCAGGAAAACTAGGTCGTTATATTAAAAAAAGGAAGGGTTTGCATTTCTAGAGCCTCTTTCATCACCACAGGACATTCCAAAGCACATTAGAGCCTATGAATATTTTTGAAATGTAGTCACTGTTATAAGATAGGAAGAGCAGCAGCTGAATTGCGCACAGTAAATATGTCTAAACAATAGAATAATGAAGTGATCTGGCAACTGCTCAGTCATATAGTTCACCTTTATATCTGACGCCATTCATTACTTATATGTGCTGAGAGTGATAACTTACCACAAGAAGAAATGAAGAAGTGTCCATTTTCCTGACCGTTAAGCCGCAGTGTGGATGACTCATTGAGTACCTTAGGGGATTTCCGGGTACCTTTTGAATATGTTTTAAAGCTGGTAGATAAATAGTTAAAAGTAATTTCCAGCTAAAAGGTTTGATATGAGTTTTGGTGGTAACTTTACCGCTTGTGGTTGCCGTCTAACACTTTCATATTAAGTGTGCACAGTACATAAGATATAGTTTTAAGAAATTGACCCAAACTGGCTGAACTAACAAACCAAGATATTTTTATTCTGATGTCAACTGTATTGCTCTGAGGTTGCACTAAGTGGAAAATAGCTACTACTTATAAAACGAGAGACAGTGGTGGAAGATTTAGCTTTCATCTTGCACAGTCTTGCAGAGAAACATTTAGCAAAGGCCTTGGAATAGTTGTTCAAACTGAGGTGCTGCATTCTGTGAGAAGTTTATATCCAAACTTTAGTCAAGGCTGTAACTGGAAATTGAGCTGCCAATGACTTAGCAATTGTGCTGCTTCTTTGCCCAATTTATTGAAATAATTTCAAATATTTTTGTAGTTGTATCAGAAAGTTCTGTATGAGATTGATGTAGTTTAATCCAGCGAAGAAGTTTTGTGGCAATAACATTGCACATGGATAATATCATCTAGTTTTTTCCAAGGCAAAACTAGAGTTGAGCTTTATCGTGAAGAAAGAAAATTCATTTGATCCCTTCTTTTTGTAAGTGTTAACACAGTCTAGTTCAACTTATTTTCAAGTTAAAAATAATCAAGAGGCTGTGGATTCAAGCCCCAATCTAAGATTTGAGCACGTAATCTGAGGTGACACTAAGGAAATATTACATTGTCTCTCAATCAAAACTACCAAAACCAGATTAACTGATCATTTGTATGACTGCTGTACCTACAATGTGCAAATTGAGTGGTGTATTTGTCTCTGCAACAATAATAACCACACTTTAAAATTGTTGCTAAAAAGGGAGAAATGTTGTTTAAACTTTTCATCTAGCAGTCATCAGAATAAACGTAAGCATCCCAAATTTTAAACCATCACAATCGCTCATGCCATAGGAGAATAGGATGCTGATTGGCTGGCAAGTTGACTCTGATTGGACGAGTTGTAGCTATGGGGAAAGCAACAGTGAACCATTGGCTTCCTAAGCTCCCAGATAATTCAAGGAAGCTGCAAGATTTGCCTTTTGTTTGCAGATCACTGCATATGAACGCATGCCACTTTTAATAAATCTAAATAAGCCAGATAACAAGCTCCGCTGATTATCTTAAGTAGATTGTTAGTATAGCTATTAGTGCATTCAGGATTGTTGAGTGAGTGCTTCCCAATCACAAAATCACTTTTAACAGCAGAAGTTTTGTTTTTGGTTTTGTAAGCGTGGCTTATAAAGAACAAAACAGCATGGGAAACAGGCCCTTCGGCCCAACGAGCCCGCACCACCACCCCAATGTTCCCACATCTACCTGTGATCCCTGGTCTATGTTTATAGATCTATGGATTAAAAACCAAATTTGAGACAATTTAGGGAGAATTTGTTTTGCCAGTCCGCCTAAGAGCACATCTTTGGGATGTGGGAGGAAACCAGCGCATCCGGAGAAAACCCACGCAAGCACAGGGAGAATGCGCAAATTCCCATAGACACAGGCCCAAATCCATGTATCTGCACAGCACAGCGATAGTCACTGAGCTGTTGTATTGCCCATCAAATGATCCATGTCAAGCATACACTAACGACATGAAGCACTAGGATACTCTTGAAAAATATCCAAGAGCAGCCCTCTCACGACCCATTGCACGTATGCCCCTTCTGTACTCTGCATTTTGCAAGTAACTGAAGGAACAAACTGTTTGATCCCTTCAGTCAATCATTGAGATTTGCAACCTATATACCTGGCATCGCGCTAGGACTGAAATTCATACAGGATGTTGCTCAATTTTGTGGTAGACTGAATGTTGCTTTGGACTGATGACAGCAACTTCTTAGTGGAAAATGCTACTTGCGTGGCCATTTCATAGCAGCAGCATGAAATGGCTTACTTTCACATTTTTGAGATTCTTAGTCTTTGCAGGCTTATTTGAGGTCGATGAGTTACTTTTCACATCTGAAAGTGGTGGCCTTTGGCCCATTTGCGAGTTTGCACAATACACAGTAAATGGTAATCTGTTTAGGAGAGCCACTGTCCAGCAGGGGAGCTTTGACATGTTCTATTTCTGCATCAGGTTTAGAAGGTGAGCAAATATAAGGACTCTATTTAGATGATTGTCGACAAGACCACTCTATATGAATCCCAACTGTGTATTGACTGGTGAATGTAGGCTTGTATTAGACAGTAATGTGGAACTGATTTCTCAACTGGCATGTCAAGGGAACAGAGTGCATTAGACAACCCCATCTCGAGTGAGTTGAAGTTTATTTACTAATGTCACAAATAAGATTTGTGACATTAAACAAAATTATAAATAATGTCACAAATTACATTAATACTGCAATGAAGTTACTGCGAAAACCTCCTAGTTGCCACATTCCGGTGACCGGGCAAGTGTGCTTGAAGGGGAATTTAGTATGGCAGTGCCCCTAACCAGTACATCTTTTGGACTGTGAGAAGGAACCAGAGCACTCGGAGGAAATCCACCCAGACACGGAGAATGTGCAGATTCCATACAGACAGTGACCCAAGCCAGGAATTGAGCCTGGGTCCCTGGTACTATGAGGTAACAGTGCTAACCATTGTGCCATCTTGAATTTGAGCACAGAATGGAGCATATTAAGGTGCGTCAAGAAATCCTTACACATGGAGATTGTACAAGTATCACCTACATATTGATTTAATTTATTAGAACAAAGAACAAAACAGCACGGGAAACAGACCCTTTGGCCCAACGAGCCCACGCCACCACCCCGATGTTCCCACCTCTACCCATGATCCCTGTCTATATTTATAGATCTATGGATTAAAAACCAAATTTGAGACAATTTAGGGAGAATTTGTTTTGCCAATCCACCTAAGAGCACATCTTTGGGATGTGGGAGGAAACCGGAGCACCCGGAGAAAACCCACGCAAGCACGGGGAGAATGCGCAAACTCCCACAGACACCGGCCCAAATCCATGTATCTGCACAGCACAGCAATAGTCACTGAGCTGTCGTGTTGCCCATCAAATGGTCCAGGTCAAGCGTACACTAACGACGTGAAGCACTAGGATACACTCAAAAAAATCCAAGAGCAGCCCTCTCACGACCCATCGCGTGTATGCCCTTGTTAGACAACAAGGTGGACCAAAGCACCTGTAGGATAAAAACAAGTACTTCAATATCATCATCTATTTACACACTTCCCAGGGACTCCCAAGGCTCATGATCCCTATTTTAAATCAGTTTTCTACATCCCTCCATTCCCATTCTGTTCATGTGCCCGTCTAAGTATTTCTTAAATAACTCCAGAGTACCTGCCTCCAGCACTTTACTTGGCAGCGCATTCCATACCCCCACCATCCTCTGTGTGAAAAAAACTCCCTCTAGCATCCAAATTATACCTTACCCCCCCTCACCCTAAGCCCCTGACCCCTCGTGCCATTCAAGTCCATCCTAGGAAAAAGTTTAACCCTGTTTACTCTATCTATACCCCTCATAATCTTGTACACCTCTATTAGATCTCCTCTAAGTCTACGTCTTTCCAAGGAAAACCATCCCAATTTGCCTAACCTCTCCTCGTAACTCAGCCCTTCCATACCAGGCAGCATCCTGGTAAACCTCCTCTGCACTCTTTGCAGAGTCTCCACGTCCTTCCAGTAGTAAGGCAACCAGAACTGGACGCAGTTTTCCAAATGAGGCCTAACTGACATTTTATACAACTGCAACATTAAAGGCCAGCTCTTGTACTCTATACCCCTTTCTATAAAGGCTAGCATACTATGTGCTTTCTTCACAGCCTTCTCCACTTGCTCTGCCACCTTCAGAGACTTGTTCACCTGCACCCCCAGGTCCCTCTACGTTTCTATACTCTTAATAGATCTACCCTTTATCATATACCTCCCCCCTACATTCTTTCTCCTGAAATGCATCACCTCACATTTATCAAGATTGAATTCCATCTGCCATCTATCTGCCCAAGCTACCAGCCTATCTATGTCCTGCTGCATCGCCTGACAATGCTCCTCACTATCCACAAGTCATATGTATTAGTACGCAGTGAAAAGTATTGTTTCTTGCACACTATACAGATAAAACACACCATACATAGAGAAGGAAAGGCAAGGGTATAGAATGTTGAAGCATAGAACAAGAGGAAAGGATAGAATTAGAGGATATGCTGGGCACAGCTTGCAAGAAGTCACCCTGCTCTGGCGCCATCTTGGATCCCAATTAGAAATACACGCTGTTATCAACTTTAAACACTAATCAGCACCCTGCTTGTAGGATAGATTATTGTGCTCTATTGTAATTTGGAATTCTTATGTTTACCCTGATGAGTTAAAAAGAAAAAGCTTTAACAATATATTTCTCCTTTAAGCAATATTGTGTACAACCAAGCAACTTTAAAAATAATTCATTGAGTGTACTGATCTTTACAACTTTCTGAGGTGCCATCTGACTGCAATTTTCTTCTTTACATGTAGACTTTATTTTGGAGCTCTGTGATTATTCAGACCTTAATTAAATGTTAAAATCTTGGTGAAAGTGTTCCATGATGACTCATTTTCTTCATTTTGATCAGAGATTAACTTCGGGGGAGGGGTGTGGTTTCACTACTGATTTCAAATGTCAGATATTAACTAAATGACTACATACGTATTTGATTATATCTCTTGACAGCTCTCTACGTTCAGTCAAATTGTTTGACTCATCTCATTTGCAAACCTCAACATTTCTGTGAAATAAGTTACTCAGGTTGAGTTTGTCTCTACAATATGCAACTGTTAATTATTTTGATTGTTCTTTATGCTAATATTGGGTCTGCCCCCTTTTATACGCTTAAAAGAATACTGGGGGGGTGCAAATTACATCCATTACATTCAATGGAAATATAGTTACAACAGATACAGCAACTTCATTTTCTGGCTCTTTATATATTGAAAAGTGCTTTATATGAAAATGTTTCAGTGTCTTGTGTTACTTTCAAAAAGTGGACAGGGCTGAAAATCTTTGGGTGCAGTGAGTTAAACACCTATGAATTCATGGAAATGCCATATGAACAAGGAGCCCAGATCTATCGCTGAACTTGAGAAACTTCAAATTGGCCATCATGGCAAAGTTATCATCCTGGCACCATCTGGTGCTTTCCTGAGGTCAAGTTTGAGGCAAACGTTTACTTGCATCTTAAACATACATACGAAAATAAAATACAAATTAAGAGTAGGCCATTTGGCCAGTTCACACTGTCACCATTCTACTTTTAACCTGGGAAGATTGCTACTGACAACAGGTAACTGAAGTGGAAAAACAGACATCTCTCAATCTGAACGAAAAAAATTAACAAATAAAATGAAGGAAATTTAGAAGAAAGACAACTGTGTAAAGGTTGCACATTTTCTCAAATGACTATGAGTTAATTTTTCTTAAATAGTTTGCTATGGAGTGACCCTGATGATTTGGCAGGTAGTGGGAAACAGGTAGACATCAGGCTTTACTCCTGGCCTGCATTTTGATAACTTGTCTTTCGCGATAAATGACCTTTGCATTTCTGAACTAGGTAAGAGGAAAATCGATAATTCCTTTGATTACTTTCTAACTGCACGTTTGCAGGTATGTAAGCAAAAATGTAATGAAACCTAATCTGATTCACTGTAAATCTGGGCTCTGCTCTAGCACATAATCCAACTTATTTTCCAAAGATGTTTGCTTGATCATTAATTCTGTCACCAGAAAAGGGAGCCCCATTTAGTTGTGTAGATGATGATCTGTCAGAATTCATTCTAAGTGTCTGTAGTACGGCAATGTGAATAGAGATGATGTTGTTTTGATTTAGGGGAGATGGCTACACAATGCCAACTGCTCTTAAAAGATACTTTTCTATGAGATGGTCTTGTAGCTATAATACTTGAATATTGGTCTTTCAGTTGCATTGAGACATTTGATCTCAAACCACACTACTGGCTAACATTCATACTCAAAGGGCAATCTCTAGTGACACTTGCTGGAAATGTATGCTCGTATAGGCCTTGAAGATGGGACTTAATGTTTCCCCTATCCTCTCCCCATACTCCAATAACCTACAAGCAGTTTATAATTTCCCATGTAAACAATTATCAGAAAATAATCACCACAAGTGGAGTTCTACTTCAACATTGAATAACATAGCTTCAAATTAAAATGGGGAGCAAGAGGAGGATGCTGACTCAAAGAAAGGAAATTACCAGGCAATTTTGAATTCTGATACATTTATGTTATAATAGATAAATAGTGATAAAGAGGCAATGTGAGAAGAAGAAAGAATATGCATCTATGCAGTGACTTCCATAACCTCAGAATATGTCAAAACACTTTGTGGCCAGTGAAAAGTAGCATATTATTGTAATGTAGGAACTAATAACCAAAAGGTTGTGAATGTGAACAATGTGGCCATTTCTAAGTTGGCACTAGAACAAAATGGCTATGAATGCTGATGGATTGTCGTAAACATACGACTGATTCACTTCTCCCACTCATTTGGACTGGCTAACATTTGACATCGACCCCAAATTATGTAATTGCCTCTGAATGACTTCTACAGTGACCTTGTAAGTCACTCAAGTTACAGAAACAAATGCTGTAAAAGAAGATCTACTCTTAGTGAGATCTGGTAGTGTAGTGATTATGTTACTGAGTGAGTAACCCAGAGACCTGGATTAATGATCTAAAGACACAAATTAATATAACATCAGTTAATCAAGTCTGCATTAAAAAGCTAGTATCAGTAACACCCCCTGCAAAACTACTGGGTTATCGTAAGAACTCCTTGAAGTTCACTAATGTCATCCTTATCTAGTCAATGTGACTTGAGAGTCACAGCAATATAGTTAACAATTAACATCCTTTGAAATGGCCCAGCAAGCCACTCTGTATTGTAGAGAATAAATGCCAGCTGATCCAGTGTGGTCCACATCACCAGATGAAATAAAAATTGATCAGATAGAATTGAAATAATGTGTTTCACGTGCTAACTAAGTTAAACGCTGACTAATCTAATACTAAAGCCGTTTACTGTCAAAATACCTTCTTTATAAAATGAAGTTTATTAATCTTTTGCTATATTTTAAGAGTCAATTTCAATAATATTGGGATGGCACGTGACGTTTGAAAATAAATTCTGTTGATAGTGTTGGTAGTGTTAGGGTGGGAGTTGTACAGTTTGACTGAGTATTGGTCAGTCATTGGTTAATTATTAGTTACTATTGATCCTTATTGTGTTGCTGTAGGACTGCCCAGAGATGTAACTGGTAGCAGTGAAGCAGACAAAATATTCAATGCCTGTGGAAGGAGCTCTGCTTCTGCGTTAAATTCACATGTAACGTGATAACTATAAACGTATCCGAAGATACGTTTCCACATTATTTTGGTGCTGATTTCCATCTATTTTAACACTGAATGATTCATTGGATACTTTGTTAAATGGGGAAAATGTTGGTTGAGAATGGTGAGGCTCTTCATTTTTTGTTAAATCTTCAGCTGATTGCTGGAATATTTACTGTACTGAGTAAAGGAGATAGGCTTGAGATGTATATTATTGTCAAACTTTTAAATAGTCTCAAGTGAATACCCCAAGTGTTACAGTCCCAGTTGGTGTTACTACTGGGTGAGATGGTACCAGAATGGGACTCTGGCTCAAAAGACCATAACCTTTACTTTTTAGAAAAGCTGGATGAACAGGGTCACAGATCTGTCAATTAAACAACAGAAAAATATATTTATTAAGCATGAACAGTGTGACTATAGTAAGAAATTCCTTCACTCTCCCATATCTTCACAGATGTACACAGATTTTAAGGATAATACAGATTATAAACTATATCTTGCACTATAAGTTTTTCAATAAACAGTCTAATCCTACAGGCTAACTGTGGTCAGATACAACCCGCTCTGAAACCAAGTGACAGATGCCATCCAATTGATCGTCTGTACATTTCTCTGCAAATTCCGCCCCCCCCAGATGATGGCCACATGAATGTTTACAAACTCCACTCCACGTTTACAGATGCCACACATATTGACAGGGTGGTTAAGAGTAAAAAAGAAGATTCTTAGGTTACAGGAAGATGTAAATGGGTTGATCAGTGGCAAATGAAATTTAATCTTGATAAATGCAAGCTGATGCAATTTGGAAAGAGTAACAAGACAAGGAAATATTGCAGACTGGATGGGCCAAAGAGCTTCTTCCATTATGTATAACTTTATGACATCTTATATTCTCCGGGTGGACAAGCTTTAGGCCTATTATTTTGAGATGTATATTATGAACTGATTTCATCCATTCCAACTTTTTTCCCCCAAAATCAAAATGTAGTGGATGCTGGAAATCTGAAATGTTAGCAATGTTAGTGAAAATTGGTAGCTCGGGTAGATTGATCATCTGTTGTTGTGTTTGCCGAGCTTGGCGATTGGCTTGCAGACGTTTCGTCACCAAACGAGGAAACATCGTCAGTGCTTGGCTGTGGGTGTATTCCTGCATAGTACCTACGTTTATATAGCAAATTGAACAGTAGTAAATCTACTTGCTTTTGATTGGTTAATTGCAATGACCCTAGTCCTATTTGATTAATTAATTGTTGAACTTGCTGTGTTGTGATTCCATCATTTCAGTGACCATGCTCTACTTTGATTGATTGTTTGATCTCTCTGTGATTCTTTTTTAGTTCATTCGAGGTCCTTGTCTTGAAATTTGATTGGTTGCTTTTTTGGGATTTGCTGGAATTGTTGCATCTGCATCCGATCTTGTCCCTTGATCGCCTTGCGGGTCGGTTTGAATCTTAGTACTGAGTGCTCCGATTATTCAGTTCTTTCCTGCGCAGCGGTTGATACACTGGATCAATATCTATATGCCGATTGATCGCATGTTCGGTTGAACGTGAACGATAAATTCACGTTCTTTCTTCGTTTTTGCCTGACCTAGCACGGTCACGCTATTCCAGTTGAACTGATGTCCTTCTTGGTCCTCATGGACTGATACTAATGACAATGGATCGTGTCTTCGGCTTGCAAGTTGATGTTCATGTATTCTGGTTGATAGTTTCCTTCCAGTTTGTCCCACGTAGTGCTTTTCACATTCATTGCAGGGAATTTTTGTAAATGACGTTGGTCTTATTAAATGTTTCTCGTTGTCCTTTTGGTTTTGAGAGTGCCTGTCGAAGTGTATTCGTGGGTTTGTGCGCCACAGTTATGCCGTGTTGTCGTAGTAATCTTGCTGTCATTTCGCTAATATTCTTGATGTAGGGTAGAGTGACTCTTCTATTTCCTATACTGGTGGTAGTAGATGCCGAGTTGGTGTGACGTAAAGATCTCCGGATGAAGTTCCTTGGATAGCCATTCTTCTGGAAGACTTGGTACAGTCGTTTTTCTTCTTTTACTTTAGTTCCTATTGTGTTGCAGTGTGTTTCAATTTGCTTGAACATGGTCCGGATGCAACTGCGTTTGTGGCATTTGGGATGGTTACTGTGATATCTCAGAATCTGATCGGTATGGATTTCTTTCCTGTATACTTCGGTGTGAAGTTCACCATTCGGGGTGTAATAAGCACATCTCGAAATAAGCACATCTAGGAAGGCCAGTTTGCCGCCGTTTTCCGTTTCCATTGTGAACTTGATGTCTTCGAAGACGTTGTTAAGTGACTGGTTTGCTCTTGCCAGCTCACTCTTCTTGATTATGGTGAATGTATCATCAACGTAGCGGACCCACAGTTTTGGGTTGAGTTTCGGTAGAATCATCCGTTCTAGTTTTTGCATACCGACTTCTGCAATGAATCCAGAAATTGGAGAGCCCATGGGTGCACTGATCAGATTCTGAATTATCACAGTAACCATCCCAAATGCTACAAACGCAGCTGCATTCGGACAATATTCAAGCAAATTGAAACACACTGCAACACAATAGGAGCTAAAGTAAAAGAAGAAAAACGACTGTGCCAAGTCTTCCAGAAGAATGGCTATCCAAGGAACTTCATCCGGAGATCCTTACGTCACACTAACTCGGCATCTACTACCACCAGTACAGGAAATAGAAGAGTCACTCTACCCTACATCAAGAATATTAGTGAAATGACAGCAAGATTACTACGACAACACGGCATAACTGTGGCGCACAAACCCATGAATACACTTCGACAGGCACTCTCAAAACCAAAAGGACAACGAGAAACATTGAATAAGACCAACGTCATTTACAAAATTCCCTGCAATGAATGTGAAAAGCACTACGTGGGACAAACTGGAAGGAAACTATCAACCAGAGTACATGAACATCAACTTGCAAGCCGAAGACACGATCCATTGTCATTAGTATCAGTCCATGAGGACCAAGAAGGACATCAGTTCAACTGGAATAGCGTGACCGTGCTAGGTCAGGCAAAAACGAAGAAAGAACGTGAATTTATCGTTCACGTTCAACCGAACATGCGATCAATCGGCATATAGATATTGATCCAGTGTATCAACCGCTGCGCAGGAAAGAACTGAATAATCGGAGCACTCAGTACTAAGATTCAAACCGACCCGCAAGGCAATCAAGGGACAAGATCGGATGCAGATGCAACAATTCCAGCAAATCCCAAAAAAGCAACCAATCAAATTTCAAGACAAGGACCTCGAATGAACTAAAAAAGAATCACAGAGAGATCAAACAATCAATCAAAGTAGAGCATGGTCACTGAAATGATGGAATCACAACACAGCAAGTTCAACAATTAATTAATCAAATAGGACTAGGGTCATTGCAATTAACCAATCAAAAGCAAGTAGATTTACTACTGTTCAATTTGCTATATAAACATAGGTACTATGCAGGAACACACCCACAGCTAAGCACTGATGATGTTTCCTCGTTTGGTGACGAAACGTCTGCAAGCCAATTGCCAAGCTCGGCGAACACAACAACAGATAATCTGAAATGTAATTTTTTTCCTCCTTGTTCGGTCTCTTTTCACCTACATTGGTTGACTCTTCCAATGCCCTCTAATCCTTCAGTAGTTTTTAGTTTCCTGGTTCTAACTGTTTCCTTTTCACTATGGATATGAAATTTCACTATACCTCCACCCTGAAAATATGAAAGTTTTCTGCTTTTTCTTTAAACAGAAGCCCAACTAGTCCTCATTCACCACAACCTTCTCCACTTGGTTGAATTTGTTCTCACATTGAACAAATCTACTCACTCACTCTAACTAAAAGGTGTTTTATGATCCCTAGCCAGTCCACCTTTTTGTAGGGTATGTGAAACATTCTTTGTTCCAGTCTTACTTGTGCCCTTTCCCTCACCTCTTTTCCCAGTATGTTGAGGACTGTACAAGTGCCATTTTCTGCTCCCATCCTGAATTAGAAGATTTCATTTACTTTGTTTCCAATTTCCAATCTTCTCTGGCCTTCTCATCCCCTTCCTTTCCTTGACTGCTGTTTTACGTTCTGGAGATGGTCAAGAACTAATATTTACTAAGTACACTGAGTCCCGCAACTACCTTGATTAAATTTCCACACATCTCACTTCCTGTAAGAACTATATTCATTTCTTCCAGTTTCTGCATCTCCATTGGATCTGTTTGGACAGACAACTGTTCAATATATCCTTTTTCCTTGACCAGCATATTCCCCACACTATGCGTGCCAGTATTTGAATACTGCGTTCTCTTCACCTCCCAGAACCACCATATGGTTCCCTTTTACTCACTCCTAGTTACACCAGCTTCCTTATTCAACAGATCACTCTCAAAAATGATATCACCACAAAATACGGGTTCCCCTCCTATTTCAGCATTCTGAAGGGACCATTTATTCCACGATATCCTGGTTCACACCCACACTTTGAGCTGTCTCGGCAAAGCAGCCAGCATAATTAAGAACCCCACGTACCCCGGACATTCTCTCTTCCACCTTCTTCCGTCGGGAAAAGGATACAGAAGTCTGAGGTCACATATCGACTGACTCAACTTCTTCCTTGCTGCCATCAGACTTCTGAATGGACTTATCCTGCATTAAGTTAGTCTTTCTCTACACCCTAGCTAAGACTGTAACACTACGTTCTGCACCCTCTCTTTTCCTTCTTTAGGAACACTATGCTTTGTATAGCACATAAGAAACAATACTTCTCACGTATGCTAATACATGTGACAATAATAAAATCAAATCAAAACAACACCTTCTCCCTTTCCTACAGTACTCTTCCAAGCAAGTACACAATTTGCGACATCTGCTCTGTTGCTCTCTCTTACCCTCCAAGATCCTATACAATTCTTTCAGGTAAAACAGCAATTTGCTTGCACTTCCTTTCAATCTACTATGGCACTAGATACTCATGACATGATCTTTTTTCACATTGGGGAAACCAAATATAAATTTGGTTAACATTTTGCAGAAAACCTCCATTCGATTGCAAGCATGACCCCTGGCTTCCAGTAGCCTATTATTTCAGTTCTTCACCTGGCTCCCACCTCGCATTAAGTTGATCTTTCTCTACACCCTCACTATGACTATAACAGTATATTCTGCAATCTCTTCTTTTTTTTCCTCTATCAACTGTATGCTTTGTATAGTATGCAAGAAACAATACTTTTCACTGTATACAAATACATGTGACAATAATAAATCAAATCAAGGCTGCTCTGATCTTTCTGTCCTTGGCTCATTGCAGGGTTCCAGAGAAGCTCGATGTAAGCTTTCTTTCAACTCAGCACTTTTCATCCTTTTGCACATAACATTGAGTTCAACAATTGTATACTGAGACTTTGTCCTCGTTTTGTTTTTCTCTGCTGGTTTATTTGTTTTTCTCGAGTGCCTCTCATTTCCTTTACTTTGCTTTCTGGTGGCAACTACTCAGTATTCTGTCCAGATAAATCTTTTGTACCTTTACTTGTCCCGTTACCATTCTCTTTTAACATTTAATCCCTCCAACCTATCATATACTCTCTCTCCCTCCCTCCCTCCCCTTTTCACTTGTTTAAAATCAATTCAGTTTCTAAGTTTTCAAGCTCTGATAAAAAATTGCACGTTTGAAACATTAATTCTGTTTCTGCTTCCACAGACACTGCCAGACATGTTGGATATATTCAGCAACTTTTGTTTTTATTCTAGTCTAGAAATTACTGTTTACTTCACTGTGTGTCATCATGGCTCTGTTACAATGCTGGATTCAGTGGAAATCGCAGGTTTCAATTCCCATTGCAAAACTTGGTTCAGGTTGGCATTTCAATGCAGTACTGACTGAGTTGGATAAGATGTACATCTGAGGTCTCATCTATTTGTTCAGTGGATATTAAAGATCCCATGACACTATTTGTAAGACAATTCTCCTGTGGCCCTGGTACATTTGTCTATTAAGTTGAAGCAACTGCCCTTCTGTGGGATATTTAGGGAAAAGTGTTGCATCAGTTCAGTGTGCTTTTTAATTTTAAATGGCACATGTTTTATTTTAAAGGTAGCAGGAGTGCGGGACTTAATGTGGGGAGATTGGAGAAGCTTGGATTGTTCTTAGAGCAGACATGTTTGAGAGGGGTTCAAAATTGGTGCATTTTAGTACAGTAGATAAGATGAAACCAGCAGCAGGACCAGTAAGTACTGTGCACAATTTTAAAATAATTGCCCAAAAGTTTGGGAAAATCAGGCGAGATTGTTTCTTGCTATGAGTTGTGATGATCTGGACCACAGTATATTAAGATGCTGGAAGCATATTCAATAGTAACTTGAAAAAGGAAATTGGATACACACTCTCAAAATAGAAATTTGCAGGGCTATGAACCTATAGCAGATGAGTGGGATTAATTACACAGCTCTCTTAAAGAACCAACACACACACAAAGGGGTAAACGTTTTCTACATTTTATGATTCTATGAACACGCCTTTAGAATAGCAGACAGAGAACTATCTTAGGACCGTTTGAGTTTGTACTGTCATTAACTTCCAGGCTTAAAAATGTTTCCTTCCCCAGTATAATTTCCCTCGTCATGATGAGCACAAAAAATAATTCGAAACGTTTAGGAGGAAACCAATTTCAGTTACATTAAAAAAAAATCAATGCATCCAGGTAAATGTTGCATAACATTTTCTGAGAAACCAAATATGTTGGGAAAGTGTGTAAAGTCCAAAACTGCTGAGAATGAAGTGCAAAAATATTTAAGTTGAAAACCCTATTAGTAATTCATCCTGTATTTTATAGAATTTATGCTGCAGTTCTTTTAGATTTCCAGAGCATCTTGCATGGATATTCCTTTAAAAATGAATGGTAGAGAGGCCTTTCAATATTGTAAAGATACATTTCTTGAGAGGTTTCTATATGTGTGCAGTCAACCACGATATTTCCTTTGAAATAATGGTGCAGGTGAGTGCATGATTCTCCGTCACACTTCTGCTTGCCTGATAGATACAGATTTATTAATATGTGCAGTGTTGGACTGCTGATAGCAGTGTAATTTATCGCTAAGTATCATTTTGACATGATAGTTTTGTAACAAATACATAATGCATATTGTTCCATTTCCCCCCCACCTCTGCCAGTTTAAAATTAATGGAGTTAGACTCCCTCAATTCAGTGTAATCTCATGTCCGATGACTGTGCTGACTCTCCCTGCATACCAATAAGACTTCACTGACTCCTTCATTTAGTGTCACCTTGAAACGGAATGATTTCAGCCAGCTTCCCATTTGTTTTGTGCTGTCAAATTAGGCAAGCCCTCACTTCTTCATGAGGAGCAATTCTTTATTCATGAGCCTGATTTCATAAAAATGGCTCACATGAGAGAGCGAGAGTGAGAGAAAGATGGTAGAGCTCAACCTTGCAACTGCTTACAATCTCATGCAATGGGCTAAGATAAAGAGGCTTTTAACAGGAAACAGGAAATGGCCGCTTAATACAAATATATTTGATGCTTCGTAGTCTATTTGCCATGTAATTTTTAATATCTGAGCATGTTCACATTCAACCAAGGACAGTACAAAACCTATTTGTAACTATAATGTTGATAGTCAAGCAGCATAGCTGTCAAGACACTCACTCCCCAGCAATGTACTCGAGTTTAATCAGCTTCCAGTGCAGTGGGGGAAGGGGAGTAAACATGGCTGGCACTGAGCTGATCTAGTTTGTGCCTAATAGTGGATGTATTCTTGGTCTTTTTCTCAGTTGCTTAATTAATGCATTGTGATGTTTGATTAACAGAGATAATATCCTAAATAAGATTTTTATCCCTTAAAATTTTATTGTTCCAATTCCAAAATTACCTTGATTACTTTGGACCTGCATGAATGTACTATTATTTAGTCATATTTATCATGTGAAATTCACTCAAGCTATTACTTTCTTGCCTCTTCTGCATTTTTTTTACTTTAGCGCAAACATTTTCATTTCCAGCTCCAAACTGCACATAGCCATGGCTATATGAACATGACTTAATTGCTCTTGAACAATTTCAGCTGATGTTAATCCTGGAAAATCGGATCCCAGGGTGAAACTGGACTTGATAGATCTTAATTTTACTTTTTTTTAATGTAGAAACTGTGAAGGAAAGTTACTGAACAAATTCACAGGAGTTTAGTGATTAATTTTTTAACATAAAGAATAAAATATTAAATAGAACTCCTGGGACAGATGATTTTGATATGTTGTTGATTGGAAGATAGGATGTAACATTGCACGGTAGTCAATGTTTATTATCAGGGAGGACAGCCAAAATGATATAGACCAACTGGCCAAAATTTCTTCTTTGACCACTTGTAACTATTTTGATGGAATTACCAATAGAGAATGCCATGTGATAGCAGGCTATTATAATAGATTAAGAAATAACTTGCATTTCTATAGTGCCTTCAGGATATCCCCAAAGTACTTAGAACTTTGAACAAAGAACCCTACAGTGCAGAAACAGGCCCTTTGGCCTATCGAGTTTGCACCGACCACAATCCCATAGGCCCTATCCCCATACCCCTACACATTTGCCCACTAATCCCTCTAACCTACACATCTCATGACACTAAGGGGCAATTTTAGCATGGCCAATCAACCTAACCCGCACACCTTTGGTTCACACTTAAATATTTTTGACTGATGCATATTTTTGCATACTTAAATATTTTTGACAGCCAATTTGCACATTGTCAGGTCCCACAAAAAACAATTAGATACATTGCCTGTTGTTCACTATCACGAAAATGTTAACTTGAATATTGGCTGAATTCCCTTCTTATTCTTCCAATAATGCCAGTGGATCGTTTTCGTCCATTTGAATAGACAATTAGATGTTCAATTTAAAGTCTTGCATAATTCAGAGAAGTTTTGCTTGACTGCTTAAAGTAAAGTTTATTTATTAGTCACAAATAAGGCTTATATTAACATTGCAATGAAGTTACTATGAAATTCTTCTAATCGCCACACTCTGGTGCCTGTTCAGGTCAATGCATCTGACCAGCATGTCTTTCAGACTGTGGGAGGAAACTGGAGCACCCAGAGGAAACTAACATAGACATGGGAAGAATGTGCAAACTCCATACAGACAGTAACCCAAGCTGGGAATCGAACCCAGGTCTCTGGCGCTGAGACAGCAGTGCTAACCACTGTGCTGCCCTTTCCTAAGATGTGGGGGTTATCTTTTGAGGACATGTTGGACTGTTTAGACCTGAGCTTTTGGAATTTAGAAGAAAGACTCTAGGGGAAAGATGCACCATTCATGGTTAAAAAAGGAAGTTAAAGATAGTATCTGAAAGGGTGAGGGCTTGCTCTGGTAACCAAAATGCCTCAATAGTCGAATGTCTTCTAAAGATTCATCTTTGTTATAAGCAGGAAAAGAGATGACCTACTCTGATGAGTAGAGATTCTATGCTACAATGTTTTGAGCATTCAGTTTATACAGTTACAAAATGTTCGCTTGACTAGCAGCCTGGTCTATAATCTTTTGACCTTATTCCCCTGGTCTCATTTTTCCTGAATCACATTGTCATACTTCTTTCATAGTCTCTTACTCCCCTGACCTTGACTGCTCTTGATTAGATCTTTCATATGATTCTGCGTCACAGACAAGCTCCTTAAATTATGGCAGCTTAACTTTTATGCCAAGTATCCCATGATTTTCATACACAAGTCCCCTCTTATAGTTCTCCCCTTTTATCCATTAGCCAACACCCAGCCCAAGCTAGCCATACCCTGAGTCCTCTGAGAATAGTTGTTCTATGGGCCTCTGGACTTCATAAACTTGAGATCCAACTAAAATCTCATGCTACTGATGACTTAACATTGACTCAGTTGCTTCCACTGTATCAGGATAAATGCTAGTAAATATAGCAAGCTAAACCACATTATTATTCTGGTATCTTACTCCGGTAGTTCCCTTATTCCTCAGTGACACTAGTTCAGCCTTCCTTACAACTTTAGCCATTTTTTTTTTTCAAACTCTGTGTGTGAGGCAGATCATGTACATTGTCACAATGGACTGCACTACTATCAGGACAAGGGAGATAATTCTGATCTAGGGGTGGATTTATATATTCCCCAATTCCAAACATCCTCCCACCAAGGTGCGATTTGGGTTTTCTTGCCTTGATTCTTAATGCGCTCCATTTCCTGATAGAATGTGTAGTTGGCCTTTAATGAGGCTAACCATCTGGTGAGCCTGCCATACGTTTCCCTGCTGAACTAGGATAATGATATTCTGGTAAACTTCCACATTAACTACTGCAATTTCCTTTGCTAATCCCTGCTTGCTTCTACGTGGTTCTTACTAATCTTTTTGTGTTATATATGACCTCCCCTTCAAATATGTTGTACAATATATTTATCCTTCCCTGTTCCTGGTGGTCACGTGCACTACCTCAAATGTATATCTACTATCCATGTATATGTTAATTAGTTTTCCTTTCCTGTTAGAAGTTTGGCTGATGCTACGAACTCTGAAACCTTGCTTGAACAAGATTTTAAAATCATTATCGGTACACATTAAGTAGATTACCCAACACACAGTAAACATTTCATATCAGCAGCCTGTGGGTTTCAAGCCTTCCTGGAATACTGTGCTCTCCGAGAACTGACCACTTTTGAATTGCTTCTTCTTTAACTTTTGGTATGACAGTCTAGAACTTCAAAATGACTAGAGGTTTGCCCACAGTTGTACCCATTTGTTTTAGCTTTAAAGTCACACTTACACAGGAGTGGAGAATCTCAGCTGTGGGTGATGTTGGAGAATTCTGGCTCTTGTTAAATTTCCAACAGCACTATATTATATTATGATATTAGATTAATTGTCAAATCCCTTCAAACTTCTGTTTCTTTTTTTCTTTTGAATTTAGATCACAAATGTTGTTTCTGAGTTCTGAAATTAAATAAAATTTCTTTGAGTCTTCTGCGAATTGTAGCAGGAACCAAAATCCTTAAACATGGCAGCAAAAGTTTTGACCCAAGAATGACCAATACAACTCAGAATTAATTATAGCTACTTCATGTACTTAAAAGAAAATATGCTTTCCCTTTAATCAAAATTATGAAGTCACACCATATACACAAAGTAAGAAACTAGAGGTAGTGATTCGTGGAAATGTAGAAACATGTCAGAAGACAATACCTTTTGTTGCTGACCCAAGGGTTGATCACTAAATTCTTGGTTGGCAAAGGAAAAGGTTTGATGCATTGTAAGTTTCATAGAATCCCTACACTGCAGGAGTCCACTTGGCATAATCAGATCAGTCATAATTTTATTGGATGGTAGAGCAGGAGAGACAGGCCAAACAGTCCATCCTTACTCCTAATTTGAATATTTGTGCAAAGGTGGCAATGCAGCTATCTGTCTGTGCTACGCTGGTTGTGCTCAAGTCCTAGAATAGAGCTTGAGGCCATAACCTTTTGATTAAAAGTGGGAATATTGTAGCTGAGCCAAGCTGGCACTGAAAAATGTCATTTATATAAAATTAAATGTAACATGACAATCTTGCTGTTTGGAGAAAGCTATTGATACAGCTATATTTAGAAAGACTGCTGTTTTCGGTGCAGCCTTGGAGGTAACATCAAGGATGATGGCTTTGTCCTTTCAATTTTGAACTTTGATGTTTTCAAAAACCTGACCTTGACTTTCTTAAAAGATAGAAATGAGAAAAATCTACTTACCTAGTCATTCAGGTGCACGAGTAAGATCCAGTCACATTGTCCTTTGTTGCTTGAGTGCCAAATTTTTAAGTCTCTAATTCCAGTTTTTTGTGAGCTTAAAAATTTATTTATTTGTCACAAGTAAGGCTTACATTAATTCTGCAATAAAATTACTGTGAAATTCCCCTACTTAACGCATTCCGGCGCCTGTTCGGCTCAATGCAATGTACAAAACTGTACCAGAGATATATTTTACCACATTTTGTGTTAATTTTGTGTTATTCTGCACTCTACCAATCAGAATTTTCTACTAACCGGAATATCTGATGTTCCCCTAATGTGACCTGTAACTTCATCAACCGGAAGCAATTATCATGTTATCTGGAATTTGTATCTGTTTTAATCTAATGTCGACAATTAGAAGTGAAAAATTGGTGCTGTTCCTAAGTACTTGCACGCTACACCATTGTATTATATTCCACTGTTAAAAGATGTGGAGATGCTGATGTTGGACTGGGGTAGGCACAGTCCGAAGTCTCAACACCAGGAATACTGCTCCTTCATCAGGTGAGTGCTACACCCGATAACACCAGGTTAAAATCCAATAGTTCAACAGTCCAACGCCAGCATCTCCACATCATGGTTACACCTGCTGAAGGAACAGTATTCCGAAAGCTTGTGCTTCCAAATAAACCTGGACTTTAGTGTTGTGAGACTCTTTATTGTTAAATAGAACTCTCGGTTAATCAGCATTTTTGATTAACTAGCACCACCCATTCCTTGTACATGTCAGATAATAAAGATAAAAGCAAAATACTACTGAAACTGTAATCAAGCAAAAACAGAAAATACTGCAAAATCTCAACAGATCTGACAGCATCAGTGGAGAGAGAATAGAGCCAACATTTTGATTCTGGATATCCCTTCATCCAGTGAAGGGTCATCGATAATGTTTTGAATCGAATGTTTTGAATGGTTCAGACTCAATGTTTGCTCTATTCTCTCTCCACAAATGCTGTCAGATCCAGTGAGATTTTTCAGCATTTTCAGATAATAAAGATTTTGTTGTAATTACTCATTATATTTAACTAGGTGTTTTGTCAACTATCCTACTTCCTACTGAGTATGTAAGAGTTCTCCATTATCTATCCCACTGATTACTTTATACTCAATTAAATTCTTGGAGACATGTTTTTCCATTCCTTCGACTCCTTTTCCCCTTTTAGTTTCCTTTGTCTTGTCCATCCAAGATCATCTTGTGATAATATATCAATTTAAAAGCATAACAGATTTAAAGAAAGTTTCCTTAAATACCCATGATCTAATCTCGATGCTACAAAAGCTGTTATCAAGCTGCTAAATCATTGACCTTTTGAAAATAATTCCATAAACACACATTACAGTTTTTTGCTTTTAAATATATTTGTCTTCAATATTGCATGTTCTAGAATGTTACTTCTGCCAATTTTTATGCATAATTATGCTTCCAGATGATATGTTGAGAGATTCAGAAATATTGTCTTTGCAATGAGATGTAAATTGTTTAAAAAAGAAAAAAAACTCATTTGAGTAATATTTCCTTCAACATTGTTGCACACTTAATGCAGTTTCACACATCACATATTATATACAGCTATTAGAGAACTGTGACTGCATCATTTTTTCATTTAAATGTTCATAAAGATTGCTGAAATGAATAATGCGGAAGATTGTAATAAATGTTGCAGAATGTGGTTTACAAGGAATTTGCATTTGATAGAACTTAAACCATGTAGACAATAACTGAATTTTTAAAAAGATTGTAACTATAAAGTTTGAGCACCTGTCATTTGAAATAAGTAAATGTCTATTGAAACATATCCTCTGAGTATAACCTACAAAACTATATCTAAAGAAAACTGGGTTTGTAATTCATATTTCAAAACAGCTGCTCATGATGTAATACATGATGTGACAACTGCTTATTTCCCTCATGATTTCCCCAATGGTTCAGCAAGTTTGTCTAGTGAGTAGCTGAATCTCTGAATCCACAGAAATACCATGAACCCCAATTACCTCACCAGAAATAGCCCATCATAAGACATGTGCATTTTGACAATATTGTATTCAACTGAAAGCTTACACAATGTTAAGCACCATTTGCCACAACTCAGATACTAAGGTGGTTTATGTCCAAATGCAGCAAGACCTCAACAACATCCAGACGTGAGCTGACAAATGGTAAATAACGTTCATGTCATGCAAATGCGGGGCAATGACCGTCTCCAACAAGAGAGGATCTAGCCATTAACTTTCAATGGCGTTACCATCACTGAATCCCCCACTATTAAAATCCTGGGATTATCATTGATCAGACACATTGGATCAGCTACATTGGATTTTGTGCTGGGCAATGAGCCAGACCAGGTGTTAGGCTTGGAAGTTAGTGAACATTTTGGTGATAGTGACCATAATTCGGTTACATTCACCTTAGTGATGGATAGGGATAGGCATGAAGCTGGGGGCAGTTGTTATAGCTGGGGGAAGGGTAATTATGAGGCCATCAGGAGAGAATTAGGGTGCATAGATTGGACTAGGAAACTACAGGGACTGGGAACATCTGGAATGTGGAGCTTATTCAAGGAGCAGCTGCTGCGAGTCCTTGATAAGTATGTCCCTGTCAGGCGAGGAGGAAATGGTCGAGTAAGAGAACCTTGGTGTACAAAAAAAGTTGATTTGCTGGTTAAAAGGAAAAAGGAGGCTTATGTCAGGATGAGGCTTGAAGGCTCAGTTAGTGCAATGGATAGCTATAGATTAGCCAGGAGGGAGCTAAAGAGTGAATTGAGGAGAGCTAAGAGGGGACACGAGAAGACTTTGGCTGATAGGATTAAGGAGAATCCTAAAGCTTTCTTTAGATATGTTAAGAATAGAAGATTGGTTAGGACAAGATTAGGGCCAGTCATAGACAGCAGTGGGAAGTTGTGCGTGGAGCCTGAAGAGATTGGAGAGGCACTGAATAAATATTTCTCTTCGGTATTCACGCAGGGTGATGTAAATGTAGTTATGGAGAACACTGAGGTACAGGGTAGCAAACTGGAAAGTATTGAAGTAGATAGGGAGGATGTGCTAGATATTCTTGAGGGTTTGAAGTTGGATAAGTCCCCTGGGCCGGACGGGATTTACCCTAGGATTCTCTGGGAGGCAAGAGAGGAGATTGCAGAGCCTCTGGCTCTGATCTTCAGGTCGTCGTTGGTTACGGGTGTGGTTCCGGAGGACTGGAGGATAGCGAATGTGGTCCCGTTGTTCAAGAAGGGGAAGAGAGACCTTCCAGGGAATTATAGGCCAGTGAGTCTTACTTCTGTTGTGGGCAAAGTATTGGAGAGAATTATTAGGGATAGGATTTATAGTTATTTAGAGAGAAATGAATTGATTGGGGATAGTCAGCATGGTTTTGTGAAGGGTAGGTCGTGCCTTACTAACCTCATTGAGTTTTTTGAAAAAGTGACTAAGGAGGTGGATGGGGGTAAGGCGGTTGATGTGGTATATATGGACTTTAGTAAGGCGTTTGATAAGGTGGCCCATGGAAGACTTCTGCAGAAAATGCAGATGTATGGGATAGAGGGTGATTTAGCTAATTGGGTTAGGAATTGGCTAGCAGATAGAAGACAGAGGGTGGTGGTTGATGGGAGATATTCATCGTGGAGTTCGGTGACAAGTGGTGTACCTCAGGGGTCTGTTTTGGGGCCCCTGCTGTTTGTAATTTTTATAAATGATCTGGATGAGGGTATTGAAGGATGGATTAGTAAATTTGCAGATGACACTAAAGTCGGTGGAGTGGTAGATAGTGAAGAGGGGTGTTATAGTTTGCAGAGGGACTTAGACAAGTTGCAGAGCTGGGCCGAGAGGTGGCAAATGGAGTTTAATGTGGAAAAGTGTGAGGTAATGCACTATGGCAGAAATAATAATGTGTAGAGTATAGGGCTAATGGTAGGGGGATTGAATTTCGGAGCCGCAACGTCATGTTGCAACTGTACAAAACTCTAGTGCGGCCGCACTTGGAGTATTGTGTGCAGTTCTGGTCCCCGCATTATAAGAAAGATGTGGAGGCATTGGAGAGGGTACAGAGGAGGTTTACCAGGATGTTGCCTGGTATGGAGGGCAGGACTTATGAAGAGAGGCTGAGGGATTTGAGGTTGTTTTCGTTAGAAAGGAGGCGGCTAAGAGGGGACCTAATCGAAACATATAAGATGATTAGAGGTTTAGATAGGGTGGACAGTGATAGCCTTTTTCCTAGGATGGAGAAAGCTAGCACGAGGGGACACAGCTTTAAATTAAGGGGTGATAGTTATAGGACGGATATCAGAGGTAGGTTCTTTACCCAAAGGGTGGTTCGGGAGTGGAATGCCCTGCCTGCAGCAGTTGTAGATGCGGCAAGTTTGGTGGCGTTTAAGAGGTTAGTTGATAAGTATATGGAAGAGAAGGGAATGGTTTAGTTTGGAGGGGCATTGCTTTTTATATTGGTCGGCGCAACATCGAAGGCCGAAGGGCCTGTTCTGTGCTGTAGTGTTCTATGTTCTCTATGTTCTATGACACTCAACTGGGCTAGCCATCTAAAAACTGTGGCTGTGAAGCTAGGAATTCTCTGGCAGTAATTCACCTCATGACTCCCCAAAGCCTGTCCACCATATACAAGGCACAAGTCAGGAGTGTGATGGAATATTCTCCAATTGTCTGGATGATCAGTTTTAACAATGCTCAAGAAACTCCACACCACTTGATTGCTACCCCTTCCACAATCATTCAACCTCTTCACCACTGACAATTAGTGACAGCCATATATCTCATCTACAAGATGTATTTGTAGGAACTCATCACTGTTCCTGTGGAGGACCTTCCAAACCCACAACCATCTAAAAGAATAAGGGCAGTAGATACTAGAGAACGCCATCACCTGGAAGTTTCCCTTCTAAGCCACTCAGCATGTTGACAGTAATATATTGCCATTCCTTCATGATTGTTGGGTCAAAATCCTGGAACCTCCTCTAACAACACTGTGAATGCACTTACACTTAAGAAACAGCAGCAGTTCAAGAAGGTGGCTCACCACTACCTTCTCAGGGGCAACTAGAGATTGGCAATAAATGATAATGTTTTTGTTTCGCCAGCCGTGGAATGCTGAGGCCAGTCCAGTTACTGACTTGGCTGAGATGAAACTTTTTAATGCCAACCTCTGATTTTCTGATCCGAAAGCTTTGTGCTAAAACAGGTGTTGCATTTAATCACTTGGCTATTTAAGGAGCAGTTTTTGACTGCTTCATCATATGTATAACCATTAGTATGAGCCTGTTGATTATATAGTGAAGAATTATTGATAGTTTTGCCTCTAGTGTCAGCCTAGAAATAGTTAATAGCTTATTTTCCTCATTATGGATGTAAATAAGTGGTTCTAATTGTTTGATCTCCACAAAAGGAAGTGATTTCTTGTGCAACTGTTAAGGCCATGAACTGGGTCTCAACTCAGTCACCGTTTCCTATTCGGAAATAGTAGTCTAAAACTGTGGTGATGTGGGGGGAGAGTGATGGGATGGTAAGGAAGTGCTGACCTCGTCCAGGCACCCAGGGTAGTTATGCTGTTGTTCAGTTGATTAGTACATGTTGGGCTATATCATTCAGATCGCTTACAGAAGTCATCTGTCAATATGTCATTAGTCAAATGAGGAGATAGGAAGTTGATTGTGTTTTATTAACACCAGTTCAAAAACAGAAGATGCTGAAAGAGTATTGCATCCTAAAACAATCATTTTGCCACTATATATATATGTTTTGTTTTCTTCTGAAATTAATGCCTTTGAAGTTGCCCATTATTACTGCATTTCCCATGTTGCAATACTGTGCCCAACATTAGCATTACAGTTTGGCCCATAAACAATTCACCAACGTTTGCTACTCCTTGCTGTTCCATCCAAACTGATTCTACATATTGATCCTTCAATCCAAGATCCTTTCTTAATGTACCAATCTTGCCCTTTATCATTTTTGCCTGTCCCTGCTAACTGTCCAAAACCTGGTATTGTGAGACTTCTTACTGAACTGTCATATCCCTTGGAATCTCAGTTTCCACTTAGTCTTCCTGCAGCCACATCTCTATAATGGTAGTTAAATCATTCCCATTTGCCTCAATTTGTGCGTTCAAATCATTAACTTTTTTTGCGAATGCTATGTGTCTTTAATTTTGCTTTATTAACTTAATTCTTTATTCTGATCTGATTTGATGCTTGTCTACACTTCATTAGTCTTCTATTTTTGTTTTCTATTTTATTTTATCAGTCATGCTTCACTCAAAGCTGATCTCCCTCTCTCGGGTTCCAAACCTTCGGTTAATCAAATTTAAACCTTTCCCAACAGCACGAGCAAATCTCAGCAAGGATGTTACTCCCATTCCTGCTATGATGCAGTCTGTGCATCTTTTATAGGTTCCATCTGCTCCAGAACCAGCCCCAATGTTTCAGAATCTGATATCCACCTTCCTACACCAGTACTCCAGACATGTTTTGAAGATCCCCATCTGTCTAAAAAAGAGTCATATGGACTCCAAACACAAGCTGCAGCTTTGCTGAACTTTTCCAACATTCCCTGTTTTTGTTTGAGATTCTAGCATCTGTTTTCCTATTTCTATGCTTATTAGGACTTGGAAATGGAAGTAATGCAGACAAACAGCAACGTGGCTGACTTTTAAATATTCCTTAAAATGGCCAAGCAAGTTACTCAGTTGTATCAAATTGTTATAAGTAAATAAGAAAGAAAATAAATTGGAAGGACTACCTGGCATCAATCCAGGCATCAAAATTAACAATGACAGGTTATGGAAGCAGAAAAGAAATGTTGGATTATGAGGATAAATTGGAGAGGTTGGAACTGTTCTCATTGGAGAGAAGGAGGCTGAGAAGAGATGTGATAAAGTTTTCAAAACTTTAGACAGAGCGAGACAGAATAGACAGGGAGAAACTGTTCCCGCTCCCAAAAATCATCTTCCTGGTTCCCTGAAATCTCTTTTTTCGTGATGTCATTCCCTTTCGTACTTAAGTCACTGGTACTAACATGGATCATGACCTCTAACTGTTCACTCTCCTCCGAACTAATATTTGCAACCATTTTTCACCATCCTTGACCCTAGCTCCAGGGAATCATAATAAGATCCTGGAGTCAGGTCCATAGCCATCTTTCCCTCTAACTAATGAATCCCCTATCACTATCACTCTTCTCCTCTTCCTCTTCCCCCCTGATGTCATGATGGCATCTATGGTTGATAAATCTGGATCCCACCACTCCTTTAGAGAGCCACCACATTCACATTGTGTCCAAAACCAATTAGTGAACGGGATTTCGTGATTACTGCACTACTTGCTTGATTCTCTTGGGCTGAATCATAGAATTATTACAGCACAGAAAGAGGCCATTTGACCCATCATGTCTATACTGACAAACATTATGATTCTGTCATTGCCTGGCTTTTCCTCGTACCTCTGTTTCTATTCTGATAATCATATAGTATTCTCTTGAATGCCTTAATTGAACCTGTCTCCATCACGCTTCCAATCAATGCATTCCAGACTCAGCCTCTCATTGTGTGAAAAAGTTTTTTCTCACATCATGTTTCTTCTTCTGCAAATCATTTAAAATCAGTGCCCTCAAGTTCATAATCCTTTTAGGAGTGGGAACAGTTTCTCCCTGTCTATTCTATCCCACTGCTCGTGATTTTGAAAACTTTATCAGATCTCTTCTCAGCTGCCTTCTCTCCAAGGAGAACAGTTCCAACCTCTCCAATTTATTCTCATAATCCAATTCTTTCTGCTTCTATAACCTGTCATTGTTATTTTTGGTATCTGGGTTGATGGCAAGTAGTCCTTCCAATTTATTTTCTTTTTGACTAATCATATTTGTGCCAGCACCAAGGAACTGAGTTCAATTCCAATCATGGGTGACTGTCTGTGTGGAATCTACACTGTAGGAGTTCTATAGTTCTATGGTTAATGGTTATCTTTTGGATTGAGGAACGTTTGGAGTGGAGTACTGTGGAGTGGGCGTTAGGACCCTGGCTTTTTCAGATACATATTCATATGCAGGGGACAATTTCAAAACTTGCAGATAATATGAAACTTGGGAGATTTGTAAACAATGAGGAGGACAGTGTAGAACTTCAAGACAAGTTGGTGGAGTAGGCAGTTAGATGGCAGATGAAGGTCAATATGGAGAAGTGTGGGATGATTAATTTTGGTAGGAAAAATGTTGGGTA
The DNA here is from genome assembly GCA_024679065.1 of Sphyrna mokarran. Taxonomy (NCBI): domain Eukaryota; kingdom Metazoa; phylum Chordata; class Chondrichthyes; order Carcharhiniformes; family Carcharhinidae; genus Sphyrna; species Sphyrna mokarran. The sequence goes on along the minus strand of JAGIQG010000020.1, from coordinate 45,859,752 downwards.
CAACTTTAAAGGGTGTGCAGGAGCAGAGGGATTTGGGCTTATATGTGCATAAGTGACTAGAGGTGGCAGGATAAGTGGAGGGAGCAATAAAAAAAAGCAGACTGCATCAAGACTTTATTCATCATACCATAGAGAGCAAGAGCAAAGAAGTGATGCTGAACTTGTATAAGACACTAGATAGACCGAGCTGGAGTATTGTGTGCCATTTGAGCGCCACATTTCAGGAGAATGTAAACGCATGAGAGTTATGGAGTTTCACAGCAAGAGGCTTTTTGTGCCAGCATTGAGCATCCATCCTAACCCCATTAAAGATTGCGTAGAAGGGATTTACAAGGATGGTTCCAGGGTTGTGAAATTTCAGTTATGAAAATGGATTAGAGAAATCAGGACAGTTCTAGGAAAGAACGCTAAGAAGACATTTAATAGAGATGCTCAAAATCATGAGGGGGCTGGACACTCAGAAAAGAATCAAGAACAATTGGGCAGAGATCAAAAGTGATTTGCAAAACAAGCAAATACATTGTGAGAAAAAACTGAATGCAGTGGAGGCAGGTTCACTTGAGGCATTCAGTAAGACAGACTTCTATTTGAATAGAAACAATGTTCAGGGTTATGGGGAAAGGCATTAAGTCATACACTCATTTAAAGAGCTGGTGCAGAAATGATGGGCTGAATGGCTTTCCACACGCTAATCGTTCTGTGATTCTATTCTCCTGCAGTCCTCATTGATCCCTTGGTTTGATGGTAATGGTTAGAAATGTGGAATTTGCCAGGCCAATAGGCCTGAATACAATGGTTGAATACTGTTCTGTTTGAAACAATTCTCTAAATTGTTCTTGGACAAGAGAGAGTTGATCTGGAAACTAACTATCCATCAGGTTTCATCATTCTCCTCCATCTATCCTAGACAAAACATAGCCACAGATGAATAAATGCTTCGTGTAATTTAAGCCATACATGTGTTAAAGTAGTGTATTAATGAACATATAAGAAACACAGGTGCTTGCAGGCATGAATGAAGCCAGGTTTTGTTTTTCAGCAGATTTTTATGTTGTCCTTCCTCCAGCTCCCATCCCCCACCTCCTTTGCCTGCTTATCTAAATTATAGCTTTGGGAGAGATACAGACTACAGTTTCTTTCTTCTGTCAGAAAGAAACCCTAAACAGAAGTGTGTCACCACCGTATCTGTCAGCCTGATCCGCCTTTCGAAAGAACAGCTGGAAGCCTGTTCTGAGCACATTCATTACAGTGCCACTGTAATTAAGAGGTTTTCTTAAATTATAGCTTTGCTTTCCTTACAGATGTTCTTTAACAAGGCGGTCTACAAAGGTGTTAGTGTATAGTATTCATCATTGTCAGGCAGGGCTAATTACAGGCCCATAAATCACAAGACTGACCTGCTAGGCCTCTATTACAAAGCTGCGAAAATAACTATTTTTTTGCAGCAAGGGGGTGGGGGGCGGGGGGGGTGCTGCGGCTAGGAGACTTGAGGTTCAAGGTAAAATACAGTGAATTTAGCAGCTTGACAATACGAGTTTTTTGTCCTGTAGGAGAACTGGTAGGTATATTTTACACTATTAAGACTTGAAATATTAATGTTCATTAATGGTGTCATTCAGCCATTTTAAATGATTATACTTTTAAGTCTCTCTTGGGTGAGCAGGCGAATTTTTAATGAAATGTTCTTCTTTGCCTGACCTGGTGTAATACTACAGGAATGCCATTTTTATTAGGCAGGTTTATGACGTTCATTACTCCACTACTTGAGCTACTTCATGGTCACTATAAATTTGAGCTACAGTTGAAAATAAAAAAGCATAGCTTTCCCAGGGCAAGCTAGCTCTGCCTTTGACCTTTAGGTTGTCACAGAAGGATTAACAGTAAAGTGGTGCAAGGTGGGCCAGGGTAAAGGATGAACCTGGTAAAGCAAGAGATTTGCAATTCCATTGAGTACTACCTTTCACCTTGACATGTTACCTGCTAACTTTGCCTGCCAGAAAAGGACATTAACTCCAGTTCAGTGACAGCTGCTCTCTCAGAGGTAGTCATTAGCTCAAATGGCTTAACTCAGCAGCAAGCCGCTGTCTACCCCAGACAGTGCGCTGTTTTGTGTGGAAGGACACGTGCACACACACACACCAGTCACTATTTGAGTGATTTAAAGGAAGTGTTATTTAAATGAAAGAAATTAAATTCTTTATTAGATCATTCAACAAAGACTTCATGAATCCAAATGGCAATTTTCAGAAATTTTATGCAAATTTAAGTACAAATCTCAGATATTTGTGAGATTCAGTAATATATTAGGCAAATAATAAATGCAACTGTATTTCCATTGATTAAAATATATTCAAGTTCAAAAACAAACTTTTAAAATTAGATTTCTGATAGAATAAAATATTTTTTGAGCATAGCACCGATTAAAGACCACAGTGTTATACCTAATAAACCATAGGAATGGTTTAGTAATGTAAAAGAGCATATATTGAGTTTAAGTAATAAACAGCAACTTGCATATATATTAGTAGACAAAAGTGACTACAATCAGAAGGAGAAAATGATGTTTGGTGCTCTGATGTAAAGCTTGGTCAAAGAATTGAATTTTAAGGAGGAGATCTAAAGAAAGTTGAGGGCAGGAAGGAATTCTGTAATTTAATGCCGAAGATCACAGCGCTGTTGGTGGTAGATGCACCAAAACCCCAAGTTAAAGGAATGAAGGTTGCATCATACTACCTTCTGTTAGCTATCTAGGCTCTAACCTCTGGAATTGTCTTTAAATCACTCTCCCTTCCTTTTGAAAAATGCATTTTGAAAGCCACCTGTGACCAAGCTTTGTTGTCAGTTTTTGTTTGATTCCATCCCAGTAAGCTGCTTTTGGGATGTTTTGTTATATTTAAGGTGCGATATAAAACATTTTCTATTACAAATGTTAATATGTATTCAGAAATACCACAATAAAGAACCATGAGTAGGATGAGAGGTGTTGTGCAAAATACATACACTGCAAGGCTATACCTCCAATGTACCTCACTATTCCAATCCCCTCTTGAAACATATACATGTACTGCTGTACTCCCAATCCACATTTACTCTCAGGAAACCAAGTGCAAAGGTGGTCTTTGAGCAGATTGCCCAACTGCAATGCCAGGAATTACACATGAATGTGAGAGGACATGACTTTCTTAGAAATGCAAATACTTTGAGAGAAAAAAAACACAAAAGATATTAATCTGACTTCAGTTTGGAATCAGGTGATACATTCTTGGAATTGACAAAGCCAAGTTTCGTTCATAAGTATCATTAATTGGTAGTGCAAATTTTTTCAGGTTTTTAATTATTCAGTTCCAGGCAATGGTAACTTAGTGTGTCTCACAATGAAATTGCATTTATATTGCTGTTAACGCTGTACGCATTTGTCTCGCGCAGTAACACCAACATAAAGATTTGTTGATGGGCTCCTGGGTTTATTTGGCCAAATTGGCCTTTGTGAGATGCAGGAATCAGAAGAAAATATCATCAGTGCAATACTACCTGTAAGAATCATCTTAAAATTAATCTATATGGTGTTGCATTTGAACCACAGCAAATCACTTGACAGCTTTCCTTCTAGTCCTAACTTATTCTCTACTTTGCACCATGTGACCTTGCGGGTGAACACAGTAAGAAGTCTCACAATACCAGATTAAAGCCCAACAGGTTTGTTTGGTAGCAAAAGCCACTAGCTTTCAGAGCACTTCTCCTTTATCAGGTAAGTGAGAATTCTGTTCACAAACAAGACATATAAAGACACAAACTCAGTTTACAAAATAATGGTTGGAATGCAACTCTTTATAGATAATTAAGTCTTAAAGATACAGACAATGTGAGAGTTAAGCACAGGTTAAAGAGATATGTATTGTCTTCATCCAAGATAGTTAGTGAGATTTTTGCAAGCCCAGGCAAGTCATAGGGGTTACAGATAGTGTGACATGAACCCAAGATTCCAGTTGAGGCCATCCTCATGTGTGTGGAACTTGGCTATCAGTCTCTGATCAGTAACTCTGCTTTGTTGTGTGTCATAAAGGCCGCTTTGGAGAACGCTTAACTGAAAATCAGAGGCCAAATGCCTTTGACTGCTGAAGTGTTCCCCAACAGGAAGAGAACACTCCTACCTGGTGATTGTTGAGTGATGTTCGTTCATCCGTTATTGTGGCACCTGCACATTCTCCCCAATGTACCATGCCTCAGGACATCCTTTACTACAGCATATCAGGTAGACAACTTGGCTGAGTTGTAAGAGTATGTACCATGTACCTGGTGGATGGTGTTCTACATGAGATGATGGCATCTATGTCAATCCGGCACATCTTGCAGAAATTGCTGTGGCAGGTTTGTGTGTTATCGTGGTCACTGTTCTCCTTCAGGAGAACAGTGACAATGTTTGCTGCAGACAATGGTCTGTTTGAGGTTGTGCGGTTGTTTGAAGGCAAGAAATGGAGATGTGGGGACGGCCTTAGAAATGTTTGTCTTCATCAATGACATGTTGAAGGCTCCAAAGAAGATGTTGTAGCTTTTCCACTCCAGGGAAGTACTGGATGATGAAGAGTACTCTGTCCGCTATGTTCCATGTTTCTCTTCTGAGGAGGTCGGTGGAGTTTTTCAGTGTGGTGGGTCGGAACCGTCAACCGATGAGTCTTTAAGACTTGATTGACTGTAAAGACTCCCATTCCAACCATTATTTTGTAAATTGTTTGTGTCTTTATATGCTCTGTTTGTGAACAGAACTCCCACTTATCTGATGAAGAAACAGCGCTCAGAAAGCTAGTGACTATTGCTTCCAAATAAACGTGTTGGGCTTTTAACCTGGTGTTGTGAGAATTCTTACTGTGTTAAACCAGTCCAATGCCGGTATCTCCACATCATGATGTTGCAAGTGGACAGTGCACATTACATCAAACCAGCTGTAGAGAAGTTGAGTTGATATTGATCGAAATTATTGCTATTAAATTAGTTTTAAAAATAACTTGCTTTAATTGTACACAATATACCTCCTTGTCTATTCACTTTTCTACAAAGTGTTCCAGATGTCGGGAGTAATTGTAATCTTGGGTAAAGATTTAACACTGATAATATAAGGTAGACCACCCATTGTGCACAAATTTCCTTTCCAATCAAGCACCACTCAATTTACACTATTGTCCAGTTGAAATTTCCCTTTTTATTTGCAAGTTAAGAGGACCAACAAACGATCTGTTCTCACTCTTTGTCAATGTCTGTCTCTTTTATTTGACCTTTTCCTTTTCTCAAACAAGTGGTTGGTCTCTTACTAGTTGCTACTGAAGAAATAAAAATGACATTAAAGCTAGTTGCATATTAAATGGTGCCATTGTTATTAGCTTTAGATCCTAGTTAAGGCAGTTGCCTATCAGTCAGTGTCAACAAAAACTGGAGCTGATCAATGTCAGTCACTTGAAAGTCGAATGACAATAGCTGGAATGGCTTTTATCTATTCTCTTTAGTTGAATATTGCTTGTAATGGCCAAACTTGAATAGTTAGACATCACCACCAATAGCCACGGTGTACAATGACTCCATAATGTTGCAAGAGTTAGTTAGACAACATATAATGTCATTCACACAACAAGTACCAGCAAAAAGGTCTCAATGGTCATAACACGACTAGAAATTGAACCGAAATGTCGAAAGGGATTTGAAGCATTTGGAATGTAGGATGAAAAATTTAGTTTCTAACTGTACCAGACTGTACACTAATTTTATTCTGCTGGACTTCAACACACAATTTCAACTAAAAAGTATAACTTTACAAATCATGATCAGAATTGAGGGTCATAATCTAGTTTATAATCAAATTCCCTTTCTATATCTCTTGAAGTCACCTAATGGCTTGACTAAAGAGATGATAGTGATAGAGTGCTAAAAGGCCCTTCAAATTAGGGTGGTATATAACTGGTGTTTAATCAGGTAGCATAACAATGGAGAGTCAAATCACGCCTTTAAAAAATTACAATGTATTGATATAAATTTCTGCTGACAACCTGATTTCAGTCCCTGCAAAGAAACACAAAATATTGGTTTGGTTACAGCTGGTTCCTGTTCTTTTGAAAAGAAAACTGAATCCTCCCAGTCAATGGCCATGGCGTACTCATCAAGCTGCAAGGTTTGCATTTCTTAAAAGAAATTGATATGCCAGTAAGTCTATACAAAGATTGCTAAATTGAGCCAAGCTTGTAGAATCCAGATTGTCTAAACTCAAATCCAGAGAGTTGATGTGAGTGCTATCTGAATATGATGAGCAATCCCTTTTTGTCAAATTCAACCTCTTATATGTCCAATCTTCACATTTTTAGAATAAGTTAAGTAAAAATATAAATGGATTCAATTCAAAGGCAATTTATCTGCCCATTTGAGTTCCAAAAATAGAATCCTGGGCAGTCCAGTGTTGCGCCAACTGAGGACTCTGAGATGCATCACATTCACTTTCCTTTCCAGTTCATGCACTTTGCCTGAATGTATTCAACCCCAGCTTCATATGATTGCTGAATTAGGTGTTTTGACAAACATACCATCATGAAAATTGTAAGCAAATTACTTTATAACAAGTATGGGCTTACAGGAAACCCAAAACAACATTGATAGCTGGTGTAAATGGTGGTATGAGAAATATTTAGAGATGTGCATCCTCTATTTGCATACCTGGCACTCAATTTAACTTAGATTTACACACAGGGTTTCATATTTAATAAATAATTCTCAATATGCATGTCCAGTCAGCTTTCCTATTCTGTTACGGCAACATAAACCTAAATGATCTTTCTGACACCAGTTTTGATGTATTTGCTTGTATAGAACATAGAACAATACAGCACAAACAGGCCCTTCGGCCCACGAGTTGCGCCGATCACATCTACCAATCCACAGACCTATCTATAACCCCCTATCCTGTTCTTTTCCATATACTCATCCAGAAGTCTTTTAAAAGACCCCAGTGAGTTTGCCTTAACAACCTCCGACAGCAGTCGGTTCCATTCACTCACCACCCTCTGAGTGAAAAACCTACCCCTGACATCTCCTTTGTAATTGCTTCCCTGCACCTTAAAATCTGTGTCCTCTCGTATTGACCATTTCCGCTGAGGGGAAATAGTCTCTGAGAGTCTACTCTGTCTATTCCTCTCAACATTTTATAAACCTCTATCAGGTCGCCTCTCAACCTACGTCTCTCCAGTGAGAAGAGTCCCAGCTTCCTCAACCTATCTTCATAAGGTCTGCCTCCCAATCCAGGCAGCATCCTTGTAAATCTCCTCTGAACCCTCTCAATAGCCTCTACATCCTTCTTATAATGAGGCGACCAGAACCGCGCACAATACTCCAACTGGGGTTTGACAAGTATAGGATTGATCTTGAACACTGAAAGAGTTAAGCTGCCTGATACTATGTGATTATTGTAACAGTGAGAGCAAATAACTAATGTTTGTAAATCTAAAATTCTTTTGCATTGCACAGCTCATCCCAAATTGCCAGTGTAGTGCCAATTTGTTGGATGAGAAGTTATGTACCAGTTGCTTCTTGGAAATGTGCCTGATTTCAAAAGGTTGAACAAACATAGATTCTGTTTTCACCAGAAGTGAATGGAATAAATACTCAGGGCTTTAATCCACAGAATCAGGCTGGATTGAAAGGTGCTTGAAAACCTCGCCTGATAATTTGATAATATCTAAATTTGAGTGCTTTGGGGAAAATTAGCACTTTTTTTCCTCTTCAGCACATCGTGCTGTTCTCATCAGATGAGAATGTGGGATGGTCAGCATAGAGAATTCTCCATTGGTGCTGGTTTTCAATAAATAAACGTTGAAGTGCTTCAGAGGTTTGTAATATCCTTCCCATTCCCCCGAACTCCCCAGGAAGTTCTGTCCCAATTATCTAATTTTAAAAAAGATAACAAAACTACTTCCAGAAACCAGGGCATTGATTATTAATCAAGATCAGCTTCGCTAAAACAAATAATTTTGGATGCTGGAATCTGAAACAAAAAACAAAAATGCTGTAAAATCTCAGCCTGACTGTCAGCATCTGTGGAGAGAGAGATGAGCTAACATTTGACTCACAAAATTAGCTCTACTCTCTGTCCACAGATGTTATCAGACCTGCTGGGAATTTCCAACAAAATCAGCTTTGACTTTGCCACTGTTCCTCATCCTGATGCAAGGTCACTGACCTGAAAAGCTAACTCTTTCTCTCTCCATAAACAATGCCGGTTCTGCTGTGTGTTTCCAGCACTTTCTGTTTTAATTTCAGCTTTAAGATTGCATTCTTCACAAGAATGCCATGTGGTGCGACTCAAACTTTAAAAAGCTTGTTCTCCTTTATCTTCCCCGCCATTGTGTAAAATGCAGCTGAACTGTGTTCTCATTTTGATGAGGGAATAGGAATATTAGTTGCTCTGATTTGGTGAGAAAACATTTTCCTATTTCCACCAAAACAAGGCTTTATTTTTCTTCATTTTAATGAGATATGCATCTGTGATCACCATGTTGCCCCAGTGGCAATGCAGTACTTCACATATGAGCCTGCATCACTGTGTTGGCAAATTGTTGAATGAGGGACAGCTTTATGTATCAATGTCCTGGAAGTTACGAAAACTGACCCCTCTAACGAGCTAGAGCTATAGCTATTCCAATCAATATTAGTAAAGTTAAAGTCCCCCATAACAATTACCCTATTACTTTCACTCCTGACCAGAATTGACTTTGCAATCCTTTCCTCAACCTCTCTAGAACTTTTAGGAGGTCTATAAAAGACTCCCAACAGGGTGACCTCTCCTTTCCTGTTTCTAATCTCAGCCCATACTACCTCAACAGACAAGTCCTCATCAAACTTCTTCTCTGTCACTGTGATACAGTCTTTGACTAATAACGCCACTCCTCCCCCCCTTCTACCTCCTTCTCTACTCCGACTAAAGCATTTGAACCCTGGAACCTGCAACATCCATTCCTGTCCCTATTACCATTGACCAAAAACTGAAATTGGATCCCACATACCCTGGAAATTCTCTCTTCCACCTTCTTCCGTTGAGAGAAAGGCTGAGATTGCGTACCAACCAACTCAAGAATAGTTTCTTCCCTGCTGCCATTAGACTTTTGAATGGACCTCCCTTGCATTAAGTTGATCTTTCTATGATTACAACAACAGAATGTAAGTTGACTACATTCGGTACTCTCTCATTGCCTTCTGTATGAACGGTATGCTTTGTCTGTATAGCGTGCAAGAAACAGTACTTTTCACTGTACGCTCATACACGTGACAATAATAAATCAAATCAAAATGAATTGGACTGATCATATAAATACTGTGGCTACAAGAGCAGGGCAGAGGCTGGAAATTCTGGTCAGAGTAGTTCCCCTTCCAAGTCCCCAAATCCTGTCCACCATCTGAAGTTTGAAGTTTATTTATTAGTGTCACAAGTGGGCTTACATTAATACTGCAATGAAGTTATTGTGAAAATTCAGGTACACTGAGGGAGAATTTAGCATGACCAATGCACCTAACCAGCACGTCCTTCAGACTGTTGGGGGAAACTGGAGCACCCTGAGGAAACCCACATGGGGAGAACATGCAGACCCCACACAGACAGTGACTCAAGCTGGGAATCAAAGTTGGGTCCCTGGCATCATGAGGCAGAAGTGCTAACCAGTGTCACAAGTCAAGAGTGTGATGGATGAGTGTTGCTCCAGCAAAATTCAGGAAGCTTGATAACATCCAGGACAAAGCTACCCACTTGATTGACATCACATCCATGACTTACAACATTCATTCCCTCCACACCAATGTACAGGAGCAGCAATATGTATCATCTATAAGATGCACTTTAGCAATTCACTTCCAAATTCATTATTTCTGCCACCTAGGAGAATAAGGGTAGTAGATGCATGGGAACACCACCATCTGAATGTTCCCCTCCCATACGTGTATCTTCAGACTTGGAACTACATCACTGTTTCATCATTGTGTAACTGGGTCAAAAGTCCTGGAATTCCCTCCTTAACTACATTGTAGGTGTACCTACATCACGTAGACTGCAGTGGTTCAAGAAGGCAGTTCATCACCTTCTCGAGGCAAATGGGGATAAACAATAAATGCTGGCATAACCAGAAATGCCCACTTTCTGTGAATGAAAATATAATGGCAGCCAAGCACAATTTTGCTCCAAACAAACATCACAGGAGCATGTTTTCCAGCAGAAGTCATTGGATAGCAATTTGCAGCAACAGATTTGGTTGTGTTTCCCCTCACTCCCCACCTAATCCAGATGGAGAGGTGATAATAAGTGTCTTTGCAATCACCAAGCTGACACCAACTCATTCAGTACAGAACAGAAGATGAAATTTCAGTGTAAACAGAAAATTATGGTAGAAACTGAAAACCTGAGAACAAAACAGAAAGATCTCTGAATACAGATGTGCAGCCAGCTTTTTTTGGAGAAGCAGATGTAGTCACTTGATGTTACGAGTCTTGCTGAGTCCTGAGAGAGAATGTTAAGCCTTTCAGGTCAAGCAATAGCTCAAGTTTAAAATTCTCATCCTTGTTTTCGAACCCCTTAATTAACTCACCCCTCCACATTTCGAATCTCCTTCAGCCCTACAACTCCGCCATGGTTCTCTCTCTTCTACCATTTCAGAACTTCTTACCATCCTCAATTTGAACACTGCACAGGTGGTACCAGTCCTTTCAGCTGGCTAGACCTTAGGCTGTAAAACTCATTCATTATATTTCTTCACATTTCTTTCCTCTTTTAAGATGTTCCTTAAAACCTGCCTCTTTAACCAGCCTTTTGATCATTTGGCCTAGTGATCTATGGCTAGGTGTTAAATTTTGTCACACAATGCAATACTCTTGTAAATGGTGTTTTATAAATGCAAGTTTTTGTTGGCTGAAGTTGATGGTTTGATTACATGCTGCTTTTATCAGGTTTTAGTTTCATGGAAGAAAATTGGATTTCACAATTTTTCCCATATTAACATTTATTTTTGCCTACCTTGTGCTGAATTATTGTCACTGTTCAATTTGTATGGAGTCACCCATCGCAGGTGAAGAGAGTTTTTATCTGACAACTGAATCACTTTGGATTTATCATGTGACAGATGAAACTGATGAAGATCTGAAGAGAGGGAGTGGCTATTTCATTTGAGACCAGACTAAACTGGTCTTTTGTGTAAAAACAAAGTCCATTAGTCTTCCTCTTCAAATGCCAAGTTAGATTTAAAACCAAACATGTTATTACTTAGAAAGGAAGGAGCCAAGTCTGAACAACCTGCAAGGGAATAGTTTTGGCAGCAATATGGATTCTTGCCTTTTCCTGCCCATCTCCTCACAATAAGTAATTCCAAAGTGAAAATACATATTTTAGAGTATTTGACCAGAGGCTGAAAGTTCCCATTGAACACTTATTTTAGAAGCTTTAGTATAGTTCCAGCTGTTTAGCGTAGCTATTTCTTTAGCTTGTGACTTATCCAGCCAAATATATGCCACATAATGATGGGAAATCAGTGTCATTAAAAAAATACAAGATGCTTCTGTGATTTTGTGAAGGGAAAAATATTTAATTCTTTCTCGTCTTGATCACTCATTGTACTTTCCAAATTTATCCTTGCATGGAGATAGAAATGTCACATGCTTTAAATCATTAGAAATAAAAGGAAGTATCGTAAGGAGCAAAAGCCTAAATGTAACTATCAGCCTCACCCACCTCCAAACCCCACACCCTGAATCTTTCCAAAATTAAGATGAGGGGTAGGAAAGTTTTGGTGAGCTTCTCTCCAGACAGGTGATTAAAACCAAACCAGTGGGCACTGTGTATGTACTTTATGTCAGAACAAGAAATACTGTAATTGGATTCATGTTGAGGGAAGATGCTTAAAATACTGAGGTAACAAGAAAAATCTGTTCAGCTAAATTACTGACGTCATTGTGGATGTTTTTATTTCAGCGGAATAAATTGGTCTCAATATTTTTCAAACAAAATTGCATTTAGTTATTTTCATAGAAACCATTTTTATAGCATAACAATGTTCAAAACAAAACTTAAGCTAGCTACCCAACAATTTAATGTGCAGTTGAGCAATGTAGCAAACAGCTGCTTACTCTAATATTGCTTACATTTGCTTCCTATAATCAGTTCTTGAAGTTGACAATTTTATAGCATTATCATTAAAATTTACAAGCGAAGATTTGGGAAGGGAAAGTAAAGTTTTATGGGCTTCTGGAAATCTAGGTGTTGGAAACAATTGAGAGAGTTGGTCAGATGGATGTGGCAAAGTGGTTACGGATTGTCCCAGCATGGAAATCTGTATTGTCCTGTTCTTAGAAAAGTGGAAGGATATCATGTGATTCTAGTAGGGAAACCTCGATAATCCTGGGAGATAGAATTTTGGCTTCAATCCCTGGAAATCTGGTGAAATGGATCAATGGAATGAAAATCAGCCCAATTTTATTTCTTTCACCAGATTACCATGCCATGAGGTTAAGACTGGTCTCAACCCCCTCATAATTAGAAGCAACTGCGCTGGTTGTGGATCACAATGACATTGTTAATCTTTTCCTTTCAAAGTTCCATTTGTTCTGTAGCTAAAATTTTATCATTTAACAGTTAACTGGATTTCAGTCATTATTCTAAGCATTGTGTGTTGCCCAATTTTCTCCTATCCTGAAGTTGCTGACTCGTGGTGTGCCATCCACGAATGCCAATTATGCTTTGCTATTTAGCTTTTTCCAGGCAACAGTATTTGACCCTTTTGAACATTACAATTGAGTCAGGCCTACTGTTTCTGCAAATCCCTGCACTCATACAATCTGTAAGAGGGAGAATGGGCAAATTTCTGCCTTCGACCTTCCAAGCTAGGAGTAATGAAACAAGCTACAGCAACCCACTGCTCAGATCAGCAATTGGACATTGATCAATCCTGGGACCTTTCTACAAATAACAAATGTGTAGAGTATAGGGCTAATGGTAGGACTCTTAATAGTGTTGAAGAACAGAGGGATCTTGGTGTATATGTGCATAGATCCCTGAAAGTAGGCAGTCAAGTCGATAAGGTTGTTAAGAAGGCATACGGAGTCTTAGCTTTATTGGTAGGGGGATTGAATTTCGGAGCCGCAACGTCATGTTGCAACTGTACAAAACTCTAGTGCGGCCGCACTTGGAGTATTGTGTGCAGTTCTGGTCCCGCATTATAAGACAGATGTGGAGGCATTGGAGAGGGTACAGAGGAGGTTTACCAGGATGTTGCCTGGTATGGAGGGCAGGTCTTATGAAGAGAGGCTGAGGGATTTGAGGTTGTTTTCGTTGGGAAGAAGGTGACTAAGAGGAGACCTTATTGAAACATATAAGATGATAAGGTGATTAGAGGTTTAGATAGGGTGGACAGTGATAGCCTTTTTCCTAGGATGGAGAAAGCTAGCACGAGGAGACATAGCTTTAAATTAAGGGGTGGTGGTTATAGGACGGATGTCAGAGGTAGGTTCTTTACCCAGAGGGTGGTAAGGGTATGGAATGCCCTGCCTGCTGCAGTTGTAGATGCGCCAAGGTTGGTGGCGTTTAAGAGTTTACTAGATAAGTTTATGGATGAAAAGGGAATGGTTTAGGTTAGAGGGTCATTGCTTTTTGTTAATTGGTCGGCGCAACATCGAAGGCCGAAGGGCGTGTTCTGCGCTGTAATGTTTTATGTTCTATGTTCTACTTCCTATGACTCAGATAAGCAAAGAGTCCCTTATAACAATTTCTCCATTAGAAGCATATGTTGATTTTTATTTTATGCAAGGTTTTTTTTAAACCGTGTTTCTTAGTTTATTCAAGGGATGATGCTAATTAATTAATGACCCCTCAAGCATTTTGAAAGAGTTTTTCCAAAAGTCAATTTGAGTATGGGTCCAAATTAATTCAATTCCTCTAATCGGGGTGAAGTCAGATATCTATTCAATTTGATGTTGATTCAGTAGACAATGTTTCAAGTTACTAAGCAAGCTATTATCAAAACACAGTCCTGCAAATGTAAATGACACTTAACAGATGATCATGTTGTATATACAAAACAGCAAACTTTGCACACTGACTTAGAAAATTGTTTTAACCTTGGGAATGTACTTCTGGAATATTTGCCAGTTTACTGATTAAATGATTTTATTGAAATTTATTCTGGAATTATTAGTGGAGATCATTAATTCCTGTATGGTCAGAATTTGCTGTAAACATTAGCAACTGGGCAGCACAAGAGGAAACTAGAGGAACTGAAATGGTAGTATTATATTATTGTTTAATGTGAAACATAGGTATTCCCACAGACAAATGGTTCTTAAGTACCGGATTTCTCATGGAAAAATATTTCATATTATGAAAATGTAAGTTTAATTCAGACTGAAAATATAAAATAAAAGTTAAAAAGTTTGTTGTTTGCCTAACTTAATTGAGCACAGTAAGATGTTTCACAACAAATCCAACATGTTTATTTGGAATCGCGAACTTTTGGAACACTCTTCCTTCCTCAGGTGAGCGGAGAGGTAGGTTTCACAAACACGGCATATATGACAAAGGCACAATCGCAAGATAATATTTGGAATCCATTATCCATTCCAACCATTTTTTGCCATTGTGTCTTTGTCTATATATGCCATGTTTGTGAAATCTACTTTTCCACTCATGATGAAGGAGCACCACTCCGAAAGCTTGTGAATTCAAATAAACCTGTTAGATTTTAACCTGATGTTGTGAGATTTCTTACTGTGCTCACCCCAGTCCAAGGCCAGCATCTCTGCATCATAACTTAATTGAAAATGCTAATAGACTAAATTACACTTCTTTAGAATCTAGTGGTGCTGCTCAGTAAAGACTAGTTCCTGCTTCATTCCTACATTCCAAGAATGTTGTATTAGTACAAATCCACCTGTTTAAAAATGTATTTGATATTCAACCTACATTGTACGCAGTTTGCTAATAGCTGCAGTAACAAGAACAGCACTTTAAATAAGATTTCTGCTCTTTAAGCAGTATGTTCTCAAAGCACAAAAGCTGCGAGTGCTCTACACTCAGAGGGTTAATCCTTTGGGGTCTGCAATAGCATTTCTGCCTGAAAATGAAAAATATCCTTTATATAATCTCGTTATATCTCACGGGTGACAGTGAGTTACAACATTTCTTTCATGAATGTGAAAGACCCATAACTCATGAATGCTGCAGGAGCAAGAGAATTATGGTGGTCTTTACACATAAAGAAATGACTGGAAGTTCCTGTAACTATAGAGGTGTTTAGTGGCTGAAAGGTTTTAATTAGAAACTTGGGCAGTTTTTGTTAATGATTTCTGAAGCACCATCCGCAGATGTATTTATGAGTTGTTTCTCACATCTGAAATACTCATCTCGAGCATTCATGAATACTAGCATTTTCCTTTCAGTGCTGCTAGCCAACCGCAGGAGCATATACTTAGCTGTTGCCCAGCCCTGAATTTTGCGCTATTAATTTTTATCGTTTTAAAAAAATGGGTTGGCAATTTGTACAACTTTCCAATGTTCATTCGGGGAATGAAGAAGTGCAAAATCTTGGTTGTTCTATCCGTAGCACCAAAATATATGATGGTCCTTTTAAAATTTCTATAGTTGTTTAATTTAGCACATAATTGTTAATTGACTTTGGCAAATATTAACAATCCAAACTGCTCCTCGTAATTGTAGACAATGACATTTGAGGGATGTAAGGCAAGCTAACCTATATTTTGATATTTATAAGAGTTATACTTTCAAACAAAATAATAGAAAATAACATCATTGTTATATTAAATTTATTTGTACTCAGCTATGCAAAAAAGTGAAATAATTGGTTAAATATTTGTACTTAAACTACATGGTGCTTATCTTATTGTTCTATATTCATCGATATGTAATTAAAATAAATAAATGGTGCTGTAGAAAATCTGATTTGGTTCATCTCTGTAATTTTCATAATATGGCTGTTGTGCACACGAAAGGTTCTTGATATTATAGGTAACTGCTAATTATGCGTGATTCCGCAATACTTTATTGCAGCTCTGGGACTGAGCTGGACATTCGCTAATTGCTCATATGACTTTACATGGGGAGATGCATGTTCATTTGGTTAATAGAGAATAGGTATCCTATCATTGTATTTAATGGGTTGGCTGATGAATTTCAAAGCTCTCTAATAAATTTTGTGATGAGTTAATATTTATGGATAGTATTAAGAACAAACTCCAGCTTTCTTTTTCCACTTCTCCTAATATATCAGATGTATCAACAAGCAAGAATTAGCCTTACCAGCTGAGGTTATTCATGAAGGCCTGCCTTCTCAACCCTACTGCTCACCTGAGATGTGGTGAACCTCAGATTAAATCACCACCAGTCTCACCTCAAAGAGGAGAGCAGCCTATGGTCATCTGGGACAATGGCAACTTTACTTAGTTTACTTTTTTAATAGAGCATCATTGATTATAGAAATTATTGCTCTTATTAAAAATACTATAATTAATCATCTTAATTCTTTATGGGATGTGGACAACACTAATCAAGTTTGTTGAGAGCTAGTGGTGTCATTCTGTTTCGTAGTGACTATTGCGCCGCTTCAGAAGGGATTATGTGTCAATCAATAATTATGGGTTTGTGGGTCAGATCCAGTTACTGAAATCATTTGGATTTTTTAATGACAATTTTGATCGTTCTTCCTAGTGCTAGCTCGTAATTATCAAGTTTATTGAATTCCATTTCACAGCCTTCCTTGGTGGGATTGAAGACTTGTCTATTATCATAATCATTTTACTAATAGTTTGATTTTTTTTCTCTACCCAAACCAATCAAAATAGTATTATACAAATTTAGAATTAGCCTTTGAAAGTTCTGTACTGTGACAAGTTTTGAAACATTTCTGTGTGGTGTTGTTACCTTTCACATTAGTCTTTAAGTCATGCCCTATGTAATTTGATTGTTGCAACATTAATTACCAAAATACTTTTTGAGATTTTGATTACAAATTATGCTATGATGGCTTGGTGTCTAAGTGGATCAATGCTGTGTTATTGGTCGTCATTCATTCTCTTAATGACTTACTGTTTTGCTGTAAGGCAAGGGTTAGGCACTACACTTGGCCTCAATACTGAGTTAGGGAGACAAAACCCAGCCTAAAATTCCAAATCTCCGTTGTTCTCCAGTGAACCAGAACACTGTAGACACTGCGACAGGACATGATCAAGGTTAGTTATGAAGAACCCCTTGACTGATTTATTCTGTTGACCAGTGCTCTCTAGCTTGCATCTGATAAATAGCCAATAATGTGAGATAGCAGCTAATCCTTATGAATAAGATCAAAATGTAATGCCATCCTACTGTACTCCACCCCATCCCAAGCCATGATCAGATAATCCATCAGTGATCGCCCAAAGGAGAATGGGCCTTGAAGCAAGGTCATAGAGGACAGTGGCTGTCTTGACTTAGTGCTAAATGCTTCTGGAGGACAGCCCTTGATGTACTCTTGTAGTAAAGAAGCTTTCCATAACCTGCACTGATGTTTATGCTTTTGCTGTTCGTCCTCTTTCCCCCTTCACCAATACTCTATCTATGTATTGGTAAAGGGGCCAATCAATTTTTATTCAGACTCTGTATTTCTGCAATTTTGTTGATAGGATTGCCAAAAAAATGTTGTCACTGGAGTATTTGAACAATTGCAACTTACATGACTTAGGTTGGAATACATGATGAAAAATGACCTTTTCAATATGACTGTAGATTTGAAAAGATCTTACAATTTGATTTCCAGAAGTATTATCGAAAACTCAATAAATTTGATCTCATAAGGCTGATAACCATAATCCCTTTTAGCCACAGGCAGAGATAATGGCAATGCAAGGCCTTCTTATTTTAGCAGAGTTTTTTAATTGATATGTGGTCTACATCCCAAATTGAATATTGAGAGCATAAATAAAGGTTAACACCTTACTACTACTGGTTATCCTCAGCTGGAAATGAGTTAGAGTTCTCAGTTACAGTAAACTGGAGTATTTATGTAAAAATACAGTTTCCATTTTGTAATGAGGATACTGAGAACAAAGAACAAAACAGCAGGGGAAACAGGCCCTTCGGCCCAACGAGCCTGTGCCGCCATCTCGATGTTCCCACTTCTACCCATGATTCCTGTCATCTCTGTCTATGTTTATAGATCTATGCATTAGAACGAAATTTGAGACAATTTAGGGAGAATTTGTTATGCCAATCAGCCTAAGAGCACATCTTTGGGATGTGGGAGGAAACCAGAGCACCCAGAGAAAACTCACGCAAGCACGGGGAGAATGCGCAAACTCCCACAGACACAGGCCCAAATCCATGTATCTGCACAGCACAGCGATAGTCACTGAGCTGTTGTGCTGGCCATCAAATGGTCCAGGTCAAGCGTACACTAACGACATGAAGCACTAGGATACTCTTGATAAATCCAAGAGCAGCCCTCTCACGACCCATCACGTGAACGCCTTGTTAGACAAGGCGGACCAAAGTAAGGAATCTCACAATAGGTTAAAGTCCAACTGTGTTTATTCCAGTCCAACACCACCACCATCTCCACATCCTAGCCTGTAGGATATATTGAGAAAGTGAGTTTGTTTGAAAGTATCACTTTTTCATCTTTCACCCTTTCCCTATGAACAGAATCAGTTGTCTGCACTTTGTAAGTGCTTTGCTCATGAGCCACCCTGACTATAACCAATCCACCATATCGTGAGTGGCCTT
Source organism: Sphyrna mokarran (assembly GCA_024679065.1). Lineage (NCBI taxonomy): Eukaryota > Metazoa > Chordata > Chondrichthyes > Carcharhiniformes > Carcharhinidae > Sphyrna > Sphyrna mokarran. The sequence continues at coordinate 45,840,980 of JAGIQG010000020.1, read as the reverse complement.
TAGTGAAATTCTGTGTAATTCTCTGGAAAAGGAAACTTTTAATATTTAAACTGGTTTAATTTGCCTAATTTGTAAAGTTAAATATGTACCCATTGGGTTTTAAACTGTCATAGTTCAAATGTTCTGGATGAATTTCTGTCTTTTTTTAAATGCAGTTTTTTCTTCCTTGCCTGAAGATTTTAATAGTTGTAGGATTTCAACTCATCTCCAAACCAATGAGGTTTTGAAGGAAATTTTTATCTTTAACAACTTACTGCCAGCCATTTGGAGCTAGAAGGCTTCAGATGTGAAATCATTAACACTACTGTAGGCGTTTATCTGCATAATGCATTCTGACATTTTGTCTTCATGCAAGACTATGTGCATAATGGTACGTGCAAATGCTGTCATATCTCTTTATAGAAATGCTGAATGGCTTCCCTTCACCTCATTCCCAATCTGCTCAATCTTCTATTTGGGAAGGTGAACAGTAACACATTCTTCTTTAGGTTCCCACATCTGTGGTGATACAGGAGATACATTTTCAAGAAATTAGATTGATAACATATGTTTTCTCGCGTTATTGAGTCTGCTTGGAGATTTAATTGAGAACTATTAAAGTTTCAGAAGATGATGATTAGATTTTTGCCCAGAAGATGTAAGATTAGAACCCAAGGTTGTTGCACAGGAGCAAGGGTATTCATTCCGTACATGCTGTTTTCAACGGCAACTTAGCTAGTTCCATTCCCCTATCTTTTATCCATAGCTCTGCAATTTTTTTCTCTCCCAATAGTTTCCAATTTTCTTTTGAAAGTTATGACTGAACCTTCCTCCACTGCACTCTAAGGCAATGCATTCCAGATCCAAACTACTCACTGCATGAACCATGTTTCCTCATGTAGCTTTTGGCTCTTCTGCTACTCACCCTAAATTGGTATCCTTCAATTCTCAACCCTTCCACAGACTGAAGCACTTAGTCTCTATCTTATCTACCTCAATCCCCAAGGTTTTGAACATCTCTCTAGACTCTGCTCTCAATTTTAAGGAAAACAGTACCAGCTTCTCCAATCTATCCACATAACTGAAGTTTTTCATTCCTGCACTCACAGAACATAGAACATTACAGCGCAGAATAGGCCCTTCGGCCCTCGATGTTGCGCCGACCAGTTAGGAACAAGCAGTGACCCCTTAACCTAAACCATTCCCTTTTCATCCATAAACTTATCTACTAACTTCTTAAACGCCACCAAACTTGGCGCATCTACAACTGACGCAGGCAAGGCATTCCATACCCTTACCACCCTCTGGGTAAAGAACCTACCTCTGACATCCGTCCTATAACCACCACCCCTTAATTTAAAGCTATGTCCCCTCGTGCTAGCTTTCTCCATCCTAGGAAAAAGGCTATCACTGTCCACCCTATCTAAACTTCTAATCATCTTATATGTTTCAATAAGGTCTCCTCTTAGCCGCCTCCTTTCTAACGAAAACAACCTCAAATCCCTCAGCCTCTCTTCATAAGACCTGCCCTCCATACCAGGCAACATCCTGGTAAACCTCCTCTGTACCCTCTCCAATGCCTCCACATCTTTCTTATAATGCGGGGACCAGAACTGCACACAATACTCCAAGTGCGGCCGCACTAGAGTTTTGTACAGTTGCAACATGACGTTGCGGCTCCGAAATTCAATCCCCCTACCAATAAAAGCTAAGACTCCATATGCCTTCTTAACAACCTTATCGACTTGATTGCCAACTTTCAGGGATCTATGCACACATACACCAAGATCCCTCTGTTCATCAACACTATTAAGAGTCCTACCATTAGCCCTATACTCTACACATTTGTTATTCCTGCCAAAGTGAATTACCTCACACTTTTCCACATTAAACTCCATTTGCCACCTCTCGGCCCAGCTCTGCAACTTGTCCAAGTCTCTCTGCAAACTATAACACCCCTCTTCACTATCTACCACTCCACCGACTTTAGTGTCATCTGCAAATTTACTAATCCATCCTTCAATACCCTCATCCAGATCATTTATAAAAATTACAAACAGCAGGGGCCCCAAAACAGACCCCTGAGGTACACCACTTGTAACCGAACTCCACGATGAATATCTCCCATCAACCACCACCCTCTGTCTTCTATCTGCTAGCCAATTCCTAATCCAATTAGCTAAATCACCCTCTATCCCATACATCTGCATTTTCTGCAGAAGTCTTCCATGGGCCACCTTATCAAACGCCTTACTAAAGTCCATGTATACCACATCAACTGCCTTACCCCCATCCACCTCTTTGGTCACTTTTTCAAAAAACTCAATAAGGTTAGTAAGGCACGACCTACCCTTCACAAAACCATGCTGACTATCCCCAATCAATTCATTTCTCTCTAAATAACTATAAATCCTATCCCTAATAATTCTCTCCAATACTTTGCCCACAACAGAAGTAAGACTCCCCGGCCTATAATTCCCCAGAAAGTCTCTCTTCCCCTTCTTGAACAATGGGACCACATTCGCTATCCTCCAGTCTTCCGGCACTATACCCGTAACCAATGACGACCTGAAGATCAGAGCCAGAGGCTCTGCAATCTCCTCTCTCGCCTCTCACTCGTTCCTCGTAAATCTTATTTTCACCCTGTCCGATAACTTTACGTTCTTTCTAAAGTGTGGTGTGGAGAATTTGACACAATACTCTACACCACACTGAGGCTGAATCAAAACTTTATGAAGGTTCTGCATTATTTCCTTGTTTTTGTATTTTATACCTCTATGTATAAAGCTCAGTATCCGTATGCTTTATTAAACATTTTCTGAATCTTGTCAATTGCACTGATTTACGCACATAAACCCCAGGTTTTAGTTCCAGCATCGTCTCTAGGATTGTATCCTTGATTTTATTTTGCCTACCAAAATATATAATTGCATACTTTTCTGCATTAAATTTCATCTGCCACATTTATCTGCCCAGCCCACCAGCCTGTTACTGTCCTCCTGAAGTCTATCCTCCTAAGAATTCACAATGTTTCCAAGTTTTCTGTCGGCCACAGATTTTGAAATTGTGGACTGTGCACCCAAGTCTCGGTCATTAAAGTTCATGAAAACCATGATCCACTACCAAACCATGGGGAATCTCACCTTCCTCCAGCCTTAAAATAACCATTTGCCATTACTCTCTGTTGCCTATCACCTATCTAACTTTGTATCCATGCTGCAACTATCCCTTTTATCCCATGGGCTTCAACTTTGCTGACAAGCTTCTGTATGTCACCTCATCAAACACATTTTGGAAGTCCATATACACAAATAATCTCATCAGCTCTCCCTCTTATTTTGTCAGTCTCTGCATCAGCATCATTTATACCCAACCCCACTTCTATGAGTCTGTTTTTGGCTAGGTCGTTTACTGGGAGCAGAGAATGTAACTGAGTGTGGATGAAATCAAGTAGGCCCAGTCCCATCGTATAGAGTGATATTTACTGTTTACTTTTAATCAGCTGCATTTTCAGTCCTGTTTAAATTCTAATATAATGTAACTTGGAGTACAAAGTCTGGAATTCAGCCCATTGCTCCTTCTGGCTAACAGGGAAGCCAGGACAGCAATAAGAATTTGATAGAGAGAGGAGAATCCTGTTAAAGAAAAATCCTTAAAGAGCACGATTGATCAATGAATGATAGATCAATATATAGTGAATGCAAAGCTTGTGTGATAAATGTGTAGAATCATATTTCAAAGTACCAATGATCCCATACTCTGTTGGTTTGAATCCTAACCAGCTGTATCCAGTTCAGCATTAGTTAACAGCAAAAGTAAAGCATCTGACTGGCTTCTTTAGTGATGCTGGTGACTGTGGGTTCACGCAAGTCCATTAGCCTTCATGAATGGGGAGAAAAATGGAAAATAATGATCACAAGACATTTACCAGAGGCTGTTTGACAAACCTTAAGAAACCTCACACTAAAACCTTTGTATACAATTCCTCACTTACATAAATGAGCCAGTGTTGTAAAGAATTAGCCCACCATATCAAAAGAACTTGGAAGTTTATATCCTGAAGGTTGTTCTGTTTATAATGTCCATGTGATCCTGGGATCTAATTACAATTTTCAAAGCTTAATCCTTGAAGGATAAAGGGATAAAATATTAGTTTTCTTTCCCAAAATGGTTGAAATAAACTTTTGTAATTTTTCCACATCAGCCACATCTGTGTCTGCCTGTGGTTTCATCTGAAATATTTAAGTGCAGTTATAAAGAACTCCTTTCATATTCTCTTGCTTGCTCAAATAATTATCCAGAATGCAATAGTTTAAAATAAAGGAAAAAGAATGCAATCAATTAACATGTCTCGGTAATGAAAAAACCAAATGAATAATTGAGTACAGCTGATTTTGATTGCTTTGGCCTGATTGAAACCGATCTGGTTTTGAAAATTGCACTGTAGTGGCTGCCATAGTGGATTTTGTGTCATGAGACTTGTGCCATATGTGCATCAAACTTGATGTGTACTATACACTAATCAACATCACATGCTCCTTTTTAATGATGTTTCCAATTAACTGTGGGTTAGGCAGATTTCAGATGTTAAGCTTTTCTGTGATGTGGGATTTCTGTATAATTATTACCAAACAAAAGTTATTGAAACATTTGAGCTAAATGAAAATTATGCTACATGGATCAAATTTTTAATATAAAGATTATTCTATGTTTTGCTCATGTTGCACCCATGATGCTGTAGTCAGACTAGTTAATTTCATTCATCCATGTATTTAATTTGCTCTCTCACTTTAGTCCAGTTGTTTTGGTCCACTATGCAAAGCCATAGAACAAGAGCCCCTGTTGATGTGACAAAAATATGAATTCACACAAGTGCAACATTTTTTGGTAAATAAAAACAAAGCTCTCCACGTCCATTTGGCCCAAACTTACCTCTGCCCTGCATCTGACATCAGGCCAATTGGAGCCCATTTGAGAAAATGACTGTTGCATATCCAAATTAATAAAATATACTCTCATGGTGAGTTTGATAGTCTCTGTAACTATTTTTTTTCCATAGTGTACAAAATGGACAGATGCCCTTTTAAACTAAGTTGGTGAATTCCTGACTAAATATTCTGGCTGTGTTTCTGCTTCACCTAGCCAAGCAGCACCAAGATAAACACCACAGATATTGAAGTTCCAGTTGCTTGCTCCAGTTGCTGGGGTAAAAGGGACTGGAAAGAGTGAGCTGGAAAAATTAGAATGTTCAAAAATTTAGTTTTAATGGCTGTCCTTCATCACCAAAGGCATCAAATGATGTTGAGGAACAGTTCAGATACATCCACAGTTACTTCAACAAAGTGGCTAATAGAACCATAGAAAATTACAGCTCAGAAACAGGCCTTTTGGCCATTCTTGTCTGTGCCAAACCATTTTTTGCCTAGTCCCACTGACCTGCACTTGGACCATATCCCTTCACACCCCTCTCATCCATGAACCCATCCAAGATTTTCTTAAATGTTGAAAGTGACCTCACATTTACCACTTTATCTGGCAGCTCATTCCCTACTCCCACCACTCTCTGCGTGAAGAATCTCCCCTTAATATTCCCTTTAAACTTTTCTCCTTTCACCCTTAATCCATGCCATCTGGTTGTTTCCTCCTCTGGCCTCAGTGGAAAAAGCCTGCTTGTATTCGCTCTATACCCATCAAAATGTTTCAGAGTTCAACCTAGACAGCAAGTTTAATTATTTTATCATAGCCTCATGACTTTTCAATGGGTGCCGCTGGTTAATGATCAACAGCAAGATTTCTGGCTGTCTTTTCCCCTTTCCGTTGCCAAACACCATCAAAATCCATTTATTTAGCCTCCTTTGTGTTGACAAGCTGTGTGTTTCAGAGAGAGAAGGGTATGAGTATTCAGTGTGAGTTCAGGAGATTGTACTGAAAAAGCTGATGAAGAGCTAAATTTGAAAAGGCTGACAAGCAGACAAGGAAAAGATATGGCTGAGATGATTTTAGGAAAATGCAGGGTAAAGAAACATGCAATCTCAGATATAAAAAGGGATAATTTTAAAAAAAGGGAAAGAGGGATATAGGTACAGATGGTGAGGTTGATTCGTGACCGGGGAAAGATCAGCCATGATTTGATTGAGTAGCGCAGCAAGCTCAAAGAGCTAAGCCTACTTCTTCTAATTCCTATTTTGCCCTGATATACACCATGCAGAGGCCAGTTAGGTCAAGCCTCTATTCTCCTATCTGAAATTAGCTACCACAGCATCGATCAGGATCAGCATTATAATGATCTTTGTTTTTTTAAAACAGCTCATTTTTTTAAACTCATGTGGACACACTGACAAGACTGTATTTATTGTTGATCTTAAGTTGCGTAATGGTAGTGGTGGGCCTTTTCCTTTAATTGCTGTATCTGCATGATATTGCTGGAACACTGGGAATATACAAAGCTTGTGTGAACTCAGTAACATATGAGAATGAAGTTGCAGTCTCGAATTTCCCAGAATCTCTCACATGGGGACAGTGGAAAGGTAGAAAGATGGAAAATGACAATTTATGCATCTGGAAGCTGACTTTATGTCTAGGATAATATTGCCAAGGGGTAGCAGATGAATGAGAGAGGAGGGAACCATAGATAAATCTTTTAGGACTCTGCTGAAGGCATTCAGGAGTGGGGAAAGTATTCGTTGAGAGATATCATGCTTGAAAAGGTAGAAATCCATAGCCGTGGATGAGAAAAACATGGAAGGAGTGTAATGTGGTTGACTATGTCAAAAGTTGCAGAGAAGTCCATAGCAAACTGGATACTGTGATTAATACAAAGTGGATAAGTTCTCTACTGAATTCAGGTGGCACAGAGATTAGCACTGCTATCTCACAGCACAGGGAGCTATATTCAATTCGAACCTCTGGTCACTATCTGTGTGGAGTTTGCACATTCTCCACATGTCTGCGTGAGTTTCCTCTGGGTGCTCCGGTTTCTTCCCACAATGGGCGTAAGTGTGGATTAGGTTGATTGGCGAGGCTAAATTGACACTAGTGTCAAGGGATTAGCAGGGTAAATATATGGGGTTATGGGAATAAGCTCTGAGTAGGATGGTGGTCAGGGCAGACTTGATGGGCTGAATAACCTCCTTCTGCATTGTAGGGATTCTATGATTCTTCAACCACATTTCCTTGTTTATCAAACTTAACATGATACAACATAACATGTTCTTCTTTTCCTTTTGGCATATTTTATCCCGAACTGATGATTGCTTTAATCGGAGTAATTAATAATTGTATTTAATGCTTTTAGATCAGTTGAGTAATAATTGGCCTAGCAACTCAACAGGTAGGTGAAGACTTGCAAACTAGGAACATCCCATTCCTGGTGCTCTCAGCTGAGGCAATGATGTGCTTTATCAATAAACTCACTCAGTCTGAGAAAGGGTTGCCAACCCTAACAACTATCCAATGCCTCTGACTGAAAATAAATGTTTGTGGATGTTAGGTGACGACGTACTTAATGTGGTAATTCCCATCAAACAGCCTGCCAACGTTCACTATCCAAACTCTTGCTGGATATGTTATTTATCACCATCTGTGCTCAGCTGAAAAACCAGCAGAGTAAGGAAAGGACAGGATTGAAGAAAATGTTGAAGGACTAAAAATCTGGATAAAATAATGTCAGTAAGATTGATAATGTCAAGGGATTCAGTGCATCTACTGTTCTTCAAAGGAAAGATATATTTTGGAACTCCAAATGTTTAGTTCTTTGGTACCTAGGCAACCTGACTATGATCCAGCTGAAAAATAGCCCAAAGGAAAGCCAGTGTCACAAAAAGTCTCAACTTTACTATGCTTAAACTGTACTACCTCTTTAAAGAGGCACCATAGCTAATTTTTGATTGGAAAGTATGCAATTTATAGCTTTATCAAGCAGCCTACCAGCATTCACTACTCTTTGGATAAAGGTTCAGATCTCCTGTAGTTTTACCACTGGATAATCTGGAGGTTGGGTGCACGTTTATGATGTCCAGCAATTGAAATGGAGCTGTGTTCAATCTGGCTTGTTCCTTTAAGGCTATTGCTCAGTTAGCCCCTGTGGGAAGTAGTCTTATGTTCACTCACAGCTGCTGGTCACGGAAAAGTCGGATCGTCCTCATCAGGGAATAAATAATTATTGTAGAAAATTATTGTTCTTTTCCTTTGGCACTTGAAAGTGTGAAAGAACACAAAATGTTTTGTATATAGGTAGGTATCCCAGAGCTTAGAAGCACTGGGCGTCTGTGTGTCGAGCCAGAAGAAACCAACTCAGGAAGCATAATCAGCATGAGAAGAACATGTAGTACGGCCAGGAATGAAGCTTTGACTCTGACAGAAGAATCAAAGCCCTTATTTGTCTTGATCAAAAAGTAAATATTTAATGGTGGTAATATTTCTTTCTGGAAAACATTGAAACTTGCTGTAGTATAGTTTCATGGGTGCCAATAGCTCTCAGATACTTCACCCACTGTCCAGTTTTTATGCATAAGCCAGCAGCAGTTTGCATAGGCATGTTACTTAACCACATGGAAGATCACAGCTGCATGGATCTTGACACATATACATTCCAATCAGAAATAGGAACATGCTTGATTTACTTTCCTACCTCACTCAAAGTAACTCCACCGACTATTCCAGTTGATGTCAGTGCATTCTGGGAGTTGACTGTGCACCCAGCGATTATTCAGATATTTAAAAATAAAACATAATTTTCTGGCTAGTTATGAGAATTTTTAAAGATTCTTACAATAGCCTACATTAGGTCATTGAATCGAAGGAGACATGAGAATACCCAATATAAGATTCAGATGAGCCAAAGCACAGCATCAAATAAATCTTTGTTCTGGAGAAACTTGCATGTGCTAGAAAATGTATGCAAAATCAATGCGATTGAGCCTAAAAGAGCTTATGAGTACGTAAGCATTCCTTTCCCTTGCAGAAGTATTGTACAGTAAAGCAGTGTTATAAAGCTATGAGTATCATATTGTTGATGATATTTTGAGCTAAAACCCATAAACATCATATTAACAAACTGTTTGTGATTTTTATCTGCAGTCCTTGGGTGATAACACCAGCATCTTTACCAGTGTGTATGAATACTTAGTATTGCAGACGTAAAACAAACTTCTCTCAGCGAAGCGATAATTTGTATAGATATGTAAATATTTTTTGATTTCGTATGTAAGCAGACTACCAACGAAGTAAGTTAAGCCAATAGTTTGTTGTAAGCTTTTCAAGCTTTGTTTTTATTAGTGGTTGCAATGCAACACCTACTGATTTTCAGGGTGAACCAGTTACTTCCTAGTATGTTTCTGTTTTCAGTAGAACGCCTACATGGTAAGATCACAGTGGGCTCTAATTCAAAAGCATTAATCAGCCTACGAAATACCAAGGAACTATAAACATGTCAAATGCGATATAAATATTTGCATATTGACAAAATATGAATTTTTTGTGTGCAAATGTTCTTTTGTGAATTGTCTTTCCAATGCACATCCTGTATATGACAAATTAAAATCACAAAAGCAGTTTGCAACAGGACTGCACGTAAGATCAACAGGGAAAACAATCTGATCATTATTCAGGTTTAATGAGAAACTCTTGAAGAAGCTGGTCCTTTAAGACAGGCTTAGGAAGAAAGGTCAGATTGACAGGGAGAATAAGTTTAGGAGAGAACTTTTTTGTTCAAAGTACCCCTACCCTCACTCATTTTATAATGCAGAAACATGCAAAAACATGCAGTTGCAAGGTGTGGAAGTATAAACCTCATACAAAACTGCCCCCTGATATTCTGGCAGGATCAGTCTTATTACATTTCAGAGTAGCTTGATTAGAAACATTGGGGCTCCTATTTCAGAGCCATGAAATCCTGTCTGCGTAAATATGATAAGCAGAAAAACAACTAGCACTAGTTCTGAAGCAGATTTTCAAATAACAAAGAAAATTACAGCTCAGGAACAGGTCCTTCGGCCCTCCAAGCCTCCACTGGCCATGCTGCCCAACTGAACTAAAGCCCCCTATCTTCCAGCAACCGTATCCCTCTATTCCCAACTTATTCATGTACTTGTCAAGACGGCCCTTAAAAGTCACTACCGTATCCCCTTCTACTCCCTCCCTCAGCAATGAATTCCAGGTAATCACTACACTCTGTGTAAAAAATCCGCCTTGTACTTCTCCTTTAAACTTTGCCCGTCGCACCTTAAACCCATGTCTCCTAGTAATTGACTGTTCTACCCTGGGAAAAAGTTTCTGATTATTTTCGCTGTCTATGCCTCTCATAATCTTGTAGACTTCTATCATGTCTCTCCCCTCAACCTCTGTTGCTCCAGTGAGAACAAACCAAATTTCTTCAACCTCTCCTCATAACTAATGCTACATCCTGGTAAATCTTTTCTGTACCCTCTGTAAAGCCTCTTCTGGTAGTGTGGTGACTCGAACTGAATGCTATATTCCAAGTGCGGCCTAACTAAGGTTCTATAAAGCTGCAACATAACTTGCTAATTTTTAAAGTCAATATCTGGCCAATGAAGGTAAGCATGCCATATGCCTTCTTGACTACCTTCTCCTCTGCATTGCCACTTTCAGTGATCTGTGTACCTGTACCCCCAGATCCCTTGCCTATCCATACTCTTAAGGGTTTTGCCATTTACTGTATAATTACCTGTTGCACCTACGTACCAGATTCCTGCACAAGAACACCCAGATCCCTCCACAGCAGCATGCTACAGTTTTTTACTATTTAAGTAATAGGCCATTTTGCTGTTATTCCTTCCAAAATGGATGACCTCACATTTATCAACATTGTATTCTATCTGCCATTTATTGTATATTTCCTATCTGTGTTAGACCTTCCAAATTGCATTACCTCACATTTGTCCGGAATAAACTCCATCTGCCATCTCTCTGCCCAAGTCTCCAATTGATCTACATTCTGCTGTATTGTCTGCCTCGATCAAGTTTGTGAGATAAGACCTCCCCTTCATAAAACCATGTTGCATGTCATTAATACATCCACTATTTCCAAGTGGGAATAAATCCAGTCCCAAAAAATCCTCTCCAATAATTTCCCTACCACTCATGTAAGGCTCATCGGCCAAATTCAATTAACATTTCAATATGAAATGTTAGTTGAATTTGTGCTGTCATGATAGATTCTGCAATCATGATAGATCCTTTAATGAGTGCAACATTTTTTTGACATAGATTAAATAAGCACCATTGTAAGTGCATCTTTGGATTGAAACAAAAACAGAAAAATGCTGGAAAATCTAAATGGCCCTTAGATTGGAAACATTGGCTTTATTCCCTCTTCACAGATCCTATCAGCCTGCTGAGGTTTTCCAGCATTTTTCTGTTTTTGTTTCAGATTCTAGCATCTGCAGTATTTTGCATTCACCTTTAGACAGAATTCAGCTGAAATTGAATAAGCTAACTTAATTTTTTATTTTTACACTGTGCAAGACCCATATTCACGTGCCTGGTTTCTAAAATACAAGTAACATTGTTGGCAGCCAGTCATACTTAGAGTCATAGAGTCAGAGCTTTACAGCATGGAAACAGCCCTTCAGCCTAACTTGTCCATGCTACCCTTTTTTTAAACCCCTAAGTTAATCCCAATTGCCTGCATTTGGCCCATATCCCTCTATACCCATCTTATCCATGTAACTATCTAAATGCTTTTTTAAAGACAAAATTGTGTCGCCTCTACTACTACCTCTGGCAAGCTTGTTCCAGACACTCACCACCCTCTGTGTGAAAAATTGCCCCTCTGAACACTTTTGTATCTCTCCCCTCTCATCTTAAACCTATGCCCTCTAATTTTACACTCCCCTACTTTTGGGAAAAGATATTGACTATCTACCTTGCCCCTCATTACTTTATAGACCTCTGTCACCCCTCAGCCTTCTATGCTCCAGACAAAAAAGTCGCAATCTATCCAGCCCGCCCTTATAACTCAAACCATCGAGTCCTGGGAGCATCCTAGTAAATCTTTTCTGCACTCTTTCTAGTTTAATAATATCCTTTCTATAACATGGTGACTAGAACTGCACACAATATTTCAAGTGTGGCCTTACCAATGTCTTGCACAATTTCAACAATACTTGGTGAGTCCTTGCAGTTTTACATCCAACCTGCAGCTGGACATATAAGGCACGTATTCCAGAACCAACTTCACTAACATGGATCTTGTGCAATTAAAAGCAGTTACTGAATCTGGAAGACTTTTAGCTTTTACCATGAAGCTTAGTCAGTCTGTTACTAATCGATAAAATAGTTACAATCGTGATATGTACCTTGCTCGGATTCTGAGAAATAAGTGGCTACTGACAGAAACCAGAGTAAAGCAAGTCAAAAAATGAGTATTACAAGTGATTTATAAAGAAATTAAAATGGAGAACTGAGAAAAGGGCTTTGTTGATTAAAACAAAAATTTCAAAGAGTTTGAAGGTTAAGTAATTAATTGCAAAAATCTCCCTCTCCATCCTGTGATACCAGCAAAATTTATTGCAGTTTTACATATATACTCTATTACCTGGAGCATCTATCCATCTCAGGTATGTGTCAGTTCTGCATTGAACATTATCTTACATTGTAGAGGCTGAATTGTGAGTGGTGGTCCTTTCTGCAGCTGGCACAGTGAATAACAGTGGTCCAAAGAAGACTGATGTGTTTTTCCTTCTTTTGTCCCCCTTTTTTTCCAAGACCTTCCTGACTGTTTGTCTCTGGGCACTCCAGTTAGCAGCTAAGACTTTTCTTGCATCAACTCTATTCCTAGTCAACTTAAAGTTATTGTTTGCAGACTTGCTTGTATCCTGGGGGTGTGGGTGATTTGTTGTCTTGTGCTGATGGCAAGCTCGCCATGGAGCCTGTCTGTGGGGATTTGGCCAGTGTTCATTCAGCTCTAATAACCCAGCCAATGGAATCACTGCTAATTCAAGAGGGCAAATGTGCTAGAAATCCCTGCATGCTGATATACTTTGTCATTTGGCACTGTCTTGCAATATCACCTGAGGGAGCGCAGGTGAAAGCTGCTCAGCTACTTTTCTTGACTTGCCCAAATTGGCCGTGCCTCACTATTGTAAAGGAGGTTGCTAAGAACACAGCCTGGAACCATGGAGATTTGTAGTTTTGGTTAATTTGTTGCTGGTCCACACTGGCCTCCTCAATTTTGATGCAACAGCTGCGACCTGGGCAATTCTGGTACTGATTTTGTTATTGAGGGATAGCTTGCTGGTAATTGTTGATCCAATTGCTGATGTGAAACTGTTGACAATCTCCAGAGTAAGCCCATAGCTTTGGCCTTCTGATGCCGATTGTTAGTCCAAATCTTTGCAGACTTGGGAAAACTGATTCTCAAAGTGTTTTGAGTGAACCTCAGTGTCGGATGTCAGCACAGCAGCTCACTTTTGTCTTGGTCAAAGACTGTCTTTGACAGTCTTGTCAAGTTGATCAGTTTGCTGTCGGCTCTGAAATACAGGTAGACATCCAAAATAACAGCAAAAGAAAACATATGCCAAAGAGAACACCTCTTTGTAGCAGCATGTTATTCAAAGATATGTTTGTTTGGTGTTTGGATGAGGCATTAAACTAGGGCTCCATTTGCCTTTTCTGATATAAAAATTTCATGGCAACAAATGGAAAATTCAACTATTTAATATCTCAACCACGACATTTATATTGAGAGCTATTTATAAGACCTTTCTGTGTGCATCATTGCAACAGTGCTTCAGAAGTATTTAATTAGCTAAACACACTATGGGCCTTCTTGAGGATATGACTGAGACTATATGAATACTAGTTTGTTAATATGTTCAGGTTAACTGTGACTCCTTTACACAGGAATATTGGGCATCTATGTTCAGTTTTGTGCTGGTCTCAATTGGAGCGAAGTCAGAGGTTTGCACTTGAAGAGGAAGAAAAATCAGACAGTGTGTTTGATCATAATCCAGTGGACCTGCTAGAAAGTGTGAATGCCTGGGAAAGATTTGGCTCTGCTACCGCCATTCAATCAACCTACTGACGTGCATTGTCTCAGTATAGAAAGAAAGAGTAACTTTGAGCAAGGTATCTGAGGTGCAGCTGTCACTGTAAAACTAGCCCAACAGTAGCCTTCAAAAAACATGAGAGGAAGGATATTGGAAAGAAAATATACTACATTGTTACTTCACACCAAAATCAAAGAGAAAGTTAAAAAGTAAGGCAGCCTTCAGGTGGAGAAAAAGGAAACAATGTTGGAAAGAATATACTACATATATTCTGTTCAGGAAATCCATGGTGTGGATTAATATATCAAATATTTACCTAAGCAAATTTAGTTTAATCTGCTGGTGCAATCCAATTTGCATTATCTGCACAGTTTATTTTTACCCTTTTCTCCTTCAGAATGTTCACCAGGTACAGCAAGTTTTACACAGCTGGACTCAGTAGAATGTCACATTAGGCTGCTCGGACCCATTTCAATTCTAATTGACTTTTTTAAAAACCAAATCTTAAACACCTTCCTTCCCTCGCTATTTTTCAAGTTGTCCTCTAATTTTCCCATTCCTTATTTCCTGATTGAGAAGATGAGCTGATTGCCAGTGAAACTTTTGCCTCAGTTGTCCTTAAACAGAAAATATGGCAACAACATCACAGATTGACTGCCCTCACAGTTTTCACCCTTCTCCATTTCTTTCCACTTTCTACTTTCCCTCATTACAGAAACACAAATAGTAAAGCACACTTGGACCCATAGAGAGAAATCGCACTTCATTGCTCCATGACAATGTTTCAGTGCATCTTTGGATTCCTCAAGAAAATCTAGCTTTTGCTAGATTTAAACTGAATTGGATGAAAAAAAGGAAGGTCAGAGTTCCTGCACAATTCTAATGAGAAAGTTAGCTGACCCACATTGTCCAGACAATGCTCCACATTAAGAGACATCCATTAATTTGATAAAAGTAGAAATATTGTATTACAAAAAAATGGCAGACTAGTGTTGGTAAGTCTGGACTTCCAGTATATCTTAGTAGATTTCATGTGGACTAGTAATGTTCCTATGTCAATCCCTGCTAAAATGTTGCATGTACTTATATTTCTGTCTGAAATCCCAACAACCCTGAAACTTTGAGGCCTACTTCATGTTTGTCCAAGGCTCAACCAGCTTCAGTTGTTTCATCAATGACCTTCCTTCCATCATGAGGCCAAAGGTGGGCGATATTCACTAATAACTGCACAATGTTCAGCACTATTTGCAAGACAGTCCAGGTTTGGGCTCAGGTGGCAAGTACCATTTGTGACATGGAGTGCCAGGCAATGATCATCCACAAAAGGGGAGAATCTAACTATCCCTACTTAACATTCAATAGCATTACCATTGATGAATGCTCTAATATTAGCAACACAGGGGTTGATTTTGACCAGAAACTGAAGTAGGCTAACCATATAAATAATGTTGCTACAAGAGCAGGTCAGAAGCTAGAATCCTGCAACAATTAATTCCACTCTTGACTCCTAAAACCTGTGTACAAGAGCCGAGTCAGGAATGTGCTAGAATATTCTTCATTTGCCTAGAAGAGTGCAACATCAACAATGCTTAAGAAGCTTGACACCATCTGGGACAAAGTGACCTGCTTGATTGGCACCCCATCAATAAACATTCATTCCCTCCAGTGGCAGCAGTGTGTACTATCTACGAGATGCATTGCAGGAACTCACCAAGTTTGACAGCACCTTTTAAACCCACAACTGCTACCACCTTGAAGGACAGTTCCCCTCCATGCCACTAATCATCTTGACTTTGAAATATACCACCATTCCTTCACTGTCACTGGTCAAAATCCTGGAACATTCTCTCCAACAGCACTGTGGATGTACTTACATCACATGGACAGCAGCATTCAAGGCAGCTCAGCACCACCTTCTCAAGGTGAACAATATTTGTTAGTCTAGCCAGCGATGCCCATGCCTCATGAATACGTTTTTAAACATTTTGAAGTCTAAACCATGGCCCAATCGTGATACTAGAGTGACCAAGTAACGAATACGTCAGGGTGCATTCCAGGCAGATGTACAATCCATATGATAAATTGGAGTGTCCCAACACTATATTTCCCAAGTTATCCTAATTCCACATGGACAGTGGTGTGATAGATTGAAGCTCCATCTTGTTTTGAATGATATAAATATTATTTTAATGGAATTTTAGCAACTGGTCAGCAAATAACCATTATGTTTGAATGGCTACCAGGCATATATACTATCTTGCACGTTGATCAGTTGGAAGAACAAAGAATTTGATTTGCCTGGGCATATGTCTTAAAAAAGAGCAAGTCAACATGGCCAACTAAAATACACAAATGCTTAACATTAATTGCCTAGCTGCAAGAGAAGACATAGTTAATCAATATGAATTGACAGTCTCCAAGGAGGGTGAAGCATCTAACCTTGCAGCGTGCAAGTTGTTTTGTTTCATGGATGTAAATATTATAGCAGGAAATCCTGTCAGGTTGACAAAGAAAGAATGTGCATCTTTACAGCCCTTTTCACAACCTCAGGACATCCCAAAGCATTTCATAGCCAATGAAGCATAATTGAAGTGAAGTCACTATAGTAATACACTCAATGCAGCAGTTAACTGACATACAAGATCCCACAAACAACAATGAGATAACTACTGGATCATCTGTTCCACAAGAGTTATATTGAACTTGAGACATTAACTCTGGTTTGCTCTCCACAAATGCTGTCAGACTAGCTGAGTTTTTCCAACTTTATTTTTCAGATTTCTAGTACCCGCAATATTTTATTTTTATACTGCAGGTACTAGTATACCTGCAGAATGTGGTTGTGCTATTGGATGAGAAATAAATCAACACTGTTTGAGTCATGTCATGAGTTGTTTAACACTTACTCTGAGAGGGCAGTGAGACCAACACTCTAACATCTCATCCCAGTGACAGCCTCTCCAACAACGCCTAAATCAACCTAGATTTTGTATCTTTGCTATCTTTGAACCTTATTTTGAATGACTGCTTTGTTTATTGTTAAGGCATTTGATTTGATCTTTCTTTGACTCAATTCAACGTTTAAAGTTATAATTTCGGGGGAGGCTGTCAAGATTTCTGGAGAAGATTCCTGTTTCATCAAGTGGCAGGATGGGATTAGGGGAAATATTCAAGGGAATGCTTCATCTCACGCAGAAACTTCACATACTTCGGAATCGTTTTCAGAGACAAGTTGTGTAATTGCTGTGTTTCTCTTCTGTATGAATAATAAATTTCATTCATAGTTTATAACCAGAGTTATGATCTGTTAAAGTTTACTGGTTATGTCTGGCAAGATCTGCAGATCACAAGGCATCTTCCTATATCTGGTGAGCTCATCCGGATCCTGATGAAGTGTATCCCAGGACATTGTGGGAGGATAGGGAGCAAATTGCGGGTCCCCTAGCAAAGATATTTGAATCATCAGCAACCACAGGTGAGGTGCCTAAAGATTAGAGGGTGGCAAATGTTGTGATTTTGTTTAAGAATGGCTGCAGGGAAAAGCCTGGGAACTACAAGCCAGTGAGCCTAATATCTGTAATGGATACGTTCTTAGGTATTCTAAGAGACAGAATCTACAGGAGTTTAGAGAGGCAAGGACTGATTAGGGACAGTCAGCGTGGCTTTGAGAATGGAAAATCTTCTCTCATGAATTTGATTGAGTTTTTTGAATGGGTAACCAAGAAGGTAGATGCAGTCGACTTTGTCTATATGGAGAAGGCTTTTGACAAGGTACGGCATGGTAGATTGTTGCATAACGTTAAGTCTCTCACGATCCAGGGTGAGGTGCCAATTGGATACAAAAGTAGGTTGTTGACAGAAGGCAGAGGGTAGTTATAGAGGGTTGTTTTTCAAACTGGAGGCCTATGACCAGCAGTGTGCTCAGGGATTGGTGCTGGGTCCACTGTTATTTGTCATTTGTATCAGTGATATTAATGAGAATTTAGAAAGCAAGATTTGTAAGTTTGCAGATAACACCAAGATTGGTGGCATAGTGGACAGTGAAAAGGGTTAACTAGGATTGCAGCGGGATCTTGATCAATTGGGCCAGTAGGCTGATGAATGGCAGATAGAATTTAATTTAGATAAATGTGAGATGATGCACTTTGGTAGATTGAACCAGAGCAGGATTTGCCCAGTTAATGTAGGGTGTTGGTGGGAGTTACAGAACAGATCTAGGGGTACAGGTTCTTAGCTCCTTGAAAATGGAGTCACACGGTGAAGAAGGCATTTGGCATGCTTGGTTTCATAGGTCAGCACATTGAATATAGGAGTTGAGACGTCTTGTTGAAGTTGAACAAAACATTGGTAAGGCCATACTTGGAATACTGTGCACAGTTCTGGTTACCCTGTTATATAAAAGTTATTATTAAACTAGAAAGAGTGAAGAAAAGATTTACGAGGTTACTACCAACGGATTGGTTTGAGTTATGAGAGGCTGGGTAGACTGGGACTTTTTTCTCTGGAGCATAGGAGGTTTGGGGTGGTCTAATAGAGATCTATAAAATAATGAGGGGCACAGATCAACTAGATTGTCAGTATCTTTTCCCAAAGGTAGGGGTTTCTAAAACTAGTGCGCATAGGTTTAAGGTGAGAGGGGAGAGATACAAAAGGGTGCAGAGGGGCAATTTTTTCAAGCAGAAGGTGTAAGGAGCTGCCAGAGGTAGTAGGAAAGGCAGGCACAGTTTTGCCTTTTAAAAAAATTTAGACAGTTCAGATGGATAGAGAGGGATATGGGCCAAACGTGGGCAATTGGGATTAGCTTAATGATAAAAATTGGATGGCAAGGGCAAGTTGAGCTGAAGGACCTGTTTCCATGCTGTAAATCTCAATGATTCTATCAAGGGTACCACTGGTTAATTGTTCACTCAGGCATGCTGCATTATGAAATACGTTGCGTATAAATTCATGCTTTGATTCGTAGGTAATGAGCACTTAATTGCAGAAGCTAACTTCTGAGTTTAGTGTGAAAAAATCGTGTCCTGAGAGTATGTGATTTGTAAGGCTGGTTTTGAGCCTGAGACTCCTCTTATAATTGACTCAGTATTGGACCACAGAGTGTGTTTGGCCATTGAATCATCAAAGCGATCCTTAATAATGTTGTTAATGAAGTTTATAAATTTTCATTCCAACAAAATGCCTTTGCTTCTTTGTTGGGTTTAACAAACTGGGGGACAGGGGATACTAGATGTGGCCTTAACTGAAATATTTGTTGTTATTGGAGCTGAGCTTCCGAATAAATAACAAAGATTTGAATAAGCTTATGTGGAGTTATCTGTCACCTCCCATCAATGTGAATCAAGACCACTG
Source organism: Sphyrna mokarran (assembly GCA_024679065.1). Classification (NCBI taxonomy): domain Eukaryota; kingdom Metazoa; phylum Chordata; class Chondrichthyes; order Carcharhiniformes; family Carcharhinidae; genus Sphyrna; species Sphyrna mokarran. Next base: position 45,821,643 of record JAGIQG010000020.1, on the reverse strand, counting down.
ACGTAGAACCATGATAGTGTAATTAACTCATAGCATGTAGCAACAAGCCAGCAGTCATGGGACTACTGAGATAAACAGCTATATTTTAAACCAATAGTGAAAGTGGGTGTGAAAATTGTACAGTGTTTTTGGAGTCAAACTTTGACCCTGCTTGACTTTGTCATGTTTGCATAAGTTGTATCATTAAGTAATAGTTCAGCAAGAAAGGGCTGGAAAGCAAGTCAAGAATTCATCCTTTCACTGTATAATTTGTGGATGTATACACAGTATTAAAAGTGTTATAATTATTTTGTAGGCCAATCTGTATATATTGTAGATAGTTCATAAACTATAGTATGTACCTTGAGCTCCAGCACCAACATTTAGACAATGTTTTAAAAATTGTTTTTATTATTTTAGCTGTCTTGTTTACCTCTCTACCAATGTTATCGTGTGGCTATTGAATATCCCCTCGGCTTCAAATCTACCTGTGTGCTTCACTTTGCTCTGACAGCATGACTGAGGTCAGAAGCTCACCTCTTGAAAAATGCTTTTTACCATTGCTTTCACTACCAATTTAGTAGCTGTTTCACAAAAAGGCATGTTCCTGATTTGAAAATCGACAGCTGCGTTTGGTAGTGAAAAGGTAGATGATTGTTTCAAAGACAATGTGGCTGTCATATTAGCCAAAACAGGAAATGTGATGAGGTTTTTTGGTGACTTATTTCAGTTTGGTGAGATGTAGTAATTGGACTGGATGATGTCAATCTCCAGACATGAAGCACATTCGTGTCTAGAATCTCAACCACATTGAAAGGCCAATCAAATGTATCACTTATATTTCCATAAAGAATAGTAAAAACAGCAAGAAGACAATGACAGTAAGTGACAGTGAACTAACTTAAAAAGCGAAGACATTTCAATTCCAATTAACAGCAGTAGTTTTTTTTTAAAAAGGCTATCACACAGTTTTTCATCTGTCAACAGCATAACTTATTTTTAACAGATGTCTTTGCAATGAAAAATAACTTGCTCAGTTTTCAGAATAGGTCTATCGAATTATTGAAAGATATTCCCTCTCTCCTCTTGTCTCTCTCTTAAATCCCTTTTGCCGCCTGAAAATTCTCCATTGGCTCTATTTGTATCGCTCCTTAGTTGACTCTGAAGGAGACATGCTTGATTGGTGGATCAGATTTTGTCTGTTTTGCCCATCCTCCACAGCTAAATATTGCATAATGTGATTTCTGGAAATGAGAATATCAGCTGAGACTGCAGTGTGAAGCAGGGCCTCCTAGCATTGTTGAGACATCACCTAACCTCACATGATTGATATGAGACTTACCGTCATTTCCATAACCTATACAAAAAAAATGTCATTCAGCCCATCAAGTCTGCATCAGCTTTTTCAAAGAGCAATCCTTTCGTTCTAGTCCTCTGCTCTTTCTCCATAGCCCTGCATTTTATCTCTTTCAAGTATTCATCCCATTCCCTTTGAAGGCTATTTTAAAAATGTACCCACTCTGCTCTCAGGTTGTGTATTCTGAATCCAAACCACTCATTGCAATCAAAATGATTCTTCTCAAGTAGCCTTTAGGTCTTTAGCCATCACCTTACATTTAAACTCTTCGTTAGAAGAATGGCCGAAATCAGGAGAAACTAGAATTCTATCCAAGTTGCAGAATCTCAGCAAATTAAGAAACCAACAATTCACTGTGGTATGGTCTTGAAATTAGGCAATTATTGTTTCAGTTGGTAAAGGGATAGGCACTGAAGAATGGAGTGGTTATAATAAACTTGAAGCAACTATGTGGCTACAGAATCTTGGCAATCAAAACATGTACTGTAGACAAGTGTTTAGTCTTGAGAGGAGAAAATGGATATACCTATAATGATACTCATGTTTTAAGTTTTATAAAACATTCTTACGGTAGTCGACTAGATCGTTACTGCATGATTTAAGCACTACCCATAATTAAGACATGGGAGGGGGCTGATTCAAGTTCAAGTGGCGCAGCAACAGCTGTTTTGTGGGCTTGCTGGGTGTCACAACCTTCATGTGTCTCCAAGCCCAAGAGTTTTGATGTAAGCAGCTCTATGCTGGAAATCAGCACGATGCTGATTATCATATGGAAACCTCCATTTCCATATGATTAGCAGGCCTGGGATTGAATTCTCCAGACTTGAGCATTCAACCCCATTCCATCCTTGCTAGAAGTGATTCCCTCAAGTGGAGTTTACTACTACCCCCCACTGATGGGAACAGACATCCCAACCCTATTGGAGGGAATAGAGACCATTGATGCCCCCCCCTTTCAGGACATCAGGGGTAAGGGGGGATGCCCATAGGCAGTGCCAGCCTTGCGTGCTGGCACTGTCCGAGGGACACCTTGGCACTGCCCACTAGGCATTGAGCAGTGCCAAGGGGCAGAGCCTGTTGGGAGCAGGGCCTGTTGCGGGGGCATCGGTCTGGGGCGGGGTGGACCTGCTGCCCTCTACAATCAGGATCGGTGAGGGAGGGAAGGAGATCAGGGCTGGTCATCAAAAGGGGACTGGAATAATAATAGGGGTTGGGGAGGATTGGGACTGTCAGGTGGTAGATTGGGGCTGATTGGGAGGATGGGTTGGAGGACGTAGGGACTGGCCAAGGGAGATCCAGGAGGCTAGCAATCGGGGGAGTTGGGGGTTCCGGAAGGCTAGTGATGGGGAGCTGCAGGACTGTCCAGCAAAATAGAGGCTGGCAATAGCGGGCCATTGCGTATATGCCAATTTCCACTCTGAAAGGTTAGTGCATGGGCAGTGGCGCCCTCAGTGCTATGCTGCCAGCCTTTCAGGTGGGAATATTCCACATCCCCTGATTCTCAGAGGGAATTCCACTAGGGAACTCTGATGTGTGGGAGATTCATTTTGGAAATCACTCTTTAAAAATGGTGGAATTTACTCCCATATATTTGGAACTTGGAATTTTTATGGGGAAAATCCTGGCCCTGGAAATTCATGGCATATGAACATTAATTTTTGGAACATAAGAATATAGATGGTTTGTGGGCATTTCAATATATTAAATACCTGTTTAATACAGTTACATGACATCTTGCCTTTGTCTACGTTAAAGGCACTTTATAAACATTCCAAGATGCTTGACAGGGCTGTAAAGAATGATATCAAGCCAGGAAGGGGTAGCTAAAAGTAATGCTGAAACTATATTTGTCATATGAGAAGATAAAATTTGTAAATATCACCATTGCTAATGATTAAAGAGAAGTTGTCGAGAGTATCAGATGCTCAAAGTTAAAGGCCCAACTCTGCAAAAGCAGCTGAATGAAGATTTGATAGAGTTAGATGATTGAGTGGGCTGCCTAGCCATAAACTAAATGTTTGAAGAAGTGAATGAATAAGTAAAAGTAATTATTATAAAATTATATAATAAAATTATTTATTAGTCACAGTTAAGGGTTACATTAACACTGCAATGAAGTTACTGTGAAATTCCCCTAGTCCCCATAGTCCGGTGTCTGTTTAGATCAATGCACCTAACCAGCATGTCTTTCAGAATATGGGAGGAAACTGGAGCACCTGGAGGAAGCCCCTGCAGATGTGGGGAAAATGTGCAAACTTCACACAACAGTGAACCAAGCCAGGAATCGAACCCAGGACATTGGTGCTGTGAAGCAGCAGGGCTAAATACTTGTCACTCCAAATGTGGAATACAACTGCAAATCGGTGGCAAGTAAAAGATTGGTGACAACTGCACCATTGGAGGAGCACATATTCCCTACAACCATGGGGACTTGAAAAAATTGAACTAAAGATTCTGATGCCACTAATCACACAATACCAGGACCTTACCCATAATTTGCCATCATCTATCTGTGTGAATAGTTAATATTGTTCCTCCAAGCAGGGAAAATAATGTGATGGTGGTGATACTTTATTCACTCTTGAAGATCATTTGCATCAAGCCTTGGAGAAGCATGAACAGGGTCTTTCCAGTTTTTAAGTTGTGGAAAGCTGATGATTGAAATCACCATGATGCTTTGCAATGTCAGTTGGGAAGGTTTGATATCAGTCAGGAAGATTATCTGAATTTCCATCGAGAGAAATAGTTCAATTCAGCAACCTGGCCGATCCTTATTCAAGGCACCATTCTATCTTCATTAACATGTGGTTTCACTTCACAGCCTGAAAGTGCAAACAGATTAATCTTTGGATGCATTCTACTATCAAATAATTCAATTATTGTCTTTGTGAAATGGGCATTGGACTCACTTCTGATTCCCAATTACTATATGTGTCCTGATGCAAGGCACAATAGTGTGCAGTAATAATATCTCGTTGCAGTCTGAAATTCCCCAACCTGCAAAGTGTAAGCATGAAAAGAGTAGGCCTATTGTCAAATGGAGTCACTTTCCTTGCATAAATACTGTTTAAAGGATGTGGGATAGAGAATCCGATTGTGGTCACTTTGGCGTGGACATTCATTTAGAATCATCAGTTGCCCAATCACAAAAGTACAATTCCCCTTTGGGTACTTGGTCAGTTTGGTTTTCTATATTAAAACATGCAGATCTACAACTAGTTTAAAATCAGAAGTGGTTTCATGGTTAAGATATGACTCATTCTGTGGAACTATATCAGCAATTTAGTTGCAAAATCTTTAATATACAGACACACAGCAGCTGCTATAAATAATGAAGTCTGCATTTTGGGATCAACTATAAAGCCTTTTACTTTGTTGTGGAAATAATGAAAAACACCTCAAGCAGAGCTGGCCTTCTCTAAACATTCCCTTTGTTTCCAAATAAGTCATAGGCTTGGTATGTTCAAAGTCTGAAGGAGTATCTGTGTCAAATTCTAACTGTTTCTCGATGGTGTTGGTGCATCCAACATCAGTTACAAGTGGTGTACCTCAAGGATCTGTTTTAGGGCCACTGCTGTTTGTCATTTTTATAAATGACCTAGATGAGGGTGTAGAGGGTTGGATTAGTAAATTTGCTGACGATACCAAAGTGGGGGAGTTGTAGACAGCGAGGATGGATGTTACAGTTTGCAGAGGGACATAGATAGGTTGCAGAGCTGGGCCGTGAGGTGGCAAATGGAATTCAATACGGATAAGTGTGAGGTGATTCACTTTGGTAGGAATAACAGGCATATGAAATATAGGGCTAATGGAAGGACCCTTAATAGTGTTGTCGAGCAGAGGGATCTTGGGGTACAAGTACATAGCTCTTTGAAAGTTGGCACCCAGGTTGATAAAGTTGTTAAGAAGGCGTACGGTGTGTTAGCTTTTATTGGTAGAGGGATTGAATTTAGGAGCCGTGAGGTTATGTTACAACTGTACAAAACTCTGGTGCGGCCGCACTTGGAGTATTGCGTACAGTTCTGGTCGCCGCATTATAAGAAAGATGTGGAAGCATTGGAAAGGGTGCAGAGGAGGTTTACCAGGATGTTGCCTGGTATGGTGGGAAGGCCTTATGAGGAAAGGCTGAGGGACCTGAGGTTATTTTCAATAGAGAGAAGAAGGTTACGCGGTGACCTAATTGAGGCATGTAAGATGATCAAGGGATTGGATAGGGTGCATAGTGAGAGCCTTTTTCCTCGGATGGTGATGACCAACACGAGGGGACATAACTTTAAATTAAGAGGTGGTAGTTATAGGACGGATGTCAGAGGCAGGTTCTCTACACAGAGGGTGGTGAGGGCGTGGAATGCCCTGCCTGCAGCAGTTGTGGACTCGCCTACTTTGGGGGCATTCAAATGTTCGGTGGATAGGCATATGGATGATATTGGAATAGTTTAGGTTAGAGGGTCCACTGGCTGGCGCAACATTGAGGGCCGAAGGGCCTGTACAGCGCTGTAATGTTCTATGTTCCTGATAATTCAGAGTCTTTTTTATGTTTGAATGAGGAACTGTTCCTAATCAATCAGCTAATATGAACCAATTCAATTCCTTAGAAGTCCAGATTTGAATGAATAAAGACCATCTTTTTCAGTCAAGATTGGTCAACTGCAATACATTGAAGAAGTCCTTTTGGGCTTCCTTTGCTAGCAAGTGAAAATAATCTAACACTGTATCAGGACCAGCAAATGGAACCTCAGGAGTAATTTGGATTGTAGTTACTTAAGTGCGTGAAGACCGAAAGCCAGGGTGTTTTCAGGGAGAACAGATTTGCTCGTGTTTGACCACGTGGATTATACTGGCTCCTAAAAAAACTCGTGGGATATACATTTTTGGGTGCAGAATATAATTTAAGTTTTTGGAAATTTCAATTTGCTGTTTACTTTAAATATTATGAAAGCAATGACCTAAATGCAGAAATGTTCCTGAGCAGGGGATTTACCTGAAGTACACACAAACGCTTCACTTCAGTTACATTGTAGGCTCAGTGGATCAAGTGCAATGCCAATCATGATACTGTGACACACAGACCAGGAAGGCCTAAGCCAGTATAAAAACAGGACATGCTGGAAATGCTCAGCAGGCTATAGCAACATCTGTGAGAATTCTCCAACCTTATCTGTGACTAGGATTCTCCGCTCCTGCTGCACTGACTGGAGATTTGACTGAGTGCAAATTCCCTGTTCTTGCTGGCAGCAGGGGCAGGGTGTGCGACATCAGAATTCTGCCCAAGTCCTGATGAAGAATGATTGACCTGAAGTGTTAATTATATTCCTCCTTTTCCATTTCTACAAGGCCATTCTCCCTGGGTGAGGCTGGTAAATTATTATCTGTACAATAATCTGTATAGAATTTCACAGTAACTTCATTGCAGTGTTAACATAAGCCTTGTGACTAATAAATAAACTTCAGTCATCCTAAAGAAGGGTGGGGAAGATGGGCGGCATTCCAGCAAAGCACAGCTCTTCTCCTATTCAGGATCCAAATACCATGCTCCTGAATAGGGATTGTGAACAGGATCTTAGGGCTGTTCTTTTTATTTGTCTGTCTGAAATCAAACTATTTGTAAAAGCCTACTCAACTACTCTTTAGATCAGTTGGGAACTTTTTGGGCTTAATTTTTTTCTTTTTAGCATTTCATTCTCACAATTGCAATGTAATTCCATTGTAAGTAGCCAATTTAATATTAATCAAACTGTTGACTTCACTGAAATTTATTATTATTGTAAAAAATAGGCTCCCATATATACTGAATCTGTATGTGCCTTCCATCAATCTCTCAGATTTATTGGTCAAATGCTATTCTTGAAGATCTCTTTCCTCCCACTATCACAGATCTCTAATATGGAATATGGAATTCTGCAGTCCACCTCCTCTCTAGCACATCTTTCACATCTATCTTTTGCCAATCTCCACTTGTTCTTGATCAGGATTCCCTGTTGACTCAACTTACTGTGTTAAAATATCTACTATAACCTCAGATATTGTCGGCACTCTTTTGTGGCACAAAAGAATCAAATATGAAGACATCCAGAAGGCTTCAGTTTGGGAAATGATTTTCATTATTGCAAATAAAAAATGATTTTGGTCTTTGAAGCTATTTTGTTGTACCTAAATATAATTGTAAATGCTACAAATTCTTTCATGTTTGCAGTATACTATGAATTGAAGGGCTGTTCATCATTCACAAGAATGTGAATTGTAACATTCCATATATAAATATAAACATTACCACCAATCACTAATTTCACTTGGTTTTGCAATATAGACAGTCTGGAGTCAATGCAGAAAAAACAGATGCCACAACTTACCACAAGAATACTTTAATAAGAACTTCATTCAGCAACTCCACGTCTACGAAAAATCTAGTCAATTGCTGATTTCTATTATTAGCTACACTAAAAACTGTTTTATTCCTCAACTTTAATATGATCCCCAATTTCGTAGCCCTGATTGAAAGAACTGAATGAATGTATTTCAGCCAGTGTCAGGAGCAACAGAAAAATGGATTGCCTGGCTCGGTCCCATCTGAATAGAACACTACAGCACAGAACAGGCCCTTCGGCCTTCGATCTTGCGCCGACCAATATAAAAAGCAATGCCCCTCCAAACTAAACCATTCCCTTCTCTTCCATATACTTATCAACTAACCTCTTAAACGCCACCAAACTTGGCGCATCTACAACTGCTGCAGGCAGGGCATTCCACTCCCGAACCACCCTTTGGGTAAAGAACCTACCTCTGATATCCGTCCTATAACTATCACCCCTTAATTTAAAGCTGTGTCCCCTCGTGCTAGCTTTCTCCATCCTAGAAAAAAGGCTATCACTGTCCACCCTATCTAAACCTCTAATCATCTTATATGTTTCGATGAGGTCCCCTCTTAGCCGCCTCCTTTCTAACGAAAACAACCTCAAATCCCTCAGCCTCTCTTCATAAGACCTGCCCTCCATACAGGCAACATCCTGGTAAACCTCCTCTGTACCCTCTCCAATGCCTCCACATCTTTCTTATAATGTGGGGACCAGAACTGCACACAATACTCCAAGTGCGGCAGCACTAGAGTTTTGTACAGTTGCAACATGACGTTGCGGCTCCGAAATTCAATCCCCCTACCAATAAAAGCTAAGACTCCATATGCCTTCTTAACAACCTTCTGACTTGACTGCCTACTTTCAGGGATCTATGCACATACACACCAAGATCCCTCTGTTCATCAAGACTACTAAGAATCCTACCATTAGCCCTATACTCTACACATTGATTATTTCTGCCATAGTGCATTACCTCACACTTTTCCACATTAAACTCCATTTGCCACCTCTCGGCCCAGCTCTGCAACTTGTCTAAGTCCCTCTGCAAACTATAACACCCCTCTTCACTATCTACTACTCCACCGACTTTAGTGTCATCTGCAAATTTACTAATCCATCCTTCAATACCCTCATCCAGATCATTTATAAAAATTACAAACAGCAGGGGCCCCAAAAACAGACCCCTGAGGTACACCACTTGTCACTGAACTCCAAGATGAATATCTCCCATCAACCACCACTCTCTGTCTTCTATCTGCTAGCCAATTCCTAACCCAATTAGCTAAATCACCTTCTATCCCATACATCTGCCTTTTCTGCAGAAGTCTTCCATGGGCCACCTTATCAAACGCCTTACTAAAGTCCATATATACCACATCAACCGCCTTACCCCCATCCACCTCTTTAGTCACTTTTTCAAAAAACTCAGTGAGGTTAGTAAGGCACGACCTGCCCTTCACAAAACCATGCTGACTATCCCCAATCAATTCATTTCTCTCTAAATAACTATAAATCCGATCCCTAATAATTCTCTCCAATACTTTGCCCACAACAGAAATAAGACTCACTGGCCTATAATTCTGGATCATGTTCCTTTTGGTTAATCACACAGTAGCTTTGAACATGTCACGAGGAGATGTCATTGGCCCAAACCATTGCATGTTGCAGCTATGAGTGGCGAATCATAGAACCCCGACATTTAAAAGGAGACCATTCAACCCATCGTGCCCATACCAACTCTCCGATGGAGAATCTGACCAAGACTCGTCCTGCTCTCTCCCTGTGATGCCAATGTATTTACTTCACTAATCCCCCTAGTCTATACATCTTGAGACAATTTAGCACGGCCAGTCTACTAACTTGCACGTCTTTGGCTTACAGGAGGAAACTGGAGCACACAGACAATGTCTTGGTGTAAGAAATTGAGAAAATGTAAACTCTATTTTAGAACATAGAACAATACAGCACAAACAGGCCCTTCGGCCCACGAGTTGCGCCGATCACATCTACCAATCCACAGACCTATCTATAACCCCCTATCCTATTCTTTTCCATATACTCATCCAGAAGTCTTTTAAAAGACCCCAGTGAGTTTGCCTCAACAACCTCCGACGGCAGTCGGTTCCATTCACTCACCACCCTCTGAGTGAAAAACCTACCCCTGACGTCTCCTTTGTATTTGCTTCCCTGCACCTTAAATCTGTGTCCTCTCGTAGTGACCATTTCAGCTCGGGGAAATAGTCTCTGAGAGTCCACCCTATCTATTCCTCTCAACATTTTATAAACCTCTATCAGGTCGCCTCTCAACAAGAGGCTTGTTGGGGTTTTGTAGGGTTTCACTGAAAAGTAGTGTGTAGAGTCCACACCAACATTTACACAGTAGATTATTCAATCTTTGTTATTATTATGCATTTTTATCTACTTTATAAGTCTATGTAATTTGATGCTGTTTTAAATGTTTTCTCGATTGAGGCATTGATGCAGTAGAAATCCTACATATAAGATAATTATAATTTAAAGTAAATCAGATCTAATATAACAAAAATCTGGTTGCATTTCCTTTTATAGTAATTAAAAAATAAGATCTTAGTGCTTTTCCCATGAGAAGATTAACATCATCACATGATGGAACCAGATTCAGTACTGAAAATGTATTTATTTGTTTCTTTTTACTTGGGCTTAAAATATGTTAGCATTGAAATTGAACATTTATAGCTAGAGATTCCTTTGTCTCTGTGTCAGTAGGTGATACTACTAAATAAAACTGATCAGATATATTTCATGGCCAGCAATAACAGAATTACTCACAATGTTGTGGATGCTGGAATCTTAAACAAGAACAGACGATACTGGAAAAACTTACCATGACTGGCAGCATCTGTAAGGAGAGAAAGCAGAGTTAACACTTCGAGTCCTTTTGACTGTTCATTGGAGCTAAAGCAACCATAACAGCTCACAATTGTATTTATATGGTGCCTTTAGCATAATAAAACATTCCAAGATGCACCTTAGAAACATGAAAGCAAATTTTGACACCAAGCCACATATGACAGATGGCTAAAAACTTGGTCAAAAAGGCAAGTTTTAAGGATCATTTTAAAAGAAGAAAGAGAGGTAGAGAGATTTAGGAAGAGTATTTGAAGGCATGGCCAGTGCTGGAGCAGTTAAAGCTGACGATGTTGAAGAGGTCAGAATTAGAGAAGCATGTTCTGTGGGTAGAATGTGGGAGACTCACCAGGCGACATTGGAATAGTCAAGTGTAGTGGTAGGAAAGACATGAATGAGGGTTTCAGCAACAGATAAACTGAGGGAGCAGTGGAGTCTGGCAATGTGAAGGATGTGGAAAAGGTAATCTTATTGATGGTGCAGATATATGGTCGGAACCTCATCTTGGTGTCAAATATGTCACCAAGGTTAAGAACAATTAGCCTACAGTTGCCAAAGCAAGCAATATCATCAGTTATAAGGGAATGGAGTATGTAGTGGAGACAAAGACAATTGCTTTGATCTTAATATTTAAAAAATTTTCTGCATATGCAGCACTGGATGTCAGGTGAACAGTCTGGTAGTTTTGCAATAGTAGACTTGGAAAAAGATGGTAATGAGGTAAAGCTAACCGTCATCAGCAAACATGCAATGATCAAACTCATTGAACAATAGTTTGTTGGGTAGCTTTTCTCACAAACAAACAAACGTATGGCAGTTCACAGTTTGGAGCAAGAAGATAAATTCATTGTTGTTTAATAACTGACTCTTTGATGTATACTTAAGAGAAAGAATGCTAATAATAACAGTAACAACTGTGCCACAAAAGATTTATTTTGACAAAATTGGCCTAACTCTTCAGTTTTGTCTCACATGATTGAAGGTGGGTGCTTTGCTTGGACTGTCGTTTCAAATCACTGACAGACATCAGCTTGCAAAGAATACAGAATAGTTTTGTACATAATCAACATGTGAGAAATACAAACGAAAGAGGAGCCTTTAACCTTTGTGGTTTTAATTTTTTGTATGTATGTGCTATCTACTTCCAAGTAACTTGGTTGTAAATTAGCCAATTAAATTGTTTTGACCTGTAAGTAATAGCCCATAACTTTCTAGTTATCTAGTGTTGGATTCGGGGTGGCCCCAATGATGCACTGAGGAAACCATATAGGAAGTTCCCATATAAGGATCTATCTGGCAATTGTCCAGAAGCGCTAACTTCCTCTCAACAATTGCGCTGGGCAGGGGACCATCCAATAGAAGTGATTTAAATCACTAAGTTTGGAAGGTTCTGCCAGTTTTACCCTGATAATTACTGTGAAAAAGTTAGAAGAAAAAGATCTTCTGACTCCAGAGTAACTGTATGAACACCCAGAGCCAGCCTCACACAGGACGTCCCTGCACACACACAACCACACTTCATTAGGGGACCCATCATAGCACCTCCAACCTAACTCTCTTTCCGATCATCCCCTCCATTCCCACCTACCCTATCCTCCACCATTTAATAGAACATAGAACATTACAGCGCAGTACAGGCCCTTCGGCCCTCGATGTTGCGCCGGCCAGTGGACCCTCTAACCTAAACTATTCCAATATCATCCATATGCCTATCCACCGAACATTTGAATGCCCCCAAAGTAGGCGAGTCCACAACTGCTGCAGGCAGGGCATTCCACGCCCTCACCACCCTCTGTGTGAAGAACCTGCCTCTGACATCCGTCCTATAACTACCACCTCTTAATTTAAAGTTATGTCCCCTCGTGTTGGTCATCACCATCCGAGGAAAAAGGCTCTCACTATCCACCCTATCCAATCCCTTGATCATCTTATAATCAAGGGATTGGATAGGGTGAATAGTGAGAGCCTTTTTTGGAGGACATGCAAGTATCCAGTGCAATACATCATTGAGGAATGATGACTAGTCATATGATCTGCTGTCCACTCACAAGATGTGTATGATTCATAAGGCGGGAGGGAGGTGCAGAGATGCCGCTCCAATTTGTCCCTTCAGATAAGGCCTGAGGTGGAGGCAGACTCAATGGTGACCTTCAAAGGGGAAATTGGATCATTATCTGAAGAGAAAAAAATTGCAGGGCATGCATGAAAAAGAGGGAAATGATACTTGCTGAAGGCCAGCCCAAGCACACTGGGCCAAATAGCCTGTTTCTGTGCTGTAACTAACCTATGATTTAAACCATTATGGTATATAGATAATGATGCTCATTGCTGGTTCTTTTAAACCTGTGTTTAATAACCTTTTATCCTTAGATTGGAAAGAAAAACATGACTAACCTTTCACCCTTCAGTAAGCTCTTGTGAGCAAATTCAATTTCTAGCAATGGAAAGGAAGAAAATATCTTCCTGGCACATTGTCACCATCTATTGTTCATAATTTTGTTTCTTGAAAACATTCAACTTTGTATGCTAACATGTGACACTCCCAGAACCTACCACAATTGGGAATCTGGCTGCTTTTCCGAAAAGCACTCTGCTCTAGTCGTGTGAAGGGACGGGTCGAAATTCTATTCAGAAAATTCAATCAGTTGCTCTCCTATATCTTTGAGACTCCAGTGTTTTCCTCACTTTTGGTAAACAAGAAAGTAAAGTTTTATTTTCTTCGAGTTTTTTTTGGTAAACAAGGTTTGTCAAGGATAACGAGTTGCCATCATTTCTAACTGGTGTATTTTGATATCCTGATAGTAAAATGTAAAAAATACAGCCAGTGCTTCAATCTGAGCATACTTTGACAAAGGATAATAATGTTCTGCAGAGTCTCTCCTAGTGCAACTCGGTTCTTAATCAGATTGGATATGTAATGTTTCTTTAATTGATTGAGGTAATGACTTTTTAATCTGACAAAACGGAGGATCTGTTGGTGACAACTTCCTGTATTAATTTGGACTTCCAAACAGGAAGGATTGCAGAGTCCGTTGTGGTGAACTTGTCTTCTCATGAATTATCATGGTTCCACTAAAATACACCTCACAAATTTTTAAAAAGGCTGTGTCTATTTGTAACATTAGTGGAGTGGACCAGATTTCCGATGGATATCCTTGAAGGACAAGACACATCCACCAGTTTGTGTGGGATGTGTAATTTGATTGCATCTGATGTAGATTGAATGTTTTTTTGCCAAGTGTAATTTGATCCAGACATTGACAGGCAGGCTACAAAATCCTGACAAGGCAGAGTGCAACATTGCTGAGTTCAGGGAATGCACAGCACTCATACCCAACTTCAGAGAACGCAAAGTACTCACATTGCTGAGTTCAGGGAATGCACAGTATCTATATTCTGGAGTTTGGATAAGGAATGCTGAAACCATGCTGGAATTTAATATGCAGATGAGAATTTTAAACATGTGGACCCTGAGTCAACCAGCACAGCAGTGACAGGTGAGTGACATTTGCTATAAGTGAGGATATGGGCAGTTGAACTTGTGTTCGTTAAAGGTTGGCCATGAGATTTCTAAATAGTCGAGTCTGGCAGATGCCACATAAGTGTAATGTTGTGTAAGTTGATTAAATCAACACAAAATATGTTCTCGTTATTTTTTAAATGTTAATTCTCAGGATCCAGCATTTATTACCCACTCCTAATTGCACATGACAAAATGGCATTAAGCTGTCTTTTTGAACCACTGCAGTTCAATTGGTCGGTGTGCTCCATGCTGCCATTTGAAGTTCCAGAATTTGACCAATCAATAAAGAGGGATGGCAATTCAGGGCAGAGTGTTGACTTGGTGAGAACGTGGAGGTTGTGTCACTATGTGCCTTGCTGACTTTGTATGTCTGGTGGTGGAGGTCTCAGATTTGGGAAGTGTTTTTGAGGTAGATGACAATTTGTTACAAATTGAAGTTGGTACATCTTGTTACCGCAGTACATCACTAAGGATGGGAATGTATGCTTTAGATGGTGGATAGAGTGTCAGGCAAGCCAGATGCTTTGTCCTTGGTGGTGTTAAGCTTCTTAAATGTTGTTAGCTCTGAACTCATCCAGAAATGTGGAATGTTTTCTGCCACACTTCTGATTTGTGCTTTGTAGAGAGCAGAAAGCTCTTCACCCAAAGGGTTGTGAATCTGTGGAATTCCTTGCCCAGTGAAGCACTTGAGGCTACCTCATTGAATGTTTTTATGCAAAGATGGATAGATAATTGAACAGTGAAGGAATTAAGAGTTATGGTGAATAGGTGAGTGGAGCTCAGTCCATGAAAAGATCAGTCATGGTCTTATTGAATGGCAGAGCAGGCTCGAGGGGCCAGATGGCCGACTCCTGCTCCTGGTTCTTATGTTCCCATGATCTTTGTGGCATCCAGAGGTGAGTCACTCACTTCAAAATTCTCAGCCTCTGATCTGTCCATGCAGCAACTATATTTATGTCTCTGGTACAGTTTCTAGTTAATGGTGACCTCCCCAAGGATGTTGATGTTGGGATTTGATAATGAGAATGCCACTGAAGGTCAAGAGGAGATTCTTAATGCTTTCTTTTTGGAGGTGGTCATTGCTTCTAAATGTGTTTCACAAATATTACTTGTTATTTAGCTCGGACGCTGATCAGGTCTTGCTTATGAGCACTGACTATTATGTTATTCATGAAATTATGGATTATATTGAACACTGTGCAATCACCAATGGACGTCCCCACTTCTGATATAAAGATCGAGGAAACATAATGGATTAAGTAGGTTAAGGTGACTGAACTTTGGATACTCTCTGAAGGATTTACTGCAGTGGTGCGTTGAAGTTGAAGTGATTGACCTCCATCAATCACAACCATGTTTATGCTAGAAAGATGTAACTTCAGCTAATGAAGCGTTTTCCGCATGATTCCCACTGACTTCAGCTTTGCTAGTATTCCTTGATATCACACTCAGTTGAAGAAACCACTATGATATCAAGGGCAATCATTCCCACATAACCTCTGGAATTCAGCTCTTTTCCCCTTGTTCAGCCCCAGTTCGTAATGAGGTCTGATGTTGACCAATTCTAGAAAAATCCAAAGTGAGCAGCATGAGTAAGTGCTGTATAATAGTCCTGTTGATGACACTTTGCCTAACTTTGTTAATGTTTGAGAGCATTGAGATCTGTGGTAGTTAGCCCAAATGAATGTGTTTTGCACTTTATGGACAGGGGAAACTGGACAATTTTCCACTTGTTGAGTAGTTATGAGTAGCTGCACTGGAACAGCATAGCGAGAGGTACCACTAGTTCAAGAATACAAGTGTTAAGCAGTACAGCCGGGTATTGTCAGGTTCCGTAGTCTTTGCTGCATCCAATGTAACAATTCTTGATATCATGTGAAGTGAATCAAATTGATTACAAGTATGGACCTCTGAAGGCAATGTGCAACAGGATAATCCATTGAATGCATTCCATTCAATGGGAATGGAAAGGATGAGTATAAAGTCATTGTAAGTGACTTTAATGGAAATACAGGTTTGTAGCATCATCGAGAGGTTTGATTCAAGTGCAAGATGATATTACGGATTAAAGACGATAATTACTCACATTGTCACTAATCAGTCCATCAAATGAAATGCTCTGGATGAGATCAGTGGTGACCAATTTCAAATCCCTGACTTAGATGAGGGCAGCAGATGCATGAGCACCCAACCCCCTGCAAGTTTTTCTCCCAAGTCACTCATCATCTTGACTTGCAACTATATTGCTGTACCTTCACTGCTGCTGGGTTAAAATCCTGAAACTCTTTCCGAACTGCATGGTTTATGTAGCTACACCACATGAATTGCAGTGCTTCAAGAAGTTGTCTTACCAAGACCTTCTTAAGGTCAATTAGGGATGGATAACAAAGGCTGCCCTTACCAGCAACGCTCACACCCCAAGAATAAACCAGGCATTGTGCATGGGCCAAGTATCATTAACAGTTTAGTTGATAAGTATATGGATGAGAGGGGAATGGTTTAGTTAGGAGGGGCATTGCTTTTTATTTTGGTCGGCACAACATCGAAGGCCGAAGGGCCTGTTCTGTGCTGTATTGTTCTATGTTCTATGTTTTACGTGGCACAAGAAAGGCACAAAGTTTAAAAATTACGTCAGTTAAAAATGGCAATCGATTTATGGCTTTTACCTTGTCTGTTAATAGTCTGGTCAAGAGCGTGATCCAGTGCTGATATGGGAGGAGGGAGGAGGAACATGATTATAAAGTAGGGAGAGGAGTGGGAAGGCACAAGGGATGACAATGTGCGTCAAAGAGAAGAAAACATGAACCATCTTCCCATCTGGATGATAATCCCCCTCCTTCTCCTAAACATCAGGTACACGTGCGCCTTTGAGGTTGTTGGGGGAAGGTATTGAGTGACTATTTTCAATGCTATATCAGGAAACTCAGTGTTTAACATAAGGCTTCTGTCCTTTTGAATGCTTTAATTACTATACTTGTTGCAACACATATCTTTTTCTCTACAGTCTTAAATGGTTTGTTACTTTTTTAATGTGAATTATTTCAAAGCATTACAGGATATAAAATCAGATCAGTTAAGCATGCTGTCTGCTAGGTAAAGTCTACGCTCAAGATGTACATGAATGATGCTGAACTTTGTTGATGTCTTGTAGTTTTCAAACTAGGGTCATTAATTCTATGAATTGTGTAGCAATTGATAACTTAAAACTTAAAGTATATTTACAGACAGGGGCTTGCAGTTTTATACCAAGGAATTTAATTTACAGGTTACTATGATAGAGAATTTACTCATGTCTGAAGCAGCATCCCTTCTTCATCCTTTAATTGGACAAAGATTTTCATTTTTATTCCCTTAGCTTTTTTTAACGCAAGATCATTTTATTGCTGCTCTCTTGACAGACAAGAAGCAAACTCTTCCAAAACCTTGCATGCTTAGTTCCATTTTCATCTATCAGCTTGAAACATGGACTGGACAGACAGGAATTATCAGTTATCATTTGTGAGGTACAATATTTTTACCTCAGTAAAGACGACACTCTGTGGAGTCTAGCTAATAGATAAACCTGATGCTCTGTAGTAAGGATTGGGAGCCCCCATCAAAATAGTGTGAAATCAGCATTGTGTTCAAACACAGATTGTCTATTTGAGTGCAAATCTTTTGTAAACTTTTGGAACGTTCTTGACTTCAGTAATTTCAACACAAAAATCTTGAGTAGCCGAAATCTCTATTTCTATAAATGGGTGGCACAGTGGTTAGCACTGCTGCATCACAGCACCAGGGACCTGGGTTCGATTCCTAGCTTGCGTCACTGTCTGTTTGGAGTTTGCACATTCTCCCCCTGTCTTTGTGGGTTTCCTCTGGGTGCTCCAGTTTCCTCCCACAGTCTGAAAGATGTGCTGGTTAGGTGCATTGACCCAAACAAGCGCTGGGGTATAGCAACTAGGGGAATTTCACAGTAACTTCATTGCAGCGTAATGTAAGCGTTACTTGTGATTAATAAATAAACTTTATAATTTTCTGGTACTGTGTAAGATTTGTGAGGAGCCTAAATTTAACACAAGGCTAGTGTGGCCTCCTTCTGTGCTACACATTTCAGTTCCTAAAACAGCTTAAATTTGAACTCAAACTGTTTTTAGGTATGTAGTGAAGAATATAGTTAGACTGCTTGTGGTAGAATAGTGTTGTGCGCAGAAATTCCATACATTTAGTAAAAGTGATGAAGTCAGCACTTCTCAAAGCTTTGACAATGCAACAGTCCACTCAGAAATGTTTTACACATGCTGCGAATAACTGCAATTGTGCAATCTTGTCCCTGCGATATATCTTGTATCGTTTGACACAACTACTACTTAGAGTAAATTTGAAACATAATGATTCTCAAGGAAACTTTGTCTTTTCAATAAGGTCTGACGTACAAAGGAAGGAAAAATAAGCCGCTTGTACAGAATTCCCCTCCACTTTTCCTTTTTGTTTTCTTTAATTTTCTGGCCCATGCTGCTAACCAGTAACCCAGCCTACTAAAAATAGAAGGCAGAAGAGTATGGGTGGTATGGTTTTTCTCTGGCTGACGATGCTGCTTTATAAGCACCGTGAGTTAGCACCATGCAAGGTTCGTAGAAGCACTACAGTACAGAAGCAGGCCATTCAGCTCATCGAGCCTGCACTGACAACAATCCCACCCAATCCCCGTAATCCCACGTACTTGCCCTGCTAATCCCTTTGACACTAGGGGCAATTTAGCATGGCCAAACAACCTAACCCACACCTCTTTGGACTGTGAAAGGAAACTGGAGCACCAGGAGGAAACCCACGCAGACACGGAGAAAAAGTGCAAACTCCATTTTTATGCGAGCTTCTGCTTTAGAGGCATTCAGTCATAATCCCACGGATGGTAGCTTCCCACCATTGGTTCCTCAGCCAAGCAAATATATCAAATGTCTGAACCTGCAGTTCCTTTTATACTGAGTAAGATTACTATTGTACCCACACTTTGTAATCATCAATAGGGTAAAATTAGCCTGTCTTACAACAGTCTAAACCCAAATCACATTCCCTATTACCCAAGGCTGGAACTAAACCCTGAAAGCTGTGCTTCAACAATGTAAGATTGATCTGTGTCAGCTTATCTACCTCCACCTCTACTCCCCTCTAAAATGGTGTCACCCACCAGCCTAACTGAGAGTAACTTGAGCTCAGCCAACTAAGTTGAGCCAATTGGATTGACGAGCAGTACTGGGGCATTTGACTCTTGATGTTCTGATTGTGACTCAAGAAATCTTGGTGCTCAGATTACTTTTTAATGTGTTTCCAGCCTTGGTTTAATCAAGTTATTCGTAGACCCCAATGATGGTAACAAGCTTAAGAACTATGAAAGTGAGTCAAATTAATCAAGAAATGAATGGAATATAAATTAATTTTCTAAATTAGTAGTGTAACTTGTTGATATCACAAATTCTAAATGGCCTAGGCTTGATTTAGAGTTCTTTTTTCAGTCCCTTGAAATGTGGTGACACAAAAGGTTAGAGCTCTCTTTTGTTATATGAAGGTGCTTCCTGCATGACTCGCACTGAAAAGTGAGCTGTTGGTTGGACTGGCTAAACTTTCCCTTCAATTTTTTCTCGCTTCATTATCAGCCCTGTCAAATAGTGGGTGGTGTGCTTTAGTCAGCAGAGATGTTTCGAAGGTCATTTCACCAGACACATACAAAATCTGACAGATCTGGCTTTTCTTCTGAGTAATTGCCTTTTTCTGTTTTAGGGTGGTTGCAATAATTTAGTGCAAGAATTTAACAATAATGTCTTCACTTGCATTCCTGTTCAACTTGCTTCCATTTAATAACATCACCAATATCTTTAAAACCACAGACATTTAAGAACATTAGAACATACGAACTAGGAACAGGAGTTGGCCATCTGGCCTCTCGAGCCTGCTCCACCATTCAATAAGATCATGGCTGATTTTTTCGTGGATTTACCCAGTCACCGTGACTGTTAATTTCTTTACTGTTCAAAAATCTGTCTGTCTGTGCCTCAATATTATTTAAGATTCTGGTTTCTTCCTCAGGAAAGAGGGAGAAATGAATTTGGATGATATTTGAGTGCTAAAATATCTACGAACATGACACAGCACAAGCATATTTCAACCACAAGAACAATATTCTGCATAATGCGCTGAGTTGCGCAAAAGAAATCAAAACTTGATATCCATTTATGTTAAGTTTACTTGTGTCAACCGGGGCTCAATGGTAGCATGCTGAGCTCCAAGACCAGAAGGTTCAAATCCCACTGCACAGAATTGAACACAATCTCAGCACTTATGGGCAGTTCGGGGAAAGTGCTCCATTCTTGGACGAAATGCTAAACCAATGTGCTTTCTCAGGTGATACTAAGGCATATAGAAGAGGAATGTGCCCAAGTTCAATCTCAAGTATCTGTTCTTCTCAGCCAGAAATTGGCCTTCATTCCATCTGCTTGAGGGGACAAAATTAGCAATGGCTCCATACCTGATTAACATTCAGCAACCCTCTGACAAGTGCTCATTTGTGGGCATCAGGTATAAAAGCAGAAAATTGAACAAGCTGTCAACAATTTGCACCTTGATTTGTCTAAAGAATGGCCTCTTGGATGTGGTACTCAAGGAAGTCAGCATGCATGAGATAGTGGGTGTGGGTAAATATCTCTGTGTGCAGAAGGTGATGAAGCTTGAAGAAAGAATAGAATGGTGGCGTGTCAGGGACTCAGCATAAACTTGCAATATGAGGCATTCGGGTATCGTAGGACAAGTGAGTCTGCAATTTAAGTATGTAGAAAAGCTGAAGGTTTAACCCTACATTCTGACTTTAACTGCCAGCACGCAATCTGTCTGAAGATTGCCATGGTCAACAAGGTGAAAGCACAGTGGGAATTGATGTGCCTTTAACAATCAGGTACAGGTTATAATCATGCCTGCCCACTCACTCCAGTTGGCTGGGAAAGCTGGAAGCAGAGTGCTAGTGCTAGGACTGAGTTAAAGAGCACAGAATATCTTTTAAATCGTCATTCTGCTATTGGCCTCTCAGGATAAAATCAAATTCTGTCCATTATGTTTCAGCTCTAAAGTGAAAAGAAAATTGCGTCCTACTTTCATGGTGTGTTTTTCATCTGTGGCTAAATGACAAACAAAGAAATGCATTAGCCAGTCTTCAAATTTTGCAGGAACAGAAAGGGAAAAACTGTGCTTCTCTTAAAATCAGGATTTGATCTGGGTTTGAGAAAAGGCTCAGTAAATTGGCAATGATGACTTAAAAACAGCAATCTAATAAACTATATTTTGGATAGTCAGAAGTCTTTTTCCCAGGGTGAAAGAGTCAATTACTCGGAGGCATAGGTTTAAAGTGCGAAGGGCAGATTTTATACACAGAGGATGGTGGGTGCCTGGAACTTGTTGCCGGGGGAGATAGTTGAAGCAGATAAAGTAGTGACTTTTAAAGGGTGCCTGGACAAATATAT
This sequence comes from Sphyrna mokarran, assembly GCA_024679065.1. Classification (NCBI taxonomy): domain Eukaryota; kingdom Metazoa; phylum Chordata; class Chondrichthyes; order Carcharhiniformes; family Carcharhinidae; genus Sphyrna; species Sphyrna mokarran. The sequence goes on along the minus strand of JAGIQG010000020.1, from coordinate 45,800,058 downwards.
GAATAGGATGGGAGTAGGGCATGTGGTCCCCGGAAGGGTAAGTGGTTTTAGTTAAGTCGGGCAGCATGGTTGGTGCAGGTTTGCAGGTGAAGGGCCTGTCCCTGTGCTATGATTTTCTTTGTTCTTTATCATTCGTTTCCACTTGTCTTTTAATTCAATCTGAATACCTCTTCAGATACAGCTCAGTACTTGCCTGTCATATGATAACATTTGCTGGGATACTTTGTAAAAGATTATTTTCTGGATGAGGTTAAAGCTAGCAAAGCCATATTCCCAAACCCTAGTTGTGCAGTGAAAATATCTTGATTTTGCTTCATAGCATTTTTTTTGGAATTGAGTGATATGTTCAGCTGCTCCAGAAGTGGGGGAGATGAATTTTTCTCTGAAGGAAGTTGTTGCTGGGTGTGATATAGTCTGTTAAATGTAGTTGGTGTGAAAAGAACATAATGGAATCAAACAATATGTTCAGTTTCAAACGTTGCATTGTTCCCCATCCCACCAGACACCATGTGAGAGGAGGAGGAAAAAGTTAACCAGTCTTATCAAAAATAGAATTAAGGAAAATCTTTAATAAGGCAGAATTATGATTTTGCTTATTTATTAATGGAAATTTCAAAATAATTTGAATGAATCAGATTTAGCACAGAGGCTCAAGTGATTTATATCTTTGTTCTTTATTCTTCCCAATTCAATTATGTCATTTATTTGTGTATTTGTTTCAATTTTTTGAATGGCTTCAACTTTTTGAGAGAGGGTTGGCTTGGCGAACCACTGATAAGCTGCAGAGAACATTGGTTATTGGATCTCCCACAATTAAGACTGCAGCTGTTGATATAATGTAGCAACTGAAAGTTGATGGTACCTTGTACCAGAAAATTCATGCAACAAATTATAAATATGCATAGAAACAAGTTTTACTTTGTTCTTAATTGGATTTCTCTAGAAAGAGAAAAAAATGGAGATCTGTTGGGAGAGGGGAGGGAAGGGAAGTAAGACTAAACTGGATAGCTCCTTCAGAAGCTGGCACATGGACAATAGCTGTATGGTCTCTTTGCTCAGTGATTCTCTAACTGTCCTCTGCTGCCTGGAAGGTTTAATAAAGACATTAATTAGAACAATATCAGTACAGCTTGTGGTGTGCCGAAAAGTTTGAAATGCTGGAGATTTGGCATGCTTTAGCAAAATTTGATATTTGGTTAACTCTTCAATGTGTGTGAAAATATAACGAGACAAATGCACTTGGCAGAATTTTATGCTCCTCCGGGACAATTTCAGGCAGAGCATTGCAATACCATTTCTGACCATTGCAGCGCCGATGGAGGTCATGATGTAGAGAAGCTGGTGTTGGACTGGGCTAAACACAGTAAGAAGTCTCACGGTACCAGGTTAGAGTCCAACCAGTTTATTTGATAGTAATCCCACAAACTTTCGGAAACAGTGTCACCATTTCCAAAAGCTTGTGGAATTACTATCAAATAAACTGTTTGGACTCTAACCTGGTGTTGAAACTTCTTACTGCAGCGCTGCCAGGTTGGAAAGTTGTCAGCCAATATAATTGGCTGATAGCTCTTATGCGTGGGGACTTCCTTCCAAGAATGGGCAGAAATCCCAGGCACTGTCAATTAACATTAAATGGCAGTGAAATATCATGAGTTGGTAGATACACATTAAGCACAGATTCTTGTCATGGCAAGTGCCAATGACATGCCATCCTTAAAATCCTAACCACACAGTTCTGAAATTTTGCCTATCATATGAACAGGTTAGAAAAAACTTTTTCTGCATCTGATAGTACAGGCCTTGTCTTGGAGTGGTTGCTATTGCATATATAAATTGTATAGGTGTCCATATCTGAGGAAGGATGTCTTTGCTATATAGGGAGTACAAAGAAGGTTTACAAGACTAATTCCTGTGATGGCTGCCTCTCATATGAAGAGCGATCATTCAGGATTGTATTCATTGCCATGTAGGAGGGGTTCTTCTAGAAAGTCACAAAATTCTAACAGGATTAGACAGGGTAGATTCAGAAAGAACATGGGGAACTCTAGAACTAAAGGTCATAGTTTGAGGGTAAGGGGTAAACCTTTTAGGTCTGAGGTGAGGAGAAATTTCTTCACTTAGAGGCTGTGGAATCTGTGAAACTCATTACCACAGAAAGTAGTTAAGGCCAAAATATTGTGTGATTTCAGGAAAAAATTAGATATACTCCTTGGGGCTAAAGGAATACAGGAGGGAAGATGGGCTCAGGGTAATGAATTTGATGATCAGCAATAATCAAAATGAATGGCAGAGCAGACTTGAAGAGCTGAATGACCTAGTTTTGATTCCAGTTTCTATGTAAATAAATTCCAATCTCCAGCACTAAAATCCTCATCCTTGTTTTACTGGGGTTAAAAAGAGCTAATTTCAATAATCTTCATCCAAAAACTCCTTTTATTTCACCCAGTCATAATTCAAGGACACTTATAGAAATTGCAAAAGACCATGAGCTAACGATGGCATCAGTTGCATTAGCTATTTTTGCACAATTATCAAAAAATATTTCCATAATAGAATTATATCAATTTAGCCCTCCTATTGAGGCTGTAATCTCGCTCTTGAGATTGTACAGATAGATATATGTCAAATGGTGACGCTTTCAGGATAATGCAGATGTGCATCAACAGCAGTTTATGAAAGGTCGTTCTGCTCCAGATCTGATCAGAGAGTGCTTATCTAGAAGTAGAAAATGTAAAATGGTTCTGTTTTCCTACCATTATTTGTGCTCGTGATAATGTAGAGAACTTTTTTTTAGCATGATGCCTCATTCTGCAATTTCCTCATACTTTATCTGTCTTCAAAGAAAGTTAAATATCGCTGCCGCAGAGTATAAAAATGTACACTCACTTTCCATGGCCCTGTAGCCTGGGACAGAGATGTTTCATTAAGCATTATGAAACATTATGTTGTACTTCCACAGTTGTGCCATTAATCTTTAAGGACAGTTTTGACTTTGCAGCCATATCTGAAGATGCTGTTTTACATATTGAAACTTTCAATCAAAAAGCAGCAACAGAATTACTGATATTGTAAATCATTTAATCGATGTAATTTATCTTAGAAAACTGAGATCCAAGAACCATGTAATCCCACAATTTCTCCCAGGGAGTGAGGTTGGGGAATGGAGTGGGATGATAAGGTGCAGTGATTCCCTCGGAAACTTGCTGTTTAAATTTGCTGATGTAAATAAAAGCAACTGTGAAAAATCCTAAAGTATCAGCTCTTGATTTAGCCTGTCATATTTAAGATATTGTGAGTATACCCGGTCTTTTAAAATGTAGATAGCTTTTACTTCCCATTCCTCCTTTGTCATGTATTCTTCTGAAATAGAAGGAACTGCCAGGCAGGCGTCTATAGGAGACAAGAAAAAGACCTATAAGATTGCTTGCTACCAGCACGGAACAACAAAGGAATCTCAACTGCTTTGAAAAGGTTATTAGTAAGTTCTCTAAGGACTTGCTTCTACAATGCCTTGTCTGTCTGTGGGCGCCTTCAATTAATAATAATAACTTTACTATCTCTATTACATAAATTCAAGGTAGATTGCTACGGATCTAAAGTAATATTCAAAATGTTTTTATAAAAATGATTTGGGAATTGTTCAATTAGTATCTCTGCTACAAGTGTACATCTGGACCAGTATAATATTCTTGACATAGATGTTTTATCACTTCAGATCTCTTTGGGGCAGGGAATAATTATTGTGGCACAAGATGATGTCCCTGCCAGCCAGAGACTGAGACCCAGGAATTTTTTCTGGTGGACTGTAAGCAGCTAAGCAAGCCAGTCTGGACACTTGGAGCTCAAGTACAAACTATATTGATGATACAAAGGTATAATGCCCATCATCAGGTTGTTGAGTCATTTCCAGTTGAAGCAAGTTCTGTTGTTGAAGTAGTACAAATCAATGCAATTTGGATTGAATGCAATTGCAAATGAAGAGATCAGTATCTTGGAGTGATTCTGTAACTTAATTTAAATTCAGTTCTCTTGTCCTGTTAAATTTAAATGGACAAGTTTGCCTAATTTAAGAACAGGTAGCACAGTGGTTACCACTGCTGTTTCACAGCTCCAGGAACTACGAATAGAAGACAGAGGGTGGTGGTTGATGGGAGATATTCATCGTGGAGTTCGGTGACGAGTAGTGTGCCTCAGGGGTCTGTTTTGGGGCCCCTGCTGTTTGTAATTTTTATAAATGATCTGGATGAGGGTATTGAGGGATGGATCAGTAAATTTGCAGATGATACTAAAGTTGGTGGTGTGGTAGATAGTGAAGAGGGGTGTTTTAGTTTACAGAGTGACTTGGACAAGTTGCAGAGCTGGGCCGAGAGGTGGCAAATGGAGTTTAATGTGGAAAAGTGTGAGGTAATGCACTTTGGCAGGAACAATAAATGTGTAGAGTATAGGGCTAATGGTAGGGCTCTTAATAGTGTTGAGGAACAGAAGGATCTTGGTGTATGTGTCAATAGATCCCTGAAAGTAGGCAGTCAAGTGGATAAAGTTGTTAAGAAGGCATATGGAGTCTTAGCTTTTATTGGTAGGGGGATTGAATTTAGGAGCCGCAGCATCATGTTGCAACTGTACAAAACTCTAGTGCGGCCGCACTTGGAGTATTGTGTGCAGTTCTGGTCGCCACATTATAAGAAAGATGTGGAGGCATTGGAGAGGGTACAGAGGAGGTTTACCAGGATGTTGCCTGGTATGGAGGGCAGGTCCTATGAAGAGAGGTTGAAGGATTTGAGGTTGTTTTCGTTAGAAAGGAGGCGGCTAAGAGGGGATCTTATTGAAGCATATAAGATGATTAGAGGTTTAGATAGGGTGGACAGTGATAGCCTTTTTCCTAGGATGGAGAAAGCTAGCACGAGGGGACACAGCTTTAAATTAAGGGGTATGAGTTATAGGACGGATATCAGAGGTAGGTTCTTTACTCAAAGAGTGATTAGGGAGTGGAATGCCCTGCCTGCAGCTGTTGTAGATGCGCCAAGTTTGGTGGCGTTTAAGAGGTTAGTTGATAAGTATATGGATGAGAAGGGAATGGTTTAGTTAGGAGGGGCATTGCTTTTTATTTTGGTCGGCACAACATCGAAGGCCGAAGGGCCTGTTCTGTGCTGTATTGTTCTATGTTCTATGAATGATTCCCGGCTTGGGTCACTGTCTGTGTGAAGTTTGCACATTCTTCTCATGTCTGCAGTACTCCAGTTTCCTCCCACAATCCAAAGATTTGTGGATTAGCTTGATTGCCCATGCTAAAATTTCCCCTTAGTGCCCTGTGATGCATAGAGAGATTAGTGGGTAAATGTGTAAGGATATGCGGGTAGAGTCTGGGTGGATTGTGGTTGGTGCAGATTCAATGAGCCAAATGGCCTCTTTTTGCACTGTAGGGTTTCTATCATTTTCTGAAGATTGACATCCTTCGCTCTGATTATAGGAGCCAATGTGCCATTTTGAAATTCAAGTGTGTGTTTTGTCCACAGCTTTAGGACATTTCAGGCTTAAAATGGAATTTCACTAATTCAGTGATAGTTTTTAAAACATTCGACTGTTTAGATTATGCTAGTTAATTTCAGATCATCATTAATGGAAATTCAAACCTGATTTGATTCCAGTGTAGATCTGGAATGTTGTGGGTTAAGGAAGGTATGATACGAACTTTTGCCTGAAAAGTGGTAACATTTATTTTGCAACAATTTATTTCATTCTGTAGAACAATTTTCAAAGCTACGTCTGTAGAAGATACAGATCTCCACAGTAATCTTCAGCTTCCCATATGGACACTACTAATGCTGCTGTTATTTTTGGAAGGAGTCTGTGTTTCAATGTAATGTAGACATTTCATATTTTAAATGTGTTGTGTATTGACTATTTATATTGGAGTTTATAATGTGAGAATGCCATGAAGCCACTAATTTTATTTCAGGATGTTATGAAGCCAGTACTCATTCTGCTTGCAGCCAGTATGGCTGTCTAAAGATAAAGAGACAGCTTAATGGATTCATAGTGTATGCTGAAATTTATCTATGATCATTTATTTAAATAATATAAATGCAGACTTGGCTTAGGTCAGCTTGTGTCTTTTATTATATGGATAGACAATATTGCATGGAATGTTCTACCTGATAAAATGCTGCTGTCCCCTTCACTTACATGTGTTCACCTGAAGTTATGCTAATATTTGTTTAAAAATTGTCAATGTGTGTTTTGTTATCCTATAGATTGGTTTAAAACTCAACAAAATAATGTTCTGGAACATTTTGATTTAAAAGCTGTACTGTGTGCAATATCAAAGCAGGCTTGGAATTTACGTTTGTTACCATTTTACACTTTTTACACATGTTTCTCCTGGTAGGGAGGAATCATTACCTACATCCTTCCATAGTCTGTTTCCAAATAGACATTGTGTATTCTACCTGTTTGTAAGAATACAGCTCTTTAAATCTTAGTATGTCATTATCAGAATTTCACACACAGCTGTTCAATAACCATTGTTCCAGCTCTCAGAAGATTCCTTACTTCCACCATTACATTTTTCTGTAAAGTTGATGGCACTTGTATAAATTCAGGGATGTTGTAGCCAACAATAATTCTATAATCACCACTTGCTGAGGCAGTAGGGGCCACAGGATTTGAATCTGACCATTGCTTGTGAGGCTAAAGTAGTGGGTGAAATATGTCCCACATTGCTGTGTCATTAGGCATTCCAATTCCTAGGAATAGAGTGACTAAATAGAGTCTTTTAGTGTTCATACAGTCTCAACCACTCAATATGCACTATCTACTTCTGGATGCTTCTTATGTGGTCCATCAAAAAGGCAGCTTTAGAGAATTTGATACAAGCATTGTCAACAATATTATTTCCTAATTGGATGCTGTTTGATTTGAGTTCCTACATATTTCACAAAAGCTCCCCACCCATTTTTGGAGCAGTATCGAATGCACTTGTGAGGAGTGACAGTTATGTCATTCAGTATTTGGTAAGATTAGAGCTAATGTGTTCAATGTCCAAATCACTGATTTCCATATTAAAATGGGAGTACAGATCTACAACTGCATAAAATCCTGATTTGCATTTAAATAGCCTCTTGAATGTCAAATTGACTCAAGTAGTTTTTTACCTTCTGGTTGTCCACTTATCAAGCACAAAACCTTCAAGTAGCCATACAGATTGTCCCTGGTAGGTCAAAGTTTGGTGAGTCAATAATGTGTAGCAATCCAGAGATTAGAGAAAATAGGCAATCATTATTTCAAATTCTGACCAGTGCCTTAGTATTAATAACTGTGCTACTAAAGCCATTCAGAACAGAGTGCCTGGTTTCAGCTGCAAAAGTATAGCATCAGAATAGATGCACAATTGGTTTGCAGAAGCCAGTGGCACAGACTAGACTACTTGCAACATTTTGTAGAGCTGTCGGCTTTGGAAGGGATTGGCATAGTAAGAGTTTCACAATACCAGGTTAAAGTCCAGTAGGTTTATTTGGTAGCACAAGCTTTCAGAGTGCTGCTGCTCCTTGATGTGAGTGGAGAGTTGGGTTTACAAAAAGGGCATATATAGACACAGACTCAATTTACAAGTTAATGGTTGTAATGCGAATTTTAACAGGTAATCAAATCTTTACAGGTACAGACAATGCGAATGGAGAGAGGGTTAAGTACAGACCGAAGAGGTATGAATTGTCACCAGCCAGGACAGTTGGTGAGATTTTGCAAGCCCAGGCAAGTTGTGGGGTTTACAGATAGTTTGACATGAACCCAAGATCCTGGCTGCGGATTCATCAGTTAGGATGAGACTCTGGGAGTTTTTCCACAAATCCCAAGAGGCCAACAGCGATCCAATGAGACAGCCAATGAACCAGAATAGCCGCACAGAAGTCAAATTGGATTCCCCCGGAAGGCCACTGCCCTCCACTTGACATGTATGCCCAAGCTGTCAGGAGTTGCCTCAATGCCAGATTCATCAGTTGCACTCAAGACAGCCCTGAACATCACCCAAGCACAATGCAATGCCATCTGCGCTCTCAAGACCAAACACAATATTGTCATCAAACCAGCAAAGGAAGGGCCGCTGTCATACCGAATAGAAAGGATTACTGCAAAGAAGCAACCTGACATCTGAACAATGAGGAATACTACAGGCAGTTATCTGCAGATCCGACCAAAGAATATACCCATCAATTCAACTGACTGATCAAGACCTTTGATCTGGACCTTCATGCTCTCATTCCATGAAATCTCCGTATTGGAGATCTCTACTACCTCCCGAAGATACACAAAGCCAACACACCCGGCCTTCCCATTGTATCAGGCAATGTGATCTTGTATGAAAACCTCTCTAGCTACATTGAGGGCATCCTAAAACCCATCTTACAAAGAACCCCCAGCTTCTGTTGCGACACTTTGGACTTCTTACAGAAATTCAGCATCCATGGAGCAGTTGAACGAGGAACATTCCTTGTCACTCCTTGTCCTCGGCACTGTACACCAGCATTCCCCACAACATCGGTATTGTTGCAACTGCCTCAATACTCAACAATTGCCAAATCTCCAGACCCAATTCTACAACTCATCTGCTTCATCCTGGACCACAACGTCTTCACTTTTTAACAACCAGTTCTTCATCCATACATATGGAACAGCCATGGGACCAAATTCGCACCTCAGTATGCCAGCATCTTTATGAACAGGTTCAAACAAAACCTCTTCACTGCAGAGGATCTTCAACTGACACTATACGCTAGATACATCAATGACATTTTCTTCCTTTTGGACTCACAGTGAACAATATTGAAACAACTACATAATGGTGTAAACAAATTCCATCCTGTCATCAGACTCACCATGGGTTACTCTCCAGAATCGGTTGCATTCTTGGACACCGCATCTCCATTAAGAATTTCATCTCAGCACTTCACTGTATCACAAGCCCATGGATAACCTCTCAAAGCTCCACTTCTCCAGCTTCCATCCTAAACACATTAAAGAAGCTATCCTTTACAGACAAGCCCTCCATGTATACAGGATCTGCTCAGATAAGGAGGATCGCAACAGATACCTCCAGATGCTGAAAGATGGCCTTGTAGGAATAGGATATGGCATTTGACTCATCGATCGACAGTTCCGATGCATCACTGTGAAAAACTGCACCAACCTCCTCAGAAGACAAACATGGGACACTATGGGCAGAGTATGCTTTATCGTCCAGTATTTTCCCCAGAGCAGAGAAGCGGCGACATCTTCTCCAGAGTCTTCAACATGTCATTGATGAAGACGAACATTTTGCCAAGGCCGTCCCCGTACCCCCACTACTTGCATTGAAACAACCGCACACCCTCAAACAGACTATTGTCCGCAGCAAACTACCTAGCTTTCAGGAGAACAGTGACCACGACTGCACATAACCCTGCCACAGCAACCTCTGCAAGACATGCCAGATCATCAACAGGGATGCCATCATCTTATGTGAGAATACCATCCACCAGGTACACAGTACATACTCTTGCGACTCAGCCAACGTTGTCTACCTGATGTGCTGCAGGAAAGGATGTCCCCAGGCATGGTACATTGGGGAGACCATACAGATGCTATGACAACGGACGAATGAACACTGTTCGACAATCACTAGCAGGAGTGTTCTCTTCTTGTCGGGGAACACTTAAACAGTCAAGCACATTCAGCTTCTGATCTTCGGGTAAGCATTCTCCAAGGCAGCCTTCAAGACACATGATAACACAGAATCACCAAGCAGAAATTGATAGCCAAATTCTGTATGCATAAGGATGGCCTCAACCGGGATCTTGGGTTCATGTCACACTATCTGTAACCCCCATGACTTGTCTGGGCTTGCAAAATCTCGCTAACTTTCCTGGCTGGAGACAATGCACACCTCTTTAACCTGTACTTAATCACCTCTTCAGTTGCACTGTAAAGACTTGACAACCTGTTAAGACTCACATTCCAATCATTATCTTGTAAATTGAGTTGTTCTTTATATGCCCTGTTTCTTAAACCAATCCTCCACTCAACTGATGAAGGAGCAGTGCTCTGAAAGCTCATGCTACCAAATAAACCTGGACTTTAACCTAATGTTGTGAGACTTCATATTGTGCAACATCTGTATCTCTTCCTTGAATCAAATTTTTTCCAGAAACCCAGTAAGAGAGGTTTTTCTCTTATATTTGTAATTTTACACTGTTTAGTCCATGCCCTTAATTTCTAGATAACTAGAAATTCTGAATAATTTTGAACATGGTCTAGGAAAAACTAAAATACAGAATGAGAGGAATCTCATCTAGCATTGGAATGGCCCAACATTTGAAAGTAAGAAAGAGACCTGTATGATGGCGTATGGATTTGAGATTCTTATTGGATATTTGCTATCCCATTTTCTCTCTGCCAGTAAGGTCTGTATAATTTTGTTTCATTTGATATGCTTACCTTTTACCCTCCCAAGATGGTATTTCTTCACCTACTATATGGCAATGTATGCAACAAACCAGCTAATTAGTAAAAAATGGTTAATTAAATTAAACTTTAATTGGTAGTGAAAGAGTAGTTTTTAATGCTAGGAATCCAGTGATCTGGTTGCCTGACCTATGAGACAGCCTTGCCTCATCGTTTTGATGTGTTGCAGAAAGTTGAGGGTTAATTTCAGTAAAAAAATTAGATTTTTATTAAATACGATTCTTAGATGGGGTATATAGCAGTTTTACTGCTGTAATAACTGCCTAGTGTGGCAAGAAGTGCATTTCCGTATAATGCTTCCAGCTTTGTCATTGAAGACATCATAGTCATGAATTCGAAAGTGGAATCGAAGGCAATATAATTTGATTACCTATATTAATCAAGTGCAGTTAAACATTTAAAAACCAGTAATGTATGTGCCTGACTGATGCCAGATAGCCAAGTCTGTAGTTCAGAAGATTTATTTTCAGAAATATAATTCATTTAAGATGAGAGGACCATAATTGCAAGTGCTGTGTGGAATTTCAATGCAAGCTCTGGAATAATAGGCACCATATCTGGGCTGCACACAACTAGCCCAAGGTCTGCTTAATGAAAAGGAAATGAATGACACAATGTATGATATTGGAGTGAGTATAAAATAAAAGAACTTGACAGTTATAATGAAGAGGGACAAAATAAGCGTCTGTCTTGTCAGGGCTTCATTTTTAATGTAAATTTTAAAATGTGATGGCAGGCATTCTGCTTTAGATTGGGTCTAGCTTTAATTAACAATGAACAGTCTTCAGTTCTCTAGACTTGTGTGTAGTGAATGGGAGTAATTCGTTATCACATCATCTTGTGATATTTGCATCCTAGCAAGCCCAAATTGAGAAATAAAGTCCATTAAGGAGCTTATACTATTTGTATAGCTTTCCAGAAGTATTACTCACTTCTGTACTCTCTTAGTAATAAATTTTTATTACAGCTTTCAAAATGTGTGTGCTGTATAAATCATTTTCTGTGAATTTCTAACGTTGGGTAGGTGGGAGAGGGCTTTGTAGTGGTGGGGAGGGTGGCTGCTGGAAGCTTTCTTTCTGCTTCTCATTGCATTTGTGGCATTATTCACTAATTTCTAAATAGCTCAGTATCATTCAGAATAATGTACTGCATGACAATCTTAATTCGTTATCTTCAGAATAAATGTAAAATATATGTACTTAGATTTTTATTTTCTGAGAGGAGGGAAATTGCTGCCTCAGTCATCAAAGGGTGACAGTATAATAGCCTAGTGCTTCATTCAGATTCACTCCAATTTGTACGCTTCACTTTCTCCATTTTCACATTGGTATAATTCTGTTCTCAAGGTCGAGACACAATCTGAATTGATCTGAACCCCATAACAAAAATCATCTGCTGCTAAGGTGGGATTTATAGCAACCAGTGATTAAAGTGATCTGTAAGGCATTCCAGTCCTTAAATTACATAAATCTAAGGGTAGAAATTAGTCATCAGTGACACAAAATGGGTGCTGTTGGATCAGTTAGACACAGCGCTGACCATTAGTGACTGTAATGCAAATGAATATAACAGGCTGCCAATTCAATATCACTCATTTTGTGCCACCACGTGAGGCAAATTTCTACCCCATCTCATGTCCACAGTATATATTTTCACCCACAAGGATTATATGGTAGACCTAGCACCGTGGAGAAATCTCTAGCTATCAGATTGCAACCACTGAAGTCAGTTCAGGAAAGGCCGAATGGTTGTATCAGATATAACCAATCTGAATCTATTAAATGGTTCACAGTTTAAAAGAATTGAACCCAATAACACAGACCTGGGAATACAGGCTATGATGTGACAGATGCCAATTACATGGAGTTAGGTAGAAGATCGTGCAAGAAAGTCAAAGGAAGGATGTGCTTGAGTGAGATCTGACAAAATATGGTGAAGATTTTGGTCTGCCTTAAAGAAAAGCTGATGGTGCAGAATAAAAAGAAACAAAGAAGGAAATGGCTAGATAAAAGATAGTGAAACAGGAATGGAAGCTGTAAGGTTAAATTTGGAGATGAGGAAAACTGGAGAATGAACAAGCTAGAATAGCAAAAAATGGGTGAGATATAACTGATGAGATGAAAAGGAAGAGAAAATAGGGGGAAAAAAGTTGGTACCAGGAATTAGTGGGGAAGTGGAACATAGAATAAGATAGAGGATAGAAATTAGCAAAGTAGTGGTTTGAAAGAAAATGGGATGGAGACAAAAAGAAAAGAGTCTGCAATATAATTATTCAAGTTAAAATAACACACTCAAAGATTATATCTTGCTGAGCTGAATGCTGCTTAACGGGTTTGATTTTTGACATAGGTGTACAGGTACAAAAACTATGTTATTGGTTGCAACATTAGAATGTCTGTCCTGATGGCTCAGCTGTCCAAGGCAATGGGTAACTGAGAGATACAGACAAGAAGTCTAGGTTTGTACTGATTTCACCTGAGGTAACAATGTAACCACAAATTGGTGACAGCATCTTTGCCCGTGGTGGTGCAAATCAGCAAAGTTCCCTGTTTGCAATTGCTATGCATTGACCACTTTACATTCATGGAGCTCAGTTAAAGGTAGGATTTAGATTAGCTGTTATGTCCCTTGCTGTGCAAAATCCTCCCAATGTTCAGTGTTGGCTCACAAATGAAGTTATTTCAGCAAAGTACCAGAGGTAGGCACATCCTTGAAATGATGCTGCAACGGAAGGTATTACCTCTAAGAGAAGGTGAAGGATGGGAAATCAACATTAAAAAATCCAATGTATTAAACTGTGAAACAAAAGATATGGAAATTAATTAAGATAGCTTTATTAGTTACATTCCATTATTTAAGACCCACAACTTATTAGCGGGTTTGATTTGAATTTTGTTGAATTAGTTTGAATTTTAAATAATATTGATTTAACTGAAAGAGCTGTGCTTTTCAAACAAAACTATTAAGATAAAAATCTTGTTATTCTGTTTCCTAGTTCCTGCCACATGACAGGAAATAAAAGGTAAAATAAATCTGAAGTGATCTTAGAATTACAGGAGTTGTGTTTCTGATAGTCTTTTGGGTTTAAGTGACATTTTCTGTGATGCTGGCAGGCAACAACATTCTGTGGAACAGGACAGTCTCACTTAGAAGTAATTGCCTTAGATCATCTTAGCACAATGACAGCATTGGTGACCTGGGTTAGCAGTTTGTTTTACGAGGTCAGTCAGGAGTAGAATTGCAAACAAATTTAGACTGCAAGTCATTAATGCCAACTTTGTTAGGTTGTCCACATGTGGTCGTCATTACAAATCTGAGTACGCAGAAGAATAGGGCCTATTCATGGGAGGCACTAACGAAGCCCCACAGGGTGTCTGTTGATGGTTGGCCCATCTGGGCTGGCAGACCATACAGAAGCTGGTGACCTTAAACATTGCATAGGAAGTGCTCTGAGTCGGTTTCCATGACCATCTGCTATTTAGTTCCCTGATGACTTTGCCTTTTATAAAGCTTAGTGCAGTGGACCTCAGCAGTAGTTAGCCCCTGAGTTACATATTCTGTGTTTTCCTCTCTTTTTTTTCCTCTCTCTTTTCATGATGTTGTCTACATTATTTATTTGGATTTAAGCTATAAGCTGTGAGCATAGTCCCAGAGCTTTTATCTTGGAATCAAGTAGGTTGTTTTATTTTCTCCTTTGCAATTCTGACAGATCAGTTCTGTTCTCTCACAGGAGTTTCTTTCATGTTGTGCTGCAGACAATTAGTTGTCTTATGTCTTCTTTATATATTCATGAGAGCTATAAAAACAAAGTTCTTCATGTGATGCAAGGCTAAAGCTGAGTCCAAGCTTGGTATAAACTGCCCTCATGGTACAAATATTCATTTATATGCCTACAGATGACAGCTTTTTATGGTCACTTAACAAAATGTCCCTTAACTGTCATACCACGACAGGGGGTCCCTTTTGACTGATATGCTAGGGGACTGTAGGACGCATCATTGCCCCCCCTCAGAATTAATTCTGATGCCTTTGGCTATATTCAGTTGCCATAACTAATATACGTTTCTTGCTGCTTGCACATACACATAAAGCACGAAAAAACTTGCCATCTACATCTGTAGTGCTGGTTAAACCCCCAGAGAGTAGAAAACAGAGTGCTGCCCTCAGGCTCAATCTGTTTCTTGCATTGCTATCTCAGCATTGGCTGTCTGCTGGCCAGACCTTAGGGAAGCCACTGCATGTTTCATCAAACTGTCTAAGACCCAGTGAAGCTGAGACAACCCTCTTATTTTAGCCTGGGGCAAGTTCAAGTCAACATTCTATTTCCTTCCATTCAAATGTCTTTGTGGCTGAAAAGGGCAGGAGAGGAAACAGAATTCTGAAAACTCCTTCCCCTTGATAGGTTACCACTTGCCATGTGATTTGCTTCTATCAGTGTTACGACTTATGGGAATTTATAAAGGACAATGTGAAAATCTCACTGATATATCAATTGCTTTTAATGCACTTTTTGTGGCAGCCTAATATTTTGGCACTTTTGTCCTTCATGTGCTCTAAGTCCCATTAGCAGGTTTTTCTGTCAGCATGTGTGATGCATAGAACTCCTCTTGCTAGATCCCATTAACTGAAATGTTTGGTAAATAATCTGCTCTTCCCCTCCTGCCCTAAAAATTTCCCATTAGTGAGTCTGATCAGATTCAAAAACATTCTCTTTCATCCTTTCTTGAGATTATTTCTTCCTGAAATTTTAATGGGAGGAAAATGTTGCCACAACACATAATTAGGGCCTATTCTGCTAACATTCCTTAAAGAATTAGAAGGCAATTGGTACAACTAAGTAAATAATCCCCTACTAGCCTCTATGTAGACAGTGCTGCAATGAGCACAATGGTCTGTTTACAGTTTTGTGTTAGAGCAGGTGTTAACAGTGGGAGGAAACTGCAGGTAATAGAGCCCTTTATCTTTCAACAAGACCCATAGCTGTCAACAGTTGCCATTCTTTAGATTTCTTCAACTTCTTATTTTGACATGAGCCTTTGTCCAACTGACAAGGCTGCGTGGGAGGTGAAGGCCGGCCTCTTTCTTCAGTGTTAACATTCTTTTGGCAGTGCTGGAGCAGAAATTAGTTGTCTGACTTACGCCAATTTTGACAGTACCAGTTTTGTTCGCTCCTTTTGAATACCTCAAGAAATATTCTCAAGAGACTTCTGTGAACTCTTGGGGTCAGTTTGAAGTCTCTCCCATTACTTAATTATACATTTGGACTATTGCACAACAGAACTGCAGTTTCGATTTTCCTTTTTTTATTTCCTTGATTCAGGGTCTTTTCTTTGCCTCTTGAATATCAATGAAAAAAGATGGTTAGCAATGTTTCTACAGGATTTGAATTGTGCCATTAAATTCTGTTTTCCAAACATTTTTATCTAGCTAAGTGTCTTTCATTACAGATGTCTTTTGTGTTTTCTGTTTATATGTAATCTACAGCTAACCACACAAGTTCCTGTTTCATTTATCAAGCCAAAGAGGTTGCTCTCTTGATTTCTTTTTTACGTATGCATCTATAGAAGTCAGCATGGAAACACCCTGATGGATAGCCTTATCAAGGACACCTCTTCTCAGTAAAGTATTTTTGTGTAATCTTAAGTCTATAGCTTCACAATTGATCTATTCCAGGAAAATTATTTTTTTCTGTCCCAAGACATAATTCAACGCAATGAAAATAAAAGTGATAATGACACCCCTGTGTGCCCTGAAGTTATCACACTGCCATGATTGTTGGAAGTTTTTAAAGCAGAGCTAATGTTCTCAGAATATCATATCAATAACATTTGAGGCTTACAGAATTTCTAAACATTAACAAACCCAGTTAGTGTGATCTTTGTTACCAATGAAATGGGAGAGATTGCATTAGCGTGTGTTTCCAGCATTTATGCTTGTACTTAGACCATTTTTTTGATAAGTTTTTGGAGGACAGTTGTGATGATTTATTCAATGGGGTTGGAGGTCAGCACCATTTACCCTAATGCAGACCTCAAAACATTGTGAACTCCAGCAATGAGGGGCGGAAGAAGGACAGCTGTGTGGTGACATCAAATTATAACACTGACATATTCTGTTGTTCAGTTGCCTGGTTACTCATTGGTATGGCTCAACAAGAGAATCTAATCTTACTCTCAGCTGCATTTAATATACATCAGTACTGCTAATATATTGAAAGTAATCTTAATTTGCAGTAGTAACTTCACATTTGCCAAATTCTGACAGTCATTTCTTAGTGAATTTGGAACTGGAAACCATACCAAGAGAATACTGCAACTTGGTTGTGTCTGTAGACTTAGTTAAGATATTATGGCTGTTGACTCAGTGTAATTTAACTAAAATGTACCATTACAATAATGTGCTTTGACCCTAACACTTCTAAAATATTAAGATCTAGGCTGAAGTAAATACAAGTTTTGTATGTTTTATGTTTAGTTAAGTGTAAGATTGCCTCCTGAAATCTTCTTGTGTGTAACATGTCCCCGTTTTGCTGCTCTTGTTACTTATAGAATCTAAATAAGTTTATGCAAATTCAATAATTCAGGTGAACAATCTTCATGTTGAATGTTACTGGAGTCAAATATTATTGTATGTGATGAGTGTATATTGCGTTGATCTATTGGATTTTGTTGTGAAAAGCTGGTAGGAAATTTATATGTTAAATGAAACTCCTGGGTTTTTGCAGCATCCATAAGATGCCCATTACTGTTCATAATGGGTGTTACAGCTGAGAACTGAACAAACATACATCAATTACGACATTGTCCATTTTATTAAAAAAGACACAGAAAATGGACAACTAAACTAATAAACTGTCTTCCTATTAAAATTAATTGGTCCTATTATAAATTAACATCCCTCTGTATAAACCTGTCTTAGGGAGGCGCACAATAAATGTGCTTCAAGAAAACCAATGTTATAGAGGTGTTCACATTTTACATTTTTACACTTGGAGGGGTAGTGGCTAAGTGGTATTGTCACTGGACTAAGAATCCAAAAACCCAGGGTAATGCCGTGGTGATCACGGTTGGAATCCCACCATGGCAAATGGTGAAATTTGAATTCCATAAAAATCTGGAATTATAAAATGTGATGATGGCCATAAAACCAGTGTTGTAAAAACCCATCTAATTCACTAATGCCCTTTAGAGAATGTAATCTGCTGTCCTTATTTGCTCTAGCCTATATATGACTCCACAACAATGTCTCTTAAATACCCTTGGAAATCACCTTTCAAGTCATTTAGTTCAGGGGCAGTTAGGAATGTGTAATAAATGCTCATCCAGCTACTATGAATACAATTTTTTAAAAATATTTCTTTCCTATCCTGAAATGGCTCATTAGGATATGGTACCTTACGTATCTCACTCAATCAGCCCTCTTGTGTCAAGTTATTGAACAATGTCCCCTCCATGTCTTCACCCAAGATGAGATCATTGGTTTCTGCAGCCCTATGCAATGAAGGGAATATTCCAGCCAAATTTCATTTCTCTACTATATATTTTGGGACTACTGGAAAATCTGAATGCTGGGTCAGGTCACAATTGGACTGGGCAGTGATGCACTCTGTGCTTTTAGCTTTGATATCCAAGTTTTCCCTCCCTGTTTGATGTACTTGGGTGCCTTGATTTTTGAAATGGAACCTGAACCCTAAAACCTTTGATTCAAGAGGCAAGAGTGCTATCATTTGAGTTACAGCTGATACTGTTTAGATATGCAGATATGAATACTTCAAAAGAGGCAGTAAGCTATGATGGGTTAATTTGACAGTAAGAAGAGTTTTCGAATGTTTCATTCATTCACTGGATGTGGGCATCACTGATTAGAACAGCATTTATTGCCCATCCATTATTGCCCTTGAGAGACTGGTAGTGAAATGCTACAGTTCATGTAGTGTTAGTACTGTGCTGTTCAGGAAGGAGCTCCAGGATTTTGACCCAGTGACAATGAAAGAACAGTGATATATTTCCAAGTCGGGATGGTGAGTGACCAAGATGGTGGTATTTCTCATGTGTCTGCTGCTCATGTCCTTCTAGGTGGTTGCAGTCATGGATTTGGAAGATACTTAATGAGTTGCAGCATTGCATCTTGCAGATGATGCATCGCTGCCACTGTGCATCGATAATGGAAGGAGTGAATGTTTATGGATGGGATGGCAATCAAGTGGCCTTCCTTTTTCCTGGATGGTGTTGAGCTTCTTGAGTGCTGTTGAAGCTGCATAGGAATAGAAATAAGTCATTTCACTTGTCAAGCCTGCTGACCATCCACTTCAATGAAATTTTCCCATGCTACTGTCATATCCCTTGATGTTAACAGTCCCCAGAAATTCCTTCTTACCTCAGACATAAATGTCATATCCCTTATTCTAAAATTATATACCTTGGTTGTGAACCCACCAGCCAGTAGTAACATTCGATCTCCAATCACTCTGTCACGCCCTGCAAGAACTTTGTAATAATCAATGAGGTCACCTCTCATTCTTGAAAACTCTAGTGAATTCAAGCTCAGTTTCCTCAATCCCTTTTCATTCAACAGTTCCCCATCCCAGGTACTAATCTGCTGAACCTCTGCTGCATTCCCTCTATGGTAAGTACATTCTTCCTTAGTTGAGGAAACCGAAACTATACACAGTATTCCACATATGATCTTGCCAAGGCTTTAAACAGTATAATGTTTCTTCCTTTGCTAGTTAAGAGACTTAATGGTGTCTGGGCTTTCGAAATGTCTCTCTCTTCAACTCGCTTGAAGGTGATTTGTTTGTTTTTCATCTTCACTTTGGAATGTAGCCTTGCACTTATTAAGCAGTTTACTCTCAGTTCAAATTGAAAAATTTCCAGTGAGTTAAACGCTGAAAAATTATAATATATTTTCAAAAGTAAAGGTGTATAAATACCCTTCTGACTAGCTTCAACTCCATTTTTTCACTCAGTCCCCATTTGTCTTACTTCCCTGGGGGATCAAATACCTGTCTATTCCAGCCTTAAATGTATTCAACAGTAATGCATCATTCAACATTCCAAAGATTCATAACCCAAAAATTTCTCCTAATCTCAGTACTAGATAAATGGCCCCTATCCTGAGACTGTTCCCCATATTTTAGACAGCCAACCAACAGAAACAATTTCTCAACATCTACCGTATCCATCTCGGTATTCAGGGAGACGTAAATGTAGTTGTGGAGAACACTGAGGTACAGGGTTGCAAACTGGAAAGTATTGAAGTAGATAGGGAGGATGTGCTAGATATTCTTGAGGGTTTGAAGTTAGATAAGTCCCCTGGGCCGAACGGGATTTACCCTAGGATTCTCCGGGAGGCAAGAGAGGCGATTGCAGAGCCTCTGGCTCTGATCTTCAGGTCGTCGTTGGTTACGGGTATAGTTCCAGGAGACTGGAGGATAGCGAATGTGGTCCCATTGTTCAAGAAGGGGAATAGAGACTTTCCAGGGAATTATAGGCCGGTGAATCTTTCTTCTGTTGTGGGCAAAGTATTGGAGAGAATTATTAGGGATAGGATTTATGGTTATTTAGAGAGGAATGAATTGATTGGGGATAGTCAGCATGGTTTTGTGAAGGGTAGGTCGTGTCTTACTAACCTTATTGAGTTGTTTGAAAAAGTGACCAAAGAGGTGGATGGGGGTAAGGCAGTTGATGTGGTAGATATGGACTTTAGTAAGGCGTTCAATAAAGTGGCCCATGGAAGGCTTCTGCAGAAAATGCAGATGTATGGGATAGAGGGTGATTCAGCTAATTGGATTAGGAATTGGCGAGCAGATAGAAGACAGAGGGTGGTGGTTGATGGGAGATATTCATCATGGAGTTCGGTGACAAGTGGTGTACCTCAGGGGTCTGTTTTGGGGCCTCTGCTGTTTGTAACTTTTATAAATGATCTGGATGAGGGTATTGAAGGATGGATGAGTAAATTTGCGGATGACACCAAAGTCGGTGGAGTGGTAGATAGTGAAGAGGGGTGTTCTAGTTTGCAGAGAGACTTGGACAAGTTGCAGAGCTGGGCCGAGAGGTGGCAAATGGAGTTTAATGTGGAAAAGTGTGAGGTAATGCACTTTGGCAGGAATAATAAATGTGTAGAGTATATGGCTAATGGTAGGATTCTTAATAGTGTTGATGAACAGAGGGATCTTGGTGTATATGTGCATAGATCCCTGAAAGTAGGCAGTCAAGTCGATAAGGTTGTTAAGAAGGCATATGGAGTCTTAGCTTTTATTGGTAGGGGGATTGAATTTCGGAGCCGCAACGTCATGTTGCAACTGTACAAAACTCTAGTGCAGCTGCACTTGGAGTATTGTGTGCAGTTCTGGTCCCCGCATTATAAGAAAGATGTGGAGGCATTGGAGAGGGTACAGAGGAGGTTTACCAGGATGTTGCCTGGTATGGAGGGCAGGTCTTATGAGGAGAGGCTGAGGGATTTGAGGTTGTTTTCGTTAGAAAGGAGGAGGCTAAGAGGGGACCTGATCGAAACATATAAGATGATTAGAGGTTTAGATAGGGTGGACAGTGATAGCCTTTTTCCTAGGATGGAAAAAGCTAGCACGAGGGGACACAGCTTTAAATTAAGGGGTGATAGTTATAGGATGGATATCAGAGGTAGGTTCTTTACCCAGAGGGTGGTTAGGGAGTGAAATGCCCTGCCTGCGGCAGTTGTAGATGCGCCAAGTTTGGTGGCGTTTAAGAGGTTAATTGATAAGTTTATGGAAGAGAAGGGAATGGTTTAGTTTGGAGGGTCATTGCTTTTTTGTCATAATTGGTCGGCACAACATCGAAGGCCGAAGGGCCTGTTCTGCGCTGTAATGTTCTATGTATCAAACCCCATTCAGAACATTTTAGGTTTCTTTCTTCTAAATCCCTGAAAATTGGAGTCCAATTTACTTAGCCTGTCATCATGGGACAACCATTTAATCCCAGCAATCAGTTTCATGGAAGTTTGCTGCATCACTTCCACAGCAAGTATGTTCATCCTTAAATGTGGAGACCAAAACTGTACCCAGTACAATCATAGCAGTACTTTTGTTCTCGTTTGCCAATCCCCTTGCAATAAAAACTAACATTTGCCTTTCCAACTGCTTGCTGCACTTGCATACTAACTTTGTATTCCTTGTACAAGCACACCCAAATCTATCTGAACACCAAGACTTAGAAGTACACATCTTCTCAAGAATAGTTAGCTTTTTCTCATGACCAAAGTGAATTTTGTCTCCTCCATTCACGGCTTATGGCTAACACTCACTGAACCAGTATTTATTATGCATTCCTGAGGACATTTCAGAGAGCATTTTAAAAGTCAACACACTGCTGTGGATCTGGAGTCACATGTAAAGCTGACCAGATAAGGTGGCAAATTTGTTTCTGTAAAGAATGTTAGTGAACGAGATGCGTTTTTTTAACAATTGGCAATGGTTTTGTGGCCATCATTAGATTTTTAATTCAGATTTCACCATCTGCCATGGTGGGATTCAAACCTAAATCCCCAGAATCCTACCCTGGGTTATATGGAATGCAGTGGTGTTGTAGTGTTGTTGCTGGATTACCAATCCAGCAATAATATTACTATGCCACTGCTTCCCTTATGACTTCACACTTGCCTGCATTATATCCGGTCTGCCATCTTGTTGCCCACTCACCTTTCCTTTCTATAATCTATTTGCAGTCTCTGCACTTTCTCACCTAGCTTGGTATCATTAGAAAACTTTGATACATTGCTTTTTATCACTTCCATTGTCATTAGTATAATGTAAATAGCTGTGACCCCAGCACTGATCCTTAAGGCACTCCATATTCACTATAAACCAGCTTATTAAAGCTCCATTCATGGCCTCTCTCTGTTTTCTATCCATTAAACAATCAGGCTACAGTATTACCCTTAGTTTCATGAGCCCTTATCTTGCTTATTAACCTTTTGTGTGCCACCTGATCAAATGCCTTTTGGAAATCTGGGTATACGAAATCAACTGGTTTTTCTTTCCCTTATTTGCATGCTCAAAAAGCTCTAATAAATTTTTTAAACAGATTGCCCTTTAGCAAAACCATGTGACTTTTACAACAATTTTTTTCTAAACTGTGTATGAAAAATTAAGGTTTGAACAAGTAGATCGATTAACTATAATCTATTAAATTGTGGAACCGGTTTGAACAGTTGAACAACCTTCTCCTGTTCCTATGTAAATATATGCCCTTAAGCCTGTCTGCACTCAAAGTAACATTCAAACCTCGAACAATGCAGAAGTCAAATCAAGGATATAGGTGAACTGTTGCTTTAGTGAAGCCCACAACTTACCTACATATAAAATATATTCAGTACAGGGTTATGAAAATTAATAAAGGAATTGCTACTTTTAAGACTTAAAGCTCTCATTGGTGAGTTTTTCTTTAACAAATTGCATTTCCTAAGATCAGACCTTCTGCAGTCAAATTTAAATTTAGTTTAACTCTGCAACAGGTATCCTTCTTGGTGAGAAAATTTAAGACTAAGAATTTAATACTAAAGTACATGTGTTGGGATTGCTGAACTATGCATTGATTATAAGTAATATTTATCACAACAATCTATACTGTCCTCCCAGAGGCTGAATATATTTTAGTTCCAAGTAAGCATTTAAAATATTGCCTATTGAGAGGGTTGTAACTTCCTTAAAATAGCTCTGTGCTCCACACCATCAAATGCCAATTTCAAATTTTGTGATGAAAATGCACAATGGAACATGTAGTTATATTTATCTTGCAGTGTGAGAAAATTAAAAGATAAAATACCTTCTTCAGGTGTATTGAAATTCAAAGGTTTGATTGGAGGAGAAAAGCAAATGTTGATGAAGGTGCATATTTATTCCTTTAGGAAAATTGCTCAAAACAACTTTTAGTTTTTGAGGAATGCTGGCACTAGCTGTAAATATCCCTCTATTCCATTTCTGATTGAAAGAAAAGCTGAAACTTTCAGCTCAATGTCACTAATCGTATGGTTATGCTGCATTATAGACATCTGACCTGGATCTACTGGAAATCCGAGTTCTGAATCTGTAAACCACCTCCAAATTAATTTATTGTGTGTAACAATTTGAACATGCACCATTTAATCTAATAGAAGTCTCAGATGGCTTCCTACTTTGCATTAAATTGATCTTTCTCTGCACCCTAGCTATGACTGTAACACTATGTTCTGCACTCTCTGCCTGCCTTCTCTATCAACGGTACGCTTTGACTGTATAGCGCACAAGAAACAATACTTTTCACTGTATGCTAATACATGTGACAATAATAAATCAAAATCAATTTGCATATGCCAAATTTGGCTACCTTTTGTGTTCCATTCAGATGATCTTTCAGCTATTGCCTTTCAATCTGGGATAAAGAATGGCTGGGCCATTGCCAACAGGCATAACAACCATGGGCTAAAAATAAGTATTACTGTAGTTGTGGTACTATCCTACAGAGCATCTAGCATGGCTGGAGGAACTCCATTCAAACCACACAAGATGATATGACCTTTGATATTTAAGCCATGACATTGCTCTGCCTATGGTGAACCTATCACTGTAACTTGGCAATTTGCACTTGTGCCATCCATTTATGGAGAATCAAAACTGGCTAGCCTGATTAATGGATGTCTTTTAGCATAGCTGGAATGTCCGCCATTTCATTCTCAGAAGAGCTGTTATATTAATCAGCCTGATGCAAGTATGGGTGGTTAATTAATTTTGCTGCAATTAGCCAGGTTGATTCCTTTAAAACATACAACAGAATTGTAGAGGGTGCAGTTTTGTATAAATTCTTTAAGCCACAAAAATTGCCTTCACGTGCATAGTAGTCCTGAGAATTTAGGAATATCTTGTAACCTAACTTGTGGGGCCTGTATAATTTGGCTGTAGAACTATTATATATGACCAAAAGCCTTGGGGTCAAATTGTATTAGAAGGGAGGAGGTGAATCCAATCTTTATGATGCTTGGGTCACTGGATTGTCTCCAAGTACTTCTGTAGAACTGACACAAATTAGTCATTGCAAGACAGCCGATAAGCTGTGGCAGAGATGATATATCATTATTGATTGAGATTTGTTACAATGTGACTTTAGTTCCTCATTTATGTGTAAATTCAGTGCAGAAATGTAATGTAGCAAATGAGTAGGAGATTGGAACCAGTCAAAACCTCTGCAGGATAAAAACTTTGCATTCTTTTGCCTAGAATTTTGTTTTGATAATCTACTCTGGAATTTTTTCGTGAAATACCAGTCCTCCCACATATCAGACATCATGATGTAATTTCAGTGTGATGTACATGATGTGCTGTTGACTTAACTCCTAAAAGCTTGGTTTCGCTGTCTGGCCACTGATTACTGTACAGCCAACTAGGTGACAGAGCAGTGTGAGTCTGAATAGATGCTGTGTTAATTTCATGTTCCAATTGTGTATGAAACGTTTTGCTTTTTTTTAAAAGATTGCCTGGTTAGCTAATCCTCTTCTCTATTAAACAGGGTAACAGTATTGTGAGTTTTTCAATCCAAATTGATCAGAGGGTAAATGCTTCCTAGTTACTTAGTGAGTGACCACAACATGTTATGTTAATGAGTAGGACAGATTTACTATCAAATAAATTGGTTGGATTTAAAATTGGTGTTGTTAAATTCTTACTGAGTTCTTACTATCCCAGTCCAACGCCGGCATCTCTACATAATGAGTAGGACATACAGATCAGGAAGTTCCCAAATCATCTTCATTTGTTTGTGTCCTAAATTAGCTAACCTCAGTTGGTGGAGTTGGAACACAATTCGCCTCAGGTCTCGTTGCCCAGGAAAAAATTATCAATCAGGGTTGCCACTTCTGGTTGTTAGCCAGTGAAACCAGGGAATTACAAATATAAATATCTGAATTAGGAGTACCAGACTATGACAGTGTCACAATTGACTAGCTTGTCAACAGGCGCTGTCTTAGCTTAAAAAAAACAGTCGCAGGAGTGCCCTTAACGACAGCATCTAAGTATAAATAAATTAAATGCATTCAAGAAGTGGCTAGATATGGCACTTGGAGCGAATGAAATCAAGGGTTATGGGGAAAAAGCAGGATTAGGCTCTTGAGTTGGATGATCAGCTGTGATTGTAATGAATGGCAAAGCAGGCTGAAAGACTCAACTGACCACCTCATGCTCCTATCTTCTATATCAAAGTGAGGCAATGTAACTTAACACGCTTTTTCTTTCTGGCCCTGTTTCAGAACCCAATCTGATATCTTAGAAAGATTTTCCTTACTCTTCACTAAACTGACCTGTTAATTGTTTTACTACCTCAGAGATGACAAAACTTTCAGTTCTATAGTTTTGAAATGTGCTTTTTGACTTGGAACTAATTAATCATTTTTCTTTTTCTAACAGTGTGACAGTGAGAGTGACATCGATGATAAGGTAAGATCAATTCGTTTTTGACTAAGTAGTTGGGTTTTTATGCAGCAACACCGCCAGGCTTTCTTAATGGCACATAACTTCAAGAAGGCAGCATAATGGTTGAAAATTGCTGTAATTTTCATTGTGGAAAGAATTTCATGTTGCATATGGATAAAGTGGCCTTGTGTCAGAATCTATATCAGTCAGTGTAAAAGGTCCACTGCAATACTGTGGTTGGGCTGAGAGACAGCTTAAATCTGTTGCAAACAAAGGTACTTTATAAAATAATAACTAGAAATTTAAATCAGCAATAATTTTAACATTTATGTAAGCCATGGTGTTAAATTTTATTATGGACAAAAACTTGTATTTGGTCATCTCCACCAACTTGTGGTTGTAGAAAATTAGGAATGCTTTCATTTGGTGTGGCCATTGTCTTGTTTTTGAAATAAATTAATGGCAGCAATAGATTAAAAAAAAGGAGAGCAATCATTATTTAATGACAGAATTTTTAGGACAGGATCCTTTTGATAAAGAGTGCTAACTGAATTTTAGAATGTAATACAAAAATTAAGCACCGCTGAAACCTTTTGTGATTTATGCTGTATTTTCTTAGAAGACGTATGTATAATATGTTTGCATGAAAGAGAGTCATTTCATCTTTGCCTTCTCATGAATTGTTGTTTTCCAATTAAAATGCAATAGTTTTAATTGCCCCTGAGTCTTCTAACTGATGAGGTTTTGCCATTAGCAAGACAGAGCTCCTCCGCATATTTAGGTAGTAAGAGAATTTCAGGTGCGACATGACTTTTGTCTACAAAAGCACTAAGTGAAAAGCTGTGTGCAGATGGATTTTAATTAGCATAGCAGGATTCAGCTTGAAGGGGGTTGAGTACTTTAATGGTCTTACACAGCTGCAAGCCTCAATGATTGGAGTTCTTTACTGCTGTGAGATTCCACTTTGTTCTGTAATAAAAACTACAAAAAAATTATATTTTATGGGGCTGCCTTAATATCTTTGATCTTGAGGAGTTGATATCGCTTTAGGAGGTCCTAAAAACTATGTTATTATAAATATCTCTACATAACATTTCTAAGCATATTAACAAAGTTCCTGATGCTTCCAATAGATGAAAGCCGAGATTGCTCACATTTGTATCACCATCTTATGAACATTTTCTGAATATTCATGTTTTCAAAAATGTCGAAGTTCTTGAAGAAAAAAATCTAAATATTTAAAGAGTATTATCTATTTCAAAAAATTGAAAATGTACAGGGATGAGGCAAAAACAAATCAGTATGCCATTGATAATTATATTCCTGGCGAATGCTTCCTAGTTTTGAAGTTCAGTTGGATCCGTGTAGAGCAAATTTTTAATAGTTTTTTTATGGAAACAAAAATGATGGTGTTGAATTTTTGTTACATGGAGGAAATAAATTCCAACAGATTATGTATCAGATACTGTTCTCCATCAAGTATGTCTCTATGCTAGCCTCACTTATAATGCTGGAGGGTAATGACAACAGACCTCTAATGTGAAGGGAGTGACACAGCTGTGCTCCAAGGCCCCACACACAACCACATTATGACAATGCCACTTCTGCCTTCAAATAAATGCCGCCGTCATAGTAGCCAAAAAAACCCTCTGTCAACCAGCTGATGAGCTCAAGTGTGTCTACCTATCTTTGTATAGCTGACCTCGTTACCACTTGTCTATGTGGACCTATCCTGTGATTAGAAACAGTACTGGCATTTACAATATAATTATGAACTGCATGTGCACAGTTGGTTTAGAGTAAAAATGTTTTTGTAGCAGAAAGAGGCACATAACTACCGCAGCAGAACTTGGGAGCAGTTATTAGGAATGTGGTTGCAGGAATGTTATTGATGACCAAAATCCTGTTTCTGAAAAATTAATATTAAAATTCGCTGTTGTCGCACATGTTGAATTGAAGGATACTATGCAATGTCAGTAACCTCTTATTTTCTTTTCTTGAATGTTGTCTTCATGGCTTGAGGTAAAATGGCCATTTGTATTGTTCTGTTTTGTCATTGCCTGTCATGTCATCACTGTTGCCAATCTCATATTTAGTATCCTGCTTTTTTCATAACTCTAAGCTTTTCAGTTATTCATTCATTTATTTCAAGAATGTAACTAATGATCTTTCTATGTCCCTACATCTTAAAGACGTGCAACATTACTGTGTCCCTTTTTTTTGATGTCAATGCTTTCCATCCTTGGAGACTGGCTATATAGTAGTTTCACCCTGGGAAAAAGCTTCTGACTATCCAATCTGTCCATGCCTCTCATAATCTTGTAGACTTCTATCAGATTGCCCCTCAACTTCTGTTGTTCCAGTGAGAACCAACCAAATTTCTCCAACCTCTCCTCATAGCTAATGCCTTCCATACCATGCAATATCCTGGTAAATCTTTTCTGTATCCTTTTCTCATCCTTCTGGTAGTATGGCAACCAGAATTGAACACTATATTCCAAATGCGCCTAACTAAGTTTTTATAAAGCTGCAACATGACTTGCCAATTTTTAAACTCAATGTCCCTGCCAATGAAGGCAAGCATGCCATATGCCTTCTTGACTATCTTCTCCACCTGCATTGCCATTTTCAGTGACCTTTCTATCTGTACACCCAGATCTTTTTGCCTATCAATATTCTTTAGGGTTCTGCCATTTTCTGTATAATTACCTGCAAACCAATTCCTTGAGATTCCTGCACAAGAACACCTTTTGCACAGCAGCATGCTGCAACTTTTTTACCATTTAAATAATAGGCCATTTTGCTGATATTCCTACCAAAATGGATGACCTCACATTTATCAACATTGTACTCCATCCGCCAGACCCTCGTTCACTCGCATAGACAATATTATTACAATGCCATCACTTCCTCTCGGTATTATTTTGTATATTGTAGATATGTTGTACTCGTTTCTATGTGCTGTATGCATTACTAAACACCCATCATATTAAATGCCAATTATTTAATTAATTTGACCAAACATTTAATGCACCTGTATTCTTTTTAGTATGATTTATCTCTTCAGTAATATTCAAATAATACAATATTATGGGAAGTTCGTTGTTTCCCACATTCATGAAGTGGTGTATTGGCAATAGATTCCCTCGTCATTACTCTTACCAGCTTATTATTGCCACCTAGTCTCCATTACCAAACCAGTTTTCAACCTGCTTGGCATTAAAATCCATACTGGGCCTCTTTAGAAATTTCAAAAGTGGCACTTTGGAAAATCAAGTTTATTCATTGGATATGTACTGATAGCTGTTAAATTTAATTTGGAAAAATTCACTTGCCCCCTATCCCTCCCTCACCAAAGACAGGAAATCTGTTGCTTCCAACACTATGTAAGTTCTGAATAGCCTTTATGCTCTACAGGCAAGCATCAGTAATATCTTGCAAAATGGCTACTACCAGTGATGAATCATCTAGTTATAATTCCCTAAACGGTACCTTGCTACAATTTTTTTGTAAATAATATCTGAGCTTCTCCAATCCTCTGGCATAGTCTGTAAATCTGAATTCCACAAATGCTGGTCTGATGCTGCCTTTCACGTACACTTCCTTTAAGTATTTGATGGAATCTGCCAGTTGATGCATATTTAATGGTTTTAGTTTTTTCACAACACTAATCTCTCCATTCATTACAGATTCTCGATCAAAAATCGAGGCAAAGTATTTCTCCTAAGTAGTTTTATCTAGTGATCCAACTGAGAACTTCTGTGGCAGTTAAATTTGACTGACAGTCAGGCCTGAGATTTTCTACTTTCAGATCTCTGGAAAACCAACTTACAAAGAACTAAGCAACTATGTTACCCACAGTGTATTTAGTGTTTTCTCACAAGGGTAAGATTAATAATGGTCCTGTTGGCAGATGAGTATGTCAGCATAACATCGTTCCATGCACAACTGACATCTAACAGATTAGATTTGCCTCTGGGTTGTACTGGTGAAAATGCAATATGAGCAACATTGATTGGCTTTCAAAGTACGGTGTTTGAGGTCAGCTGTTGCGGAATCTTTGCAATGTTCACCTTTTAGTGTTTTTCATTTTGCGCAACAGTTTATTAGACAGCAAACCATTTGCGAATCACTCGTAACATTGCTTTACACTCTATGAAGAAATAGCAGTCGAATATGGATCACTGGAGGAATTGAACTGGTCAGTAGTGGCAACATTTAGAACAGTATTTGTTAAAGAATAAAAGTAGAAAATGCAGGAAATACTCTGGTAGCATTTATGGAAAATTGTAAAATTGTTAAGTTTTAGTTCTGTGAACTTTCACCAGATATATCTTGCTTTTTTATTTGTTACTGTTAAAGGACCATGATAGTCAAAATCCTTTCACAGATGATGAATACTTTAAATCCACATCTAACCACATCAGTTGTTCTTATGTGGAGTAGCTTCTGGATAAATCTTTTTAATATTATTTCAGTATTTGTTCCCTTCCCCTTTTCCATCTTTCATCTATCTCTTTTTTCATACTTATGCATATGTCTCTCACTTTCACCATCATCTGTAATGTTTTTAATCCTTGGAGTATTTTGGGGATTATATCTGCACAGATATGTACATTTCAAGATTTCACTGCCAGTTTACTATATTTTTCTTTTTTGGGAAATATTACAGAATGTTACTTGCGATTTGCAATTTTTGCAGTTTATTTTGTTTTGGAATAAATATGACATTTCATGCCTTGTTTGTTTTAGGGTCACTAACTTGGCCAGTATTGAGTACTGTTT
Organism: Sphyrna mokarran; assembly: GCA_024679065.1. Taxonomy (NCBI): domain Eukaryota; kingdom Metazoa; phylum Chordata; class Chondrichthyes; order Carcharhiniformes; family Carcharhinidae; genus Sphyrna; species Sphyrna mokarran. The sequence goes on along the minus strand of JAGIQG010000020.1, from coordinate 45,769,364 downwards.
AAAGTTTCTGTAATTCTGTTAACACTAGACGGTCAACATGGCTTTGTCAAGGGCAGGTCATGTTTTACAAATTTAATTTGAGTTCTTTGACGAGTTGACACAGGCAGTGGATGAGGGTAGAGCTATGGATGTTGTGTTTGGACTTCCTGAAAGCATTTGACATGCTGCCACATGGCAGACTAGTCAGTACATTAGGAACATAGGAATTAGGAGCAAGAGGATGAAATTCAGCTCTTTGAGCCCGCTGTGCCGTTCTATATGATCATGACTGATCTCCATTTCATCCTAACTCCGCTTCCCTGCCTTTTCCCCAAAGCCTTTTATTCTGCATTTGATCAAATATTTTTCTATCTCTTTCTTGAATCCATTGACTGATTCTACATCCACTGCACTCTGGGGCAGTGAGCTCCATAGATTCCCTCTCTGTGAAAAATAGCTTCTCCTTATCTCTGTCTTGGAACCTCCCCTTAATCCGCAACAATGACCTCTTGTCCTAGACTCTTCTAGAAGGGGAAACATTAGGTTGACATTTACTTTATCAATCCCATTGAGTGTTTTATATACCTCAATCAAAATCCCCACTCATTCCTCTGTACTCCAGCGAGTACAAGCCCAAGCCTCGTTATATCAGCCCATTCAAACCTGGAATCAATCTAGTGAACTTCTTCTGAACCACCTCCAGTGCCACCACATTCTTTCTCAAAGGTGACCAAAACTGAACGCAGTACTTCAAGTGTGGTCTCACCAATGCCTTGTACAGTTATAACAACATTTCACTATTCTTATACTCTAGACCCTTTGCAATAAATGCCAAGATTCCATTTGCCTTCCTTATAACATTCTGCACCTGCATATTCTCTTTCTCAGACTCATGCACAAGGACACCCAAATTAATCCACATTTATCCACATTAAACTCCATCTACCAGATGCTGGCCCATTCCCCTAGTCTGTCAATATCATTTTGTAAACTTTTTAATCTCATCACAGCCTGCTTTCTCACCTATTTTTATGTCATTATCAAATTCTGTTATGTTACACTCTATCTCCGCTTGTAGATCATTAATATAAATTGTAACTAGTTGTGCTCTGAGACTGAATTCTGCAGGACCCCATTAGCTACAGATCGCCAACTGGAGAAGGACCCAGTTATCCTAACCTTCTGCTTTCTGTGAATCAGTCCTCAATCCAAGCCATTACTTGACCCCCACCCACTTGGGATCTAACCTTCTGGATCAGTTTCTTGTGTGGAACCTTATCAAATGCCTTCTGAAAGTCCAGATAGATCATATTCGCAGGATCCCCTTTATCTCCTTGCTGGTTACATCGTCAAAGATCTCTCATAGTTTTGACAAACAAGACTCGCCCTTCACAAAATCATGCTGGCATTGGTGAATTGAGTGTTGCTTTTCCAGATGCTCAATCACCTCCTCCATAATGATTGACTCCAAAACTTTCCTACCACAGAGGTCAAGCTGACTGGTCTACAGTCTCCTACTTTTTGCTTCACTCCTTTCTTGAATGTTTCCAGTTCATCAGTGCTTTTCCAGAAGTTTTTGGAATTTTGGAATATCATTACTAATGCAACCATTATCTCTGCTGTCATCATCTTTAACACCCAAGGAAGGACATCAGGTCTCAGAGATTTTATTTTAAAACCTTCAGTTTATTGAGTACTTTTTCTCTGATCATAATAATTTCACCAATTCTGTTATATTAACTCCAATTTTTGGGACAGAATTATTATCTTCTCCTGTGAAGAAAGAGACAAAGTATTGGTTCAGTACCTCTGCCATCGCTGAGCTTCCCATTACTAATTAGCTCATCATTTCCATCCTGTAAATGGTCAACATCTACTTTCATTATTCGCTTTCTCTTTATATGCTTGTAGAAATTTTTAGTGTCAGTGTTTATGTTTTCAGCTAACTTCCTTTCATAGTCCATTTTAGCATTAGAAATGTTTAGGATTGATGGGCCTTTGGCAGCATGGTTTAGACTTTGGCTAAGAGACAGAAAACAGAGCGTAGGTATAGGTAGGCATTTCTCAGAATGGAGATGATTTGAAAGTGGTGTCCCCTAAGGATCAGTGTTGGGACTGTTGCTCTTTCTGAATTACAATTTAGAGATGAATGTTAAGGGCAAAATCTCTAAATTTGTCAATGATACTAAGCTATGGAGAATTGTGAGGTTGATGCTGAGTGACTTCAGAGGGACATTGACAAGATGGCCAAATGATCAGACACCTGGCAGATGAATTTCAGTGCAGAAAAATATGAGGTAATGCATTTTTGTAGAAGAAACATGGGAAAACAATACAGACTCAATGTTACAACTTTGTGAGGGGAGTACAGTAGCACTGGGACCTAGAGCTTCATGCGCATAATCCTCTGAAGGTGGCCAGGCAAGCTGATACAGTTATTGAGAAAACTTATAGGATCCTTAAATTTATAAATAGAGGCATAGAGTATAATACTAAAGGAAGTGATGCTACATCTCTACAAATCATTGGTAAGATCATGTTTGGAGTGTTGTGTTCAGTTGAGGGCACCTTATTTAAGAAAGGAAGTTAAAGCCCCAGAGAGAGTGCAGAGGAAATTTGCCAGAATGATACCAGGGAGTGAGGAATTTTAGATACAAGAAAAGATTAGAGAAATTAAACCCCTTCTCCTTGGAGCAAGGAAGATGTGATCTTATTGAGGTGTTCAGAATTATGAACAATTTTGGCAGGGTAAAGAAGGATATTGTGTTTCCTCCAGTTGATGTGTCAATGACCAGGTGCCATAATTTTAAGATGGCTGACAAGACAACGAGGAATGAGATGAGGAGAAACTTCTTTACTCAGGGAGTCATTGGGATTTGAAATGTGTTGCCAGGGATGAGTGACAGAGGTGGATTCCAGAGGTGATTTCAAAAAAAGAGCTGGATACATATTTAAAAGTGATGAATTCAAAGAACTACAGAGATAGATTGGAGAATGGAACTAGCTGGGTAGCTCTTTCAGGAGTCAGTCACACATCAAGGGCCATATGGCCTCCTTTGTATTGTAAAATTCTATAATTTTTGTTTGCTCTCTTATGAAATTTGTGGCATTTTTTACAATTAGTGAGCATTGGGCCAGTGGTAATCAGCTTAAAGTCATTGCATCACTTAGGCCTTGTACTGCTGATCTTACTATAGTATGAATCTAAGTCCAAGGTCAGCAAAAACAGTCAGGAGTAGTTTGAAGCAGAATTTAGAACCTGCTGGACTGGAACAATGTGACAAGAGATCAGGTTGGCCTAGAGTGCTGTTGACAGTGTGGATGTGTTGAGCCATTAGGTATTAAAGTAAAGGTCTTTAGGGCTAACTTGGTTAAGAGATGAGGCTGTGAGAGCGGGGCATTGGGTGACTAAGTTATGTCTGCAGAAGATGATAAAAACTATATTAAACAGTCAGATCAGCAGTAACAGGACAGAATGGTCAGCAAGAACATAAGTCCAAAGATGTGCATGTTAAGTTGATTGGCCATTCTAAAATGCCCTTTAGTGTCCTGAGATGTGTAGGTTAGCGAGGTTAGTGGGTAATATAATGTAGGGATATGGGGATAGGACCTGGGTGAGATTGAGTCTGTACCGGCTACAATGGGCTGAATGGCCTCTTTCTGTACTACAAGGTTTCTATGATTTCTAGAGGAACAGAAGTAGGCCATCTGGCCCCAAGAGCCTGCTCCACCATTTAATAAGATCATGGCTAATCTTTTCGTGGATTCAGCTCCACTTACCTGCCTGTTCACCATAACCCTCAATTCCTTTACTGTTCAAAAATCTACCTGTCTTTACCTTAAAAACATTCAATGAGGTAGTCTTAACTAATTAACAGAGCAGGGAATTCCACACATTCACAACCCTTTGGTTGAAGAAGTTCCTCCTCAACTCAATCCTAATTCCCCCTAATTTTGAGGCTATGCCCCTTAGTTCTGGTTTCACCCACCAGTGGAAACAACCTCCCTTTTGTCTGTTTTGTATGTGCTGTACTGTCTGGGCCTAGGGGATGCCTGCTATTGGACAAAAAAGGGTCCTAACGGGATTAAAGAAGGATGTATTACATGGTTGTTGATTTTGCATAAGGACATTGGAGCAGACAGAAGGAAGAATTTGTGATTTGTAGACAAAAGGATTTCTTATGGAGAATAACAGATTAGCAGAATTTTTTGGTTATCAATATCTCAGCTTAATTCTGACCTAAAGGATTTTTTTGTCAGTAAAAATACATATGGTCAAGGGGGCATTGCCTGCTTGACAACAATTCTTTAAGTAGTTTTGGCTTTTATCAACAAAAGCCTGATGAATCTTTGCTGTGTTTTTAAAAAAGAAAGCTAAAGTTTTTGTTAGAAATAAATATGCACCTTGGAAAACATTACTTATTCACTCATAAATAGGATTGAAAAGTCATTACTTCATTTAGGATAGTTACGTTACATAGAATCATGATAAACTAGAATTATCTTTTAAGCTAAGAAGGTGTCGAGGGCACACTTGCTCATTAGCACTACAGAAGCACTATATACAGAATTACAAGAATAAGCTTCAGAAGAGCAAGTGAATAAGCGATGGTATCATGGAGAGTATTGCCTTGAGGGGAGTACACAGCAATGGAGCTGGATTAGCATGTATAGTTGATGCAGAGGCACTGAAGGGTTACCGCTGTGGCTTGATTGAAGACAAGAATATTGAAGCATCACTGTGTAGTGGGGCATGGGTTTGTGCCTGCAAGTGCCACACATTGATTCTTGACTGCAGTTGACATTTATTTTGGAAAGACCTAAAAGGAAAGAGAAGAAATTAACTTGAGAAATATCCTCACAAAGAACCATCTGTTATCATAATCAGGTTGCTTATACTGTCTCCTCTAATTCAGCATGTCATCAGTACTCACTGTTTAATGATTATTTGCTTTTAAAATGATTGTTTTTGATTATCTTCCTAATTTTAGTGTTGCATTATTTAACAGGCATTTTTTATTAAAAAGATTATGTACTTAATATTTTACAACAATTTTTTCAAGCCAGTTTTAGGAAATCATTCTCATTGGTATTGTGTTGCAGAATGAGTATTTGAAATTATTCAATGGAGACAAAGTACTCAGGGGATTAATTGTAACAGTTCATTGTGTTTATTACATGCTGTCAGAGTTCCTGTCCATTGGACCACTGTGATCGTGTCAATGTATATTCCTGGAACACTAAGAATGTTGAATTTTATATTTTACCATTATATTTCCAATATCCGCATAAAGATTTTGCATTGTTGACACGTGACAACTATTGTAAGCTTAAATGTAGCAAGAAAGTTCCCAGCCAAGTTTTCCAATTTTGCCTCTCATCTTTGAAATGTTGCTCCTCAAGTGCCCATAACTGACTAGCTCATCATATAAATGGCCATTTTTCATGACTGTGATTTAATTGTGAGGGCATTGTCCATTAACCTCACTATGCTTTCATCTTGGTTTCCATACTGGAAAGTGTAGGAGGCATGGTTAGTAAGTTTGCAGGTGACAGTAAGATTATTGGCATAGTGGACAGTGAAGAAGGTTATCTCGGATTGCAACGGGGTCTTGATCAATTGGGCCAATGGGCTGACAAATGGCAGATGGAGTTTAATTTAGATAAATGGGAACTGATGCGTTTTGGTAGATTGAACCAGGGCAGGACTTACTCAATTAATGATAGGGCATTGAGGAGAGTTGCAGAACAAAGAGATCTAGGGGTAGAGGTTCATTATTCCTTGAAAGTGGAGTCACAGGTAGACAAAGTAGTGAAGGAGGCATTCAGCATGCTTGGTTTCATTGGTGAGAACATTGAATACAGGAGTTGTTGAAGCTGTACAAGACATGGTAGGCCACACTTGGAATACTGTGTACAGTTCTGGTCACCCTATTATAGAAAGGATTTTATTAAACTGGAAAGACTGCAGAAGAGATTTACTAGATTGCAACTGGGACTTGATGGTTTGAGTTATAAGGAGAGGCTGGATAGACTGGGACTTTTTTCTCTGGAGCCTAGAAGGCTGAGAGGTGATCTTATAGAAGGCTATAAAATAATGAGGGGCATAGATCAACTAGAAATTCAATATCCTTTCCCAAAGGTAGAAAAGTTTAAAACTAGAGGACGTAGATTTAAGGTGAGAGGAGAGAGACATAAAAGGACCCAGAGGGGCAATTTTTCCACGCAGAGGGTGGTGAGTGTCTGGAACAAGCTGCCAGAGGTAGTGATAGAGGTGGTACAATTTTGTATTTTAAAATACGTTTAGACAGTTACATAGGTAAAATGGATATAGAGAGATATAGGCCAAATGCAGGCAATTGGGACTAGTTTAGGGGTTTAAAAAAAGGGCAGCTTGGACAAGTTAGGCCGAAGGGCCTGTTTCCATGTTGTAAACCTCTATGACCAGAATGGGAGCAGTGGTTTTCCTTCTCCATGCTCTCCATTTGGGGATGCTGTTGTTAACTAGCTGCTGCATTGTTGTCCTCAGTTGAGAACAACCACCCTAGCGTAGAGATTGAACCTGACTTGATATAATTTTGGTATGTTTGAATCAATGCAATACCAAACGACACATTTACTATGAAGACAAGAGGGGAGCCAAAGATTGGAATTTACAAAATCATCTTTGGAAAAAAATGAACACATGCTTTTCTCTTTAAGCAGATAGGGACATACCCATCATAGACCTAAAGGAATCTACCCTCAACCCAGCACCAATGTTGGCAAGCAATTGATAACATCGTATTACTTTTTATTTTTGTAGTAGTTCATATTCCTTGATGGCTCAGTAAATAAATACATTTGTTTACTGCTTATGAGCCACTCCAAACCTGGTTTTGAATCCGTCCAAATGCCTAGATATAGACGAGAAAACATTGGACGGAGCTTTCCTGATTGCTATCCAGTTGGAGTACTTGCAAGTGCGTCAGACTAGATTGAGTTTGACCTCATTGAACCTTGTAGTTCAATGGACAACTAGTACTGACCATTCAGCCTCACGTGAAAAATGGTCGCTTAGAAAGATCCAAGTAGGTGTGCACTGCTTGAGTAATAGTGATTGCAAACCCAAGAGATATGTCCATTTGGATCATTACCTTGTTTTTGTTTGTTCCCACACTCTTCATGCTGAAATGGTTATGGATGAAGTGAAAGCCCCTCCTATTGCAAGCTTTCTTCTTAAATACATTGTCAAAATTTGCAATTCTTTGCTGCATGTTAGAACTAGACTGACTTTTTGTAAAGTTTTTATTGCCTCACTCAGCCACTTATTTTTTCCCTTATGAAGGAGAGCAGTTCAAACTGTGCATCTGTACAAAAGCCAGGATCAGATGATGAGAGGTTTGATTAAAGCAAGGTAACCTGAGCAGTTTCAAGCATTTTTCAGTGAGGAGAAATGTTTTCCAACTCTACAGGTCTATACTTTGCAACCTGGCCAAGGGCCATCAAACTTCAGTCAAGTAAGGCAGACAGGATCTTTATAATGACACCTGACAGTATCTGCTTTCAAAGCAATTTAAAACTTAACTGTCTAAGCAATTAACTATAATTTTGAATCATTATTATATCTTCATTAATCATTCATCATTACTCCATTTTAAAATGACAAATATTGACTGGCAGCCAGCATACTCTACCCCATGACGTAGAGGTAAAGACAGCAATTTGACCTGGTTTATGGCTGTGCACCATTGATGCATTACCAACTGTGCTGTCTCTAGCTGTGCCTCTATGCCTGATGTACTCAGTCTTTCTCCAGAGGCTTCAATAATTTGTCATTGAGTGACTTCTATCCACTACATTGTAATCTCCATCTCATTCTCCATTGATTAGCAGTATACATGCACAATCTGAGTCAAAAGACCACCACTCCTTTTGGGACTGGTACGTTCCAATTCTCATCAATGTTTACCTTTTTAGGATGACAATAATTAACTCACAAATCTTGCATGCTCCTAATTACTTTATCCATAAGAGTTAAGAGTCAGAACAACTATCAAAGAAAGAAGGATAAATCTGATGGTTAACTATTCAAAAAATAGATGGTTTGCAACCAGATCCTTTCAGTTTGAAGCATTCCATTAATTTTTTTGGTCACTTTCTGTACCTGGGTTTAACATTTTAACAATCCATATTCATGAATTGCCAAGCCTCTACTTACATCCTGTTTCTAGCTTTCCCCATTTAAAATGTTTTAAACTTTTTGGGTCCAAAATGGATGACCTGGTATGTGTCTGTCTTGAAATCTATTTTGGCCCAATCACTTAAGATCCATAGTAATTTAGATAAAAGCATAAAATTACGTTCAATGCTGCCCAGCTTTGTGTCATTGGCAAACACTGATTTGCTTTTGGAGCAGAGTAGATTGAAGAGCAACCTGATTGGGGTATACAAAATTTTGAAAGATGTTGACAGAGTGGATAAGGAGCAGTTCAAGGGAACCTATGTCCTCTCGTGTCAGTCACCAGGGGACATAGGTTCAAGATGAGGGATAGGAAGTTTGGAGAAGATGTGAGGAAAATCTTTTTTACCCAGAGAGTGGTGACGGCCTGGAATGCATTCCCTTGGAGTGTGGTAAAGGTGGATTGCCTCGTCCCTGAAAAAAGTATCTGGATGAGCACTTGATAAATCATAACATTCAGGGCTATGGATCAAGTGCTGGCAATGGGATTAGATAGGAGTTCAGATGTTTCTAATGTGTTGGTGAATACTCAATGGACAAAGGGCCTCTTCTGTGCTGTATGATTCTATGTCGTTTTCTTGCCCATATCTTAATTTGAAGACCCAATGCCAATCCTTGTTGGACATCACTTGTTACATCCTGCAAGTTGGAGTTGCCACTGCACTTTGTCTCCTGCTATTCAGCCAAGATAAGAGGTGGGAATTTGAGGAAAAATTTATCAATCAGAGGGCGATAGGAATCTGGAACTTACTGCTTGAAAGGATATAGAGGCAGGAACCCTCACAATATTTAAAAAGCATTTAGATGAGCTCTTGAAATGCCTTTATGTAGAAGGCTATGGATAAAATGCTGGAAAATGGGATCAGAATAAATAGGTGCTTGATGCAAACACAGATACCTAAAGGTCTCTTTCTCTGCAGAAAAACTATAGCTCTATGAAATAGCACTAGAGGAATTTCACAGTAACTTCGTTGCAGTGTTAATGTAAGCCTTACTGTGACTAATAAATAACCTTTACTTTCAAAACTTTTAAATTAAAATCTCCACTTTAATACCACTGTTCTTGCTAAATACTGTTTAAACTCTACACTTACATAATCTATGAAATCAAACTGTTATTGGGGGCCCTTAATGCAACAACCACCAGTCTTTAAATGCTTTTCTTTTTCTTAACTCTATCCATAATGTCTTCATTCACTGCTTACGCCTTAGTGATTTCATTGTTATTCACTTAAGCTACTCCTCCTCCTCTTCCATTTCCCTACCTTTCCTGTAGACTTTATAGTGCAACACATTTAGTCCTTAATCCTGAACTATCTTGCAGCCATGTCTCCATAATGGCTGCATTATCATACCCTTCCAAGTTGAATTTGTGCCTGCAAATCATTCAGTTTATTCCTGATATACTTGTACGTTGAAAAGAACTATTATTTGAACCACACATCCTATCTTGCCTTTCTGTTCTTATGTTTTATTCTGAATTTCTTACTTTGTTTTCCTGATTTAATTGCTTTTTTTCATTTTTTAAATTTCTGCTAAAAACGCAATTTTTATGTTTTTACTCTCTTTATTCTCTTCACTTTCATTTGTGTTTTATTCACTTTTTATGCCATATTTTTCATCTGATTCCTTGTTCCCCACACTCCCCTTATCCCCAACACTCCAAATTTACAAACTTAGAGTCCTTATCACCTCCAGTGTATTCTGTTCTTTCTCCTAGCACTTTGATCTGAGTTCAGGTGGAGCCCAGTCCAACAGAAGGGTTCTTTGCTGTGCCATTGTCCCATGAAATCAAGCTCCACTTTTCCACCCATTTATTCAATTGTGTGTTATCTCTGTAATTTTCTTATGTCAATTTAACATGGCTTAGATTATAACCCTTGAGGGTCCTAAACTCCTAATTCCTGATACTCTTCAAAAAGGACCTCTTAATCAATGCTTCCCTATTTATTGTTCCCAATATGGATCACAATGACTAGATATCACCCCCTTCTTTGCAATATTCTTTCAAACCAGTTGAAGATACGGAGAGGGTAGAGGGAATTTTGAAGGGTGGAGGGGCTAAGACTGATGTAATAGTCCACGTGGGAGAGAAGGATGTAGGAACAAAGTGCAGGGGGGACATACGTAGGCAGTTCAGGGAGTTGGGGGCTTGGCTTAAGTGTAGGGCCTCCAGGGTGACATTCTCTGGGCTGCTGCCGAGGCCTGGGAATGACAGGGTTAGGAACAACGAGGTGCTCCAACTGAATGCGTGGTTGAGGGATTGGTGTAGGGCGGAGAGATTCAGTTTCTTAGACCATTGGGAAGTCTTCAGGAGGGAGGGGCATCTATACAAGAGGGACGGGGAACAGTTGTCTGGGAAGGGCACCCATATTTTAGCTGGGAGGTTAGCTGGAGTGTTTCGGCAGGGTTTAAACTAATATGGAGGGGGGGTGGGGAGATAGAGGGAACTGGGAGTGGGAGAGAGATGGGTGACAGGGTAATTCCGGAGAGTAGGAGGGAGGATCAGAGAGTGCCTGAGGGCCTTCAGTGCATGTGTTTTAATGCGAGGAGTGTGACTGGCAAAACAGATGAACTGAAGGCAATAATGTTCAAGAGGAAGTCAGAAGTGGTGGCGGTGACTGAGACGTGGCTAAAGGAAGGGCAGGACTGGCAATTGAATATTCCGGGGTATAAGTGTTTTAGGCATGATAGAGGTGGTTTGAGGAGAGTTGGGGGAGTGGCGTTATTAGTTAAGTATCACATCATAGCAGTGCAGAAGGAGGGTGGTATGGCTGAGTTAGGAATTGAGTCGCTATGGGTGGAGTTGAGGAATAGGAAGGGAGAGGTTACTATATTGGGTGTGTACTACAGACCGCCCAACAGTCCGCGGGCCGTGGAAGAAGGGATATGTAGGGAAATTTTAGATAAGTGTAGGAAGAATAGGGTAGTTGTAATGGGAGACTTCAATTTCCCTGGGGTAGTTTGGAAGGTGCCCAGAGCGGAAGGTGCGGACGGGGAGGAATTTGTACAGAGTGTTTTAGAAGAGTCCTTGGAGCAGTATGTGGATAGCCTGACTAGAGAGGGGCTGTACTGGATCTGGTTCTGGGGAATGAGCCAGGGCAGGTGGTTGACGTTGTAGTAGGAGAGCATGTGTCTAATAGTGACCACAACTCTGTCTGCTTTAGGGTATTAATGGAAAAAGATGAAGGGTGCCCTAAGGGGAGGGTTTTAGACTGGGGGAGGGCTAGATATAGCCAGATTAGGCAAGATCTTAGGGATACCGACTGGGATAAGCTGTTCGAGGGTAGGTCGACACTGCACATGTGGGAGTCTTTCAAGGGAAAACTAAAATTTTTGCAGGAAAGAAACGTGCCGGTAAGGAGGAAAGATGGGAAAGGTAGGATTAGAGAACCGTGGGTTACTAGGGATGTTGAGGACTTGGTCAGGAAGAAGCGGGAGGCGTACGTTAGATCCAGGCAACTGGGGACAGAGGCAGCGCTGGAAAAATATAGAGAGTGTAGACGGGATCTTAAAAGAGGTGTCAGAAAGGCAAAAAGAGGCCACGAAATGGCTTTGGCAGGTAGGATTAAGGAAAATCCTAAGGCATTTTACTCCTATGTAAGGAGCAAAAGGACGGTTAGAGGGAAGATTGGACCTCTCAGGGACAGAGGAGCGGAACTATGCTTAGAGCCTTAGAACCACAAAAATGTGCTCTTAGGCTGATTGGGTAACAAATTGTCCCTATATTGGTCCCTATGTGGGAATCTTCAACAATAGGCATAGCCTAAAATCAAGGATATGTCATTAAGACGTTAGGACGGTGGCGTGGGCTCGTTGGGCCGAAGGGCCTGTTTCCCGTGCTGTGTTGCTCTTTGTTCTTTGTATATCTTTCAGTTAAGCAGCGCACCAGATGGGACTCTTGATAGTATCTTCTCTATATAGGAACATTTCCCTAATTAATAAATCCCCTATAACTACCTCATTATATTTCACTACTTCCTCCTCCTCACCAACCCCTTCCTTTAGACAGCCTCCTGCTTCAGTGTGCCATGGCCAGCACTCTATTTTTATCCTGATAGAAATTAACTGGATAGGATCAGTTTTTGTGATTTCTTATTCTCTATCTCATTTGGATTTCCCTCATTCTTAATCATAAAATCCGACAGTGCAGAAAGACGCCGTTCAGCCTATTGAGTCTGCACCAACCACAATCCTACCCAAGCCCTATCCTCATATCCCTACATATTTTACCCACAATTCCCTCTTACCTATGCACCCTGGGACACCAAGGGGCAGTTTAGAATGGCCAATCAACCTAGCCCGCACATCTTTGGACTATGGAAGGAATCCGGAGCACCCAGAGGAAACCCACGCAAACACAGGGAGAATGTGCAAACTCCACACAGACAGTGACCCGAACCAAGATTCGAATCCAGGCCCCTGGAGCTGTGAAGCAACAGTGCACTTTTGTTCTGTACACTCTTGGTCACACCAATATTCTATACTCTCTTGGTCACACTATCAACTCTGAACTAGTACTACGCTACAAGCTCCAACCGCATTCTTTCTCCTCCTCCCAATTTTGTGTCGAGATGTCAACAATTCAGCTCATGACTCTGAGCCAGAACAATTCAAGGCAGAGGCATTTACTGCATAAGAGTTTTCTGAAGAAGAGCCATATTTGACTTGAAACTTTAACTCTGTTTCTCGCTCCACAGCTGTTGCCTGACTTGTTGAATATCTCCAGCATATGGTTTTTATTTCGTATTTCCAGCATCAGCAGTATTTTGTCTTTGAGTGCAGAAATGTCTATTTGGAATAGTTGCGCATTCAACAACTCCCATACGTTGTTAAAAACCTGCTTTGCCTTATCTTGGTTTAGATTATTTATATATACTTTTGAGTTATGTCTTTTGAAACCTTTTTCTACAGACTAACTTGCACTTGGATAAAGATTTTAACTACTTTCCAGCTTGCATGCAATATTAGGAATGGAAGGCAGAAAGCAACACCTTCTTTCCCTGCACCATATTCTCATTCTCACCAAATGCCCAGTTTTTATACACTATAATTTTGAAATGTCTATGGCCATTCTGTGCAAGCACTTTTCATACATCACTTGAAGCCACAACACTTCAGCTTTTTTGAAAAAAACAAACTAAGTTGCAGAATTTGATATTAAAATACCAATAAAAATCCAGAAATCTAATATAAATTATTTTAACTTGTTCAGTTGTTCTAAAGCAGTTGCCTTGATTGTTAGTTTTTGTCCAGAGGTAAGTTTCAGTCCTGTGCTTTGAGTTCCCACTATTTTCGAAGATTATTCTGCTTTTCTGTATTTTGTAGTTTGCATGTATGGTGATGCACCACCCAGTCAAACCAGAAGGTTTCAGGCTCCATCCCTATACATTTTAAGTAATCTGAGTTGAGGCATCAATTGGATCATTAAAATTGTTGCCCCTCATCTTGGGAACAGAAAAATCAATCAGGCTTTCCATTCGTGATTGGTCTTGGTGTGAATGTTGAATGATGACTTGAGACCATCAAATCATCGCAGCTTTCAAATAAACGGCACAAACCTCAAACAGCTATAGTCTCATAGAATCCTACAGTGCAGAAGGAAGCCATTCAGCCCTTCAAGTCTGCACCAACCACAATCCCATCCAGGCCCTATCCCCATAACCACATGTATTTACCACAGCCAGTTGGGACAATCTACTATGGCCAAACCATTTAACCCACACATTTTTGGACTGTGGGACGAAACTGGAGCACCCAGAGAAAATCCACGCAAACACGGGGAGAATATGCAAATTTTGCATGGACTGTGACCCAAGCTGAGAATCGAACCTGGGTACGTGACACTGTGAGGCAGCAGTGCTAACCACTGTGCCTCTCCAAATTCATTCAAAAATGAGTGGGAAGATTAAGAAAGTAAATATATAGATTTGTACCAATTTATTAATTGTACATAAACAGCTGTAGAATATATTGTTTTGGTTGGTCTTGATAATGAAATCTATTGATTATTTATGGACTAATTAGTTCTTTGAATTATATTTGAATAGTTTTGGCAGTCTTGTGCGAAGCATAAAAGATTCTGAAATTACTTGTTTCATTGGATCTGTAAGAAGCTGTAATCAGGACTGTTAATTTTTAAAAAACTCTGCTGAAATAGTCCCTAAATATTTCTTGGCATGCAGTAGTTTTAATCAGAGATAACTAGCCTAATCTCTTCAAGCAAGTTAGATTAAATAAATTGCTGCTGTATTCCCTAAAATATATAGAATTTATTGTTAAAACAATGCTCAATCATTGTGTCCCATAGACATCTGAAACAAACACTCAGTTCTTGCACTGTTTACAGACCCCTGCCCTTTAAGAGAACATAGCATCTGCATAAATTGAGAGTGATGTACGTTGTGAAATGACCCAAATTGTGCAGTTCAGTGAAATTCATAGGAGTTGCCAATTCCAGCAGGAATTACCTCATATTTCTAAATGAACAGCTCAACACTAGTGTATCCTTAGGGATATGGAGATTTACAGCACAGTGACCTAGTTTACCAGAATCCTGGACTTACAGATGAAAAAGATATAAAATACTGTCTGAAAGATCAAAATCTGCAACCAGGATAACTTAAAAGACTGTCAGATTTGACTGTAGTTTTGACGTCTATAGTTGGCATCATCTGGCAGGCAGCAGGCAGATTTGCTCTCTGAATGTTTGACAACTGACATTGATGTATCTAAAGGCAGTCATGCTATGGGCAAAGAAGAGATTAGGCCAGTGACAGGTTATATTCTATTTCTACCCCTCCATCTCCATTACCAACCATTCCCCCTAACCCCCACCACCACCAAATCACCAAAAGAAAAGGCAGAAGGTCCTGAACTTTAGGTTGTTGTTTCACTGTAATCATAACACTGCTCGCAGCCGATATCAGAAACAACAGTTAGCTTTTCTATAAGATTCTTCCTCAAATGCAGAGATAGGTCCCAAAGTTCTTTGCACTGTAGAGGACAAAACACTAAGCCTGATAGAGACAAAATGCCAAGTGCTGATAATAAGGAGCTGAAGCCTTTGTCAAGTGTGGAGGAGGTAACACAGGAAAGAAAATGATACAAGTTGCATCATCTGTAAGAAGATGTACCAGTGTTTACAGTAAGGAGAAGAAAACACGGTGAATGTTGTAATGTGCTGGTCAGGAATGTTTCTGTATGCTAACAGCAAGTCTTCAGAGAGAGAGAGAGAGAAAAGAGTAGAGATAAGGAATTATCTCCGTATGTAAGTCTTAACACATCTCTGACCAATACCACACTAGCCCTAGATCTGGCCCAGGTATGTCCTTACATCACTGTGAGGACAGTACTTTACTCAGTCCTGCATAGACCTGTATGTGCTAAGCCCATGTACTAGAGTGAGGACTGAGTAAGGGGAAGTAGTGAGGAAATGAAAGATCTAGAACAGAAACCAAAAACATAGTCATAAAGCATTTTATAAGGCTTATTTTGGAAAGCAGGGATCAAAGTTGCAAAATGGGGAATAAAGCTGTGGAATTCCAGAATATAGTGGTATAATGATTGAATGAAAGACTACCTCTAGTGGACTGTACAAGGAGATGCCCAGTCTGGGAGGGACGTAAAGGCTAAAGGCCACAGGCTGAGTGAGAACTTTGAGGAGTTTGGAACCTGTATTTGGATTTATTAATTTTAATTCCTTTTCCAAATCTTCTATTGAATTAAATATAAAATCTTTCAAAAAGAGAAATGACTTTTATGTTGCATTTGCTTGCCTTTTCTATTTTCTTGTGAACTGATCAAGATGAGAAAATGAAACATATTCCATTTCAGGCACCTAGTTACAGTATCAAACATTCTGAGATCAGGTTATAACACTGGTTCAACGCACCATCATGTACGCAGCAGCAAACTCAAAAGAACCATTTCCACTCTAGCAATTTGTCTTTCTTATTTCCCACACCAGCATCTCAGGGAGAAATTGCAAACTTAGTGCCATTACATATCCTCGAATATTGTACAAGCCCACTAGAAATTGGGTTGTGACTGCCTGAAACTAATTCTACATTGGATCCATATTGTTAACAAATAGGAGTCATAAACTACCATTATGAGCTGAATATGGAGGCTATCTGTGGAAATAAAAGCTCATTGCATATTTCCCTTACAATGTCTTTAAACGTCCAGAATTCCCCCTTAAAAATATGGTATTGCACGAGGCCTCTTTGTTAGAAAATGCAATGCTGCAGGAAATTACAAACCAAAAACTGAGCCTTCCTGTTGAGTCCACGCAGCTTTTCAGTTGTGGAAATTCATGAATGTCTTTATACTTGAGTGATTGCTGCAGTTCTGAGCAGTAACAAGACATAACAGGCAAAAACACCCACGGCATCCATTTCTTCACTTGCTCAATTTTCTTTCCCAGAGAGAAGCCTGAATATTCAGTATTTGAGACCAAGTTATCAATCTTGTGAGAAAGAAATGTTTGAATAAGGCTGGGAACAAACATCTGGCATTAAATCTGTTCTCAGATTTTCTAACATTGTCAGGAATTTGATTTTAGCATGTTTATAATGTAAGTACAATAATGTATTGTCATAGTTGCAGTATTTTAATCAGAAGAGTAGGTATAGTTTTAACAGAAAGTAAAGTTCCGTTATATTAATATATTGAGTTATTTCTTGCCTTCCTTTCAGAATTGTAGTAATGCTGTTGGTTTAAAGTTGTTTTCCAGGTATAACGTTTGCTGAAGCAATTGGGAACAAAGAAATGATATAACAAAACAATAATAGTGGATCAGAATTATACAAATCTAGATATGTAGTTATGACAGTTTGCATACAGGATCCTTCCACAGTAATGCATCTCATTGGAAAGTCAGCACATAGATGGGCAGAAACCCACATTTCATGAATCTGCTAATTGGGTTTGAGTCCAGCACCAACATATTATCCAGAAAGTGTCATTGTTAGCATCAGCAATGCAGTAACACTTGGACATGTTTTCTGAAGTTGATGATTGACAGGTTGTTTATAATCAAGTCATCTATTTGAGCTCTCCTCATCCATAATCATTAGTTACAAGTGGTATAGTCGCTACTGAAAGATACCAGTAGAAAACATGGAACTTTAAAAATACAATAACATTCTCTACATTACCTTTGGCCCCTTTGATGCGACATGCAAATGAAGCATAAGTAGGAATGTGTAATGAGACTCTGCCTTTGATATTCTCAAAGCACAAACAATATGACCTATAGATAATAAAAGCTGCAAATCTGGCCTGCAGCACAAAACTGTCCCTCATTCAACTAATTGACAATTTCACTCAGGGGCCACAAATGGAAAGAATGTCAATTTGGGGCAGAATGGGGGAGCTCTACTCTACATATTGTTATGTTATACCTTATTTGTGAGTGCTTGTTGCTGACACTTGGCATTGAAACACTCAGTACTTTCATTCCCCAGTACTCGTGTCCTTCTACTTGATAAGCTCAGAGAAAAATGAAATTAAACAGTGACGTGCAAAAAAAAAATTAAATCTCACTAGAAGGCTTTTATGAAAAGTGTGTCACATCACTACAGATCTAGATTAATTTGCAGATTAATATGTGGATATGAATGGTGCAATATCGCAAAGGTTCATCTTATGCAACCAAAAAATCCTTCTAACAGACACTACTAAAATGAGCGATAGCATAAATATGGAGGCAGGTATGTTCTTGGTTTGTGACAGTAAATTCATTACCTGGTATGTTCTGAGTAATACAGACTGAGAATGTTGATTTAGCTAATCTAAGTAGAGCACAGTTGGCCTTTATTCCTGGGTAAGTAAAGATCTAACTGATCTCATTCCACTGAGTTCAGTTGGAAAGTGAACATAGACATTGAATGTGAGGTTTGTTTTCCATGCACTGCATGGCTAATAAGTCTTTTGAAATGTACTATTCGGACTCGCACATGAAGAATGACATCATGGATCAAGCACGAGATTCTTGCTAGTGCTTGTGAAATTGCACTTCAGCAGAAGATTAGTGTGTGCAGGAGGAGCTGGTGAAAATTGTGAAGAAGGAAGAATAGATGAAAACAGTGATTTCATAGAATCCCTAACATGCAGGAAGAGACTATTTAGCCCATCTAGTCTGCAGCGACTCTTCAACAGAACATCTTAACCAAGCTGACCCCTGCCCTATCCCAGTAATCCCATGCATTTACCCTGTTAATACCCTTACCATCTTGAGACACTTGGGCATGGCCAGTTCACCTAATCTGCATATCTTTAGACAGTGGAAAGAAACTAGAATGTCCAGAGGAAACCCATGCAAACACAGGGAGAACATGCAAACTACACAATCACCTAAGGCTGGAATTGAACCTGGACCCCAATTTTACATGATCCAGGTCTTGATTTTACAATGAGCTTTAATTTTGACAGCAAAAAACTTGATAGAATTGTAAAGTCTGGTTTTAATTAGTGTTTAAAACAAAAGTGTGGCAAATGTCCATTGCCAGCTTTCATGTCTCTGCAGTTTTTGTCGGTTCTTTCATGTTTATTTTTTAATCTAACCAGTAGAATCAGTTGCCTCTGAGTGCTCGTTGATAGGCTGAAGACTTGTGTAACATTCTAAGTCAAAATTGGTGTGGTAGGCAATCTAGGTTTTATACAAATATCTTGAAGTTAGCATGGGATTGTAGCTGAGTTTCTTGGCAACAGGCTTAATTTGTGGTTGACTGTTCTTGACAGATTATTGGGAATCTAAGCCCAGCTCCCATCTCAAATAATAAACAGCTTACCCGTTGACACATTGACAGACTTAATGGTTTTATACAAAAATGGACAGACTTAATGTTTCTACACAAGTGATCATCTGTCCTGATATCCTTAATGAAATTAGATTAAGTGCACCTGGGAAAATGCTGAGAAGGCACAATACCTTCCGCCTCCTTTAATTTAAAACCAATTTGCAGAAATATTCTCTGAAGCGGGATACTGAATGAGAGCAAATCCATTTGGACCAGTGCTGATAATTTTAATTCTGTCCCTTAGCAGCGTAGAAATAACAACAGGACTGTGATTGAGAATTTAATACATCGACATCGCTTTTAATGTTGTTGTGTCTAAGGGCACATTTGCTTGAATCAAAGAAAAAAATTTAGTTCCCCTACAGTTTGCTGATGTGTTTCATTGCCAAAATAATATAACTTATCCTATTAGTGAATGATTCAAGCTGTGAGTTCTGTAACACTGAAATGACATAAATGTGTTTATGGGACTAATAAAGTTATAAGTAATGAAGTTCCATTACAAGTGATAGTTGCAATGTAATTGAGCAGTTAAGACGGCAAAACGTCAAATAATGAGATGAACAAGCATGTGTATGCAACATAAGATTCAGCAACAACATGATTATAAAATCATGTGTAGCAGTCGGGCAATCTGCATTGTCACTGCGTGGGCTAACTGAACTTGGCTCCTGAATCTTACTCTGGACAAGATTGCAAGCAATAAAAACCTTTACATAAATAGTGCAGTGCATTAAAACCTCTTCTTGGTCATCTACTTGGGATATGTTAATAATGTATTTTATAGAGAAGAGATTTGCATGGTTTTGCTTATAATGATATTGAAGTAATTTAGAAGGTAACGGTTCCAAAGGAATCTCCTTTCCTCTTCCTCTCACCAAAAACATGGCATCTAGCATAGCTGTGTTCTTCTATTGTAAGTTTATCACTGCTTTAGTGATTAAGCATAGGGATGCTTAAAGCATTAATTATATATTATCCCTTTCCCACTTTAAGATGGGAGATGCTTAACTTTTGCAGCCACAAGAAATAGAAGCAGCCCCTCTAGGGATTGTTAGAAAGGAAAAGGCCGTCAATGGAACATTCAATGTATTATTGCTTTTTCCCCTAAATACGCATGTGAAAGTCTTTGTAGAACTGGCTAAGGGTGCCATATCGCAACTGAATACCTGAAGGCATAAAGCTGTACATGGGTTGGATTTGAGATGGAACACTGGCCAGTTTTCTCTAACCCCACTCCTTGCCAATTCTGTTGCTCCTGATAACTAGCTGAGACAGCTTAGCTGAGGGCACAGCAAGTTCTAGAATATGTTTCTTCAATAATTTGTTAGGATCAATACCCTCTGCAATATCCAGTGCCTTCAGTTGTTTCTTCATATCACATGGATTGAATTGGTTGAAGACTAGCATCTGTGATGCTGAGGAGCTCTGGAGCAAGGCCATTTCATCCAGTTAAGAGGCACCAGGTCTACCCTACAAAATATGGAAAAAAGAACCATCCATTTATAGCAATTTTAAGAAGATACTTGCCTGGTATGGAGGGCATTAGTTGTGAGGAAAGGTTGGAGAAAGTTGGTTTGTTCTCACTGGAATAATGGAGGTTGAAAGGCAACCTAATAGAAGTCTACAAGATTATGGGGGGCATGGACAGAGTGGACAGTCAGAAGCTTTCTCAAGGTGGAAGAGTTAGTTACTAGGGGGCATAAGTATAAGGTGCGAGGGGCAAGTTAGATGTACAAGGTGTTTTCTACATAGAAGGTGGTAGGTACCTGGAACTCGCTGCCAGGAAAGGTAGTGGAAGCAGATACAATAGTGACTTCTAAGGGCTCTGGACAAATACATGAACAGGATGGAAATGGAGGGATATGGTTCCTGGAAGAGTAAAGGGTTTTAGTTCAGTTGGGCAGCATGATGGGTGTAGGCTTGGAGGGCCAAAGGGCCTATTCTTGTGCTGTAATTTTCTTTGTTCTTTGTTCAAACATTTCTTCATTATACATTTGTAAATATATAATGATCTATTACGTTAATTTGGAATTTTCTGAACAATTTTTGCAATTTGTGCCCTGGAAAAGAAACCTAATTCATGATGTGAAGAAACCTAGCTGTCAGTGAACTCTGAACTCGTTCTTCCAGGCACATTTGGCTATCCCTCAAGGCTCACTAATGACTAGTTTATTTTTTTAAATCATTGAGGGAGGCTTTCAGGGTATCCTTAAAGCGTTTCTTTGAGCTGCCATAGGAGTGTGCTTTGTTCTGTAATTTCCCCTGTAGAAGATTTGCTTATGAGTCAGTTGTTAGACATTCTGGCGACATGTCCAGCCCACCTTAATAGTTTGTGTTATAACATTGTGAAGCTGCTGACCATATCAATTCTCCTGAGGGAATCTGTGTCTGGGACTTGCCTTGCTACTTGATGCTGATGCTACTTGATGCTGATGCTACTTGATGTTAAGGAGTTTGCAGAGGCAGCAAAGATGGAAGCGCTTGGTTTTCTTTGTGTGTTGCTGGTAGACCTTGAACTTGGTTTTTTCGACTCACCCTTCTACGTTCCCATACTGAATAGCAAAATCTTCCAAAGGACGCACTGACCGTGGCAATTCTAGAATCGGAGTCACCATCAATTTACGCACAGTGTTAAAGAGTACTGCTTAGGTAGGTGAACCTGTCTACAGTGCTCAAATCCTGATCACTCACTTTCGCTGTTGGCCTTTGATAGAGCTTTCCTGGAGCAGGTTGGAACATAATGTCAGTCTTTGTGCTGGTAGTGAGACCAAAGTTATCTCAGGATGCAGAGAACATAATGTGCTGCATGTCTACCACACTTCCAGCATTTTGTGATAGTCAGAAGTTACCATCTATCAATGAAGAGTTGACCTGGAAATATCGCAGTTTGGAGAAATTTCCAATTATTTAGGCACTCTCTGCGTAACTCGTGTTTTTCAAGAAGATCGTGTCTGCATCGGCTTGTAAAATGAGCAGTTATACTTGCTGCCATTCTCTGCTTTCTCCAAATTAAATAGTCACTGTTGTAACTCGTGGAGTTTTTTTTATAATCACCTGAATGGGCAGTGAGAATTGTGATTTATTGTCCAGCTGAATATAGCTTGGCATTAAGACATGCACAGGAACATTCAAATAAGGTCTGCAGAATCATTCAATGAACTTTTAGAAACATTTATTTTTCCCGATAGGCATGCACCTGTTCCTGCCAACGAACTTCTCCCCTTTGGAAATTCAGCTCGGCCAAAAAAGATCCAATTAATTTGCCCTCAGAGATCCAAAGTGCTGATTCAGAATTATGCCACCAGTTAACAGAAGCCTTATGTTTACATGAGACAGGACCATTTGCCAAGTTTCTTTTTCCCTTCTTTCACTAAATGTCCTAAAATGGTGTGCAGAAGTCTGTAAGAGTTCATCTGGTTGTCCAACACAGTTTTCATCTATTGTGGGCAAATTTGCATTTTCAACTGAGATTGAAAAACTGGTCCATCTGGACTGGTGATCAAAGTTAAGGACTGCTGAAGTTATTTTTTTGTTGATCAGTAAAGTCTCCATATTTATGATAAAGGCAAAGTCTCTGTCCATTAGAAAAACTGTTCTGAGATTTTCTAACTGGACTAATAATCCAGGGACCCAAACAAATGATGGAAACTGGTGAAATTGGAATTCAATTGATAAAATTCTGAATTGAAAGTTAGTTTCAGCAAAGGGGATCATGAAGCTATCGTCAAATGTTGTAAAAACCTATCTGTTTCACTAATGTCCTTTAGGGGGGTATCTGCCATCCTACATGTGACTCCAGATCTAGAGCAATGCAGTTCACTTTAACAGCCCTCCCAATGCTCAGCAAGGGAAATGAGGGATGGACAGCTCCAGACTTGCCAGAGATGCCCAGGTCCCATGAAACAATTTTTTAAAAAAACCATTTCCTGTGTACCTCTGAAAATATTTGCTCTTAAAATGTTGACATCATCAAAGATAAATATTGCATATAATGTTTCCAATGTCTCTGTGTTCATTGAAAGTAAAAGTTTGTCATGAATGTTCAGGACAGCAACCTTTTAATTTTTTGCAGTGCTTCTACGATGCAAATTGAACATCTGTTTGCAGAGAGAGCTTTGATGGCATTAAGTACCATAAATACATCAATTTTACTCCAAGCTTACAACTGCATTAAAGATGCAAGCAATTGGAGATATATGACTGTTAAGAGATTCCGTCTGTACTTTTGTGTGCAATGAAACTAGAAACAAGAGTAGGCCATGCAGCCCTTTGGGCCTATTCTGTCATTCATTATGATCATGGCTGATCATCGAATTCAATATCCTGATTTCCTCTTCTGCCCCCACAAGACATTCCAAGATGCTTCACAGGAATGTGATGGAACACATAAAGGCAATATTTAGGGGCAGATAACCAAACACTTGTCAAAGCGGTTTAGGGAGGTTTCAAAAGGAATTCAAAAGCTTAGGACCTTGGCAGGTGAAGGAATCGTTGCCAAGGGTGATGCAGTTAAAATCTGGGATATTCACCTGGAGACCAGGATTGGAGAAGAGCAGAACACACCAGTTGTGAACATTTGGAATTCTCTACTCCAGGGAGGTGTGGATGCTCATATTCAAGTCCGAGATCGATCTTTGGTTACTAACTGAATCTAAAAATATGAGGAATAATGCAAGAAGGTGCAGCTGAATAGAACTGACCACAATCTAAATAACTGGCAGAGAACGCTTGAAAGTCTCAATAGCCTACTCCTGCTATTATCTCATTCCTATAAGCTGAGGTGGGGTGGAATAGGCGATGTTATAGAGGTGGAAATGATGCTCAAAAAACAAAGAAAATTACAGCACATTTCATCCCTCCAAGCCTGCAATGGCCATGTTGCCCGACTGAATTAAAGCCCTCTACCCATCCGGGAACCATATCTCTCTCTTCACATCCTAGTCATATATTTGTCAAAACGTTCTTAAAAGTTACTACTGTATCCACTTCCACTACCACCTCCGGCAATGAGTTCCAGACACCCACTACTCTCTGTGTAAGAAATCTGCCTTATACGTCTCATTTAAATCTGCTCCTCGCACCTTAAACCTGTACCCCCTAGTAATTGACTCTTCCACCTTGAGCAAAAGCTTCTGACTATCCACTCCGTTCATGCCCTTTATAACCTTCTATCAGGTCACCCCTCAACTTCCAATGAGAACAAACCAACTTCTCCTCATAGTTAATGCCCTCCGTATCAAGTAGAGTCCTGGTAAATCTTTTCTGTATCCTTTCTGAAGCTTCCACATCCTTCAGGTAGTGTAGCTATCAGAATTGAACATTATATTCCAAGTGAGGCCCAATTAAGGTTCTATAAATCTACACGACTTGTCAATTTTTAAACTCAGTGCCCTGGCCGATGAAGGCAAGCATGTTATATACTTTCTTGACTACCTGTTCCACCTGCATTGCCACTTTCCGTGACCTGTGTATCTGTACATTCAGATCTCTTTGCCTATCAATATTCTTAAGCTCGTTCCCATAAGCTGAGGCAGAGTGGACTGGTTGAGGCTATAGAGAGGACAATGATGCTTTGGCTATATTGTCAGGAGCTCTTCTTAGGGTTGTTTATGGCACTAAGATTGCGAACTGTATGGGCTCCTTGCTGCCACAGTTGTTCAAATGCCGCCTTGATCTCTCAGCTCACTTCTTGAGCTCAGCTCTTTTGTCTGTGTTTGGACCAAGGCTGTAATGAGATCAGGAGCTGATGTGGCCCAGTTGGAACTCAAACTGAGTCAGTGAGAAGTTTTTTACTGATCTCACTGCCAACTGCAACTTTCGTCACTTTGTTGGTAACATTGGGTAGACTGATGGAGTTGCAATTAGCTGGGTTAGATCTATCCTGCTTTTTTGTGGACAGAGCATATTTAGGACAATTTTCCACATTGTAGATGCCAATGTTGTGGCTATAGTGGAACAGCTTGGCTAGAGATACAACAAGTTCTGAAATACAAATATTATAGTACTATTGTTGGAATATTGTCAGGGCATTTAGCTATTTCAATACTTAGGTCCTTCAGCTGTATCACATGGAATGAATTAAATTGGCTGAAGCCTGACACCTAAGATGCTGGGTATCTCAGGAGGAGGTTGAGTTAGATCATCCATTGACACTTCTGGCTGAAGATGGTTGTAAATGCTTTAAACTTGTCTTTTGCACAGATGTGCTGGCAAGCTCAATAACTGAAGGAATTTGTGAAGCTGCCTCTCTCATTAGTTGTTTAATTTTTCACTATCATTTATGACTGGATGTGGCAGGACTGCAAAGCTTAGGTCTGACCTATTGAATGTGGGATCACTTAGCTCTGTCAGCTGCATGCTGCTTACACTATTTGGCATGCAAATACTCATGTCATGAAGCTTCATCAGGTTGACACTTCTTGAACCAAAGTTGATCTCCTAGCTTGATAGTAATCAAGGAGGGAGAATCGCCAGGGATTGTAGTTGAATATGTTACTGCCCGCATTGAGTCTTGGATGCTCAGTTTTGGGTTGTTAAATCTGTTCTAAATCAATCCCATTTAGCATGGATGGAGGGTGTCTTCAATGTGAAGATGGAACTTTGTCTCCACCAGGGCTGCATGTTGGGCACTCCTGTTGATATTGTCATGGACAGATGCATCTGTGACAAGTAGATTGGTGAGGCCAAGGTCAAGATTTTTCCTTGTTGGCTTCCTCACCACCTGATGCAAACTCAGTCCAGCGACTATGGCCTTTATGACTCAGCCAGCTTGGTCAGTAATGGGGCTCCTGAGCCACTCTTGGTAATGGGCATTAAAGTTCCCCACGCAAAGTACATTCTGTGTCCTTAACACCCTTCTAAGTGGTGTTCAACATGGAGGAGGATTGCTTCATCAGCTGAGCGCTGGATTGTAGGTGGTAATCAGCAAGAGATTTCTTTGCTAATGTTTGACTTGATGCCATCAAACTTCAAAGGGATCAGAGTCAATGCTGAAAACTCCTAAGAAAATTATCTCCCAATTGAATACTGTGCTGGGTCTGAGACAGGACTTGCAGATAGTAATGTCTGGGAAGTTTTCTATAAGGTATGATTCCATGAGTCTGACTGTGTCAGAATGTTGCTTGACTAGTTTGTGAAACAACTCTCCCAGTTTTGGCGCAAAATGTAGTAGACACTTTGCAGGTTTAACAGGACGATGTGTGATCTTGTTATTTCTTGTTCCTATGTTGATGCAGGGTGGTACATCTGATTTCATTCCTTACTGATTTTTCAATTTGATGCAGCCAGTGATTTGCAGGGTGATTTCAGAGTCAAAAACATTGTTGGGGTTTGGAGTCACAGGTATGCCAGATTAATTAAGGATGGTAATCTTTCTTCCCCAAAGGCATTAGTGGATTAAATGGGGTTTTCACAACAATTGACAATAGTTCCTTATAAACCATTCTGTTTTAATTCAAGATTCAGTCACTGAATTCAAATTCTGCCTGTAGCCATGGTGAGATTTGAGCCCATGACCCCAGAATATTAACTTGGGCCTTTGGACTATTGATCTTCAGTGATATTACCACTGCCAATGCCAACATACACAAAATTAGAGAGACATGTGGCAAAATTCTTCTTCATTTCAAGTTCTCACGTTGAATGTGATCAGAAATGTGTTCTAAACATAAGAAAGATGCTGGACTTATTAAACATTATGCTTTTATATTGACCAAATGGCAAGAGCAAGCATGGAATATATTTCACTTGAGGTGTTTTCATGGCATTTCATGGCATCATGGCAATACTGGCGAGAATAAATTGACTCCACCAGTCATAGACCAGTGATAGTGGAAGTTTGGAGTTTCACGTTGATTTGTTGCCAGTTTCAGTACTAAATGAAAAGGTGCAATGAACGGGCTGCAGACTGTGCCAGCAGTAAGGAAAAACACACCTTCAAAGCTGATACAATTGTGTACAGGTGTCCTTTGCAGTAACTGGGTGCCAATCTATTTAGTGAAGGAAGGGTGTTACACATATCCTAACTAATTGTATCAACATAGTCCCGAAGAGAAATACTTACCCATAGCGCTAAGGTGTCTGTAAATATAAGCAAGAAAAGGTAAAATTAACAGAGTGTAATTATCTGTGTAGAGTCATTTTAAGTGTCCATTTAGGAAGCATTATTAGTTGGCGGAGCAGAAAATGAGCTTGATTTGAGAATTTCCCAGATCTACCTTAAATATTCACAGGAGCTATTGTAAAGCAGCAATCTCGTGGAATTATTTGGGGAACATCACAAGCTGCAAGCATAAAACTCTAGCTGTTTGTTGCCTTGTGTCAAGTCCATGGACTTAATTCCTGCATTTAAATCACTATCAATTCAGGTTTACCATATACTTCACAGTTGGGGATGTTTGCTGTCATTGTAAGTTTTTTGTGCTGAATGTCATGCAGACTATGAAAGGTATGAGGTTCCTGGAAAAATAGTGATTGCAACATGTGGTCATTTGTTGGAAATGCTGCTTAATGGTATGCCAAAATAATATTTTTGTTCAGTTGGCTAAGCTGCTTTTAAACTTGAATAACATTGTGCACATTCAATTTGTGTTCTCTTCCTGCTCATTTATAGCGATAACACATCATCATCAGGCTGGAGCCCACCATGTTCAGATAGTTATTGATGGTCATTATGCAAGTGCCATCAATGCTGCCCACTTGGATGAGGTACTGGATGCTACCTGATTCCTTTCGGAAATGCAGGTCATTAAGGAGTCAGAAATATGAGAAGTGTTGACAAAAGAAAAGTATAATGAAAGTGTTAGTTGTAATTGGAACCATCCCTGTTCTAAACATTCCTTACAAATAACTTGTTAAATTTGTTGAAAATGATTTGTTAACATTCAACCACCAGCAAGAGAAAAGTGAACATTGGAAGATAGCAATTAGGTTACATTTTCTGGGGCAGTATCTAAAATACAGGCTATTTTTGCATTAAACAAGAATTTGTGTCAGGGCTAATATAGTTTGTATGAATTAATGATAAGCTAAATTTCTAATAATATATCTTTAAAATTGGTGCCAAATTTGAATAATTATGAGTGCAGAGTTTTAACTTTTTTCTAAAGAAAAATGTAAATGCTTCCATTTAATAGCTCAAGAGTACAGGGAAAGATTAATAGGCTATACTATTCAGAAAATGTAATTCCTAATATGAGAAACAGGCTGACAAATCATTACATTACAGTCTATTTTAATGATCACTTATTTTAATTAGTTTGATAGTAATAGCAAATTGGAGTCACCGTGTTGATAATTTGTCCCATAATGTAAAAGTAAAGGTTCCAGATAAAGATACCATACCTGATTGATTTACCCAAGTAACGCATATTTCTTAACTTCTGTAGAGCTGGTCATTGAGGAAAAATTTTCATTTACATACAGGGGGAAAATGAACTATTGACATTGAGGAGGAACTGAAAATAAATATGTTACGGGCTATGGCAGAAAATCGAAGGACAGTCCAAGGGAGGTTTTTGATAACGAATAGGGACTGCAAGGCAGAGAGGTATCTAATTAGGAAATTCCAGAGAACAGGACAATAGTGGCTGAGCAAGCTGCCAGTATCCATGGAAAGGAAAATGAAGAGAAGTGTGGAAGGAATGGGGAATGTTTTTTTAATATTTGTACACAGGATGTCGATGTCTCCGACAAGGCCAGCATTTATTGCCCATCTGTATTTACTCTAACAAGGGTGGTGCTGAGCTGTTTTCTTGACAGCTGAGTTGCTTGCTAGAGTATCTCGGAGTTCAATGAAAAGTCAATCTCACTACTATGGACCTGGAATCACATATAGGTTAGACCAGAGAAAGATGGTAGGTTTCCTTTCCTCAAGACCAGATGGGCTTTAATGAATAATGGATTATTTCATGGTCATTTACTGTTATGAACTTTTTGGGCGGGATTTTCCATCTACACTTGCCCCAAGACTGAAAAATCCTGTCCGAGGTCAATGGACTTTTATATAGTCCTGTTCCACCCGCTACATTTCCCGTAGCGGGCGGGATGAAAAATTCCCACCCTTTATTTCAAATCTACTTAACAGAATTTAAGTTCCCCAGCTGGCATGATGGGATTTGAATTAATGTCTCCAAACATGGAGTTTAGACTTCTGAATTACTGGTTCTGAGAAGCCATTATTGTATCTTTGAATCTACATATCTCTGGCCTTGATTCCATCAACCTTCTTAGCTGCCATGCAGTGCTGAATGTGAGTTTCGATATCAGTGTCTTCCATCACAATCTGCTTTGTCATTTAGGCACCTTTTTTTTGCATTTGCAACATAATGTAACATACAGTATGGTATCATGCTCCTATTTAACAGAGCAAGGGGACAGGAAAAGATTAATAGGCTATAATTTTCAGAAAATGTAATTTCTAATTTGAGAAATTCTGACAAATCATTACATTACAGTACACTTTAATGATCACATTTTAATTAGCTTGGTAATAATAATGTAGGGATGTAGAATTATAGAATAGAATCATTACAACGTAGAAGCCCATTTGGCCCATCACGTCTGCACAGACCACAATCCTATCCAGACTCTATCCCCATGATCCCACCTATTTACCCTAGCTAGGCCCCTGACACGAAGGGGGAATTTACTGTGGCCAAGCAACCTAACCTGCACATCTTTGGACTGTGGGAGGAAATTGGAGCACTGGGGGGGAACTTGAGCAGACATGGGAAGAATGTGCAGCCACCACCCAGACAGTCACCCAAGGCCAGAATTGAACCAGGTCCACTGAGACACCATGCTGCTCCATGTAATATAAGGAAATAGCCAATATAGAGTGAGACTAGTGCATGGATAAGATTAAAGGTGAAGGTGAGAATTTTGATGTCAATTTTACTGAGATTAGGGAGGACAGACTTGATGGGTATGTAAGATTTTGATTAATTTGGATGTGTTCCGTTGTGCTTGGAGACTATTGAGGGATCTACTCGAAGAATTGAGCCTCAAGGAGAAGGATGGATAAGACTGGGGACAAGAAATGTTTCAGGTGTGTAAGAAAGTTATCTATATGACACAGCAGATATGATTGAAGAGGATGATGCCTGGATTGAGCAGTATATCTTGGCAATATATCTTGCATTCAGTGCTTGATGGCAGCTAAGGAGGTGAATGGAATGAAGGCTAGAGTTATGTCAAGCCAGAGATAAAATATTGGCTTCTCTAGGTCTTGTTGTCAGATAAGCAATTGCAGAGTGTGAACACAGCATTTGCATTAATACTGAAGTGAAGTTATAGAACTCAGAATTACCACATATATGCAGACATACTTTACTCCAATGGTGTGATAACAAGTGAAATTTTTCCATGTAGCTATTAAAAGAATAATTGAATAATGGAATTCTGAAATTAAACAGGAATTGAGGGAACTATTAGTATCCAAAAAATTAATGTTTTGAGCTGAGACCATTAGTTAAATTGTTTTGTTGTTTTGAAACCAGATTGCAGATGTGAGATTGATGTCCATCAGTCTGAGCTGAAAATATCATGAACGTCTACAAAATAATTGAACGTCATTAATTAGCCATTTCTCCCCATTTAGTCACAATAATTGCATTCAATCCTTGAAATCTTGCAGTATTTTTTCAAAAGAGTAAAGATAAAAGCCAAAATTGGTTCTAAACTTTATTGCCAAAGGTGGAAAGACTGGTTTCACCGCCATGATTGAATAGCACATTATAACATAGGCACAGTTCTTCCATTGAAATAAACTGAACTGAAGCATTTCAATGTTTGATTACCATGAAATTGTCAAAATACTTCAGTTTCTTCAGTCTTTGATTTAAATTGAGGTCAACTACCTGAACACAGGCAATCTATTGCATTGCCCCTCTCATTGCCAATTGTAAAAATATCTGAATAAAGTATAGCTGAGCTGTTTGTGGCTAATTTAAAACCTAATGTCTAATGATCCCACAGTTTCATGTTCTCTGCCATACTGTAATATTTCACATATCGCTACAGTACCTCGTGTTAATATTTTGCCAGGTGTCTTATGGAAATTGGTAATCATTATGAAGCAAATCATGAATTTGTATTATCAAAACATGTGCCTAATTTATCCTCTGCATCAAAGTGCAGATTAGAGGTAAAGGTATAGGCTGACATTGTATTACATGAGCACTGACTTAAGCTTGGAACGTTTGCAAAGCATTAATATAGGACCCATCCACTATAAGATGGACAGGCAAGTAGTGTGTAGTAACTGATGTTCTCTACCATTCCGAAAAAGAATAAATGATGACAGAGAGTGTTACAAATTCAAGGGGTTCAGTATGTACCCCAAGAACAATTTCCAAGCAGTGTCCATCAGCATGTTCACGCCTTGAACATGTTTCAAAGCAGTGTTGTTTTTGAACAGGTTTCATAATGCTAATCGATTTGGAGCGGAGTCTTTGAAGTTGTATCTTCTACTACTATCACCATAATAAGAGCAAATTCTTTTCTGCTGCCATTGTTTAAGATTACATGAAGGAAACAATTTAAAGCATAATACTGCCAAATTGGAATTGCAGTGAGCGGGATGAGATTTTCAGATCTTTGCTTCTGAAGGCACTTGATCACTTTTATACAGTTTCTGAGCTTCAGGAGTCTTCTGATATCTCATTGCACTCAGGTGACCGTTCTCCAAGATAAGAATAAACAACTATAGAGTACTTCACAGCTGAGTCCAATCCAGTTCCCAAAAGCATTAAGATACTTCAGGGATACTACCATCCTAATGGAGATCAGTTAACTCAGCTGCAATCTTCCTGATCTGTTTAGGTTTTTGCCAGACTTGACAGTAAATGTACCCACTGAGTGTAATATCCTTTTTTCTGTCTGTGTATTATATTTAATGGAATTAACTTATCTTGGAAGCTATATAACTATGAGCTTTTAAATTAGGTGGCTTGTTAATGCAGTCCTGATAAGTTTTTGTCCTGTGACATTCTATGAATGACTAATAGATTTCCTTGATCCTGAATGTTTCTGCAGGATTCCCTACTTTCATCTGCTTTAATTGCTCAAAGTACATCCAGAACAGTCCAAATATTTGTATATATACACTGCTGTTTCTGGTATAGGCTGAAATACATTGGTTGATCACTTTCTTCTGTTAAGCATTTGATGATGACCCACTGATGTCTTGGTGTTCTTCATGAGGGGGTTAGAATGCTCAGAGTGTAGTGGGTAATGTGGCAGTGAAGGTAGGAATGGGAAGTATCCAGCAAGAGTGGCACTTCCAACTGCTCACTCCTCCTCCTCTCCCCCCCCCCCTCCCCCCCCCAGCACCCAGCTGAGATAAATTAACTTAGCAAAGGTCATGGTTAAATTTGGCTCAGTAGCACGCTGTAATATATATACTCTTTCATCCAATGTGGAAGCTGTTCCATTTACGTGATCAAACATGATCTGGGTGTTTTGAAAGGCAGACACTGCTGGGTAAAATTGCTTTTTCAATTTAAATGTATTAAAAAATTTCCAAAGACCTATTGAAAGATAAAAGAGAGCTATTCAGACAAAATTACTTACTGTGATCCTGTAAAACTCTTGAATGGCCCACATCTAAAGTTGTTTGTATCTAAATTTGAATTGGTATACACAAACTGAAAGAACAATGCCTGCCTCCATAGATGACATTTCCATTATTAACAGGCATTGCTTACACTTATTAATTCTAAATCAACAAAAATAATTAGCTTGCATCAAGGGACAGGATTTGGTGCCTCTAATAGCTTTTTAACAATATCAGCAAATGTAGTGAAGCATGGCATGCCAGTGGATCGGAGTAGTCTACTCCATCTCAATGAAGCACCTTAGATGTCTACATCATGTGCTGTTTATTGCTGTGACAACATTTATTTAATTCTTTTCATCACAAGTAGGCTGTCATTAACACTCCGGTGAAGTTACAGAGAAAATCCCCTAGTCGCCATACTCGGGCACCTGTTCGAGTACACTGAGGGAGAATTTAGCATGGCCAATGCGCCTAACCAGCACATCTTTCAGACTCTGAGTAGAAAACAGAGCACTCGGCAGAAACCCATGCAGACACAGGGAGAACATGAAGACTCCACGTGGACAGTGACCTAAGCTGGGAATCAAACCCAGATCCTTGGTGCTGTGAGATAGCAGTGCTAACCATTGTGCCACTGTGCTTTGCCAATGGCAGAAAACATGGGTTTCAGTCCACATGCACTTCTCTTGGCTGCACTATCAAAAACGGCAGCAATGGGTTACAAAATACTTAACCATACGATGAAGGAAAGTTGAAGTATGTCGTATACCACCAACCAGACATATAAAAATAGTTATATTTCTACAATGCCTCCAATGTTGATAAATGTCCCAAGACATTTCATAGTGGTATGGTGAAAAATAGACAGCAGACCAAAAAGAGCAACTGTATGGACGCCAACAGCTTTTCCAGATGGGTGGCTTTTTAGAACAGTATTAAAGGAGCGGGAGAGGCAGAGAGGATTTGGAGGAATTTGAGAGTTGAGGCAAAGATGGTGGAAAGGAGAAAACAAGAGAACAGAATCCAAGAAATAAAATGTTCTGGAGAAGATGTCTGAAAAAGAAAATTAAAAAGAAAAGTGTTAGGGCTGGGATAGATACAAGGGATTCAGAGACAAGATCAAAACATTTTAACACTTCAAGCATTGTAACTATTGGCCCACCTCTGGACAAAAAGGATAACTAACACAAGATAAAAATTCATAATGTCTTAATTTGTCTCCTTCGCATGAGTGATTTCAATCTTGAGTCCAAATGAAGGTGCATCATGCAACCTCACTAGAAAATTCAAGAGTGAAATGTTTTAATTTGTTGAGCTATAACCACATTTTTACCTTTCTTAGTGTATTAATTTCTTTTGAACAAAACAGTGGTGCAATACTATGTATGATAAGCAAATATAAATTATACAATGTGCTATCATCTGAAATGGATGCTAGTTGGATTTTAACAGAATTAGCCATTACATCTTAAGAGAAATGCTCAGAAGTGTTTCCATTAAGAGCAGCAAGCCTAAATGGTAGGGTGCGGACTTGGTTCACATTGCTTGCAGATGTGCATTGTAAAAGTTTTTTTTATTACTGGCTGTTAATATCTTTTAGTTCTGTATAAACATAATGCTGGAGTGCTTTTATTCAACAAACATGACCCGACAGTAATTAGTTTCAGGTTTTGCAGTACTGTAAATGGAAACCAGACATTGCTCAGATTGTAGTGTACGGCCTCCTGATACAATCAAGGCAAGGTATACAACGTTAAATACTTGGATGCTCTTGACTATGCCACCATAGGACCAAAGTTGTGGTTTTATATAGAGGCAACTGCTGTCATCTGTGTCATAGGAAACTTATGCACAGAGCATTGTGCTTCCCTACAATATTGATCAGCCTTCTTTAAAAACAAGTCTTTCTGTGATGTGGAGATGCTGTGGGTAGGAAGGAACAATCAGCATGTCTGGAGGCTGCCAAACAACGTGCTCAGCTGTGTTGAATTAACTTAAAATAGAGTACATGTGCTTTTCACGCAACTGAAATGCTTTGATGTTTGAAAGATGTGCGGTACCGAGAGAAATGAGCTCGAAAACTGTACACCGCAGGTGTGTTATCACTTTATGGGGACTTGTTAGTGAGCATCATGCTTTCTGTATTGAAGGGGGAACTAACGTGGATTGGACGATTGGAGCAGTGATTACTGCTAATGGCAAAGAAACTGCCATACACTGAGGGGAGCAAATATGGCGCTAACTGCTGTTAATGTTAGCAAAAGCCTTCGCAGCTCAAGTTGCTCCCCAGTGGTTTACTTTACAGCGTACAAAGTCCATTTAATCCATAAAGCTTGATAGAGTGTGCATGGTCCCTAGTTTCATCACAGGAGTGTCAGAAAATTCATTGCACATCTGCACTGGAAAAGAAAGGTGTAAATGGCCAAGAACCATTTCATAAAAGCTGAAGAGAAAAATGCACAGATGGCAGGAGCTGCTGCAGCTGTGGTTGGTATTTAACTACTACTTTATTGGTAAAATATGGGGGGTGAAAAACTGTGGGATTCATTAGGCAAGCCTGCTGTGGTTCTGATCAGCATGCCAATCTGTATGGTATGGCTCAGATCCAGCCAAAGTGCTATAAATTTTAACAGCATTTTAAATCAAAGCCCCAGGCCTGTCGCACTGTCTCCTTTCTTTATGTCCTTTTTTTAAATCTTGATTGTTCCAGAAGAATATGAAATGGCAGAGAAGTATGTTATGTCATAAAAGTGCAATCCATTACCCCAGAGTTTCTCCATCTGCTTCCATGGGCGTACTGGGAGCCTTTGTGATTATGAAGGAATTCTCTTAGGCCATTACCAGGAAGAGGAAAAAGGCTTACTGTAGACAGCTTAATGGACTAATTTGTAACTGGAAGGGGGAAAAATGAGTTGTTGGCTGTGGTTTAATTTGACAGAGAGTGGCAGCACAAATGCTAAATGTGATGAGTGAGCAGACATGCTCATTTGTGCAGTGCACTTTACAGGGCCTCCTAGTATTCTCCTGAGCATCGTCACAATTATGTTTCTTCCTCGCAGTCTGCAAGGAATGGAAAATGCATGGTAAAACAAGGCTCAGAGGACTGTTAAAAAGAATGGGCCTGACAGAAGTGGCTACATCCTCTCTAACTTATTCATGTGGGCCTTGAGAAATACAAATTGCAATCAGTGCTTTGTGCTTGGTAATGTTTCTTTTGATGATCATGTTTTTTAATGAACAAGCCTGTTAGTGATTTTGCACGATGACCCCAGAAGAACTGTGGCTCACTTTGGAGCATTGCGTTCCAATGAAGTACCTGATAAAGCTCCATCAAAGCAAATAGAATGGCACATTAATGTTATCACTGCCTATTTAAAAACGTACTGCAGTAATTGCTCAGTTTTGCCACCAGTTGTTTGCCATAAAATGCCATAATGCAAGTACTGATTATGTGCGTATAAAAATCTACTAATACCGTGATGGATTCATTTAAACTAATAGAATTTTTTTACCCTCGCTTCCCCTTGCCTTGGGTTCATGGAGCAACAGTGTGAATAGAAATTTGCTTAAATTTGTTACACATTTAGCTGGCATCCCGGCAAGTCTCTCTCGTTCTAGGGAAGAAGGAACACCTTGCTGTCGTAGAGGCACATTGGCTCAGTTCTCGAGACAGCAAGGCTCCTATTCACTCCTTTTCCCTCCTTGGCTTTCAGCTGGCTTCATCTGTTCCAGGGCCCCAAGGGCTTTAACAAGCACTAGATTGTTAGTGACAATCAGACACTTTAACACTTAAGGTAGAAGGTTTGATTTAATCGCTGAGCTGTCATTTATTATTTGTCTGCTGTGTTCCACAGGGACGACTGCTGATCAAATGCCTACTCCCAGGAGCATAGTTTTTTTGTTATGTCTAAATCCTCAATACAAATTGCTGAGCTCCCTGTGGTCCCACTGGGACCCATTACTGCCTGTGGGGCATTAAAGATCATTAATAGTGCTGTCAGCAAGGTAGCCAGTTGGTTATCTTCTCATAAATAGGAAATTAATACATTGACTTCATTAATAATACCGTGTGTAGCTATTTTGTTCCCTGGTGAGCAGACAATGTATGGGTCTGTGTTTGTGGGTAATGTGATAAGACATAACTCTAAATTAGCATCAAATGTCTTGATTCAGGAGCAAGGACTCAATTACTCAGGAGATTTTTATTTCCAAACCTTCATTTGCATTGTTTGATAGTAGAAAGGCACCAATTTGCCACATTGTTAGTGCTTTATTAATTTGGCTATCCAGTTTCGGGTGTATTTGGTATTCAGGCATAGAAAAAAATGCTTCTAGTTCAGCAGAGGGTCAGTGCTGTCTTTGCTCACAGGAAAGGTGATGTTCCTTAATTAGGGTAAAGGATATCATTATTTTATGTGTCATTTCTTTTTGTTAGCTGATCGGAGGAAAAGCTATTCATTACACTTTTCACAGTTATTCTGAAGGTCATACCTGTTGGCTGAGAGCCTTTTAGAATGCAGAAATAAAGTGTCTCAGGGGCCCCTTAAAGAAAGCTTACCTTTCACAAGTGCTTCTGTGTGTTAATAAAATGTAACATTCAAAAACGTTCACATGGATACAGACATGATCCTTCCTGTCTGCCAAAATCATATCCAGTTTAGTGTTAGCTTTGTTGTGGTTGCACAAAAAGTTGCATTTGATTTCTATGCACGTTGATATCAGAAGAGTTACTAAAATCCAAATAATTCTGTCTGGCTGTTGGTAGTGTTAATTAGAAAAGGCTGTGGACTGCTACAGCATTTCTCATTCAGTTGGTCCTTTTTGGAGGTTTACCAGATAGCAGTAAGATCAGTATGAATGCTGAACATTCAGTGTGGATGCTGCCAAACTATGCTGAGATTTTGTGTGTAGTCTGAGATATTTTTACATTACAGTACAAAAACTATATGGAAGTTATATTGTGGAGCAATATTTGATTTGATTGATTATTGTCATGTATTAGTATACAGTGACAAGTATTGTTTCTTGCATGCTGTACAAATTCATAAGAAAGGAGAGAGAGCAGAATGTAGTGTTACAGTCATAGCTAGGGTATAGAGAAAGGTCAACTTAGTGCGAGGTAGGTCCTTTCAAAACATGTGGTACCTCCTGTTACAGAAGCGATCATTTTTATGCTTGAATATCCAAATTATGAAATTTATAGTGGGAGAAATATATTTTACGGATGTACTGAATTACATTTGAGTTATAATGTTTATAAATATATGCATATCTGTATCAGCAGCATAATGCCTTATTTCTTTGTTCATAACTATTATGTGGGCTTGTACAATTTTACTACTGAATTAACAACTCAGTAGATGTCCTATCATCTCTGAATCTGAAGGTCATGAGTTCAAGTCCCACACCATAACCTAGGCCAAAACTTCAGTCCCAGTGTTCCATGGAGGTGCCAAACTCTCAGATGGAAACATTGGAAATGAGAGCAGGAATAAGCCATTTAACTCATCAAGCCTGCTTCACCATTCAAATAGATCATGACTGATTATCTACCTTCTATGCCATTTTTCCCCACTCTCCATAACCTTTGACAATATTCAGAAATCTATCAATTTCTGTCTTGACTGAGCTTTCACAGCCCTTTTGGGGTGTTCCAAATATTCACCATCCTGAGTGAAGAAATTCATCTTCACCCCAGCCTTAAATGACCTGCCCTTTATTCTGAGACTGTGATCCCTGTTACAGCCAGGGAAAACATCCTTCCTGCATGTGGAGCCCTCTAATAATTTTGTAAGTTTTACTGAGACCATACCTCATTCTTTGAAATTCCAGAGAACACAAGCCTAGTTTGGGGGAGTCCAGAACTAGGGATCATTGTTTAAGAATAAGAGGTAAACTTTTTAGCATTGAGGTGAGGAAAAATGTAGATGGTGAACGTGTGGGATTCACTAAAACAGATTGTAGCTGATGCCAAAATGTTGCCTGATTTCAAAAAGAAATTAGATATAGCTGTTGGGAATAAAGGGACCAAGGGATATGAGGGAGAAGGGGGATCAGGATATTGAATTTGATAGATCAGCCATGATCAAAATGAATGATGGAGCAGACTTGAAGGGCCTGCTCCTGTTTCTAGTTTCTATGTTTCCTGAATCTCTCCTCATAAGGCAATACTTATGGTATAGATATAAGGTTCATGGTGGAAGATATAGGGGGATGTCTGAGGTAGGTTCTTTACTCAGAGAGTGGTTGGGGTGTGGAATGGACTGCCTGTGATAGTGGAGTCAGACACTTCAGGAACTTTCAAGCAGTTGTTGGATAGGCACATGGAGCACATCAGAATGATAGTGAGTGGGATAGCTTAATCTTGG
Organism: Sphyrna mokarran; assembly: GCA_024679065.1. Classification (NCBI taxonomy): domain Eukaryota; kingdom Metazoa; phylum Chordata; class Chondrichthyes; order Carcharhiniformes; family Carcharhinidae; genus Sphyrna; species Sphyrna mokarran. Next base: position 45,730,430 of record JAGIQG010000020.1, on the reverse strand, counting down.
TTTCAGACAAAACTCAGCACAACATTGAGGGCTGAAGGGGCTGTACTATGCTGTATTGTATTATGTTCTAAGATGATCTCACCGTCCCTGGTACTAGTCTGTGAATGTCTCTTGTATTCCCTCTATGGCTAGCGCATCCTTCCTTAGGTAAGGAGACCAAAACCATATACAATACTGTAGTTGTGATCTCACCAAGGTTTTATACAATTGCAGCAAGACATAGTTACTCCTGTATTTGAGACCTATTTTCCTTCCTAATTGCTTGCTGCACCAGCATGCTAGCTTTTAGAGACTCATGAAGAAGGACACCGGGGTCTCTTTGGTCATCAACATGTCCCAACTTCTCACCATTTTAGAAGTATTCTGTCTTTCTGTTTGAGACATTAAACCAAGTTACTATTCTGCTAATGAATATTAAGAGTGCCTACAGTGCAATGATTCCAGCCAAAGACAATTTTTTCTTTGGCCCTCATTGACCTAATTTTTCTCAAGTTCCTTGAAGTCAAGGTCAACTATTCTTTCCTTTCCTCTAGCTTTCAGTTCTTGTCCTGGCTGGAGTATAGGTGTGATGAGTCCTAGATCTCAGTGGTGCTCGAGGATACTCGAATGAAAATTGGCACACAGTGTATTGGTGAATGCGCATTGCCTAGAGGAACAATTGATGACTTCCTCCAACTGCTGCTGCTGATAGTACAGCAGTTGACCAGAATTGCTTTCTCTTGTTTTCATAAATAGGACACATGGACAATCTTTAACTTATTGGTTGAATGTCATTGGTGGATGTAAGCTGGTGGATAATACAGCTAGATCCATTATCAACATTACAGCTGGCATATTGTCAAGGCCCATTGTAGTCACTTTGTCCATTGAACTTAATCACTTTTCACTGTTATTTGTTATATTATAGACTTTTGAGGAAAGCTAGATAGAATAATCCACCCAGCAGTATCGGCTGCAGACAATTGCAAAACTACAAGCTTCTCCCTTGCACTCATGCAGCGATTCATCATGCTTAAAGATGGTGATATTGACTAAGCCCCCTCCTATTAACTGCCTGGTTGTCTGTCACCATTCATGTTGTGACCTGGTAGGCCTACATGATCTACAAGGCTGCAATCAGGTGATAATGATCAAATGGCTCCCCTCTTTTCCTACTCTTCATTTGAATGCATTCAGGGTTTTTGAGAAATTTAATTTAGTCTTTAGTTGGTAACCTGTGACCATAAGATACACAGGCAGGCTCTGTTGAGTTTTAACGAAGATGGTTAGCTTTATTATATTTAACCCAGTCTAAGAAAAACTATTAAAATGTGTTCTGATGTTTGTGCATGCACACATGCCCACAAAGTTCACATTTACACACAGAAAATTTAACAGTGGGGAAAGGTAGTTTAAACAAATTAGAAACCAGAGAAATAAAAGCAGTATATGGCTCTTGGAGTTTGATAACTTGGCTAGCTTCAGGATAATCTTTGATTATCCTATTGGTTTCCTTATGGGTGTGATTTTAAGAGTGGTGGTGATGGATTAGCTGTCCTTCTGGAGATAGTTGTGCAAGGTTGATTTCCTTTATTAAGTCACTGTTAGCAGCAGGGCAGGGACATCGTGGGTGGTCATAGTCAGAAAACAGGCTTTAGAAACTTGCAAGGTGGGCTGTAGAGAGAGGACTCCCCCACGCTACCCCCATGTCTCAGCTGCTTGACCTCCTACTGTAGAGAAAGCAGAAGCTTAAATGCACAAAAGATGGCCTGTCAAATGGCAGCTATACTATTACTAGTACATATATTTGTAACCCTTGTAACTTAATCATTGCAAATATGGGAATATTCCCCGCAAATCCTCCCCACCATCTCATGCCAGGGTTGCATTGTTTGTTTGTGGCTGGATGATTTCATGTCTAGGAAGCCCCTCTTGAATATCTCAGGTAATTGAGTTGCTAATGGGTTTGGGTATCTGACTCACTCATGTTCTGCTGAGGTTATTGTCCTTGATGGGTCTTTGCAGACATTGTGTCTCCATTTCAGTGGGTTGGAACGTGGAGGGCACCAAGATGCAAATTACGTTGTCACCTTCGACTGCAAGTGAAGGTCACGTTTTAGCATAGAGATTCTCGGGCTGAAGGAGGCAACTCTTCTGAGGAATGCCTGCTGCTGTTTCTGACATGCCATTCTACCATCTTATTAAACAAAGATTGGTCCCCTAGTTTGATGATGATGATAATAGAATAAAGATTATGTCAGCCTTGAGGCCACAGATTGTGATAGTCCACATTGCCTTGTGAATCCACTTCTGGGGCTGCTAAGTTTTGTCCTTTGTTGTTACAGTTAACACAGTGTTCATGCTCCATTCAGATGTCTGTATTGTAGAGATAAGACAGATTGTTATGGTGCTTTCTTCCAACCAGTTTTACTGTAGAGATGTACATTTGCATTAAGTAGTTTGATAAGAAAAAGGTGATATAGGTTAGGTTTTCATCCTGGTTCGCAGATGTAGGCCATAGCAGCTTTGGCAATCATAGTTGTATTAAGCCACCCTTGGTGCCAAACTTTGATTTCCTTTGTGGGTTCTCTTGGTTGTTGCTTTGAGTGATGTTCAGAGTAAAGAATTACTGACTGATTTGTTGAAAGGGAGGTGGTAGATGGTGTTCAGCAGAAATTTTTTTTGAACTTACTTGACATGAAGTCATGAAGCATTATATAGAATTAATGTTGTTGATTCCCAGGGCCAAGTACTGAATGCAACTATCAAGTTGCCCAGGATATATCCAGGAGAGAGGGGAAAATATCTGGGATGATTGCTATTAGATCTCATTGGGCGAATCTGATTACATCCAGTCCTGGTGAGATTTAAATTTGCAAAATTTGAGTTGTTAGTCCAGTGCTATAATCACTAGACTACAAAATACATGACCAATTTCCAGTGGAATTCTGCAGGACTCAGTGCTGAGGCTTTTGTTATTTGTGATGTACATTAGTGATTTAAACTCAAGTGAAGGGGGTATGATCACACATTCAGGGGTGACATGAAATTGACAAGGTAGTAAATAATGAGGATAGTCGTGGTATCAATGGATTGGTCATGTGGGCAGAGCAATAGTAAATTCAAGCCAGAAAAATGAGAGGTAATGCATGTGGGGAGGACTAACAAGGCAAAGAATTGCACCATAAATGGTAGAACCCTGAAAGAGATTGACCTTGGAGTGCATATCTGCAGATCACTGAAGGTGGCAGGGCAGGTAGATAAGGTGTTTAGAAAGCATATAGGATACTTGCCTTCAGTAGCGAAGGCACTGAATACAAAAGCAAGGAGGTCATGCTGGAACTGTATAAAATGCTGGTTAGATCACAACTGTAGTACTCTGTGCAGTTCTGGTTACCACGTTATAGGAAATATGTAACTGCATTGGAGGGGGTACAGGATTTACCAAGATGCTGCCTGGGCTGAAGGCTCAGAGCTATCAGGAAAGATTACATAGGCTGAAGCTGTTTTCCTTGGAGCAGCGAAGGTTGAGACAGGTCTTTTGGGACGTATAAGATTATGCAGGACAGAGATAGGGTGGCCAGGTAAGCACATTTACCATCTGTAGAGGGGTCGATAACCAGAGAGCACAGAATTAAAATAAGAGGTAGAAGACCAAGAGGTGAATTGAGGAGAAACTTTTTAAGAAGTATTTCGATATTCAGTTGCATTGCCATAGTCTGCAGGGCTATGGGCCAAGTGCTGGAAAAATGGGATTAGTGTAATCAGAGACCAATGTGGACATGATAGTCTGAATGGCTTCCTTTTATGCTGTAAACACCTATGAATCAAAAACAGCAACTTGTATTCACATAATATATTTAAAATAAGAGAATTAACAAACAAAAGGAAACATTAAGACAGATGTTGGTCAAAGTAATTGTTTAATTACTTTAGAACAATAATACAACAACCTGAAAATGTTTTAATTTCAAATGTGGATTCTAATAAATTAGTTATATACTTGCAACAGCACTGTCAAAAGTGTAATCTGATTAACGTTGCTTACACTGTAATAGCAGACTTATTTTAAGATTTTTACATTCCAAGAATATTTAGTTAAATCTGTTGTGACACTGATATATGATAAATATCCAGTTTCAGCTATTTCTCTTTATTGTAACACTCATCAAACAATATAGTTTATATTTTGAGCTGTTGTAAGTAGCAAATGATAAAGGGAGGAAAGAATCAAAGGGATTTCAGAGTGGAATTTCCAAACTTAGGGCCTGCACGGCCTGCAATGATGGTATGATTAAAATCAGAGATATTCAAAAGACAGAATTGGAGAACAACAGATATCTGGAAGTATGAAGCAGAGATAAGAATGGGCAATATCATGCAATTTGAAAACAAGGATGGGAATTTTGAAAACTAGGTATTTTTTATCAATGAGCCAGTGTGGATCAGCAGCACTGAGATGCCTGGTGAACTAGATTTGGTGCAAGTTAGGACATGGACAGTACAGTTTTGGATGGCCTCAAGCTTACAGAGGGTACAGTATACCATTGAAACTGAATCTTTGGCTATAACTGGATAGATAAGAATGGAATCGAATGAGTCTAGTTCCACCCAGGAAGATGATGATACAAGGTGTTTTATGGAGTATGGCTTGGTCACCTGTCGAAGGTTGAAATCTGGGTGGAGAAGAATAAAGACCAGTAGCTTACCTTTCCTACAGTCAAATAGAATGCTATTTATGACTTTGGTAAAAGCCATTTGATATTGTGTAGGGACAGAAACCTAATTGGAGGGATTCAAATAGGAATACTGGGAAAGATGAATATGGATTTGGGAGTGCTGTGTGAAAAGTACTACATAAAAAGAAGTTCTTGTCCCTTGAATGCCCATAATTAAATTTCCCAGCATTTCCCTAACCCAATCTCTAACCTTATCGAAGGCATACATAATCCCCAAAAGCATCTCTGGCCCAAAAATAGTTTGCTAACATAAACTACTTTGAGCTCTGTGATTGTATGCACAAATTAAAATAATTTTTCAAAGTAACTGTTGGGTATTATGTAAAACTTATCCTCTCATTAACACAGCTGATTCTATTTTTAAAATGCCTCATATTCGATGTAAAATGCGGACCATGGCAGCCATGCTGCTGTTAAAGCCTGCTGTGCAGAAATGAAACAGTAAACATGCAACTGGGAAACCATACTAACTACAGACATAAATTTTCAAGATGTTTCATTAGTGTAGCAGGCTTTTATAGCATTCACTGCATAATGGCCCAACAGCGACAGCATTTATCGTAAACCTGAAGCATTCTTCTCAACACAGATATTACCTTTTAAATATAATAGTATTATCTCCAAGTTTTTTATAAAGCTGAAATATTAGGACAATAATACAACAACCTGAAAATGTTTTAACTTCAAATGTGGATTCTAATAAATTAGTTATATACTTGCAAACAGTACTGTCAAAAGTGTAATCTGATTAACGTTGCTTACACTGTAATAGCAGACTTATTTTAAGATTTTTACATTCCAAGAATGTTTAGTTAAATCTGTTGTAACACTGATATATGAGAAATATCCAGTTTCAGCTATTTCTCTTTATTGTAACACTCATCAAACAATATAGTTTATATTTTGAGCTGTTATATGTAGCGAATGTGGTGTACAAAAGCAGATTGCCAATCCAGTATGAATGTCCTTTCCAGTAATCTACATTATCAGAATATATAGATCTCTTTTAATTACATCCTTTTCAGTCAGCAGTTAAATGCTTTTTTTTTTCCAAACTTGTTTTCCAGCAACGTATTCAAGGAAATGAAGTGTGTATGTAACAAATTCTAAGATTAGACCCAGAGATTACAGTGGTCTCATTGGTAACCTACAGGAAGGAGCTTAGGTTTTGCATAGATATTTTCAGATCAAAGCTTTCACCCTCAATTCTGCCATTTGCCTGAATATTGCTGTAAACAATTTCTGGCTTGCTGAAGGAAGTCAGATAATCTTAGCTGATTTGCGGTTGCCCCTTTATTGGCTTGCCAATTGCTGGTTTCTATAATTCAGAAAGGGGGGGGGGAGCATATGTTGAAATTTCTGACCTAACAACCTTTAACTGTGTTGAAGAGTAGAACACAGACATGTTACCCTTTGAGAGAAAGCGTACATGGCAGCTTTCATGCTCTGTAAAAAATCCTCTGTAATTATGGTTTGTAAAGTGTACACGGTGAAGTACATCATGGATATGTAGAAAGCTGAGATCACAACATTACACCCTGAATATTGCTTTATCAATGGGGTGCAATGAACAAAAACATTAGTTTTGTCAAATTCACTAAGTGTTGAAACGTGTTTGACACTTGCTATGTTCAATAGACCAATTATGTTTTTGGATGAATTTTTGGAAACTGGTTTCTCCAGACTTGAGTATGGAACTTCATCATTTCCAATTGAATTGGGAAAAAAAATCTGAGAAACTTTTGCTGTTTTCTTATGACTGCACTATAGCCTTGTACAAATTCAACAAAGAGGGATTTCTCAGTAATTTAGTTCACAGCAGCCTAATTTTGTGGATATCACCAAGGATAAGGTTGTTGAAGGAAACCTAAGCAGACTTAGCCCATAAAGGCCACTTGTGTTAGAAAATCATTCATCCTCTTTCCATATTGCAACTGAAACAAACTTTCTAGTGATCACCAGTATCTGAGTTATTATCACTCACTGCATTCATTTTGCTGGACTTTTGTGCCATTATGCATCTACTTGAGACAAGTTTTGAATGCATAACTGAATCTTCATACATCCAAACTACAATATTTGGTTGGGCACTGCCATTGGGAAATCAATTGCTTCGTCTTCATATTCTATTTCTTTCTTTCCTGTTCCAATCTATCAACCTGTTACTCACTCTGAAGCCATAGACTGCTTGCTGGAGTATGGTTCCAGAGGGCACATCCAATACCTCACCGTGCTTCATTTCTGACCGCAGATATTGAATATTAGCAGGCTATTTGACTATATTAGGGGCTTCAGTTGAGTTTGATCTATACTTGCCAGATGTACAATTACATAAGGTATCATAACTAGGGTGACAAGTTTGTTTTCCCTCTTGACAGGGGTGCTAATGTTCCTATTGCCACCCCAGCTCAGTTACATGTGCAGAGGTTAATAGAAACATAGAAACTAAAAGCAAGAGTAGGCCATTCAACCTTTCAAGCCTGTTCTGCCATTCATTTTGATCATGTCTGATCATCAAATTCAATATCCTGATTTCCCCCCTTCCTCCCAGATCTCTTTTGCCCCAAGAGCAATATTTAATTTCTTCCTGAAGTCAGACAATGTTTTGACCTCAACTACATTCTGTGGTACTGAATTCCACACTCGCCACCTTTTGGGCAAAGAAACTTCTCCACAGTTCTAAAAGGTTCACCTTATATCCTCAAACTATGACTCCCAGTTCTGGACTCCCCCACCATTGGGAACATTCTTTCTGAATCTACCATATCTAACGCTGTTAGAATTTTATAAATTTCTATGAGGTCTCCTCTCACTCTTCTAAACTCCAGTGAATATAATCTTAACCAACTTAGTCTCTACTTATATGACAGATCTGCTATCCCAGGAATCTGTCTGGCAAACCTTCGCTGTACTTCCTCAGATAAGGACACAAAAACTGCACACCAGGCGTGGCCTCACCAGTGCCCTATACAATTGCAGCAAAACATCCCTTTCCTTATACTCAAATTCTCTCGCTATGAGAGCTAACATATCATTTGTCGCTTTTACTGCCTGCTGTATCTGCAGACTTAGTTTCAGTATCTGATGCATGAGGACTCCAAGGTCTCGTTGAGTATCCCTTTCTCAATTTACACCCATTCAAGTAATAATGATCTGTCTTCCTATTATTGCTACCAAAGTGGATAACCTCACATTTATCCACATTATACTCAATCTGCCATGCAGCTGCCCACATGTTCACCCTGTCCAGATAACACTGAAGCAGCTCTGTATCTTCCTCAAAACTCACCCTACCACCCAACTTCCTCATGTACAAATTCAATATATTTAATATATTCAATTCCCTCTTCCAAATCATTAATGTGAACAGTTGTGGTCCTGGCACAGATCCCTGCGGAATCCCACTAGTCACTGATTGCCAATCAAAAAAAGGCCCTTTTATGCCAACTCTTTGCTTCCTGTGTGCTAACCAGCTTTCTATCCATCTCAAGACATTACCTGTAATCCTAATTAACTTTATATATAGTCTGTTAGGTGAGACCTTGTTAAAAGCCTTCTGAAAGTTAAAATTACCACATCCACTGGTAATTATGATAACTCATTATGATATCTCATCCCAAAGGATTCTCTCACAACTCAATTGCCAATTAATCCTTTCTCATTGCACAATACCCAGCCAAAGATGGCCTGTTTCCTTGTTGGTTCCTCAATGTATTGCTCCAGAAAATCATCCTGTATACACTCCAGAAATTTTTTCTGTATTATACATGACTAATTTGACTCTCTTAATCTATATGCAGATTAAAGTCACTCATAGTCACAGATGTCCCTTTAATAAAAGTATCTCTGATTTCCTGTCTAAAGCTTTTCTCAATATTACCACTACAATTTGGTGGTCTGTATACTATCCCCACCAATGTTTTTGTTCATGGTTGTTTCTTAACTTGACTGGGAAAACAACTGACTTCCAGCAAGAGCACATTAATTGTACATCATAACTGCAAACATGTCACCTCATCCACTGATTAGTGTACTACTGATGGATGCAGCATGACCACAATTATCAACAATCTGAACTTTAATTTTGGAGTTTTCACATCATCTATGCTAATATATCTTTTCTCAATGTCACATCAATATCGTCTTTGATCAACAATACAACTCCACTACCTTTTCCTTTCCGTCTGTCCTTCCTAAGCACTGAATAGCTCTCAGTGTTTAGCTCCCATCCTTGCTCACCTTGGAGCCGTGTCTCCATAATGCCAACTATATCATATCCCTTAACATCTATCTGTGCAACGAAATCATCCATTTTGTTTCGAATGCTCCAAGCATTCAGATACAAAACTTTAATGTGGGCACTTCTAACATTCCTTTTCCCTTTCCTACTATTTTTTGCTTGGTCTTTATCTGGCTTTGTCCCTTGATTTCTCCACCTATCACTTTCCTTATTCTTCTTACTGTCTTTTCCTCTTGTTCTTAATTCCTCCTGCTCTGAATCCTTGCAAAGGTTCCCACCCAATCAGCTCCAATCCTTCCCAGGTATGACCCCACAGTTTGGACAGAATCCATCTCCCCCAGAACCTGTCCCACTGCTTTTGAATACTTTCAACCATGTATTCATCCTGCATATTCTGCTGTTTCTATTTTGACTAGCACATGGCACAAGTAATAACCCTTAGATCACTACCTTTCAGCTTGCTTCTTAGCTCCCTATGTTCTGCTTTTAGGACCGCATCCTTTTTTTAACCTACCTCATTTATACCAATGCGTACCACGACCAATGGCTGTTCACTCTCCCCCTTCAGAGATCCTGCAGTCACTTCGAGACATCCTTGACCCTGGCACCAGGAAGGCAACATACCCATTCTGGAATCTCATTTGTGGCCACAGAAACACCTATCTGTTCCCCTTTCCTTCTGCTATGACTATTGCTGTCTCCCTTTTTTACTCCTCCCTGCTACAGCAGAAACAACTGTGGTGCAATTTGGCTGTTGCTGTTTTCCCCTGAATGGCCATTCCCCCAAAATGGTATATCTATTTTGCAATGAAATGGTATAGGAGATTCCTGCACTCTTGCCTACAAAGAACAAAACAGCACAGGAAACAGGCCCTTCGGCCCAACGAGCCCGCAACGCCACCCAGATGTTTCCACCTCTACCCATGATCCCTATCTATGTTTATAGATCTATGGATTAAAAACCAAATTTGAGACAATTTAGGGAGAATTTGTTTTGCCAATCAGCCTAAGAGCACATCTTTGGGATGTGGGAGGAAACCGGAGCTCCCAGAGAAAACCCTGGCAAGCACGGGGGAGAATGCACAATCTCCCACAGACACAGGCCCAAATCCATGTATCTGCACAGCACAGCGATAGTCACTGAGCTGTCGTGTTGCCCATCAAATGGTCCAGGTCAAGCATACACTAACGACGTGAAGCATTAGGATACTCTCAAAAAAAATCCAAGAGCAGCCCTCTGACAACCCATCGTGTGTATGCCCCTTGTTAGACAACAAGGTGGACCAAAGGGCAGTTTTTCACACAAAGGGTAGTGGGGGTGTGGAATGCACTGCCGAGTAAGGTGGTGGGAGCAGACACGCTGGGGCTGTTTAAGGGTCTCTTGGACAGCCACATGAGCGGTATGCAGATAGAGGGATATATTAGGACTTTTAACTACGGCTTTTTTCCACAGGTAATTCGGTCCATACTTGACCAACATTGAGCATGCATTCGGCAGGTGGTGCGGGTACATCTCTTGGATGTTGATTCATGGGTTGCCTGGTACCTCATGTCGTAAATGAGTGCTTTATGTGGACCATCTGAAGGGCACTATGACAGCTCAGAGACTATCGATGTGGCTGTGCAGACACTTGGAATTGGGCCGGTGTCTGCGGGAGTTTGCGCGTTCTTCCCGTGGTTGCGTGGGTTTTCTCCGGGCACTCCGGTTTCCTCCCACAACCCAAAAATTCGCTCTTAGGCTGATTGGGTAACAAATTGTACCTATGGTGAAAATTTTCCATATTAGGAATAATATATATATTATTATATAGGAATATTAAAATAGGATAATGTATTTGCTACTATATAGTATGAGGGCGGCGCGGGCTCATTGGGCCGAAGGGCCTGTTTCCCATGCTGTGTTGCTTAAAAAAAAAAGCACCTAGTTGTCTTGCTCCGCGTGGTGGTCACCTACTTCCTTTCTGCCTATAGAGTCTGAACCCGCGGTGTGACCACTTCTTTGTATGTATTATCCACAATACTTTCTGCTTCATGGATGCTCCACGATGTCCCCAGCCACCACTCCAGCTCCGAAATGCAGGCTTCCAGGAGCTGCAGCTGGAGATACTCCATGCACACAATCTGGCCCTGGGCGCTGGAAATGTTCTCAGCATCCCACATGGAGCACAAAGAACAGATCACAACTTAAAGCTCTCCTGTCATGTCTTACCCCTTTAAATTAAACTTAAAACTTTTGGAAAATGTTTTGTTTCAGATTATATCCCATTCTCTAGGGCTTGTTACTACCGAATATAACCTTTACAAACTATAAACCTCAGAAATTACCTCTGAGACTGATAAAATTATTAAACATTTATCCAACCTTTCTATTTACCAATCAGCTCTTTCCCTTGTGTCCTCTATTACTGCAGAAAGGCAACACCACACCTTGCTTTTACCTTGCTTATCCTCCTCATAGTGCCCTTTTTTTGGGTTAGGTTGAACCCAAACCCCTTATCCCTCAATTTGGTACTTTTTATTATTGCTTGTTTCTCTTTCCTTCTGATCTTTCTCATTTTTCTCTTCCTTTCCTTATTTTAGCAAAATGTTCTCCATAGTTATGTCTCTGTCATCTTTAGAGAGAAAGGTGCACAGTCAAGCAAGATGGGTGCTGAGAGCCAAATGGGGTTGCTGCTTTGGAGCATCCCTGAAGCTGTACTCCTGCATGCTTTATTCCAACATGAGACATTTTAAAGCACTTAATGAGATATAGTTTTTATAAACTAGAATGTTTTGTCAGTTATGATTAAGTGCCAGTTGGCTTTGATTGCCCAAAGTGTGCTAATGCGCCACATGAACTAATTGTCAAGAGCCCTACATAGCATTTGTAATAATTTTTTAAAAAATCTTTGTTCCATCTTAGCTGACTGCATGTTCACATCAATAGTATAAAGTTTTATTTTAAGATTCAAAACTGGAGCTCGGCTAGAAATTTAAATTGCCATAAGAACAGACGTTCAGCGTGAATATCCATTTCCATCTTCCACTCCAGCCTTATTTTAAAGTTAATTCTATGAAAGAAAATGGGGGATGTGGTATTGTTTAATGCTGTACAAATTATTTTGCTACATGGTGACATTTTAAGCCATGTAATTGATTGAGGGTATTTAACTTTATCACGAAGCAGCAGCTGGCTGGTGTTACCACAACGGCTGAGTTCCTGAGAAAACTTATACAGCGGCCGCTAAATAAACCATGAGGCACTAGCAGCTGTCAGGAAAATTGTAAGAGGCCCTTAACCAAGACACATGGATGTTTATAATTCACAGTTTGCAATTGTTGTCACCAGAGATTTGTATTTCCTCTTTGCAGGGGGAAAAAAGGAAGGATAAAATTGGTACCATAACAGATACAGACGTTCCTTGTTTGAAAGATGGGATCCTATTATTTACTTAAGGAAATAGCTGGAGATTTATTAATAACCTCTGGCAAGTGAAATAGCTTTAGTGATTTCCATATGTGACCTGGTCTGCAGTCCTCTTGGCTGATTGAGCATTCAGCTTGAACCAAGGATCTGACCTTGCTTGTCTGAAGTGCTGTTGGTAGACTCCCAAATGTAGAGGCTAGCAAAACAAGTAATTTAACACTTTCAATTCGAGACACACATCGTCTTTACAAGGATGTGTGTTACAGATGGTTTAAAGTTACTATAATAATTGCAAAGGAAACCATTTAATAAGATAGTGCATCTTTTGTTCTGCACAGATTGGATTTAGAAAGCACCAGAAATCAGTTAAGAACAGACTCCGTTTGTTATTGACTTTGACATGTCGTTTGATATTTTATGTGAGCTCAAAGCAACATTCCTCCCTTTCTCGGAGAAAGTGCACAGTGCTGCGTGATTTATTGCTTTTGCTGTAATCTGTGGAGGACCTTTAGTAATGGTTACTGGTCCACATCTGAAGTGCTTCCAAGAGATACAGAAGTGTACAAAAACTGCTTCAATATTTAGTGTCTTTCTAGGTGTCAAAAATGGAACATGTTGCATCATTTCAAAGTTTACCTTCTGTTCATATGATTGGCAAAATGAGCCTTTTTTTAAACTGAATTATGTAATTAAAAAAACTTGCATTCTGAAAGCTGCTTCCTGCCTCCAGTATTTGTATCCTGGAAGAAGAGGGTAATCAAGAAATTTTTGGAGATTTTTTGCAGGACAGTTTTATATGTATAAAAAAATTAGATGTCAAAAAACTAAAATATGATTGCTTCTTGGCCTTTTGGCTAAGATAAGTGTATATTGACATGCTGTGCTTAGTTGAAGTTATTAGGTTACATTTTAGTTTCATTTGAAGCAATTTTTAAAAGCAGCATCTTGGTCTTTTGGCTCAGATACAAATAAGATCAAACCTTGGAGGAGGAACTATGCCTACTCCAATCAGCTTGGATCATATAGATCAAGCATAAGACAGGAGGTGAGAGCTCTGTCTTGTCAGCTTGAACCAGGAATGTCTCAACTTGTTGAGACTCTGAATTGGACTTGATTTGATTGAATTGGAATAAAAACAAAAAAAAGATAATGATCCAGGGAAAGTAACAGGATGAACAACAAAGTGATCATTATTTTAGTTGCGTTTCAACTCTTAAAATTGTACCTTAATTACTCCAGTTAATAATTTCAATATCCCAAAGTCACCTGGCCAGAAAGAGAAAAATTTTACTTAGCATGCAGTCCAAGAGTTAATACTGGTGCCAGTAGTTCTTCTTACATATATTGTGTTTTAAGGTACCACATTCCAAATTTAGCAACAATATATTACGTTAAGACAGTTCGTAACTTAATTTTATTCTATCCATCCCTTACATCCACAAATATCAGATAGCTGAAATGTGATATATATTGGCATCAAATACAAACTGGACTTCTCCACGTTGCTATTTGCTTATGAAGTGGCTGTAAGAAGTAAGTAATCTTTCTGCTCTCCAGAAGAATAAAACATTCTGCATTTGTCGAGTGCTCACAGATTACTTGTAGCTGTTGCCTCCAACCAGTTGGAGCAGTGAGCTGTATTCATGAGTCAGAACTGGTACAATGAATCCTCACTTATGGTTGCAAATCGAAAATTGTGACTTTAAGTGAATTATGGGTTCCTTGGAAAATGATAATTTGGACATTTCTCACCCAGAAAAAAACAATGTGCAAATTACTGTACCTTAATATGTGCAGCACTGTGTGTTCCAAGCTGAAATAAAATACACCACTAAATACAAAATAAATATACTCTGAGATACAATTAAGTTCTTTATAAAGGTTACAGCATGGTACTAGTCTCTATGATCTATAAAGACTTTTGAGTCAGCAGAATCATAGTTAAACTATGATTGCTATTAATTTATTTTCTTGGAGCTTTTGGATCATAATTTTTACCTTCTTATCTCTCCTAACATTCCTGTCTCATTTTTTTCTCTCTATCACTCCTTGCATCTCTTTCCACATTCATCCTTCCTCCTTGGCATCCATCCCTCTTTTTTTACTTGGTGTTCCATGAGATTGGGAACTTCACAAGAAGGCTCCACATCCCCTTTGGAGCCCTTCCAAGAGCCGTTTTGAGTTTCCTGTTGCTTCATGGTGGGAAGGGAAAACGTTGATGGAAATTCTGTCAGAAGAGTTGCATGTTAGGATAGATGGGAACCATTAATGAAGATGTATTGGGAGAAATGACCTCTCTTCCGATTGGATGTGGGACTAAACCAGTTCAATAACACTACACTGTCTAAATACAGAGGCCCTTGCCTTCATTTCCTAGCAGTCAACATGCTCTATATTTTGGGGCTTTAGCTAGGAGTTTGGTAGTTTATGTACAGAATTAACTATCTGTCACTCCACTGTGCCTTCTTACCTGCCACTTAGAGTTCTCCAAGCTACTCATATTATGCACCAGAACCAAGCAGAGGGTAATTGCTGTTCCTTTTTGATAATGTCTATTCTTGCTCTCTCTCACTGGTTTTGTTGATTCCTTGCTTTCTGGCTGATCCCTCTTATTAATCTCCCTTTCTCTGGCTGATTCATGTTAGTAATTTCCCTTTTCCCCTCATCCTCTGTAACTAATCATCCTTAATCTTTCACACATGATCTCTCATGTCCTTGTTCTCATCACTTGTTCTCTCATCCTAACCAACCCTCTGCCTTGTTGATTCCGTTACTAAATGTCTCTCCTCTTTTGCTGCTTGACTCTTATTTCACTTTTCCCCATGTTAGTCTCTAATACTTCTCCAGACTTTTTGAAGAAAATTGCACTCTGTGTAGATATGAGAAAGCCCTATCAGATAGTACAACTAGATTCCTAAATTTCTGAATGAAAGGTTGCTGTAAAAAATAATTATTGCTGCTTCCCCTGCTTCTGGGGATGGTCAGTAAAGCCAGATGAAACAATCAAGACTTTACAGACCAACAGCAAGTTTTTGTCTTGGTGTGAACAGAAAATCGGCAGTGATTGGTACTAACTTCGGTGGAAGGATAATTGAGTAAGAAATATAACGGGCAAGTGTCAGTTTACTACCCAACCCAAAAATGTATGTTACTTCCAATATGAGCAGGGGTATGGTAATTGGTATTCAAAAGAACAAAGAACAACACAGCACAGGAAACAGGCCCTTCGGCCCAACGAGCCCGCGCCACCGTCCTATTCCTATAATGGGGGTTACAGATAGTGAGACATGAACCCAAGAGGGCAGTCTCAACAGAGATCTTAGGTTCATGTCTCAGTATCTGTAACCCCCATGACTTGCCTGGGTTTGCAAAATCTTTCTTACTGTACTGTCAGGAGACAATGCACATTTCTTTAACTTGTGTTTAATGCTCTTTCCACTCACATTATCAGCCTCTTTAAGACTTGAATAGCAGGTTAGTTGTAAAGACTCGCATTCTAATCAGTAATCTGTAAACTGTCTGTGCTGTTATATGCTCTGTCTGGGCCAGAACTCTCCATTCACCTGACAAAGGGAGAAACCCTGAAAGCTTGTGAGTTTACTATCAAATAAATCAGTTGGACTTAACCTGGTGTTATCAAATTTCTAACTGTGTTTACTCCAGTCCAACGCTGGTATCTCCGACATCATCAGAAATATTTGGTCAGATTACCAAAAGCTCAATCACAGAAGTTGGCTTTAAGGGGTGTCCAAATGAAGGAGAAGTAGAAAGATAGACAGCTGAAGGTACAATCATCAATAGTGGAGCAATTACATTGTGAATGCTGAAGGAATAGAAAAGGCTAATGTTGAGTACTATTTAAAATTGAACCATAATGCTGAACAGAGATATAGATGCAAATTGGTTAAAAAAAAAAGTTCAACCGTAATTTCAGCAAGCACTTCAAAAAGATTAACACCTTAAATAATCTTGGCCCAGAAATGCAGGCAAAAACTTTGCATTCATTCACAAGCTAGTTTGATGCCTGAGGTAAGAGTATAAATTTCAATAGAGTATTGCAGCGTCTGAAGAGGCTTCCGTATCTGTACTTAACAATGATCTCCCTATAATAGACTCTGTAGCTGATCCCCCTATCTTTCCTTCTGATGGATTTTACTCTCTTCCAGTCCACTTTCACCCAAGAAACAATAATGATAGTAACAAGGACAGCATGTCACAAACCGATCTGAATCCCAGGTCTTTAGTGTTTTACATAGGGACGTCACCAGGTTCTTCAGCCCTCAAATGTGTTTCTCCATTAAGTTAGATCATGGCTGATCTGTATCTGAACTCCACCTTCTTGACTTGGTTCCATAGCCAAATGGAAACCTAGTGCCCCCAGCCTCAACAGAATTTTTTGAGGGACTGAGGTAAGAGTTCCAGATTTCCACTGCTTTTCCCATGGCATTGTACAAGGTACTCCAGGTCAGTCTAGTTTCCAAAATATATTCATTGGTAATTGGTAATAGATCCTATGGTGAATACATTTCCTAACTGAAAAGTGACCACCAAATTGTACACTCCCTGCACAAAAACAAAATCCAATTCCCTCACAAGATATTCCCAGGTGTTAACAGTCTGGATTCTTGTACATGATGTGCATGAGCATTAGCCAGATTAAATGTTTGGAATAGTTATGTTGATGCTTGTTTACAGCCACCTGTGAACTGAAGCAAGAAACTTTTGGTACTCTGCACAACCAGGGTAAGATTAAGAAGCATACTGGATTCAGTCCTTAGGCTAAACATTAAACACTTGAGTTATTGCACATTTCAGTGTAAAGTTCTCTATGTTCTGTCCTATTTCTTACTCACACGATGTCCTCAGCAATATCATCTGAAAACATCATGATGTAGAGCTTTCACCTCTATATCACTGCCATCCCTCTTGACTCGCACCTTCTACTAAATCACCTGACTGCTTATCCAGTATCCAGTATTAATGAGCAGAAATTTCCTCCAGTTATACAAAGAACAAAGAACAACACAGCACGGGAAACAGGCCCTTCGGCCCAACGAGCCCGCACCGCCATCCTAACGTCTTAATGACATGTAGAGACCAATATAGGGACAATTTGTTACCCAATCAGCCTAAGAGCACATTTTTGGGATGTGGGAGGAAACCGGAGCACCCAGAGAAAACCCACGCAACCACGGGGAGAACGCGCAAACTCCCGCAGACACAGGCCCAAATCCATGTGTCTGCACAGCAACAGCGATAGTCTCTGAGCTGTCATGTTGCCCATCTGATGGTCCAGTTTAAGCATACACTAACGACATGAAGCACTAGGCCACTCCTGAAGTAACATCCAGGAGCAGCCCTCGCACGACCTGCCGAATGCATGTACCTTGTTGGTCAACAAGGTGGACCGAACAGCCTGTGGAAACAATTAAAGTATTTAAACAGTCCTCCTATATCCCTCTAATGATGTGGAGATGTCGATGTTGGACTGGGGTAAGCACAGTGAGGAGTCACACAATACCAGGTTAAAGTCCAACTGATTTATTTGGTAGAAGAGCTTTTGGAGCGCTGCTCCTTCATCAGGAATTGAAGGAATAGGATTCAGTCCTTCGAATCTGCTCCTCCATTCAATAAGATCATGGTTGGATCCAGCTGTGGTCTCAACAAAAATCTATTAAATTTTGCGTGAAGAAATTCACTGTCCCAGCCTCCACTGCTTTTTGGGGAGCGGAATTCCATAGATTAATATCCCTCTGACAGAAGAACATTCTCCTAATTTTTATCTTAAAGAAGAGGCCTCTTTTTTTTATCCTCTGTCCCCTTACTTTAGTCCCTATCACATGCCCTCAGGATCCTTTCGCTGGAATTTCCTGGCTGTTCACATTTGGTGGGATCTTCTGATCCTGCTGACAATGCACCCCTGCCTCCGCTTTCTCAGCGGAAGATCTCACTGCCTGCAAATGACACACTGCTGCCAGCAAATGACATGCTGCATCCCACTATGAGAAAATCCCTCCTTTTATGTTTCAATAAGATCACTTCTCAATCTTCTAAACCTCATTGGGTACAGACCTGTCTGTTTCAACTTTTCATCAAAGATAAACTCCTCATTCCAGGAATGAGTCAAGTCAAGTGAACCTTCTCTGAACTGCTTCTAATAAGGTGACCAAAACTGTATTCCAAATGTGGTCTCACCAGAGCCCTGTACAACTGTAACAATACTTTTCAACTTTTGCATTTCATTCCCCTTGTATAAACACTAACATTCAATTTGCCTTTCTAATCATGTGCTGTACATTTATGCTAATGTTCTGTGATTCACATACCAGGGTATCCATATCCTTCTGTACCACTGAGTCTTGCAATCTTCATTTAAATATTTTAGTGCTTTTCTATTCTTCCTGCCACAAGTCCACATTATCTCAAATCATACTCCATCTGCCAAATTTTTGCGCTCTCAGTTAACCTGTTTAACCTCTGCAGCCTTAACTTTCCTAACCAACTTGGTGTCTACCATACTTTCAGTCTCTTCATCCAAGTCAGTGCTGAAGAATCCTGCTGCAGACATCATGAAATAGGCTTCATAACTTAGAATATGTTGACAGCAAGTCTTTATTGACAGTTCATAACTATGTACATGGTTACAGTGAAGAGTGCAAGTACGGAGCTGATTCCAATCTCGGTCTTATCTAATTCTGTCCATCTCCATACTGACCTTGGCTCCGGGTTATGTGTCTTTTGGCATCACTGTGTGGACGGGAACTGTAATCAGTCTCACATTAAATAATATGTACCAGATTGCAAACAGTTGAGATTTCAATACTGATCCTTGGTGGCACTCCACCAGTTTCTGAAAAAGAGCATGTGTCCCTATTCTTGTTTCCTGTTAGCTAACCAATCCTTTATCCATACTAGCATGGAACCCTCAAAAGCATGTAATCTTATCTGATATTATAACCTTTATTAACTTTGCCCTGTCTCAGGTCATCTACACAAACCTCACTCATACCTTTGTTACTCCTGCTTTTGATTATTCCAGCACACTCCTGGCAAGTCTCCCATATTCTGCCTTTGTGGTCTTACTCCTCCCTATCTCTGTAATCTCCTCCAGCTTCACAACTCTCCAAGATATCGGTGTTGCTCTAACTCTGATCTCTTGTGCATTCCTGATTTAATTCATCCCACCATTGTTGGGTGGGCCTTCAGTTGTCTATTACCTAAGCTCTGGAATGCCCTCTCCGTACCTTTTTATCTTTATGCTTCTTTCCTCCTTAAAAGACACTCATTAAAACTTATATCTTTGACCAAACTTTTTGGTCTCTTGATCTAATATCCCCTTAGATGACTCAGTCTCATATGTTTCTCTATAATGCTCTTGTGAAGCAGATTGGGACTACTTGTTATATTTAAAATACTGTATAAATATACTTTATTCTCTTATAGAAATGGAAGGGTGACATTTCCCTCACCAGCCTCTTGTGACCTGTCTGAATGAGATGGTCCATTTGTGCCGAATTAGCAACAGCTTTATTTTCATCAGGCAATACGCTAAACATTGGACTGAAAGTGCTCAAACTGATTTGCTTCGACTCTCAACAGCCAGCAGCTAGAAATGACTTTCATCTCATCGATCATAAAAGCAAAGTACTGTGGATGTTGGATCTGAAATAAAAACAGAAAATGCCGGATAAACTCAGCAGGCGCCTCTCCACAGCTGCTGCCAAACCTGCTGAGTCTAAGCAGCATTTTCTGTTTTTGTTTCATTCCATCAATATAAGCAAAATTTAAGCTTCATCTTAACAGTGAAAAGCTAATGTCTAACCCAATAGGTGAGAGACAGCTCCTCTATCCTGTTATCCTCTGATGTGTGTGAGTTATGCATGCTTTTTTTTATTTGATTTCATGTCAACTTGCAACTAATTTTGATGTCTCCTATGATATTTCTTGGGAATTGTTTTTCTTTATGTATAACAAAGTAGCAGTGCAAAAATTTTCAAGACATGTTTCTGGAGCATGATATAATTAAATTGTCAAAAAGAGCTGTCCGTCCAAAAGACATGCTGGTTAGGTGCATTGGCCATGCTAAGTTCTCCCTCAACATTGGAGTGTGGCGACTAGGGGATTTTCACAGTAACTTCATTGAGGTACTAATGTAAGTCTGCCTGTGACACAAATAAATAAAATTAAAAACTAAGCTATCGTCAGTAATGCATACAAGGTAGTGATATTTCTTCACAGCTGTTTTGCTTTCAGTGCTACATTTCCATTAATGCTGTGTCTTCAACATGTTAAGTGACTTAAGGGCCTCAGAAGGTATTAGTGTTATTATCCAAGAACTGAAGGAATATTGAATTGATGCCATGCCATACATTTGGCAGCAAGTTACATGAATATATATCTTGAATATATTATAAATCCACTCCAGCACACAGGATAACAGGAGTTTTTGCTAAACAGTATTTTAACTGGAGCATTTTAAAATTAAATGTTACAGTTTTATTTTTCAGCCAGTTTTGGAGGTTTGTCACACAATTGTCATAGCAATTGCGATGAACAAAGTATAATTTTGAGTTGAATTTTGTGTAAATATATTGAAGAAAAGTTTTGTTCATGAATCTTGGTGTGTGTGTGGATAGACTTGTGACTAAAAGGTTTTAGGTCTTTTGAGTTTGTATATAAACATTTTAGTCAGTTCTTACCAACCCTCATATTAAATAGATGGGTTAAAATGGATTGCAGGTTCAGTGATTCTGGAAACAAAACACACAGTAAAAAAACTTTACTGTTGCCTTGTGTCAGTAATCCTGTAATATTGACATGGGAAAAACAGGAATTGAGAGAGGATGCGTTCAGAGTGTGTATCAGAAAGAGAAGTCAAGGATTGTAAGCTCTGTGAGAAGAAAAGCTGCAAGGCTAGTAGGACAGTGGTTAGCTGAATAATTCGTTAGGGATTCAGTAAAGTGATTAGAGTTTAGCAGATATGTTACTGAAAGACTAATTTTGGGGAACTTGCTCTGTAGTCGAAAAAATTGCGTTTAGAATGCAACTTTTGGATGTGTCAGTGAGAGATACAAGTTGAGGAAAAGCATCAAGTGAATGCTAGGAACTCTCTTCAAGAAAACAGTTTAAGACTGTGCAAGTCGCAATGGAGAAGTCTTGTATCAAATTAATTATAACTCTTCACTGGTTTACGTGTTTGTAAAGATATAATTGCAGTAAAGGAATCATGTGAATTTGAATTCTTGTCTTATATTTGTACTGAGATCATTCCAGCCATTTTGTTGGGTGTAATATAATTCAGTTTGCTTGTTTTAATAAATATTTTATTATTTGTATTAGAAGTTCTTCATCAGATCATGTGAATTTGTTCAGCAACTTTCCTCCTAAAAAAAAAAGCAAGTTCTAACTATCAAGATAATTTACCAAACCAGGTTTCATCTGGGATCTGACTTATCCAGCATTAACAACAGCTGGGTTTGTAACACTATGCTATACCAAATTAAACATGCCCCATTTCAGATTTCCTCCATTTCTTTATAGCTTAATATACTGCCCAAAATGATACGCATCTTCAGGGCAAACCCAAACTCAATACCCAATCTGCAGAAAATTAACTGATCCCAGTTAATTGAGATATCTCAGCATTGGAGCGATGGAGGTTTCGGGGAGACCTGATAGAAGTTTAAAAAATTATGAGAGATATGGACAGAGTGAATAGTCAGAAGCATTTTTACAGGGTGAAAGAGTTAACTAGGGGGCGTAGGTTTAAGGTGTGAGAGGCAAGGTTTAAAAGAGATGTATGAGGCAGATTTTTTACAGAGAGTAGTGGGTGTCTGGAACTGGTTGCCAGGGAGGTAGTGGAAGCGGATACTTTAGTGACTTTTAAGGGGCATCTTGACAAGTATATGAATGAGATGGGAATAGAGGGATATGGTCCCCGAAAGGGAAGGAGATTTAGTTAAGTCGGGCAACATGTTGGGTGTAGGCATGGCAGGCCGAAGGGCTTGCTCATGTGATGTAATTTTATTTGTTTTTTTGTTATTTAGTGCTGATGCCACACAATCCGATGGAGGGTATCCTCAGTGTGAAGATGAGACTTCATCTCCACAAGGGTTGTGCAGTTATCACTCTTACCGATACTCTAATGCATCTGTGGCAGGCAGATTGGTGAGGATGAGGCCAAGAATGTTTTCCCTTCTTGTTGGTTCCCTCACCACCTGCCACAGCCCCAATCTAGCAACTGTGTTCTTTCGGTCTCGGCTATCTTAGTCTGCAATGGCGCTATCAGACCACTCATGGTGATAAACATTGGAGTCCCTCACCCAGAATACATTATCTATTCTTCCAACTTCACTGTTTCCTCCAACTAGTATTCAACATGAAGGAATTCTAATTCATCAGATGACTGAGGGCAGGCAGCAAGAGGTTTCCTTGCCCATGTTTGACCTGATGGTATGAGACTTCATAGGATCCAGAGTCAATTTTGAGGACTCCAAGGATAGCTCCCTTCTGACTGTGCCACTACCTCAGCTGGGAGGGTCATAATGGCATCTGCTGACTGACTAGAATGTGACTATGTTGCTTGACTCATCTTTCTCTCCCAATTTTGGCACAAGCCCCAGATGTTAGTAAGGAGAACTTTGCAAGGTCTACTGGACTGAGTTTGCCATTGTCAATGCCAGGTGACCCATTTCATTGCTTTGAAACTTTTTGAACAATTTGATACAATTAAGTGTTTTGCTAGGTCATTTCTAAGGACCTTTAAAAGTCAGACACATTTCTATAGGTCTGGACTCACAAGGAGGCTGGACTAGGTGGTATGGGAGACTTCCTTCCCTCAAAGATATTAGCAGATGATACTGATTTCATGGTCATCATTAGACTTTTACTTCCAGATGTTTTATTAATTTCAAATTTCCCATACCTGTTTTGGTCTCTGGATTTCGAGTCCAGCAACAATACCACTATGCCACCAGCTCCAAGAACCTGGAATTAGTCATGTTTTGAATTGATAATACATTAGATTATATTTGTTAAAAATACAAAAGTTGGTTTCCCATATCAGTAGGGTTGCTGGCTTTGGGAGTCACTGGAGAATTTGGTGTTGTAATTCACCACCCCTCTCCTCGAATCACCAATATAAAAGCATTTTGAATTGATGTGTTTTAGTTAGAATCCCAACAGAATCTCCTCCATGGACTGGCTCCACGTGCTAAAACCAGCTGATTTATCCTGGCAAGCAAATTGTGGAGATTTAAAAAAAAGATAGTGTGCAAGTGCTGAAGGTATAGTCGCCACCATGCTGTGTTTGTATTGCAGAAGTTTTAAGCATAAAAGCCACAAAAGGCTAATGAACCCAACTGGACCACAGGATATTGCCATCCGAAAATACTATCCACAATGAATAAATAAGGAGTCGAATGCATATCATCCAGCGATGCAATTAAGAGTTTTTTCCGGAAACCTCGTACTGGGAAAATTTAGTAATTTTATGTAAGATACATTTGATACATTATTTTCTCATACATTGCTGTATCAGAGGTAAAATCGCTGGTAATCAGGTGCTTTTCAGCAAATGTGGATGTCGTCTATATGGATTTTAGTAAGGCGTTTGACAAAGTCCCTCACAGGAGGTTAGTTGAGAAGGTCAAGGCTAATCGGATACAAGGACAGGTAGCTAGATGGATAAGTAACTGGCTTGGTAATAGGAGACAGAGAGTAATAGTGGAAGGGTGTTTTTCTAGCTGGAGGTCGGTCATTAGTGGTGTGCCGCAGGGCTCAGTACTGGGACCTCTTCTTTTTGTAATATATATAAATGACTTGGAAGAGGGAGTAAGTGGAGTGATCAGCAAGTTTGCAGACGATACAAAGATGGCTGGACTTGCGGATAGTGAGGAGCATTGTCAGGCGATGCAGTAGGACATAGATACGCTGGTAGCTTGGGCAGACATGATGGCAGATGAAATTCAATCCTGATAAATGTGAGGTGATGCATTTCGGGAGAAAGAATGTAGAGGGGAGATGTATGATAAAGGGTAGACCTATTAAGAGTATAGAAATGCAGGGGGACCTGGGGGTGCAGGCGAACAAGTCTCTGAAGGTAGCAGAGCAGGTGGAGAAGGTTGTGAAGAAAACATATAGTATGTTAGCCTTTATAGAAAGGGGTACAGAGTACAAGAGCTGGCCTTTAATGTTGCAGTTGTATAAAAAGTTGGTTAGACCTCATTTGGAATACTGCGTCCAGTTCTGGTCGCCCTACTACCGGAAGGATGTGGAGACCCTGGAGAGAGTGCAGAGAGGCTTACCAGGATGCTGCCTGGTATGGAAGATTTGAGTTACGAGGAGACGTTAGGCAATTGGGACTGTTTTCCTTAGAAAGACATAGACTTAGAGGAGATCTAATAGAGGTGTACAAGATTATGAAAGGTATAGATAGAGTAAACAGGGTTAAGCTTTTTCCTAGGATGGACTCGAATAGCTGAGGGGTTCACGGCTTAGGGTGAGGGGAGTAAGGTATAATTTGGATGCTAAGGGGTTTTTTTTCACACAGATGTGGTGGGGTATGGAATGCGCTGCCAAGTAAAGTGGTGGAGGCAGGTACTCTGGAGTTATTTAAGAAATACTTAGATGGGCACATGAACAGAATGGAACGGAGGGGTATAGAAAACTGATTTAAAATAGGGATCATGAGCCTTGGGAGTCCTGGGAGTGTGTAAATAGATGATGATATTGATGTACTTGTTTCTGTCCTACAGGTGCTTTGGTCCACTTTGTTGTCTAACAGGGGCATACACGCGATGGGTCATGAGAGGGCTGCTCTTGGATTTTTTCGGAGAGTATCCAGTGCTTCACGTTGTTAGTGTATGCTTGACCTGGACCATTTGATGGGCAACACGACAGCTCAGTGACTATCGCTGTGCTGTGCAGATAATGGATTTGGGCCTGTGTCTGTGGGAGTTTGCGCATTCTCCCCATGCTTGCGTGGGTTTTCTCTGGGTGCTCCGGTTTCCTCCCACATCCCAAAGATGTGCTCTTAGGCTAATTGGCAAAACAAATTCTCCCTAAATTGTCTCAAATTTGGTTTTTAATCCATAGATCTATAAACATGCACAGGGATCGCGGGTAGAGGTGGGAACATCGGGGTGGCGGCGCGGGCTCGTTGGGCCGAAGGGCCTTTTTCCCATGCTGTTTTGTTCTTCTTTGTTTCTTAGTCAGGACAATAAGGGTGCAGTAATAACAACATGGTGCAAATGGCCATTATGTTGATAGGTTATTCAATCACATGAACCCCAAGAATAATCCAAGTGTTATCCACATATTGCTATCAGGCTGGCTGGATCACTAACAATGTTTCCATATCTCTATCCCAATGTTTTCATATCTCTATCCCAGTGATAATGAGATCAGTGGCAGTACCTCTAGTGCTGCCTTTGCTGAGATCAACAGCAAAGACCAGGCTGAAAATTTAGGTCTTCATGGAGCTCAATACACAGCACTCAGTCCTTTTACCTGAGGACAGGTAAATGTTAGTCTTGCTGCTCTAGGAATAGTGCCAATGAGTGTCAGTTTATACGATGGAGAGGAAGGATAGAGAAGTAACCAGAAAAGAACATGAACATAAACAGATTCAGGGAAAAGGTTGAAGCTAGGTGTTCCATTTTTTGCAGTTTTATTTCAGATTTCCAGCATCTACAGTATTTTGCTTTTATCGAAGATGAGTTGTCTAATCGTTACTCCCATTGAGTTAAGTTCCACTTTATATAGCTGCAAGGATTAAAAAAAAGCAACTTTCATCTTTTTTCCTTTTGGTTTAATTCTAATATCAGATTTTTGTTTCTGAGGAATTTGATGAATGCTTCTTAATAGCTTAATATTTAATATAACACATTAATGGAGGTCACACTTGCAGACGTTGAAGTTCTTTTTTATTTTCACATAACAGAAAGCTTAAGCTTTCATATTTAAAAATGACATTTTGCAAAGATGCATCCACATGCACATTAGTATTCTCCAAAACTCCTACACAGCTGAAAATGATGTTCTCATCTCAGTGTCCCTCGGGGTGGACATATTGGTCTATACTGTCCTGCTGTGATGCTGAAGTACTATGTCCTTTGCACAAACCATCACTCTGTGTGAAACACTCCAACAGACAGTGGCCGTGTTTGCTCCTCAGCGGCTGTCTGTCCCTGATGAATGCAGTCCTTTTGGTAAGCTGACCTCTTCTCTTGCAGACTACTGTGACATTGATACAGCTCTCTTAATGATGAGAAATGGAGTTATAATGCCGGTTGTTGAACCGTAGGCTGCAAATAAATGTGCTTCAGAGAACTGCCATCAGCGCCTTTAAATGGATTATATATTTTGTTTGGTAATCCAATATTTAATACCAGTCTAATCTCGAGTGGTTATCTCTATTCCACTCAGTGACAAGTGCCCTGATTTTTCTTCCCTCAAATGGACCGAATCACTGTTCCTAGTTTCATTCTTTTTATTATTTATGCTTGACAATATTATTTTATTATCTGTCTGTCCTGATTGCCCTTCAATTTTATATATTCATTCCTTTGTTAGTGACCCGTTCCTCAGTTTCTAACCAGTAAAGTCCACCTCATACATTGCCTGCTGCATTTTTTTTAAAAGCCTTCACTGTTCTATGTTTCTATTGATCTTGAATGCTGTAAGATGCAAATTACTATGCTTGACAGGGTTTGGGGCATTTTATCATCAATGGAAAGTAATTATCCCCAGCTACACTGATATTGGATTGTTAAGCTTGAGGATAATGCGCTACGCAAGTCCTCAGAAACTGGTCCACCTCTGGGATTTGTGTGAATATGATGGATAGAGGGAAAGGAGAATGGCTGACTGGGACTCCTCTGGGACACATCACGATATGGGGGCTGTTCATTTTTTTTAATTCATGTGGCAAAGGCACTACACAGATTCATTCTTTCAAGACTCTCTGCTGCTATGACTGTTGAGTTATATTTTTGAGAGAATAGGTCACAGGTTTCTTCTGGTTATTTCAGTACAGTCTAATGCCATAGCACTTGCTAAGTATCAAAGCGCTATTTATGAGGAGGACCTTCTATCTAATGCCAATTTATATTTTTTTCCTGGGCAGTAACTACAGTAGGTATTAATTTTTAAAGTTGCAGTTCTCTGACTTGGATCAAATTGATTTTTCAATAATTTTGTATATTTTTTAATTTGCATGTACCCAAAATGCAAGAAGATAACTTCATAGATTTTGCATCAGACTTACAAAATTTCAATCAGAGAACCAAAGCTTTGAATCTGTATTTGACTGACTTTTGTACCTGGTTGCCTGGCTTGGTGGATGGATTTTATTTACTCTTTATAGGATTGCAGCACTTTATAATAGTAAAAAGCTCCAGCTCTGGGAGAAGGAGAAACTCATCGGATGAAGACATATCATTAAGAAATAACTCCTTTTGGGCAGTTTGAGTAAAGGGAAAATCTCTTGATTTCAAACTGGTCAGGCTAACGTCAGTGGTGAGGAAGCTTTGAGAGATTATAATCAAACTTGAAATTAATTGACATTTGGAAAAATAATTAATAAATAGCAACCAACGTAGATTTGGTGTAAGCTAATCATGTTTCACAAACTTGAGACCTCTTTGGTGAAGTAACTGAACAGGTTCATGAAGGTAGTGTTTGTATTGTGCATGGACTTTCCAAAGTATTTGTCAAAAGTGCCACGTAATAAACATATGGCAGATGTAATTTCATAGGATCATAGAATCCTCCAATGCAGAAGGAGACATTCAGCCTATCAAGCCTGCACCAACAATAATTCCACCTAGGCTCTATCTCCGTAACTCCTTGCATTTACCCTGCTAATCCCCCTGACACTAAGCGACAATTTTGCATGTCCAATGAGCCTAACAGTATATTTTTGAACTATGGGAGGAAATCAGAGCACCTGGATGTGACCCATGCAGACACGGGGGAGAACGTGCAAACTCCACATAGTCACCCAAAGCCGAAATTGGACCCACGTCCCTAGTGCTCTGAGGCAGCAATGCCAACCACTGTGCCAACATGAAAATTGTGAAATTGTGCGTTTTGATGGGAGGAATGAGAATATGAAATATAAATTAAATGATGCATCTTTAAAAGGAATGCAGGAGCACCTAGGGTGATATTTTTACAAACCTTTGAAGCTGGCAACAAAAGTTGAGAACCCTGTCTTTAAAAAAAAGAGCATAGGCAATCCTTGTCTGGTCAAACAAAAGCAAGGGGATACTGAACCTTTATAAATCATTAGTTATGCCCCAACTGGAATTGAGCAACGCGCATTAGAAAAGATTCCAAGGCCTAAGAGAAGGGTGCAAGGGAGGTGTATCATAATGGTACCAGTGATGTGAGGCCGGTTACACGAAGGGAAGCTGGGATTGCTCTCTGGAGAGCAGAGAAGATTAAGGGGAGATGGAAGAGGTATTCAAAATCATAAAGAGTTTTGATAGAGTAGATCATGAGAAATTTTCCATCAGCAAAGATCAGAAAGCAAAGGGACACAGATTTAGGCAATTTTTTAAAAGAACCTAAGAGAATTTTTTTCTACACTGAATTTTTATGATTCTGAATACATTATCAGAAAGGCGGGGGATGGAAGCAAATTTTGTGCTAATTTTCAAAAGAGAGTTGGATAAGTTCTTGAAGGGAAATACTTGCAGAGCTTTGGAGGAAGAGACTTGGAATGTGGCTATTTGGATAACTTTTTAAAAAGAGACACAGTGGACTGAATGGCTTTTTCACTTTGATTCCATGACCTCTGCAGCTATAAGTAGAACTGTTTAGATAATGTTGCACCCTCCCCATGCCAAAACTAATAGTGACAGAGCAACCAAAGGGCCTTTAGTATAATTCTCAAGACAACACAGCTTTAACTCATAGTAGAAGCGCCTTTCAGTTATGCAAAATAAATGTCTATTAATTTGGTCATATGATCAATTTTTAGAATTATTGTGTTCAGTGATAACTCAAAATTCACATGCTTGTATGCCAATCCTCATATCATTTGATACAGTTAGTGTTTTATATTTGTAATAAATTGTGGTGATTTTTGAAAGTAGAGTGTAATGCTAGTCTGTCTCTGTGGCATTGACACAGGAAGAACAAGTTATAACATTGAGATGAAATATGGTAGAAGGTTCCAGTGAATTGGGGTATGCAGATGTATTTCAGTCATTCATTCTGTCATGTAAGCTCCTTTCTTTCAAATGGAACTTGTTTGTGTAAATTTGTCTTGCAATTGCACATTGCTGTGCTGGTAACAGATAGTAATACCATTGGGAAGCAAAAAATAGTGTTTGCTGAAACATAGAAGTTTCTTGGTACAACAGACTGGGGAGCTGTAAATTGCAAAACTAAGGCACTAGATTTGTACTGTGAAGATATAATTACAGCATAACACATTTACATAGCAGTTTTCATTGTAAACATAGACTTAAAGATTGGTAATGGAAATAAGTTGACAAGGTATTTTTTAATTGTTTATTGTAGATAGATCAAGCGACATCTTGATTTTAAAATTCTGCTTGTTTTCAAATCCTCCTTAGCCTATCTCCTCCCCATTGCTGGCATCTCTGATGCCACAGACTTCTGTGGTCCCTGTACTCTAATTATTGATTCTTGTCAATCATAATTGCACCACCATTGGTAGTCTTCAATTGCAGAGGCCTCATTTCTCTCCCTACAAATCTCCACCCCTCCACCTCATTTGCTTCCTTTGACGCTTCTTAAAACCTCCCTTTTTGACCAAGCTTTTGGTCATCTGACGTAATATCTCCTTATGTGGCTTGGTGTCATACATTATTTTGTAATGCTTTTGTGAAAAGTCTTGGGCACTTCGTTACATTAGAAGTCCTACATAAGTTGTTGATTTGCACCCAAGAGAACTGTGAATGTATCTGGATGGATGATACAATTTGGAAACCGTATCTTCATGTTTCTGGATTACATTTGTCATCTTCGTGAGTCTGAAATGTATCTGACATGAGCCTATTATGTATCTTTTTGAAATCATATCATTATGACAGGTACTGCCTGTAATTGCAGTCAGATCTTGAGATACACCCAGGAAGAAAGAACAGACTTTAATGTGTATAGCGCCTTTTATGACCTTCAGGTCTCCCAAAGCACTGACTGATAATTACATCATTTTATAGATTGTATTTAGTGAACTAATTTTACTGTTCCTGTTCTAAATGGAGATTACCACAGTTTACAGTAGCAGTCCTAATTTCTCACTAATATTGCCATGGCCTGTAACTATCACACTGGAATTGTACTAAGACTGCTCCATTTTATAGTTAGAATCCTGAGACTGTTTCAGAACCACAGGCCATGTGAGCAAGCATGCCCTGCCCTCCACTGCACCCACCCAGAGAACTGACCAGTGATTTTGTAAGAGGTCCCAGAAGGGCATATATCTTACATTATGCATACCTCTTATAGCAATCCCTGCCTGTGTGGTAATGAATGAGCAAACGTAACAACAGTTTCAAAGTTGAAATATCTTTATAGATCAAACAATGAAAAAGTCTGGAACTATTTTAAAAAGTAATTAGAAAAGCAAGGCTTAGCCTGTGCTGTGCAGTACAGAATTCATGAAGATGTGTAACTGATTTATCATTTTTTTAACAAATTGCTATTGGGTCCTACCATCATCTCATTCTTTTGTAGACTTGCCAATATATATCACTTCCGTTGTTATTAACTATTAAAGTTATTGAGAATAAATACTAGGAGCATAAGTGTAGATTCTGGGCATTATCAGAATAATGCAAAATTGCAGAGTGAAATGAAATGCAATTGCTGATAAGAATTATAGAGACCCTCAACATTTATCTTGGTCAGTTATAGTTGCCAGTGATTTTCTTACACTATGCCTTGTAGCAGAGCATGTTGACAGTTTCAAAATGTATTGCTATTTGTTAAAGGTAAGGTTACACATATAAAGTTCAGTGACAATGTGGATTCTCAGACACTATTTATCTGCATTTCAGCAAAATCTGCAGGAAATTTATTAAAAAGTTGGAGAAAATAAACTTTGCAGCATTAAAATTCTAACACTACATTTACTTCTCTAAATCCTTGTTTGTATAATTTTTAAATTCAAATTAATTTAAGATTTACTATTCCAAATTAAGCTGCTCTATCTAATCAAAGTAATTTAAGATCACCCTATTGAATCCCGCTTCTGTAACTCTGTAGCAGAGCTAAATTCTCAATTTATGTGCAACAAACGATCTGGTGAATGCAGTGTATTTATCACATAATTCAGTCATGTCACAGTAAATTAAAAATCACTGAGCTTCATCATAACCCCATTGGCAAATATTATCCAGTGGGAATCTGATCCATGTGGGTTTAATTCCTAATCTGAGCTACATTGGGCCATAACATCCTCAGAATGGCAATCAGCGTTACATTGTCACTTCGTGCCAAATTACTTAGGTGATTTACCATCCGCTCCTGTCTTGCCTGACCTTCCAACTCAGGCTGAGTGCGATCCAGGCAGCACTGCACATCCTCAAGGCCCAGCATTTAAGTCAAGCTCTGTCAAAGTGGAAACAGGACACACCCTTTTTTCTGTGGCATTATCTACTATAAATCAGTTAAAAGGTCCTGTAGAAATTTAAAGGTCCTTGAAAGAACTTTAAGGATAAGTGGATAGGGGAGTAAGGGGATCAAAGATCCGTTGAGGGGCGGGGAGATGGCCAAGTTTGCAGGAGGATCGAATCGGATTTGGCCTTGGGCAGGTTTTGGAGTGAGTGGGAGAGGGATAATCCCATTAGGAATCAGATGGTGGGCAACACTTGATGAGGTGGTTAGTGGGAGAGTGGGGGTTGTCCCTAGGATATCAGTGGTGTTTGGTGGTAGGGAGAGGGGATGCGGTGCTGTGGAGGGATCATTCTGGCTCTAATAGTTACCCAGAAGTTAGGAGAGGGTTTAATTCTAACTTATTCTGCGTAATGATTGATGTAACCCTGGCACAAAGATCCAAAGTTTGCAGTTTAAATTGTTTTTTTGGATGATTCCCAGTACAAGGCAATTGCCATGCACACCGTCCTGTAAATATTTTACCTGTGTAATTCTGAGAGGGAATCAACTGCATGTTTTTGAGTTACTCCTCCAACTGGACCCTAAGGAGCTTGAAAATTACAGCCCACAATCTTGGGCAGCAGCAGATTATTTTGAAATGTTCAGGGGTGGAGTCCAACCTGATGTTTCCTCATGTTTAAAATAAAACATTGGGCAGAATTCGAAAAGTGATGTGTAGCCTGCTAACTCTGCTGTCAGCTTCTCCCACTGAATTTTTAAACTGGAATAAAAATACTGGAGGTGGGTTCCACGCTAATGGGAATAGCTCTTTCAGAGTCTATGCCAACAGCATTGATCTTCCAGAGATTGGGACCGATTTGAAGGATGCCCTGATCTCATAGGATGAAAAGTAACACCAAAGATTCTATTTTCTCTCCTCCCACCCTCCACTGGACATAGAGGACCTCCCTCGAGGAAGCCCTGTTTCCCCCCTCCCCAGAACCAGTTATGTCATTGGCAGGGGCCAGCAACAAACACATCTCAATTAGTGTAGTTACACGGCGCGATGTTTCAAATGATATGTTAAATTATGGCCCCATCTTTATAGCCTAGTCAAAGATTCCATGGCGCTGTTTGTAGATTAACAGATTCCGTCACTATCCATGTCAACATTCCACCTCCCTCAATTAACACCACCAAAAAAAATGGATAATTTAACTTGTCTGCTGTTTTTGGACCTTCCTGTGTATTAATTGGCAACTTTATTTGTACATCAGATCACTGACAACACTAAACACTAAACACTAAAGCTTCAGCGTGGCCTGTGATCAGTGTGTAGTAATTGCATTGGATTTATGAGGAGGAAGTAATGTTTGAAAAATCATTTGGAATTTTTTGAGGATGTACCTAGTGAGATGAATAGTAAAATCTGGCAGGTGTAGTGTGTCTGTATGTTCCAAAAACATAAGAGGTTATTACACCAAATTAGGACTCATGGGATTTGGGGTAATATTAGCATGCATTGAAGATTAGTTAATGAACAGTAGGAATAAGTAGGCTGTAATCAGTGGTATACTGCAAGGATCAATTCTTAGGCCTTGGTTTTTTACAATCTATTTATCACTTAAATAAAGGGGCTGGGTGTAATTTTTCGAAGCTTACTTACAATACGAAGTTAAGCAGGAAAATAAATAGTGAGAATGTGAAGAGGCAGCAAAAGATAGAGACAAGATAGTGGGCAAGAACATGACGAATGGAGTACAATGCAATAAAGTTACCCACATTGGTAGGAAAAGTAAGAAAGCAGATTTTTTTAAAATGGAGAGAAATTGAGAAATGTTTGCATTCTGAGAAGCCTTGTGCATGAACCACAGAAAGCTAGCATATAACAAGCAAATAGGAAGGCAAAGGGTATGTTAGTTTTTTATTACAAAGGGATTGGCATATAGAGTAAAGAGGTCTTGCTACAATTATATATGACATTGATGAGGCCACACATGGAGTCCTGCTTACAGATTTGATCTCGAGAATGTACTTGGCCCCAAATGGAATGCAATAAAGTTCACTTGACTGATTCCTGGAATAAGGAGATTGACCACTGAGGGAGATTGTAGTACACTAAAGCTTAATACCCTAGAGTTTAGAAGAATGCAAGCTGATCTAATTATAACATATAAATTCTTTAGGAACCTGACAGCATAGATGCTGAGAAATTATTGCCCTGGCTCAGGAGTTTAGAACAGGATCACAGATCTCAGAATAAGAGGTCAACTTTTTAGGGCTGAAATGAGGAGAAATTGCTTCAATTAAATGGCTGTGAATCTTTGGAGTTCTGTATCTAGAAAGTTGTCGCTACTCATTGTTTGAGTATATTAAAGACAGTGGTTGATAGATTTTTGAGTACCAAAGAATTGAAGAGATATAGGGATAGTGTGAGAAAGTGAAGTTGGGTGGAAGACCAGTCATGATCTTGTTGAATAACTTCTAATGTGAATGCAAGATTGTCCTTCATTCTCAAATTCCTCACTTCATTTCACCAATAAACTGACCATCTCTTGTGAGTCTGTTGACTTCATCTGACTCCACTGTCAACTTCATCTGACTCCATTGCCTTTTAAAGAGTCTGTCCATACATTCTTCATCTTCTGTGTAAGTCAAGATATGAACTCAGAGCAGGAGTAGGGCGCTTGGCCCTTTGAGCCTGCTCTGCCATTCAATACGATTGTTGCTAATGTGACTGTAACATCCTTGGTAACCCTTCACCACCACCACCGTTTATGAAGAATCTATAAAAGTCTGCCTTGAAAATATTCAAAAACCTATTTTTAAACTCTAGTTTTTGATTTTCCCACAAGAAGAAACATCCTCTCAACATCGATCCTGTCAAGACCTCTCAGAATTTTTTATGTTTCAGTCAAATTGCCTGTTATTCTTCTTAACTCCAGTGGATACAAACCTAGACGGTCCAATAGTAAATCTGAGCCATCAAAGCATTTACGTTTACTCTTAAGGATTAATTAATTAACTAACTAAATCTAAATATTCACTTTTCCCGTTCTATTTCATTTTTTGAAAAAAAAATGAACTAGCTCTGAAGTTTGAATGTTAGTTTACCTGTTCTCATTGCCCTGAAAACTTTTCGGGCTTTGGCGGGGGTATTTCTGGTTCCATTTTATGGGGACAGGAATGGCGGGGGGGCAGAGAATCGAATGAGAGTCCTGAAGCAGCTTTTTCATCAGCAGCATTTCCCTGCTTGAATGTCATTGCCCCCCACCAATGACATAATGGGAATCGCGACTTTAGAAGTCAGGATATTGTTTGCATCAATTTAACTATATGTATCAGGACTTTGTTAAGTTGTCCATTCCTGCTGATGTGAATCACAACAAATCCACCATGCAGTGTACCTGGCAATTAGAACTGACTGGAAGCACAAAGCTGAGAAGAGCCTGTGGGGGAGAAGGTTATGCGTTGGCAGTACTCTGCATTGCTTCCAGGACTACTCCCCCTCCCCAACTCTGCTGCCTAGCACTACCCTATTGTTTTAAAGGCTGAAGTTGCTGGCAGGAAATAAGCCTGCTCTGTCAACATGTCATGGGACCCATCCCTTAGATTTTTTAACACAGAATGTTTAAATATTCAGCGGGAAATGCCAGCAGCACAGCCAGTGGGCTGCATACTGCTTTTCCAGCCCAAGTTAACACAAAGCACCCTTTATTGAGATATATTGGGAGAGTTACTTTTCTCCATCATTCTGAAAATGAATGTCCATTTTCCATTAGCATCCGAGCCTATCTCCAATCAGACTTGGAATACAATGCTTTAATAAGTGATCTAGAACCTGGACATAGAGACCAACGCTTACATTTCCAAGGCTCAGAGTTTAAGCTGGTTGAATTGGAACCATTGAATCATTAATTTCACATCTGGTGCACCTAATATTTGGAGGACAATATGTTAGATCAAACGCACAGAATTCCAATGCAAAAATTGAGAGAGATTTGAATCTATTTTTCTGGCTAAGTATCTAAAAGCAGCAGACTAAATTATGGTATCTGGTGAACTAGAGAACTGCCAAGGAAAAAAATCTCGAAACTAAGACAAGGTGACTTCATAGAGGTGATTGAACTTTCTTTAAAGTGAACAGAGTTAAAGCATGCTGTTGAAAAACAATCAAGGATAACAATGTAAATGGATGTAGAAAATAAATGCTTTTGATCTGTTGAGTAACAAACACAACCAATAACAAATATCAGCAGCTTTTCCAGTGTATGTTAATAGCATTTAATGTTACATTGTGGAATAATGCAGCATTATTCTGCTGTGCAGAACCTCATTAACAAACATGTGATTGAAGCTTTATAGTGCAGATTTAGCTGTTTTTATAATTAAATAAAATAGACACATTAGTTCCATGCCTGAATTTTCTGGAATGGAACAGATGCAGAAATTAGTGGCTAATTAGTATAGATAGTAGGGAAGATAACTAAAATGGCTTATTTGCTCAGCATGATTTTTACAGTATAATTGTTAAAACACAAAGTGATTTGTTGCACAATACTTGATTATCAAGGTGAAACTACAGCACATGAGATAGTATTATGGGTGGGATTTTCCTGCTGACGGGATCTTCTAGTCCCGCTGAAAGTGGCCCCGACACAGCATGTTCCCAGGCGGAGGGACAAACAAACCATGTGAAACATAACACACCAGTGAGACTGAAAAATCCCATCAGCAGCCAGCGATGGGCCATGTCTGCCACTGGAAATCACACCGAGGATAGGGGAGATTCAGGAGTGCAGAGCAGAAAATCCCCACCTTACACCTCATCATCAATCATTCCATTATTTGTTCTATTTAACCCTGAAAGTAATAATTCATTGAAGGTCTTTTGCCTTTTTAGTGCAACAGATAATGCAACACGAATTTAAACAAGTGAATTTGTCATCTCACTGGCCACTACACTTTTTGCAAAAGTATATAACATCAACAACAATGTGCACTTATATAGCAACTGTAATACAGTAAACTCCCTAAGGCACTTGAATATATATATAGTGCACCATCTTTGTGGTGTATCAAATAAAATGCTGTTGAAATATCATAAACAAATGATAATTTTCCTTTCACAAAATGTAACACGTTTTGTTCCATTGAAAAATCCTGGTAGTGCAGTTTGATGTTGTGTCTCATGAAATCACACATGGTTATCTCTCTACCTTCTTCCAATTCTTTATTTGTGTTACTGTTGCTCAACTCAGCAAGTGCATTCTGAAGAAAATAAATATTCTTAAAAATGAAATTACTTTATTAAAAAACATAACAATCTCGTATTACATTCAACAAAGGCATTCAAAAACCAAATCCTGCTGTTGTTCATTATTGAGCTGCCTTTTGCCCTTGCAATTTGTGGCATTAAAACTATTCGATTGAAATACTACTCTGCAACATGTTCCAGACCTCTATTATTACCCTTTATGTGTGTAAATTTGATTTGGTTATTCAGATCCTTTCCTACAGAATACTAGGTGATGATATTGTGGTGAAGCAAAAAATCTTGGCTGGAATTGTCCAATCTTGCCTGTGGCTGGGATTCTCTGGTTCCGCTGCTGTGAACGGTTTTGGCTGACAGCGGATGCAGGGCGTAAGAGATCCGAAAATACCGACCCTTAAGTTTATTAGCCAGCCAGCTAATGCATGAATCGACTGCAAAATACGTGATTCAAATTCAGAATTTAATCGGCAGAATATCACAACCATATGAGAAACTGAGCATTCAAACAGGATACACTGTTATAGTTTTGACTAATATAGAATCCCTACATTGCAGAAGGAGGCCATTCAGCCCATTGAGTCGACATCAACGTCATTCCTACCAATGTCCTATTCCCATAACTCCTCATAGTTACCCTGCTAATCCCCCTGACACTAGGATTAATTTAGCATGGCCAATCAACCTAACCCGCACGTCTTTGGAAGAGAACCAGAGCACCCAGAGGAAATCCCCACAGACAATTCCAAAGCATATCAATTCTTATAATAATAAATAGAATGTACTTTGAGGTACACTCATATTCAGTGGTCCACTACAATTATACACAAAGATGAATAAAAACGACAGTTCAATATTAAGCATGACTCCATGAATCCATGATATCCATGAAAAAATATTCCAGCTAAACAAGCCATCATCTGTCTGGCATTTGGTGCTTGTCAGGGAACTTAGTGTTTGTTCCCAGCACCCTTTGCTGTAAATCGGTTTTAGTTGACCAATGATGAG
This sequence comes from Sphyrna mokarran, assembly GCA_024679065.1. NCBI lineage: Eukaryota > Metazoa > Chordata > Chondrichthyes > Carcharhiniformes > Carcharhinidae > Sphyrna > Sphyrna mokarran. The sequence goes on along the minus strand of JAGIQG010000020.1, from coordinate 45,692,211 downwards.
GTAAAGTGGAGAAGATCAGGTTTGCATTATTAAGTTTTGTTACTCGCAGCTTCGAAAGAGCATTACTTGTTGCACAATGTGACTTTTTTTTCCATTTCCTATATGAGCCATTCTGTGATATTAACTATCAGTACTGAATTATGGGCAATTTCATCCACTAGGCCTATATCCACTACTGAGTTGTGAATTGAGTTCAACAGAACTCAAATTAGATAGGGCCAGGATCATCAGATCTCATTCTCTCAGCCACAGATGAGAACAAGAATGGATAATTTGGCCCTCAACCAAAACCCCACCGCAGTGGGGCCAGACAATCCCAACCATGGGTAAGGTTGGAGAATTCCATCCCATCTGCTAACTAGATTAGAAACTAGATCTTATAGAAAAATGCAAATGTCTAACCCACTGTATCATTTAGTTGTTTCTGCGAAAGATTTTAAGAAGATATTGTTTCTGCTATCTCATTTAGAAAATGCACTACTAGCTTGAGAGTAAGCTGGACAAGCTGAAAGTTCCTGGTTTGTTCTCAATGCTGAGTTAACTGATCAGTAGCACTTTCATTGAGGTCAGCAATGTTAAACTCAGTTTTCTTCTCCTGAGCATTATGCAATGATCCCTGCAAAGGATATCGGAGAGTGGCAGATTGAATTTAGCTCTTTATATCCTTTTGGTTGAAATGTGTACTTATTCTAACTGGCTCACATTTGAGATGATGTGACACAAATATGGAACTACACCTCAATTTCATTAAGTGTCTTTAGAAGAGATCAGAAATGGAGAGAAGAAGCACAGTAAGAAATAAATACCAGTTGATCTTGCATAACATTCCACATTGGAAGTTAAGACCAAATATCACCTTTTCAAAGTAGGATTAGATGATGGGCGATAATTGGAAAGGGTGTGCAGATTTATCTTGCTTACTATTTTAAGTTGTTTCTCAATTTTACATACCATTCTAATACGGTGAGCAGAGAATTAGAGTTGCTTGGAGCATAGGATTTTCTTTCTGCAATAAGCTAAGTAGTTGGGTGATGTAAAACTGAGGCAATATAGTGCTGTTACTGGTGGTTTGACTTATATTGGTAGTTTTGATTTTAAATGTGGGCACAGAAATTGAAATGGCAAAATTTATTAACTAATTTAAATATTATAATATAACCGTAAACCTTTATACAACCAATGCAAGAGAGTAATTATTCTAGAAGTATTTCTTTTTGTTCACACGTGAGATATGGGCATCGCTGGCTCAGTAAGAAGTCTGACAACAACTAGGTTTAAATCCAACCGATTTAAACCTGGTGTTGTCAGACTTCTTACTGTGTTTACCCCAGTCATCTTTACATCATTACTGGCTGGCCAGCATTTATTGCCCATCCCTAGTTGTCCAAGGGCAGAGTCAACCACATTGCTGTGGCTCTGGAGTCACAAGTAGGTCAGAGCGGGTAAGGATGGCAGATTTCCTTCCCTAAAGGACATTAGTGAACCAGATGGCTTTTTCCAACAACCGTCAATGGTTTCATGGTCATCAGTAGATTCTTAATTCCAGATATTTTTTGTTGAATTCAGATTCTACTATCTGCCGTGGTAGATCCCTGAAATATCAGCTGAGTTTTTAGATTAATAGTCTAGTGATAATACCACTAGGCCATCACCTCCCCTAATAACCTCAAAATTAGAGCCAGACCTTTTGCACACAAAGGATAGTTGAAATCTGAATTTTATACCACCAAAATGCAATGAATGATGGGGGCCAACTGCAGTTATTTATGCTCAAACTCACTGAAGAACCTATGTCTGAGAACAAAGCATCTTCTTGTATTTAAAACTCCACTTCAAAACTGCATAGTCCTCCTGCCTTTCAACCTCTGCACTGTACCAAAGGAATTGTACAGTGATGATGAATCTTTACTTATTGGTAACACAGTTGACTTCCAATGTTGTGCAGCTTTGACAGCAATATTTATTCACATCTTCTGTGTTACTGAAAGAAAACCTGTAACTTTATTGGAACAGCTCATTACAATTATTGGACAACAATTATGACACTTCCTCCCAGTAATAGCTTGGCATATGCAGCAAGCATATCAAATCACAGAACAATCAAAACACAAAAAGCAGCTCTAACAGCCCATTTGGTTTTATTTCATTTGAGATATTCTAATTAAACAGCAGTAATCAAAGTTCTTTGTGAGTGATTTTTTTCTCCTTATATTTCTATGGATTCAAGTTAAAGGAATAATGTACACTATAATTTCAATGTTTGAATTAAGCAGAATAGTACCGTTGTTGCTTGAAATTAAAACAGAAAACTGGTTTTGAGTTTCGACTGACATGTTTAAGTATTGAAGATGGTGTAATCATCAGCAAACAACCCATTTCTGACTTTATTATAGAGGACAGCCTATTAATTAAGCAGCAGGAGATGGTTGAGTCTAAGACACTGCATTGAAGTCATGTTCCAGCCAAAGAAGTTAGACTTGCAAAAATGACAAGCATCTTCCTTTGTGCACGTTATCAGTAGTGCTACTGGGAAATATTGTTGCTATTTGAGAGAAGGTTGATAGAGTAATCATTAACCATTTGGCCTTGTCCTGAATTTTGTTGATAGAACTTGGCTGGGCAACTTTCCCTTTGTCGGTTACATGCAAATGTTGCAGCTTTACTGAAACAACTATGAATACTTCTTCAGTACCATGCCCATTGTTTTTGTTGTATTCAATGCCTTCAGCCGTTTCTTGATATCATGCAGAATAAATTGAATTGGCTGAAAACTGGCTTCTCGGTGATGGTGGGGCCTCAGGTGAAGGCCCAATGAACTAGGCACATCTGCTGAAGGTGGCTGCAAAGATTTCATCCTTGGATTGTGTACTCATGCTGGGCTTCCCATTAAGGATGGGTATGATCATGGAACTGCCTCCTCCTATTGGTTGTCCACCACCATTCATGTCAGTGTGGCAAGTCAACAGAGCTCTGAGCTAATCCATCAGTTGTAGGATCACTTAACTTGGTTTATGGCACTCTGCTGCTCTGGTCAACATACATGTAGTCCAGATTTGTGCTTCAATCAGCCTGACAATTCATTTTAGGTGTGTCAGATGCTATTCCTGGCATATCTTACACTTCTCATTGAAACAGCGGTTTATCCCTCAGCTTGATGGTAATTGTGGAGTGAAGGATATGGCAGGCCACAAAATGACATATTGTAGTGATATACAAAGTTTCTGCTGCTGATGGCCCACAGTGCTATTGGATGCTGAACTTTGAATTGAAAGATCTCATGATCTAATCCATTTAGCAAAGTGGTAGTGCCACACAATGCAATGTGTCAGGGAATCATCAAAACTTACAGCAGGAAGAAATTTAGTCAATCATGTCCATGCTAGCTCTCAAGAGGCTATGCGAAGTCCACTTTCTGGCTTTTGGCCTGTAACCTCATAATCTGTAAAAGATCTTGCAGCGGTCACCCTACTAATAGTAATAACCATGGACAAATGCATCTGCAATGGCTAGATTGGTGAAAATGAGATCAGGTATGTTTTAGTCTCTTGTTGGTTCTCTCACAATCCGCCAAAAACCCAGTTTGGTGGCTGCATCTTTCAGGACTCTGCCAGCTTGATCAGTGAGGGTGCTACTCAGCTAATCTTGATGATGGACTTTGAAATTCCCTACATAAAGTATAGTCTGTATCTTACTACCCTCAATATCTCTTCCAAATAGCATTCAGCATAGAAGAGTATGGATTCATCAGCCGAGGGAGTGCAGTGGTGATAACCAGCAGCAGATTTCCTCGACACCTTGTGACTGCATTAGTCCAAAGTCAGTGTTGAGGTCAGAGAGCATCCTACTCCTCATTGTATACCATTGTGCCATTCCTTGCAATTGTACAGAAATAAGCAGGGACAGTAATGAAGGAGTTTGGATCTTTGTCTGAAAGATTTGATTCTGAGAGGAAATATTTAGAAAAGCAAAAATAAAGACAAACCATTTGGCATCAACCTTTGCACCTGAGTCTCCAGCCAGCTGTGTGACAGCGTAAGAATGACCATATCAAGCTATTGCTTGACTGGTCTATGGGACAGACTGCTCCCCTAATTTTGGAACAAATCTCTAAATGCTAAGGAAAAGGACTTTCAAGCTTTGCTGGCCTGGTTATGTTTTCATTGTGTCTGGTGCATAGGTTGATGCTGAATGCTTTGTCTTTTTATCCTTTTTTTTAGCATTTCAATGCAATTGAATGGCTTTGTAGACTTTTTCAGAGGATGGTTATAAGTCAACCCTGTTGTGCGTCCAAAATCACATTTAGCCCAGGCCAGCTAAAGATGGCAGATTTCCTTCCTGAACGAACATTAGTGAACTAGAGGTGTTTTTGCAACAAAATAGTAATTTTATGACTGTCAAATCAGCCTTTTTATATATTATATATTAAATAGATATATTTAATTAACTGAATTTAACTTCCCTAACTGCCATGATAGGGTTTGAGTTCCTATCTCTGGATCATTAGTCCAGTAACATAACCACCATGTTACCCTACCCATACACCCATTGACTGACTCTGAAATACAAAAGGATATGAAAGGCACCAAGTTAAATGTGATGTGGAATTGCCAACATCGGACTGTAGTGTACCAAATTAAATGTTAGTTTGTTTAGTTTTATCATTCTTAGCTAGATTCAAACCCCGATTTTGGGAACAAAGGAAGTTTGCTAACTACGTTGCCTTCACAAAAAAAAATTGCATGTACAGTAGTGGGTCAATTTTTTCCATGGCAGAGACAATTAAGTAATACCCAATGGTGGCCAAAACAATTTGGGACTTTGCTTCTTGGACTGGATCTTTTCCCTTGTGTTCTTATTGCTCTGAGCATTTCACTGGGGTTTTGGCATCAAAGTATTTCCCTTTATAGCAAAATATTTTACAACAGAGCAATATGGCTTACTGGTAACTTGCCTTTTGCAATGGTTGGGTATGATTTTGAAAAAAATGTCATTTAGACTGTTTATTTTCCTTTCCTGTAAACGACTAGATTTTAAAAATATTAAGTGTCAAGTGTGTGCACAAGAGATAGGAAAGCCTTCAAAGTGTACACTTTATGCAGCTAGGCAACAATGTGGTAATTTAAATATCATATTTTTACTGAAAGTTAAATGCAAAAAGATTCATAAAATAAATGCATATTCCAGAGTTTCAAAAAAAAATTCACAATCTTTGCCTAATTTTCAATTATTCTGTATTTTAAATTTAAAGCATTATTATTTTAATGTGAATTCATAGCACATCACAAATTTGAAATTAGTTTTGATGGCGAACTACAGCAGGTTAAATATTAAAAGAAAATTCAAAGTAATCATTCAACATACTTTCAGGCTTCTATAATGCTGGTACATTATAGGTTAAAATGGAAGATATTTGAAGGTGGAATGTAGGATCTCCACATGATGTACTTGGCGAGCAATCCATTTTCTCACTATTATCATCCAAACGATCTGTGTTTGCAGTGACCAAAGGTCGTCATGCATGAGTTAGGTCTGATGACAACTGTGTTTGAGCAGTGGGGAGAAAAATGAAGCATCAAAGAGATATCTGACAGCCTAAGCACAACCACCACAGTGTTCATGTTGGCTGAAAATGCTTCTACAGCAGGTTTTTCAAGGTGGGGTTATGAAAGAGCTTCTCAAAACCATATTACATGCACATAATGGTTAAATTGATGTATTTCAGGTGGTGGGAGGCTTTTGGAGAGGGTGGATGACAGCTGATATAAATTTTTGGAAGCAATTTGTCTCATGCTCTACATGTGAAACATAAGAAAAGGTGTCGTGACTGAAAGATCCTAAATAAGGAGATTGAAAATATATGGATGTAATTTACAGCAACACCGTAAAAGTATCAAATGGTTACATTGCCAGGCATCTGTATATTAATGACCAGTTAACGCAGAGAATTCTTTAAAATTCTTTCTAATGGTACATGATGTTTGAACTTTTGAAATTATTTAACAAGGCATTTTGACAAACTCATGGGCTTTTAATTATGCCAGTGTAAAAAAACTAATGCTGTACTTTGCCCCCAAATCATGGCCTTTAACATACACAGCGTTAATTTTTTTTTGTCTCCCAGGGAATTATAAAATGTTTTGGTAGAAAATTTCAACCTTCCTGTAAATGTGAGAAATTGAAACTCTCAATTTTTTTTGAAGGGAAAGGTTTTTGTCTTGGGTCAAAACTGGTGTCTCAGTCTGACAACAGCGACCCTCCTGGATCTTTTATCCTTGAAAACAGCAGGCCAAATCAATCAATCTAAATACTTCAGCAGCTTTCAGATTCAATACTGCATTCAAATGGCTAACAGCTTTTTTGGAGCTACTTTTGTCACTTTTGCATCAGTGCATAACATTTTTGGGAGCATATCTTTGAAAGTACAGTCAAAAGACATCATACCCTGGAGATCCTTCCTTGAGGCCATCTCACCAAATTTCCAGAGTGTGTAGTGTCCAAAGTTTTTATTTGTGCATTTAAAGTCCTGTTAATGTTGCTGTTCTGTTTCCATTACTGAGTGAAAAATTTAAAACTTTTTGATCAATACGGAAACATCACACCTCTTCACCACCAGCATGACCATGCTAAACTGTCTTGTGAAACACTTTGCAACCTTCACTCATATTTCTTAGTATTGTGCAGTGACATCATTGCATTATCAGCCAGCGACTGACCACATAGTTTAATTTATTAAAGCTGTAGTGTCTAAATGTTGATTCAAACTTCGGGAGTATTTAATGAAAATGAATTCTATATTTTGGACCAAATTAAGACTGTGGTAAAGAATATTATTAAAATACCAGTATTTACAATGTCCACGTTGAGCGTTAGAATGCAGACGCTGCGAATTCTGGCATTGTTAACAAAAAGCAGAACTGGGAGGGACAATAAGTGAATGCATTGCACCACATGCACATTCAGATCAGGAAGTTTCCTGATGCAATTTCTTATTCAGACTGAGTTAGCTGATCTCAGCTGTCACTGGAGAAATAGCAGTGGTCATGCTGCTGCTGTTGTCCTCAATGTTTCTGGTTAAAAAAAGAAAAAAAATTGTCCAGTAAACATGTGGATAGGATTGAGTTCAACTATGACATTGAGTCTCACCATCAAAGTTTACATGTGAAAAGCTCTCATTTTGTACTCTCAGATTGGATAGATTTTCATGCCCAAATACCAGTCTCCGTCTTCAGGAGAATCATAGAATTCCTACAGTACAGAAGGAGGCCATTTGGCTTATTGAGTCTACACTGACCACAGTCCCACCCAGATCCTATTCCAGTAACCCCATACATGTATCCTGTTAATTCTCCTGACACTGGTGTCAAATTATTATGGCCAGTCAACCCAATCTGCACGTCTTTGGACTTTGGGAGGAAACTGAAGCACCAGGAGGAAACACACATAGGGGAGAAAGTGCAAACTTCACTAACAGTGACCCAAGGCCAGAATTGAACCTGGGTCCCTGGTGCTGTAGACAGCAATGCTAACCACTGTGCCGAATAGGGTACAAACAAAATTCACTTTCAGTCAGCAATTACAAGTATTATAATTCAATTTTTCAGTTGCAATTCAAATTGTAGGCTCAAAAAGTATTAGATGAAATTCCTAGATGTAACTGGCAGAATAGGCCATACGTACATGATGGGGAGACTAGATATTCTGCCAGTTGCGTGAATTGTGACAAGTGTCCTGAAGTATGATGCATACATACTTACTGTAGAAAGCTGAAAATAGGATCCACAATCTAATTCCCAGCAGGAAATGGAAAGTGTCCTTTAACCTATTCATCATCAACTGCAGTGCCCAACCCCTTGACGGAGCAGAAAATACTTTGCTCCAATGTTCCTGGCTACCATTGGCAGCACAGAAGGAGAGTCATAAATGACGCATGCATCCACCCATTTTATGTAAATAACACTGCCCTAGAAATTTGCAACTCATCGATGTTTTGCGAGGCAATCAGTTTCACAAAGCATAAATAACTCAGTTCTTTTTTTTTGTATAGTAGTTCTTTGCTTGTTAGTTTGTCCTACTGGAATTTGAAGAACCTGGACTTCAGTAAAATTCTTATGGCTCAATGAAAGATGGTTAAATCCTAAATCCATAAACCAGACATCAACAGAATTAGTTATATGCAGGTAACTGAAAACATAGACTTAAACCTCACATGTTCCTGAGTTATGGTATCAAACCGTAAAACAAAAGTAGTTTATGGTCGGTTATTTACCCTCACCTACTGTATTGTGATAGCTGCTTCACATTGTCTGTGTTGCATTGCAGACAATCCATAGTCCTCCCACCTTTGTTTCCTAATTTTTAATTTGAGCTCATTCACTGCCATGATTTGCAAAAAGATTATTCACAATCGAGGTAATTTCAAATTAATCTAACCCTTGCATCCAAAATACTTCTCAGTCATAGATTAGTGAATGAATAAAACTTGAGCCAATAGATTAATTTTTATAATCCAACCAAAATAATACAATAATAGCTGTTTGTGTCAGGAAGGACAGAGTAGACTGAGACTCATTTCACTAATAAAGAGAAGGCTGATGGGTGGCCCGATAATAGGTGGTAAGTAGAGAAGGTGTATCCACTCATGGGGAAAATGAAAGTTCAGGGACCATAAGTATAAGACAGTTGCTAATAAATCAGTAGGGATTCAGGAGAAACTTTTACTGAGAGAGTAATGTGAATCTGGAATCCAGTACTATCAGGAGTAGTTGAGGTTAATGGCGTGGATACGTTTATAAAGAACTTAGGTTCTTGAGGGAGAAAGGATGATAACAATATACTGTTAGATTCAAGGAAGCTCGTGGTATATAAACACTGGTACATAAGTAACATTGGCCTGCTTCAATGCTATAAACTCAATGTAATTCTCTGAACTTGGATAATCAGTAATCACAAAATAATTTATTTATGAGAACAGCCACTTGATAGTGTCAAATTTGAATATTGAAGATTCTGATGAGAGATATTTTGCCAAATTTATATTCTGATTGGTTGGCAGGTGGACTCAAGCTGGTCAGCTCCCCTTTCTCCAGTATATAAATTGTTGTGATTGTTCGAAATTTGACATTCTTGCATTTATCCTGATGAGTGCAAGGAGAAAAGTTTCAGCAATAATTTATGTCTGACATATTTCAATAATCCAACAAGCCATTAATTTCAACAGCAACTCTTCACCTCAGAGGGGTGAGATTTTCCAGCCTTGCTTGTCCCAAGGCCAGAAATTCCAGCTTAAGGCCAATGAACTTTTGCATGGTCTGCCCATGCACTCACTACAAATCCCATGATGGGTAAGATGGGAAAATTCCACCCCAAGGCTTTTAGACAGAAGATCAATGGAAAGGGATGGGAGGGGGTGGGAACTGCTCAGAGACAAATAGAATCCTCAGTGGAAATGCCCGCAATTACATGCTTTCTACGAAATTCAGACAAATTGAGCACATAGGACTATGAGTTTTATTTCATTTCCCGCTGCCACCCCTCCCTCCCAATGAAAGCGCCTTTAATATTGCACTATTAGGTTGCAATGGAACTTTAGATATCCGGGATTAGAAAAAACCATCTATGCTTCCCAGCCTTTCTCCACATCAAAGTCTTGCACCAACTTCTTTGAAGGTGAGTACATAAGTACAATGTTTGTATTTTATTAAATTGCCAGCGTGTGGAATAACTTTGAAAATGAGCTAAAAGCTCACAATTGGATTTGAAGATCCTGATGCTATTTATAAACCAAGACGTCGTTATTAAAACCCCACATCTTGACTGAGAGTTTGGGATCTCAGTGACAAAGCCATCTATTCTGTCAGTACAGCTGGCCAGCTGTATGAGAGGGGAAGCCCGCTGACAGTTGCTCAGACAGCGTGCGCTGTCCCTTTAAGAGAAAGAGGCAGCCTTTGTAATCCATCTTTCTTGAATAGATCGCTTCAGTCTGCTCGCTGGCATTACAACCCTAAGCCACCTTAGGAGGTTGAAAGCGGCAGTTGTCCAGAGCGGCTCCAAAGCTGATTTGGAGGCTTAACAGTAACAAGATTGAGATTACAATGTGCAGAGGGGATTGCTCTTCGCTCATCATGGGAATTATGGATATCCAGACTTGAGAGAATCTCCCGAGTGTAGTTTGTATGAGGGGGAAGCGGAGTGAGGACTGGAACTGAGTAAGAGGCAGCGGGATTAATGAGCAGAGCAGCGGGGCAGCGCTGAGAGGAGCCGCGCCGTGTCCGCCTCTCTCTGCGGGCTTTGTGTGCGGGCTGCCGGGCTGCCCAGCCGCCAGGGTGCGGAGAGGGAGAGGCAGCTCTTCACTGCGCCCCTCCGCCCCCCATCCGCAAAGAAAACTGGTCTTTTCAAACAAAAAGCCGCACGCTTTTCAAACACGGCCATATTTCACCAAGATTCATGTTTGTGTTTCACTGCGAAGGGAATGTTCCGGATAATTGTGGATTCCTGGATGGTTTGGGATTTACTGTGTGTTTGCTCCTTGGATTGAGATTATCAGTCGGTTTGAGTATTTAGGAAAACAACTCTCCGGTGTTGGGAAGGTAAATGCATTTCACTTCCTTCCTTTCGAACAAATGCTCTTATGTTCTTCTTGCTTATAGTGTTTATTTTTTTATTGTGGACTCCTCTCTGTCTTAGATCAGTAACAAAGGGAATCCTCCCTGTTGGCTGCATGCCTTTTCTCCAAAGTAGAGCTCTGAGCGATGCTGGCTCTCTTTATGTATAAATATATATTTTAAATGGTCATTATTCGTGCTATTTAGTTAAAGATACATGAGCTTAACCAGCTGGTTGGCATTACTGAACAACAAAGTTAAGCGTTTGGGAGCAGGCTGCATGAAACGGATCATAGCGTGGAGAAATGAGTCCAGGAAGCCCTTTGTCAGCTCACTGAGCTGCTTTCTTATCAAATATGAATCCAATAACTTTGGACAGTTGAAAAGCTGCTGGTATAATAGAAATCAATATTTTCTTGTAAAATCATTGGGCTTCTTTGTTTCCTCTGGTACCTTGTTGCTGTGAATAATCATGCAGTGTTAAACAAGTCTGTGTGTCTGCTCCCTGCCAACACATTGATGCAGTAGTGAATATGTATTTTATAACTAGGAAATATTTGAGACATTCACATTTCCTTAGGCAGATGTTTTCAAATCTAACCAAGTAGACAAATAATTTTAGAAGCGTCATATCTTCTATTTCTTCTGATGAGCAATCAACATTTCCTGTATTTTAAATAGTTTCCCTTTTCTATTTAAAAAATGGTAATTAAAAACATTGTCAGAAAAGACATTTACAAATTGCATAGTTACAACATTAATTTAGGATAGAAACATTCTCTAAAATTAGCTCCAAGTCTGTCATTAATGTTATTTTGGATCAATTTATTTTAAGTAGTTTTCTCCTACCTGCCACTTTGTAGACCCAAGGATCGAAAGTGCCCCATTAAACGAAAGATTCCTGTGCACCAGCGCAGTATTAAAATTTAAATATTACTTAAATCTTATTCCTTGGAGAAAACCAGTATAAGACTTGGAGGCTGAGCTGCTTTTGAAACCATAGTCATGGAATTGGAATGTTTATGTTTTAAAAGACAAAGGCTGCATATTGTTAGCTGCCCAAAAACTTTTAATCTGATAAACTCTTGTAGTTAGTCTAACCTTTGGACAGGACCTGTACAAATGAAACAATATCTGCATTATCTTTTTAAGTGCAACATGTTAAGAGACTTAGTTATAACATATTGACGTTTATAATGGTTGCTGGTTTTCAACCAGGCAATTGTCTCCCCAGACAGAATTTGTTGGAACATCTTATTAAAGGATAGAAACCCAATATTTAGGCGTTTCTGAGCTAAAGCATACATTTACCTCATTTTATTTTGCAAATGCTCATTAATGCAGATTGAATGATATGTTGTAGACTGTTATAGCATTGGGCACTAGTATGCCTTTGCTGTCCCAATACTGGCCAGATCAAAGCCATTGAGGTTGGTAGCAGTGTTCAAAAGGTATCCTGTTGTTGGAAAGATGACCTTTTCACAAAATCCACTGTTCTACCAAAGACTCTGGGGTGGGCTTTGTTGCTTTCAACACTGAAGGTCACGTCATTGTGCTTTCCCGTCTCACGAGGCCTTGAGAACTGCACAAAAAGCATCCTATTATCCCAGGCTTAAAGCAGTGCCTTCTTTACCGGTGCCTGGCATGATAAGTTAAAACAGTGTTTCCTCTTGATGCAGCATTTACAAGACAAACGTTCTTATCACTCCTGATTAATTCCTGCAGAAACGGAGAAAAACAGATGAAGAGCCTGAGGCAGGTTCCCTGGAGAAGTCATTTGTATGTTGTCACATGTTCCCTTCCATTAGTATGACACCACAATGAAAGTAAAAGCTGTTCTTCATTGTGCACCTTTGCCTCAACGTGTGTTCGTCTCGGCCCCCACCCCCATTTTCTTTCTTCAAAATTAAAATGTGTTTAATATTTTTGGGAAGTTAGGTGTATAAAAGTAATTTTGTGCTTCAGTCCTTTAAGCGTTTTCTCCCAATTAATTGAACGTTGTGTGAACATAAAGTTAAAAGCTTCCTTTGATTTAGTGAGAGAGAAGTGTTTCTTGTTCTTTTGTGGAAAGGTGCAGATGAGACTCTCAAGCAAATTGGTCCTCCTTATTCACAGCTTACGCTGTCTTGTTATCCTACAGCTGCGTTTTGATCTTCTAGTGCCATTGTGGATTAAATTGAGTCGTCTTTTGTTACCTTTAAGTGCAGTAATTAAATCAGCTCTGCATTGGTTATGTATGGTAAATGTCACTTGTATGCCTGCAGGCTTGCTGAAGTTGCCATTTACCAGATGTTTTTTCCCGAGTGTTAATGATGGGAAGAGTGGGTTCCAATGTGGCAAAGAGTTTTCATTTTAGGAGCTTTGCACTACTTTTGACCCCATTCTTATGCAGATTCTTAGATCTCTTTGGTGAATGTTGTGCTTTAATGATCGAAACAGGGCCTTTAAAACTTGAAAAATGAAAATAGCATTTTGCAAAAATGGTTATTTTGGTGTACTGAAAAATGTAAATATACCCTGTCTCACCATCCCCTAACCTCAATTTTTTTAAGGCCAACTTCTGACAAACCATGCTTTTTGTCAGGTAAAACAGATGCTTGATAAGGTGATTTGTATTGTGTTATCAAGTTGGAACTTTGACTTACTGACTGAAATGTTTCATCTGAATGTTGAAAGAAAATGTTTATTCACTTCGCAACAGAAAGAACAGAGGAACATGGGGCTAATTGAATAGTATGTCCAAAGAACCAACAAATGTATGATGGGTTGAATGGCCTCCTCCTATGCAGCACAGTTGTATGAAAAATTGTAATTCTGGCTTTCTATCAAGTCAACAGTGAAATAATTAAACCACAAGTTTTATTGCAAGCACCATACATCAGTCATTCTACTGTCATCTGCTTGTGCTGGCGGTCTGTTTGCTTTATGTCTAATTTTGCTCACCTTCCAAGAGGGTTATTATTAATGTATAGAAAAACCCTCTTTGCGCTTACAAAGGAAGTCAAGATACAGGGTCTGGAAAAAAATGGGCTTCTTCATTAGCTGTGATCTGCTGAGTTTCAGCTCACATTAGGGTAATTAACACAAGTGCAGATTGCTGAACATCTGTGCATTTAACTCTGTGTCAGACTCTTAAGCTCATAACACATACAGAAGCACAGCACCAAATAGATATTGCCAGCAGTGTCCTTTTCTATCGTTACGCTGTACCCAGGCAGTATTAGCACTGTTCATCAACCCCAGCCCCCAGTCACATTTGTATTCTCTCGCCGGGGTTGGAAGCAAAGTTCGGGCAGTTTATTTTCTAGCTTCTGCCAGTTCTGAATTATGCATGACCAATTTATCATCTCCCCAACTGAAAACTAATTGTGTCCCTAGGATATATTTACTAGAAATTATAGTTTGCCTTGTGAAGTCCCTGGGGCTGCTGGAAGCAGATGATGTGAGGGAAGTTGAACCCTGCAGTACATGCTTGATGTCTCCAGCTAGGGCAGGGACCTTTGATAGATATGCAACTTTTGTGTTTTAATTTGACAGAGATATTTTGCTCGGTAAACATATAAAAATCCTGCCGCAGAGGAAGGAAGACCTTAATCTGATTAAAAGTGTCTAAAGGCAAATAGAATTGGGAATGTGTCCTAGCTAATAGAAAACCTTGTAGAGTATGTAGATAATTTGTTTATCGGTTGGGTAGTGTTACATCTATGAAATTACTACGCTCCTGGGCAATGGAAAGTGGAGAATGAGAGATGAGGAATAAAATTGTGATGGTCTTGCTTGTAGCTGCGGGGGGACTAAAATAGCGGCTTTTGCTGATAGCATGTTCATATTTGCAGCCAGACAGGCGGCTGCGGATCATCTGCCCTTTCATTATTCGAGAAATGGCACATTAGCAAGCACAGGTTAGCTCATCTATTCACTGATGTTCTGCATGATCAACTGCAGCCTTTACGGCTTTTTAAAATATTAAATACTGATAGCTGACTTGTCTCTGCTGCCTTTGATGCCTCCCATCAATCATGCCAGCTGCAATTTTGCACCAAAGCTCAGTGAAGGCTCATGCTGACCCTGTCTACTTTTGTGCAGCAAAGTGTGGATCCTTCTAATTACAAGCCAGAGCAGCACAGCAGGTGAGCAGGCTTACTGAGCGTCTTAGCCCACACCTGATAAGGCTTTCTAGGAGGAAGAAGTGCTTACGCGCTTAAGCGTGCTCACCGAGATACCTAATTATCTGTAACTCTCAAGTTGTGTAAAAGGAAAAGCTGAAGGGATGAAATAAGGAATGGTTCCCCTGCTGTGACTGTGCAGCTTTTCACAGTTGATTAGATCTGAGCACTGATAAAGCTGTTGAAAGATACCAGGAGGTGGTATGGTTTTCCTGGGGATGCAGAAAAGTAGAGAATGGAAGCAGGGGAGCAGTATCCTAAAGAAACATGGTGAAACATAGTGTGTTGAATCAGCTGTCCTGTGGGGAGAAAATAGAGACAAGATTAACCCATTTACTGTTTCACTTCCCTTCTGGAGACTGGTGTAATGTGATTTCTACAGGGCTAGCCTACGCACGCATTCATCCAGAGCAGGGGAGGACTTCAAATGAAATTCCGTGAAGCTGAATCAAACTGATAACACATTAAAGAAAACAGCATATCCCTTCAGCTTTGGATAAGCTGGTTTGCTTTTCACTGCCAAACCTTTCATTTTTTTTCGTGCTAGCTGTCTGAGCTACAAGGCCAAGACTGAGGGAGACTTGGATTAGCCTCTGTGCAGACAATGCCTGCAGGCTGATAGCCTGGTAAGAACAGCATGAAGCACAAGGCTGTTGGCTTCACTGTGCCTTTTGTATAGAGGGTTCCTAACAGCGACTTCACGAAATGAAGGCCATGTATAAATTTTCAATGAAGTCTTTTCTTACGAATTGGAAATGTTATAATTTTCCAAGTTTAATGTTTGCAAAAATTAAAATGGGCAATTGGCATAAAGCTATGGATACAGTCCATCAGTCTAATTTTTTTTTTCCTGATTAATATTTTGTAAGAAAGTCTGATATAAATATGTATACATTTATGTGTTATTAATGCAAATTAAAGCTTTAGTTATTGTGGTTAAATGTGATGTAAATTTGGTTAAAATCTTCTTGAATTGTTTCTGTTTCACATACAAGTGTCAAGTATTGACTATGTAACTGAAGTAGTAAGTGAAACAAAGGACAAGGTAGCTGCAGCTTAAATACAGGTTTTCTGTAGTGGAAAAGTTCAAAACATAACTAAGATTGCTTTTAATTATGCTTATGTTAATATACAAATGAGCTTCCAAGTAGAAACCTCTGCTGCAAAGCCGTTTCATTACTGCAGCAAGACACGGTGTATGGCATTGTTGCAGCTGAACTGTCAGCCCAGTTTGTGCTGGAATTATTTAAGAAAGCCTTTAAGAGATGGCGTTGGAATACTTAGTTCATACTTGTTGCTGCAATAAAGCTATTGCAGCAACATCAACTCTCTGAACTTCAGAGTATTCCAGGCGGTCAGATAATCAGACTTCATATCTGACAGGAATTGTCACTAATGTTAGCGGTTTTCTACCATTCAAAAATCTTGCCAGCAAACATGGATAATCTGAGTACATTATTATTAATACACAAGCATTGAGACCATCTCTCCGTTGATCACCACCTAGTACGTGTTTGGCAGTATAATTTCATACTTATGTGAGAGTACTTACTCAAAATGTTTCAGATAAATCCTGCATATTGTGAGGAGTTAATGTAATATTCTAACATTAAAAGGTGAGTCCTTTATTTGCAGTGGTCTGCTGAACTTTAGCTCTTATTTGAAAGCTAGTTTATTGAGGTTGATTTTTCACATTATGGTGTTTATTTTGAACACACTTGCTCACTCTCCACCTCCGTCTGCTCTATTTCCATAATTTGTGAACCATGAACCTGTATCAGGTTTGATCTACGAGCACATTAACCAACATCAGCGGGATGTCAGTCTCGTGCTTGTAGAGAAACGGTTTCATGCTTTCCCACACTACTGAATTATTGATTTATATGTCAAGATAAAAAGTATTTTCCCACAGTATTGAAATTACCATTCTAGGCGGGTCACTTGACTAATTGCACAAATTAACCTGTCTAATTGCACTTGTAACTAAGTTTTTGAAGAGATGTGCAAGCTGATACTGGTGCAGATCTGATCTTTTGGCTGCAAAGCCTACTAATCATGCGAACAGAATTGTTGTGATAGGGTCTGTTCTTTAGCGAGAGCTGTTTAATGTTCAGTGGTACAAGGTTTCACTTTGTACATTTTTTGCAGTATCATAAAACCACAAGGCACTAAAGTCTGAAGCGCATATAAGCATTTATTTCTTAAAACGTTAGAAATTGTGATTCAAATCTGCTATCTCTTCACTGATATCATTTACTTACAATTACAGGGACAGTAGCTTACATTAATTTATTACCCAAATTGATGATTTGTGCAATGTTCAGCACCATTCACACTCACTCAGATATTGAAGCAATCCAAGTCCGCATACAGCAAAACCTGGACCATATTCAGGATAGGGCTGGTAACATGGCAAATAATATTTACATGACGCAAGTACCAGGCAAGGCTCATCTTCAATATGACAAACTCTAACATTCTTTTCTTGACATTCAGTGACATTGCCATGGCTTCCACTATCAACATCCTGGGGTGTGGTTACCATTGACCAGAAACTGAAGTGAATCAATCTTATGCATACTGTGGCTACAAGGGCGGGTCAGAGGTTGAGAATTCTACAGCAAGCAATTCTCCTTCTGTCTCCCCAAAAGTGTCCACCATCTGCAAGGCACAAGTCAGGAGTGTGATGGAAAACTCTCCACTTATCCGGATGAGTGCGATTCCAATACTTAAGAAACTCAATGCCATCCAGCTTGTTTGGTAGGCACCCCATTCCCTACTTTCAACATTAATTTATTCCGCCATTAGCAGCAACAGTGTGTACCATCTACAAGATTTGATGCAGGAACTCACCAGTGCTCCTTCAGCACTTCCCAAACCTGCGATTTCTGCCATCTTGAAGGACAAGAACAGCAGGCATAGGGGGAACACCACCTTTCCTCTCCAAGCCATACTCCATCCTGACTGTGAAATACACCATCGTTCCTTCACTGTCATTGGATCAGAATCCTGGCATTCCCTTCCTAACAGCACTGTAGGTTTATCTACACTACATGGATTGCAACAGTTTCAGAAGGTGGCTCACCTTCTCAAGGGCAACAGAGATAGGCAATAAATGGTGGCCTGGAATAAATTTTTAAAAATCTACAACTAGTTAAATGTTTTCAGGCTTGAGAACCTATCGGGCATTTCTTTGTTGATGTAACAGGGTTTATGTTAATTATCAGTGAGCAGGTTGGACTTTTTTTCCATAAGAGTTTGCTTTAAATCTGTACAAGTAGCATTGGCAAAGCATGCATACTGAAAGATTATCTGCTGACGACTGCTTCTTAATATAGAGAAACATGAATTTGAACTAGATTAAAAACTTTGCCCAATTAAACAGCTGATGATTACTTAGTAGAAGACGAAAGGGCCATAGAAGAATGCATGAAACCGCCTTGCTGGCCACCCAAATTACAGCAGCTGCTTATTTCCATATCTGGTCTACTCCCTGGTTACAAAACCAGTGTCAACCAAATATGTGTATTTCATGGAGCATATATTTTATATTAAGTATCCACTAGATCATGGTTTGGTGCCAGTAAAACTGCAGTTAAAGTGGGAAGTGTTAGCGGTAATGTCGACAGCTCAGTGGTCACATCAAGTTTGCGTCATGATGGTGCTAAAGTAGCTGAACATTTGGCTAATTGCTGTATTAGGTTCTGTAATGTAAAGAGAAAGCTTATTCACTTCCATTTCTGTGAGTAGTATGAGCAGGTAGTCACAGTCTACTTCTAGCCTGTATCACTGTTGAGTGGAGGAATGCGGAGCTCGACACAAGCATCCCAAAACCATGCCTGGAGTTCTTTTCAGTTGCATCCAACTAGGGATAATTTTCAGATTCTGAAGAACTGATGATATGGTAAGCTGTTTTGCATTAGAAAATAAGGTAGTACAGTGGGTTGTCAAACCCATATTGGCTGCATGCTGATAGTGGTGCATAGTTCTTTTTCAGATTGTACATCACTATGAAATATGAAGCATTTTTGAATCATTCAGTTAAATTGACAGAGACCAGGTCCTCTGGAAACTGGAACTTGGGTCTCAATCAAAACAGGATAACTGTATTCTTTTAAAAATGTGCTAATGCTGCTTGTAATATTTGCCCTGTATCTGGTAAATGTATCTATGCACTAGATTCCCAAACCTGCCTGTATATGCTGGAACTAGACAAATGCAATTTCAAGAGACTTCTGCAGCAAAAAGTCAAATATGTTACTTTGAGTTATAGAAAACAAAATTGCAGTGAGATTGTAAGAGAAACAAATTTGGTAATAATTAGACCAGAAGTGGGAGCCCTTTTGATTGACAAAGTTAAGAAAACAGAACAAAAATTTGATTGAGTTCCTCTTCTTCCCATTTCCTGGATCGGTAGTGCTCCAAGAGGTTAGAGGAGGTGCTTGGCTTCAAAGTCACCATAGGATAGACAGAAAGAGTCATCACAGCATTTTGCCATGGTTTTTCTCCTTCCATGTGTTAATTGCCTGGCTTCCACTTCAATCTCTCAATAATCAGAATGAAGGCAATGTGGAATTGCAGAGAATGAAAGCCAGCCGAGGGGGCATTTAATTCAGTAGTGACCAGATTCAGTATTATTCAGCTTGGTGATAATTAACATCAGGGGTTTGATTCTGCGAGTTATCAACCAAGGCATACTATGGAGTGCACAATTCCTGGTCAACAGAAATGGTCAGATGTTTGTTTCATTGAAGGAAGATATGATGCAAAATAAAACTTGAGGCAAGCTTTTGTATCAGTTTGGCATTGAAATGCATTTTCAGTGTTTCCACTGAAGATTTAAATTCTTGCTCAATTTATCTGAGAAGACCTGATAGAGGTCTATAACATTATGAGGAGCGAAAATAAGTTAAATAATCAATATCTTTTCCCAAAGACAAGGGAGTCTAAAACTGGAGGACAGAGGTTTAAGACGAGAGGGAGAGATACAAAACTGTCCATAAGGGCAATTTTTTCACATGCAGGATGGTGAGTGTCTAGAACAAGCTGCCAGAGGTAGTAGTAGAGCAGGTACAATTTTGTCTTTTAAAAAGCATTTAGATAGTTACATGGATAAAATGGATAAAGAAGGATAGAAGCCAAATGCGGGCAATTGGGGTTAGAATATAGAACACTACAGCACAAACAGGCCCTTCGGCCTACGAGTTGCGCTGATCACACCTATACCTACCAATCCACAGACCTATCTATAACCCCCCTAAGCTTTTTTAAAGCTTAGGGTTTTTAAAAAAGGTAGCATGGACAAGTTGGGCCAAAGGGCCTGTTTCCATGCTGTAAACCTCTATGATTCTATAAGACATTTCCAGTGTTAAAAGGGCTTACAATGAGCCACTAAAGTCTGGTGTTACTGAGAAAAACAGTGGTAAATATATGAAACCTTATCATCTATTAAATCCAGTATCAAAACATTGATTAGAATCTTTTACTTTTTGTTTCCTGGAGTGCTGCTTTAACAAAGATTTGCTGTAGATGCTTGTCTTAGGTTGAGTGTTCATCAGATACAATTCAGTTTGGCCAGAGTTTTTTTGAATGATCTGCTAAAGTCTGTTTGCAGCTTACCAAAAAAGAAATGTTGGGTTTTAGTACACCCTATCTGAGATAGAAAATCTTCTAAGAGCAAAGATTGTTATCAAATTTCTTGGTATATATGGTGCTACATCTTTGCTTGTTTTGTTAATAAAGAAAATGATGAGTTTTTGGTGATATATTAGCTTAGATTTGTAATCAAATGTTCATCTGGGTCATTTTTGCTTGGTTCATGAATTTTCTGCACTTCTCAGATATATAATGCATTTCTGTTTATATCTATGCATTTCTGAATCACCTTCAGTATTCAAGTGTTAACGCATCTTCAAAAAAAGTAGTCGATAATCAAAGTGTAATTGAACTGCGATAAATTCAGAGATTATTCTTCAAGGAATATTTTTCTTTGTGTTTCCAGCGGAAACTGGAATTTTTTTTCTGGTTTGCACCATAATTTGGGTGAGAACTGAGTTTGGAAGCACCACACCATTGGCAGTTTTTACACTCCTCCAACTTCCTTTTGTATTAACAAATCTTTAGCAGCAAAACAATCTGCTTGCTTATTTCTCAGTGATTTGTGTGCAAAGGCATGGAAATAGTTCAGTGAAATGTTTTTAATCATTTGGAACAAAGCAGCGCTGCTGATCCTTAAAGTCCATAATTATAATGGGGGTTAGGAGTTAAATTTTAATAATCTAAATAGCCTCTACGGTTGACACAAATGGAAGCTTTGAAAAAGAATATTTTATATTTCACTAACATCTTTGTCACCACTAGTGCAAATTTTGTCACACCCAGTACATACTTAATAATACACTGCTAAAATATGTGCATATTTTTACCTCCAAAAATCAAATGGTTACCACCTTATACCTGTTGCTACATCCTTGCAGAAGGATTTTTGACTGTATATCTTTATTATACATTTGTTGATCTTACATGAAGTGTTGCAAAAAAGATGATTGCAGAATTGATAAACCTCAAGTACCAAGCAGTAGAGCCTTTCTAAATATCTAGCAGTTATGGGAGCGCTGAACACAGATCTCTATCTAATTCAGTGGTAACAAAGTCCAGACCTGATTCTCTGTGAAGATTAATTCAATCTGCAATTACATCTTATCTCTATAGTTCATATGGTATTACACAATTATATTCTACCATAACATGGCACACTTCTAAGTTAAAAGACCTTTTCATTTTATAAGATGCTGCTTTCCATCACATTTTGTAACACTCGGTATGTACTGTTTTAGAGTGATATGCTGTGGTCCACTTATAAGCCTTTGTCATATTTTTGTGACAAGAATTTTTGTCACATCATTTAAAACCTTATTCACTACTTCGTATGCTATTTGGGAATTTTTTGTGAAATACAGCCACGTTCACACTGTGATTTTATACTACTTAAGTGACTTGAAATTCAAATATGTTCCCGTCATATGGAACAACT
Source organism: Sphyrna mokarran (assembly GCA_024679065.1). Lineage (NCBI taxonomy): Eukaryota > Metazoa > Chordata > Chondrichthyes > Carcharhiniformes > Carcharhinidae > Sphyrna > Sphyrna mokarran. The sequence goes on along the minus strand of JAGIQG010000020.1, from coordinate 45,670,411 downwards.
ATCTTGGATGTCCTGAACCTTCAAATACCCATTTGTGGAACAAAGTAGTCCAATGTCAGCTTGTAATTCATGGGGTGACAATTGGTTATTAACTGGTTCAATTCCTGGGTGCTACATCTTATGAAAACCCCTTTCTTTTGGGGAGCTGCCCTTAATTTAACATGAATTTGTTTATTTGGTTTGACTTTAAAAGAGTGCAAAAGACTTATTAAAATTCTCATCCATACAATAAATTTAGTTCAAAGCATTGGCCAGCATGAATGAACATTGGCCTAGTTGGCAAGTGCATCATTGCTCTGTTTTCATTTTTGATTGAAGCAAACCTGATTGCATGTGACTTGGACATTGCAATCATATCAGTGTGGTGGTTAGTATGGCTTGCAGTTTGATTCAGTAAAGATAGCCCAGATTTTCACTTCATTCTTATTCAGTTCTCACAGTCTGCTTCTTGAATATTTAGTTTCTGTAACTCCTGTACTATTTAGAATATAGAACGTTACAGCACAGTACAGGCCCTTCGGCCCTTGATGTTCCACCGACCAGTGGAACCAATCTAATGACCCTCTAACTTAAACTATTCCAGTGTTATCTATATGCCTATCCACTGACCATTTGAACACCCTTAAAGTTAGCGAGTCCACAACTGCTGCAGGCAGAGCATTCCATGCCCTTACTACTCTCTGAGTAAAGAACCTACCTCTGACATCCGTCCTATAACTACCACCTCTTAATTTAAAGCTATGTCCCCTCATGTTAGGCTCTCACTGTCCACCCTAACTAACCCTCTGATCATCTTCTATGTCTCAATTAGGTCACCTCTTAACCACCTTCTCTCTAATGAAAATAACCTCAAGTCCCTCAGCCTTTCCTCACAAGACCTTCCCACCATCATCCTGGGTAAACCTCCTCTGCACCCTTTCCAATGCTTCCACATCTTTCTTATAATGCGGCGACCAGAACTGTACGCAATACTTTAGATGCGGCCGCACCAGAGTTTTTACAGTTGCAACATGACCTTACAGCTCCGAAATTCAATCCCTCTACCAATAAAAGCTAACATACTGTACATCTTAACAGCCTTATCAACCTAGATGCCAACTTGCAGGGAGCTATGAAGATGACACTACTAAGAGTCCTTCCATTAGCCCTATATTCTGTACTGCTGTTTCTCTTATAATTTGTGATATCAGTTTATTATGCTGTAGTTATTTAAGTGATATGCTGAGTCAACTCCAATAGCTTTCCTACTTTCTAATCACTAAACTTATGAAGCATGTTAAAAAGTACACCCTTACTTCCTGTCACATTTTAATTGTCAAACTTGACGTTTCTAATTTATCAGTCACACTTCAGGAGCCATGTGAAACGTTCGCAGACTTGGGCTAAATCAAAATATGTTAAGGAAGAAGTATTGTTTGACACTAAAGAGATGGTCAAGCTTTTTCAAAGCCAGTCTCAGGAATTCAGTTTGTGCTAGGAGGCCAATGAGATGATTTATGAAGGACCATGAGTAAAAGCTATTGATTAGACTTGAGACATGGAGATTTTCAATACTGAATTGAAGGGAGGAATCAAGAAATGCTTCAACCATTGCACCTTGAGGACTTTCACTGTGAGCACTGAGAGTCTATGATTTGGAAACAAAATTGTGCATGTAGACTGGAGGTTTCAAAAGGCTGGATAGGGTTGATGGAGGAAATCTGGAATAAAGGAGTAAGAGTAGAAGGTTTAACCACGGAGAGGGTTAAGCTTTTTCCTAGGATGGACTCAAATAGCATGAGGGGTCACAGGCTTAGGGTGAGAGGGATAAGGTATAATTTGGATGCTAGAGGGAGTTTTTTCACAGAGGGTGGTGGGGGTATGGAATGCGCTGCCAAATAAAGTGGTGGAGGCAGGTTCTCTGGAGTTATTTAAGAAATACTTAGATGGACACATGAACAGAATGGGAACGGAAGGGTATAGAAAACTGATTTAAAATAGGGATCATGAGCCTTGGGAGTTCCTGGGAATTGTGTAAATAGATGATATTGATGTACTTGTTTTTATCCCACAGGTGCTTTGGGCCCACCTTGTTGTCTAACAAGCAGCATACATGCGATGGGTCGTGAGAGGGCTGCTCTTGGATTTTTTCGAGAGTGTCCTAGTGCTTCACGTCGTTAGTGTACGCTTGACCTGGACCATTTGAACGGCAGCACGGCAGCTCAGTGACTATCGCTGTGCTGTGCAGATACATGGATTTGGGCCTGTGTCTGTGGGAGTTTGCGCATTCTCCCCGTGCTTGCGTGGGTTTTCTCTGGGTACTCCGGTTTCCTCCCACGTCCCAAAGATGTGCTCTTAGGCTAATTGGCAGAACAAATTCTCCCTAAATTGTCTCAAATTTGGTTTTTAATCCATAGATTTATAAACATAGACAGGGATCACGGGTAGAGGTGGGAACATCGGGGTGGCGGTGCGGGCTCGTTGGGCCAAAGGGCCTGTTTCCCGTGCTGTTTTGTTCTTTGTTTTTAGGTGCACTAACAATTGAATTATGAAAAAGCAGCATAAATGGAACCTGGTAGCCGCAGCTCCCAGAAGAGGGAAATTTATCAATTGTAAGAGGGGAATTATGACCACAGTCTGCTGCCAGGTTATACTGACATTAGTCTGAATCCACATTGGCATGCAGCCAATGCATGAGATGAGCCTTGTTTATACTAGCACAGTATTTTGCAACATGTAGATCAAATATGTGGCATTTCAGAGGAGATGGCTTGTGTCTGTTTTGAATCAACCCTCTGAAACACAGGTAAATTATACTTTAGATTACAGACATGATGAGATGATGAGTTTTATTCTGTAGTGCTGAATGTGTGCCTGCCTATTGTAAAATGTTTGAGTGATGTCATATTGCAAGATTGAGAGAAAAATTACTGGAGTTTATTTGGATCAAGCTAATTAAATGTAATTTTACTTTACAGGTACAGCTAAGGCTAATGTTAATTTGGATTTAACCAATTTGATTTCACAAGCCATGTTAATGCTACAAATTTGATTTAGATCTCTTTCCAAGATTCTCTTTTTTGCTTCTCCCTCTTTAGTTGTCTGTTCTTTGGTCAGGCAGCTTGACTTGTTTTTCTCTAATCCCTTTATCTTTTTGTTCCTCTTCCCTGCTTTCTATCTCCTTCATCTGCCTTTCACTTCTTTCTTCTCCTTTCTCTCTTGTCCAGATACTGCCTCCAAAGAGTCAGCAGCAGCAGTTTGTAGCGATAAACCACCAGACAGGCATTCACTGATGAATCGGTGCTGCACTGCCCTGATAGGGTGTTAATTTGTAAAGTTAATGGACAGACAGCCATGATAAGCTGCAGCAGCTGCTCTGTAGTAAGAAGAGAGGGGGATGGGATGGATTTGACACCAACTGGCAACAGACTAATATTTTGGTTGTACGCGAAAAATGCTCGTCGTAAAAGTGTTTAATGTGTTTATAACATAAAAGGCAGTGGAACATGTGTTACAATTTGGAACTGGTTCAAGTGTCGGGGGAAGGAGGCGTGTTGGTGATAAAATGTTGCCGTGACTGCAAAATGACATATGTGTATAGAGTGCTGTCTGCTGCCAGCATAATTTTACTCCTCCTTTGCCAAGCCTTCCCTTCTGTGCTGTTACACTGATATATGCAGGCACCTTGCATGGAAAGAAATCCTAGTTATGACATTGCCAAGAGCCTGTGGCATTTTGTGTGGTTGCCAACTCTGAAGTTTATATGGCAGTTTGGTATCTGAATGGAGATGAGGGAAACCGGATCCTTATATCAACTCTACATTTTAGGAGCATATACAGGCTCTGAATTGAAGTGCTAGAGGTTGGCTACTAGGGAGAAGCAAAAGTGTATCAGGAGATAAAACATTGACTCCTTGGGGAGCTTTTTAAACTACGGAGACTTCATGCTCAACTCCCTTTGCAAAATAGGTTTCTACAACTGTTTTAGCCAGCATAGCTTGGGGGTTTGTGACCTCAAGAGCTTTAAAAGCCCTTTCCTTAAGGGAGTTTTATGGAGCTCAGAGGAGAGTGATTCATATACCGTAGCTAATGGAGAGAATAGGGAAGAAAAACTGTGCAGCTGATGGCTCTCCAGAGGGAGTCTGTGACTTCAGGCTTAATATGTGGACATGCTTAGAGGTCAAGTTTCCTGCTGTTTGTTGGGCAGGGCTTCCATTTCCGGATGAAAAAGATACTATAGTAAACATTAATGAACATAGCAGCCTCAGTAAACGTGACCCAGTGGGATTGCAACCTGTGGACTAACAGATAAACAAGTTGCCTCCTTCCTCATAAAGGCAAAAGTATTAATATAAGGCTTGCAGTGTATCTAAATCTTCAGTCCAGAAGAAGCAATTTTTGGCATCAATTTTACAGTGAGGGGTGTTAGGAAGAGAAGAAAATTAAAATCTGTAATTTGTCAATCTGTGAAGGTTCAAAGCAATTTAGTACGAACTCTGTTTAAGAACATTTTCGGTGGTTGAAGTTAATTCAATGTTTCTAACTGAATAAGAAAGAAGCAAGACAATTTTAAGTAGAAGATTTAGACTTCTTGGGATGGAAAAAGCACTCCAGTTTCTTAAGTATTAATTAGTTTAAGACTGAGCCATTTTAAAAACTCGTTCAGCCCCTTAATCTGCTGTCTACCCACATTGAAGAGAGAGAGGGAGGCTTTACAATTACAAGGAGGTCTGATTCCTTTGACTATTCAATGCTAGCTTAAATTAAACATGCTATTTTTCCATTAATCGTTATGATCTTTTATTATATGTTTTGAAGGAAACAACAAGTTAAACATTGATATTTACTGCAAAAAGCATTTTGAATTACATACTGTTTATAGTATTTTTTAACCTACTTTATTTTGGTAAAAAATGACTTCTCATCAAAAAAGCCTTACGGGGGTTGACTAGAATTTTAATGTCTCTAATCCTGATTTAACATGCTTGGGAACAATCTGGGAAAGCTATTATGTATTTCGCAGGAGTTTACATTAAAATAGTGTACAGTTAATAGAAATGAATCCAGTGTGTTCAGGAAGGAAATGGGTTTGCCTTTTTAAATTGTACGTACTTTAGAGAATTATATACCATGGGTACAGACTCACAGCAAACCAAATCTGCCGGATTGGTTATAGAATAAGATAAGATATTTAGCTTGTTGATGCTTGTATTCATAATTCTTTCATCCATCCATATTAAAAATGAAATTGCCATTCTGTGTAACCCATTGAGTACTGTATGTTCTTCAGTCTATAGCTATAGACAGAATACTAGTTGGGAACAACTATCAATCCCAATGACAAATCATTGAGACCAAAGATAAAACTTTATCTGCCACCGAAATAAGGCAGCAGCCATAAAATCACTCCCTTGTATACTCCTATACAGAGTAGGAGTCCCTCCTTTAGTTCTACTTCAGCAGTTGTTGTTTGTATCTTGTACACTTCATGTACTTAATGTCTGATGAAATACGCAAAGCAATGGAAAAGGTTGTAATACTGTAACCTTGCTGGCAATCAATGGATGGTAACTGTGAAAAGCCATAAATCTTATGGACATTATACGATCCTATGTGCATACACACGCGCACACACACTTTTTCTACTTTTTTCCTAAGGAAAACTACATTTAGTTGGTAAATTAATTTTAAAAACTGCAGAACCTTTCTGCAACTACTGACACGGTCAATCCCAGGAAGGTGGTGTGCTGCCTCCCATTGCCTTTCCACTGTTGCCGGGCCAGTTGGGAATGCTCTCACCTTGTTCAGTTCTTACTCATCTAATTATGGCCATTGTCTCATTTGCAATAGCTGCTCTTCCTGATCCTGCTCCTTTATCTCTGTTGCCTTTCAGGAAATCTATCCTTTATCCTCTTATTTCTCATCTACATGCTGCCCCTTGGTGTATTGTCCAATAACACAGCATTAGTTTTCACATGCACACTAATAACACACAGCTCTTCCTCACCACCTCCTCTCTCAGCCTGTCCATTGTTGCTAAATTATCAAACTTTTTATCTAACATACGGATGGGCAGAAATATTCTCCATTAAAGAGTGGGAATTTGAAGCCTTTGGTTTTTAGTTACTGCTTCTGTCTCCTGGCTACCAACTCCATCCTTCTCCTGTGCCACAGTCTGAGACAAAACTAATCTGTCCCCAATCTTGAAGTCATATTTCACCATAAGTTGAGTGTCCAATTTCATATTTGTGCTGTCCTGAGACTGCCTATATTCACCTCTCTAACATTGATCAACTTTTACCCTGTCTCAGTTCATCTCCTGCTGAAACTCTCATTCTTTCCAATGCACTGCTGGTTGGTCTTCCCTGTTCTCCTCTGTAAACATGTTGTCATCCAAGACTTTGCTACTCAACCGTAACTTACAGCAAGTCCTGGTTTACTAGCAGTGCTGCATGCTGACCTACATTGCACCTGCTCAAGCGCATCTTGATTTTAAAATGATCATTTTTGTTTTCAAAATTCTCCATGATCTCATTCTTCCTTATCTCTGTATTCTCCCTCAGCTCCACAACTCTCCGAAGTGCATGTATTTCACATTCTTCTAATTCGGGCTTTTTGAACATCCCTAATTTTAATCGCTGCATATTTGCCAGCTATGCCTTCAGTTGTCTAGTCTTTAAGCTCTGGAATACTATCTCTAATGTAGAGATGCCAATGTTGGACTGGGATAAGCACAGTAAGAAGTTTCACAACACCATGTTAAAGTACAACAGGTTTATTTAGTAGCACAAACTTCCAGGGTGTTATTGCTTCTTCACCCGAACAAGGAGCAACATTCTGAAAGCATGTGCTACCAAATAAACTGTTCAATTTTAACATGGTGTTGTGAGACTTCTTGCTATACTATCCCTATCCATGTCTGCCTCTCTCTCTCATTTTTCTTCAGTAAGACACTCCTCTTTTACCAGGCCTTTGGTTATCTGACCTAATGTCTCTTTAGTGGATCAGGATGATACTATGAAGTGGTTTGGAGCATTATGCCATACAAGTTGTCTTTGTAGCAATTAATGCAGTAACAAAGACAAAATTAATGCAACTTAGAACCACAGTAAAAAGGAAATGGTCGATGCAGCCTTGGAGGACCAAAGGGCCTGTTCCTGTACTGTAATTTTCTTTGATTTATTCTTTGAGATCATCTCCTGTAAACCTACTAAGCAAGCTGGAATTGCATAATATACTGCCAAATGCTACTGGAAAAGACATAACTCTTCAATCAAGGGTTTGTCACTGCCATTGCTCCCTAATACATACCAGTGAGGCATGTTAGCAGTATAGGATCTCTGCCCTTGAACAACCAAGAAATTATCCATCTATTTAACACACTAAAGATATTTTCAAGCCTCTGTTGAGAAAGTGAAAGGAAATTTGATTTGTGGCCTAGAAACTACTCATCATTGCAGTTTTAATGTTAACTGACTTAGCTGGAAACTTCCAACTAGCAGAAAGACTAGAGTTTTTAGTTGTGTATTCAGGTAATTTTCTTTATGTAGAATTACTCTCTCAAGAATGCTGTTTCTTTTTTATATACTTTAAATGCTCAGGTTGTCAATTGAATGGATTTATATGTATATAAATAACAAGGTAGCTACACAGTCCTAAATTACCTTTTTAAGTGGGAGTCATGGTGTTTACACCTCCTATTAAAATAGACTGTGATGATTAAAAGCCCCAAAGACAAGTTATACTTTATGTCCAAATTAAAGAGCAGCAGCTTTTAATGTCCCGAGCCATTTTAACATACCAGTTAATCCTTTTCCCGACCACCCCTCATTGGCATTAAGCAAATAATGTGTAGCTGCTTACATTAGCTGGGTTGATTGAGAATCCTGTAACCACAGATGGTTTTCATTGAAAATCAATTTTGAGTACAAAAGGCTTACTGAGCTTGACAAGCCAGGTTTATGACTGGTGGGAAGTCTTGGCATGTGAAACTTGAAGGAAGTTCAATCCCCTTGCGCCAAGGGGAGACTAGATCAAAGTGACGGGGTTAATTGACAAAATGGCACTCTCAAAGTAAGCCAGGTCTGAAGGGATCAAAGAAATTTGCTGGAACTTTGCAGGCTGCTGCATCAATTCTGTCCAAGCGTGCACCATGCACTACACAAGTTAGTTTTTTTCTCTCTGCCTCTCTGTAAAGATTTACATAAATATTTTCTTCGTCATCCACTGTGTCTACCTTCTGCAACTCCTGAGTTTTCAGTCAACAATGACGCTTGCAAAGTGAATTTAAGTTATATGTTCTGCAGTGCAAAAATCATGGCTTTGTCAGTTTTTTGCATGTGTTTCAATATCTGTGGGTGCTTTCTAGTCAAAAGTCTGTCTACGTTGTTTAAAGAAATATTTGTCCAACAGCTTGTATTGAACCAGATTCTGTCTCCTTCTGCAGCATGTTTTGTTTATACACATGGAATTGTTGTGCAAGAGCATTTTAGTTTCAGGAGCCCTTGAAATGCTGCCTCTTGGTTGTGGGCACAACTGTTTCTTGCTAAAAATTGGATGGGCAAACTATTCATTTTCCGTTTACACCCAAACAAATGGATAATTTTATTGACTTTATGTTCTTTTAAAAAGTGAGTGTGTTGCTAGTATTTTTTTGGTCTAAAATGGTAAAATACTTCCCTCTGCTGGTGGTTTTCAAGTAATACGTTGGATATAAATCTCCAATCTTATATATCTTCTCCGCTTTTCCCACAGGCATCAGATGTAGGCTCAGAGAAACTCTTCTCACCTGCAGCAAGTAAAGGTATGTCTCTCTTTTCATTCAGGGCAGAATTATAATTCTTACACTCAAAAATTCAGCAGTTTTTTTCTCGTTCTTTGAACTCAAGTCTCAGGTTGCCCTAAAATAATGTGTTTCAGATTTAAATTACTGCATTTATTTGAAAGGATGCACAAAATTGACAGTGGTAATTAGTAAATTATCTTATGTGTACTTTCAAAGCTGTTCGAGAGAACCTTACTGTTTGTTGGTCCAGCAAGTGCTTTTCAAATTCTGTGCAACTTTATAATCCAGATTTATAAGGATATTACCTGAATCTTAAGGTCAGAATTTCCCTTCCAGATTTTAGCTCATATATAATCTGGCTAAACTTGATTTTCTGCATTGTTCAGGTGTTGCACAAAGTGAGCATTATGGTGCTTTTCTGAAAACCTGCTGAAGTAGCTCCTACTTTATTTATTAACTCACTCATCTCTTTCTGTCATTTCTCTCGAACTTTGTCAGAATTACACCAAATATTGAAATACTTTGCATGATTTCTCATTAATGTGCCATTTCTTTTGTGAACTGTATTCAGTTAAGAATGTGCAGGCTCAGCATGGAGTCTCGGTGGACAAAGTTCCACACTAGATACACACTCTATCTGCCTGTGTAAAATTTTCCCCTTGCTGTATCTCCTTTGTCCTTAAAGTGAAGTTGCCAACAAATTTACAGTACAAGTGGACAAAACAAAATCATACTGGAGTATTACATTGGTGCTTGGACATTTGTTTAATATCTGCTTGCATTTGCAAGATGCATTTTAATTCTTCAGAATTTCAAATGCTCACATCATCTCTCAGTATATTTGCACAATTAGCTAATCATGTCCGAAGCTTACCATCTGTAGTGCTCAATAGATACATATACTACTTGAATTTGAAAGAAATAATGTCAGTGTTATAAAGATCTCTTTTGCAACAAATTTTTAAGATGGTAATTTCAAAAGAAGCTTGCAATTAAAAATGACTGGACAGCTACATTTGGAATCTAATTGTGTAGGTGAGTATGGCTGTAAGCAGGCATGGTTTAATTTGGGATTATGTTTACCTTTGGCAGCAATGCCTAAGGTCCTAAGTTTTGAAATTCCCTCAGTAAATCTCTCCGCCTCTTAACTTTTCTCCTTCCTTCTGTGTGTTTCTGTCCTCTTACAACTGTCCCTCTTTGTCCAAGTTTTTTGGTGACCTGATCTAATACTCTGTGTGATTCAATATCAAATTTTGTTTGATTATCTGAAGCACTTTGGGATGTTTTATTTCATTAAATGCTATGTAGCTTCAAATTGGTGTTTAACTGGTGGTGTTTATAACTTCTTGTGTTTCAAGAAATCCTTGGTCTGTATTTTACAAGATCAAATTTCTTGTGCTTTTGATTAGAATGCTCATAAGAACAATAACATTCCCGCTGTAAAATGTTGATGATTAAATTTTAATGAAAATGAGCTGTAGCTTTGTGGTTTGTCTCTTTTGCATGAAATTGCTTGGCTGCAAACATTGGTTTTCAGAGTTAGAGGTTGCAAAGCTCCTATGGGACTTATGGTCTTTTCCCCTCCTCTAAATGATCAGTTTTCAAGTAATAGATTCCAGCAGTTACACCCACAAATAGTCAGTGTGGAACGTAGCTGATTGCTCAGTTTCAGTGCGTGTTGCGTAAACTAAATGCCTTGCAGGAGCATGAAAGGTATTAATAAGAAATGATTTTATGGACAGGCCATTTATTTGAACAGGGACCACTTCTAAAGTGACGAGTGAGACAGTTTAGTTTACAGCTGGGAACAATTAAGGTGTAAGCTTTTGAAAAGTGCTTCTGTTTCACAGATATCTTTTGTCGGTTACATTAGCCTGGCATCTTGTGTCCAACTACTTCTATTCCATCTTCAAATTCCTTTTCCCACTTTCTGTTTATTTTCTCTCAGTCTCTTGTCATTATCATCCCTGGGCCAAGCACCATTCCTTTCATAAAGGATAGAAATAATGACCTTGGTAAGTATGAATGAGAAGCAAAAAAAAAGTGATAGGTTAAGAGAAATAGAGTTGGATGAGGTTCATTTGAAGCATAAATAGTGGTGAGACCTCTTGAGCTGAAAAATCTGTTTCCATACAGCAACACACTTGAATAAATCAAACCTGTTGCAAAAGTACTTTTGATAAGATTGTTACAAGAGTGACAATGGGTGACGTGCTGTCGTAACTTTTTTTGACTTATTTTCATTTTTTTAGTAACATACTTGGTTTTGCCTTTATTTCTTTTGATGATTCCATAGAATGTTGCAGCTAAAATCAGCAACTTGCAACACAGAGGAGGATCTCTGTATTGATCAGAGATCAATACAGATCTCTGTATTGATGTAATGTGGTGTAATGTGTTAGTGCGCTAGCCATGCTGCTAATTGCTGTCTCTTCCTAGATTAGTTCTTTGTGTAGTAACCCAGCAGTTGCACCTTCTGAGAACATTTATTTGGGATTAAAGTAATAAATATTTGCATTTATAACATGCCTTCTGAGAAATGTCCTAGAACTTCAAATGAAATTGAATCACCATTATGTAGGCAAATATGACAACAATTATTACATGGCAAGATCCCAGAAATGGCCATGAATATAGTGCACAACAGATTTATACGGTAAACCAATAGTATGTGAAAAGCAACCTGCGCCAGAATATATTCCTAATTTACTCACTTTGTGATAACATTACTGATTTTAGAATTTTGGAAGTTTAAAAAATAAATCTTGCATGACTAGCCAAAGGATGGTTTCTGTCACTTGCAATGCTGCTTTTTAAAAATTAATAAAATGTGGCCTTTTTTCTCTAAACTTTATTTTCCCCTGCACCCAAAATCAAATTTTCTACATGTGCATGAACAGAGTATTGAAGTGTTTGTGAGGGGTCACTGCAGTTTCTTTTGAAAGGTTGGTTTTATATCTGCAATGCTAATTATTTAATTAAGTAAATCAAGGTTTCTGCTGCTTTTTCTTATGACTATATCTTACTGAACTCTTATTCTCATTATTTCTGTTCTCCTTTACTATCTGCAGTGTTTGAATGGTAAATCAGAAAATGATAAAGGAATAAACACATTCCAAGTGGTTGTGGCAGTTTGACAAAGGATTCAGTTATATGTTTTCAATGGTGCTGATTTTAGAAGCATCTTCCTGATGCTCAGTTTATTGTGTAATTGCTGTTCCCTTTTAGACATTTAGTTTAAATCAGACTAACGTATTTCATTTAAAGTGGACATCGTATAGTAATTTGATCACTGGATTTTAAGCTGTGTGGCTTTGCAAACTGTCTCCCTTTTAATTCAGATAACGGTGCTGAGCTTTTGCTGCGTTTGCTCTTAACAAGGAGAAACATACTAATGTTGAAAGGTTTACAAATAAATCGCTTGTATATTATTAACATCTAGCGCATAAATGTGGCATAGTCCTTCTTGGCTCTGCTATGGTCAAAATGGGGGCTTTCAGACTGATGATTGATAGGCAAAAACTAGAATCTTGACCCAGAGTAGGAGCAGGTTTGTGTTTGTTGATAAAGAAAGCTGTTTTTTTAATCTTGGTTGGGTTAATGCATTTCAGAATCTTTTAGACTCACACTGCATCTCTGTTCAAGTCATTGTATAATAGTCTACTGTTTAAAATCCTGATTTTTGTTATGAAAACCAGTCATAAAACATACTGCCGGTTTAATTATTTTGGAAGGATCTTCAAGGCCTTGTGGGTTCTGGTTGGTTTTACTCTTCCTGCTCTGTTAACAGAATGTGCTGGCTTGTCATATTGCTGGCATGAATGTAGACCACCAGAGGGTATTTTCTTTTTGTCCCATAACCCAAGCTCTGTTTTCCTCCTTGGGGACACTTCTAAACCTTTTCAACTCATGAAATATATAGCCTGAAGGGAGAAATGGTCAGGCTTTATCATAATCACAAGAGCTTTCTGTAGGAAACTGTAGAGAATCAGTTAAAAGAAAAGGATGTTGACCCATAAGCATATCTGTGTCCATTATGGGAACATTTTACCCCATGGCAGTGGATGAATTTACTGTTGTTAAATCAACTGTTTCATTCAGGTTTTTTCAATTTGACTATTTGATCTAGGAATAGATGGCATGTTGAACTAAATATTGCGTTTAGTTGTTTCCAAAAATTGGATGTTTTGGACACAAGGCAAAGCTTCGTTGGTTCAATAAATTAATTATTTCAAAATACTAATGCAAGTTGGTTTAGTTAAAAGGGTTAAACCTTTTAACTAAACCTTTGTCTAGCTTGAGCATGCAAGTTGTTTTTGTGAATAGTGCCTCACAGCTATGATTAATTTTGACCCACAGTATTAAGTGCATTTTCAGAAAGTGTATTGAATTGAATGTTTACTGTATCAACTGGAGTAGACCTGGGAAGCTTAGAGGATTATATTGCTTAAACACAGATGGCATTTTAAGCCATTCTTAATTGTTTCCATTAAACCTACCAACCCAATGTGTTCTGCTCATTCCCTGAATGAATCCAGCAGATATGACTTTCTGTATTTTCTCCATTTTGATGGTATATTTAACCCATGTCAGTATTTTAAAATCACTTAAAATGTTCACTTTGCAAAGATATTTGTACAGTGATTTATTTCTAAGAATAATGAGAGCAAAGGTTTTACAAAAGAAATGCTTGTGTTTCACCCACTAGTAAGGAGACGAAAGGACATTTGAGGCCTCGATCTATGCTTTACCATTCCTTGTTGTCACTGTGCTGCCAAAATGGTTACATAATTACTAAACCAAAGCTACGATATTTTTAGTTCAAGATCAAAGTGATGTCAGTGGGTTAAATGTGGAGTTTTTTTGTCAATTTAATACAAAACAGAAATAAGCTAAGTAAACGATAAATAAGCTGAATGCATTTTAGCAGCAACTGCTCAGTATATAATCTAGGATCCAACAGCCATTCATCAGTGCTGACTGGGTTGAAATATATAGGCAATGTATGTACAATATACTTAACGCAGCAGGGAGCAACTGAAGCTTTGGTGTAGAGAAAGTTAGGGTGGGGGTGCGAGTGAAATAAAAGTGGCCCTGGTGGGTCAGGTGTGCAGATGTAATGATAGGGTGCGCCAGCTGAGCTGTGCAACATTTCTTGTTCCCACTTGTACTCATGTTTTTTGTATTTATACATCTGTAATAATTGCTTTAAAATATTCCCAAGCCTGTCTGGAACAATGTCAACAGAAATTGAGTGCTCCAGAGGGAAATGGGTTGATAGATTTGTAAGCGAGCATTCAGTTTCTTCCACCACCTCTTGGCAGTGCATGTAATTTGTTGATGTGTTCATTCAGGTATTTTGTGTGGATGCCTAGGGAATTAGGCATGTTGAAACTGTCAACCAGAGAAGCAAATGAAATTGGATGAACTGTTTGAAAAGTAGCAGAAGCTTGAAGATAAGAAGTATTGTTTTAATTTCAAACAAAATGAATAGTGAACAGATTAATTATTGACGTTTGGAAAGATGACATCACATCTATCAATGTAATGCTGAAAGCGACAATCCATGATTCTATGTAAAGAGCATTGTCTTGTAGGTATATGAACACAAGTAGCAGCAATGCTTGGCTCTTTGAGCCTGCTCAGCCATTCAATGAAACTGTGGCTGATCTTCTACCTTAACTCCACCCTCCTATCCTATACCATATCCCTTGATTCCTGTGCTTCAAAATACTTAGATTTAGGCAACCTGCAGCAAGTGCCTCAAAGTAATTGAGAAGGACTACCTGCAGTTCCTTTGCAAAATCCACCAGATCTGATGGCAAGAAATGGTTAACTAGCAATGTCCTCTCCCAAGCCAACTTAGTCACCAGTGAGTATGAATCAGACAACCCCAGCTCAGTTAGGCAGGACATATCTTGGTGTGCCAGACTCCAGAAGCAATTATTTTATTCAGATCTTAGTTGTGGCAGTCTTTCAGTTTCCAAGAGACAGCGTAAGAGAGAAGGGAAGAATTCTCTTAGTGTCCAAAATCCTCTGCCATAAATAGGTTCATGATGTAGAGATGCTGGCATTGAACAGGAGTAAACACAGTAAGAAGCCCAATCAGTTTATTTGATGGTAATCCCACAGGCTTTCAGAAACAGTGTTCCTTCGTCAGATGTGTGGAATGTTCAGATCAGAGAAAGGCATATAAAGTCACACACAGTTTACAGAATACTGATTAGAATGCAAGTTTTTACAGCTAACTTGCTATTCAAGTCTTAAAGATGCAGACAATGTGACCACAGGCATTTGGTCTCTGACCTTCAGGTAAGCATTCTGCAAGGTGAACTTCACGATACACTCAGCGCAGAGTCGCTGAGCAGAGACTGACAGCTAAGTTCCACACACACGAGGATGGCCTCAGCCGGGATCTGGGGTTCATGTCACACTATCTATAACCCCCATGACTTACCTAGGCTTATAAAATCTCACTTACTGTCCTGTCGGGAGACAATACACATCTCTTTAATCTATGCTAATGCTATCTTTGCTCACATTGTCTGCATCTTTAAGACTTGAATAGCAGGTTAGAGACTTGCATTCTAATCAGTATTCTGTAAACTATGTGTGACTCTATATGCCCTTCTCTGATCAGAATCTTACACACACCTGATGAAAGAATACCGTTTCTGAAAGCTTGTGGGCTTACCATCAAATAGAATCTTAGAATCCTACAATGCATAAACAGGCCCTTCGGCCCATCAAATCTGCACCAACCTACCCAGGCCTTATCCCCATATCCCTACACGTTTACCCCTAATCCCTCTAACCTACACATCTCAGGACACTAAGGAGCAATTTTAGCATGGCCAGTCAACTTAGCCCACACATCTTTGGACTGTGGGAGGAAACCAGAGCACCTGGAGGAAACCCACGCAGACACGAGGAGAATGTGCAAACTCCACACGGACAGTGATCCGAGTGGGATTTGAACCCAGGTCCCTGGAACTGTGAAGCAGCAGTGCTAACCACTGTGCTACCATGCCGTCCCAAGTAAACTGGTTGGATCTAATCTGGTGTTGTGAGACTTCTTACTGTAAATATATTCAGGATAGATAATTCCAAAGATTTGCAACTCATTGAGTGAAGTAATTTATCCTCAAATCAAGTTTTAAATAGCCAACTTCGTGTTCGAAGACGACGACCCCTATTGTTTGACTCCCCAGCCAGGGGCAACATCCTTTCAGCATCTATCCCATTAATCCCTTTAAGAATTTCATTTGCTCCAATGAGATCACCTCTCATCCTTCAAAATCCCAGAGAATTCAATCCCAATCAATTTGATCTCTCCTCCAAGGACAACCTCCTCATTCCAACAATTGCTCCAGTGAATCCAAGTCAAATATTTTCTTCCTTAGTTAATGAGACCAAAACTGTGTCCAGTAATTCTGGTATGTCTCACCAAGGCCTATACTATTTTTGTAAGACTTCTTTACGCTGAACCTTTATCACAAAGGGTTGGCGAACTATTTAAAATTTGCTTTCCGAATTCTTGTTAAATCTGCATGTTCATTTTGGTGATTTACGTTCGAGGACATCCAGGTTTTTCTGAACACCAACATTTCCCAGTCTCTTATCACTTAAAAATGTATTGAATATTGACTAGAAATGGCCAGCTCCAATCCATCAGTAGGCAATTGTTCCATGTGATTTAGCACAGATAAGTCATATATTCCCAAGTTCAGTTTTTGACTTGAGTTTATAGATCTCAGTACTCCTTGAGTAGTTATCCCTACAAGAAAATGCATGTGTAGACTTTGGATGAAGAAAATGTAGGTTCTGGTTTTATACCCTTCACAGGTGAGTGGTCTTCTGAAATTCTTAATCAGAGTTCTCACATGCATGAATCTGTGTTGGGTGGCAGGAACTAAACCACAATGTCAGTGCCTTCAGTCAAGGTGGAGGAGAAAGCTGCAAATGCACTCCATGCTTGTTGGAAACTCCTTGCTGAATTTTAATTTCAAACAGTCAACAAATTGTCTATCACCAATGACTTTTTGTGAATTTAAGTTTTCAGATGCATGTGTTGGGGAAGGTAGTTCCTAATTGTCAAGAAACTACCTGGAGGAAAAGGGTGATAGTCTATAAATTATTAAATGTAAACACTGAGCATTTGATCAGCCACCTATATAAGAAATTACTGAAACTTAATCTCATCCAGTTAGGGAGTTGAATATTTTCTGATGTGGTGTCGTAACAAGTGTTTGATGTGGTGACATATATCACAGTGCCAGAGGTGTTTAGTTTAATTTTTTTGAAACTTAATGTTGTTAGGCCTTTAATTTTAATGGAAGGTGTTGGCTGAATTTTATTGGAAGGTGATGGCTGAATTTTAAGATGATTTATGTTCCTTGATGCAAATTATTTCAATTATAAACAATAGAAAATTGCTTATGCAACACTGAAAATATGATATAAATGTGATAACTTGTCCTGAGATACTTTGCATAAGTTTAATGGAGCAAGTTTTGCCACTGAATTTCAAAGGCGATATTGCACCTAAAATAAGAAATTAAGCTAAATAATTAAAGCGTTAGATGTGAAGAAGTGTCTTAAAGGAGAGTGTCTGTCAGTGGTTTTGCCACAGAATGATGCTATGCGCTGATAACAGTTGCATAATCCACTGTCGTTGTCTAGCTTACTGCACAGAGGGAGCCAGGCGCATCAACCTTTTAAACCAGTGGACTGCCTTTACATCATCAAAATCCCATGAAGTGCCTTCTTCCAGTGACACCCTTCAGCCTTACATTGAGCTGCCAGGGATCTTAGAGGAACCCTGGATCCCAGACATGTGATGTGCAGCATATGGACATCCTGGCATCCATCAACCAGGTTTCATCTATGGATCAAGTAGCTCCAACTGCCTTGTGGGTCTTGATCAGGACAATGTGAGTGGAGTTCTAAGAGTGACTAGTGATCCCTTTTAAGCAAGCACCTTCTAGCAACTCTTGCAAACAAGTGGGCTCCAGATGTGGGAAGCTTCTGTCTTTCTTTGGTCTATATTGTTAAGATGGAGATATACAGCAGGTCAGTATTTCCAAGTCCTGCCTAGGCAGACAAAAAGTGAAGGAAGAGATAGTTAATCCTTCTTTTCCAGAGTCTGCTTGTTTGACAATCAAAGGAGAACTCAGTAAAGTTTTACAACACCAATTTTAAATCCAACCAATTTATTTGATAGTAAATTTGCGAGCTTTCGACTTTATAGCCTTCGTCAGGCAAATGCAGTGTTCTGGTCTGCAATAGCACTCATATCCACACAGACAGTTACAGATTGCTGATTAGAATGCGAATCCTTACATCTAACCTGCTATTCAAGTGTTAAAGTGGCTAACAATGTGTGTGAAGGAAATCCTGAGCATTGGTTCGAGAATTGTGTATTTTCTCCAGACAGCACAGTAAGTGAGGTTTCTTGCTAACCCAGGCAAGTTACAGGGGTTACAGATAGTGTGTTATGAAGCCAAGATCCCTATTAAGACCGTCCTCGTGTGCGGAACTTGGCTATCAGTCTCTGCTCAGCAACTCTGCACTGTCGTGTGTCACGAAGGCCCCCTTGAAGAACATTTACCCGCAGGTCGGAGGCCGAATGCCCATGACTGCTGAAGTGTTTGCCCACAGGGAGGGAACTGTTTTGGCTGGTGATTGTTGAGCGATGCTCATTCATCCGCTGTCGTAGTGTCTGCATGGTCTCCCCAGTGTACCATGCTTCAGGACATCCTTTCTTGCAACGTATTAGGTAGACAACGTTGGCCGAGTTGCAAGAGTATGTACCGTGTACCTGGTGAATGGTATCCTTACGTTTGATGATGTCGTCCATGTCTATGATCTGGCATGTCTTGCAGAGGTTGCTGTGGCAGGGTTGTGTGGTATTGTGGTCACTGTTCTCCTGAAGGCTGGGTAGTTTGCTGCGATCAATGATCTGTTTGAGGTTGTGCAGTTGTCTGAAAGCAAGAAGTGAGGGGGTGGGGATGGCCCTAGCGAGATGTTCATCGTCATCAATGACATGTTGAAGACTCCAGAGAAGATGTCGTAGCTTCTCTGCTCCGGGGAAGTACTGGACAACAAAGGGTACTCTGTCCACCGTGTCCCGTGTTCGTCTTCTGAGGAGGTCAGTGCGGTTTATCGTTGTGGCACGTCGGAACTGTCGATCGATGAGTCGAGCGCCATATCCTGTTCTCACGAGGGCATCCTTCAGTGTCTGGAGGTGTCTGTCACGATCCTCCTCATCTGAGCAAATTCTGTGTATACGGAGGGCTTGTCCATAGGGAATGGCTTCTTTAACGTGTCTAGGGTGGAAGCTGGAGAAGTGGAGCATTGTGAGGTTGTCTGTCGGTTTTCGGTACAGTGAGGTGCTGAGGTGACCGTCCTTGATGGAGATGCGTGTGTCCAAGAATGCAACTGATTCTGGAGAATAGTCCATGGTGTGTCTGATGGTGGGATGGAACTTGTTGATATCTTCATACAGTTGTTTCAATGATTGTTCACCATGAGTCCAAAGGAAAAAGATGTCATCAATGTATCTAGTATATAACCTTGGTTGACGATCTCGTGTGGTGAAGAAGTCTTGTTCGAACCTGTGCATGAAGATGTTGGCATACTGAGGTGCAAATTTGGTCCCCATGGTTGTTCCGTGTGTCTGGATGAAAAGCTGATTGTTGAAGGTGAAGACATTGTGGTCCAAGATGAAGCGGATGAGTTGTAAAATTGCATCCGGAAACTGGCAGTTGTTGGCATTGAGTACTGAGGCAGTTGCAGCAATACCATCGTCGTGGGGGATGTTGGTGTAGAGCGCCGAGACATCCATTGTGACAAGGAGTGTCCCTGGTTCAACTGCTCCATGTGTGCTGAGTTTCTGTAGGAAGTCCGTAGTGTCAAGACAAAAGCTGGGGGTTCTTTGTACGATGGGTTTCAGGATGCCCTCGATATAGCCGGAGAAGTTCTCACACAGGGTCCCATTGCCCGATACGATGGGACGGCCGGGTATGTTTGCCTTGTGTATCTTTGGGAGGCAGTAGAGATCTCCAATGCGGGGAGTACGTGGAATGAGAGCCCGGAGGGTGTTCTGAAGGTCTGGATCAAAGGTTTTGATCAGAGTGTTGAGTTGACGAGTGTGTTCTTTGGTTGGATCTGCTGGTAACTGTCTGTAGTGTTTCTCATTGTTTAGTTGTCGGTACACTTCTTCACAGTAGTCCGTTCTGTTCAGTATGACGGTGGCGCCTCCTTTGCTGGTTTGATGACAATGTTGCGGTTGGTCTTAAGAGCACGGATGGCCTTGCTTTGTGCTTGGGTGATGTTCGGGACTGTCTTGTAAGTGCGGTTGATGAATCTGGTGTTCACACACCTCCTGATGGCTTGGGCATACATGTCCAGTCGGGGGCAGCGGCCTTCCGGAGGAGTCCAATTGGATTCATTCCTCTTCGGTTGCTGCACTGCGGATCCCTCTGTCGGCTGTTCTGGTTCATTAGCTATCTCATTGAGTCCGCTATTGGCCTCTTGGGGTTTGTGGAAGAACTCACGCAGCCTCATTCGCCTGATGAATTCCTCTGTGTCCACTGCAAGACTGATGGGGTCCATTTTGGTGGTGGGACGGAAATTGAGCCCTCGGCTGAGAACTTCGATTTCCTCTGATTGAAGTGTGTAGTCTGACAAGTTAACAATGGACCTCCCTGCGGTAGTGTTGTTTTCTACTGTGGTGCCAAGGGAGGCTTGGTTGTTGCTGGTGGCGATGCCGAGTTTTTCAAGTTTCCTGTTCTTGTTGTGCATGTAAATGGTGTAGTTTCTTTGTCTCATCTGCTTGGCAAAGTTTTGCAGCTGATCTGCGTCCTGAGCGCAAGTTGAGAATATGTATTCCATTTTACTTTCCAGGGTGCGGCGTTTGCTATAGAGCTGGTGTATGAGGTGATTGAGGAGTGTGAGAGAGGTGCGACGGCAAAGCCTCTCAGCGTAGTCTGTGTTATAGGTTGACCTGAGTGGGTTCGTGTTCTGTAGTCCCTTTGGTATCCTGTCTGCTTTCTTGCATCTCTGTAGAAACTTGATGTCTGTGTCGATATGTGCAATCCTCTTGGAGATCCTCTCCACTTGGATCCGGCAGTACGCGGTGTCAATCAAAGGAGAGGCAGAGGAGGGTCTCACCTGGCCTCACCGGGGTTCTCAGAGTACATTCCCATTGTCTCTCAGATGGAAAGATGTTAATCAAATGATTTAATTTATTATTGTCATGTGTATTGATGTACAGTGAAAAGTATTGTTTCTTGCATGCTGTACAGACAAAGCATTCATTCATAGACTACACGGGGGAGAAGAAAAAGAGAGG
The DNA here is from genome assembly GCA_024679065.1 of Sphyrna mokarran. Taxonomy (NCBI): domain Eukaryota; kingdom Metazoa; phylum Chordata; class Chondrichthyes; order Carcharhiniformes; family Carcharhinidae; genus Sphyrna; species Sphyrna mokarran. The sequence continues at coordinate 45,649,292 of JAGIQG010000020.1, read as the reverse complement.
GCACAGAATGTAGTATTACAGTCACAGCTAGAGTCATAGAAGACCAACAAGGTGAAACTATATATGGAACATCTGAATTTTAAAATTCATAAACACTATTTCCTCCAATCTTTCACAATTTCTTTGGACAAGACACCTTACTGGTAATGTGAAGTTAGAAATTTATCCTAATAGCTATTGACAATTAGTGGGCACAGGTATTATAGATTATAGTTGCTTTCTTTGCTTTCAGATCGTCAGTTCGTTTGAGTAACATTGAAAAATGCATTACATTAAACAACTTTTAAGAGGTGATTTACATGGCTGTAGTTAAAAAAAATTCACATTTGTAGGGCTGTTGCTGGTTGCTAACCAGCATTTGAACATCGGAGTTAAGTGATTTCTAAGCTCATACCAAGTTATCAGGATCAAGGTTGCAGAAGTTCATTTCAGGAAAGTCAAAGTTTCCTTTCTTTCCTACTCTTGTAAAGTTTGGACCCTTTGAGGCATAATTTCTTTAACTGATCTGTGTTTTGGATATTAAGCATGGAATTTTTTTGCAGTCAACCTCAGCTGTGTTGTGGATTTTTGAGCCAATGTTGTCATGCACCAAGGAATTTGAACACATACAGATGGTTTCCATCCTTTTAACCTCGCTCCAGGATTGAGAACTGCCAAATTGATCAGATTCCAAGTGGTTGGAAACCATTTGATCTGCATTCTAACAGTTAATCCTTAATTCTGTTGTATTGTGATTACTCTGTTATCTGTTGTTGCTGAGGATTATAACAGATAAATGATAAGATCCACATTCATTTCCTCAAGTGAACATTTTGATATGTTTCAGTGAGTAGTGTTGAAGTGGAATTACATTTATGTTTAAGTTCTGTACTAGCTGAGAGGTTTATTGAAAAAGTAACCATTGATGGTGGAAAAGATATTGCAAACGACATCAGCAAATGTTTGTAGGACATACACCGTTCATTCTGTTGATGGCACGGTGAAGGACCGAACTGAATTCTACCTCAAATGTAAGAGGAATCTGCTGTGTGTTGGTGCAAGGCTGTGTTCAGTTGCTTCCGGATTTCTAGAATTATAGAAGTAAATTTCAGCTGCAGTCTCACTCTCACTATTGCTTTGCAGTAGCCATTTCTGAAATTGGTAATGTGTAGACGTCAAGTTAGCATAGTGGTTAGTATCTCCATGTGTCATGCCGGAGACCGGGGTTCAATTACCCATTGCGATTTTTAGGAACGGCACAGTGGATGGCACTGCTAGCTCACATCATCAGGGACCCAGGTTCAATTCCAGCTTTAGGTCACTGTTAGAGTGGACTTTGCACATTCTCACCGTGTCTGCATGAGTTTCCTCCCACAGTCCAAAGATGTGCAGGCGAGGTGGATTGGCTGTCCTAAATTTCCCCTTAGTGTCGGGGGAAACAGCAGGGTAAATGCATAGGGACGCGGGAATAGGGCCTGAGCGGGATTGTGGTCAGTGCAGACTTGATGGGCCTCCTCCTGAAGTGTAGGGATTCTTTGAAATAAAGGCATTGATGCCTCCTACAATAAAGTTGCCTGCTAACGTTCACTGTCAAGATTCAGACATGAATAATGGCCACTTAGGCACAGTTCCAGGGGTTGCCCATTCATGTGCAATGAGACCTCAACAAAGAATTGATGTCTTGAACAGAATAAATTGGCAATTGGGGAAGAAATTGAGCACCATATAAGTCAATTCTTGAAATAAAGTAGCCATTTTCTTGCAGAAATTCTCGTTTCTGCCTTCTATTTAGAAATTAACAGCTCAGCATTTGAGAGTTAATGTGCCAAAACTTATGCCTTTGCATTTTAATACTTTCTTGGGATGTGTTTTCAATGTTGATGGAATTCGACTTTTTGGTGTCATTTGCTGCAGAGCTCTGTCCTTCCAGGTAAAATAGAAGGGAAAACTTGAGTTGGAAAAATAAACAGTAAAAACTTTTTTGTCTATAAATTTAATGTAGCTATTTGAGAACAAAACAAGTTTGGATGTAATTAATTTAGGAAATATCATTTAGCAGTAACCTGGTGACATCTATGGAATGTGTGAGATACTGAGAAGTATATAGAATAAGTGGGCGCACTTTCAAGAAATCCTCTGCCCCTGTAAAATTACTGCTGAGTGCATTTAAACCAAACAAAATAAATGTCACACCAGGGAGCAGATAACATTTGTGTGAAATCAAAACTACTATCAAAATTGATTTAGTTCGGGACATCAGCATTTCTCTATATCTCTCAGTGTATGCTACATTGAAATTTACACTTAGTTTTAAATATTTTGTTTGCCAGAAATGCCATGTTTTTAATTTCATTATTTTCTCTTCTAACTTATTTGCAACAGACGTCTATTTTGTCAAGCAATCTCGGTCACTTATGACAGGAAGATACTGCAAATGCTGGAATTTGAAACAAAATCAAAATACTAGAAATACTCAGCAGGTCAGGCAGCATCTAAGGAGAGAGAAACATGATGTATTGTCAGAACTGGACAAAATTAGAGGTGCAGCAGATTTTAAGTATGTTTGATAGAAAAGCGAGAACAATGGGAAAGGTGTACAATGGGGTGAGAAGCAGAAGAGATAAAATGGATCTTACAGGGGAGAGAGGAATCTTGAATTCCTTTTGTTTTCCTTAAACCCTCTATTTGTGAAGTCAATTTTAGACTGACTCACAGCAAATTCTCTTCGGGGTAGATCAGAAATATTGTTTATTCATACATTCAAACCCAAATTATCGCTATCGCAAGTACATTGACACAGACAAGCATACAAGGAAATAAGAAACATTTTACAACTAGAAATAACTTGGCACACAGGAAGACAAAGGTAGGAATATTAATTCATGTGACTGTTAGAGTCCAGAATGTCAGAGTGGCAGTTTCTTCACATAGGAGTTTAGATTCAGCCCTGGGAGTGCAGGAATGCAATGTTAAAACTTTCCAAACACCAAAGGGTCTTTGGTATTTGGTGTTGCCTATTGATGAATCATTTTCAGGTTAACAATCAGTTTCTGTGTCTCTGGTCAAAATTCACTGGGAGGTAGCTGATGTCTAATCGTGCCTCTGCAAGTATGATGGATTTTCATGGCTCTTTGTTGGGGTCACAGACTATCTGCGGTTTCCTTGTTCCATTGATTGCAATGGATCATCACAATGATGGATATAAGATTCTACAAAGATGAGAGTTGAGGTTTGCCATATAATTACTGTTGGAAATTTCCAGAACTGTAGTCAATTATGTGATCTATAGCAGCCATGTTTGATGCAACAAAGTCCATTTTCAAATAAGCATGAAGTCAGGTTTGATCTGCACAATTTATGCTCATCTTCATGTCTTATGGACTTGACAAGGGATGATGCTGCAAATGAGAAGGAGATGGTAATCAGTCAAGTAGGAGGATAAGAGATAAACCTTTTAGAACTGAGGTGAGGAGAATTTTCTAGAACCAGAGGGTGGTGAATGTGTGAAATTTACTACCACAGAAAATAGTTGAGGCCAAAACATTGTCTGATTTCAGCAGAAGATTAGATACACATCTTAGGGCAAAAGGGATCAAAGGATATGGGGGGAGAGGGGGGACCAGGATACTGAATTCAATAATCAGCCATGACCAAAATGAATGGCGGAACAAGCTTGAGGGGCCGAATGGCCTACTGCTTCTAGTTTCTAAGTATAGTGCAGAAGAAGGCGATTTTAGCCTATTGAGCCTGTACCAACAGCAATCCCACCCAGGTCCTAGCCCCATAAACCCACGTATTTACCCTGCTAACTCAAAAAGGGCAATTTAGCATGGCCAATCCACCTAACCTATACATCTTTGGACTGTGGAAAGAAATCGGAGCACCCAGAGGACTTGGGGAAACACACAAACTCCAAACAAACAGTGACCCTACGTCCAAATTGAGCCCAGTTCCCTGGCACTGAGGCAGCAATGCTAATCTCTGTGTCACTGTGCTGCCAATTTTTCTAAGTAAAAAAACAAAGAATAGTCCAGAGGAAGTGTAAATGGAAAAAATAGAATCTTCACCAACAGCTGCTATCCAAAAGGAAAAACAAGGTGGGACAGAGATTATTATGATCTGAAATTATTGAACTCAGTGTTTGGAAGACTATGGTGTCCCTGTTTAGAAGGGAATGCTGCTTTGGGAGTTTACATTAAGCATTATTTGGACAGTGGTCCATGGACCCAGGTTCAATTCTGGATAGCTGTGTGGAGTTTGCACATTTTCCCCATGTCTGCGTGGGTTTCCTCCCACAGTTTAAAGATGTGCAGGTTAGGTTGATTGTCCATGCTCAGTCACTCCTTAATGTCAGGGACGGCAAGGGAAAACCTTGTTATGGTTCTAGGGAGGCAAGGGATTAGGGAATTGGAGAATGAAACATGGGCATGGCTGAGAGCCCTGTCAACCAGAGTAGCAGGAATCTTCAGTTTTGGGAAAAGGAAGACGTGCAGAGTATTTGAATATTACACAGAATATGTGGTGGAGAAACAGGTCCTTCAATCCAAACAATCCATGTTTATGCTTCTTTTGAACATGCTCCCATTCTTTCTCATTTAAACCTACATTGTAATAATCTATTCCTTTCACCCTAAAACATTTGTCAAACTTCGTCTTAAATACATCTGTACTACTCCCTTTGAGCATTGCTGAGAGCTGTGTGCTGACAATTTCAATTTCTGATCTGAGACAGCAAAATAAAATCCTTCATTGTCTAAAAAGCGATTTACTTCAAAGTTAAATTTTCTGGCATTAAAAATAATGAAATGAATGTTGATCTTGCATCCCAATATATCCTGTTGGGTATCTCCCATTGTGTGTGTGCAGCATGTATTGTCCTGTTCACAACATGTAAACCTGTCCTGGGATTCATCCCTGTTTCTGGTTCAGTTTACCCATCAGCTCTGTGCTGTAAATCAGCTGCAACCCCCACCTGTGAAGAGAGACCTGGAACAGAAGAGTCCTTTCTAACCTGACTTATGTCTTACTGATTAATAGAGCGTGGCTCATTAAGCAGAGGAACCTTCAACTTTCCAATCTTTCGATCTGCAAAATTAGTTTCCAGTGTATTTTTGCAGAGCGGTTTCTTGAACTGGCATTAGTAGAATGTCCACTCTCCAAGAATAGATAAATATTGAAGTAAAATAATTGATTTTGACACAAAATGTAACTATATCAATACAATCATGAGTTTATATTGTGATTTTTGTGTGATAATGTGTTCATTGATATAAATCAGGGTCACAGGTTTCTTTTATGGTAAGGCCTCATTGTGAAATTGGCTTGTTTAGAGAATGTTGTGCTAGAACATAGAACATTACAGCGCAGAACAGGCCCTTCGGCTTTCGATGTTGCGCCGACCAATTAGGAAAAAGCCATGACCCTCCAAACTAAACCATTCCCTTTTCATCCATAAACTTATCTACTAACCTCTTAAACGCCACCAAACTTGGTGCATCTACAACTGCCGCAGGCAAGGCATTCCATACCCTAACCACCCCCTGGGTAAAGAACCTACCTCTGATATCCGTCCTATAACTGAAGAGTAGAAGAAAATTTCATGCTGCAGGACTACTGCACAGATACTATAAAGTTCAAAACCTGAGACTGATAAAATACTAAGCTCATTAAATGAGATACATTTCAATAAGGTCACCTCTTAGCCACCTTCTTCTAACGAAAACAACCTCAAATCCCTCAGCCTCTCTTCATAAGACCTGCCCTCCATACCAGGCAACATCCTGGTAAACCTCCTCTGTACCCTCTCCAATGCCTCCACATCTTTCTTATAATGCGGGGACCAGAACTGTACACAATACTCCAAGCGCGGCCGCAACTTGTACAGTTGCAACATGACGTTGCGGCTCTGAAATGTTGATTTCCATCAACCACCACCTTCTGTCTTCTATCTGCTAGCCAATTCCTAATCCAATTAGCTAAATCACCCTCAATCCCATACATCTGCATTTTCTGCAGAAGCCTTCCATGGGCCACCTTATCGAACGCCTTACTAAAGTCCATATATACCACATCAACTGCCTTACCCCCATCCACCTCTTTGGTCACTTTTTCAAAAAACTCAATAAGGTTAGTAAGGCACGACCTACCCTTCACAAAACCATGCTGACTATCCCCAATCAATTCATTTCTCTCTAAATAACTATAAATCCTATCCCTAATAATTCTCTCCAATACTTTGCCCACAACAGAAGTAAGACTCACCGGCCTATAATTCCCCGGAAAGTCTCTATTCCCCTTCTTGAACAATGGGACCACATTCGCTATCCTCCAGTCTTCCGGCACTATACCCGTAACCAACGACGACCTGAAGATCAGAGCCAGAGGCTCTGCAATCGCCTCTCTCACCTCCCAGAGAATCCTAGGGTAAATCCCGTCCGGCCCAGGGGACTTATCTAACTTCAAACCCTCAAGAATATCTAGCACATCCTCCTTATCTACTTCAATACTTTCCAGTTTGCAACCCTGTATCCCAGTGTTCTCCACAACTACATTTACATCTCCCTGCGTGAATACCGAAGAGAAATATTTGTTCAGTGCCTCTCCAATCTCTTCAGGCTCCACGCACAACTTCCCACTGCTGTCTATGACTGGCCCTAATCTTGCCCTAACCAATCTTCTATTCTTAACATATCTAAAGAAAGCTTTAGGATTCTCCTTAATCCTATCAGCCAAAGTCTTCTCGTGTCCCCTTTTAGCTCTAAAAGGATGGATTACGGATTTGGCAGATGCTGGATTACAACATCTGCCAAAAAAAATCATATTATAACAACAGGTCATTTAAGTGGGTGGCTGAGTGCATTGGTGTTCCCAGTGTGCTTGGCACAGAATGCAAATACAGGTTCACTTCCCACTCCCACACCATTTGTCCACCCAATTGGGTGGAATGTAAGACAAGCAGCCACTTACCTACCAGAGACTGAAAATTGGAGGATGGGAATGTTATCAGGTTTACAATTGGATAATTTGCTGCAGCCACTGTAAAAGAACTGCACTCTATATTCAGGAAAGAAATAAAGGAAATAAATCCACAGAGGTGGAAAAGTGCAGATGGGAATTTCTATAAATAAACACAATTGCAAAAGAAGCATAGAATCCATACAGTGTAGAAGACCATTGAGCCACATTGATACCAATTACATTTGGGCCTTATCCTCGTAACTCCACCCCAGTAGTCATGAAAGTAATGGACACTTTTTAACATGGCCAATCCACCTAACCTGAATATTTTTAGACCATGAGAAAAAAACCAGAGCACCCACAGGAAACCCATGCAACATGGGGAGAATGCGTAAACCTGGCTTAAATAAATAAATTAGTAAACTGCAACAAGGATTCAAATGCTCCAATCCTTTCCTTGAGCAATGATATCAAAAGCAACTGATGAACAAGAGCAAAAATATCAGCTGTTGAATTTTTCAGTGTGTAAATCCTGTGCAGGTTCCTTGTTTCAAAAAAAAGTTTGAAAAATCTTGCCCCCCCCCTCCCCGCCCGCCCGCCGCCAGATATTTGTGGAACAATGGCCAGAATTTTATTGTCCCACCCGCCATGGGAATCAAAGCAGATGAGGGGTGGATCATGCAAAGGTCTGTTGACCTCAAGTGAAATTTTACAGTTTCGGAACGAGCAAGGCTATAAAATCCCATATCTTTGAAATAAATCACAAGCTAAATATTCTTGTTTGTAATTCTGAACCGGATCTCAAGTATTGAAGACTTGAAAATGTCGAAAAGCTGTGGTCTGAATTTCAGTTTCTCTGTTGATCTTCCACTGAGATGTGTTGTATGTTTAATCTCAGGCAGTCAATCTGTATGGAACATTTCATCTCGATTATTCACTGGATGCAACATTTCTTGCACGATGGGAGGAAATGTAAAGCACGGGCTTTGAAATGTTGAACCTAATTTAAATAAATATGGTACTCGCAAGCTGTCCGAAATAATCAAAAGTGTAGGTAGGATTTGGCATTCATTTGAAATGTTGGACTGTCTACATCCTTCCCTCTCTGTGCCCTTAACTGAGTCTATTATGACAATGCATCACCAATATGATCTCATTAAAGTGACCTTAATTGAATCGGGCAACTTTTTGCCCATTAACATTTTAGTTCCCTTAAACAGCTTTCTGTATTCAGGTAAAGTGAATTGAAATATTACATTTCTGAAATTGTGCATGGCTGTGTTTTTAAAATTAGGCCAATGATAATTGTGCTAAATCATACTGGGGTTGAGAAAATATCGAACAAAGTTGACAGTGGTGGCTGTTCCCCACTGCTATTTTCAGTGTTCATGATGTGGAGATGCTGACGTTGGACTGGGATAAGTACAGTAAGAAGTCTCACAACACCAGGTTAAAGTCCAATGGGTTTATTTGGTAGCACAAGCTGTCAGAGTATCGCTCCTTCTTCAGGTGAGCGTTACGACACTCTGAAAGCTCATGCTACCAAATAAACCTGTTGGACTTTAACCTGGTTTTGTAAGACTACTTCCTGTGCTTTCAGTATTACCACAGATTGGTGAAATGCAGGGAATTCCAGGATTTATAAAAGAACTTATGTCCAAGTCAGGATGAAATTTCACTCAAAAAATGCATTTATTTCCAATTCTCATACTCTGGTGCACTTTGGTGACAGAGCTCCTTAGGATTGGGAGACACTGTCAAGATAAACTGGGTTTGTTTCCAGTTTAGCTTCCTGCACCTTAAGTTAAATTTCCTTCCATTATCCACCACTATACTTTTAGCTCTACACTAAACATTACAGCTCAGCTCATACCTCAATTGAAATTCCACGTGAAACACTCTTATTTTTAAAATAAGATTTAATGTAGATTGAACACAAGTTAAAACTCAAGGTAGATAAACAAGTTCATCACAGAGTTGGTAATAAATCTTTCATATCTGCTAAGTGTAAAGTTCAAGCCACAGCCAGGAAAGGGCTTTGGATCAGCCATGATCTTAGTGAATGGCAGAGCAGGCTCAAAGGGCTAGATGGCCTACTCCTGCTCCTATTTCTTATGTTCTTATATAGGGTGAAAAACAGCTGATTCTTCCTATCTGTTCAGTATATCATCGCCTCTGCCAGTAACAGGCCTGACAATTTGGTTCTCATCTGTGAAGTCCTTTACAATTGATTAGTTTAACATTCATTATGCAGGCTCGAGCAAGAAGAATTGCAGTTTGGGCATGGTACTGGATGGCAGTTAACACGTGGAAACAAATACCAATATGAGTCACTACTTTGAAAAAAGCAGTGAACAAAGTTGGATAGAGGCAAGGGAAGAATTCAGTCGACTCTGTGCTCCAAGTTGATCCATGTATTTATTTGTCCACAATGATAAGCTGTTTAAGAGCACACCTTGCCAAATCAGTTACCCAATGATATGCCCAGACAGAGAGAGTGCAAGTGGCTTCAGAATTGATTTTATTTATTTGTTTCTGAAATTGTGTAGCTTCAATTTATAGGCATAATGTAAGAAATAAGGGCAAGAGCATGCCATTCGGTCCGTCAAGTCTACTCTAGTATTCAGTAATTTCAGAGCTGATCTTGTCATGGCCTCAACTCCCTTTTCCTTTTTATCTGTCATAACCCAAGACTCTCTTGTAGATCAAAAATCAGTCCAGCTCAGCCTTGAATATATTCAGTGACCCAGCCTCTACTGCTGTCTTGGGTAGAGAATTCCAATGATTCGTGAACCTCTTCTCAGCTGTCTTAAACTGATAAACCTCATTCTGAAACTGTACTCCTGTTCTAGATTCCCCCCACAAGAAGCAACATCCTTGAACCATCTCCCCTGACATACTTCCTTAGATTTCTAGATGTTTCGGGGGGTCACTTAGCTCAGTTGACTGGATAGCTTGTTTGTGATGTAGACCAATGCCAACAGCCTGGGTTCAGTTCGTGTACCGGCTGTTGGGGTGTTTCCTACTAATTTATCTGATTAGATGATGAATATTTGAACCACAAAGACCAGAGGTCTCTATGTTCAGTCTCTTGTCTTAATAAATTAGCTGATTTCTGTAGTATTATGATACCCATTTCAATTTTGAAGTGGCATCTGCTGCTGGAATTGCTCACGTCGCTGCCTCAAAGACAGAATCAGACTCAGCTGTGGTTGTCCTCTGATTAAATAGACAAGCAGCATTCACTATCGAGGCTTGCATTTCAAAAATGATGTGTGAATGGCAGCTCTGGTATTAAACCTAAATAAGGAGAGGTATACTTCAGAACTTCATAGTTTGTATAACTGATTTGTCATTCATGTGAGGATTAAGTTCAGTGTTGATCAGAGACTTGCAGAGCTTGGGCTGAGTGAACTCACGCACAGTGAGCAGTCTCACAACACCAGGTTAAAGTCCAACAGATTTTTTTTGGCAGCACAAGTTTTTGGAATCACATTCCTTCTTCAGGTGACACTCGCAACATGACAGCTCAGTGACTATCACTGTTTGCTGTGCAGATACATAGATTTGGGCCAGTGTCTGTGGGAGTTTGCGCATTCTCCCCGTGCTTGCATGGGTTTTCTCCGGGTGCTTTGGTTTCCTCCCATATCCCAAAAATGTGCTCTTAGGCTGATTGGTATTAACAAATTGTTCCTAAATTAGTCTTCCCTCAATCTTCTCCAATAGGCAAAGACAAAGGTCATAGGTAGAAGAGGGCACTTACAATGTTAAAATGGCAGCGTGGGCTCATTGGGCCGAAGGGCCTGTTTCCCGTGCTGTGTTGTTCTTTGTTCTTGTTATCTCCACATCATAGACTCGTGCAGGCCATTCTACATTGCAGTGGACAGGCTGAATGATGTTAGAAATATTAACGAATTTCTTGGCTGCAGTGGGGTTAGCCATATTTTTACCGAAGCAGAGTTAAGCTATTGATGGAACAGTGTCTCTTGTTAACAGAGTATGCCAATCTTTGAAGAATGAGAACTCCCAAGATAAAAAGATTTAGAAACTATTCCATTATTAGTCACAAGGTTAACAGGTTTTATTTATTTTTTTGTCATGATCTCCATAAAGACTGATTTTAAAAAAGAAACATAAATTTTTCAGTGACCTATGTGTAGGATAACTTGACAAGACTGTGACAGACTAAAATCAACACCATCTGAATATTAATGCATAAGAACACCAGAAATAGGAACAGGAGAATAGACCATATGGCCTGTCAAACCTGCTGTGATATCCAGTATGATTGTAGCTGATCTTGGGTTTCAACTTCACTTTCACACCAACCTCATATTTCTCAACTTCCTGAGAGACCAAAACTCTGTTAAACCCAGCCATACACTAAACTAAAGTAACAGTATTCACTAACTTCTTCATGCAATCAAAAGTCCATGTATTTATCCATTACACCTTTAGGCATGTATTCTTGAGTTAAAAGTCCAAAGCTCCTCCTGGCTCTGATGAGCACTCTTCTCCCTGTTTCAGCTGGGTGAATTTTCCACTCTCCTCCTTAGCAAAGTTCCGTTCACTCAACCCAATGAGCATATTCAAATGGACTTCCTGTTGCAAGCTACCTTCTAGCTAAACTAGCTCGAAACATCAAAAAGTTTAGTAAGAGTTTTTATAAGTATACAAAGAATAGGAGGATGGCCAGAGTTAATGTTGGACCCTTGGAGGATGAGAGGGGTGGTTTAATGGTGGATGACAGGGGTATGGCGGAGACCTTGAGTAAGTTTTTTTGTGTTGGTCTTTACGGCGGAGGACGTAAATAGCTTGCCCGAACTTAAGAGTGGGGGGGGGGTCAGATTGAAGTTACGGAGGGGTTTCTTCATGCAAAGGGTGGTGAATCTTTGGAATTCTCTGCTTGATGAGGTGGTGGAGGCTTCCTCACTGAATATGTTCCAGTCAAGAGTGGATAGTTCTTTAATTGATAAGGGAATTAAGGGTTACGGGGAGAAAGCAGGAAAGTGGTACTGAACCACTACAGATCAGCCATGATCTTATTGAATGGCGGGGCAGGCTTGAGGGGCAGTGTGGCCTACTCCTGCTCCTATTTCTTATGTTCTTATGATTCCATGATCTTTAATATTTGATATTCCTAGTTTCCTTGAATCTGGGTTTCATCCTCACCAGTCCACCACTGGGTGGTTAACCAAAAGCAGCCCTTCTGCCTGGCACCTACTTTTCTCCTGAAAAGCTCCTTGGCTGATTACTTGAGTCTTTGCGTGAACAGCTGCCTCCTTTTTGTGTCCAGAAGTGAAAATGTGCACCTTCCTTGCAGTATGCTTCAACCCAAACCTCTTTCGCAATGCAACCAGGTATCATGGGATTGTCTGTGAATAGTTATTGTATGAAGTCACAAAAACTCCTAATTCTACTCCATTTTTCCTTTAGTCAAAAAAGACAGTTTCAAACATAGCCACTTTATAAAATTCAGCAATATAAACATTTTTTGGGATAGTTAATAAAAAGGATTTTTTAAAGTTTATTTATTTATTTATTAGTTACAAGTAAGGCTTATATTAACATTGCAATGAAGTTATTGTGAAATTCCCCTAGTTGCCACACTCTGGCTCTTGTTCGGGTCAATGCACCTAACCAGCACATTTTTCAGACTGTGGGAGGAAACTGGAGCACCTGGAGGAAACTCACATAGACTATGGGGAAAATGTGCAAACTTCACATAGACCGTGATCCAAGCTAGGAATCAAACCTGGATCCCTGGTGCTGAGATGAAAGGCAGCAGTGCCTCAGTGGAGAAAGGTCACAATCTAAAGTTGCCAAACTCCATGTTGAATCCTGAGGCCTGCAATGTGCCCAATAAGAAGATGAGGTGCCGTACCTCCAATTTGCAACAGACTTCATTCACTAGGATATTGCAGCAGGCCAAAGGCCGGTATGTGAACATGGAGGCAAAGTGCAGAGTTGCATGGTAAAATGGTACATATGGAAGTCTGTTTTAATTGAAGATTTGACTCTATAGTGGGCTAGTTGATCTCTTCAGCAACTGTTCATCAAATAGATTCTTTACATGGCAGTATAGTAGTCAGTGCTACTGCCTCACAGTGCCACGGACACAGATTCAATTCCAGCCTCGGGTCACTCTGTGTGGACTTTGCATATTCTCCCCATGTCTACATGAGTTTTCTCCCACAGTTCAAAGATAAGTAGGTTTAGTGGATTGGCCATGATAAATTGCCCCATAAGTGTTAGGGAGATTAGCAGGGTATATAAGGGGATAGGGTCTGGGTGGAAATGTTGTCAAAGCTTCATGGGCCAAATGGCCATGTCCTGCACTATAGGCATTCTACGATTAAATTCAGATCTTAGAGCTCAAAATGCAGGATTCAACTTGAATTGAAAAGAGATGGCATTGGTATTAGTTTTGTGAGTACTAAAGCTTTATCTAATATATTACTTCTTTTCACCTTTCTTAAGCTCTTTGTTACATGTCGCTCTCAAACTTAACAGGATGTATCTTAGGAATGGGGAAACACTGTAAAAAATGTTGATAAATGATTTGGGAGAGGTCTTGAGCCAGCAGTAGGCTTGGCTCCCTGGGACACTTTCGGAGCTCTTCTGAGTGTACAATGCAATTGGATGTTTGTCCATTTTAACAAGCCTGCAATTAGAGAATAACATTTCTCCTTCAAAATGATTTTGTTTTTAAAGAAAGTAGCAAACTCAAGGTAATTCTTGAAGCAGCATGGGACTACTCAAATAATTTCTTCTTTCAAGAAACATTGCTATTTTTGTTAAATTTAAGATCCAGTTTTGATCCCTTGTCTAAAGAGTTGCTTTGGAAAGGCGAGTTGACAAAAAGCCAATACTAAGCTGTCTAAAACTCTGTAAATATCCATTAGAGCTTCCCTCTGGACAAAGCAACTGCCCCCTTTCTGTACAGAACTGCTAACCTACACAAGATCACATCAGGGACTACGGAGTAATTTGACAGGTCAAGGTAACTGTTTCAGAGAGTGTAAGAGAGCAGTCTCTGGGCAACTTGCGTTTCAATATGAGCGATCAAGGAACCAGATGTGATGTGTGTTTATTGATTGAAAATGGATAAGGTTGTCCTTTCTGTATGAACTTTGCCTCTCTCGTTATGGGATGCAACTTGCAATTTCACATCGGCATTCACATCAGTACTTTAACTCTTTCACTGGAACCCCTTCAGTATGTTGAAACTCTTTTCCTTGTAGATTTGTTAGTGAAAGTGTTAAGATTTAGATTACATTGCAGAGTTTAAAGTATCCTGAGAGATGACGAAGGAAAGACAACCCATTAGATTTGTGGATTGTGTGCTTCCATGGATTCCATAATCAATCTAATTAGAATCTATTATAATCCATTTCTGAAGTAATCATTTGCAGAAAAGGTTCCGATTGCTTGATTTTTTCTTTAGTCTGTGCTCTGAAAACATTTGCACCTCTTCTGAACAGAAAAATGTTGTTTTTATTCTAGTCTAATCAAATCATGATATCTCAGTCCATTTTTTCAGTTCAAAATGCAATATCATTTTGTTGTACTATTTAAATTTGTGAACTATTTTTAACCCGCCTTTGTTTTGAGTACAAGTAATCAAAAGAGTTTACATTTTTATTATTGTTTTGTAACAATGTGTAAAATGAATATTAAAATGTTCTCAATTTATGGGAAATTTGCATAAAATCGGGCAAGACTGTTGAAGGTATTTATTGGCTATTGAGAGAATCATCAGATGTAACTGTATAGGAGCTGGCCTGTTCACATGAACTACTTTCCTGTTTGCCCCTCTTTAATATTCCTCTTTTGCAAGCAACAATATAATTCTCCTAAGATAATTTTGAACTCCATATTTGATTGCATTTGGAACAGGGAATTCCATAACCTAACCCATCTCAGTGAGGAATTTTTTTTCAAATGTTATTTTTAATGCATTTTATTTATCTAGTCACCCTGTTAGGATCCTTAGTAACGTTTTAAGTCTTACCTGATTATCTCATCAAGTTTTTTTCACATCTGTCTTAAAACAAGCATTTGTGATTTCCTGGTGAATCTATCCGTTATTTTAAAATTCTTCCTTCAATGGGATATCAATACCTATAGCCTAATTAAGGTCTTGTATTAGTTTAATATTTTATTTTTGTATTCTTTATCTCAAGGCACAAAAGCAAGGATCCAGTTTCCTTTTTACAGCTGGACCTATCTGCTTTGTCTCCTTTTAATCTATGTATTAGGACACAGAGGTTTATCTGTCCTCTGGTACTCCCTCTTAAAATAAGTATTTTCTTGGTCTTGTAAAATATACAATATAAAATATGCAAAAATACAAGTATTTTATTTTTCATAGTTTTTCCTTTTGCATTGTATCTACCATCCATCTGTAGATCCTGATCACTCATCTCAACTTTCTTGTAGTTTTTTGCAATCTTTTTCATTATTTGGTATTATCAAATTTTTATATTGTCTCTGAACCAACTAATTCCAAATTATTTAAGTAAACAGTAAATGAGAGCAGCCCCAACATAATATGTTGTGAACCACCAGTCATCCTATCATTTCATTGTCTAAACTATCTACAAGTGCTGCTCTTTGCTTTCTGCCCTCCAACTATTTCTCTACCAGGTAGCAGCATTTCCTATAATTTACCATGCCATTATCTTGGCAGCAATTTCTTTTATGATACCATATCAAATGCTTTTTGAAAATCCATATAAGCCATGTCTATTTCCTTTAGTGATCTCTTTATTCTTTCTTTGAAGAATGCTATGACCTATCTTTCAAAAATTTGTGTTTGATCTATCTTAGCCGTGAGTAATTTTCATACCATTTCTCTTCAATAATTGCATCAGCTAACAGTGCTGTATCCACCATTACTAGTTCCACAATCCCAAACTCCAATTCTTTGTGAATTTTGAGGCAAAGGGCTTATTTAATAACTCTGCCGTTCCTTTACTATACATTTCAGAGTTGACTTCTCTTAGTGGTCCTACTCAGACCTTGATTATCCTCGTCTTGCTAACGTGCTTATGGAAAATGTTTTATGACATTGTGTTTATTTCCTTGCATTCTCCCTTTTAGTTTTTTTGTAGTTGTGTGTTATATTCCTTGTGTTTTATATTGAAAGCCCTAGCTTTCTTTTTTTTATGTTTTCCTATTCTAGTTATCACTAAATGTTTCTTTACGGTTTCAAATTTGATGTAATCTCTGTATAATCCGTACCTTTCAACTAATTTGGGATACAGTTGATTTCTGCCCTCTCCATCACTAAATATTTAAATATTACCCTTCCTTGTTCTATTTCAAAATTTGCTTTCCATTTTTCTAAGCAAAATGTCTTTGTAATTTTAATTTGTATTTTTCGGTTCCCAGCTTTTTTTCCCTTTGTGTTCTTAAACTCAATCTGATAATACTGGGTTGACAGTTTCCCATCGGTTCCCAAATATTGCCGACTCACTCCACTTCATTACCAAACCTGGAAAAGTCATGTTTTCTTCCTCATTAGCAGAGCATAACTATTCTTTCCCTTTTACCTTCCATTATATTTGAACAACGTATTTTCATTGAAGTTATCAAACTTTCTTTTGTGTTATCCAGCTTGGAATCTCAAAACTGTGTGGTTCCTTTTTTTGTTTTTCCATTAAGAGGCTATTAAAACTTAAATTTGCTGTTCCCTGATCATTGTTTGGTTCACTTAATTTTGTTTATTTTTTTCAAACTTGAGCTTCCCTTTCAGTTTGTCATTCACCTTGAATTTTAGTTGGAAAAAACTTGATTTAAAAATCATTCTGCAGTCAAAAAATTAAGCTTATTATTCTGTTAAGCTTCACTATCCTAATGGGATAAATGTGGTATTTAAACATCTGTGTTATTTGCATTGTGAGCATAAATTTGAGTGTCCTTTCTATAACATATATGTTGTGTGTGTATGTTATGTATATAATTTGCTCCATGCGTGCAGTCATTTGTTAACTTAGCCTTGTGACTACTTGCTACAAAGTTGTGTCATTCTTGTTCCAGTTTATTCCAGTGGTTTCTGAGTCCATAATTATTGACTGATTAAATGAGCCATTGGTGTGTATGTTAAGGGGTCACATGCTATCATTTAATCAATGACATTAACTAATTGGGTAATAATTGAATGGGACGTTACTTGACTGCAAGTTAGATGAAATGTAACTGGTCATATGGCAGTGCTTATGTGCAGGCAGACGCCAGTAATTGAATGAACATAAGGCTTAATAGAAATTGAATGATTGTTGTTTTGCAGTATTTTCGTAAGACTAGACTGCCAAGAATGAAGTTGAGTTGTTTTGTAAAGTTGCTCGATTATTATAGACAATTAGACTTGGACGTGCAGTATCTAAAATCTTGAGATGTTTATGTATGTTGACCTCTTTTTTATGTATACCTGTAACTTCCGGAATTTCAGTTTCTACTTTCAACCCTCTCCTCTGCCTTAGCCCTGTAACCTCATACATTTACCATGACTAATTACCATTACCACCATTTAACCTAAATGGGATACTTAAGGGGAATTTTTTTATTACCATGAACTGTGGGAGGAAACTGGAGCATCCAGAGGAAACCCATGCAGACACAGGGAGAACATGCAAACTCCATACAGTGACCCGAGACTGGGATTGAACCTGGGTCCTTGATGCTATTAGGCAGCAGTGCTAACCACTGTGCCACCATGCTACCGTTGCACCTACAAACATAGGTATTACCAATGTTAATAGATAGAATTAGCTTTAACACTGGTGTAGTATAGGCAAATGAAGTTAGTGCAGTTCAGCAACTGCGGTAGAATGAGTCCCAATGGACAGAGGCACAAGTTGCAGAGTAGAAGAAAATTTCATGCTGCAGGACTACTGCACAGATACTATAAAGTTCAAAACCTGAGACTGATAAAATACTAAGCTCATTAAATGAGATACAGCATCACTGCTTTGTGTTCTAAAACATCAGCTCCCATAAGGTCAGCAAGGCAGCTTGACAAATTGATCTGTTTGGCACATCAAGAGTTGAAACAGAACTTGCTTTTACATTGATTTTCTGTCACTAGACACTGTGGGCTGTGCTCCATTTAACATAGAACATTACAGCGCAGAACAGGCCGTTCAGCCTTCAATGTTGCGCCGACCAATTAGGAAAAAGCAATGACCCTCTAACCTAAACCATTCCCTTTTCGTCCATAAACTTATCTACTAACCTCTTAAACGCCGCCAAACTTGGCGCATCTACAACTGACGCAGGCAGGGCATTCCATACCCTTACCACCCTCTGGGTAAAGAACCTACCTCTGACATCCGTCCTATAACCACCACCTCTTAATTTAAAGCTATGTCCCCTCGTGCTAGCTTTCTCCATCCTAGGAAAAAGGCTATCACTGTCCACCCTATCTAAACCTCTAATCATCTTATATGTTTCAATAAGGTCTCCTCTTAGCCGCCGCCTTTCTAACGAAAACAACCTCAAATCCTTCAGCCTCTCCTCATAAGACCTGCCCTCCATACCAGGCAACTTCCTGGTAAACCTCCTCTGTACCCCCTCCAATGCCTTCACATCTTTCTTATAATGCGGGGACCAGAACTGTACACAATACTCCAAGTGCAGCCGCAACTTGTACAGTTGCAACATGACGTTGTGGCTCTGAAATTCAATCCCCCTACCAATAAAAGCTAAGACTCCATATGCCTTCTTAACAACCTTATCGACTTGATTGCCAACTTTCAGGGATCTATGCACATATACACCACGATCCCTCTGTTCATCAACACTATTAAGAGTCCTACCATTAGCCCTATACTCTACACATTTGTTATTCCTGCCAAAGTGAATTACCTCACACTTTTCCACATTAAACTCCATTTGCCACCTCTTGGCCCAGCTCTGCAACTTGTCCAAGTCTCTCTGCAAACACCCCTCTTCACTATTTACCACTCCTCCGACTTTGGTGTCATCCGCAAATTTACTAATCCATCCTTCAATACCCTCATCCAGATCATTTATAAACATTACAAACAGCAGGGGCCCCAAAACAGATCCCTGAGGTACACCACTTGTAACCGAACTCCACGATGAATAACTTCCATCAACCACCACCCTCTGTCTTCTATCAGCTATGCCGTGGCCCATCAAAAGGCCACAGCTGGATGGGCATTAGTGCATATTGCTGGTCTAACTGTATCGTTGTGCTAGCATAATCTATCCACAATTTCAAATCACCCTCTGTCACAGCGTACGTACTTCTATGGTGTCATGGCACACCACGCTGACCAAATCCTGGGCTATTTCATTTATTGGCATAGCCATTATAGCTATATGCATGTGTAGAATCCTTTGGAACACTCTTCTGCACACTTAGGAGGACAGTGCAACGATGTATATTTAGGAAAGCAGTGTTTTTAAGGTTAACCACCAAAGATCCAAGGACAAAAGACTGAAGGACCTCGAGTGATTTGTACATTTTCATTAGGTTGTTGAACAGATAGATTTTCTTGCTTCCAGCTGAAAATAT
This sequence comes from Sphyrna mokarran, assembly GCA_024679065.1. NCBI lineage: Eukaryota > Metazoa > Chordata > Chondrichthyes > Carcharhiniformes > Carcharhinidae > Sphyrna > Sphyrna mokarran. The sequence goes on along the minus strand of JAGIQG010000020.1, from coordinate 45,629,809 downwards.
GATTTAATAGTACTTCTTGAGCTTTTTTGTACTGGAACTTCATTTAATTATTAACACATCAGGGAATCTTCTTCAAATAATGACACACTTGTGTTAATCAACCTAATCTAATTGACGAAGAATACAGTTGTCTATCTAAAAGAAAAATACTATTACATACAAAAACTGAAATACAAACCTATCAAAAGACAGCCATAAAATATTTTTTTAAAAACTCTGTGACAGCTTGGAGGGGTATGAGGGGAATGCGGCTGGTTTTGGAAATATTAGGGAAATTAATCAAAACTCTGGAAAGTGATCAAAGTAAATTCAGAAGATCACAGTGATGATAAGATACATACCAATGGCCCACTTTTTTTTATAAATCCAGCCCCTCTTTTTGAATTGGTTCTGTGAAGTTGTGCTCACCAGAGGTTTATAATAAGACTTGTTTTTTTTAACCTTCTCTTGGCACTGCTTAGGAATCTTCAGAGACCTGTGACTTATTTCTTTACCAATCATGTCTGATGTGTGTGACCTACCCATTTTCTACATAGAATAATATCTGTCAATACAAGTCACTTCCTCGTTGCAGTAAAAATACATTGTAGAATTTTTTTCTCTTCTCATGAGATCCTAACATTACCACAACTTTTTTTCATCTATGAACTTGACAATATCCACATCTCCTTCATCTAGATATAGATAATTAATGTCCATTGTGAAGAGCAACAGGGCCAAAAATAATGCTTGTTGGACCCCACCAGTAATCATCCTGAGAACTCAACCAATTCCCCATTCAATCTTTACTTTTCTCCCACATTACTATATCTTATGAAATACCTGTGGATGATGCATCATCATACTCCAAATAATGTGCTAGTAAATTAACATAGTGAAAAGATTAGAACTTGTATCTATATGCTTCCTTTAATATAACATTCCAATGCCTTTGAAAGTATCATATTGTTAACAAAAATTGACACTTAAAGAAAAAGATATTAAAATAGATGATTAAATGTTTGTTCTAAGTGGTATTGTTTTAGGAGAGTCAGAAAGGAGGAGAGAGAGGTGGAGAGATAGGGAGGGATATGTAGGAAAGCAGTTCCAGCTATCAAGGCCTAGATAGCTGAAGCCATGGCTGTCTGTGGTAGAGCAAAGGGTGTGCGTGCTGCACAGAAATCTGGCATTAGAAGTTTGTAGGATGAGAGAAGGTAGAAAGCAGTCAAGTCAACAATTGAACATGATAAGAGTTTCAAAATTGAGGTATTGTTGGGCTGTGAGCCACTTTAGGTTAGCAATCACAAGGAATGTTAGTGACCAAGATTTGAATGCATTACAACTCAAGCAGCAGAATTTTGCATGAGTTCAAACTTATGGAGGTGATAGATGGGATGACAACCAAGAGAGCAATGGGATGATCAAATCTGGAGATAAGGGAGAGAATTTTTAGAGTCAGTGGGGCAGGAACCAAGCCTGGTGGATGTGTAATTTCCTTTTGCTGGCACCATCCCATCCCCAAGCCATTTTTGGAAAGGCCAGATTGAGAGCAGTTTGCCTTCCAGCAGCAGGTATTTAAGGAACTCATTAAGCCTTCTGTCCCACACTGTGACTGGACTGAGAGTTGGCAGGCAGGCTCCACACAGCAGCCAAAATATGGCTGGTTAAGCAAGGCAGCCTCCTAATGAGAGGTAGGGCATTGTCCATGTTTCAACCTATTCGGGATGTGCCCACCTGCACCCATCATGGTGAGTGGCCTGAGGTGCAGTTACTTGGAGCCCAAGATGAGGTCTCCCCTCCCCTCCCCTCGCAGTCATCTCTTTAGAGGGCACTTCCATTGTGAATCCCTTACTCTCTTTGTCTCTGGAAGCAGCAGATGCACTGGCTGCTGGTGAGTGATCACTGGTGGGGCTCTGTTACCCTTGGACCACGTATTAACTAAGTCTGCAAAAAGCAGTGGCAGATTATTGCTTCCAAAACAGTGATGCCCGCATTTGGCCTCGATGCCTCAAAATGTAAAATCCTGGCCAAAGTGGAGCAATAAGAAGTCTCACAACAACATGTTAAAGTCCAACAGGTTTATTTGGTAGTAATCGCTACTATAAAGGCACACATAGTTTACAGCCTTTATATGTGTGTGCCTTTATATGCCCTGTTGGTAATCAGACCTCTCCACTCACCTGACACTAGAAAAGTGCTCCAAAAGCTTGTAGCGATTACCTGTTGAACTTTAACGTGGTGTTGTGAGACTTCTTACTGTGTTTACCCCAGTCCAACGCTGATGTCTCCACAAAGTAAGGCAGAACAGAGATGGTTGATATTAAGATGAAACTCGGCAGTCTTTTGTTGGAAAGGATATATGTTCCAAAGCACATGAGGCCAGTGGGACACCAAGGTTGGGAACTGCCTGGTGGAGCTTGGGCCAAAAAATGACATGGAAACAATATCTAGAGGAACATTGTTTTGGTACTGATGATTGTAGTGGGCTTTGTTCTTGCTAATTTTTGAACTTGCCTAGTCTGTACTTCCGACTGTCCATGGCCTGATTCCTGTGGTCTTAATGCTCCATAAACTGCAGCCAATGGTGTGGCACCAATTTCTAGTTTCTAATTAACCAGTAGTAACTGTATCCTTGGCAATCTCATTGGTCAAAGCGCAAAGGAGTACATGTCGATTCAGTATTCAGCTAAACTTCAGAGAAGCCAACAAAGTCAACTCTAATTTGATGCCTTACGTTCCATCCTCAGATTGAGAGTGAAGAGAGCGAGGCCGGGATTTTACTGGCTCACCTTGCCCATCGATGGGTAGAGTGAGCCAAGAAATCAGGATCACACCCGATTTCGCAATCTTATGAGAACCTGATTTCCAGCTGGAAATGGGCAAGAGGCTGAATAAATTATATAAATATATTTTAATGCCAATTTAAATGGCATTAATGAGGCTCGGTTGCCTTTATGGCCTCGCCAGCAAAACTAAAGGTCATTGAGGACCCCTGGGGAAGCTGATGGCAAGGGGTGCCCCTTGGGCAGTGCCAGCCTGGCACCTTGGCAATTCCTATTGGGGGCACGATTGATCAGGGGCTTGAAAGGGAGGCAGCGTGGGTGCATTTCGGGCTGGTGTGGCTTGTGATTGGCCGCGGGCCCGCGCGATTGCAGGGAGGAGGGGTACTGTGTTCAAGCTGCCTGCAACAGCAGAGGCCTGACAGCTTGCCCACTTTGTCAGATCACTGCTATTGAGATGTATAGAATCTGAGGTCTGCGCATACATAATACCTCCCTCTAGCTGGCTAGCAAATTAAGCCCACCCCTGCCTGCAACAGCTTGAAACAATCTAGCCTATACTTTCAATGTCTAAATCCATAAGATTGGGAGTGAAAACTCGCTCAAACTCATGCTAGCTGGACAATTAGAACCATTCTCACAAAATTCCACCCCTAATATTTGTGACGCAGCACGTGGACTGCAGCGATTCAAGAAGGCAACTTATTATCACCTTCCCAAGGGCAATAAGTGCTGGCCAGCGCCAGCTGATCATGCCCCTGAAAGGAATTACTGAGGTACCATGCCCAAATGGACCCTCCTTGCCCTTAACCTCCCCAGGTGACCTCAGTGGCCTCCAGTTTTGTCGACAAGGCCAACATGATTGTTCCCCATTCATAGCAGATGTTTCCCTCACCAGAGAACCTCTCCCAGCAAGGCCATAAAGGCAAGCAAGCCCAAACAATTCAGCGCCAGGCTCACTAATGCCATGTCCTATGAATGAATAAAAGAAAGAACAGAGGTTGATCCCACCAGAACTACAGATCAAATTTAATAGCAGCTAAGTGCAGATACATATCATTCCCGGCTTAACAGCGCAAACACGTTATTTGCAATTTACAGAAAATCCTGATTCACGTTCTGTCAACGATTTGTTGGCGAATTCATTTAGCATGCTGCAGAGTTCACATGTTAGATGGATTTTGATAAAGGAAAAAGTTTGCCTGTGTGTTTGAAATAAAAGCATTAACAAAAATTGCTATCGTTTTCTTTCCAAATTGAAAGCAGCAACACTAAGAGTAATTGTGTTGTAAAGCTGGATGCTTCCCTTGCTGAAAATGCCGGGCCTTTTCATGCCTTTGTGTTGACACAGCGCAGTTTAACTCTCAGCTCATTTAATTTCTTCTCATGCATTTTATGTGGGCTCAAAACATCCTTGCTGTTATATGCTCAAGCTGCTGCTTATGTTCGCTTTATAGCTTTCCAGATGTCTTGTTATTTATGAAACCTCATGCCAGCTTTCTTGACGGTGATTCTCATGGCTGCAATCTGTTGTTCTTGCAGCAGGCTGCTTGGAGATTACTGCAAAATCTGGCATATATTCCCAATTACTGTGTTGTTTTAACAAGATTAGGGCAAGGATTCTGGGGAGCATCTTATATAGTGGTTTACAGCATGATGTCTCTGTAAAGACTTAATGCAAGGAGGGGCTTGTTTCATTTCTTTTAACCAAATGTTTAACACTTTGATGAGACATGGAACAGATGGTAGTTGATTTAGTCGCATTTTCACAGTTAGAAAAGCGGGTCTTATTTAGTAGAAGTTTATATTCCTCGACAGACTACATGAATCCCTGAGCGGCTCTACTTGAAGAGACAGAATGAAAGTACAATAGCATGCAAAACTACTGTAATTTTTATTGGAGGTTAGGGGATAACATCACAAATAGACTGCATGTAGGCAGCACAATACTGTTAAATATTGGATTGAAAATCAACCTTCTGTGCTGTTCTTTATGTGTAACCCAGCAATTCTATTATTTCAAACGACAGGGAGACTGAAGCATTATTGATGCTCTTTTACATTTAATTTTTGTGAAGAAATACTCTTGTTTCAGTTTTGTTCCCTCCCCATCTCAGAACTTTATGCTTGTAAACATAACAAACATCTGAACTTTTAGAAAAAGTAAACATGAATTAACCTATGACATTGGTTATTTAATGGCAGCGATGCCTCCTAGCTGTTTTCTTAACATAGGCCTGTCCTTCTCTGAGATTTGAGATTCACCAGGATCTCGGCAGCTGCTGGTCTCTGGCTGCAGGGAGAAATTCTGTTAATGTGAGTAAGAGGATAAACATTTCCTCCACCACCACCACCTACCCTCCACTTCCCCCAAAATACCCTAGGTTGCCAGCTGCTGGAAGGCTCACAAGGCTGGCTTGTATTGACTGTGTCACAAATGTTTCCTTCTAGTTTACATGCCGAAGCAACTGAAAATTAGTCACCTCTTTCAAACAATTTGGTCAATATCAGAAACTTGCCATCTGGGGAATTGCAAATAGGTGAGCTTGCGTGCAGGAACTACATTGATCACAATCCGCAGACACCAATTAAAGACTGGATTAACTTGTATTTTATTTTTAATGCTAACACCAGTGATTGTTTTATTGGTACATTGAGTTATACTTATGTACTGATTTTGACATCATAAATGCCCATGACTTTGAAATGCACGTAACTATATAAATATCTTGGAGCCACACCTCACAGGAGTGTGATCTTTGCAATGTTGACCTCTAAAATATTGACCTCTGCATTTTTTCATCTTAGGCCATCCTATGTTTGTTAGGGTGTTAAAATCTTTAACTCAGCTAACCAATCATATAAATGTGAAATACTGTGGATGGTGAAAATCTGAAGTAAGAATGGAACATGTTGGAAGCACGCAGCAGATCCAGCAACATCTGTGGAGAGAGAAACAAATTTTAATGCTTCACGTTAATGAACTGTGGCCGAAATTCTCTCGTCTTGCCTGCCATGGGAATCGTGGCAGGCAAGACAGAAAATTCAGTGGACCATTGAAAGGTCCATTGACTCGGCGGGAATTTCCGGTTTTGGAGTGCAGCCAGCTGGAGAATCCACCCTGTGTTTCTCTCACCACAGATGCTGCCAGCATTACCCGAGAAGCATTAAATGATTGATAAAATATGGAATGAACTGGTGGAAATTGGCATTAAAGAAGTCCCTTGTGCCCTCTGGCAATGACAAAACACAAGATAGCCATCCAAATAAACTACAAAGGCAATTTATTCCAAAAACAGTGCATCAACAATCTTTCTTTCCAAGAATAATCTTATAGTGGAACAGATTGCCAAAGGAAATAGATTAGCCTCATCATCAAGACCCATCTTTAGATCATCTCCATTTATAGGTTTTTCATTTTTAATGGGTCATGTTTGGTTCAGCTAGCACAAACTATATCTATCGTTTGGCACAGTTTGAATGTTAATCTGAATTGTTGACAGAACCGGAGCAAAAGAATGGTTATAGCACCAAAGAAGGCCATTCGGCTTGGCATATCTGTGCACGCTCGCTGTAAGAGCAACTCATTAGCGCTACTCCTCTGCCTTTACCCTGTAGCCCTGTAATTTCCCTCTTCAGAGAACGATCCATTTCTCTCTTCAAAGCCATGATTTAATCTGCTTCCACTACACACCCAGTCAGTGCACTTGCTGCTTAAAAAAATTGTTGCCTTTGCTACTTTGCCAATCACCTTAAATCTATTTTTCTTCAGAACAATAGAAAGGTTACAGCACAGAAAGAGGCTATTCAACCTACTGTGTGTATGCTGTCTGAAAAAGAAAACACAAAAGTCTAGCTGTCTATTGGAATCCCACCTTTCTTCACCTGACTCATAGTCTTTCCAATAACAACATGTCAGAAGTAGATCCAGGTAATTTTTAAATTAGTTGGGTGTTTCTGCCTCCATCACCAAAGCAGGCAGCAAATTCAGATAGACACCATCCTGTGGATGAAAAATGTTTTCCTCAAGTCCCCTGTAATCCTTCTACCAATTGCCTTAAATCTGTGTCCTATGCTAATTAACATCTCCTCTATTCTATCAAAACCACCCATAATCCTGTTTACTTCAGCCTCCCCATTCTAAGAAAACAGCCCGAGCTTATCCAATTTTTCTGCAATCCAAGCTGCAATTTTCAAGCCTTAGCAATATTATCGTAAATCTCCTCTACACTTTCTCCAGAGCAATTATGTATTTCCTGTAATATGTTAATCAGAACTGCACAGAAAATCCTCTACCTCATCCATTAAAGAAAAGTATGCTTTCTTTACCACCTTATCAACCTGTCTTTCCACCTCCAGGGACCTGTGGACATGCACTCCAAGGTATCTCTCTACCTTTCTCAACATCCTTTCATTTATTGTCTATTCCTTTGTCTTGTTTGCCCTCACCAAATGCATTACCTCATTTTTCATCCATTCAACCAAACATTGATATAATTCTAGAGACAGCAGCTATTTTCTTCGGTATCAGCTACATGGCCAATTTATGTGTTGTCTGCAAATTTCCCAATAATGCATTCCACACTTAAGCCCAAATCATTAATGTAAACAATAGCTGTCCAACAGAGCAACTCACCCAAACCCTATTCTCATAACCTCGCATATTTACCCCACTAATTTCCATATCCTACATATCTAGGGACACTAAGGAGCAATTTCACATGGCCAATCCATCAAAGATTCATCCAAGGCTGGAATTGAGCCTGGATCCTTGGTACTGTGAGGCAGCTGGGCAAACCATTGCTGCTATGAAGATCTTCTCCTTTTTCTCGTCCTCGTCCTCATCCTCCTGATGATTAATCTCTGATTAATCTGTTCCTTTCTGGTGACAGTTTATCTTGATTCTCAGAGTTGATTCTAATAATTTGCTCACCACCAAAATCAGAATGATTGTTCCATAATTAGTCGGTCTATCCCACATAACTTTTCTAAATAATGGTATAATACCTGCAGACATCCAATCCCATGGTACCTGTATCTATTGAAGAATGGAAAATGATCCTCACAGCATCTGCTACTTCCATCCTGACTTCCTTTACCAACCTGGGATACAATCCATCTGGCCCTGTTTACTTATCCACCTTCAAAGATGACAGCCCTATTGGTATCTACTCTCTCATAATGTTTATTGTATCTAATATTTCACAATCCACCTCTTTTAGAATGTTTGTAACATCCTTCTCCCTTTCAAGCAATCAATCAAAAATCTGATTCACTGAAATTGAATAAACCAATTGTTAAATTATAATCAAATCACAAACCAGCATGGAGCAAGATGTCTTCATAATGTTTTTGAGCGTCGTTTGCTGACTTCATTCAAATCAGCATTTACGGTTCTGTGTATGCCTAACACACGTTTCATGCAGTTTGGGAGAGGAATTAAACCAGGAAATACATGTTGAAAACATTTGCCCTCTCAGCATTTCACTCTTCTGTCTGGGACCTGAAACTTGAGATGAAAATTACATGAAAACCTTGGGTTGGGAGTGTTTCTGATTACTTTGTGTTGATGTGAGAGCCCTGATTTGTGAAAGTTGCAGTTTTTGCTCTCCTCTTGTAGAAATATGGTACCCAAAGTTCATCAGGCATGAGAACTGTCATGAAATTCTGCTCGAGAGGCAGACAACGTTCTTTCCGAGGGAAAATTTCCTTTTCTTTACAGCAATTTTATGCAATCTAAGCACTTTAAGAAGTATCAGGAGACAATGAGCCAAGGACCTTACTTCAGGCAGAGCACGAATGAAATGGAATAAGTATTTAAATAACATTGCTCACATAATGGTATTTGGATTGAGTTTTTGAAAGGTTGCCTGAGTGGGACTGGTGTTTGTGCTAAGATCAAAAGGAACTTTTATGTGGCTGAACTTGAAAATGTGATGTGTCAATCAGCCAGGCTTAGACTGTGTGTGTGTTTCAAATCTACTGTGGGAAGTAAGAACAAATACTACTTATATCCATGTAAATAACAGAGAACATAGAACATAACAGCGCAGGACAGGCCCTTCGGCCCTCGATGTTGTGCCGGCCAGTGGACCCTCTAACCTAAACTATTCCGATATCATCCTTATGCCTATCCATCGAACATTTGAATGCCCCCAAAGTAGGCGAGTCCACAACTGCTGCAGGCAGGGCATTCCACGCCCTCACCACCCTCTGTGTAAAGAACCTGCCTCTGACATCCGTCCTATAACTACCACCTCTTAATTTAAAGTTATGTCCCCTCGTGTTGGTCATCACCATCCGAGGAAAAAGGCTCTCACTATCCACCCTATCCAGTCCTTTGATCATCTTGTACGCCTCAATTAGGTCACCGCGTAACCTTCTTCTCTCTAATGAAAATAACCTCAGGTCCCTCAGCCTTTCCTCATAAGGCCTTCCCACCATACCAGGCAACATCCTGGTAAACCTCCTCTGCACCCTTTCCAATGCTTCCACATCTTTCTTATAATGCGGCGACCAGAACTGTACGCAATACTCCAAGTGCGGCCGCACCAGAGTTTTGTACAGTTGTAACACAACCTCACGGCTCCTAAATTCAATCCCTCTACCAATAAAAGCTAACACACCGTACGCCTCCTTAACAACTTTATCAACCTGGGTGCCAACTTTCAAAGAGCTATGTACTTGTACCCCAAGATCCCTCTGCTCAACAACACTATTAAGGGTCCTTCCATTAGCCCTATATTTCATATGCCTGTTATTCCTACCAAAGTGAATCACCTCACACTTATCCGTATTGAATTCCATTTGCCACCTCACGGCCCAGCTCTGCAACCTATCTATGTCCCTCTGCAAACTGTAACATCCATCCTCGCTGTCTACAACTCCCCCCACTTTGGTATCGTCAGCAAATTTACTAATCCAACCCTCTACACCCTCATCTAGGTCATTTATAAAAATGACAAACAGCAGTGGCCCTAAAACAGATCCTTGAGGTACACCACTTGTAACTGCACTCCAGGTTGAATATTTCCCATCAACCACCACCCTCTGTCTTCTATCAGCTAGCCAATTCCTAATCCAAACTGCTAAATCACCTTCAATCCCATGCATCTGCACTTTCTGCAGTAGCCTACCATGGGGAACCTTATCAAACGCTTTGCTAAAATCCATATACACTACATCAACTGCCTTACCCTTATCTACCTCTTTGGTCACCTCCTCAAAAAACTCAATAAGGTTTGTGAGGCACGACCTACCCTTCACAAACCGTGCTGACTATCCCTAATCAATTTATTTCTCTCCAGATGCTTATAAATCCTATCCCTTATAATTCTTTCCAAGACTTTGCCCACAACAGAAGTCAGGCTCACCGGTCTATAATTTCCAGGATGGTCCCTACTCCCCTTTTTGAACAAAGGGACAAAGGGTAGAGCAGGGACAGGAATGGATGTTGCAGGTTCCGGGGTACAAATGCTTTAGTCGGAGTAGAGAAGGAGGTAGAAGGGGGGGAGGAGTGGCGTTATTGGTCAAAGACTCTATCACGGTGATAGAAAAGAAGTTTGATGAGGACTTGTCTGTTGAGGTAGTATGGGCTGAGATTAGAAACAGGAGAGGAGAGGTCACCCTGTTGGGAGTCTTTTACAGACCTCCTAATAGTTCTAGAGAGGTTGAGGAAAGGATTGCGAAGTCAATTCTGATTAGGAGTGAAAGTAGTAGGGTAATTGTGATGGGGGACTTTAACTTTGCTAATATTGATTGGAATAGCTATAGCTCTAGCTCGTTAGAGGGGTCAGTTTTCGTACAGAGTGTGCAGGAAGGTTTTTTGACTCAGTATGTAGATAGGCCAACTAGAGGTGAGGCTACATTGGATTTGGTGCTGGGCAATGAGCCAGACCAGGTGTTAGGCTTGGAAGTTAGTGAACATTTTGGTGATAGTGACCACAATTCGGTTACGTTCACCTTAGTGATGGACAGGGATAGGCATGAAGCTGGGGGCTGTAGTTATAGCTGGGGGAAGGGTAATTATGAGGCCATCAGGAGAGAATTAGGGTGCATAGATTGGACTAGGGAACTACAGGGACTGGGAACATCTGGAATGTGGTGCTTATTCAAGGAGCAGCTGCTGCGAGTCCTTGATAAGTATGTCCCTGTCAGGCAGGGAGGAAATGGTCGAGTAAGAGAGCCTTGGTGTACGAAAAAAGTTGATTTGCTGGTTAAGAAGAAAAAGGAGGCTTATGTCAGGATGAGGCTTGAAGGCTCAGATAGTGCAATGGATAGCTATAGATTAGCCAGGAAGGAGGTAAAAAGTGAATTGAGGAGAGCTAAGAGGGGACACGAGAAGATGTTGGCTGATAGGATTAAGGAGAATCCTAAAGCTTTCTTTCGATATGTTAAGAATAGAAGATTGGTTAGGGCAAGATTAGGGCCAGTCATAGACAGCAGTGGGAAGTTGTGCGTGGAGCCTGAAGAGATTGGTGAGGCACTGAATAAATATTTCTCTTCGGTATTCACGCAGAGTGCTGGAAATGTAGCTGTGGAGAGCACTGAGGTACAGGGTTGCAAATTGGGGAGTATTGTAGTAGATAGGGAGGATGTGTTAGAAATTCTCGAGGGTTTGAAGTTGGATAAGTCCCCTGGGCCGGACGGGATTTACCCTAGAATTCTCTGGGAGGCAAGAGAGGAGATTGCAGAGCCTCTGGCTCTGATCTTCAGGTCCTCGTTGGTTACGGGTGTGGTTCCGGAGGACTGGAGGATAGCGAATGTGGTCCCATTGTTTAAGAAGGGGAAGAGAGACCTTCCAGGGAATTATAGGCCAGTGAGTCTTACTTCTGTTGTTGGGCAAGGTATTGGAGAGAATTATTAGGGATAGGATTTATAGTTATTTAGAGAGAAATGAATTGATTGGGGATAGTCAGCATGGTTTCGTGAAGGGTAGGTCATGCCTTACTAACCTCATTGAGTTTTTTGAGAAAGTGACCAGAGAGGTGGATGGGGGTAAGGCGGTTGATGTAGTATATATGGACTTTAGTAAGGCTTTTGATAAGGTGGCCCATGGAAGACTTCTACAGAAAATGCAGATGTGTGGAATAGAGGGTGATTTAGCTAATTGGATTAGAAATTGGCTGGCAGATAGAAGACAGAGGGTGGTGGTTGATGGGAGATATTCATCGTGGAGTTCGGTGACGAGTGGTGTGCCTCAGGGGTCTGTTTTGGGGCCCCTGCTGTTTGTAATTTTTATAAATGATCTGGATGAGGGTATTGAGGGATGGATCAGTAAATTTGCAGATGATACTAAAGTTGGTGGTGTGGTAGATAGTGAAGAGGGGTGTTTTAGTTTACAGAGGGACTTGGACAAGTTGCAGAGCTGGGCCGAGAGGTGGCAAATGGAGTTTAATGTGGAAAAGTGTGAGGTAATGCACTATGGCAGAAATAATGAATGTGTAGAGTATAGGGCTAATGGTAGGATTCTTAGTAGTCTAGATGAACAGAGGGATCTTGGTGTGTATGTGCATAGATCCCTGAAAGTAGGCAGTCAGGTCGAGAAGGTTGTTAGGAAGGTATATGGAGTCTTGGCTTTTATTGGTAGGGGGATTGAATTTCGTAGCCGCAACGTCATGTTGCAACTGTACAAAACTCTAGTGCGGCCGCACTTGGAGTATTGTGTGCAGTTCTGGTCCCCGCATTATAAGAAAGATGTGGAGGCATTGGAGAGGGTACAGAGGAGGTTTACCAGGATGTTGCCTGGTATGGAGGGCAGGTCCTATGAGGAGAGGCTGAAGGATTTGAGGTTGTTTTCGTTAGAAAGGAGGCGGCTAAGAGGGGATCTTATTGAAGCATATAAGATGATTAGAGGTTTAGATAGGGTGGACAGTGATAGCCTTTTTCCTAGGATGGAGAAAGCTAGCACGAGGGGACACAGCTTTAAATTAAGGGGTATAGTTATAGGACGGATATCAGAGGTAGGTTCTTTACTCAAAGAGTGATTAGGGAGTGGAATGCCCTGCCTGCAGCTGTTGTAGATGCGCCAAGTTTGGTGGCGTTTAAGAGGTTAATTGATAAGTATATGGAAGAGAAGGGAATGGTTTAGTTTGGGAGGGGCATTGCTTTTTATTTTGGTCGGCACAACATCGAAGGCCGAAGGGCCTGTTCTGTGCTGTATTGTTCTATGTTCTATGTTCTATTTGCCATCCTCCAGTCTTCCGGCACTATACCTGTAGCCAACGACGACATGAAGATCAAAGCCAAAGGCTCTGCAATCTCCTCTCTAGCCTCCCAGAGAATCCTAGGGTAAATCCCATCTGGCCCAGGGGACTTATCAATTTTCATACCCTCAAGATTCGCTAACACCTCCTCCTTATGAACCTCAATTCTGCCCAGTCTACAACCTGGTATCGCAGTATTCTCCTCAGGCTCCACGCACAACTTCCCACTGCTATTTCTGACTGGTCCTAATCTTGCCCTAACCAATCTTTTATTATTTATATACCTGTAAAAAGCTTTAGGATTTTCCTTAATCCTATCCGCCAAAGTCTTCTCGTGTCCTCTTCTAGCTCTTCTCAACTCCCTCTTTAGCTCCTTCCTGGCTAATTTATTAGCTCTCCAGTGCCCTAACTGAGCCTTCACCTCTCATCATTATAAAAGCCTCCTTCTTCCTCTTCACCAGAGATTCAACTTCTCTGATGTACACCAAAGAGGAAAGGTTTGGGATAGTAGGAGGGAAGAATAAATAAAGTAATAACCTTAAGCAACTTCCGCTGGTTCAAGATGGGAAAGCATAACTCAGAATAAGGTTTTTTGTGAGGGAACAGCATCATGGCGTCTTTATTATTAAGATGGTGAAATATTATATCTGAGCCTTATTCTTCAATATTAATTTAATATTTTTACCTTCAGTGATTCACATTGTTTCAGTGAATCTGTTATATGTTTCGGCTGCTATCAGAAGCTACTTACAGAATCACATAATGCAGATAAGCCCTTTGGCCCATTGAGTACTGGCACATGAGAAACATTTGATCTCCCACCTAATACCGTTTACCAGCCCATATACTTGAATGATATGATATGCCAAGTGCTCATCCAGGTACTTTTTAAAGGATGCTTGTAACCAGCCTCCACCACCCTCTCAAACAGCACATTCCAGACTGTAAAATAATTTTTCTTTGTATCCCCCTAAACCCCCTCCCCTCACCTTGAACTTGTATCCCCTCATGATAGACTCTTCAACTAAGGGGAGCTACTCCCTATCCATCCTCTTCATGCTCCTCTTAATCTTATACATCTCAATCAGGCAGCCCCTCAGTTTTTTCTGGTTCAACAAAAACAATCCAAGCCTACCCCACCTTTCTTAACTTAAATGTTCCATCCCAGGCAGCATCTGGTTGAATCTCTTCTGCACCCTTTCCAGTGCATTCACATCCTTCCACAATATGGCGACCAGAACTGCCACATCATTCTAGCTGTGGCATCATCAAAATTCTATACAACTCCAACATGATTTCCTTGCTTTTGTAATCGATGCATAGATCAATTGTCTATTGATTGAGGCAAGTGTCCCACATGCTGTTTTCACCATCCCACTAACATGCCCTTCTATCTTCAGAGATCTACAGACAAACACACCAACGTCCCTTTTTTCAGAGCTCCCTAGTGTCATGCCGTTCATTGAATATTTCCTTGTCAAATTACTCCTTCCAAAGTGCACTACCTCACACTTTTCAGGGTTACATTCGCCTTACCACTGAGCATCCTGTCTATATTTTCCTACAACCCAAGACATTGTTAATCATTCTGCCAATCTTTGTGTAATATGCAAAACTACTAATCCTGCCCTCCACATAGTCATCAATGTTGTTTATATAGATGAAAGTAATAGGAAACCAAGCACAAGACCTCTGTGGTATGCCACTTTAGCCTGGGTTCCAATCACTGAAGCAGCCTTCTATCATCATCCTCTCAACTAAGCTAATTTTGAATCCGCTTTATCAAATTACTCTGTATCCCATGTGCATTTTTTTTTCTTTATAGGCCTCCCATGTGGTACCCTGTCAAAGGTCTGAATCCTTACTGAAATCCATATAAGCTGAATCAACTGCACTATCCTCATCTACACACCTAGTCATCACCTCAAAAATCAATCAAATTTGTTGGGCATGACTTCCCTTTGATAAAGCCATTCTGCTATCCCTCATGAACCCTTGTCTCTCCAAGTGGAGTTCTGAAACCAGAATTACGATTATAACCTCAAAATAAGGGGGAGCAAATTTAGGACTGAGTTGAGGAGGAAGTTCCTCACCTACAGGGTTGTGAAACTATGGAATTCCCTGCCCAATAAAGCATTGAAGCTATCTCGTTGCATGTTTTTAAGACAAAGAGAGAGATCTTTGAGAGTAAAGCAATTAAGGGTTATAGTGAGCCAGTGGCTAAGTGGAACCAAGTCCATGAAAAAAATCAGCCATGATCTTATTGAATGGTGGAGCAGGCTTGAGGGCCAAATGGCCTACTCCTGTTCCTAGTTCTTATGTTCTTCGGTTCTAAACCTTGGATTGATTGTGAATGATAGAATCTGGTCATTTAAGAAGGGACGACTTGCATTTATATAGCCCCTTGTCACGCTTCTGAGAATCATGTTGGTGATCAAATAGTTTTTTTTTAACTGGAATAGTTGTATAGTAAGGCATGTAAGGCTTTTTAAAGCAATTATGCTTTTTTTAAGGTAACATGAATGGAAATGTGTCTGCAGCAACACACTTGAAACTGAAACCTACACTTGCAGATACAGACCATTGCTACTATTCAAACTATTGTTGAAAGGTTTTAGCCTTGCAGTGTTAAGTTCTTTCAATGAACGGGAAATTGGGAGACAATGGCTTCAAAATATGTTTTAGTGATGAGTATCTATTCTAGACTTTTATTTTCAGCAGCCTGCACAACTTCATACTCTAGATTAGAAGATGCGTTGTGTGGTCAGTCTGGATATCTATGACAGGTTGCCGCATGCTTCAAAGGTAATAAAGACCAAAATTGCCCATAACAAGTACAATGTAATTTGTGAAGTGCTGTATTGGACTGTGGTTAATCTTGTATAATTCAGAACCATAGCTACTGCAAGTTACCATTGTGGACTCATAGCTAGGTTAATCTCAGAAGTATTACTAAAAGTTTGACGCCAGGACTGTTATGCAGGTTTCTTCTTTGTCAATGAGTTGGATGCAGCAAACTTCTTTAGATTTCAAAGTACATGGTGTTCTAATTTCTTTGTGGCCTCCTCATTCTTTGAGAAACATTATGTTGAATACAAACTGGACTGACTCAGTTGCAAATACAATCTTGCATGGAAGTGTATGATAAACCTTTCCTCCCAATGGGTGGTTGAACTAAAATTAAAAGCCTTTCATTAAATAATTAACCAGTGCTGTGGGGCAAGCAAATAAAAAGCCAATCTGTTCCAAAGTTTTCTGCTGCCTGGAAATGTAGACTGACCGGTCTCCAGCTCCAATGGTGTGTTGCTCAGATACATCATGTATACTGTAGATAGAAGTGGTATTACCAGCCCAGCTATTTTTCCCCTGACAAACAACAAAGAACAAAGAACAAAACAGCACGGGAAACAGGCCCTTCGGCCCAACGAGCCCACACCGCAACCCCGATTTTCCCACCTCTACCCGTGATACCTGTTTATGTTTATAGACCTATGGATTGAAACCAAATTTGAGACAATTTAGGGAGAATTTGTTCTGCTGATTAGCCTAAGAGCACATCTTTGGGATGTGGGAGGAAACTGGAGCACCCGAAGAAAACCCACGCAAGCACAGGGAGAGTGCGCAAATTCCCACGGACACAGGCCCAAATCCATGTATCTGCACAGCACAGCGATAGTCACTGAGCTGTTGTGTTGCCCATCAAATGGTCCAGGTCAAGCGTACACTAATGACGTGAAGCACTAGGATACTCAAAAAATCCAAGAGCAGCCTTCTCACAACCCATCGCGTGTATGCCCCTTGTTAGACAACAAGGTGGACCAAAGGAAAAAAACAAGTACATCAATATCACCATCTATTTACACACTTCCCAGGGACTACCAAGGCTCATGATCCCTATTTTAAATCAGTTTTCTATACTCCTCCGTTCCCATTCTGTTCATGTGCCCATTTAAGTATTTCTTAAATAACTCCAGAGTACCTGCCTCCACCACTTTACTTGGCAGTGCGTTCCATATCCTCACCACCCTTTGTGTGAAAAACCTCCCTCCAGCATCCAAATTATACCTTACCCCTCTCACCCTAAGCCCATGACCCCTCGTGCTATTTGAGTCCATCCTAGGAAAACACTTAACCCTGTTTACTCTTTCTAAATCTCTCAGAATCTTGTACACCTCCATTAGATCTCCTCTAAGTCTATGTCTTTCGAAGAAAAACAGCCCCAATTTGCCTAACCTCTCCTCGTAACTCAAACCTTCCATACCAGGCAGCACTCTGGTAAACCTCCTCTGCACTCTCTACAGAGTCTCCACGTCCTTCCGGTAGTAAGGCGACCAGAACTGGACGCGGTATTCCAAATGAGGCCTAACCAATGTTTTATACAACTGCAACATTAAAGGCTAGCTCAAGTACTCTATACCCCTTCCTATAAAGGCTAGCATACTATATGCTTTCTTTACAACCTTCTCCACCTGCTCTGCTACCTTCAGAGACTTGTGCACTTGCACCCCCAGGTCCCTCTGCGTTTCTATACTCTTAATAGGTCTACCCTTTATCATATACCTCCCCCTACATTCTTTCGCCCGAAATGCATCACCTTACATTTATCAGGATTGAATTCCATCTGCCATCTATCTGCCCAGGCTACCAGCCTATCTATGTCCTGCTGCATCGCCTGACAATGCTCCTCACTATCCGCAACTCCAGCCATCTTTGTATCGTCTGCAAACTTGCTGATCACTCCACTTACTCCCTCTTCCAAGTCATTTATATATATTACAAATAGAAGAGGTCCCAGAATCGAGCCCTGCGGCACACCACTAGTGACCGACTTTCAGCTAGAAAAACACCCCTCCACTATTACTCTCTGTCTCCTATTACCAAGCCAGTTACTTATCCATCTAGCTACCTGACCTTGTATCCCAATAGCCTTGACCTTTTCAACTAACGTCACGTGAAGGACTTTGTCAAACGCCTTACTGAAACCCATATAGACGATATCAATGGCTCGCCCTTCGTCGACTGTTTTCGTCACCTCCTCAAAAAACTCTACCAGACTCGTAAGGCACGACCTCCCTTTAACAAAGCCATGCTGCATATCCCTAATCAGATCACAACGCTCTAAGTGCCTATACATCCTATGTCTAAGAATCCCCTCCAACAGCTCCCCTACCGCTGACGTCAAAACGGGAAGAGAGCAGGCACCAGTTGATAGATGTTTATTTCGAATGGCTACCACCCAAGCACATACTGATACTAATAACAATCGGTTGGAGCTCTTAAAGAACTATTTTGTAAAGATGGATTGCACTTCTTTTGACTCTGTGACTAATTGTGTGATTTCACCTGACTATTTAAAAAAATGCTTAGCAAAGTTAGCGATGCAAGCTTAACATAATATGCAAAATAATAACTTAGTTGATTCTCCAAGTTTCTATCTGATGCTTTAATTAAAAACAAGCAGCTTCCTGCCAGCTGATTAATAAAAATTGTATAGTCAGTTGGTTGTAAGAGTCTAAGATACAATACTTTTCATTGTATACTAATACATAGAATCACAGAATCCCTGCAATGTACAAGGAGGCCATTCAGCCCAACAAGTCTGCACTGACCACAATCCCACCCAGGTCCTATTCCCATAACCCCACATATTTACCCTGCTATCACTAGAATCAACTTAGCATGGCCAATCAACTTAACCTGCACAGGTTTGGGCATGGGACATCATGTACGTTCAAGCCTAAAGAAGTTCATTGCATCCAACTCATTGACAAAGAAAAAACCTGCACAACACTCCTGGGATCAAACTTTTAATAACATAGTTCTGCGATTAACTTGGCTATGTGTTCATAATGGCAACTTGCAGTATCTAGGTTTTGAATTATACAAGTTTAACCACAGTTCAATGTAATGCTACTTGATAAGGGTAATTCTGATCTTTATTACCTTTGGAACATGTGACAACCAGCCATAGATATCCAGGCTGACAACACAACATATCTTCTAATCTGGAGTATGAAGTTTTGCAGGCTGTTGAATGCTCTTTGAAAATAAGAATCTTGAATAGAGACTGATGACCAAAACATGTTTTGAAGCTGTTATCTCCCAATTTCCTGTTCATTGAAAGAACCTTCATGTTGTAAGGCTAAAACCTTTCAACAATAATTTGAATAGTAGCAATGGTCTTTGCACATCTTTTTACATGAGACAATAATAAATTAAATCAAGATCTTTGTTCTAAATATTTGTAGTGTGATTCAGAGAAGATACTCTTCCAGGACTAAAATTGCAAAGAAATCATTGCTTCTAATTCTGTTCAGCTTTTCTCGATACTTACATTAACAAGTACAGGTCTTTGAATTTTGAATGGTATCAATCAATAAGCATTCAGTACTGAGTGAATTTTGGTGTGAGCAAAATCAGTAGATGATATTTGAAATTAATTGTTCTTGCTTAAGTACAGAGTTGTGCATCTGAAAAAATATATGCCCTCGGCTTTCGAACTAGGAATCTTTAGAGGCAGTGGAGGTTGGTTTACACACTTTATATCTAAAAAATAAAAGCTCTTTTATGTTAGAGTAGGAATTTTTTGAATTACCAGTACTTGTAGGGAATTCCCTGCACAGAAAGGTTCGAAAACCACATAGCCATGCTCCAGTCCCAATGCTTTCCTGTTTCCTTAATTACCTGCTGCAGGTGTATTGGATTCCTGAGATGGTTTAAATTTCTGTTCCAGTCTGGGTGCAGCAACATTGTTAACCAACCTCATTCCAGATAGCGCTGGAAGGTGTTTTCCTAGAACCCTCTGTCTTGCAACACTTCACTTTGAAACCTGAACATGTAAACCCACATGACCTTCATTTAGCAAACAGAGATTCTCCCTTCCTAAATCCAAAGATTTAAATTAATGATTTCTGGTTAACAGTACTATGCATGTGCAGATTTCTCTTCTAAGCAAGAAGTTAGAAGTTCAAGCTAGGGAAAAGTCAACCAGCACAACCAAGGTTTGACACGGCTGGCAGTAGAAACATCTGCAAAGAAGCCATTTAGCCCCTCAAGCTTGTTTTGTCATCAATTAAATCATAACTGATCTGTGATTTAACTCAAAAATACCTGCCTCTCTGCTCCTTGTTCCTTAATACCTTTTGCAGATGACACAGTGGGTTAGCTCTGTTGCTTTTCAGTGTCAGGGATCTGGGTTCAATTCCAGCCTCAAGTCACTGTCTGTATGGGGTCTACATGGGTTTCCTGCACGCGCTCCAGCTTCCTCCTACGCTCCAAAAATGTGCAGGTTAAGTGGATTGGCCATGTTAAATTGACCCTCAGTGTCAGGGTGATTAGTGGGGTAAATATGTGAGGTTATGGGGATAGGAGCTGGATGGGATTGTTGTCAGTACAGGCTTGCTGGCTGAATAGATCCTTCTGCACTGTAGGGATTCTATTATCAAAAATCTATTGATATATTTTTTAATTAACATTGACATAGCATCCATTCCAAATATTGTTCCTAAAAAACTGAGTCTGCAGCTGCAAGCACTGGAATACTCTCTCTATCTATCTACCTCTTACATTTCTCCTCTAAGACTCTCCTTAAAGCCTCTTTGTCAAAGCTTTTGGCCATCTGACCAAGTCTAATGGCAGCAGGGAAGAAGCTGTTCTTCAGTTGCTTGGTATGTGACCTCAGACTTTGTATCTTTTTCCCAACATAAGAAAGTGGAAGAGAATATGTTCAGGTGTGTGGGATCCTTGATTATGCTGGCTGCTTTTCTGAGGCAGCAGGAAGTGGAGACAGAGTCAGTAATGGATGGGAAACTGCACGTAATGGATTAGGCTTCGTTCACAACCCTTTGTAATTTCTTGCAGTCTTGGGCAGAGCAAGAGCCATACCAAGCTGTGATACAACCAGAAAGAATGCTTTTTATGGTGCATTTGTAAAAGTTGGTGAGCGCTGTAGCTGACGTGCCAAATTTCCTTAGCCCGCTTAGAAAGTAGAGACATTGGTGGGTTTTCTTAACTTTCTGTAGTTTCAGCACGAAAGGACAGGACAAGTTGTTGGTGATCTGGACACCTAGAAACCCGAATCTCTTGACTATTTTCACTTCATCACCTAAGAGATGCATCTAAGAAAAAAGACAGGGCCTCTGTTTAAAATTTGATCTGAAAACCTACATTGCCCTAAGCACAGTGCTCCCTCAGCACTGCCCTGAATTGTCAACTGTAGTTTCTGCACTCATGTCTCTGGAGTGATACTTGAATATAATCTTTGAACTTGGAGCTGGAAGTGCTACCAGTTGTTTGCCACTTGAGTGAAGGGAGGGGTAAGCAAATGTTTGTGTGGCAACCATGCATTTCAGAGGAAGAGAAGGCTGGATATGGAAGTACTTGGAGAATGCAGAGAAGGTAAAATTAGACTTTTAAAGGACATATTGGAATTTAGGAAGGAGGAAAGAATTAATACCTTAGGAGAACTATTAGTTAGTACAAATTAGGTCAATCATAGAATCATTATAGAATCTTAGTGCAGAAGGAGGCTGTTTGGCCCATCGGACCTATGCCGATCATAATCCCACCCAGGCCCTATCCCTGTAACCCCATACGTTTATCCTAGCTACCCCCCCCTTGACTCTAAGGGGCAATTTAGCACTTCCAATTGACCTAACCTGCACATCTTTGGACTGTGAGAGGAATCTGGAGGAAATCCAGCAGACACGGGGAGAATGAGCAAACTCTACATAGATGGTGACTGAAGCCGAGAATCGAATCCGGTTCCTGGCGCTGTGAGACAGCAGTGCTAACCACTGTGCTATTGTGCAGCCAATGAGGATTTGTTTGACAATTTGGTTAAAAATAGTATGACTTCAAAGGATGAAGTTGTTGCATCTTTGCTTCTAAAAACCTATGAGCGTTTTGTTTTTTTTAATTCTAATGGGTCCTCTGGGAATGTCCAAACAAATGAAAGGGAAGTGAGCTTGAGTAGCAAACTAAAACTTTGCCAATACCATGAAGAAAACAACCAATTGAAGACTCGATATGTTTTCTGTTAACACAGGAAATAATTTACCCTAGATTGGGATTGATTATTGCAAAATAGAAAAAAGACGAAGTTAACCAAATCATTTTAATATGAAAATCAAATGCAGGTACAGTGGTGCTTAACTCTATTTAATCTCAGTTAAATGTGATTGAATGCAGCCAAAGAGAAGAGATTTGAGAGTATTAGCACATATATCAGTGCATCAGGATCTTTAGGAAAGAACATAGCTGGTGTTCATTAATTCAATAGAAAAGTTTGTGAAGCGCTTTGAGATTAGGGATTTTGAAGGCTTTAGCCAGGGCTGTTAATAAATAAAATAAATATATACGGCCTGCTTGTGGAATACTGATAAGAAAATTCAAGGCTGTGGAAAATAGCTCTCTAGCTCTAGTTATGGTACGATGCAGCAAATAAAATTATATATAAATAATTCATTTGTTGTTATCTGTCTTTATTGAACTTCAGTCAGAAATCAAACGTTTATACTTCATATTCAGCATCAACTGGTTTTGTAAAAATATCTAAATTCTGTCAAATTTAGAAATGAGCCCTTTTTTATTTTGTGTGCATTGCATTTGGGTTTGGTATTTAATAATGTAAATCTTTTTTGCATCTGACCAGCAAAAATGTTTGATTCTATAAATCTAGAGAATAGTGAAGTTTGAAATCTATGGTATTTTTGGCTTTTAGATAATGAAATATTTGGGTTTTTTGTCTTTTGTGCTCTGATTTATTTCAAATCAAGCGCTAACCTAGTCAAAACTATGCTTTCAGTAATATATACACTAAAGCTGAATATGGTGCCTCTCAGTTCTCAACTAATACATGCATCAATCCTCCGCAATTCACCATAGTTTTGGTTGTATTCTCTATTAAGGCTTATAAGTCTTGGTATTGCACACATCATTCCCCTCCTTTTATGTGAAGCATTCTTGCTTGCTCGCATATGTCTTAGTAGATCTGTGATTGTATCATTTGGAGCATTATACCATAAGAACAGCTTATTCCACTGCTGCGAAGAAACTATGTTGCTTCAGAGTTAAATTGCTATTCAGCCTGTAGATTAGCATTCCAGCTACTTTGTTGAAAGGTCAGTTGAAGGTTTGTAGACGTTGCAGTTCTGGTATTTTTGCTTCCTGTGGTTTGACTAGCAACAGATGGAATAGATTAATTTTACTATTATCCGCTATTGGCACAATGGACAAATGCATTCAGGTACTCATATCTTTCCCCTGCTTCTCTCTCCCCAACCATAAATGATCCTCTTACAATCCCTGTGGGGTAACCTTAAACCAAAATAACCAAATTTAATAAATTACCTCAAAATGAAGAAATTATCAGCAAGACTTCATTCTTTTGTAACTTCCACTTAAACATGAATTAAAAGGCAAACAATGCTTCGAATCAAAAGGTAAATGTCACTTTAAATAGTCGATACAACAAAGGTGCCACAAGCATTCCCCTTCATGTATGGCATTACTTAGCCACATAGTTCTACAGTGTGCTTCCTTTGTTCTTGTAAGATAGGTCAGGTGTCCTATTTGACAGCAGCTTTCACACTTAGATTTTTCATAGCACACTTCACTGAAGCCTCTCTCCCTCTGGTCACATCAGTCCCCATCACGTAGCTTTCCAGAGTTCCTTATCAACCAATAACAACCTTGTCCACAGTTTGGTCACTTCTGGGAAGTGATCCCGTTCTTTAACATCTCTGACCTAGTCACACAGCTTTCAGGTTTTGGGCATTTTTAGTGAGTTTCCAAGAGTTCCTGTCTCCTTTTGTGCCAAACAAAATATACTGACCTCTTTCTGAAAGTGAATGGCTTCTTCTCTTTACTAGAATTCTCTTTGTTCCTTTTTCTGATTCAGTTGGCATTTACTTTCTGTCCGCATTGTGCCTTTACACTCCTTCTCCTGCTTGTAGCTCTACTTTATGTCTGCAGCTCTCATTTTTGTCTGGCCAATATGATTTCTATCTTAACTTCCTTTCTCTTTGTATTGTTTCAGGTAGGGAGGTCATTAAGTCACCCGGACTAGTGTTTCTTACTATCCAAGAACATTACAACTGCTCCCTTTACAATTAGTGCAAACTCCTATAAGTCCCTTTGTAAACATTCTTGAAAACAATTAGAGATTCCTCAAATGTTATACAGAAATTGTAACTATTTTTTGATGTAGTGCTTCCAGGTCAGTGTTTGTCTATATGCATAGAAATATCAATCTTGATTCTCTCTCCCCTCAGATAGTGCCCCCATTTTCTTCTAATTTGATATCATTATCACACTCCCAAAAAAACACTCTTGAATCTTGCAAACTACCATTTTGTCACCCTTTCCACTTCAAAGTCCTTGATTGTGTCACTCCCTACTAAACCTGTGCCCATCTTTCCTTGAACATTATATTTGAATCCTTCCAATTATATTTTTATTACTACCACTAATCATTTCAAGAATGTACTCGTGGAATTAGTGTTGCTGTGGCAACATGCACTTTTTACATACATATTGTATCTGGGAGTTCTGGATAATGATGTGTAATGTGATTCAGGACACTTGCTCAGCAAAGAAAGCCACAAGATTCCATGGGTTTTGAAATAAACTTTGCTCTCCAAGGTCAGGAAGACATAACAATTTATGATATCCATCTTATACTTTAACATGCAGGATAACGATGAGGTACATTTAATTAATAGGGAGACTGTAGTTGGACACACCACACTGGACAATAAATGAAAAATTCTCAACAACCCAGCCAGATGTTAGTTACACTATGGGTCAAGCAATCTCACTAAAACTCTATCTCTCTCATGAGAGTCTCCAGTCGTCATCTTTGAAAGTTTCATCTCATCAGTTTCCAAGAGGAGTTTGAAATTTCTGCTCCTGCCTTTAATGCAGATATATTCTCATTATAAAATACAAATTGCAAATCATTGTGACAATTTGTCCCAACCTTTCCTTTGGGATTTGGGCAGCTAGGCCATTACCACCTGCTGTATCATAACGTTAATTTAACTGGGACCTGTTTCCCTTTTTTTTCCCCTTGTCTGTGATTTTTTTTGGGACTTCTCATTTCCCCTCACTTGTCTTCTGCCTGGGTCACTTGTTGGCTCTTGTGCAGCACTCCCAGTCACCTGATCCAACTGTTTGCATCATTTTTCCTTGCCCAAAGAATGTAAAAGTGGCAGTTTGCTTATGTGCAGACCCCCTGTGTATGCATGCAAAATCTGAGGTTTATCAGGACTTGGAATTCTAACCTCCGAGCTCAAGATTACAGTAAGTTTGGGTTTCTTAACAGGTGGTATTTCCATTACATTGCTGACCATTCTTACCACCTGCCGTTGGCATGTGTTGAAAGGTTTTGCTGGCTGATTATCAACCTGTTTGGGTGCATTACAGCTGCACTTCTTTGCTCTTCAAGTCCTGGAGTGAGACTCGTACTCAGAACTTCTAGCTCAAAGACAGTGAAGCTATCCAACATCCCCAAATCTCTTAAGAAAATAAGAATAGGAGCAGGAGTAGACCAGCTTTGTTGGCCATTTCAGAGACGTGGATAGAGTAGGGGCAGGAATGGTTGTTGCAGGTTCCGGGGTTCAGATGTTTCAGTCAGAGCAGAGGTGGTGGTAGAAGAGGGGGAGGAGTGGCATTATTAGTTAAGGACAGCATTACGGTGGCAGAAAAGACATTTGATGTGGACTTGTCTGCTGAGGTAGTGTGGGCTGAGATTAGAAACAAGAAAGGAGAGGTCACACTGTTGGGAGTTTTTTATAGGCCTTCAAAAAGTTCCAGAGAAGTAGAGGAAGGGATTGCAAAGTTGATCCTGGATAGGTGTGAAAGTAACAGGGTAGTTGTAATGAGGGACTTTAACTTTTCTAATATCGATTGGAAAAGCTATAGTTCAAGTATGTTAGAGGGGTCAGTTTTTGTTCAATGTGTGCAGGAGGGTTTCATGACTCAGTATGTAGATAGGCCAACAAGAGGTGAGGCTATATTGGATTTGGTACTGGGTAATGAACCAGACCAGGTGTTAGACTTGGAGATGGGTGAGCACTTTGGTGATAGTGACCACAATTCGGTTACGTTTACCTTAGTGATGGAAAGGGATGGGCACATACCGAATAACAGTAGTTATAGCTGGGGGGAAGGTAATTATGAGGCTATTAGGAGAGATTTAGGATGCATAGGGTGGAACAGGAAATTGTAGGAGCTGGGGACATCTGAAATGTGGAGCATATTTAAGGAACAGCTTCTGCATGTCCTTAATGAATATGTACCTGCCAGGCAGGGAGGAAGTGGTCGAATGAGAGAACCATGGTGTACTAGGGAAGTTGAATCTCTGGTGAAGAGGAAGAAGGAAGCTTATATGATGATGAGACGTGAAGGCTCAGTTAGGGCACTGGAGAGCTATAAATTAGCCAGGAAGGAGCTAAAGAGGGAGTTGAGAAGAGCTAGAAGCGGACACGAGAAGACTTTGGCGGATAGGATTAAGGAGAATCCTAAAGCTTTTTACAGGTATATAAATAATAAAAGATTGGTTAAGGCAAGATTAGGGCCAGTCAGAGATAGCACTGGGAAGTTGTGCGTGGAGCCTGAGGAGATAGGAGAGACAATGGGTATTTTTCGTCAGTATTCATGCAGGAGAAAGACAATGTTGTCAGGGAGAATACTGCGATACCAGGTTGTAGACTGGGCAGAATTGAGGTTCATAAGGAGGAGGTGTTAGCGAATCTTGAGGGTATGAAAATTGATAAGTCCCCTGGGCCAGATGGGATTTAACCTAGGATTCTCTGGGAGGCTAGAGAGGAGATTGCAGAGCCTTTGGCTTTGATCTTCATGTCGTCGTTGGCTACAGGTATAGTGCCGGAAGACTGGAGGGTGGCAAATGTTGCCCCTTTGTTTAAAAAGGGGAGTAGGGACCATCCTGGAAATTATAGACCGGTGAGCCTGACTTCTGTTGTGGGCAAGGTCTTGGAAAGAATTATAAGGGAGAGGATTTATAAGCATCTAGAGAGAAATAAATTGATTAGGGATAGTCAGCACGGTTTTGTGAAGGGTAGGTCGTGCCTCACAAACCTTATTGAGTTTTTTGAGGAGGTGACCAAAGAGGTAGATAAGGGTAAGGCAGTTGATGTAGTGTATATGGATTGTAGCAAAGCGTTTGATAAGGTTCCCCATGGTAGGCTACTGCAGAAAGTGCAGATGCATGGGATTGAAGGTGATTTAGCAGTTTGGATTAGGAATTGGCTAGCTGATAGAAGACAGAGGGTGGTGGTTGATGGAAATATTCAACCTGGAGTGCAGTTACAAGTGGTGTACCTCAAGGATCTGTTTTGGGGCCACTGCTGTTTGTCATTTTTATAAATGACTTAGATGAGGGTGTAGAGGGCTGGATTAGTAAATTTGCTGACGATACCAAAGTGGGGGGAGTTGTAGACAGCGAGGATGGATGTTACAGTTGGCAGAGGGACATAGATGGGTTGCAGAGCTGGGCCATGAGGTGGCAAACGGAATTCAATACGGATAAGTGTGAGGTGATTCACTTTGGTAGGAATAACAGGCATATGAAATATAGGGCTAATGGAAGGACCCTTAATAGTGTTGTTGAGCAGAGGGATCTTGGGGTACAAGTACATAGCTCTTTGAAAGTTGGCACCCAGGTTGATATAGTTGTTAAGAAGGCGTACGGTGTGTTAGCTTTTATTGGTAGAGGGATTGAATTTAGGAGCCGTGAGGTTATGTTACAACTGT
This sequence comes from Sphyrna mokarran, assembly GCA_024679065.1. Classification (NCBI taxonomy): domain Eukaryota; kingdom Metazoa; phylum Chordata; class Chondrichthyes; order Carcharhiniformes; family Carcharhinidae; genus Sphyrna; species Sphyrna mokarran. The sequence continues at coordinate 45,602,070 of JAGIQG010000020.1, read as the reverse complement.
ACAAAACTCTGGTGCGGCCGCATTTGGAGTATTGCGTACAGTTCTGGTCGCCGCATTATAAGAAAGATGTGGAAGCATTGGAAAGGGTAAACCAGAGGAGGTTTGCCAGGCAGTTGCCTGGTATGGTGGGAAGGCCTTATGAGGAAAGGCTGAGGGACTGAGGTTATTTTCAATAGAGAGAAGAAGGTTACGCGGTAACCTAATTGAGGCATATAAGATGATCAAAGGACTGGATAGAGTGGATAGTGAGAGCCTTTTTCCTCGGATGGTGATGACCAACACGAGGGGACGTAACTTTAAATTAAGAGGTGGTAGTTATAGGACGGATGTCAGAGGCAGGTTCTTTACACAGAGGGTGGTGAGGGCGTGGTATGCCCTGCCTGCAGCAGTTGTGGACTCGCCTACTTTGGGGGCATTCAAATGTTCGATGGATAGGCATATGGATGATATTGGAATAGTTTAGGTTAGAGGGTCCACTGGCCGGCGCAACATCGAGGGCCGAAGGGCCTGTTCTGCGCTGTAATGTTCTATGTTCTATCCGGCCTTTCGACCCTGCTCCGCCATTCAATAAGATCCTGGCTGATCTTTTTGTGGACTCAACTCCACTTACCCACCCGCTTATCATAACCCTTAATTCCTTTATTTTCAATAATTTATCTATCCTTGCCTTAAAAACATTCAAAGCCTTAGTTGCTTCATCGGGCAGGTGATTCCACAGATTCACAATCTTTTGTGTGAAGACGTTCCTCCTCAACTCCATTCTAAACCTGTTCCCCCTTATTTTGAGGCCATGCCTCCTCGTTCTAGTTCCACCTGCCAGTGGAAACAACTTCTCTGCTTCTATCTTATCTATTCTGTTCATAATCTTGTATGTTTCTATAAGATCTCCCCTCATTCTTCTGAAATCCAATGAATATAGCCTCAGTCTCTCCTCATAAGCCAGCCCTTACAACTCTGAAATCAACCTAGTGAATCTCCTCTGCACCCCCTCCAGTGTCAGTATATCCTTTCTCAAATAAGGAGACCAAAACTGTACGCAGTGCTTCAGGTGTGACCTCACCAGCACCTTATATAGTTGCAATATAACCTCGCTGTTCTTAAACTCCATCTCTCTCGCAATGAAGGACAAAATTCCATTTGCTGCCTTAATTACCTGCAAACCAGCTCCTTGAGATTCTTACACAAGGACACCCAGGTCCCTCTGCACAACGGCATGCTGCAATTTTTTACCATTTAAATAATAGTCCATTTTGCTATTATTCCTACTAAAATGGCTGACCTCACATTTACCAACATTGTACTCCATCTGCTAGATCCTCACTCACTCACTATCTATATCCCTTTGCAGACTTTTAGCATCCTCAGCGCACTTCGCTGTGCCAGTCATCTTAGTTTAACCTGGAATTTTGACACATTACTGGTCCCCAATTCCAAATCATCTATGTAAATCGTAAACAATTGCGGTCCCAACACTGATCCCTGAGGCACATCAGTAGTCATTGATTGCCAACTAGAAAATTTACCCACACTCTTTCCTTTCTGTTAGTTAACCAATCCTCTGTCCATGCTAATACATTACCTGTGACACCATGCACCTTTATCTTATGTAGCAGTCTTTGGTGCGGCACTTTGTCAAATATCCTCTGGAAATCCAGATACACCACATTCACAGATTTCCCATTGTCCACTGCGCATGTCATGTTTTCAAAGAATTCCACCAAATTAGTCAAACGTGACCTTCCAGTCATGAACCTATGCTGCATCTTACCAGTGGGACACATGATCTCTGCTGAGCACAAACCATTTGACATTGGGTCCTGAAAAATCCAAACTTAGCATTTTTAATAACAGAGTGGAGATTCGAATCAATAGAATTCACTCTTTAAAAAAAAAAGTGACTTCATAGTACATCAGATCAGATTCCCTTCATTTAAGTCCTACCTGACTTTAAATGTAAACAAAGTCTTGTGCCCTGTTTAATACTCTGAGATACTTGTGTAGTCTTTGGAACCAGAAGAGCTTAATTCTGTTTTATAGTGGAAATGCATGTAAACATTCTGCTAAAAACACTTTTTCCATGAAAGGTTGTAGATGTAATAGCACTGAACTTAAAAAAAGGATTGAAAGTCAGTATATTCATTACTGGAAAGGGGCAGGCTAAATCCGAGGAGCTTCCATATCCTGCCCTAAATAAGTGAAAAATGAACTATTGTCCATGATCCTGATAGCCATCCAGTGCCGCTCATCAGATATTTGGTGGTGGAGATTGGGCTGTGATGGTCCCCATTGTGGAATAACCCAATGCCTGCATTTTCTCCACTTAAATGAAAATGGTTAGTTGGGTAAAATATCAGGTTGGCTCACATCCCTGGCATGAGTTTCCTATTCCAAGCGAGTTAAGGTAAGGGGAAAAGCCTTGCAAGAGAATTGGAAGAATTAAGAGAGTGGTATTTTGATGATGAGAGATGTGCACATCTTGGTTATTGGTCTAAATCTATTTAATAAATCTAGTAAAGTGAATTTGAAAAGTAGAGTGGATATCACAAGTTGCTGGATGATTAACACTATAGCATTCAAAGAAAGGAGAGCCCTTAAGTGTAGTAAATGACAAGTTAGGAATTCATTATCTGCTCAGATGTTTTTGAGATTATTTTGCTGTTTAAAGATGTTGACAGTAACAGGTTTGTATGAAATTGGAAACCAAAGGATTTAGTTTGCAGTAGTAACTGAAGACTGAGTTGTTAACATATCAAATGCACATTTAGCTAATCAGAACCTGGCTAAGAAGATTACATTTGTTTTTCCACAAGATGTGGGCATCACTAGCTAGCTCAGCATCTGTTGCTAATCCCTAATTGCCCTTGAGAAGGTAGTGATGAGCCACCCTGTTGAAGCGCCAAAGTCCATGTGGCGTAGATACTTTCAGTGCTATTCTGGGAATTTGACCTGGTAACAGTGAACAAACTGAAATATAGTTCCAAGTCAGAATGATGTGTAGTTTGGAGGGAAACTTGCAGCTGATGGCATTTTCATGCATTTGTTGTCTTTGTCCTTTTTGTTGTAGAGGTTACATGTTTGGAAGGTGCTGTAGAAGGAACTTGATGAGTTATGCAGTGCACCTTGCAGATGGCACACATTGCAGCTACGGCATCAGTGATAGAGCAATTGAATGTTTAAGGTGGTGAAGAGGGTGCCAATCAAGATTTGTCCTGAGGGTGTCTGAGCATTGTTGATCAGCGCTCTTCCTATCAAGTGGAAACTATTCCATCACACTTCTGATTTATGCCTTGTAGTTGATGGACTGTCTTTGGGGCATCAGGAAGTGATTTGCTCTCTGCAGAATTCTCATCCTCTGATCTGCTCTTGTAGTCATTGTATTTAAATGGCTGGCCCAGTTCAATTTCTGGTCATTGGTAACCCCGTGGATCTTGACTTTGGGGTTCTCAGCAGTGGTGATGCCGTTGAATGTCAAGGGAAGATGGTTAGGTCTACTGTTTGAGATTGCCTGGCAGTTGTTTGGTGCAAATGTTACTTGACACTTCTCAGACCAAAGCTGAATGTTGTCCAGGTCTTGCTGCATTCAACCACAAACTGCATCAGTGCTGAGGAGTTGTGAATGGTAATGATACTGAAGATTGTGCAATCATCAGTGAGCAGCTCCATTTCTCGCTTTTGTGTTTATTCTGGGTTCGTTGGCATGCTAGAGGCAAACCAGCTTATGTCACAAACAACCCTTAAGTAAACTCAACAGATTCACTAAAACCGGCAAAATGTCATTTCAACTATTTGGCCTTCACAAATTTGACAACTTCAGATCCCTGCACTTGTGAGATACCTTTGGTTCAGGAACTGGCAACACTTGGACAACGTTAAACTAAAGCAGCTTAAATTAACAGTTTGAAGCCCATCTTTTAAAACATTGTGTCGGAATTCTATCCTGGTGCTATCTAATATTCTTCATGCTGATGGTAAAACATTACTAGCATAGAAATGTTAGACCTTTACTCAAAATATTGCTAGCCATGTTTATCAAGCAATTAAATTTTTCCAGATATTTTAAGTGTTCTTCATATCCCCCCACCACCAACTGCATTACACCCCCTCACAGTGAAATAATGTAAAAGTCTTTGTAGGTAAAATGTTAAAGGGATCAAGAGGTTTAAAGAGGTTTATTCAGACTTGTATATTTGATTCTACTGCTCAGATATTGATATAAAGTGAGCAGCCAGTAGATTCAAGGACTTTTAAATACACATTGAGCTAGGTCTCCCATATTAGATACAACGGCAGACAGAATAATTCTGTTTGTTTTGTGGCAGGTGCATGCAAAGGAAAATATGCTCTAAAATTATATTTGATGGCAAGTGAACATCTGTGTCTTCCCACAATTGTTTACAAACTCAAACCGTCAATAGTTGAATTTATTTATCATGCAGCAAATGAAAAGTAAAATGTCTTCATGCCATCAGGGCAACACATGTCACGTTTCTTATGGTCCTTCAGTTAAGCCAATACTTTGGTTCCTTAGATGCTTGCATCCTTGCACACTCCTGCTATTTGCCACTGTCACTACAGCATTACCCTGATTTGGTTCCAAATCCATTTTGACAGCTTATAGAATGGGTTGTTTATAGAGAAGGAAACCAGATGTGACAGTCCTCAGTGGCGAAATCCAGTTGCCTGCAGCCTGAAGGTTGGAAGATGAACTGATCCTGATTTGTTTCACGGCTTGTGCCCTCTCCAGTTAATTGGGTGCCAATAGCTTCCCTAATGAATGATGATGGATGGAATGCAGGTTGCCTGAGCTGGGCACTTAGAGCAATGAAAGCATCATACGTGCAGATATCACCTGCAGACAGCCGCAGTGGTAGCAAAGAAGGCAGCAATCAATGCCTGTGTGCGCATTTTCTTCCCTTTATCGTCCCTTCAGAGACAGTGTAGGATAGCATTGCTAGTTTTGACAACTGACACAACCTGCTTTGATATGTTACCTGTTGGTAGCCAGAAAGTGTACACCTACAGCTGGCTGTAAGAAATGAAACAATGTGTGACACGTAATTTATTGAGTCAATCGATGAGCTTCTATTTGATCCAGCCTTTGAACGGCTTCTGTAAACCCATCTCCCTGCAGAATTTGCCCATTGAATTCAAGTGAGGAAGAATAGAGGTTTGCTTATCTTTATTCTTCCTACAGCACTGGAACAAATCTCCCTGCCTGTGCTTCAAAGCATAGCATTTAAGGTAAATTATTTCTAAAATGACTGATTTTCAACAGTAAAAACTTTCAAATCCAGGTTCCAGCAACTAATTTATGGAGACTGCTACCTATATTCAAGTAAAACATTTAAATAATGTGATGTACAGCAAGTTATTGTCAGTTTCTCAAATAAGCATGTTTTAGTTCAAGATCATTGCAAAATAAAATAATTTCAACTGTCGTAAGCAGCTTTGTAAGAATGCAGCAGTAATTATAATTTGATTTCTGTAAGTCACAAGCAATAAATTTAGAAGTCTTTCTGATTAAGTAATTGGTATTAGTTTGTTTCCTTTATGGTTTTGTTCATGCTGGCTGTTCACGCTGCAGACGTAAATCAGTGAGAGCAGAAGAACATTAGCTTTTGTCTTGGTGACAGGAAGAGATTGTTGTGTTTTACCCCTTTCTAGTTTGTTTTTCACCAGAACACTCCAAGTGCTATTATTGATAGATGAAAATTAGACAGTTGCAGGTAAATGGTTGGATTTTGCTTCAGATTTATCTCACTCATTGACATTGTCTAGATGTCCTAATGGGACTATGGAACTAAGGTATTTCCAGTTTCTTAGTAATGTGTTTTTTTCCATCCACCAAGTTGAATTGCTTCCCAGCTATCATTTAATCTTCACATGGCTAGAGGTAATCAATCAGGTGGAGCTGCCTTGCAACAAATATTATGAATAACAACAATTTGAACATTTTAATTAACATTATTGCTTGTAACAATTTCATAGTTGATTGACTTAAATCTAACTGGCCTGAAATGTGGCTGAAAGTTGGGTAGCCATCTGTGGTTTTAAACTTCCTCATGCACCAGGTCCATTGTGAGACAAATGTCCCTGAATACCTACTATTAACAGAACTCTGCGTGTGATTGTAAAATAGTTGGAAAAATGAATCCCATTCAACCGTATTGCTATATTGAGGCAATGTTAGTAAAAATATTTATGTCCTTGGTTAAAAACAAATGAAATCTTGATGATGGCGGTCTGTGATAAGTATTTTGCAAACAGCTGTGATTGTGGAACTTTAAGATATGATTGAATAAACAATGGACCTTCAGACTTGCCTGTTCATTGTAACGAAAGCTGGAAGGCTGCAGGACATGACCATTGCTCATCCTACATTGTCCATTTTTACCTCCCTCCCGCAAGGATGTCTGTATACAAAACCATTCATGCTTAACTTGGTGATGTACAAGAAGGAATTTGTATGTGATACTGTGAACATAATATAAGTTATAGATGTTTGCAAGTTAGTGATAGCACGAAGTGTTACATATTTAGATTGCGTTTTATGATCTTTGGAATATTAAATCTGGTACACTTGTTAAAGCTGGTTACTTCGAAGTTGAAAAGCTCTAATATAGTCAGTGGACATTGTACAGGTACAGTACATACAATAATTGCATGCCACAACAGTACTCTTGGGGCATAACTATTGATATAATGGTTCAATTTATGCATTAGGGAGCTAAGTGCATGCATTAATTGGAATGATTAATAACTTGCTGTTTAGGGAATGGGAAAGAAAATCAATAATTTTGCTTCAGATTGGGAAATGCCTACTGTTGCCTCTCATTCATTTTCTACCCTATTATCCAGTTTAACTATAAATTATTTTCCTAAACTATAATTTAGTTAAATACCAAATGTAAGGAGAAGTTTGTGATGTTTCCATAATTTGATTTAATTTACTATTGTTATATGTATGCAGTGAAAAGTATTATTTCTTGCACACTATACAGACAAAGCATACTGTTCATAGAAAAAGAAAAGACTGCATAATGTAATGTTACAGTCATAACTAAGATGAAGAGAAAGATCAAATTAATGCGAGGTAGGTCTGTTCAAAAATCTGTTGGCAGCAGGACAGAAAATGTTTTTTGAGTTGGTTAGTACATGTCCCCAGATTTTTGTATCTTTCTCTTGTCAGAAGAAGGTGGAAAGAGAGTATGTCCAGGGTGTATGGGGTCCTTGGTTATGCTGGCTGCTTTTCCCCAAGGCAGCGGGAAGCATAGACAGATTCTGTGGATGGGAAGCTGGTTTGGGTGGTGGACTCGGCTTTATTCACAACCATTTTGTAGTTTCTCGCGGTCTTGGGCAGAGCAGGAACATACCAAGCTGTGATATAACCAGAAAGAATGCCTTCGATGATGCTTCTGTAAAAGTTGGTGAGGATCATAGCGGATATGCCAAATTTCTGAGAAAATAAAGGAGTTGGTGGGCTTTCTTAACAATAGTGTCGGCTTGGGGGGAACCAGGACTGATGGTTGGTGATCTGAACACCAAGGTTTGGTAAACTGTAGTGCATGCAGTCAAATATTTTGGCAGGAATACTTAAAATTCAAGTGCCCTTGAAGGTTAAGAATCAGACTCTGCTTCTAAAACCTTTTCTGAAACAGTTAATTTGACTAACTCCATTGTGAGATAAACTTCATAATTTTAAGAGCATTAATCAATACTTTTCAGACTAAACAAATGGCTAATCAGAATTCTAACTTATTGCTATTTTGGGGGAATCTGGGCTGAATCATACAAATCTCTGTTTCCCGGGGATTGAGAGTGAGATGTACCATAGTCCTGTCTTAATAAATATGAAGTTATACAAAAATCTATTGCCCTTACCCTCACCCACATCAAGTCACGTTCTGCGCATGTTTATGCTTACTGACTGGCACTGGATTCCTAGTTCAGCAACACCACTTTGAAAATTTACATCCTTGTTCTCAAATCTCTTCATTATCTTGCCCCTCTCTATTTCTGCAATCTCCTCTGATCCTACAACCTTTCAAGATACCAACACTCCTCCAATTCTGGTCTCTGAGGATTGCTGATTTTAAACATTCCACTGTTGGCATCACATGTCTTCAGCTATCTAAGGCTCTTAATCTCTGGAAATCCCTTCCTAAATTCCTCCGACTTCTCTTTCCTTGTTTAAGCACTTCTTAAAACTATCTCTTTGACCAAGCCTTCGTTCATCGACCCTGATATCTTCTTGTGAGGTTTTGTGTTAAGCTATTGCTTCTGTGAGGCATCTTGGGATCTCTTGCTATTTTAAAGACACTAACTAAAAGTTTTCTGCTACAAAATATTAAGAACTTGCCATTAGATAATGATTCCAACATTTACTTTGCACATTCAGGCAAGTCTGGTGTACTGTTCTCAATAGAGTTGAACACCTAACAGTGGATCAAGTCCAGACTAAAACAGCATCATTTACTTTGTGCTGTTAGAATTTGTTAAAGCACAAATTATGAAATCCTGAATATGGTTGATATCCTGTGCACATACATATCAAATAATGCAGAATTCTAACCTTTGTACATCACATTCATCAAATGATGAATGTGATGCATCTTTTGCTCATTGTTGGATTTTAGAATTAGTGTTAGAGCTCTCTTGTCATTTCTTTTGTATTCTGAGATAAAGCATTGCAGATACTGATACTCAGCAATTAAATTACCAAATATGTCTTTGTAACTACTGTTTTTCTTGAGTTATTCTCCCTGCATTCGGCCCTTGAAAAGATATGCAAATAAGTTATATTTTGACACAGTTTTCTTTTCACGGGATACCAAGAGTTTTGTTTAAAACAGTGGCTGGAAACAAATTCAAAGCTCCCACAGTAGTTCTCCAGATTTTCCTGCATGCCAGACGCAACTTAACAATAATAAGTGGTTGTGGCAGCTGTTTCCAAGACATTTAGATTGTTAGCTGGCTGGCTGACCAACTATTCAAAGGCCATGAAAAGGATGACAAGACTGGATTGCAGCTGTTGTATAATAGATGGCTTGATGCACTGATTCACAACAGAACAGATCCATTTTAAATGTGAATACTTCATAAAGATGTGGACTAAGGGCAAAGGGTATCGAGAGCATCATTAATCGTCAAATCAAAGTTGAAGTATACTGCGATCTTTGTACATGCAATCATTAATTTACAAAGCCTGAACCAGCTAATTATGATGATCTGATGCTTAATTTTGAATGTGGTACAAGTGCAATGTACAGTCAGTGGTTGACAAAAATTGACACTTGGTCTTCACACTTTTAAGATGGTTTAGATCTTCTGGATATATTAGTCCGAGTTTTCCCGTTAGCGGTGATGCTGGCTGGGGCAATTGCCACTGACTGTGAAGTTTGCTACACTGGACCTTTTTGCGTCCTTCTAGCTGGGATATCCTGTCCCATCTGTAGCAGTGATACTTAAACTCAATCATCCACATGAAATATAAGCAAAGAGGAACACTGGAGAGGACTCAGCCGTTTTTATAACATCAGCTGCTATATTCAGTGAAGTGTTTCAAAAACGTCAAAGGTTTTGAGTGAGTGAGCAGGTGTTGGGTTTGGATGTGGGGTATGAGGTAGTTCTGTCAGTTGTGGGGGTTGTTTGCAGGGATGGACAATAAGATCACTGGGGAATAAGGGAGTTGGACAATCAATTCAGTGGAGGGTGAGCAGACAGGTTGATAGTCGATTTGATGAGGATGTTAGATGAGGTGGTGGGTTGAATTATGCTATTAAACACTGCACTACACCAGAGATCAAGTACGGTAACATGGTAAAAATCAGAATAATTTGAGTTATCTCGCCCAAGTCTCCCAGCAGAGATATTTATGAGACATTTATGAAGGTTTCGGCAGTGCAAATCAAACCATCGAAAGTTTATACTTTATCGGCAATAACAACGCTTGTATAGGCGTTAGGACTTCCAAAAATCCAAAAGCACAAGTGTAGTGGACACCTCAACTCTTCTTCCAGAAACTATTTACCCTCACCCTCACAATATAAATCTTTTCTGATTTTCTTTGCTCTTTGTTCTGACAAAGTGTCATCCAGTCTTGACACGTTGATTCTATTCTGTCTCCTCAGATGCTGTCGGGCCTGCTGAAATTTTTCAGTATTTTCTGTTTTTGTTTCAGATTCCAGCATCTGCAGTATTTTGCTTTTATTCTATTTACTTCTCTAATTTACTATTTTCTATATTTCTGTTGCTTCTTTGGGAAGGAAGCACTCTTTTTCACTATCAATGTAATTTTGTAAAAAGCAAAAAGTGCATTTTGGAGATTGCATACGTCACTGAGTTTGCAGAAGATGCAAGGCTTCAAATGTTGTCAAACTTGGCACTGTCTTGAAAAATTAATATTCTGCTGTAAACAGAATCATATATAATTGAGATACATGCTCCAGTTTGCACTGTGTTCTGACAGAAGCTAATGCTTTCTATTAGAACAATAGATGCAGTTTACAGATATTGTTTTGGATTTCCAGTGGTTAAAAATAGGAACATCTTGTTGATGCAATCATTAGTGGCGAAGCTGTTATATACTCTATTGCAGCACAGTCACAAATAGACTTATATTAACACTGCAGTGAAGTTACTCTGAAAATCCCCTAATAACCACATTCTGGCACCTGTTCGGGTACACTAAAGGACAACTTAATATGTCCATTCTACCTAACTCATACATTTTTATACTGTAGGAGGAAATTGGAGCACCTGGAGGAAACCAATGCAGACACAGGGAGAATGTGCAAACTCCACACAGACAGTGACCCAAGTCGGAAATCAAACCTGAGCCCCAAGTGCTGTGAGGCAGCAGTGCTAACCACTGTGCCACCATGCTGCCCATATTGTGCTTGTACAAGTTGCTGTTGGTTTAGCCATCTTTTAAAATCTGGCTCATTAAATACAGAGGGGCAGGTTACATGAATCTACCTGCTTGGAAGATGCACTAGACCAGTAATTCAACTGCTTCATCCAATTTGAGTCTGGAAGAAGACCCCAGTCCCCACCCCACATACACAGTGATTGTGTTTCTATTTTTTTATTGGGCTGCTGTTTCTAGAAGTTACATTTCCAAAGCACTTGAAATGTCACAATTTTCCAAGGCTTTTCACAGAAATGTAATCAAACAAAAATGGATAAAGCAGCTAGTAAGAGGGATGACTAAAATTTATAACAAAGGGATGGGTTTATGAGAAGAGCCTTAAAAAAAGAGAGCAAGATGGCGAGGTTCAAGAAGGGAATTGCAGTGCATGGGAATCAGCCTATAAATGTACACCATTGGCAGAAGCACTGTAAAACATCTGGGACATTAAAAATTGTAACTGGCAGAGGCAGGATTCCAGTGTTCAGGTAAGGTTCCCCAAATGAAAAGTTCTAATGTCAATCAGAAATTATCTACAAGTTTGCTTTTCCTGGCAAGGGATCAGCAAACGAAGGAATGAGCACATGTCGGTTAGCCACAATGTGAATGCTATCGATTAATAGTAAGATCATGGAAGTGATCATGTTTTATAGCATTGTATAGAAATATAACAAGAACTATTGTAATTACTTGTTTTAAAATGTGGGAAAAATAAATTAAAAGTTAGCTCAAACAGTGCAGTAAGTGGTGAACCTGTTAAAACTTAATAAGCTTTCCTGCAAAGATCCCTTAATACTTAAAGTTTAACTCTTGTCTTAAACATGTTTTTCATTCCGCTTGCCTTTGTGTACTTAGGGCTCCCTAACTCTGAGCATGCTAAGCCAGCTGGAATGTGATTTCCATTGAATGAAGAGATTAGGCCCGGGATGTAAACATAGGCCTCACTGCCTGTTAGTTCATCCTTTAGACCATTACTGCAGAAGCAAGGCCGGTAAAGCTAGCTTGATACATGCATTCATTGAGATAAAGAGAACAGTGTCAAAGCAATTAAACTAAACAGATTTTCATTAAGTAAATTGCAGCAAGGATGTGCTGTTTGCGGCTAGACAACAATTAGTGTTAATATCCATGCCACTTTGCTTCCCTCATATTCATTTGATTGTAATTTGTGCAAATGGATTATGCCTGGACCGCAGGGCTGCAAGATTGGCCTCCTTGACGGTTTAAACAGGTAGTTTTTTTAAAATAAATTGTGGGAAACGCTATTAAGTTTGTGATAAAACCTCTACATTTAATTAATCCTTAAATATTAATAGGCATGAATGAGCTAAGGATTTTGATCAGTGCACAGTGGGAAAAGGCTGTGAACTTTTCAGAGTTGCACTGCAACATAATCATTTTATGCTAGAATGTGCTTGGCGAAGACCTAAATCGACAGGCGTTTAACAATAATTAGGAGTGAGTTATTAAAGCTGACTTTATTCCTCAGAGAGCTGGAATCAGCTGATGATGGTTAAGCATGGAAATGTACTGCATAAACACTTCAGTAAAGGTTTTGCTCTTCTCTAATTTTCTAGGTTCAAGCTTCACTGGAAGCAGTTTGACATTGAATGAGAAACCTGAAACAAAGGGACCAGGTGTTTCCAAGGTTTCTGGATTGGAACGTAGCCAGGAACAGAGCAAAGAGACACCCTTTGTGCCACTGCTGCCAAGCCCTCCAGCTGCTGTGGTACCTCCAGCTTCTTCAGCGTGTGCTTCCAATAGCACAGTGAGTCCAACAGTGAAGGAAACCATTTACCAGGCACAACCGCAACCAAGACAGCCAACGCCACAGTTACAGCCACAACTGCAGCACTACCCTCTGTCTCAGATTCACACGCAGCCTCCTGTACATCACCAGATTCACCACCAGATACCTTTTAGCAGTTTTAATAGTATCAGGTAAGCAGGGAGGGGGTTGCATTGGGTTCAGAGTCCATATATTTTATTTGTACTGTAGGTAATGTGCTAATGACTAGGCCACTTTCTATTTCTCTCTCAGTATCAACACTTGAGTACTCCCATGTCAGGTGTATGCAATTCTGTCCTTGTATAGCCCGCAACCTCTGTCTTCGAGTACCTCATTCTGCAGTAGCATGGCATTTTTTCGTTTCCCACAAAATTATTCAGTGACCTCTGAAAATTAGAGGGCATAGGGTTAAGATGAGAGGGGAGGAATACAAAAAGGTCCAGAGGGGCAATTCTTTCACAAGAGGCTGGTGAGTGGCTGGAACAAGTGACAGAGGCGGGTACAGTTTTGTCTTTTAAAAATCATTTAGACAATGGGTATAGAGGGATATGGGCCAAATGCAAGCAATTGGGACTAGCTTAAAAAGAAAAGTGCGGCATGGATAAGTTGAGCTGGAGGGCCTGTTTCCATGCTGTTAATTGTATGACTATGAATTGAAAAAAGAGGCTATTTTGTGCAGATACAATGCACACTAAGTACTGCATTGAGATGTAAAACTCATCTTGCATAGCGTCTTTAAGAGAAAGTTAGTTTGGGGCCAGATTTAAACCGAGGTTCACCATTTACGAAAGCCAAAGCCTTCTAATTTTTTGAACACGCATGTTCTCACTCAAGCACAAGATCTGCTTTCTTATCTCAAGATGTAGAGATACCGGTGTTGGACTGGGGTAGACACAGTAAGAAGTCTGACAACACCAGGTTTAAGTAATAAATCGGTTGGACTTAAACCTGGTGTTGTCAGACTTCTTACTATTCTTATCTCAAACCATTTAATCTTTCTGAAGTTATCATTTGCTACCTGTTTAATATTGAAACCTAGACTAAAGGTTGGTTTCGTACAGTAGTTTTGTGAAACCAAAGTATTTCATCCAGACCCATAAGAAACTGCTAATGTTCGTCTGCCGTCAACATCCATTTGCTTCAGCCCATCTGCAGCTGAAATACTCATCCAGCCTCACCTCTTCCACCTACCAAAAACTTGAGCTCATCCAAAACTCTGCTGCCATTATCCTGAATTCCACCAAGTCCCAGTCTCCCTTGTGCGCTCACTCACTCACATTGGCCCCTGATCCAACAGTAACTGAAATTTAACATTTTTATCTTGATGTTCTGTCCTGCATCCTTTGGCCACTCTGTCTTCTCCAATTCTGTCCATTTGTTAGTTTCCATTTTCTCTCTCCCTTCTCTACCCTTTATTGGCTGTTGTGTCTTCAGCTGCCCAGGATATAAGTTCTGGAATTCTTTCTATAAACTTCACCACTGCTCCATCTTCACAGAAGATCATCCATTAAAATCCACATCTTTGACCAAATGTTTAAAATTTTAATATTTCTATATGGCTTGTTGTCAAATTTAGTTTGATATCACACATTTTCCCCACATTATAAGAAAGATGTGGAGGCATTGGAGAGGGTACAGAGGAGGTTTACCAGGATGTTGCCTGGTATGGAGGGCAGGTCTTATGAAGAGAGGCTGAGGGATTTGAGGTTGTTTTCGTTAGAAAGGAGGCGGCTAAGAGGGGACCTTATCGAAACATATAAGATGATTAGAGGTTTAGATAGGGTGGACAGTGATAGCCTTTTTCCTAGGATGGAAAAAGCTAGCACGAGGGGACACAGCTTTAAATTAAGGGGTGATAGTTATAGGACGGATATCAGAGGTAGGTTCTTTACCCAAAGGGTGGTTCGGGAGTGGAATGCCCTGCCTGCAGCAGTTGTAGATGCGCCAAGTTTGGTGGCGTTTAAGAGGTTAGTTGATAAGTATATGGAAGAGAAGGGAATGGTTTAGTTTGGAGGGGCATTGCTTTTTATATTGGTCGGCGCAACATCGAAGGCCGAAGGGCCTGTTCTGTGCTGTAATGTTCTATGTTCTATCACTCCTGTGATGTGCCTTGGGACATTTTACTATGTTAAAAGACATTGTAAAAGTGCAAGATAAAATTATGCAGTAGCTTCAGTACTTGTTGCAGTTTTATAATACAGCCAGTAATGGTTCTGACTTATAATTATATGAGAAATATATTTTTGGCAGATGTTAAACTGTTTCCATCATGTGTGACATTCTCTAACTGACTCATCTATTCATATGTATCTTTATAGTCTGCAACTTTATGTACGTTGTAAAATGTTCAAAGTAGAAATTAAGTTCTGGCATTCTGCTTCTTAGAATGAGTAATTGTAAATGCTGTGCTGCAAACAAAGCTTTATGAGTAAGTTCTGAAGAACTTGGCTGATGCCCAGGGTGTGAAATTAATGCAGTTAGTAAAATGAACTAATTTAGTAACTGAGGAAGTAACAAAGAGGATTGATGAGGGTAATGCACTGAATGTTGTCCTTATGGTTTTTAATAAGGCATTTGACAAGATCTCATATGACAGACTGGTCAGAAATGTAAAAGCAACCACCCCACCCCCTTCCCCAACATAAGGGAAAATGGCAAGTTGAATGCAAAATTGTCTCAAAGAACAAAGAGAACAAACAATTCTCAGTGACCCAAAGCAAAGGATAATATTCACCTTTTCCCCCGGTTTCTACAGCTATGACTCATCTTTCTTTCCCTCACCCTGCAGTATAAATATCTCCCACTTTCTATGCCTTTTACTTTAACAAAGGGTCATCTGGACTCAATGTCAGCTCTTCTGTCCTTTTCTCTCCTTACAGATGCTGCCAGATCTGCTGAGGTTTTCCAGCATTTTCATTTTTGTTTTCAGATCCAGCATCCGCAGTCATTTGTTTTTATTAAATAATATTCGATGGATACTTTTGCGAATGCAAAATGATTTTCCAATGGCATTCCACAGCCCTCAGTGTTCGGGTCCTCGCTGCTTGTTGTATATATAAATGATTTGGACTTAAATATGGGAGGCATGATTGGAAAATTTGCAAGTGACATAAACATTGGCCCACAGCTGATATTGAAGAGGATAACTGTCATCTCCCGAATAATATTAATGATTTAATAGAGTAGGTGGAAATGTGGCAAATAGAATTCAATCCAGAGATTTGAGGTGATGCTTTTGGAGAAGGCAGGCAAAGTTAGGGAACACACAGAGGATAGAGGAATCGAGTTACATTGGAGTGCATCTCCAGAGCTTCCTGGCAGGTAGTAAAGGAAGTATTTGGAATTCTTCCCTATATTGGACGACATATTGGATACAAAAGTAGGGATGAAATAGTGGGACTATATAAAACACTAATTAGGCCATAGATGGAATTTTTTGTACAGTTCTGCTCATCATTTTTAAAAATTTGTTGAATATGGGTGTGGTTGGCTATGCCAGAATTTATTGTCCATTCCTCATTGCCCAGGAGAAGGTGGTACTGCTGCAGCCCATGTAGTGTAGGTTCATCCACAGTGCTGTTAGGGAGGAAGTTCCAGGATTTTGGCCCAATGACAGGGAAGGAGTGGTGATATATTTTCAAGTCTGGATGGTGAATGACTTGGGTTTGAACTTTCAGGTGGTGGTGTTCCCATGTATCTGCTACCCTTGTCTTTTTAAATGGAAGCTCCCGTGGGTTTGAATGCTGCTGCTTATGGAGCCTAGTGAGTTTTTGCAACACACTGCTGCTACTGTTCATTGGTGATGGAGGGAATGAAAGTTTGTGGAAGGATGTCAATTAAGTGGGCTGCTTTGTACTGGATGGTGTTAAACTTCTTGGGTGTTGTTGGAGCTGCATTCATCCAGGCAAGTGGACAGTATTCCATCACAATCGTGACTTGTGCCTTGTACTTGGTGGGCAGGCTTTGGGGAGTCAAGAGGTGAGTTACTTGCCACAGGATTCCTAGCCTCTTACCTGATCCTGTAGCACCAATAGCTAGGTTTCTGGCCTTACAGAAAAGACATAATTGCTGTGGAGAAAGTACAGAGGAGATTTCCAACAATGTTGTCTCAGGGCTTAGAAACTGCAGCTATGAAGAGAGATTGGATAGATTAGAATAGGCTAGCTTTGGCAAAGGGTCATCTGGTCTCCAAATGTCAGTTCTTTTCTCTCCTTACAGATGCTGCAAACCTGCTGAATTTTCCAGCACTTTCTCTTTTGGATATTGAATAGACTAGGATTATTTCCTTTAGAACAGAGAGGCTGAAGGATGACCTAATTGAGATGTGCAAAATCATGAGGTGCCCAAATAGGGAGGATAGAAAAGACCTGTTACCTGTGCCAGAAAGTTAATTATCCAGGGCATAAATTTAAGGTGATTAGTAAAAGGACATAAAATTCATTTTCACCCACCAGGTGGTGAGTGTCTGGAATTCACTGAGGCTGAAACACTCAACTCATTTAAAAGATTCTGGATTGGTACCTGAAGTGCTCTAACCTGCAAGGTTACAGGTCAGGTGCTGGAAAATGAAATCAAAATGAACAGCTACTTTTTCTCTTGATGGGCTGAATGGCTGTTCTCTGTGCTTTATCTTTCTCATGGTTCTGCGAACTTGAGCCAGGCAGAAGAAAATTTGTTCATTTTGTTCCCTTATATTTAAAGCTCTTGCCAGTCTTTTCAAAAAATGCTGTCAGTTGCCATTTGCTCATTCCTTTAAACCAAGAAGACAGATGTTCACGTTAGCCTGAATGTTTTGTCTTTTGATTTGACCAATGCTACATTAAACATAAACACAACAATTGTTTCACTAAAATGCCCAAATTGCCACAGAAACTGCCTGTGCTCTGATTTCAGATTGGATTTTGCAGCCTCAGAATTTGCTGGCTTCACTAACAGATATCATCCAGGCTAGTGGAAAATCATAAAGTTAAATTTGTCTATCTACAGATAAATTACTGTGGCCCAATTAACTTTAGAAAGAAAAATAAGTATCCAATTAAAAGAAGTGCACAACTCTGTGCAATGGCACAGCCTGACTTATTAATAAACTAACTCAAAATAATTTAACTTTTGTTACAATGATAGCATTAAAGTAATGGTAGAAAATGACTCTTCATCTGAGGAAATGTCATCTTAGATTTCTTTGAACATGTCTAGAAGTTGGGAATATATTTAAGATGTAACACTCTTGGCAATTTTTGTTTTAAGTGGCTACATTTGAAAGTTATCGAAGTATACTTCAGTTAAATGTTGCATTATTTGCACAGCAGAGTTAACTGCTATATTGTAGTTCATGATTACTTGGCGTTTCATAACTGTGGAGATGAGTCATCCTGATGTCAGTTTCCAGATTTTCAGTTTAAAGTAACAGTGGATCAAAAAGCACAAAGATGTTTCAGATTAGATCTTGCAGATGATTGAAATTTATCTAATTGTAAGCAAGCCATCTCAACTTAGCGCACCTTCAACACATCCAAATAATGCAGTGGAGAGGATGCACTTGCAAATGGACTAAATACTGTTAAAATAATCAGAGGGATTATCTCTATTAACTCATCCTAACTTGTTATTACTATACTTGCCCAGTGCTAAAGATTACAAGATCACAAAAGATTATTCCCACTGAAATTTTAAACTTCATTTCCTATCATATTTCTTGAATTGAAAATTTTTCGAGTTTTATTAAAAATAGCACCAAGGAATAATATTGTCCAATGACTGAATTCTCATGCATACATCTCTGCCAGTTTTGCTTTAACTGAAGAAAATGATTTATGTGAAATTACTTGGCTCAGGATTGTTGCAACAATTTGCAGTAAAAATTGCACAGGAAACAGTACTGCTTTGTTTTAGTCCCAGCACATGAATATATCTGTATTTTTATTATTCTGCTTGTGTCTTATGTTAACTAATGATCAAATTTTCTTCCCCAGCAGCAGGAGTAGCAGCGCCAGCAGTGCTGCAAGCGTCAGCCTACCCAAACACTTGCCTTCATCCCCCCAAATCCACCCCCATCATTCATCCACTCCAGTCCTGCCCTTATCTATTCCAAACCTTGCTACCTCACATAATTTCTCCCTGAGGCCTCAGACTCACCCTCATCACCACGCCATGTTTGCAACACCAGCTACCTTACCACCACCACCTCCTTTAACGTCAAACAGCCTTGTTCCGGGTCACCATGCTGCACCTGGCTATTCAGGTAGGTGCAGATTCTTCTTCACCCCAGTGTTAAAGATGTCCTTGACCTGCATTTGTCATTGAGGATTTTGCTTGTTCATGTTTTTAATTCCTTTTGTATTCCCCAAAATGCCAGTTTAGTTTTCTTTACGTAAGGGTTCTAGTGTTTCACTTCAAATACACCCGAATAAAATACTCTTTAGTGAACATTACATTTACTTAATTCATAACATAAGAGGATGGAAATGACCTTGAGAGATGAGGGAAGTACTACATGAAAAAAAAATCCAAACTTTCAATTCATAAGATTTATTGATATTCAGAAGGCAGCCTAATCTGCTACTGTTTATATCTGAAGCATGTCCAAAAATATAATGTGATTCAATAAAATGTGAATTTAATTCATTTATGTAGACATCTTTTGTTTGACTTGACTATCTCAGATAGTGTAACATCTCAAACCACTATTCTTAACAGATTGTTTTGCCTTAAGATAATTGCATTACAGATATAAAATGAAGAAATAGCAGCACATCCAGATCTTGTAATTGTTTAATGTGTCCACTTATTGAGAAGTCTGGTTTTATAGTGGATTAATGCCATTGAACAATAGAGGTAGAATTCCACCAAATAACCTTCATCACTCCTCTTCCCTTTTTTTAACCTCCTACCCCACCCGTCTGTCCTGGAAGAATTCACACTTACTAAAGTGAGAGGGTGAGGGCCAATCAAAGAATTTGATTTGTGTTTATGGATCATAACCATAACTTCAAAATTCTCACACATTTTGTTGCTTGTTTAGAAATCAAGTACATTGGTCTTACGATCATTAGAAATTTTAAATTAAAAAGCAACAATGATAAAACCTGAAAGCAGATCATCCGCAATTCCTGGTGAGAGAAAATATGTACTGTATTTGGGAAGCACCTTAAGAGCAGAGATAACGTTTAATTATAATCCTGTCAGTTGTAGATTAAAGTTGGAAGAGGGGAAGTATTGGTAGCGCACCCTTTTCAGAAAGCAGCCTTGTCGCTCTCAGGCTGGCCTGTTGCTTGCTTATGGTCCTCCCAGCAAAATAGTTACTTATACCAATCCTTCTTTCAGTCTACTTGTATACTCAAAACTCCAAATTTCCTCCATATTTAACTTTGAATGATGTAATGATGTTTAACAGTTCTTAACAAGCCAGATTGATTTCTATAATGTTGCAGGTTTGTTTGAATAATTAAACTAGGTGCCATTGCAAGGAGGATCATTTTGGGGGAATGTTAAAACCATTTCTGTTTTGTTGCAAATTTTCAAATTCAACCCCAAAAGGTTAAAAAAAAGCATTTGGCCAAGATGATTGTACCGCTAATTAACAAAAATATTGTCTCATCCCTTGAATTACACTTGTATTTAATCATTCCATTCATTTAACTCAAAGGGTAATGATATTTCAATAAGTAGTTTTTCAAATGTCTTTATCTTACAAGGTAACATAATTCAAACTGATTACTTTTCTCTTGAAGCTGTATTGAATGTAAGTCTGAAATGATGTCAAGAAACGTGTCCTCATAAGAGCATATAATGATTTTGTTTTATTGAATGTATGTATTTTCAGCATGCTGCAGATGTGGCCTTGCTATGGATGTTGCAATGTCACTAGCACTGTAGGTGATTCAGAGTATTTGTAAGTTTTGGCTGCTTAGAGCACCACAAATGATCTCTGAAATGCCTATATAAAAGAAATCAAATGGTTATTGCTGCAGACCTTGCTATTAAAAACTCTCAATAAGTTTTTTTCCAATTTGGATGAATAAAAATTAGTAGTTTGCAAAGGTGCCAACTTCATCAATGTCCAGAGGATACATTTCAAATAGCTTTAAATGTGCCTGCTCTTATGGAGACAAGTAAAATGTCTTAGATATCTCCTTTAGAGGTGGACTGTGTGTGTGTTTCTCATTTCCCCAGTTTGTTTTCTGCTGGGATGACTCATATGGTTCTCTTCTGTCTTTAGATACCAGCCTGTTGATATCATTCAACCAACCAATCATGTATTGTCAGCCTCAGTCGGGAATTCTGATTGGTGCTTTGTCACAGGCATCTCTGTTACCTCCACCAATGAGTCCTCATGTAGAAAACCACCACAGCATGACCTGCAGAAACAGGGAATGCCAGGTGAATATTTGGCCTTTTTTTTTCCAACTGACTGGCCCACGGCCCTTGTGTTTCTTTTTTCTCTTCCAGAGCATGAACTGCTGAGGCAGGAGTTGAACAACCGGTTTTTGGTTCAGAGTTCCGACAGGGCAGGGTCGCTAGCCCCGCCACCATTCTTGAGGGCAGAGTTTCATCAGCATCAACACCAGCATCAGCACACGCATCAACACACACATCAGCACACGTTTGCTCCTTTTCCTGCGAGTCTGCCACCGACTCCACTCATGCCGCCCACTGCACCACCTATGGTGCATACCCCAGGCAGAAAAGTGAGGATAAGTAGAGCATCTCTTGACTCCCCCTTTTCCCTTACAAAAAAAAACTTTCCATCTCTTTTGCCATAGTGACCATGGGTTGGCTAATGTGGTTCTTAAAAAGGAAAGCACCAGTGGCACTTATTTTTCTATTCTGAATCTCCTGTAATATCTTTTGACCACACAATCAATGGACAACCAATTAAGGATGGTAGTTCATGTGTTTGTTCTGAGATTCTTTATGCACATTCCAGGACATTCGACTTCAAACTTTTGGCAGTCACTGTCAAGTAATACTTAAAGAGAATAGAATCCTAAAATTTGTTTAATACTTGATGAATGTTAAGTTAATATGGCCCTGCTATTTTAAAATAGCACAAACTGATAACAGCCACGAGAAGTTGTTTCGGAACTTGATAAGCCACAGCAACTTTCATCTATATCGCGCCTTTAACATAGTAAAACATCCCAAGGCACTTTATTGTGCTTTAAGCTATTGTGTAGTCAAAAGATGGAGAAATTACAAATCCTTTCTGGGCCTTGGAACACATATTTGTTCTATACTTATTTCAGGATTACAGACTTAAATTTTAGTGCACTGAACCTTTTTTATTCATCAAGACAAAATAATTGAATACAACCATAAATATATGCCATATGAGCTTGCGTACTAGCAAAAAGTGAAATACCACAGTAGCCCAGTGTGGAAGAATAAAGTATAAATATATCCACAGTGCTGTTTTTATACATATTCTTTCTGTGAACTGAAAACATTAGCAGTTCTATAACTTCTAACACACAAACACTGTTTTTGTAGCATAGTTAGAGTTAACAATGTATGGTTTAAATCATTAAGACCATATATCCATAGAATCTGGCACTTTGCTCAGTTGGCTATCGTTTTGTTACTTTGACTAGTGTTTAAAAACAATTAACTGAATTTGTTCTGGCTTACACACCAGCTGATCATGGTGCTTGTGCAAGCTGCATGCGTGTCTACTCCTTTTGAAATGCCGTTTCCAAATTTTCCAAAAAAAACTTACGAAGAAAAGCAGTCTAACTGCTTGTTGCAGAATGTGTTTTCAATTTTTTTATGTAAAAAAATGTACCATGTGGTCTAATTACGGTCATAAAGAAGTGTGTGTATAATCTACCTAGTGTATGTTTTTGTGATTAATGTTGTTTATGCTGACTAAGTGGCAGACATCTGGTAATGGCTATAATTAATGAAATTATGCATGTGTTCTGTATACACAGTTATTATATTCTGCAGCAGCTGCCATGCCAAATGGCTGTGTGTGAAGACTTTCCATTTCTTAATGTCCCTTAATTGTTTAAAGATGAAATATGTAGAAGTAATTATTAAAAGCTGTTTATCGATTCTTTTTCCAAAAAATCGTAAGTAGTTCATGACAAGTCGAAAATGATTAGCAACTAATAATATTGATCAATCACTAGTTCATTTTGGTTGTACATGGTGATCAGAGGATGTGTTTAATTCATTTTGACAGTCTTAGACGTCACAGTGACAGAGTGATTTAGATGTTAGGCAAAATAAAAGCTATTACAACTTGTTTTTCCTCTTCTTTCAGTTCGAAAAGTATACACCAAAAATAGAAAATCCTTTCTATCGACATTCTAGTGTGAGTGTCCTTTTTTTATCGAGAGCTCATTGTACCTGTGCTTCAGCTCACATCCACATTTCTAAAAAAATGTTATTTTGATAAAGCGTCATTTCATGTGTTAAGTCTGGTGTTTTTACTCTTGTGGTTTCGAATGCATCTGCAGTTTATCAAATTAGCCTCAATTTGCATTTCTAATAGAGACAGACCAAATATAGGTTAGGTGATTTTGAACTGAATATTGAAGGCAGAATGTGCTTTCGACAGTCCCACCCTTTTGGGCTGTAAAACCAAAGTTTTATATCATTGAGCATCTAGAATGTGCTTGTTTGATCACAGAGGCATTATCACGCACAAGCAGATCAAGCGTCTCCACACTCATACCAGCAGCTCTGGTGCAGTTTAAGAAATGTTAGAGGTTTAAAGCATTTTCCCATAGAATGCAGAAATAGATGGCTGTTTTCTTGTTTAGATTACAGGTACAGAAACAAGAATGTAGCTGCCTACAAATAAAAATTACATTGCTGAATTACAATTCTGTTTAAAGATATTTCATTTTATTTGGCTTCACTAAAGATGAAGCTTTATTGTTTGGTGTTTTAGGGACAAATACCTCATGCAGACATGATACATAACAGTCATTAAATCTCCTTGGATAGAAACTGAGGGTTGATGAGATTGAAAACAAATAGGTGTTAAAGCAGGCTTTTTTTTCCAGTCTTCAATGAAGTACTTCAGGAGAAAAACTTAGTCCTGAGTCTTCCATATTGTAACATTATTTTAATGTTGCATCCTTTAAGTAAATGTTGCACACACTTTACCATATCCTGTGCTTGTTGTTAACAAGATAGTACCATTTTTAAGTGGTGGCAAAGGTAGAACAATCAGGTGTTAACAGTTGATGTATTTTTGTTCTTGAGTAACTGAACTGCATCACTGCATAGCTGGTCCTGAGTTTGTATGTGGGATGTTTATATTGTGACTAATTCTCAATCTGAAGCTAACTCTGTATTTCTTGTTAATTATAGTTTTTCCCACCGTACGGTCCAGCAATGCCAGGCATGCCATCTATGATTCCACATTCAGGTCCCTTTGGGTCACTTCAGGGAGCATTTCAGCCTAAGGTATGTAAATCAGTTTAAAAATGCTAAAAATGACTTGTAAGGTGGCAGAAAAGGTGACAAGCAAAGCTGGTTCACTTTCTTTCTCAACCCTTTTGTGTTTTCTGTCTTGGTAAACTAAATTATCATCGAGTATGCAAGATTCCTCCGCTGATTGAGGCAACTGTGCCCTAAATGTCCATTTTGATTTGATTATTGTCACATATTAGCATACAATGAGAAGGATTGTTTCTTGCGCGCTACACAGGCAAAGCAAACCGTTCATAGAGAATAGTGTTAAAATAGTATTAAAAGAAAGTAGTAGTAATAGCAATAGTATTAAAAGAAAGTAGCAGTGATTGTAATTATCAGATAGCAAATCTCAGCTTCAGATAAACTATGTGCTTTCTGCATAACCTTTGCTAATAAAGGGTTACTGTAAACGCACTGTGATTGATGTGGTTACCCTATGATTATACTAAGGATCCGTAAGTACAGCATTTTTCAGGCATAAAACTCAAGGAAAAAATGTGTCTGTCAAACAGAGACTGGTTTGATCTGCAAATTTCCACATAATTTACATGCCAACTTCAGTAGAAGAGGAGGCCCTGAGGGTAAACTGCAGAAGGTTAATAATACTTGACCCATCTTTGGAGTCAAAAATCCTGTGGCTGATGCATTGTAATGGTAGGAACCATTTCAAACGAGCAAATTACCCTGTTCTGTAGAGCAGATGATTTTTTTGCCCTAAAGGCCTGACTTGCGTGTGCTCGTGCTGACTGAGCACAATGCCTTTCACTGGGCTGCCATGATCAGTCAGGGTTATTAAGTTTGCCTGGGTCGCTGCTGCTGAGCGCTCCTCCATTTTTCAGTCTGAAGCGTCTGTCACTGAGGTAGGGAGAGACAGATTACCTCAGTCAATTTCACTGTCTTCGCACTCCACTTTGCTGAGCTGGGAGCCAGTTAGAGGCATAACAGGTTATTCATTATCTGACTGTCGTAGTGTAGGCAAATGGTAATTTCATGGATAGGCATGTAGTATCCTTAACTCAAGGTCACAGGAAAGAGAACATAATGAAACTTTAACATTTTCAACAACATATAATCAATTATGAAACTGTTTTAAAATGCTTTCTTTCAATGTTATGTGTATATAATTTCAGGGAATAGTAAATTTTAAATCTCCAAGTGCAGGAAGCACTTGGCAATCTGTAGCATGAGCTGTCTTTTTTTAAGTTTATTTAATAGTAGGTACTTAAGGAATAGTAAATACTTAAATGTGGAAAGCAAGCAGTAAATTCAATCAAGCACTTAAATGGCATGATAGCCTACAAAGTAATTCTTCAGCTCGTCAATACTTTCTGGATAGATTCTAAAAAAATGCTGTGATAGAAATATTTTTATTGGGTGTGATATTTTATTTTAGTTTTTGTGAAAGTTAATGGTTTCTTTCTTTTCAAATCTCAGTGCAAAGGCAAATGTAATTCAAGGAAAAGTAGCTCTATATGCACCGAAATGTAACTTGCAGGGAAATTCCAAACTTAGAACAGAATTAGTAATTCCATAATGCAGAAGGAGGCCATATGGTCCATCGAGTATTCACTGACAACAATCTCACTAGGCCCTATCCCCATAACCCTACATATTTATTCACTAATCCCAGAACACTAAGGGGCAATTCAGCATGGCCAGTGCACCTAACCCGCATGTCTTTGGAGTGTGAGAGGAAATCGGAGCACCTGGAGGAAACCCACGCAGACACGGGGAGAACATGCAAACTCCACACCAACAGTGACCCAAGGTCTCTAGCGCTGTGAGACAGCAATGCTATCCACTATGCCACCCAAAAAACGGCAATTTAGAAAGTCAGAATGTTTCACCCCAGATGGTACACAAACCCACAATCCCTGACTTCAGAGGCCAATTCCATGTGGAGAATTTATAAAGAATGCTGACTTAAAATATTTCATTGTTGTTTCATGCCTGAAGCTACACAAAATAGCTGATTGAATGTTGAGCTCAATTTGTCAAAAAAAAGTAATTGACTCTTGTAGACTTAAAGTCCTCATGCTTCAAACTGCAGAGAATGTTTTTCAGAATGGTGCTGTGAACATCTTTAAATCAGTTCCGCAACAGCAGTTCAAACCTCTAAATAAAAGTCAATAATTTTCATAACTTGAATATACATACACATACTGATGAAGGAAATCAAGAATGGTTTAAATTTATATCATGCCTTTAACAACCTCAGGACATCCCGAAGCACTTCACAGCTAATGAAGTACTTCTGAGGTTTGTCACTGTTGAAATGTTGTGGTTTCTGTTAACACAGTTTCTGTTAAACTCAGCATCAGGCATGCATGAGTGTAAATGTGTGGAAAAGTACAACCTTGACAAATTATAAATTAATATTTTGTGCACACCTTTAGCAATCTTAAGTCTTTAAAAACATTAATTGAAATGGCATTTATAGCTGTTAGTCCAGTCTTCACAATTTCATCATGCATATTCAAATTTTATAAATACTGGCAACGTCAACAGCCTTGGCACAGTAGCATTTTTTTAATATACAATTGAAATCAATACTCTGACTATTATGGTTGAATCTAAGCAATAGGAACAGGATTAGGCGTTTGTTCTTTGAAGTCTCACCTGCCATTTAATAAATCTGATTGCAGCCTTAAATTTACTTTGCTGTCTGTGCCACCCACCAACAACCCACCCATAAATATATGACTTCATTACCTATCAAAAATCTGTCTCACTCAGCCTTGACTATAATCAATAAACAGCCTCCACTACTCTTTGCGGAATAGAATTCCAAAAATTTAATGACTCAGAAGAAATTCGTTCTCATCTCTGTCTTATATTACAGACCCCTATTTTCAAACTGTGCCTCCTTGTTCTAGATTCACCCACAAGGGGAACATACTCTCAGTATCTAAGAAAGGCATGGATTTCAAAAGAAGATTCCCATATAGATTTTGTGATCTTTGGTGCAGTTTTCCCTTTCCCCAGTAGCAGTCAAAATCTAGCACCAAGTAAGGGGCCAGTCATATTGAAGTATTCAAACACAGCAAATTAAAAACACTAATATCTTTCACTTTTGATTTAAATTTTAAGACTGCAGAATAAATTATGATTGGATTAACATAGAAGATGAACTAAAGATAACATTTTTAAAAACTAAGAAGTACATTTCTTTCAAAATATTCAGATTCTTTTTACCACAATGAAGAAATTTGACATTCCACAAATATAAAATTAGTTATTGGATCACTGGGGATGTTTGGTAATAATTATCAAATTAGCACACCATTTCATCCTCTTTCAGCAAGGTTTAACTTTTTCAAGGGTATTTATAGCCAGATTAACGGCATCAAAATTGAAATCTTTCGAGGTTCACCATTTGGGGATTGCAGTCTGGAGGAACCACAGCAGCACACCCTGAGGGCACAAAATCACTGATAGCAACTTCTGGATTTCCATCTTATTCTGCACATGTTCAGACTCTACACGTTGCTGTCAGTTGAAATTGAGTTTTGCTGTAATTACCACAGCAAAGTCTGCCCCATTAAACCAGGGGATGGTAAAAAAGTGTTGTCCCATTTTGAAGGAATTTCTCCTCCATCTGAGCCATTCTGTGACCAGGAGGGAGAAGGTTGCAAACTTCGTGTCCATGGTGGAGAAGTGATTGGTCAAAGTACAGCTAAAATTCAGAATCTCAGGTGCAGGTGCACAGTTAACTCCTGATGTATATTTTTGCAGTTCATCGTAATCATCTCAGATTTGAATTTGAGTTACAAATAATGGCTACAGAGAGCAATCTTTACTTTAAAATATAAATTTTTCATAAAGTCAGAAATGTTTTAGGCCCACTGGCATTCCATTGAGTTCGTGCCCTTTTCATTGCACTGTAATAATTTCAGTAGAGTGGAGCAGTTGTTATTAATGATATAAATGTGGTGTTGTTTTTCCCCAGACTTCCAATCCAATTGATGTAGCAAGCAGGCAAGGAGCAGTTCCTCACACGCTACTGCAGAAGGACCCCAGGGTAAATGAACTAATCACTTTCAACCCTGAAGTCTTTCAGCCAGCATTGCATTACATACATGTTAAATTTTCACAATGATACAGTTAAATTGCACAAAGTTCATTATACCACCAAGTATACCTCTGGTTTCCTTTCCAACTTTGTTTTTGATTGTTTATGAAGGGCCTATTTAGAAAGCCTTTGAGCTTCTCACTACTATTCCAAGCTCAGTTTTAACAAGTGCTTCCCAAGCTTGTTTTACTTATCATCCGCTTTCCTATTTTAAATAAGCTGCCTCAGAACATCTCGATGGGTATTTTTCATCAAAAGTCCCTTCATTGAAAAATAGTATCATGCCAACAGTGTTTGAGAAGATCATGCAAACAGAACCAGAAAAACCATCAAATCTATTAAACTTTTTGTTAACCAGCCCTTTATCTAACTTTGATCTTTAAAACTCCTGATTCTGTCCTATTCATAGCATTGGTTACGTCATGTTTGAGTCCATATAACTAGTTAACAATGAAGTGTGAGCAAGTAGATGTACATTGAATGAGCTACTACATTCCAGGAGAGAAAATCTCAGCAGGTCTGGCAGCATCTGCAAAGAGAGGAAAAGAGCTGATGTTTCGAGTCCAGATGATCCTTTGTCAAAGTATTTTTCAGCATTTTTTCTTTTGGTTTCAGGTTCCAGCATTCCCAGTAATTTGCTTTTGCTACATTCCAGGACATTTGTTTGGTCCTATCCAATGTTAACCCCCATCTGTATGCTTACAAAATTATATAAATGGTTTTTGAGATTCACTAATATAATCAAACTGAGTAAAAATACAAGGCCAGTGAGACACTGATAATCTGAAAGGAACATGAAAGGAAAGCGTTTGCATTTATAGTGACTTCCACAACCTCAGCTCATCCTAAGCCCTTTACAGTTAGTTAAGTAGTTTGGAAATTAGTTGTCGTGGAGAGATGGTGGTGTAGTGATATAGTCACTAGGCTAGTAATCCAGAGACCCAGTATAAAATCTGGGCACCTGATTCAAATCCCACTGTGGCAGATCTTGAAATTTGAATTCAATTTAAAAAATCTGGACTTACAAGTTTTAATGATGACCATGAAACCACTGTCAGTGTTCGCAAAAAATTCATTTGATTCTTTAGAGAAAGAAATCTGCCGCCTATACCTGATCTGGCCAACATGTCACTCCAGATCCACAACAATGCACAGTGCAATTAGGGATGGGCAATAAATGCTGCCCACATCCCATGAATGAATGAATGCTGATATGGGTGTCACCTTTTAGGCAAAAAGGAGTTGTAATAAAGGATGGCATTAAGATTCAATTTCACTACACTGGGAAAACCAATGGAAGTTTTGTGCATTTTATGTTAATTAATTGCATTTATTATTCTGCGATATATTGACTGAAAAAATGTTCTTATTTTGATGGATTCTGATAGGAACAATCGTTATCACTGCTTTGTTAAGTGCTGATTGTTGGAGGTGTTCCTTTTTCCATTAAAATAAGTCAAGCAACCATAGAAGTGCAGATAGAACTTGCTCCATTTTGTGAGTTACAGAAGCTATTTATGGTTCCTAATACTAAAATAATTTTCTGATATTTATCATTGTTGGGTTCTCAATCAGTTCTGTACTGTAACTGAAGTGCCTTCTTGCAGAAAACCAGTATGTTTCTGTAACAAACTGTACCAACTTAGAACAAAATGAAAGGTGAAATTTAGTTCAAATTCCATAGAGAGAAGCTAGCATGAAATGAATGAAGGTGATTAAATGAATGATACAGAGACCGATGATAAAAACATTCTGAGCACAGCATTTGTTCACATTTCAAAAAGTCACAAATATAAATAGGGTGCACAGTAATGTACAGCAGCAATCCTCGATGTATTTCAACTGATGAGGAGTATTGACAGTGACACAGTGAACACAGATAATGTGCTGTGTATTAGTTTAGCCTCTTTGAGAAAATGTTTGCATTATTTTGCTATCTGTAAATGCCTTTACAAAGAATAATTTACCCTTTTACTATTGGTGACATGAGTATTTGATTTGTATCTGATGTTTTAAAAAAAAATGAATTCCATCTTTCCCAAGAATTCTTTGAAATTGGCACTGACTGATTACGTTTCGGTGAGTTTAATGCATTAGACCCTGACAGCAGTCTTATTAGTTTATCCAAGATGGTTTTTATATTGTCAGTTCCCATTAATATTTTGCTTCTATCAATATAATTGTACAACCTTTCTGTCTCATCTTTTCTAGCAGTTGTCAGACCCATACAGACAGTCAATAAGAGTAAGTGAGATCTACTTCTTTAATGGTTAATCATTTCATAAAATCATTTCATACATTATTAAGTTGTGTGTTTTTTATTCAAAAAATCATGTTTATAATGGGATCTATGGAAGTATGCGTACTGCAAGTCGTGGGTTATTTTTCTGCATTATTATAACTAATTTTTAATACCTGTTTGAAATGTTGAGTCTAAATTTCAAGCGGGCTGCTAACGCTGCCTGCTGAAAATGCATTTTTTTGTTTGCAGTTCTCATTGAAATACTTGATTCTTATGCTCCATATGAATCATGGAACCCCACAGTACAGAAAGAGGCCCTTCGGCCCATGGAGTTTGCACCGAACATAATTCCACCCTAGGCCCTACCCTCATGTTCCAACATATTATACTCACTAATCCCTGTACACTAAGGGATTTCTTAGCATGGCCAATCAACCTAACCCGCATACCTTTGGACTGTGGGAGGAAACCGGAGCACCCGGAGGAAACCCATACAGACGCGAGGAGAATGTGCAAACTCCACACAGATAGTGACCCGAGCCGGGAATTGAACCCAGGACCCTGGAGCTGTGAAGCAGCAGTGCTAACCACTGTGCTGCCATGCCGACCATTATACATGCATTATACATTTTTGCTTTGACATGCTAGAATGTTCATGCACCTGATTTGCCATTTCAACCTTGTGGTCCTGAAAAAGCAGGGTGCGAAGACTTACTCTTTGGATCCATCTGCGTATAAGAGCTGTACAAGTTTGCCTTGGGCTGTGCCTCATTTGGATATTTTGGGCGTAATTTTTAACATATTTGAGAATGTCTAATTAGCTGTTGTCTTGGGGAAATTGTAGATGCTGTTGGAAAATTTTAAAGGAAAAGGGTAACTTTATTTTGAAAGGAGGAGGCATTTTTAATTGGTTTTATTCTGAAGATGGCTTGCAGTGTTGAATCCAGTCTTCATAGTTCTAATTGGCCAGATATGAGCTCAGGACAAATTCTGAAGTATGGAAATCATCCTTTATTCTTCTAATGCCAGTGTTAGGAAGTGGCAAATGTACTCATTTCTGAATGTTGTAATGCAAAAGGACACTGCTGTTCTTTGAAACAGTTGTAAATATACTCATAAAATTAAAGGTTTTTGTAGTCAAATGACTATGTTTGCTCCTGTGGCTTGTGCAGTTGTAATGATGTATGCATATGCATGCATTTTATTTTGGAAATTTAATTGAATACTTCAGTACGTTAACTTTTAGCGGTGAATCCCCTCCCAAGAACACTTAAATGAATAAAAATGGAAAGTGAATTTATATTTAAGATTGTTACCAAATGTTCATATTGCTTGTATTTGTGATTCTGAACCATCTGGCTTGTGGTATAGGTCTATAGTAAAATTATATGCAGCTTTTAGTGAACCTGTCCTTTCTCCTTTCTGTGGTCAATAAAGGACCCTATTTTCAGATCTTGCTTGTTAGAATCAGTTAAAGTTGTGTAGTGGTCATCCACATTCAAAATGGTTGATTCCTGTAGTGACACATTCATTATGAATATAACTTTTCTTTGAAACTTGTTGAAGTTTCTTCACTTTCTGTCAACATAAGATGGCAAATAATGGAATTATCGCAAAGTTCTGGCTTCAAAAATCTGTATGTGCTCTGGCAAGGCTTTCTATCTTCTCACTGAACACTTCTTTGCAGTCTGCCATGGAAGGCCAAGGGGAAATCTTATGGATCACTGTTTAAAAAATCAAGACATCTATTTTTGACATGGTTTCCTTCATGAAGAGTTCAGTGTTTCATTTGTGTTTACTGTTTTCTTCCAGCTCCCACACAAAAGGGTAAACCTACCTCAAAAACCAATGGGCGTAAGTATACCTCGAGTAAAAGTATTAGTTGAGATTCTAGCACAAGTGGAGCTGAATCTTTCCCTAGGGCTTCAATTTCATAGAAGCCAGATTCAAAGCTGTCCTGGAAATATTCTGATTTTTGATTTTGGAATTTCAGAAAAAGATTTCTTCACGTAACATCTTTCATTGCCAGAAGCAGAAGGTTTGGCGGACTCAATAGATAGACCTTGTGTTTAGTGGCACCAAGCATTTTTATGGTCCCACATATCAGGCTCTTTGTGAAATTTCCAAACATGCCTGCTAACTCTTTTATTACCTGAAGATCTAAGCTGTTTTCTCTTCCCTTCTTAATTGTCAGAGAATCAATGATAGAAGCCCAGAACACACATGCTTTCATTCACTATTATCTTCTTTATTCTTAAATTTGACCAGCTCCCAACTTACTTTCTATTCAATCACGGAAGTCCAGTTGTACCTTTGAGTTCTACTTCATGCATTGTTCTCAAAAGATACTGTTGTCAACTATTTTTATTATTTGCGGGGTCAGGATGAGAAGAAAGTTGGTTCACGGTGCTCTGCTTCTCTGACTGATTTGGAAACACGTTTGGGCCATTGTTGAGAGAGGTGAACCATTTCGTTCTTTCTCTTCTCTTTCCTCCTCCACCCTCCCACAAAAGGCCACGGACTATTAAAAACAGAGCGATAGGCGATCACAGGAGGGGGGGAGGGGTTGAATTGAATGTTTTCCTAATGGTTAACATTATCCATTGCCTTCTGGATAAGCACTTACTGTGCCCTCACCAATGTTCCTGTCACTAATATGTGGTAAACCAGATATTCTGGGATGGGAGGCAGGAAGCAAAATGCCTGTTTCCTACTTATGGATAGTATATAATCTTGTACAGATGTCTATGATTTATTGAGCCTGTTCCCTATGCTAGTTAGTATTGTTGATCGAGAAATAATAATATCAATAGCTTTGATCTAAATTCACAAAATAACTCACCCTTGTCCCCTAATAACTTGACTGTCTTATCTAGGATAGACAGGTTCTCACACCTCATCTTAACTTCATGCCAGACATGGTATCCAAATACCACTGGGCTCAGGACATAATAATTCTTTAATTCTATGCCATCAACTATGAAGGAGAGCTAATATTCTGCCGTATGGGTGCACGGATAACAGCCTGCCGCTGTACACATCCATGTCAACCATGAAGAACAAAGAATGGATAAGTGGATTGTGTAATTATATACAACTAATGTGAAGTCAGTGATCTCCTTTCCATCCCAAAATAATAACTCCTCACCCTGGGAAAGACTAAATCTTTCAAAAAGAGATGTAGCCCAAATATGTGTTAACTTTGAACAGGTTGCCATAGAAGATACCTACATGGCAACCACAAGGCATACTCCTAATATTCATATTTTGGACCTCCCGTTTATGATGTATAGCAATGAAATACCAGAGTCGTTTTGATCTCTGCTGTAGTTCCTAGTCAAACTGATTCTTCTTCTCATTGAGAAAGAGTATCTGTGTCAGAATGAACTATGGAATGTGCA
Organism: Sphyrna mokarran; assembly: GCA_024679065.1. Taxonomy (NCBI): domain Eukaryota; kingdom Metazoa; phylum Chordata; class Chondrichthyes; order Carcharhiniformes; family Carcharhinidae; genus Sphyrna; species Sphyrna mokarran. The sequence continues at coordinate 45,568,230 of JAGIQG010000020.1, read as the reverse complement.
GAAAATTGCTCACCATGGGTACGATGATTATGATTCTTCAAGTTAAGCTCTTCTTGGCGTAACAACTGTACTGTTGCCTGGATTGAGGAAGGGCACTTTTGATTGCTTGTGTTCCACATGAGAAAAAGCACCTAATCTCTGCCAGTAAGTGAAATACGGAGGATGTACCTCACTGATTTCCAATTCAGCTGAAATGCAAATTGTTATGGCTTCTTCATAGTAGAAGCAACACTTTCATAAAGTCAAAACCATTTTATCGTCCATATATGTTGCCTTGACATTCCATTCCAAAATATGGGAGCAGTAAGCCAGTCTAAACTTAAATGCAAAGTGCATTCTATCTCCAGATTGCGTGTCTTTATTCTGGTGTGTATTTGTCTACTTACAAGCAGTTATTGCATATAATTGAAAAAGATTTCTGCCTTCAGGCCATTTCAACTTACCTGTCAAATATTTGCTTCAAGCTTCACAACAGATATATTTGGCTGCAGTCCATTTAGAGGTTTTCCTGCTTGCTATTTTATGTGGTGCTTTGCATTTTATTTCAGTAAGCCTATAAATTTGCATATTTTCGTTACTGCCAGTTGAAACATGTCTGCTAAGGTATGATGTGCCTTTGTGTCTTACAGAAGCCTGGAAAATGGTGTGCAGTTCATGTGCAGATTGCTTGGCAAATCTATAATCACCAGCAGAAGTTAAAGGTACTGAAAAGACAAACCTTGGCAAATTTTCTGATCTTTACTCCCTATAAGCATTTGTTAACTACCAGTGTAAGCAAAGATGTATTAGTCAATATTAAAAGCTGCCGTATGTGTTAGTTTGGTGAAATCTCGATAATAAATGTAACCACTTATATTAAACCAGGGTTTCCCAAATGAGGTTCTGCAGAACTCTGGGGTTCCATTGGATACATCCAGGGATTCTGTGATAGGCAAGGCTGATGTCTCCCTGCGTTGGCTACTGACACAGCCATTGCAGTGAAAAGCCAACCTCTGATTGGACAAGCTAGAAACAGCAGATAAGTAAGTCCCTGAATGTCCAAACCAGGGTGAGAGTGAGGAAGAGAGTGGACAGTGGAGCCAGGAAGAGAGTGGATGGTGGAACAAGTTAGGCAGAGATCATAAAGCAGGAGGAGTAGAGGCCTGAGAGCAAAGAAGTGTGATGAGTGGGTGTGTATGATGAGTGGGATAGTGTGTGTGCATGTGGGGGTGTGAGCATGGGTACGAGCATGTGTGTGAAACGCGGGTGCGTTGGTGGATGAGAGATCGGTAGGAATATCGAATATGCCAAATTAATTAATCTGATCAGCAGGACTCCTGAGGACTTCCCCAACCCATATCTCTGCATTTAACAGCTCAGTCTTGATTGTGGAATAATTGTTCTTTTGGTGCAATTACTCTAACATAGGATGTTAAAGATGTTTGTTTTTACTTTTAAAGCAGCAAATGCCATTGGACCATCACAAACTCGAAATAGGGGGAAAACTAGACCTATTTAGTCGGCCACCTGCACCAGGAATGTTCCCAGGATTCTCATATCCACATGACCTTGCCAGGCCCCTCTTCTCAACCACAGGTCTGTCAATGACGATATGAAATCTTTACTTCCTCTTTGTTTTGTTGCGAAGTTGGGGACAGTAATTGTAGATTGGGAGATAGGATGTTAGAACTTGGTGTTTGTAAAATTGTCAAATGCTCTGGGCACGGGGGGAGTGGGCAGGCAGATGGATGTTGGATGGAGTGGGGTGGGGGGGAGCATTGCATGGTCCTGTTAAAAGATGTTGCTTTTTCTGTGCTTAGAGATTTAATATGCAAATATACAGACAGTCCAAACTGAAACATTGAAAGGCCAAGCAGCAGTGTTACCAAGATTTTTTGAATTTAGCCAGTCAATTTGAATCAAGCACTTTGATACCAAAAACTTATTAAATTTAAATTTGAATGTTTTGACAACCTTGTACCAATCCTATTGTGCAAACGTTGATATTTCATCACAGATGTAAAAGAAGGGGGCAGTGGGACAAAGAGGGTAGCACAACTGCCACTTGCCAAACCTAATAGCTGTGAGCTCTCAACTCGAGAGAGAGAACCACTGGCTTTCATAGCTTCATCTATGTCTTAGAAAAAGCATCATCTAGATCGCAAAGGTACCGAAGAAGAAGAAAGTTACGGACACAAGAATTAGCAGACAAGGCGCAGAATATTCCGGAAGAGAGAAAATCTGATTGCACTTTAGAGAGGGACTAAATTCTATTTTGTTAATGAGTGGAAATTGTATTTATTTGAGTAGCATTCCATTAGAATTGTGTTTTATTAACTATTCCTATATAAAAGGGATTTATTCAGTTTGTTAATAGTTTAGTTAACTTGCTCATTGTTAATTAGATAAATAAATTATGTTGTGTGGGTTAAAGCTGCATTCCAGCTCAAATCCAATTTTGGAACTAGTTTTTGCTGCTCCTAAAGCTAGTGGCCAAATAACTTTAATCTGATGTTGTGAGACTTCTTACTATGTTTACCCAGTCCACCGCAAGCATCTCCACATCATGGCAAATCTAGAACATGTGGTTCTAGTTTCAGGATAAGGGATCAAACATTTTGAACTGAGTTGAAAATTCTTCACTTAAAGTGTTTGAATCTTTGGAATTCTATCTCCAAGAGAGCACTGGATGCTCAATTGCTGAGTGTATTCAACATAGAGATAAATAAATTTTTGGACTGCTAATGTGAGGAAATTACTGGAAGGGGAAGTTTAGGTAAAAGATGGTCCGCCATGATTTTGTTGAGTAGTGGAGCAGTTTTTACTGTGTTTTGAATTTTTTTCACCTATTGATGGCTTCCCAGTCTGTGCAACCTGAGATGCAAGAGACTAGATGAGTGCAATCCTCTTTGTCATTTCTCCCAGTGCTTGGGCATTGGTAAATTGCAACCTGAGAGACAGAGGTATTTCAAGTTTGCATTCCTCCTCTTGTTAAAGCAGCTGCTGAGAGTATATTGTCTGACAATGAAGCTGAGATCAGTCACTTCTGCGGAAGCCTGATTGTGAAGTGTTTCAGCCCACTGAGTTTACTTGCTGTTTGAGGCTCCCTCAATGCTGCCAAGCTCCTGGGGTCAAATTTCGCCTGTGCTTGATGCTCTAACTCTCTCCAAGCATTCTTGAAACTATCGTCGTTAGCACTTAGTGCAGCCACTTATTAAGCAAGAATGTAATCTAAACTTCCTCATTTTCTGATCTTATTAATGGTACATACAGTGCAAAATAAATTACACCTGAATCTGAATTAATTTTTTTTAAAATAAATATTAAAGTATCCAGATTAAAGCTGATGTTCCAGTGATGTAGTTTGAATTTTCATGGCTGCCAAACTGTATAGATTGCCAACTCATCCGAAACTCAACTGCATGAGGTTCCGACTGCCTATAGTCCGCTAGCCTATCAGTTTGCCACCTCTCCTTCCACAAACTCATTGAACTCAAAATTCTCTTCCTGAATACCCTTGCCTCAACCCTGCCTCTGTAACCTCCTCGACACTCTGATCATTGTACATCCTCACCCCTTCCAGTCAACCTCCAGTGCACTGTATCCTTCTGTTGTTTCAGCCTGACTCTCCTGAGCTTCCCAACTCCCTTCATTCAGCAGTAAATGCAATCACTAGATATCAGATGAGGATTTCTTGAAAATCAATAAAATATAGCAACTCAGAAGTGTTAACAAGATTGCCTTCGGATGAAAACATTACTGATGTGTGTTGCTTTCGTCCCAGTGCAGCTAGCACATTGGTTAGCACCCCACCCCTGTGCTGAGATTTTTGGTACTGTGGTAGGTGTACGTGTTAACTTTGGCTAGCTGTCCACAAGACAGATGGTTGGCTGCCCAACCAGCACTATGTTCAATAACATTCTGCCACTTTGCAGCATTCCCTTTAGTTTCTGTGGTGGATCTTCATTATCGCCTGGCTGTTGTCCTATGCATTACAAAAGTTTGTAAGCGATCTCATTTAAAACCTGTCACTGGGGTTCTCATCTGTTAGATGTGTCCTGAAATCTTGGTGGATTGGAAAATGACAGTCTCCATTAGTCATGTGGAAGTATAGTAGTAGATATGTTTCAATGGATTTCCATTTCAACAGAAAGCTGCCTCCTGGGTTGATGATATAGTAATAATTTGAACTGTATGTACGTGTTCACTGAAATGACCCTATGTATCTCTATTCCCTGATGACTTGTTAACAGTATTGATGGATTGTTGCTTTCATCTTTTCTTGACTTCTTTATCCTTCATTTAACCGAGCTTTTCATTTTTGTCCTTTCCTTGTAGGTAATGCACATCCAGCTGCAACCACCTTTGGACCTCCACCCCATCACCACAGCAGCTATTTACCCACTGGTCACCTGGCAGGTGAGAACCATTGGGGCTGGTGAGCAGATATGCAGAGTTGTACAACCTTATACTTCACTGGGGCTTTGACACAACAATTGCTCATATTCACCCAGCTACAACTAAATCCAGTTGTGATCAACTTTCCTTTTCCTTAACTGTTCCCTCAATTGCTTTTCTTTCTAGAGGTGAGGATTTTGCAGTTCTTGCTGCAACTCACAGGGTACATCACCAGGCCAATCTCAGCATCATGTAACACCAGTGCTGTTTCCTCGTTTTATTAACAGGGGCTCCATTCAGAATAACAACTGCTCAACCTACGTTTCAGCATCAAGTTAAAAGATGCCAGCCTAGGCTTTTGCATCAGCCAAATTCTGTTTTTTGGATTTGAAAAATTCAGAAGAAGGAGGGGAGATTTTATAGAAACACACAAGATTATGAAGGGAATAAATAAGATAGAATCAGGGAGGTTGTTTCCACTGGGCAGGTGAAACTAGAACTATGGGGCATGGCTTCAAAGTAAGGGGGCAGATTTAAGACTGAATTGAGAAGGAACTTCTTCACACGAAGGGTTGTGAATCTGTAGAATTCCCGGTGTGTTCTGTCTGGGTGAAAAAATGGATCTTCTTTCACAATCATGGAAGATGGTGTCAAAATTCGCAGATGACACTAAGATGATTGGCAGAGCAAAATGTGCAGTGGACGCTGGAAGTCTGCAAAGGGATATATATAGTCTAAATGAATGGGCGAGAGTCTGGAATACAATGTTGGTAAATGTAAGGTCATCCATTTTGGTAGGAATAACAGTAAAATGGAGTATCATTTAAATAGTAAAAAATTGCAGCATGCTGCTGTGCAGAGGGACCTGCGTGTCCTTGTGAAAGATCGCAAGGAGTTGGTTTGCAGGTACAGCAGGTAAGAAGGCAAATGGAATTTTGTCCTTCATTGCTAAAAGGATGGAGTTTAAAAATAGTGAGGTTATGTTGCAGCTGTATAAGGTGCTCGTGAGGCCACACCTGAGTACGTGTCCAGGTTTCATCTCCTTGCTTGAGAAAGAATATACCGGCACTAGAGTGTGTGCAGAGAAGATTAACTAGATTAATTTCAGAGTTGACAGGGTTGGCTTATGAAAAGAGACTGAGTAGACTGGAGCTATACTCACTGGAATTCAAAAGAATGAGGGGAGATCTTACAAAAACATACAAGATTATAAAGGAAATAGATAAGATAGAAGCAGGGAAGTTGTTTCCACTAGTTGATGGAACTAGATGTAGGGGGCATAGCCTCAAAATAAGGGGGAAGCAGATTTAGGAATGAGTTGAGAAGGAACTTCTTCACACAAAGGGTTGTGAATCTATGGAGTTCCTGCCCAGTGGAACATTGAGACTACCCCATTGAATGTTTTTAAGACAAGGATAAGTACTTTTTGAATAATTAAGGGCCAGGGTGGTAAGAGTATGGAATGCCCTGCCTGCTGCAGTTGTAGATGCGCCAAGTTTGGTGGCGTTTAAGAGGTTAGTAGATAAGTTTATGGATGAAAAGGGAATGGTTTAGGTTAGAGGGTCATTGCTTTTTCTTAATTGGTCGGCACAACATCGAAGGCCAAAGGGCCTGTTCTGCGCTGTAATGTTCTATATTCTATGGTGAATGGGCAGGTAAGTAGAGCTGAGTCTACAAAAAGATCAACCATGATCTTATTGAAAGGCAGAGCAGGCTCGAGGGACCAGATGCAACTCCTGCTCTTAGTTCTGATGTTCTTATAATGTATCAATGACACTGAAACCTGAAGGAAGCAACTAAAGCAGAATTTTAGCAGTTTGGTTTCTCCTCCCTGTTAAAAGAAGATTATTCATAGTTAATTGAAGGGGTAGTTTTTGTTTCATTACTGCGTGACACTTACACATTGTTGCTACTTAAACTGTCATGAAAATATTTGCAAATATTGTTCTTCAGTGATATGTTTCTGGCTCTGACAGAGACCTGCTTGAGACAAATCCAGGATTGCAGCCACCCACCTCCAGTAATATGAGCCAAGTGGTTAATGTGGTTTGCCAGTAAAACTCCATTAAAGGGCAGCAAGCAGTAGAAATCAGCCCTGCCAATGGCAGCCACACCTTAATAGTAAAGAGAGGAGCTGACAGAAGTTTCAGGATGTGGAATGGAGCAGCCTACACGTGCAATAGTCCAAATTCAATCCATGTATAAAAATACTTGTGAGCTGTGTGACGATTGAATGTATCCATGATTGGGAACGCCCATATGAGTGTGTAAACAGCAGTGCAATAAGAATAATTGTGTGAAAATTTTGTCACCTTTGAAAATATTTGGGACAAATGCATGGTCTGAATTCCACCCGCCTGCGAGATCTTTCTGGAGGCAACCAATTAAGAGACCATCTGTGGAAATGCCGTCAGTTAAGGATGGTAGGCAACCTCCCAGTCAGCAAACCTACAGCTTTAGGAGACCACAAGCCTCACTAGGACAAGTCAGCCCTATTTAGACAGAAAGGAGAGCACGGGGATGCTTCAACATCAAGGCATGAACTCGATCTGATGGAGCACGGGGGAGACTCTTCCAGTGATGTCGTTTGGGCTGTGAGTGTGGGGTCTTTCCTGTTGAAATGCAGTCATTGGAGCGCAGGGCCTGGAACTCTGATGGCCACTCAATCTACCTTCAGCAGACCCCCTTCACTAAGCAGCTGGCATCAGTTATAGGCTATTCCTGGCAGAATTCTCCCTGTGCCCCTAATTATCCTCATACTTGCTAATTATTTGTTACTCGCTGCTGCCATTCCTCACCACCCGATCCTGCCAAGTTTACCCAGCTGGGATCATACCAAGCTACCAACCCAACGTCAACATTTCTTATTGTCCTCCAGATCCTGCCTCCATAGGTCTGTCTTGTAAGAATCTCCCCTATAAGTAAGAGCCCATGATACATGCGTACCAGCACTTTGAAAATGGGTTGAGGTGCTGTGACCTCGAGACTGACTGCAGGGCTTAAGTATATTTTTACTGGCAATCTCACAAGAGAACATAATAATGAAAGACTGAGGATTCCATCATGGAACCAAACTGGAGCCTTACCAGACCATGTCTCATAGGGATCAAGGATTTAAATGAAGGAACTGGCTACTTTGACAAAAATCCCTTGTAAAAAGTTACTTTAAGTTGCAACGATGGAACTATTCCTCAACCTACTTCTGTGAAATAGTATTGTTTTCATTGAAACTGAGGATTTGTTTCCCCAAGAAAATGAGGCTGGGGTCTTGCCCCTTCCCTTTCCCTTCCCATTGGGTATGAGGGGAGTTGAGCCCACACCTGGCATCTTACCCAGTTAAAAAGGGGTCTGTATTTCTCCTGTCCCATTTGTAGACAGTGACTTGGATACTTTCTATAGACTGCAGCAAGAGCACAATCCTGGATCTAAAATGATGCCATTCTTTTCACTAAGCAACACAGATGGGTTTTGAAGGAGGAGGCTTAATAAACATCCCCACCTCTGATCTTATGATAGAGGGAAGATCATTGATGAAGATTGTTGGTTTGAGGGGAAGCTAAGATAATTGACCTCCAAAATCCACAGCATATTCCTTTGATATCGAGCTTGCTGGGGCTCCTTAGTGTCACAGTTCTCTGAACTCACCTCTGGAATTCACCTCTTTTGTCTATGTTTGAATCAAGGCTGGAGTGAGGGCTGGAGCCAAGTGGCCTCAGCAGAACCCAAACACAGCTGAGTAAGCATTGTTTGGTAGCACTGTCACTGACACTTTCTATCACTTTACTGATGATCGGGAATAAAGTTATAGGACGCTGGTTGGCCGAATTGGTTTTATCCTGATTTCAGTAAGTAGGACATACTGGACAATCTTACGCATTGGTGACTAGATGCAAATGTTGTAGCTGAGTTGGAGCAGTTTGCCTAGGGTTGTAGCTGATTTTGGAGCAGTAGTTGTTAGTGCAGCATTCTGAAAAATATTAGAAGGCCTGAGTAAATCGGGAGCTTGTGGATTTTACTTCATGGGGTTGCGCGTTCGACTGTATTTCCATGTCTGAATGAAGTGCATCTTAAGAGGTCCCTGAGTGTGACCATGCTGCCTAAATCACCTAGTTGCAAACCCTAGGTGAGATCAGTGGTTAGGGTAGATTGGTTCTCCAGATTGCTTTGGTTGTGTGATGCTTTTTCAGACAGAATATTATTCACAAATTCCCCCTTCCCTTACCAAAAGTAAGTTATTATATAATGCTCCTAATATGAAAATGCTGCATATAAAGAGTTTTCAAAATGTGTTAACGAATGTAATGTGTGTTTACTTGTCGGTGAGATGAAAATACCTACTCAATGCAGTCTGTGCCTATATTTGTTGTAATGTTTGACAGTGAGACTCAAACTATTTCCCCTTACAGTGAAGTCCTATGTTTTATCTATTCAAGCTTGGCAGTGCCTTTCTTTACTTTTTAACTATGTAATAATTTTTTTAAATTCCCCTCTCTTGAACAAGATTGAACTTGCCATCAACCTTGTTTATTGCAGGTTTACAATCCTCAAGCCCTTCTCAGCTTTGTTCCATTTCTCTTCCTGCAAAGATAGTCGACTTATTCTGTGCCGCTATTGACAGCGGCACCCAGCTGCTAGCTTATACCAAACCCTCCTTCTGCAACAAGTCACTTAATATTCTTACATGTAGCAATTGCCCATGTCTCCCACCCATGATGTAAACATTTTCACATTATTCTGTAGCCTCTGGAGACACTCTGTGGGCCCCTGTTTCAGAACAACTAGGATAGAGACATAGAAGATAGGAGTAAGAGGTCATTCTGAAGGATCTCTAAATCCTTGTCACAATTTGCCCTCCCACCCAACTTGGTACCATCTGCAAAATTTGAGATGTTAACATTTTGTTCCCTCATCCTAATCATTAATCTAAATTGTGAATAGCTGGGGTCCCTGTGGTACTCTACTAGTTACTGCCTGCCAATTTGGAAAGCACCCCTTAATTCCTTCTCTTTATTTCGTCTCTGCCAACCAGTTTTCTATCCATCTCAATATACTTCCCCTAATTCCATGCACTTTAATCTTGCACAATAATTTCATGTGCAGGACTTTGTCAAACATTTTCTGAAAGTCCAAATACACCACATTGACTGGCTCCCCTTTGTAAACTTTGTTAGTTACATTTTCAAAAAATTCCAACAGATTTGTCCAGCATGATTTCACCTCTGTAAATCCATGCTGACTCTATCTGAGGCTGCCACCGTTTTCTAAATGCTGTGCTATAAAGTCCTTGAAAATGGGTTTGAGAATTTTCCCCACTATCGATGTTAAGCTTACTGGTCATTTCTCTTTTTTGAATACTGGAGTGACATTTGCTGTTCTCCAATCTGCAGGGACTGTTCCAGGGTCTGTAGAATCCTGGAAGATGACCACCAATGTATCCATTATTTCTAGAGCCACTTTTGTAAATACTCTGGGATATAGATTATCAGACCCTGGGGATTTATCTGTCTTCAATCCCATTAACTTCCCAGCACCATTCCTCTACTAATATTGATCTCCCTCAGTCCTTCCCTCCCACTAAATCTTGCATTCTCCAACATTTCTGGTGTCTGATTTGTGTTCTCTTGTGAAGGCAGAAGCAAAGTATTCAGTTGCCTGGCCATTTCTTTGTTCCCTATTGCACATTCCCTCGCTTCTGTCTGTAGGGAACCTGGAAAGGTGGTATCTTTGAAAAGCAATTTTATACTGAACACCATTTAACAAAACCTTTTAATTATCTGGTCCCAGCTCCCTAATGCTGCAGAGTATTTGCCGGCCAAAAAAGCAAATAAGCAATATGCTCTTGTAGGATCGTCTTCTACCAAGAGATAGTGAGAAGGTGCCAAAGACATTGCTGCTGTTTTTCCCTCAATCAGAAAGTAACTGGCATTAGATGCCAACTCACGTCTCTGCACCACAATACTGCAAATTGCTCTTGTGCAGCCATTCTAAAAATGTTAAAATCTGTAAAGAAATGTGTGTGCCATGTCCCTTTGCCTTTCACACATGCCAGTCTATACCATTTGCCTTAATAACCAATGCAAAAACTAAAGTTTAAAGTAAAGTTTATTTACTAGTATCACAAGTAAGCTTACATTAACACTGCCATGAAGTTATCTGAAAATCCCCTAGTTGCCACAGTCTGGCACCTGTTTCGGTACAGAGGGAGAATTTAGCATGGCCAGTGCACCTAATCAGCATGTCTTTCGGCCTGTAAGAGGAAACTAGAGCACCCAGAGGAAACCCACACAGACATGGAGAATATGCAAATTCCACACAGACAGTAATCCAAGTTGGGAATTGAACCTGAGTCCCTGGCACTGAGACAGCAGTGCTAACCCACTGTGTCACTGTGGTGCCCCAAAGGCAAGTCATTTCTGGCAGCAGTGGGATTTGAATCCATGCCTCCGCAGAGACTGGAGCCTTAATCCAGCCACTTGGCTATAATACCACACTTTTTTAATAGTCACACATTGATTCATGTTTGCACATTGTAAATCCCAAGCAGGTATTTAGAAGTGCCGCCACTTTCATAATCATGTTTTCTTTTACGGACTTGACCTGCACAGAATCTAAAACATGCACATAACGGAGAAATCTCCCAGAGCTTTTGCTGAACAGGCCACAGGTTTCTTTTTCTGTTTTTCCTGCTCTCAGTAGTAATGAATCTGATGTCTGAGTGATTGCATCATGTCCGAATGGGTCTCGTGATCTTTTTCTGCCCTTCTCGTATACTTGTCTGTACAAATGTGCTAACTTCAGGTGAAATTTAAACCTTGCCCAAATGCAAATATTGGAATGCATTATAGATAGAGAGGAAATAAGAACCACACTAGTTAACAACATGCTTGGGGAAATTATTGTCCCTTGATAGATTTTGGAAACTTGAAGCTAGCCATAACTATTTCGTTAAGCTATAATTGAAGCCACTCTAATATTTTCACTCAGTAATATTTCAAGATGGATAAAGTGTTGTATATCTTGCAGCTGCTTTTTTTCCCACTTATTTAATAATTTTAACTCCTTGAATATAAGATTACACAGAAGTAAAGTAGCAAGAATGTCACATTTGGCACAAGCTTAGTTTGAAATTTGTATCTGCATATTTTTCATGTTGATTTACATTTGTAAAGGCTGCAGTGACCTCCTTTACATCTTTTCTGATTGAAGAGATAGAAGCTGAATAAATCTGCCAGTGGGAAAAATCGTCTGGCCATTCATTGAGTTAGTAACTTTTTGCAGCAGAAAGTGTTAGCTGTGAAGGCTCTACCACAGGCCCGTACAACACAGGAGTCTTCCACTATAACAATTATAAATATCTTCAAGATGGGTGGCACGGTAGCACTGCGTTTCACAGCTCCAGGGACCTGTGTTTGATTCCCGACTTGGGTCACTATCTTTGTAGAGTTTGCACGTTCTTCTCGTGTCTGCATGAGTTTCCTCCGGATACTGCACTTTCCTCTCTCAGTCCAAAGTTGTGCTGGGTTAGGTTGATTGGCTGTGCTAAAAGTTACTCCTTAATGTCCTGAAATGTATAGGTTAGAGGAATTAGTGGGTAAATATGTAAGGATAAGGGGGTAGGGTCTGGATGGGATTGTGGTCAGTGCAGATTCAATGGGCCAAATGGCCTCTTACTGCACTCTAAGGTTTCTATGGATACGATGAAGGCCTCTTTATCTGAACCAATATTGACTTTAAGGGAGAATTATAAGCAGCTGTAGTTTTAATGTGAATAATGTTTAAAATACACATCAATTAATTTGCACAATGGGTTTTCATGTGCTCTGGGTAAATGAGGAGAAATATAAGTTATTGGGATGTTACATTTCATGGGGGGGGGGGGAGGTGAATTAAGTTAAAGTTATCCCTTCAGTGTCAGGCACAGAGGAGTTGTTTCACTGCTGTAAGAAAAAGAAATCTGCAAAAGACAAATTGAGCATGAAATCATAGGGCTTGCATTGTCATTGGATGGAAAATCTAACTGTAGGATCTAAAAGACCAGGTTAACCAAAAATCAACAGAATATTTCCTGTTGCTGTTTTGAATAAGTGTTCGGGTGCAGAACACAAACAAGTGTTCTCTCATCTTGGAACTTTATGACTTCAATTTTTTTTAAGTAACCTTTAAACATTCTCTTTGACCAGCTTTTGAAAGGATTGTGTTCATTCAGACAAGTTTTATTAGGCAGCTGACCTTGTAGTTTTGAGCATTAGGAGAAGAAACAAGATGCTGCCAGGTTTTAAAATGAACAGTTTCTGCATCAAACCTTCATAAAGAAAGACGCTGGGTAAATCCCCCCTCCTCCAGATTCAGTTTGCAAAGTAAATGTATGTTCTCAGACCTCAAACACAGGCTTTTCTAGAAGTACTGACTCTCTTTTAAATCCATGATTTTTTTCAGATCCATTCAGTCGATCAAACACCTATGGTGGCCTTGGAAACCTCAGCACTAGTGCCTTTGGAGGATTAGGCAATCCAGCACTTGGTTAGTACATGTTTGTGTTGTAAATCTAAAGTACCATTATTCTTTATGTTGTCAAAACAGTTCCTTAAGATAATGTATTTATTTAGGCAAGATCACAGTTGTTTATTTTGACTGGCTTTGGCTGTTTGCCAATGTGTTTTCTTCATGCAGAAGTTATTTTAATGGGTCATTGCCATTTGAGCATGTCTTGCCTGAGACATTGCCAAGTTTTTTTTAAAACTGAAGGAGGTAGTTGCTGATGTGATAATATTGTGTTGCTAATCCTGCCATCTAAATCTGGCAACTATCACCATAATACAGATCACGTAGCAGCAGCCTTCTCTGCGAACATTCTTTGTCAACCAACACTGCAAGTGTCAGACTGAGTTCTTACAGTTGACTGATTCAGGAAGTTGAGCTATCTGGGTGTAACCTCATCTTAAAGTCAGTATAAATGAATGCCTCCACCAGTTTGGTGACAATTGCAGTGATGTGGAGTATTGGCTTTCAAGACTTGTCTTTACTGAGTGCCTTATCTGATTAAGTTTATTTATTAGTCATGAGTAAGGCTTACATTAACACTGTAATGAAGTTACTGTGAGATTCCCTTAGTCACCATGTTCCTGCACCTGTTTGGGTCAATGCACCCTAACCAGCACATCTTTCAGAACGTGGGAGGAACCCCACGCAGACATGAGGAGAACAAGCAAACTCACACAGACAGTGACCCAAGCCAGGAATTGAACCCAGATCCGTGGCACTGTGAAGTAGCAGTGCTAACCACTGTCCTGCCCCTTTTTCAAATGAATAACTTGAATGAATGTTGTCTGAGGCTAAACTTCAAACTCAGCTCCAAAGTGTTTTTCTTTTTTTTAACAATGTAACATTTTGACTTGTACTATATTTTTTAAAAGGTCTTCCAATGTTCACTCTGCGTTTTTTTCCTCCATTTTGCACTTTCTTAGCTTCCAACAGCATATTTAGTCACAAAGAAGGTCCAGGTATACAGACCCTCAATAATGCTCACGAACCATGGAACCGCCTCCATCGAACTCCACCTTCATTTCCAACACCACCACAATGGCCAAAACCAAGGGAATCGGAGAGAAGTTCCTCAGTAACTAATCATGACAGAGATCGAGATTTGGAGAAAAGAGAATCTTCACTTAAGAGTGACAGAGAGAAAGAAAGGTACTTGCTTACTAAACTTGTTCTCCTGTTTAGTAGGAGTTCTTTTACATTTAGTTTCCTCTTTGTGAATGCTCAGTCTCTTTCATGTATTTACAACTTAAATCCTCTTGATCCTTGCATCTTTCTCCTCTACTGATTCATGCTTTCAGGATGGTTTCAGGACATTGGGTTCCCACCAATACTTATCAAATGCCACACTCTACGTTTGAATGGGAATTAACTGCATGCAATTTAATCACAGAAATTGTTTGATCCAATCTTTGGCCATGTTTAGTCAGTCCACTTGTGACTGAGGTTATTGGATAGTGGTCAACAAATCCTAATGAGAAGCTCATCTCCTCTTCCTGTCACCCACTGAACATTAGAGCCAGTTGTAATGCCTCTGATGGTGATGTAACGCAAGAATAGAAACTGAAACTCAGTTCCCTATGCTTAGCATTGAAGAATAAACTATCTAGAACATCTTGCTACATGGTCATACCATCCTGAGTTTGTTTGACCATCCTGCCCACTCATACCGTGACTCCAGAATAGCCTAGAATGAGGTTCAAAGCATGAAGTCCCATTGGCCTCATTTAGGGTAGAACCACTTTATCAAGGCTGATGACACAAAGGGGAAAGGGCAATGAGAATGCCCACGTCTCTGGGAAGCAGTAAAAAAATATACAGAGGTTGATCCAAACTGACGTGCAGAATGAAGCAGCCATGAGCCTGAGTTTTTAGCATTTTATGATGCCCCCATCTTAGCTTGAAAACCCATGCTAATGGGATATCATCTCGGTGACCCTGCATTTTACAGCAAGACAGAGTTGCAGGCATGATCCCAGCTTGTGCAAGGTCAATATCAACATTTATTTGTGATGTGAAAACATAGAACACTACAGCACAAACAGGCCCTTCGGCCCACAAGTTGCACCGATCATACCCATATCTAGTAGGCCACAGAATTATCTATAACTCCCAATCCCATTTAATTCCACGTACTCATCCAGAAGTCTTTTAAAAGACCCCAGCAAGTTCGCCTCCACCATCACCGACAGCAGCGGATTCCATTCACTCACCGCCCTCTGAGTGAAAAACTAACACCTCCTCTGTACTTGCTGCCCAGCACCTTAAACCTGTATCCTCTCGTAGCGATTATTTCAGCTCTGGGAAATAGCCTCTGAGAATCCATTCTATATCCTATCTATTCCTCTCAACATTTTATAAACCTCTATCAGGTCACCTCTCAACCTTCGTCTCTCCAAGGAGAAGAGACCTAGCTCCCTCAACCTATCTTCATAAAGCATGCCTCCCAATCTAGGCAACATCCTTGTAAATCTCCTCTGCCCCCTCTCAATAACTTCTGCATCTTTCCTGTACTGAGGCAGCCAGAACTGCACACAGTATGCCAAATGGGGAGTGACAAGGGTCTTATAAAGTTGCAGCATTACCTCCCAACTCATGAACTCAATCCCTCGATTAATGAAGGTCAGTACGCCTTCTTGACCACGTCCTCCACCTGCAAGGCAGATTTAAGAGTCCTATGGACCTGGACCCCAAGATTCTTCTGCTCCTCAACACTGCTAAGACTCCCACCCTTGATATTGTACTCCATCCCATTGTTCCTGCCAAAATGGACCACTACACGTTTATCTGCATTGAAGTCCATCTGCCACTTCTCCGCCCATTCTTGCATCCTATCTATGTCTTGCTGCAACTTCTGACATCCCTCCAGACTATCCACAACACCACCAACCTTCGTATCGTTGGTGAACTTACTAACCCATCCTTCCACTTCCTCATCCAGGTCATTTATGAAAATAACAAACAGCAAGGGTCTAGAACAGATCCCTGCGGCACTCCACTGGTGACTGATCTCCATGCAGAAAAAGACCCATCCACAACCACTCTCTGCCTTCAGCAGGAAAGCCCAAAGCCCTTTGGATCCCGTGCCCTCTCACCTTCTCAAGAAGTCTTGCATGAGGGACCTTATCAAGCGCCTTGCTGAAGTCCATGTAAACCACATCCACCGCTCTTCCTTCGTCAATGCGTTTAGTCACATTTTCAAAGAAATCCACTAGGCTTGTAAGGCATGACCTGCCCTTGACAAAGCCGTGTTGACTATTTGTAATGGAAGATTAACTATACAGAAATAATGTCTTCATGTTCCTTTTATAGACCAGATGGGCAGAACAAATCACAAAAGAATCTTTAAAATGAATTCTAGAATCAAGCCTTATAACTGCAGAAGTCTTTGAGAGTCCTGGCTCCAGGATATTTGATTTGTTAGAATCTCAACGCACAGAAAGAAGCTATTCAGCCCAACATGCCTCTGCTGACCCTTTGAAAAAGTTATTGAATTAACCCCATCCCACCTCTTCATCTCTTTCCCCACAGCCTGCATGTTTTTTTCCCTTTTTCCAATTCCTTTGGCAAGTTGTTTTGAATCTGCTTTCTTGCAGAAGCATCATAACTCATTGCTCTTTAGTAGCTCTCTTATCCAAATGATTTTTTTGTGTTTGTGTTATTTTTGACTTTAAATGATGCTGTTACGCTATGATAATTTATGAAATTGAGCAAGCTTTAGTTATTTGAGAGTTTTAGGCTATACATAGTTGCTTGAAGAAAAGCTTCAGTCTGGGATATGCGACTGTCCATCAGCATCTGTCAAAAGAAAGCAAGGGACTGCAGCGAGTGTTTGTGCTGACTGACCTGTTGGATATTTCCAGCCTTTTATATGAAAGATAACTTGTCTGAAAACTTTCCAGAGTTTCCAAACTCTCAACTAAATTTGAATAACCATATCACCAAATTTTGTTTTCAACAGTACCACATTTTAAAAATAATTTTTGTTTTTCCAGGGATGGAGTGGAGAAAAACAGGCACTCCAACCGGTCTTCACCAGCATCTGCCCCTGTCAACCATCAAATCAACAATCTCATCCATAGCAACAGCCGTAGCACCAGTGACCCAAACCGACATCACAGCAGCTCTGAGCGAGATCGGTCAAAGGAGCTGGAAAGAGATCATACAGACCCAATGAGGGAGTTACCCGGCACTGAACATAAAATCAAGGAGAACCGGTCACCAATAAAGGAAGGACAGAGTCATGAGAGGCGGCTTCCAGAAGACAATACCAAGCCAGTTGTGAGACCCACTTCTCCATATAGTAGAGCTGTGCTGAGTGAAAGCATGAAGCTCAGCAATTCACTGAGCAAAGACAGCGAAAGGAAGTCCGAGCCCTCCTGTGACCTTCAGAAAATAAAAAATGACATAAAGATTAAAGAGGAAAGAAAGGAGGATAATGAGGTGATGGTGATAGGTTCAGACTCATCGCAGCATCCCAGAAGCAATGAGCCACCTCACCACACGTCCATCCACGGACTCCCACTGGGTCATTCTGTGGGCCCTATGCCTATTACTATGAGCAGCATCCACCAGATGAACAACATGAATGTGCTTGATCGTGCTCGGATGGTGACACCTTTCATAGGCATAAACCCGCTGGCGGGAAGAGAGCGACTGCCCCACCCTGGATTCTCTTGGGATCCTGTCCGGGATCCTTTACGAGATGCATACCGGAGTTTTGACTTGCACCGAAGGATGGAGTTCCCTCTACGCACAGATTCCATGCACAGGTTCCCAACACCGGCCGGTTTCTATGAGCACGACCGGTCGTACAGAGACAGGGAGCCTCACGACTACAACCATGAGCACGTCTTGGAGGTCAGGCGTGAGCAGGAGCGCTTACGGCACTCGGATGAAAGAGAACGCTTGCATCTACGGGAAGATTTTGACCATCCTAGGTTGCAGTCCTTGCATCCTTCAGCCATGGACAGTCACTTGGCACATGTACCATCCTTTATGCCTCATTTAAGCGCAATGCACTATCCGAGGTTAAGTCCATCCACTGCCAATCACAATGGTATTTTGAACAGGACCCCACCAACTGCAGCATTGAGTGCTCCACCACCTCTGGTACCAGCAGGCAGTGCACGGTCTGTGTCTCCCCGGAGGACTACCCCACTCACTAACTCAGAGCCCCGGGACTACTCCCCTTCTCGGAATCCCAAAGAAGTTGAGGCGAGGTAGTTCTTGGACTTGATGAGAGAGATGTCCTGTGTACGAGATCCTTTGATTTAAAAATGCACTGCAACAAGAAGAGAACGCTGTAAATTTATAGAATTGAAGCACAGTGGGGGAGGGTTAAAAAGTCTGAACTTTGATACCAGAAGATTGCTTATAATTGGAATTAATATATTATCAATTATAAATCTCTAGATTTCTTTGTGCAGAGAATTCTGAAATCATGTTTGTACATTTTTCCAATATTTGAAATCTAATTTGTATGAATTTGTAATTTTTTGTTTCACTTTAATTTGTTTGCTTTTAAGTTTTATGTTCTGTTTTTGAGCAGTTACAGGCCTCAAACTATTTTAATAATACCCAGAGTTTGCTATTGATATTATTTATCAAGATATCAATTTACAATGAATCCACTGTGAGGTTTCACACTGAGGCCAAAATAATGACTTTCCTTTATTTGGTTCCCAAAAATGTCTGTGTACTCTGAGAAATGTACAAATCTGAATTTGTTTTGCCTTATTAACAAATACAAGATATGCAGAAGAGGTCCCTGTGGTTCCTGTACAAATGTAAATACTCTGTTGATACTCAGAACATGCTAATTAAATTCTTTACTTAGGTAGCCTTTATAAAGGGTTTTTGAAACCAGAACAACTCACTGGATATTTGTAGCACAGTTATTCCTATAGTATCACGTGGAGGTGTGCTTGAAGCTCAGTTTCAGAGAAGCATATTCAATTCAACTATGCAAGAACCGCAGGCAGGTCTTTCACAAAGGCTAATGGCAACACACAGTGAAGGAACACACTGTGTGCAACAGGGGGGACAAAAATGCAAATCCATTAAGAGACACGGATCAGACTGCATTTACAAGAGAGAGGGAGAGAAAAAAACTGTTGGACCAATGAGGCACCAGTTCAGAGAGAGGTTTTATTTCTCAATCCACAATGCAGACAGTAATGATAAACATTGTATTGGGCAGAAATTCTTAGTGGCTGGCAAGGACATTCAGTGTGGACCTTGTGTAATTGTGCAGTGTTTTTATGGAATCTGTATACAAGACAAAGTAGTATTTTAGGATCAAAAATCTCATGGTAACATTTCTGATAAAATACTGTTAGCAATTAAGTCCTTAAACAGATGTTTCTTGCAGTGTGGTTCAGGCTGAACTACTCTACATGACTCTTTATTTCTTGGTCATATGTAAATTTTGCCATGTTTTACTTGCTGGACAAAAAAAGCAGCATCTGTGTTTATATATCTGGGCTTTTACTCTGTAGTTACTTCATACATCAGCTGCCATTTCCTCCTTTCTGCTCTGTACTTTGGTTTCTGTATTTTAAACAGACTTGATTCCTGTAGATCAATGAGACAAATACAGCATTGATTTTGAGACAAAATGGTTGTTTGTTTGTTGTGTCAGAGATCGTACCAATTGATCTGTTTATCACCACCACTTGTGAGCTGTTGATTCAGAATTGTTTTGACAATCCCCGCAAGTGATTCTGTCTGCCTGTGGCAATCTTTTCTTTTAATATTCAGCTGAGGAATATGTCTGCCAGTGGTTACAATACAGACTCGTGAGTGGGGGAAAAAAGCCCTCATCAGTAATGCTGGTTCTTTGTTTCTCTGTTCATTCCTTGTGTGCAGTTTATCACCTTGTTTGACTTATTATAAGACGTAATATATTGTGAATCTCGTTGCAATTCTCTCAGCGGGACTTACAATCGGTCTGATCATCCATCTAAGTAAGAACTCTCACAATATCAGGTTGAAGTCCAATAGGTTTATTTGGTAGCACAAGCCACTAGCTTTCAGGGTGCTGCTCCTCCTTCAGGTGAGTGGGAGTTCTGTTCACATATAAGGCATATGAAGATACTAACTCAATTTACAAAATAATGGTTGGATTACGAGTCTTTTCAGATAATCAAGTCTTAAAGGTACAGGCCATGTGAGTGGAGAAGGGTTAAGCACAGGTTAAAGAGATGTGTATTGTCTCCAGTCAGGATAGTTAGAGATTTTGCAAGCCCAGGCAATTGTGGGAATTACAGATAGTGTGACATGAACCCAAGATCCCAGTTGAGGCCGTCCTTATGTATGTGGAACTTGGCTATCTGTCTCTGCTCAGCAACTCTGCATTGTCGTGTGATGAAGGAGCATTGCTCTGAAAGCTTGTAGCTTGTGCTACCAAATAAACCTGTTGGACTTTAACTTGCTGTTGTGAAACTTCTTACTGTGTTTACCCCAGTCCAACACTGGCATCTCCACATCATGACATCCATCTAACCCACAGTACTTTTATAAGATAAATGTGTGAAGTGCCCATCCATCCCTTATTTCATTCTACTCAGCATTCACATCGATTCTCATATTATTGACATATTTGTACCAAGGTTCCTTTTGCCTTCATCCTGTTGAAAAACGAACATCTGGTCATTTTCTTTTTCGAAAGTTAAAACCAAGCCTCTATTCCCTAAGAGACAATCTCTTCTAACTTATTGTGAGGTAATGGCTCATAATTTTAATGTTTTTGAAATTTTGATAAAGGTTTTCCTGTTTACAAAGGATGTTTCTATTTGCATCACACTGACAACATCACATTTTAACAGCCTGAAATATGGAGCCGCAATAAATACAGCTACTGAAGACAAGCAGCTTATGAGTCGAGACTTCAAATTTCATCCACATTCTATGCTGAATTGGCTGATCTAAACCAGCCAAGGATTGCTGCAATTGGCCTCCATACTCCTGGGTTAAAGACAAACAAAAGGACACTGATTTAAGTGGCTGGCAAAAGAACCAACAGCAACAGGAGGAAAAGTGTTTTTACACACCAAATAGTCAGAATCTGAACTGCGTTCCTGAATGTGTGATGGAGGCAGGAATGACTGGGCCTTTAACGGGACAGTGGGACTAGCTGGGTTAATCCTGCATTGAACCAGCACAGAAGTGATATACCTGTTCAAGATTATCACCAGAAGAATCATTACTCATGTTCCCATCTTATGTAGTCATGAATTGTGCTTCAGAACAAAGTTGAGACATTTTCAAATATTTGCAATACATTATCTTGATACATCAAAGGAAAAATTGCACATTAAGTGTCAAACCTTAGGAACTGCACTTGTTGTCAGTGTGAACAGAAGCTCATTAAAACAAGATGCAACTCTGTGAATCTATGAACAAAAATTAGACTAACATTCTGAAATCTCAACTTCAAATTTCGCTCTACATTTAAACATTGCAATATCTCACTTTAACATAGCAGAATATAGGCAGGATGTTTTTCAGCACATTTCTTCAAACTTCATGATTGAAGTGCTTTAACTTACTTCAGTATTATCTGTACTAGGCCTACAGAGAGCAGAAAAACAGAGCAGTCAGTGGTACTAGTAATTCAGAGACCTGGGGTAATGCTCTGGGGACATAGGTTCAAATCCCATCACAATAGATGGTGAAATTTGAATTCAATAAAAATCTGGAATTAAAATATCACTGTGAAACCATTGTTGAATTTGGTAAAAACCCATCACTGATGTTTTGTCATCTTTACCCAATTTGGCCTACATGTGACTCCAGATCCACAGCAATGTGATTAACTCTTCTAAATGGCTTAGCAATTCAGTTCAAGGGCAATTGGACATAAGCAATAAAATACTGGTCCAGCTAGTGATGCTCTTATCTCTCTTGAACGAATGATAAGCAAATCACTTTTCTGATCAGTTGCAAGGCTTGATATCAGTCAAGATGTCCATTTAACCTGCTTTCAGTAGTCTGAGTCACGTTTACCTTTAGATTTATAACTGAAAAAATTATAGCACAGAATGAAGCCATTCATCCCATCAAACCTTTCCTTATTCTTTAACTGGAGTTATCCACTGAATCCCATTGACCTCTTCTCCATATCCTTTAATGATCACATATTTACCAATTCCTTTATTAAATAATAGTAGATCTGCCTCATTAGCTCCTTGTAGTTAATTCCAGATTCTATGTAAAAAAAAGTACTTTGTGTACTTTGTTCTTTCAATAAAATTATTGTCATATTATACAAAAGTGGCCCTTTGGCCCATCAAATCTGCACTGATAGAACTATATTGGCCAGTAGCTAGCAACTTGTTCACTAATGGGAGCAATCATTACAATTTTAAATTTCAATAAGATCCTCTTTAACTGTTCCACTGAACAGATAAAATTTATCAAATCTTTGTCCATAGCTATAACCTCCAGTAATAACTCTTCTATATTCCCCTCATATGCTCACCAACCTTGTTAAAAGCAACCAAAATATTTCTAACTGAAATATTCTCATTCTCGATTTGCCATTTCTCAAAAATCAAGTGGAACAGAAAATGCTGGAAATACTCAGCAGATGAGGCCAATGATGTGAAGGTCAGGTAGATTGGTCTGCTAAATTGTCCCTTAATGTCCCAACATGTATAGGTTAACAGGGTAAATATGTGGGATTATGGTGTAAACCTGGGTGAAAGCCAGTGCAGATTTGATGGGCAGTATGACCTTATGTACTGTGAGGATTCTATAATCAGGCAGTCTATAAGATGGGAAACAGCAATTCTCCATTTTTGTGAAGACCAAACACAGACTAAATAACTTTTACTGCTGAACACTTCCATCTGTCTAGAAGTCCCTCCCTAAGCTTCCTATCACACTTTTGTCTTCATCCTTTTACAATGGGAGTTCATTTTAATATATTAATGAAATAACATTTAAACAGTGTTGTAAAAATATTCTGTCCTCTAAATGTTCAGGGTGACTTGCAAGATACTTTCCTTAATAATGGTGCTTTTCTGTTTTAACTCAAGAGTCAGCAGTTCCCCAGCAAAGGGGCTATGCATCATGTCTGTATTTAATGTGGATTATTTACCTTCAGTTGCTTCACACTGGTTCATGTTCCAGCACAGGTTTCTCTACTTATCGACACTCAGAAAACGTGCAGAACAAAAGAAAGACTTGCATTTCTATTGCATCTTCCACAACCTTGGGACACCTCACAATGCTTTACAGCTAATGAAGTACTTTGGAAGTGTCTATTGTAATATGGGAAACCTGAGGCTAAATGACTGAAATTGATTTATTGCAGTTGAATTTTTCTAAAATCTCATCTATTTGCCGGCTGGATAGACAGAGAAAGGCATTAAGGTTTTATTCTTTGCTGTGATCTCCAAAGGGGCTATCCAACTGCAAGTCAAAGCCTAAAGTAGTGAGTGGACTTTTCTATTCCCAAGGGAATTAGTCCCGTCACACAGGAACGTGCAATCAATTTTCATGTAGCTTTGATGAGAGCCTTGGTGAAACCCATCTAAATCCTCCCAACTTGGTGAGTGGCACCTGTAACCCCAATCTAACATTTTGTTTCAAATGCTTGTAACCAGATCAGAAGAACATTTTACTGTTCTCATAGAGGACATGAAATCTTCCACGTCCATCTCAACCAACAATGCCAGAAAGGATCTCAATTTTATGCAAAGGACAGCACAAGGCAGCATTACTGCTCAGAGCAGTCAGTGGTACTTGCACATAAAATGCAGATTTTGTTAGAATTGGGTAGAGATGATATGCTGAGTATCAGAATGAAAATCCATCAAGATAACACTGAATTGATGGGAAACACAATTTAAGACTTGGTTTTCAGAGGAGAGGCCTGGTTTATCCATCAAGGTCATATAATCACATTTACAACCACAGTGCAAACAACTTCTGTAAGACTTAAAATTCACTTTCTACTCCATCTTCCTCAATACATTTCATACCAATACTATATATTATTTTTATAGCAATATATTTCATTCACTTGTGTACAGCTTAATGAATTGTGCCTGAGCTGAACCATCAATGTGCACTGAAGCTTCAGTTTGATTTTACTAATACACACCAGGTAATAAATTTATTGATGTAATTTACGAGTACAAAAAGAGAAGTTTTCTTTTATTATGTACAAAGTTTGC
This sequence comes from Sphyrna mokarran, assembly GCA_024679065.1. Lineage (NCBI taxonomy): Eukaryota > Metazoa > Chordata > Chondrichthyes > Carcharhiniformes > Carcharhinidae > Sphyrna > Sphyrna mokarran. The sequence continues at coordinate 45,544,129 of JAGIQG010000020.1, read as the reverse complement.
TTGCAGAATCGACAACATTCATGCATTTGTCTGACACACTAATAAATATGAGCATTTCATTATTTTAGCAACACAAATCAAAAAACATGTATCTCTGTAATCAACAATTTGCATTTGAATGGCATCTTTATCACAAAAAAGTATCTAAAGGTTAATAGGAATTAACAAATGTGCAGTCAAAGACAGAGATACGAGGAGGGGAAACCGAAGGTTTGACTAAAGAGGTGGGTTTAAAGCACTGCCTTAATGAAGGGCAAGGAGGTAGATGGAGAGGTTTGGAAATGAAATTTCAGAACCAACAGCTGATTGTAAAAGAGACCCATTCCTTTAATTTTGGAATTTTACCCAGTGTTAATGTCAATCTTTAATTAGCTATAAAGTAGCTTCAATTAATTGATTCATTTAATACATCAGCTTGTATTTTTATATGTGTCTTTTTTATACATTTTACAATATCTTTAACATAGTAAAAATGCCCCAAGGGTCCTTCTCAACATCATTATCAAAGGTGTACGATTCATGAATTGTCTTGAAACAGGAGACATAGATTGGGAGAGATTTGGGAAGGGAATTCCAGAGCTTGGAGTCCAAGCAGCTGAGACACAATCCCCAATGATGGTGCAAAGGAAATCAAAGTTCCACAAGAGGCCAAAATTGGAGGAATTTGGAGATTGCTAAAGGTTGTAGGGTTGGAAGAGGTTACAGAGCGGAAGAGATAAATGTTCTGAAGAAAAGTCATGTTAGTCTCAATGTTGATTTTTTTCTCTCTCTCCACAGATGTTGTGAGACCTGCTGAACTTCTCCAGCACTTTTTTGCTTTTATTATCGGAGGAAACGTAACCATGGAGAATCCTTATATTGCAAAAGAAGGCCATTCAGCCCATTGAGCCTGCACCAAGAGCAATTCAACCCAAGATTTATGCCCATAACCCTATGTATTTGCCCTGCTAATCCCTCTGACACTAAGAGGCAATTTAGCGTGGCCAATCCACCTAATCTGCACATCTTTAGACTGCAGGAGAAAACCAGAGGAAACCCACGTAGAGAGAGAGAATGTGCAAACTCCAGACAGATAGTCAACCGAGGCTGGAATTGAATCCGGTCCCTGGCGTTGAGGGGTAGCAGTGCTAAACACTGTGCCAAATAAATGATAATTTTAAAATCAAGATGTTATTTAACATGGAGGTAACGTAAATTAGTGAATACAGGATGATAGGTAAATAGGAATTCTATGAGTCAGGGCACAAGCAGAAAGTTCACAGAAGATGCAAAGATGGGAGACTGACCTGGAGTGTCAGTCAGGTGTAAAAATAACAAAAGTTTGAATCAGGGTTTTGGCAGCAAGTGGGGTGAGGCAGAGGCTGAGATAAGTAATATTGCAGAGGTGGCAATGAGTGGTTCCTGTGGCACAAGCTGGGTGGCACAGTGACACAAGTGGCACTGTGGTTAGCACTGTTGTCACAGCGCCAGGGATCCAGTTTCGATTCCCGGCTTGGGTTACTGTCTGTGCGGATTCTGTGCATTCTCCTCGTGTCTGCATGATTTCCTCTGGGTGCTCTGGTTTCCTCCCACAATCCAAAAGATGTGCTGGTTAGGTGCATTGGCCGTGCTAAATTCTCCCTCACTGTGACTGAACAGGCACTGGAGTGTGGCGACTAGTGGATTTTTCACAGTAACTACATTGCAGTGTTAATATAAAACCTACTTGTGACACTAATAAATAAACTTTAGCTTTAGTTTAGAACTGTGTTCGGAAGATCCGTTCAGGGTCAAAGATGTTGCCAAGGTTTTGAACCAAGTGCCAAAAATCTCACTCAGTTTGATAACTGGAATAATGGAGGAGGATGGAGTGGTCAGCGGTGTAAAAAGGTGCAGATGGGTTTTGGAGTCAGTTCCAGTGGTCCTGTTCCAGTGGAGAAGTGTTTAATTTTGTTTCCCATTGCTTTCTCCAGCTGTGAACAAAAGCTTGGTTTCAGCTACAGATGACTTGTTAACTCCCTTAGGTCAATACCGCCGTCACCAATTATCGAAGTTATTGCGGTAAAATCCTGACTTAATACAACAGGAGAGCAGATTTCGCAGCACAAACCCAATCCTATCACATCTCGAGGGCAGTATCTTAAGGCACATTATCTTGCCATTTTAAACTTAAAGCTTTTTCTGAAAAGGGTTAGATTGACATAGGTGAGCATGAGATTATGGACAAGAATAAAGTGAGATATTTTATTACAATTGATGCCAGTGAAGACTTTTATGTTTGTATCTGTCTGATATAATGTTGGCAAGTATGACAAGAAATTATTGCAATGGCACAGAGATTCTCCTTAAAATGCTTCCTAAGGGTGGCATGGTGGCACAGTGGTTAGCACTGCTGCACCTCAGTGCCAGGGACCCTGTTTTGGGTCACTGTGTGTGTGGAGTTGGCATGTTCTCCCCATGTCTGTGTGGGTTTCCTCTGGGTGCTCCGGTTTCCTCCCACAGTCTGAAAGACATGCTGAGTCAGTGAATTGGCTGTGTTAAATTCTTCCCCTGTGTACCTGAACAGGTGCCGACGTGTGGCGACTAGGGGATTTTCACAGTAACTTCATTGCAGTGTTAATGTAAGCCTACTTGTGGCACTAATAAATAAACTTTAAAAACTTCAGAATAATGTGTGGTTTAACAAGGCCAGAAGAGAGAAAATGTAATCTTATTGTTATGTGAGATTCATTGATTAAACTCATGCCTAGCAGTTCATATAAAGCCAGCAGAAGATTGAACAGTTTTGATTGTGGAACAGAATTATTGTTTTCAACATTCCCTTCACCAGGGCTGGTGGTCTAAATACCTCTTATTGCAAGGAACAAGTTTCACTTTGTTTTTACTAAATTCCTCCATTGGTTGGTCAATGGACTGGAGCAAAATAATTTCCCTTCTCTTGTATATGGGATGATGCTGTTTCCTGAGATGTACAACTGTCTATCTGCTGATAACCCCCAGAGATAGAAAAATCAACCTGTCTGCCAGTTCAGCACAAGATCTCCAAGTGATGTGTGGTCAGTTTAGTTCAGCTGACTGGACAGCTGGTTAGTGATGCAAGTGATGCCAACATTGAGGGTTTAATTCCCACACCAGCTGAAGTTATTCATGAAGGGTCCATCTCCTCTACCTGGAGCAGGATGCAGAGCATCGCTATTGTCAGTGCAGACAGACACAACAAAGTATCAGCCAAACCTACATGGGAACGCTGATGGATTCTTCAGACTAACCTTACACAGTGATACATAAATAAACATTTGTGTGCAAGCATTTTCTACTTTGAGCAAGTAGCTAACACTCCTGTAACTGCAGGACAAGCAAACAAGAAATAATCCAGTACAGTCAGAGATCATGGATGTGGTGCTTTGAGGCAAGTCTTTGGGAGCAATCCCTGAGTTAAAGCTGCAGGTACGTGTAGTTTGAGACTTGAGTTATCTGAACAGGTTTCTTATCTCCTTTATTAAGGAACAGCAGAGGTCCCAGCACTGATCCATAAGGAACGCCACTTGTCACAGCCCTCCATTCAGAAACACACCCTTCTACTGCTACCCTCTCTTCTGTGACCGAGCCAGTTCTGTATTCAGATGTGACTGGCTAAGGAAAGGTTACAGAGTCAGAGATAAGTCATGTGTGTTAAACCAATTACACAAAAGCCACTCTGGTATTGTAAGAATGAAGGAGGTGGGCAAAAGCTATATTTGGTGGCTGGATCTTATTGGACAAATCAAGGAGAAGCTGTTTGCCTTGTGCCAAAGTTTGAAAGCTGCCATCATTAACTCCATTAGACCCATGGCACTGACCAGAAGGGCCACGGAAAGAGTTTGTATTGATTACACCAGATCATTCGAAGGACGAACGTTTCTCATTCCAGTTGATGCACCCTGGAAATGGCCAAAAGTTGCTGTTAGGAAGGCAACATCTTCAGAGACCAGTGAAATTATCAGCAGATTCGGCTACCCCGAACAACTCGTGACAATCATTTCACTGGATTTCACAAACCATTTAAAGGAGAATGGGATTCGATCCATTCCTTATCATCCTGCTATAAACAGGCTGGCAGAGCAATTTGTACAGACAATAAAACATTCGTTGAAGGTAACGAGAGAACAAGGTTCTGTGTCTAAATGATTGAGCCAATCCCTGTGGATGTACAAGAACAAACTCAACAACCCAACTTTCTCCAGTATTGCTGATTGTTACACAACAATTGCACACAGCATTTGATTTGCTTAAATCATCCAAGAGAAATTGTCGAGAGAAAAAAATCAGCAAGATCAGGTAATACGGGTGAGAGCAAGAGAAGAGATTCTGGTGAGTAACTATATCACAAGTGATAATGGAAGCTTGCCATCGTCTTAGCACCGACAGGATTGGTCTCCTACACTGTACAAATATGAGACGATGAAATTATGGAGAAAACGTGGATTGATTTTTGACAGCAAGAATCAATTTACCAGAGACAGAACCAACAGAGAGTTGACGTCAAGCTGTATCTGGAGAAGATGTGGACCTCCCTTAGAACGTAACACTGCAGGAAGCCCCTCAGTGGAAAAGACTTTTACATCGAGTCTATCTCAGAACATTGTGCCGATTCCAGTTAAGACAACCATGGCCAATGCACAAACCAAGCCAAAGATATCTGAAGTTGCAGCAAACATTAAAAAGCAGACACCTGGGTTTCACTATCAACTAGACAAAAGGGCAATGGCCCCCAGAATGTCTGACCTATTAACCCTTGTTTATTCGTTGTTCATATTGCTAATGTTATTTTGTTATTGGTGTCAGGAATTTTTGATTTAATGGGGAAGGAAATTGTACATTTGTGTTATTTTTTGTGATTTGTTTTGCAGTGAAATGGACAGATATGAGATTATTTGATGATGGCATTGGCCGTTTGCGTGGGCTGTAGGGAAGTTTATCTCAGCAGCTCCCAGAATTAACATCCTCTCAATAAAAATCCTCGTTTGTTTCAACCTTCGAGCTCTGGTGGTTTTAAAATACAAGTCACAAACTCTGGGATTTGAAACCTCCAGGATTTTGCCCAGTGGAGGATTGAGTGAAACAGAGGATCAGGTTGCTGAGGGCAGTGTTTATTCTGTTCGAGCGCAAAGCTCAGCTCCCAGGCCAGGATTTTGGTGAAAAGTTAATTCTGTTTCTCTCTCCACAGGAGGTGCTTCCTGAGCATTTACAGCGTTTTCAACTTTTACTTTTATCCAAGATTTATTTTACTTACATTAACAAGAATGGCAGATGCTCAAAGCTGAACTTTGATAGTTTAATGTCCTTGTTTTGCATTGTAAATCTTTGATTATTAAGCTGCAGCTGACAGTAACACAGCAATTTGCATTTCTCTCCTGCTTCAACATGTTTACCGGATATATCTCGGCAACAGTGAATTTTTTTTGTTACTGGAGCAGCTAATGTACTCCCAGCAAAATCTCCTCTTTATCTTAAAGAGAAACAACTGAACGAAGCCTTTTCCACTGGGGAGGAAGGTTTACCGGGACGGTCGGGGAAAATTCTCAGGCCCCTCTCTTCGAATAGTGTCACAGTATCTTTCTTTCCCTAAACAAGCAGACAGGTTCTCCATATAATATTTCCATATAATGTCTCTCTTAGTATTCCCTATCGTAGCCCCTCCACCATATGCCCCCCTACTGTATTCCCCCAACCCCCCTACTGAGGCTCACCTCTATCGTAACCTCCCCCACAGTAGTTGATTCACAAGCAGTACTCAAGACAGTGAAGCACTTCTATTGCTGGAATAACAGGAATCTCCTCATTTAACGTAGAACATAGAACACTATAGTGTAAACAGGCCCTTCAGCCCACAAGTTGTGCTGATCATATCTATACTTAGCAGGCCATAGACCTATCTGTAACTCCCAATCCCATTACATCCCATCTACAAGAGCACCTTCCCAGTGAGGGAGGAAAGCGAGAGCGATGGGATGTCTGATACAAGACTGTTTGCAATCAGGAGGGAAAATAGAACTTTGCAGCTAAACATATTATATTTCTAAAACCTCAGCACATTGCAAAATGCTCTCTACATAATGAAGTACTCTTGCAAATATAGTCAGTGTTGTAGGGAATATGAGCACAGCACTCTCCCACAAACAGCAGTGGACAATGAGAAGTGAATCTGTTTTGATGATGTTGATTAAAGGATAGAAATATTTGCCAGACACTGGGGAGAATTTGCCTGCTGCTCTTCAGAGAAAATAAACCTCAACTGCATCTCTCTACCTGAACTCCATCAGCCTCCCTGAGGTTCCTGGCAAAGAAATCTTTGCATCAGGGAGGATATCTGACTGCAGATTCTGCTCAAAACCGGTTGCACACAACTGATGGATGTGGGAAGCCTGCAGAATTGAGCCTCTCTTTCACCAACTGAACACTCTGCACGATGGTAATTCCAAACTGATCAATTGTTGGAATTAATTACCAGTCTTCCTTGGTAATCTAGTCACTTTTGAAACCCAAGCTTGGCATGAACACCAAATTCTCATTTGAGAAAGTGTGTCTATTTCCCCTCCTCCTGTCTTGGGAAGGTCCTGCACTGATTCAAAGCCTTGGAACAGTAAAATACGGTTAGTTTTCAATTCCTCAATAATGAAATATTCAGTCTTTCCACATTAAAGGTACAAAAACTCTTATTTCTTTACACTGAGGTCCAGTGACAGAATGATTTGATTTGATTTATTATTGTTACCTATATTAGCCTACAGTGAAAAGTACTGTTTCTTAAGCAGTATATAGACAAAACATACCATTCAGCGAGCAGGAAAGGAGAGAGTGCAGAATATAGTGTTACAGTCATAGCTAGGGCAGAGAGGAAGATCAACTTAATGCAAGGTAGGTCCATTCAAAAGTCTGATGGCAGCAGAGAAGTTGGTTGTACATGACCTCAGACTTTTGTATCTTTTTCCTGATGGAAGAAGGTGGAAGAGAGAATGCGTAGGGTCCTTAATTATGCTGCCTGCTTTGCTGAGGCAGCAGTAAGTGTAGACAGAGTCAATGGATGGGAGGCTGGTTTGCGTGATCGATTGGACTACATTTGCAACCTTTTGTAATTCCTTGTGATCTTGGGCAGAGCAGGAGCCAACCAGAAAAAAAATGTTTTTTATGATGGATGTTGTATATAATGACATGTTGTTTTTATGTAATTCCATTGAATACATAAGAATAAGTTCATCCATTTTTCTAGATGAACAGTCTAGTAATAATATCACTAGATCATGGTTGGTGAATGTTTTTGATAAATTTGCTGCGTTATGTAATTATCTGTTAATATTACAAATCCCTGCTGGTTTTCAACACTGAATTTGAAATGGACATGCCACAGATTCCCAAATTAAAAATAACTCGTGTTTTAATGGAATACTTAATCTATTTTTGTGGAATATCTCTGAGTGAAACCTGGTTTGACCTGTTGCTGGGGAAGAGAATCTACTGGCTGTTACGTAGCTGGTAGCGTCCTCATGTCCAACTGCTTCACCTGTTTTGTGTTTATTGTTGGTTGCAGCCAAGGTTCCTGTCATGAGAGAACGTTCCCATCTCATCCACCGGGACAGAGGTTAATCCCGTTTCTGGATGTGGAATGACGGGAATCAGTGTGCCAATTTTTGGTGGGTTATTAAACGTCCAGTTAGAGTCTGGTTTATCGATGTGAGCAGCTGTCTGAGGTTCGGTCAGAGATATGCTGAGTGTGAGTTGTATTTCTGAAGTGAAGCATTGATTTTGAAACTCTGTCTCCCTGGTTCTGTGTAAAGTGTCTCCTGTCAATTGTTTTAACCTATTCATAGAGAGCCAGTGTTTGGGAAGCTCGCGTGAGAGCAGCGAAAGGAAATTTCTTTTCTTTTCTATCCTCACAGCTTGAGGGCTCCGTGTGTTGGAGCAGATGTGAGTGACTTGGATGTGGGAGTGGGAAAGGTGCTTTTAATTTTCTATTGTAACTGATCTTGGCTTCAATTTTGACTGTCGGAGCCAAAGTTTCTGCAGTTCAGCCTGAAAAATGCACATCTTTCCCCAGTCTTAACATCAACTATTATCACTGACTCAGTAACAGGTTCTTTATTCTGCAATCTCGCCCTGCCTTCTTTGGCAGCTGTGGGTCCTTGTGGAGTTGGTGGTTGATTAAGGATCAGATGTTCTCCCCAAGTTGCGCTGTGTGACCCATTGGAAATCCTGACTCCATAGGAATTGCCCAGGAAGTTTGAGCTTCCAAGAAGCCATTCCCTGCTCCCAGGGACCCTCCAAAGAAATCTCTCATTCTGAGTTACACTCAGCAAATTCGGACTTACCCACCTGGATAATTCCCCCAGGGTGGCATGGTGGCACAATGGTTAGCACTGCAGCCTCCCAGTGCCAGGTTCGATTCTGGCCTCAGGTCACTATCTGTGCAGAGTCTGCATATTCTCCCTGTGTCTGCGTGGGTTTCCTCCGGGTGCTCCCAGTTTCCTCCCACAGTCCAAAGATATGTGGGTTAGGTTGACTGGTCATGCTAAATTGACTCTACTTTCAGTGGAATTAGTGGGGTAAATATGTGGCGTTCTGGGGTTTTTTTTTTATTAAGCAACACAGCACGGGAAACAGGCCCTTCGGCCCAATGAGCCCGCGCCGCCCTCATACTATATAGTAGCAAATACATTATCCTATTTTAATATTCCTATATAATAATATATATATTATTCCTAATATGGAAAATTTTCACCATAGGGACAATTTGTTTCCCAATCAGCCTAAGAGCGAATTTTTGGGTTGTGGGAGGAAACCGGAGTGCCCGGAGAAAACCCACGCAACCACGGGGAGAACGCGCAAACTCCCGCAGACACCGGCCCAATTCCAAGTGTCTGCACAGCCACATCGATAGTCTCTGAGCTGTCATGGTGCCCTTCAGATGGTCCACATAAAGCACTCATTTACGACATGAGGTACCAGGCAACCCATGAATCAACATCCAAGAGCTGTACCCGCACCACCTGCCGAATGCATGCTCAATGTTGGTCAAGTATGGACCGAATTACCTGTGGAAAAAAGCCGTAGTTAAACAGTCCTAATATATCCCTCTATCTGCATACCGCTCATGTGGCTGTCCAAGAGACCCTTAAACAGCCCCAGCGTGCCTGCTCCCACCACCTTACTCGGCAGTGCATTCCACACCCCCACTACCCTTTGTGTGAAAAACTGCCCTCTAATATTCGTCCTATACATAGCCCCCTCACCCTATGGCCATGACCCCTCGTCCTATCCATTTCTAAAGGTGGAAAAAGTTTACCTCCATTTACTCTATCTATACCCCTTATAATCTTATACACCTCTATGAGATCCCCTCTAAGCCGACGTCTTTCAAGGGAAAACAACCCCAGTCTATCTAATCGTTCCTCATAGGACAGTCCTTCCATACCAGGCAGCATCCTGGTAAACCTCCTCTGCACTCTCTCCAAGGACTCCACATCCTTCCGATAGTACGGAGACCAGAACTGGGCGCAGTATTCCAAGTGAGGCCTAACCAAAGTTGTATACAACTGCAACATCAAACTCCTACTCTTGTATTCTATACCCTTTTCTATGAAAGCTAACATACTATACGCCTTCTTTATCACCTTCTCCACCTGTGAGGACACCTTCAGAGACTTGTGAACCTGCACCCCCAAGTCTCTCTGCGTTTCTATGCTCCATATAGTTTTACCTTTTATCCTATAATTCTCTTCTACATTTTTCCGGCCAAAATGCATCACCTCGCATTTTTCCGGATTAAATTCCATTTGCCATCTATCTGCCCAATCTACCAACCTGTCTATGTCCTGTTGTATTGCCTGACACTGCTCTTCTGTACCCGCCAATCCAAGCATCTTGGTGTCATCAGCAAAATAGGGTTAGTGTAGGATTGTTGGTGGTGCAAGCTCGTTGGGCCGAATGGCCTCCTTCTGCACTGTAGGGATTCTGTGGCAGTGAGCATTGACCAAAACATGGCAGCTGGTGCCACAAGATTGGGCCTGTGTTCCCCCGCGATAACCCAGTGGCACAAGGAAGCAATTGAATGGATCACAGCTCCACACTGCTGGGGTAGTTGGAATTGGAAAACCGGCCAGAAATATGGAACAGACTCAGGCCAGGGAAAAGTAGGAGCAGGATGGCTACCTAATAATCATTGCCATTCCTGGGAAGATTTGGGTCTTTCCCTAATCCAGCTGCCTCTCTTTACCAATCAAACTCATAATCCATCGAACAAAAAAAAACCCTGTTCTGGAAACATCTATGAATCCTCCCTGTGTGGAAAGAAAGATCTGCATTTATATAACGCCTCACTCCACCACCAGGCACCTTGAAAGAGTTTTAAAGCCAATGAGGTTGTTTTTGAAGTGGGCTCGCTGCTTTTTTGCTGGAAATGCAGCAGCCAATTTGTACACAGCAAGATCCCACAAACACCCATAAATAATCATCTATTCTTTTGTAATGTTGGCTGAAGGATAATTATCAGTCAGCACACTGGGCTAAATGCCTTCAAAATGGTGCCCTAGGATTTTTTTTTAAACAACCTACCAAGCAGCATATTGGCCTCTTTAACTCAGTGCAGCGCTCCCTCAACATTGCATCCGAGTGTCAACTCGACATTGTCCTGGGTCTCTGGCGGAAGACCCTAACCAGGAACTTCCTGGTTCAGAGGGGGATTGCTCCAATCAAACTCCCCATTCCCTACAATACAACACTGGCTCTGGAACAGAGTCATAGAAACCTTGCAGTGTAGATGGAGGCCATTTGGCCCATTGAGTCTGCACTGACCACAATCCCACTCGGGCCCTATCCCCGTAACCCCACATATTTACCCTGCTAATCCCCATGACACTAAAGGGCAATTTAGCATGGCCAATCAGCCTAATCCACACATTTTTGAGTGTGGGAGGAAACTGGAGCACTCGGAGGAAACTCCACACAGACAGTGACCAAAGGCCAGAATCGAACCCGGGTCCCTGGCACTGTGAGACAGCAGTGCTAACCACTATGTCACCGTGCCACCCATGGAACAGACTGATGCTGTGAAAAACACTGCACAAATGCAACTTCTTTATTTCATGCCTCAGGGTTGTTACTTTCCTAAATGAAAACTGTTCTTCATCCCCCAATGCCGAATTTGATCAAAACTGAAATCCCGTTCTGACTAAACTGAGGACAGATGAACATTCTGCTCCCTGTGTTTTCAATCATTCTCCAACCCTGATGGTTCCTGTTCACCTCGTATATCTCACTGAATTTATTCCCAGCCCATGAAACATCTCCAGCCTTCTGTCCTCAACATTCCTCACTTTGTGTGTGCGCCTGAGGGTCAGATTTTCCAGCCGTTCAAGCTAGCGAGATTCTCCAGTCCCGCCGCAGTGAATGGAGATTTAGCTGAGCGCCAAAGTCTCCGTCCTCACTGGCTGCAAGGGCAGGTCTCTGTACCTCCCCCCATGTAGCTGTCAAAGCTGCTGCTAAATAATCAACTGGCAAACTCTCCCAGCATCATTTCAGCATCTCTGAAAACTGAGGAGGGATCAGAGTGCTGTGGATGTGGGGGAGGAGGGAGTGAGAGAGGGAGAGGAGGTCTTTGCGAATTATAAATACCACTATGGACCATTGGGGTCGAATGAACTGTGTCTATGCAAATTCTGTGAAATTTGATACAAACAACTCCACGTGGATTAACAGCTTTTATATTTCACATCATTTTTAAAAATTTATTCCTGGGATGTGAGTGTTGCTGACTGGCCAATATTTATTACCTATTCCTAGTTGCTCTTGAGAAGGTTGGGGTGAGCTCCCACCCTGAATTGCTGCAGTTTGTCTTGTACACACACTGCTGCTACTGAGTGTCGGTGGTGGAGGGAGTAGATGCGGTGCCATCAAGCAGCTGCTTTGTCCTGGAGTGTTTCAAACTTCATATCAACTCATGGCTCCCAACTCTCTCGAGGAGACATTTCTCCCATGGATGAGATGGGAGGAATGAACATTCTGGGGAATATCGGGATGGGATTCCAGGTTACAGGAAGCAAAATAAGAGGGATGCAGACGAGAGTGATTTCGGAGAAGCAAGTTTGTATTTTATTCAGCCTAAGAGCCACTTTCTAGTATCAGAAAGTGGATACGTTATCAGAATGAAGATGTGCCCAGTGATTTGCTGAATGATTTCACTCTGTATTTGGGTCGGGGTGTGAGATACATCACTGCACACAACAGGAAGGTGTCGACTTCAATTTGCTGATTTCCCAGGGGGGTGCGGTTGGCCTCAGTGAGGGTGATCTCTTAAAGGGACAAGGCGATGGTTTTGCAAACACACTAAGACTCAACCAATGCTGGCCATTTAAAGTCTGCCTGTCTGTTGTGTGAGGGTTTTTTAATTCTTTCACAGGACCTGGGCTTTGCTGGCTGGCCAGCATTTGTTCCCCATTCCTCATTGCTCTTGAACTGAGTGACTTATTAGATCATTTCAGAGAGTCAACTACAATCTCTGTGTGGATGTATCTTTCTATATATATATGTGTGTGTGTCTTTCTTGTATGTGTGTGGGTAATAGATGTGGGGTGCGCTCCTTTGTGTGTGGAGGGGGGTGTGTGTGTGTGATGGGGGGAGGTTGTTCCTGTGTGTGGGTAGTGGGTGTGTGTGGTGGTGGGAGGGGGGTAACGTGTGTGGATGAGTTTCTGTAATTCTATGCACAGACTGGGGGAAGTGTAGACAGTGAATGTATTTTGATCGGGTTTGCCAGTGATGCAGCATGTGGTTGAATATCTCGGTGACACTGACTGTTTTATCCTGCATGAATCTGTCCCTTGGCAGCCCCTCTGTTGTCTTTGCCACGACCCTGTGAAGAGGGGAGGAAATTCTCAAAGAACAAATTCTCACACCCGGGAATAGATTTCAGGTCAGTTGATGTTCCCGGAGTTTATATCTCTATTCAGTTTGTAATTTGGGAGTGCAGCTGAGGGCAGGAATGATGTGAACTCAGTTTAGCAGCTGCCCCAAACCAGGGAGACCCCCACAGTAAGGAGATCAGATCAGTTCCTGCTCATGTATTTACTGGAGGGGGGGGGGGAACACAGGAGATGATCTTCACCAACATCACACCCTCACCCCAAACCCCTCCAACCCCCCTCAATGTCTCCACCACAGCAGCCAAGTTCAACGTAAGCAAATCCCAACTCCGCAGGAACAGGGGAAGTTAGAATTGTCAGTTTCCTTGGATTGTCCTGGAATCTCCAGGACTCGAGGGGTTAAAATCCTAAAGATAGTCATAAGTCAGGAGAAAAATAATCAAGACTTTGAAGAAAGAACAGCTTTTGATGTACTAAATGTGAAAAATATTTGCAAAGAGTGAAGTGACTGACGGGGTGGGGCAGTCAGAGATATGAGGTCGTATCTTAGGGCGACAGTGATTTGCATTTACGTAGCACCTTTACTGTAGTAAAAGACAGTTACATGGGTAAGATGGCGTAGCAGGATAAGGGCCAAATGCAGGTAATTGGGACGAGCTTAGGGATTTTTTAATAAGGGCAGCATGGATAAGTTGGGCCGAAGGGTCTGTTTCCATTGCTGTAAAACTGCTAAGACTCTAAATCAAAATCTTACACTGTTGCCCAAAGTCAAGATCTGTCCATCCATTATCACTGGACAGTGACGATAAATGGAAGTTCTGGCTGTACCCTGTGGAGTAATTCTGTGATCAGTTTTATTCACTGCTGTCCTCGATTGGATTTTGATGTTCGAGTTTCCATTCAGACAGTTCAGCAGCTTCCAGAATCCAGTTCAATCCTTGCTGTGAATTCCATCAGTTACGCTGAGCTACAGGTTAGACAATTTATTTTTTTTATATAGTAAACGCTGTTTTTTCTTTCAAGCAATCAGCTGTATTTAATTAAGTGTATGATTGGCAATTTGCAGCACAACAGTCAACACTCACAGAGCTTTGATGAGCCTCAGCGAAGGTGAACTGTTGACCCAGATCCTGGATCTGCTGTGGGGAATTCTGCCGTGAATTCCCATGTCATGCGACTAAAATATTGCTTCAAATATAGTTTGAAACATGGAAAGGTGCTGGAGAGTCTGGGGAGGAGAATCGGTGAAGTCCGATTGGGTTGGAGGGTAAGAGAGGCAGAAAAATGGGATAGTGTAAACTCTGGTTCACAGACTGAGAGATTGTTGGTGGCGCAACTGGAGCCAATTTGAACAGGAAGGTCTGCATTTATTTAACATTTTTCATCACATCAGGATGCCCCAGACAATTTAGTCCTTTGTTGTAATGTGTGGAGCGTGACAGAAAATGAACAGACTGCAAGTTCCCATACTCCGCAACAAGACAAAGGTAATCTCTATCTGTGATTGGGTTGAGGATCTGAACATTCTTCAAAATAGCACCATGGGCTGACACGGTGGCACAGTGGTTAGCACTGCTGCCTCACAGCTCCAGGGATCCCGGTTCAATTTCTGACTTGGGTCACTGTGTGGAGTTTGCATGTTCTCCCCGTATCTACAAGGATTTCCTCCTACACTCCAAGCATGTGTGGGTTAGGTTGATTGGCCATGCTAAATTCTCCCTTGGATCTTATAGAAACGTATAAGATAATGAAGGGGATGGATAGGGTAGAGATTGAGAGACTCTTCCCACTCAGCAAAGATAGCAGGACTAGAGGGCACAGCCTCAAGATTGGGAGGGAGGCGGTTCAGATCAGAGTTGCGGAGGAATTTCTTCACGCAAAGTGTGGTGAATCTTTGGAATTCTCTGCCTGATGAAGTGGTGGAGGCTTCCTCGCTGAATATGTTCAAGTCAAGAGTGGATAGGTTTTTGATTGACAAGGGAATTAAGGGTTACGGGGAAAAAGCGGGAAAGTGGTATTGAAGCACTACAGATCAGCCATGATCTTATTGAATGGCAGGCTCGAGGGGCTGGATGGCCTACTCCTGCTCCTATTTCTTATGTTCTTATGTCAGGGTGACTGGCTGGGTAAATATGTACAGTTATGGGGATAGAGCCTGGGTGGGATTGTTGTCAGTGCAGACTCGATGGGCTGAGTGGTCTTTCCCTGCACTGTAGGGATTCTATGATAAGTTCACCCTAGAAAACAGGTGAGGCCTTGATTTAACATCCGTGAAAGACAGCACCTCTGACAGTGTGGCTCTCCCTCAATACTGCGCTCCCCCCATCATGTACACAAGTCACAAAATTGGGATTTAAATCAGGGCCACAGCCGAGCCCCACAAAACCAATGAAAATTTGGGCAAAATCATGGAACAATCTCTAGAAATCAGTGGAAATCCTGTGAATCCGAGTAATAGAAGCAATTGATCAATACTCCCCAACCACATTCCCAGCTATTCCTGTGGATCCCACACATCCGAGAGTGAGTCATTTGCTGCTGACCTATACCTTTGGGAATTCCCTGTGTTTTCATATTCCCGGCAGGGAGAAGCAGTGAGCTGTCCCGGGATTAGAGGGGACCTCACTGACCACACTCCACCCGAGGAAGTACGGATTTACCAGTGAGAATGAAGGTGATCAAATCACCCACTAAACTGAATTTCAACACAGCAGCCATTGGACAGGAACATTGGCACAGGAAGGTCAAACTCAGAACCAACTGGACTTTTGTCTCCTCCTCTATCTCCTTCCTTCCTTCTTTCTCTCCCCTCTCTGCCTCTCCATCCTCTTCTCACTCAGTACCACTCCCTCCATCCTCCTCTTCCTGCCCTCCTTCATCCATCCATTCCCTCTTTTCCTCCCCTTCCCTCCTCCCTCCTCAATCCACCCCCATTCCCCTCTGCACCCAGCCCTACTCCCTGCTCTCCCACTACCCTGGCCTTTTCCATTCCCCACCCCCTACTCTGCCCTTGTCCCCACTCTGCCCCTTCCCTATCACACCCCTCTCTTTACCTTGAGTTTTATGTAGGGACAGACACTGGGACTCCCTGGGTCTCTGTTTAGGTTCCATTTCTACTTCTGTTAATTTTAGTTTCTATCTTCTTCAGGAGAGTTGTTTAACCTTGTCATAAATTAAAGAATGTATTTCAACAACAATTGGAATTTATAGAGCATCTTAATGCAGCCAAATGTCCCAAAACACTTCACTATTAAAAACCAAACCTTTGGTCAGTAACAAAGGTTTACAGGAACTAAAGGAGAAAGAAACTGAGAGATTTAGGGAGAAAATTCCAGTTTAGGAAAAGGTTTAGGGATGGAATTAGGTTTAAGGAGGAATCCTAGACTTAAGGGAGTAAATTAGAAAGAGGTTTTAGGGAGAGAATTAGGGAGAGGTTTAGGGAGCAACTAAAGTTTAGTTTATTTGTTAGTGTTACAAGTAGACTTACATTAACATTGCAATGAAGTTACTGTGAAAATTCCCCAGTCGCCACACTCAGGTGCCTGTTGGGGTGCACTGAGGGAAAATTTAGTACGGCCAATGCACCCTAAACAGTACATCTTTCAGCATGTGGGGGGAAACTGGAGCACCCGGAGGAAACCCAGACAGACAGTGACCCAAGCCAGGAATTGAACCGGGGTCCCTGGCGCTGTGAGGTAGCAGTGCTAACCGCTATGCCAGAGGAATTTAGGGAGGAAATCCCAGAGTTTAGAAGAGTTTCGTGAGTAAATTTGGGTGAGGTTTAGGGAAGGAATCCCAGATTTTGGGCCCAGACAGCTGAAGGCAGTGATAGCAATGATGGAGCGATGGAAATCCGGGGAATTGCAGGAGATACATTCATTGTAGAGAAAAGAATGAGGCCACTGGGGGGGATTGAAACCAAGAATGAGGATTTAATGTGTCGCTCAATGAGTGCAGATGTGTTGTTTGTGTATTTAACATTGTGGTTATTCTTGTGTTGTTTTAATTTTTCCACAAAGCGGAAGTGTTTACCGACCCACTTTTCTCTGCAGCCAATGAGACAGCCAGGTGGGGAAGGTTTAAAAACTCCCCAAAGCTTGTGAGAGACGGGCAGAGTGGAAAAGAAAGCAGATTGAAAATTGAAGTGGAAGACAAGAGATAAGGCAGGTTTTAAAAAGAAACCTTGAAGTGAATTTATATGCTGATACTTTCATGGCTGGTTAATTTTGAGACTGCCTGAACAGACTGTGTATGAACAGTCTGAAAGGGTTTATCTTATCTACCATCTACGCCTGATATCTCTCACTATCTGTGTGTGGATGTCATGTCCAAATAGAGTTGCTGCTGGTTTAGACAGAGCTGCACTCCCACAATTGATAGCAACTGATAAGGTTAGGTTCTGTGTAAAGGTAGTTTATTAGTTTCAGCCTGGTTTGCTAAGGCCAACAACCTGCCTCCTGATAAGGACCCCCCCCACCCCACCTTGACATCACGGGTGACCCTTTAGTATTTCCACTAAAGTGTTCCATTCAATTTATTGAACCCACTGGAAGAGACGTTATTATTTCTCAACAGCTCCTCCTTTGGAATAGTTTTTGCACGGCTGAGTTTCTGTCTTATCTTTTATCTCCCCATTAATATCTGCTCCTGAGCAGATGCTCAATTTCTTCATGTTATCAATTATCACAGCGGCGATTCAGAGGAAAAGTCACCCCAAAGGACATTTTTAAAGCTACAGAGAAAGCTGCCGAATGTGTTCACAGCGACGCCTTTTATCTGCGAGTAAGCCCCAGGGCCCACCGAGGTTTTACAACATGGTGTGAAGATTACCATTTGCATTTAGCAGTTGAATTATTTAACCCTGTGTGTGTGGCACTTGCAAAGTGTCTCTGCAAGTGATCAGGTGCCTGACTGCACTGGGGGAAAGAACCACATTGCCATCATGTGGTGAGTACCAGAATTTCAACACTGTATCATTTCATCAAGATGAGGAGATGCCGGCGTTGGACTGGGGTAAACACAGTAAGAAGCCTCACAGCACCAGGTTAAAATCCAACAGGTTTATTTGGTAGCAAAAGCCACTAGCTTTCGAAGCACTGTTCCTTTGTCAGGTGACTGGGAGTTCTGTTCACAAACAGGACACGTAAAGAAACAAACGTAATTTACAAAATCCAACCATTATTTTGTAAATTGAGTTTGTGTCTTTATTTGCCCTGTTTGTGAACAGAATTCCCACTTAACCAGATGAAGGAGTAGCGCTCTAAAAGCTAGTGGCTTTTGTTATCATCTAATCAATCCAGATGGCACTCACTGCACTGGAACCTTTTAAATCCAGAGGTCAATGAGATAAAGTTAACATAATCAAGGACCCCACACACCCCAAACATTCTCTCTCCCACCTTCTTCTGTCGGGAAAAAGATATGAAAGTCTGAGGACACATACTAACTGATTCGAGAACAGTTTCTTCCTCAGCTTCTTGCTCTCCCTTACCTTGGCCTCCTTTGTTTTCATTCTATTTTATTAAAAATTTTTACTGTTTTCTACTTTCTACTTCTTTCTTGTCTCAATGTGTCTCCCCCCCACTCTTTCCCCTACTTTATCCCCCTTCCCAAACCTTTTCTCCCCTCACTTCCCCTTTTCTACATTCTACCTCTGTCCCATCTTTCTCCCCTTCCCCCAACATCTCCATCTGTCACTGCTTACAGCTTGTCTGCCTTTTTGGCCATTTATTCTCTCTATGGGCTGCTATTAATAGTCTTTTCCCTTGTTTTTGTGGCTACGACTCACCCTACAGTGTAAATATCTCCCACTTTCTGTGCCTTTTAACTTTGACACAGGATCGTCTGGACTCGAAACATCAGCTCTTTTCTCTCCTTACAGAAGCCGCCAGACCTGCTGAGATTTTCCAGCATTTTCTGTTTTAGTTTCAGATTCCAGCACCTGCAGTAATTTCCCGCTGCCATCAGAATGGAAAAACACAAAATGCTGGAAAATCTCAGCATGTCTAATACTATCTATGGAGAGGGAATGGAGGTAACATTCTGAGAGTGGATCTCCTGCTATTTCTGACAGTACGCAATACCCCCCACCCCACCACAGCCCATGCCAGTTTTCCCGAGGTGCGGAGGGGCAGTGGATTTAATGGAAAATCCCATTGACAGCAACAAGACCAGAGGATTCCACAGCAACCAACAGCGCGTGCCCTCCCACTGCTCAAGAACAGGCGACGGGAGACCAGAGAATCCCAGCCAGAGATAATGTTCCAGGCCAATGGCTTTTCCTCAGACCTGCCGGGTGTTGGATATCATCAAAGTTAAAGTCCGGGAGCAGCGTAAGGACAGAACACCAACCTTGCACTAAGATGGCAGCAGGAATAATTAAACTGAAAAAAGAAAGAATGACAAAGGGATAAACCCCGAAAGCTTGCAAGTTTACTATCAAATAAATCAGTTGGATTTAAACCTGATGTTGTCAGACTTCTTACTTCCAATAGTAGCCATGACATCATTTATATCCAGCTGGGAGGGCAGAGACAACCTTGGCGTCTCTGACAATGCTGCATTCCCTCAGGACCGCAGTGGATGTGTCTCTATTGATTGCGTTCCCAAAGCCCAGGAGGCAATTTCCTGTCCTGCAGGCCAGGGGAATTGTAGCGGGCGGGGAGCAGTAAACCATACTGAAGTCTGTTTACAAAATTTCTAGGAATTTCTGGGGCGAACATGGATAGAAAGTCCAGTCCTGGAGTTAAAAGCACAACATTTCTCGGAGCAGAGGAGGGGGCGGACACATACGCACACTTGGAAGTTCTCTCCCACTGTAACTTTGACGGAAGGTCATTGGAAATCCCGGGAAGCAGCATTGAGGAGGTGGGTTGGGAATATCAGGAGAACTCCTGTGGAAATCCTACTCTGGAGTTTGAAATGGTAAAGGACAGATTGTAACATTGTCAGTAAATAAGCAGAAATGGGATTTTTTTGACATCTGTGACATTTTGTAACAATTTGTACCTAATTTCTGTAGTAACTGCTGCAGAAAACAGATAAAGTCATTGATATCCAAAGCAGTGTGTGGTTAAATCTAATCTCCACAGGGTTAAAATGCATTGTCAGTGTTTCTGTCAGACAGGAGAGAAATTAATGAGCACCCAAAGATAAAGACAAGTATCTTTTTTGAAATGTTTGAGCTGTGTGAAGCCTGTACATTCTTCCCGTGTCTGCATGGGTTTCTGCCGGGTGCTCCAGTTTCCTCCAAACTGTGTGGGTTAGGTTGATTGGCCGTGCTAAATTGTCCTTAGTGTCGGGGACGGTGTGTGTGTGTGTGTGTGTGTGTGCGCGCGCGCGCGCGCGCGCCGGCGGGGGGGGGGGGGGGGGGGGGGGGGGGGGGGGGGGGGGGGGGGGGGGGGGGGGGGGGGGGGGGGGGGGGGGGGGGGGGGGGGGGGGGGGGGGGGGGGGGGGGGGGGGGGGAGGAGGGTGGGTGGTTATGGGGATGGGGCCTGGGTGGGATTGGGCTGAATAGAACATGAGCCTGGATAGCCAAAAGGTGGAATGAATTTTACTTCCTGTTGGTTGATATTGTGAGATCACCTCGAGTTAAGAACAACAGTTCAATTTTTTTTTCTCCAACCACTTCCTGTGGGGTTCAGACATCACCAGAAACAGTTCATTATTTATCTCAGTGGTTAATCATATACTGTTGGGGTTTTTAGTTTGAGTGACACAGTCTCCACCACAGAAAGCCTGCTGTCAGTTTGTTCTGTTGTAGTTCCCTGGGAGTCGACGTGATTGAGAGCAAAGCTCCTCTTACCCATATGGAAAGCTTGAATTTTGGTTTGTCTGGCCCTGTGTGAGCAGCCTGTGAACATCTTTACAAAGCTCCTGTTCCATCAACCCTGACCCCCTGGGCCGTTCCAGAGTCAGAAGTTTGTGTATTCGAATCCCAGTCCAGGGAACAGCCCGGGGAGAGGGTGCTGCATTGTCTGAGGTGTTACCTTTCAGATGAAAGATTAAACCGAAGCCCCCTTTTAAACAGGAACAGAAAACTTACATTTATATAATATGCCTTTTGCTACCATAGGACATCCGACATTGTTTCTCACAATATCTTGAAATATGGTCACTGACGGTTCAGGGATTTAGTCTAACTTGCAAAGAATTAATCACCTACTTGGGGAGCCGAGAAAAATGGCTGCAAGGTATTGTGAATTTAACCAACCAGTTGCTAAGTGGCGGAAGCGTTGTCTGTGAGTCAGGGTCAAGGTCAGGGAGGTGGGAGCTTAAATCTTTTGCGTGGTGGCACTGTGGTTAGCATTGCTGCCTCACGGCACCAGGGACCCTGTCTCGGGTCACTGTCTGTTTGCATGTTGTCCCTGCTCTGTGTGGGGTTTCCTCTGGTTGCTCCAATTTCCTCCCACAGTCCAAAGATGTACGGGCTAGGTTGATTGGCCATGCTAAATTGCCCCTTAGTGTCAGGGGGATTAGTGGGGTAAATATGTGGAGTTACGGCGATTGGGCCTGGGTAGGACTGTGGTTGGTGTAGACCCAATGGGCCGAATTGTGCACTGTAGGAGTTCTGTAATATTTATCCCTTTCCCATGCTCCGGTTACAGCAGAGACTAAACCCTCCAGGGGAAAAAACGCAAACATTTAGTGAAGCATCACAGTGATCTAAACTCAGTCTGAACTCCATGGGTTCCATTAATGCCTCAGAATTTGAGACCCTAAAATCTTACCCCATAACCCACAGCTTGGAAAGCTGTGTATCTTTCCAAGGATGCTGTCTTTGTCACAGAAGTTGATCAAGGCACACCCCTCCCCCCACCCCACACCCCCAATAAAGTTACTCCATATGTAAGTGACTAGGATCCCCGTCACTAAAACATCTCCGAGTGGTTTGGTGAAAGCCTCCAGTATAGCCCCTCGCTGTGTGAAAAACCTGGGGCCAATTTCTCACTCAGATGATCATCCTTGAATGTGGACGACCCAGCCTCCCGTCCAGTTACTCTGTCTATACTTCCCACTGCCTCAGCAAAGTAGCCAGTATAATCAAGAGCCCCACACACCCTGGGCACACTGTCTTCTACCACCTTTTGTCTGGAAAAAGATTCAAAAGCCTGAGATCATGTACCAACCGACTCAAGAATATTTCTTTCCCTGCAGCCATCAGATTTTTGAATGGACTTACCTTGTATTAAGTTGATCTTTCTCTATACCCCAGCTATGACTGTGACACTACATTTCCCTCTTTTCTTTCTCCATGAGTGGTATGCTTTGTTTATACCGCATGCAAGAAACAATATTTATCTCTGACTGTTAGTACACGTGACAATCATAAATCAAATCAAAGCTGGCTATTCCACCACAAGCATCACAGTTGAGGTGTCACCAATGGCCACAGTTAATGGGGGCCACAAGGGGAACTTTTTCCCTCTGCTTTACTTCCCAGACATTCTCATTTGTATTTTATTGCTGAAGTTGTCTACAGGTCAGATGACATCCTTGAGGCTCAAAGATAACGAGTGACTTTTATCTGTCGATGTTAATTTGCATCTTCTTTTGATCTAGATAATTGAGGCTGATGGGATTCTATTTGAGTGAGAGGATGAAGGGACGGGAATCAAAGACGGGTAAATGGAGCTGAGTGTTCAAATTAGCCTTATTATGAATGAAGGGCCGAACAGGCCTAAAGGGCTGAATGGCCTCCTCCAGATCCTGTGTTTCCTTCAAAAGTGCTTCAATGGCTTTGAGGAGTTCGGGACATCCTAAGGTCATTTTTATTGATCATTCTTTCAGAGCTTTGTGAGAGTTTGAGAATGATACAGAGATATTGCAGTGATCCTCTGACAGTGCAGCACACCCTCAGCACTGACCCTCTGACAGTGCAGCACACCCTCAGTACTGACCCTCTGACAGTGCAGCACACCCTCAGCACTGACCCTCTGACAGTGTAGCACACCCTCAGTACTGACCCTCTGACTGTGCGGCACTCCCTCAGTACTGACCCTCTGACAGTGCAGCACACCCTCAGTACTGACCCTCTGACAGTGCAGCACACCCTCAGTACTGACCCTCTGACAGTGTGGCACTCCCTCAGCACTGACCTTCTGACAGTGCAGCACACCCTCAGCACTGACCTTCTGACAGTGCAGCACACCCTCAGTACTGACCCTCTGACAGTGTGGCACTCCCTTCAGCACTGACCTTCTGACAGTGCAGCACACCCTCAGTACTGACCCTCTGACAGTGTGGCACTCCCTCAGCATTGACTCTGACAGTGTGGCACTCCTTCAGCACTGACCTTCTGACAGTGCAGCACACCCTCAGTACTGACCCTCTGACAGTGTGGCACTCCCTCAGCACTGACCTTCTGACAGTGCAGCACACCTCAGTACTGACCCTCTGACAGTGTGGCACTCCTCAGCATTGACCCTCTGACAGTGCGGCACTCCCTCAGCATGACCCTCTGACAGTGCGGCACTCCCTCAGCATGACCCTCTGGACAGTGCGGCACTCCCTCAGCATTGACCCTCTGACAGTGCGGCACTCCTCAGCATTGACCCTCTGACAGTGTGGGCACTCCCTCAGCACTGACCGTCTGACAGTGCGGCACTCCCTCAGCACTGACCCTCTGACAGTGCGGCACTCCCTCAGCACTGACCCTCTGACAGTGCGGCACTCCCTCAGCACTGACCCTCTGACAGTGCGGCACTCCCTCAGCATTGACCCTCTGACAGTGCGGCACTCCCTCAGTACTGACCCCCTGTTTGCAGACACTGTTCTCTGTGTTTAATGTCCTCTTATTATGTTAATAACTGGGCTTTAGTTCCAGTCTACCACTAGTTGTATTTTTTAAGCACCTCTCAGAGCCCATCCCTCTCTGAAGGCCGACCTCAGGATGTCCCATTATCCCACGTATGGGATTTCTGCGTGTTTCCACAGTAAATCTGGCAAGGTTTTAACTTGTCATTTATAGAGCATTCTTGTTGTGTTTGTTTGAAATGGGAATTATCAGACTCTTGGAAAGGAATGTGAAAATCTACAGGATTTAATTCTGGTAGGAAATTCTGCCAAATGGAAGCTTCTGTACACAACCCAGCACAACATGAACAATCTCCAGAGAGTCATGTTGGAAGCAAAACTTGTGGGGACTTGTTTTAAAGAATTGAATCTCATCTAACTAATGTCAGTGTATAAGCCTGGAGTCAGTTTGTTATCCATTAATCTCATTATATCTGTATGAGTAACTGTGTAAATACTGATCTAATCTGTGTGTTGTTCAGTGAGGATCTGTGTTCAAGCCCCACTCCAAAGATTTGACCACATAACCCAACCTGAAACAAGGGGTCAGTACTGAGGGAGTGCCGCACTGTCAGAGGGTCAGTACTGAGGGAGTGCCACACTGTCAGATGGTCAATGCTGAGGGAGTGCTGCACTGTCAGACGGTCGGTGCCGAGGGAGTGCCGCACTGTCAGAGGGTCAGTGCCGAGGGAGTGCCGCACTGTCAGAGGGTCAGTGCCGAGGGAGTGCTGCACTGTCAGAGGGTCAGTGCCAAGGGAGTGCCACACTGTCAGAGGGTGAGTGCTGCACTGTCAGAGGGTCAGTGCCAAGGGAGTGCCACACTGTCAGAGGGTGAGTGCTGCACTGTCAGAGGGTCAGTGCCAAGGGAGTGCCACACTGTCAGAGGGTGAGTGCTGCACTGTCAGAGGGTCAGTACCGAGAGACTGCTGCATTGTTGGAGTTTCCATCTTTCAATTTGGATGTTAAGCTACGATCCCATCTGCCTTCTCAAATGGGTGTAAAAGATCCCATGATACTCTTTTGATCCCACGAGTGTGGGTCTTAGTCCCAGTATTCGAGTCAGGGATTTTCCTTCACGTCCTTGCTACTCCCTGTCTCCATCATCTGAAGAGGCTCTGTGATCTCAGTCTGCCCCCTAACTTGGACTTGAGATTCATCACCCCTCCATTTGGGGCCCTACCTTCAACTGCCTGTGTAACGTTATATATAAACGCAAATTATTATTGGTGTTTGTTGTTGTTATATTGCTGCATCCAGATTGGCTACGATATGTTAATAACTGTATTTTCGAAGCACCTGATTGGCTGCAGTGTGTTTTAGGCCTGAGTTCAATAAAGGTCCTACATAAATAGAAATCTGTAATTAAAAAAGGTGATAACGCAGAGTCCTGGGGAATTAGGTCAAGTTAGACAGATTTCTGAACTGCAAGTCAGTCAACGGCTCTGGGGAATGGGCAGGAAAGTGAAGGTAAGGCCATGAGGCAGAGGGGGAATATTTTAGCAATAGTGATCACAACACAGTACGGTTCAAGTTTGCCACAGACAAGGAAAAAAATTTACCAAAGACAGCTTTGAATTAGGGGAAGGCAGATTCTATTAAAATAAGGCAGAATCTGGCAAAGTTGACTGAGAACAACTCCTTGTGGGAAAGTCTACAGCAGAACAGTAGGAGGGTGGGGAGCATTTTACAACAGAACAGTGGAGGGGTGGGGGGAGGGCAGGAGGGGGGCATTCAAGAATGGAATGAGGAGAGTTCAGGTCCAACATGTATCTTTTAGGTGGAAATGTACGAGCAATAAGTTCAGGGAACAATGGATGTCTACAACAATTCAGGACTGATTGAGGAAGAAGAGAAAGGCTTTTAGCAAGTTCAAACTCAGCTACAGCCTCAGAGGGATATAGAAAGTGCAAGAGGGAAGTTAAGAAAACAATTAGAAGGGCAAAAAGAGACATGAAGAAGGATTTGCAAACAAGATTAGGGAGAATCCTAAGATATTTTCAAAATATAAGGGGAAGATGTTAATCAAGAAAGAGTAAGATCCATTAGAGACCAAAGGCAGCATGTGTATGTGAAGCACAGGACATTGGAAGAGTGCTAACTGAATCCTTCTCCATGGTCTTCACTCAGGAAACAAAGAATGTGGATACAGAATTCAGGAAAAGGGGCTGTGAGGAATTTGCCCAGTATGACATGGAAAATGAGGCTCTGATGGGACAAATCCCCAGGCCTGAATGAATTACATCACAAGCTGCTGTGGAATGTGAGGCAGGAAATTGCAGGGGCTCTGATAAAATTTTTAATTCTTCTGTGGCCATGGGAGGAGTGCCAGAGGACTGAGGGATGGCTAATGTAGTTCCACTTTTCAAGAAGGGAGCAATGAACCAGGAAATTACAGGCTGGTGTGTCTCAAGTCAGTGGTAGGGAAACTACTGGAGAAAACTCTGAAGTGAATTAATCTCCGCATAGAAAGACATGGATTGATCAGGGATAATCTGCATGGCTTTGTTAAAGGGAAATTTGTGTCACAAATTTGATTGAATTTTTTAAAAACGTGATCATGTATGGATGAGGAAAGCGCAGTGCATGTAGTTTATATGGATCTTAGCAAAGCTTTTGACTAGATTCAATATGGGAAACTGATTGAGAAGATTAAAGGCATGGAATTCAGGGAAATTTGATGAGATGGATCTGAAACAGGTTTAATAATAGGATACAACGGGTGGTGATCGAAGGCTGTTTGAGCATGCCAGTGGCATGCCACTAGCTTCAATAGTGGGTCCTTTATTGTTATAGATATAAATTATATTGATGATAATCTGGGGGGAATGATAAGCAAGTTTGCAGATGACACCAAGATTGGTCAGGTGGTTAATAGTGCAGAAGATGGTCGCAGGTTACAGGAAGATATAGATGGATTGGTCAGAGGGACAGAGCAGATGGTAGTTAACCCTGATAAATGCAAAATATTGCTCTTTGTGAGAGTAACAAAACAAGGGAGTATTTAATGACTAATTGGACAGTGTGAAGCTCAGAGGAACAGATGGATCTTGTGATACTTATTCACAGATCCCTGAAGGCAGCAGAGCAGATAAACAGGATAGTTAAGATGGCCAATAGGACACTTGCTTTTATCGGTCGTAGCATAGAGTATAAGAGCAAGGTGGTAATGTTAGAGTTGTACAGAACATTGGTTAGGCTACAGCTAGAGTACTGTGTAGAGTTCTGGTCACCTCTCTGTAGGAAGGTTGTACCAGAGAGGTTACAGAGTAAATTCACCAAGATGTTGCCTGGAATGGAGTATTTGTGCTATAAGGAGAGGCTAGATTGGCATGGATTGTTTTCTCTCAAGTAGAGAAGGCTGAGGGGAGACATGATTGAGATGTATGAGATTAGGAATAGTATGAACAGAGTGAATAGGGAGCAGCTGTTCCCCTTGGTTGAAGAGTGGGTCACTAAAGGGCATTGTTTTAGGGTGAGGGGCAAGAGGAGTGAATTTGAGAAAGTTTTTTTTCACTCAGAGGGTAGTGGGAGTCTGGAGTGCACTGCCCGCGAAGGTAGTGGAGGCTGGAAACCTTATAACCTTTAAAAGATATTTCGATGAGCACTCAAAATATCATAACATTCAAGGAAGCGGGACAAGAAAATGGGTTAGTGCA
The DNA here is from genome assembly GCA_024679065.1 of Sphyrna mokarran. Taxonomy (NCBI): domain Eukaryota; kingdom Metazoa; phylum Chordata; class Chondrichthyes; order Carcharhiniformes; family Carcharhinidae; genus Sphyrna; species Sphyrna mokarran. The sequence continues at coordinate 45,516,810 of JAGIQG010000020.1, read as the reverse complement.
GCTTTACTGGTAGTTTTGTCAGAGCAGACTTGATTGGCCGAAGGGCCTTTTCTGCATCGTATGAGTCTATGATCTAATGGATTGGTTACGTAGGCTTGAAGGTTATGACTGAGTCCTGCGTCTGCGTCTGAAACTTCTTGGACTCTTATTGCTAGAAATCTTAAAGATTGTTATTGTAGGTGTTACACTGGAATAAAAGGCCAATGAACCGTGTTGAGTCACACACATGCACATTTTCACATGCACACTCTGGACAGGTGAATTCCAGCCACTGGGATTCTGTGTTTAAAGTGGAAAATGCCGGAAATGCTGAGTGGATCAGGTAGCATCTGCAGAGAGAGGAAAACACTTTCTATATTTCAGATCTTCAGCAAGAGGTCACTGGGTTGAAAAGGTCCCCCACGTTTTGCAGCTTTTCAGCATCTCCAGGATTTTGCATTTTACTCCTATCTGAATTTGAGAATTGAGTAGTTCCAAGATTTGAACCACCAGAATTAAAACTCAATATCTCCAGAATCAAATAAGATATAATTAACGAAACAAAATTCACCGGAGATGCTGATTATTTTGATTAAACTAAAAATGTTCACAGCTCATGCAAATAATGGCAAAGACACTTCACCCAGAAAGGATGATGCAGTCAGTTCATTCTCAAAGCACAACATTTACTGGGGTGGGGTTTGTGTCGAGATCAGTGGATGACAGGGTGCTGGATAACGGGTGTGCCAAGAAGACCCAAATTCCGATGTTGCAAATTGGTAAAAATCTTCATGAACATCAACACCTCACCAAACAGAAGTGCGTGTGATTTTATATGCATGTTAATGAATATGTTTCATTGTGTGTGTTTCAGTGTTTTCTATCTGTGTTATTATGTCAGTACGCGTTTGGTGTTAATGTTTGTTTGTGTGTATATCAATGTCTGTGTGTCAGTTGTGAGTTAATGTGTATGTCAGTGTGGGTGTCTGTGTTTGTGTTGTCAGGAGAAAGTAGTGATTGCAATAACTCCTCTGAAGCTGATGACCCTTCACAAATTCAGATTTATTTACATAGTCAGCAACACTCAGATAGGCACAGTATAAACCCAGCATGCCAATAACCCTAACACTCCACATTATACATACAGGCAGGGCTCACTGATTTGGACAAGTCATTACACATACATGCATAATACACGCACACATACGTGCACACACACAGATACCTACATAAACATACACAGACACACACACAAACACAACACAACTGATGGTAAACACCAGGTTAGTCCAAATCCCAGAAGGGAAACTGAAAACAGCTGCCCCAAACTTTATTTTGCAAGGTGATTTCTTTTTAAATAATTTATGGGATGTGGGTGCCACTGGCTCAGTCAACATTTATTGCCCATCCCTAATTGCCCTTGAGAAGGTGGTGCTGTCTTCTTAAACTATGTGCATGTCAGTGTGTGTGAGTCTGCGTCAGTATGTGTGCGTCAGTGTGTGTATGTGTGAGTCTGTGTCAGTATGTGTGTGAGTCTGTGTCAGTATGTGTGTGTGTGTGTGTGTCAGTGTGTGTGTGTCGGTATGTGTGCGAGTCTGTGCATATCAGTTTGTGTGTCTGTGTCAGTACGTGTGTGTGTGTCAGTGTGTGTTTGTTTCTGTGTCAGCGTGCACGTGTGTGTCAATGTCAATGTGTGTGTGAACAAAAGTTGTTTGATTTTAACAACCGTTTTTTATTTCTATAAGTCTTCAACGGTTCATCACAACCTAGACATTCTGGTCTGAGACCAGTCCAGATTCAAGTGAGCCAGGAAGTTTATCAGACTGGGAATTAAAATAAACTCTTCGTGCATTACAGCCACATTAGAAAGTCTGTTTGCAGGGCAGGTTTAAAGGATTGTTTATTACCAATAAACGATTCTGATCTGACTTCTCCTCTTCCTGGGTGCAGTCGTTGCTCGGTGTAAATTGCTAATTCATTACATTCCCGGAGATTGTGGAAGGATTCTGTTTGTAGATATACTCCACTGAAGTGGAGAAATCCCAGCCAACTAACAGACTTTAGAACTTCAGATTAACAGGCCAACAGATGGTAGAATCAAACTGCAAAAGAGGAAGCCATTTTGATTTGAACTACCTCTTTGGCAGAACTATCCAGTTACTCCCACTCTCTGCAAATGAATTGCCTGAGGAATTGTTATATTAAAAAAACAGACAAAAGAGAAAATATCTCCTCCCATATTTACTGAAGCCAAAAGGTGAAGGACAATAGAGATTCTGCATGGTGATATTTATAACATTTACACTGGAATGTTACCCTCCTGCATCCACACACGCTGAACTGTCACATTTGCAGAACATCACCGGCCTGTTATTCAGTCCACTGCCCAAGTTAATCTGGTACCAGAACCAGCGTCTCTTCTGAAAATGTTACCTCCTGTTGATTAGTTTCAGGTTCAGCAGCCTCTCATAGTCAAATGATCCTTCATTCAATGGGCAGCAGCGGGTTATCTGAATTTGAATGGAGGGTTAACAGGAATTGCAGGTGACTATTCAGCCCCTCAAGTCTGTCCCACCATTCAGTGGGATCATGGCTCATCTGTGACCTAACTCTACACATCCATCTTTATCCTGCAGCCTTAACTCCTTAATAAAAGTCTTCAGTCGCAAATTTAAAATGAACAATTGATGTAGCATTGAAAGAGGTCATTGATCCCTGGAATGAAGAGCTTGTTGTACGAGGAACGGTTGAGGACTCTGAGTCTGTACTCGTTGGAGTTCAGAAGGATGTGGGAGAGATCTATTTGAAACTTACAGGGTACAGCGAGGCCTGGATAGAGTGGACGTGGAGAGAATGTTTCCACTAATAGGAAAAACTAGAATCAGAGGGCACAACCTCAGGCTAAAGGGACACTCCTTTAAAACAGAGATGAGGAGGGAATTTCTTCAACCAGAGAGTGGTAAATCTGTGAAACTCTTTGCCGTAGAAGGCTGTGGAGGCCAGGTCATTGAGTGTCTTTAAGATAGAGATAGAAAGGTTCTTGGTTGATAAAGGGATCAGAGATTATGGGAAAAAGATAGGAGAATGGGGATGAAAAATTATCAGCCATGATTGAATAGTGGAGCAGACTCAATGGGCTGAGTGGCCTAATTCTACTCCTATGCCTTATGGTTTTATGACAAAAAAACATTTTTTCAGAGGATTAAAACTAGGATCAGGAGCAACAATTCAATTCTGAGCCTGCTCCACCATTCAATGGGACCATGACTGATCTCTTCTCTCAGTTCCAACTCCTGGAATTGGGGTATCTCCATATTCCTTGTTTTCTCTACAGTTCAAGTCTCTCCATCCTGAATTCACTCAGTTACTGAGTATCTATGGCTCTCTGTGATACAGAATTCCAAAGATCCGCAACCCCTGGCTAAAGAAAATTCTCCTGCATCATGGGTTTAAATGGTTAACTCCTTATCCCAAACTCTGAGCCCTCAGACTTTCCAACCAGGGCAAACATCCTCTCAGTATCCCATTCTTCTTGAGAGAATTTAGGCTCATTCTATTCCCTCCTCTTGTATCCTATATTAATCTCTGGATTAATCCCAGGGTCATGTAGTAGTGAACAGAAGGATAGAGTGGATGACTGCATGACTGGGGAGATAGATTCCTGGGGCATTGGGACTGTTTGAGGGAGGTGGGATCTTTACAAGTTATATTCAAACAGGAATGGGGCCAACATAGTTGGCCCTATAGTTAACACTATAGTTAAGAAAGCCCACCAATGCCTCTATTTTCTTAGGAGATTAAGGAAATTTGGCATGTCCGCTACGACTTTCACCAACTTTTACAGATACACCATAGAAAGCATTCTTTCAGATTGTATCGTGGTTCGGTATGGCTCCTGCTCTGCCCAAGACTGCAAGAAATTACAAAGGATTATGAACGAAGCCCAGTTCATCACGCAAACCAGTCTCCCATCCATTGACGCTGTTTACACTTCCTGCTGCCTCAGAAAAGCAGCCAACATAATCAAGGACCTCATGCACCCTGGACATTCTCTCTTCCACCTTCTTCTGTCAGGAAAAAGATACGAAAATCTGAAGTCACGTACCAACCGACTCAAGAACAGCTCCTTCCCTGCTGCATCAACTTTTGAACAGACCTAGCTCATATTAGATTGGTCATTCTCTACACCCTGGCTATGACAGTAATGCTACATTCTGCACTCTCCTATCCTTCTCTAGGAACAGTAAGCTTTGTCTGTATAGCATACAAGAAACAACACTTTTCACTATATACCAATACGTGTGACAAAGATCAAATCAAAAGACATCCTTGTAGAGAGGTTTGCTGGTGTTGTATGAAAGAATTGAAATGAAATTGACAGAGGGATGGGATCCCTGACAAGTAAGTAGTTCAGGGCAAAGAGAAGTTAAAATCCCAGCAAGTGAGTCTGAAAGGTGGGGGAAATATAGGCTGATAAGAAAGAAATGCATCTAGCAAGACCAAATGAAATTTATGGAATGCAAAGAGCCTGAGGAGTAAGATAGATAGGCAGAGGGCACAGATACATATGTGGGAGACTGATATCATAGATCTGGTAAAGACTTGGCTGAAAGATGAGCAGGATTGGCAGCTCAACATTGCTGGGGTATTCAGATGAGATAGAGGGTGGGATGGAACAGGAGGAGATGGTTCACAATATTGATCAAATAATCAATTATAGCAGCAAGGAGGGATCATATCCAGGAAGAATCATCAGATCATGCCTTGGTGGGGGAGAAGTAAAAAAAATTACAAAAGGGTAAACACACTGCTGGGTATGTACGATAAACAGCCAGGGAGAGAGAGAATCAAACATGTAACCAAATTACAGAAATGTGTCAGAACAGTAAAACAGTAATAGAGGATTTTAACAACCCAAATATCAGCCTCTGCCCAAAACTGCAAGGAACAACAAAATGTGAATGTAGTCCAGTCCATCATGCAAAACAGCCTCCCATCCATTGACTCTGTCTACACTTCCCAGTGTCTCAGAAAAGCAGCCAGCGTAATCAAAGATACCATGCACTCCAGATGTTCTTTTTTTCCACCTTCTTCTGTTGGGAAAAAGAGAGAAATGTCTGAGAATACTTACCAACCAATGCAAGAACAACTTGTTCCCTACTGCCATCAGACTTTTGAATGGACTTAAGTTGACTTTTCTCTACACCCTAGCTATGACTGCAAAACTGCATTCTGCACTCTCTCCTTTCCTTCTCTATGAATGGTATGTTTGTCTGTATAGTATGCAAAAAAACAATACTTTTCACTGTACACTAAATATGTGTGACAATAATAAATCAAATCAAATGTTTCAGATCTCTTAATTTTCCTTTTTTGCTGTAGCTCGACAGTCTAAATAAGAGTCACTTTGGTAACTGGCAACAACTGGCTTCTATCACCATGGACAATGTTTTATGCAGAGCTTCTGTATCCATCAGTGAGCCTTCTGACTCCATTTCAAATAGGAAATAAGAAGCCGAGAAGCAAGTTTGTAAATACAATATGAGGCTTTCCTTGAGTTAGACTTCATGAGTGTAAATCCAAAGAAATCCCAATATGATCTTTTGTCTCTAAGTTTAAAACCAGATAAGCTCTAGTGACACTTGGAGACCATTTACAGGGAATACATCAGGAAACCATCATTATTTTTCCAATGTTGAAAAACGAAATTTTTGCAGCAAGTTTTAAAGAATGCATAAACTATTTCTGACCAAGCTGAAAAAAGAATCTTTTGAGATGAGCTATCACAGAATCATTGTGGTGCAGAAGGAGGCAATTTGGCCCATCGTGTCTGCCCCAGTTCTCCGAATGAGCAACTCACTTAATGCCATTACATGTTCTTTAGTGGAGGATTCATAGAACAGAATACTTACGGTGCAGGAGGAAGCCATTTCGTTCATCGAGTCTGCACCAACCCTTCTTCCTTTTCAGGTAATGACACCAAACTAGGTGGAACTGTGAGTATATATTCCCTGTGAATGGTGAGGAGGCAGAAGCAAATAAGAAATTCTCAAGGAATGTGATGGGAAGCAGATTTGTTTTTGTTGAGATTGAGAATCCCTACAGTGCAGAAGGAGGCCATTCAGCCCATCAAGTCTGCACCAACAACAATCCCACCCTAGCCCTATCCCCATACCTCCATGTATTTACGCTGCTAATCTCCCTGATACTAAGGAGGAATTTACCATGGTCAATGCACCTAATCGCACACCTTTGGACTGTGGGAGGAAATCGGAGCACCCAGAGGAAACCCACTCAGACACAAGAAGAAGGTGCAAACTCCACATAGACAGTGACCTGAGGCTGGAATTAACCTGGGTCGTGAGACAGCGTTGTGAGACAGCAGTGCTAACCACTACACCACTGTGTCACCTCTGGAACAGTTTGATGCTGTGAAAGGCACTGGTCAAATGCAACTTCTTTATTTCACTGGAACACAACATTCTACATCCTCTCCTTTCCTTCTCTATGAACAGTATGCTTTGTCTGTAATAGCACCCAAGAAACAATATTTCTCATTGTATACTAATACTGGTTACAATAATAAATCAAAGAGGGGGTCATATTGGGAAACAGTTTAGGGAGCAGGGCTGGAGTCAGAGGGATAAACACAGTAAGAAGTCTCACAACGCCAGGTTAGAATCCAACCAGAAGGATGTCATGATGCCGCAATTCCAAGAGGTGCGCCTGGGGGGCAGCATAGAGCAAAGGAACGGGCCCACCCCTGTCACGTGACAATGCGCGCCAGCTTCGTGCCGGTTTTGATTGACGTTTCTCTCAGCCATACAGCGCGCGGGGAAGAAGGGCTGACAGCCAATGATGGCGTTCCGGAGGCGGGGTTTCATCGAAAGGGGGTGGGGCTAGGGCTGGGCCTGTCCGCGGGCGATCCCCGCCCTCCCGCCGGCTGGAGCCGCCCTGTACTGTCAGCGGGGGCCGGGCTGGGAGGGGGAATGCAGCGGGAGCTGCTGCTGTGGAGCTATTGACGGAGTGTTTTCCCCCCACCCCCTCACCCAGCCCGGGTTAGAGAGGCCGGCGATTTATGAGGCGGTAATGGACGGAGGCCTGGGCTTGGGCCTAGGCCGGGAGATGCAGCCGTTGGAGAGCCAGGCCTGGGGCCGCCTGAGCCGCATCGACAGGGAGAGCGAGAGCCACATCCTGCTGGTGAACAGCGAGTGGACTATCGGCAGGAAGAAGGGTGAGTGAGGCCTCGGGGAATGGGTGTGGAGAGAGGCCGCCTCACCACTGCTGCTAAGTGGGGAAGAGGGGGAGCAGATTCCCCTCCTTACCCTGGAACTGACTTCATTGTCCCCCTGGCAAAGGAAGTATGGGGCAGAGTTTAATTCAAGTTGTTAATGACTGCAGGATCTCTGAGGAAAATGCCCTAGATTTGTCTTAAATTATACATTATTTTTTCCATTTTAAAAATTCGCTTTGAATGTTCATTTTTGATGTCCAGAAAGAAGGAGAAACAAGGTTTCTACCCTGAATAATGTTAGGTTTCACTTTTCCTTTTGCTGTCTCTTAAAAAGTCTTGTTTGGTGTATTTTCTCATTCTTGTTTTGTCAGTCAACGTTTGAGAGTCTTAATGATGATCTGGTCAACTTCTGGGCATAACTCATCCTGTCTATAAAGAAAGAATTTGCATTTCTGCAGCACCTTACAAGACCTCAGGATGTCCCAAATGCTTCATAGCAAATTAATTTTTTTTGAAGTATTATCACTCTTGCAACCTTGTCAACTTCTGAGCATAGCTGATCCTGTGCATAAAGAAAGAATTTGCATCTCCATAGCACCTTGCAAGCCCTCAGAATGTCCTGAAGTGCTTCACAGCAAATTAAATACTTTTTTCTGAAGAATTACCACTCTGGCAATGTAGGAAGTAAAGCCACAAGCTCCCAGGAACAGTAATAATGACTACATTATCTGTTTTTAGTGGTACTGATTGAGGGATAAATCTTCACCAGGATAACTGCCCTCATCCTCACATAGCCCTTGGTTATACTTTATATTCACCCGAAAGGATAGTTGGGGCCTTGACTTGGTAGTTCATTTGGAAAACAGCACATCTGACAGCTCAGCACTCCCATGGTACTACATTGCCCAATTTCTCGGACCTTCCAACTAGGATAAGAATGCTTCCACTGTTCTCTGCTGGAAAAATTTCTTCCTGCTTTGTTTAATATCTGCAATGGTCCTAATTCCTGCTTCCATGTTGTTTTTATCTTCACAATTCTGAGAATGTGTATTCTTATCCATGTCCATATTCCCCCATGTTTCTTCATGAAGAATTTTAAAAATATTTATCATCAGACTTCCTTGTTCTGTTTTGGAGCTATTTAGCAAACCTTGAATTGTATCCTTCCTGCAGTTTCAGCAACATGTTTTTCATTTGGGTATGTTACTTAGTATTTATGGTTCCTGACTAGCAGAGGTCAGTCATTTGAATCCCACAGTAACAAGCAGGAATGTACCATCACCAGTTGGTCTGACTTGTGTTTAGACTCAACATATTGTTCACTCTTGATACTATAGGAAAGGCTATGAATACGACAATAGCAAAAATACTGCAGTTGCTGAAAATTTGAAATAAAAAAAGCAAATGCTGGAAAAACTCAGCAGGTCTGACAGCATCTGAAAAGAGAAAGAGTTCACTTTTCAAGTTTGTATGACTCCTCTTCAAAGTTGAAGATACAATATAAAATGCATCAGTTTTCTATTTCTCCAGTTCTGAAGAACTCATGGACTCAAAATGTTAACTCAATTTCTCACTCCGTAGATGCTGCCAGACTGGCTGAATTTTTCCAGCATTAGCTGACATTAAGTTAATGCTGGCTGGAGAGTCTAAAACATGGATCACAGCCTCTTGATAAGGAATCAGCCATTTAGGACTACAAAGAGAAATTTCTTCACTCAAGCATTGGGAATCTTTGGAATTTTCTGGCCCGGGACCATGGAGACTCAGTGTTTGACTTTATCACGATGAATCAATAGATATTTGGGGATAGTGAGGGAAGGGTCAGTTTAGATAGAATATCAGCCATGATCTTGTTGAATGGCAGTTCAGGCTCGAGGGGTCAGATGTCTTCTGCTAGCTTTTATTTCTTGTGATATGTTAAACTCAAGGCTAACATCCCAATAGTGCACTAAGCGAGTGTTGGACTGTCAGAGGTGCTGTTTTTCAGTTGAGACATTACACCGAGGCCCATCTGGTTCCATGACTTTATGGAAGTTCTCCCTGCTGTCCTGACCAATATATATTTTTCAATCAGTGTTATAAAACATAGGAATGACACAGTGGTTAGCATGACTGTCTCACAACACCAGGCACCGGGGTTCGATTCCCAGTTTGGGTCACTGCCTGTGAGAAGTCTGCACATTCTCCGTGTAGGTTTCCTCCGGGTGCTCTAGTTTCCTGTCACAATACAAAAGACGTGCTTGTTAGGTGCATTGGCCATGCTAAATTCTATCTCAGTATAACCGAACAGGTGCCAGAGTGTGAGCGACTAGGGGAGTATCACAGTAACTTCATTGCAGTGTTAATGTAACATGAACACTAACAGTAATAAAAAAAAGTTGGGAAAAAATCTAATCATTATCACACTGCTATTTTTGGGAACCTGCTGCATGCAAGTTAGTAGCAAGTTTCCTACATTGCGACAGTGACTATGCTTGCTAGGAGATGACCCATGGTCGTGAAGGGTGTAATGGAATTATTGTTGTTCTGTTTTCTTTCTGATTGTTACATAATAGTCACATCAAACATGGTCATGTTCTTGGGCTGTCACCAGAAGTGCTGCAACCTCTGATCATTAGTGGAATGAGATGTTAATTGTCATTTGGTGCCTCCCTGACACATTGTGCCCTGAAGGAATTGTGGAATTATGAAATTAGATTTGAAACCACGTGGACATTTTCAGTTTAATTTAGATTGTTTGAATAATGTGACCAAAATACCTTTTTGTTTACATTTTATTTTCTATCTTTTGATAGAATAAACTATCACCTTCAACCTGTTTTCAATTTATTCGGCAAGTGTATGCTCCCTTGGATAAAGAGACCAGAATAGTACACTATGCTCCACGTGCCGACTTACCAAGTCTCTATGCAGTTGCATATGACATCTATATTTGTGCACTCAAATCCTGTGGATGTGAAGGCCAGCATACAGTAAACAGCTAGGAAAGCAAACTACCTGTATTCAAGTTCCTAGTGACTCGTGAACAAGGACACCCAGGATGCCCTTAGATATCAATACTTCCCAACCTTTCAACATTTAAGAAATAATCTATCACCTACCATAACTGCACAATTAATCACGTTCTGCCTGCCATATTCTATCCCAATCACTAATCCTGTCCAAGTCCATTTGAAGCCTCTTTGTATCCTCCTCAACTTGCATTCTCAAACTGGTGTTTGTGAATGTACTTCCATGTAGATCTGTTTCACTGGCTGTTTGTTATTGAATCCAGTCTCTGATAACTGTCAGTCATTCATGGGTCAGTTTGGTCAGTCAGTTTTTCCATCTTGCCGCCTTTGTCTTGCCCACCATACCCTTCTGTTATGTCCATCTTCCCTATCTGGTCAGTCAGTTTTTCCATCTTGCCGCCTTTGTCTCGCCCACCATACCCTTCTGTTATGTCCATCTCCCCTATCTGGTCTAAAAAAAAATTGTCAGTAGTTCTCTTATGCTTTCTCTTTTGTTTAGGTGCCCCCATCTTTCTAACTATTCTAAATGTTACTGCTGTACCAAAAACAGCAAATAACTGGAATAAGTGTTTATTTATCAGCACCCTGAGGAAACCCATGCAGATATGGGTAGAGTGTGCAATCTCCATTCAGACAGTGATCCAAGCTGGGAATTGAACCCGGACCCCAGATGCTGTGAAGGAGCAGTGCTAGCCACTGTGCTGCCCCACATATGTACAGTTATTAAGGGTAAAGTGGTAGTTTCTTCACTGACCACAGTCCATAGAATGCATACAGTGCAAAAGGAGGGTGGTTGACCCATTGAATCTGCACCGACTCTCTGAAAGAGCATCTTACTCTTCTCACCCATTCTATCCCTGTAACCCTGGACATTTATCATGGCTAGTCCAGTTTGCACTGTCCACATAAATCCATGTGATTCTTTCATTAGACCTTCACACTTCTGGTGGTACATCAGTGTTTGCATTGAGGCTGTCTTCAATTCATTTTGCCAGTAATTGAACTCATTTGTGTCCTGTGTTGTCAATGACACTAATGTCAGATGTCACTTTGTACTGAATTTGAGAATCTTCCAATTTCTCTGACCTTCCTTGGCAATGTAGTTAGCGAGAGGGAAGACTGAAGTTCCCTTACTAAAAGATTCAAATGTGCAAAATATGGCCTGAATTTGCAACTTGTGTGACTATAGTTGTTAGAAACTGTAAAAACAGTGCTCATTGCATGAGTTATGCTGGTAGTGAATAGGAACTCTACCAGAAACAAATTAAAATGTTAGTGTAACTTGATTTATTAACTGAGTAAATCGTTAAAATCAAGGTAAACTGGTTGGATAAAGGAGTGTGTGCAGCAGCCCAGAGGGGTTCAGATTAAGTATGGATGAGAAAGCAGTCATGAAGTGTTGATATTATTGGGGCAGTCATTCAGGTGTCACTCGAAGGCTGGGGAATTGCTTTGTTTGTCAGTTCAGTTGGAGTTAAACAAATTACTTTGTTTGAGCCAGCTGCATGGAATTTCCAGTCACTGGGAAAGGCGGTTCTTGTCTCTTTTCATTGGTGCAGTTTTCTCATTTTATTCTAATGTTTAGAAGGTTTGCCCATTTGTACAAGTGGGTGAGTGGTAAAGATTTCTGAGATACAGATTACTGATTTCTTGGGTGCTGCTTACTCATGTGTATTGCACCATTTGAATAGAGTTCTTATTGTTTAGGTTTCGACTGGTCTTCAAAAAAGACCTGCACTTGGCGTTAAACAGTCTTCTGCTGTAATAGACATGCTGGTGTTTAATGGACTGCTCTACTTTAGAGCTGTATTTTATGACCTGTCAAGCCCTTTTTTTCCAAAAACTTGTTGTAAATGATGTCCTTGTAGAGTTGCTCAGGTGTTGGCTTCTACTTTTTGTGGAAACCGATCATTAAAGTTAATGGAGTGCCCCTCCCCTCCCTGGCGAATAGCATGTGCTGAGTATTTAATCTGCTAATCGCAACGTACACATCCCAGAGTGACTCGTTGGGGTTTGTGATTCAGATTTTCTTCTGATTGCACAGTACCAGGATTATTCAGATCCTTCTCCACATGTAACTTAGAAACAAATATTTTCAAATATATTTTTTGTCTCTGATTTTGCCCCTTCCTCCGCCCCCAAGCAGTGTCTATCTCCTCCCTTCCCTGAAGGGGTTTGATCCTTGATGAACTACCATTGTAATAGGAAGCATAGAGAAAGGCCATTCAGCCCCTTGTGGCTGTGTTGGCTATGTGACAAAGCAATCTAGTACCACTCCCCTGCACTTTCTTATAACCATATAATTATTTTCCCTTGAAGTAATTGTTCAGTTTTCCCTTTAAATGCTACTATTGATTTTGCGCTCACCACCCTTTTAGGAAGTGCATTTTGTAATGAAAGTAAATTTGATGCTGGAAGTTAAATTTCACTTGTGAAGGGAAGAATTTTATACTGAACTATTCCTAAATTAACTAAGTGACATAAGTTAACTTTTATGTTAAAAATCAACCTTCTGTTTCCTGTAGGTTGTGATTTGTCATTTCCTGGCAATAAACTCGTTTCTGGAGACCACTGTAAAATAATTCGTGAGAAATCAGGACAGGTGTGGTTAGAGGACACGAGGTAAGTCATAAATATACTCTGGATTGAGTTCTCTTTTTTTTAAAGTGTATTCTGAAGAAGTCATTCAGAGAAACATTAACTGTTTCTCTCTCCACCGATGCTGCCAGATCTGCTGAGTTTTTCCAGCATTTTCTGTTCTATTTTAGATTTCTGACATCAACAGGGTTTTGCTTTTATTTTGAAAGTGAAAATTTGTTGGGCTATTCTGGTGTTGCTTTTACTAGTTGTGTACATTTGAGAATGCTGGTGTTTCTAGAATGGAGGGGTAGTGGCTTAGCAAGCTGTCCTCAATGCTTTGGACAGAAATTCAAATCCTGCCTACACTATTGAACAAGCAGGAGTAGGCCATTCTGCCCTTTGATCCCGTTTTGCCATTCTGTGCAGCTGATTTACTTCAAACTGCTTTCCTTCATTATCACCAGATCCCCTTTAATAAGTAGAAAACTATCAAATCCGTCTTTAACATACTCAACAACTAAGTCTCTGCAGCCCTTTGAGATTTTCCACCGTCCAAGTAAAGAAATTTCTCCTCGCCTCCGTCCCAAATGGCTAGTCCTTTATCCTGAGATTGTGATCCCTGGTTCTAGATCTCTCCCCTTCTCCTCCCCCTCCAGCCAGAGGAAACATCATTTCTGTGTTTATTTTGTTGAGCCCTATTAAAATTTTGTATGTTAGAATGAGATCAGCTCTCTAAGCTCCAGAAAGTCCATTTGCTCCAGAAAGTCTATTTACTCCGAAAGGCAATTCTCCCCACTCTCCCAAAATCCTTCCCATCCCAAGAATTAGTTTTGGGCACTTTTGTTGCACTCCCTCTTTGGAAAGATAAAACAAGTGCATTTTACTTTAAGTAAGGGAATGAAAACCTGAGATGAAAGTTGTTCTTATTCTTCTGCCTGTCAGGGTTTTGCTTGAAATGTATCATGTTCCCCCAGTTTCATTTTTATTGGATAATAGCCAATAACCTGAACTGTTAGCAATTTGTCACCAAAGTGGCAGTCTCACTCAGGCAAAAAGGGTAACTTGAGTGAAGGATAGAGAACTGCATTTTAGTAGATTTGCAGGTTCGGTACCGAGAATGGGGTTCTTCACCAGTGTCAAGGCAGCATTACTATACTTTTGTTGATACTTTATTATTATAAGGTATTGTGGATATTGATACTGGATAAATAATCCAGAGGTTGTGAACCCAAACTCCTTCAAATTGGAAAAAGTGCTCAAATGTGAGATGTGAAATATTAAATGGCAAAAAAAGTTGAGCTGCTATTTGCAAGTGACATCTTGATGTGATTTATAGATTAGATTAATATTTCTGGCATGGCAGAGTGGTGTTAAATGTGACATTGAGTTTCTAATGTCTTCAGAAGGCCACTTACCATTTAAAATACTAATGTGAACATTTTAAAGCTTAAAGCCCCGATTTAACTGTATTCCAATTAACTCAAAGTCCCACCATTGATAGACTGGAAAAGTAAAGATAATTTGTGTAGTTGTTAGTCTAAGACACAACAACAGATCAATGTTGAATTGGAAAGGTGGATCTATGACTCCTTAACGCAGCTGAGCTCCTTGCCTAACTGGTCTGCTTAAAGTAGATTTTTTGTCCTGCAGAATTTTCTTCATTGCAATTGTTCTGTGTTGCCAGTAGATGGCTGCAGAATGCATTAAACTTGCAGTTGAGTTAATAGTATGGCTACAGTGCTTTGCTGAAACCTCTAATTGTTCTGTCCAGATGAGAAATCAGTTTGTGAATGTATGTGTGCTGTTTTCTGATCATTAGAAATATAGATATGATAGTGTTCACTGCATTTGCCTGACGAAGGCACAACATAGTGTCGAAAGCTCGCGGATTTACTATCAAATAAATTGGTTGGATTTAAAATTGGTGTTGCAAAACTATCTGAAACACTGCAGGAAAGGATGTCCCGATACTGGATACTTGGGGAATCCATGCAGATGCTACAACAACAGATGAATGAACACTGCGCAACAATTGCCAGGCAGGAGTGTTCTCTTCCTGTTAGGGAGCACTTCAGCAGTCACAGGCATTCAGCCTCTGATCTTTGGGTAAACGTTTTCCAAGGCAGCCTTCATGATGCATGACAACGCAGAATCGCTGAGCAGAAATTGACAGCCAAGTTCCGCACACATGAGGATAGTCTAAACTGGAATCTTGGGTCCTTGTCACACTATCTGTAATCCCTGCAACTTGCCCTGGCTTGCAAAACCTCACTAACTATCCTGTCTGGAGATAATACGCATCTCTTTAATGTGTGCTTAATCCTGTCTCCTCACATTGTCTGTAGTTTTAAGACTTGATTACCTGTAAAGACTCACATTCCAACCTTTATCTTGTAAATTGAGTTTGTCTCTATATATGCCCTGTTTGTAAACACAGCTCCCACTCACCTGATGAAGGGGCAGTGCTTGTGGTTTGTGCTACCAAATAAACCTGTTGGACTTTAATCTGGTATTGTGAGACTTCTTAACATGGCCGAATAGACAGGTGTTCTGATGGCAGGCGTGTCTGATGCATTAGAATTGCAAGCCAAACAATGGTGGCATCTTGTTTTTACATTTGACTTTGGCACCAGATATTGTGGGTACACCTTCACCATAATGTCAACTCATTCATTATATTGCTTAAAGAAGTGTAGTGCTTTAAACTTCTCAATTAATGCTGAAAGCCATGTGTTTTGAGAATATGAGTAGATTTTATTCTCTGTATCAAGACATGTTCCTGTGTCACTTTATGCTTTCAGTACCAACGGAACAGTCATCAACAAATCCAAAGTAGTGAAGAAACAGACCTATCCATTGCAGAACGGAGATGCCATTTACGTTGTCTACAGGAAGAATGAGCCAGATCAGAGTAAGGATAACATAAATAAATGTACTGTTTGTGATTTGAAATATCCTATTTCTGATATCTGGACGTGATTATGTTGCAGCCTACTAAGCTGCCTCTGTGAGAATCGGTTGTTGTCACTGGCAGTTAGTTCTTGGCTTGTTCTTGTACGCTGCTAAGTAAGATTTGTTACAAAATTATCAGACTGCTTATCCAACATCCAGAACTGAATGAACAAAAATTTCCTTTAATTAAACATTGGCAAGACTTGTGCCATTGTTTTTGCTCCCCACAACAAACTCAATTCCTGAGCTACTGACTTCAATCCTTTCCTTCAGATTGAATGATATTGTTTGCAACATTGGTGTCATGTTTGACCTTGAGGAGAGATTCCAAGTATATATACATGTTTCTCTAATACCATGTATTTTCACCTCTAACATTGTCAACTTTGCCCCTGCATCCGTTCATCTATTGCTAAAGCCCTAATTCATACCTTTATACCTCTAGACTCGACTATTCCAATGCAATCCTGGTTGGTCTGCCACATCTCATGTTCTAATTTGCACCAAATCCCCTTTCACCTACTGTTTCTCTGTTCATTTACCTATTGTCACTTGGTCAAGCACAGTTTTGATTTTAAAATTCTCGTCTTGGTTAACAATGGCATTGCCCCTGCAAATCTCTAATTTTCTCTGGCCTTGTAACTCTCTCAGGTATCTACATCATTCTAATTTTGGCCTCTTGTGCATCCCCAATTCCAATCGGTCTAAAATTGATGGCTCTGCCTTCAGGTACCTCAGCCCCAAGCTCTGGAATTTCTTTCTTACCCTTCTCTGTATTGCGTTTTCTCCTTGAAGACGTTTCTTCAAACCAATTTCTTTAGCCATGCTTTAGTTTAAACCTATTCTAATGCCTCTCAATAAGGTTGGTACCAGATATTTTTATAATGATCTTGTGAAGCAGCTGGGGATGTTTTCTTATGACTGATATATAAACACAGGTTGTTGTGCCAAGCACCTTATTCTCCACTGATCCTGATCAATGGATCAGCCTCTATTGCTTTGTGACTGCATGTCCTTGAAACTGCACTATGGTTTATACTCTAGTAAGGAGATAATACCTTCAGAAGGGAAAAAAATTGAAAAGAATTTCTGAAGTGAGGTTGGATATTGCATAGTTTAGCTAATCTTCTTGTGAATTGCAAATAGTAAATCTTACTACTGATGACATAATGATTGTATTCTGCACTGAGGTTAGTCTATAATCATTAAGAAAAAGGATTATAGTTCAGCATAATTGATTTGCATTAGGTAAACACCCTGTTAAATTATATTCCCTTCTGAAACACCATTTTACAAATGCCAGTCAACTCTTGTGTTCAAATCACTCCATGTTTGAGTTTAGACTGTGTAAACAGATCAATTTTTGCTCAAAATTAAATGTAGCTGAGCTTAGCTTTATTGGCATCTGCAGTACAATACTGCAGACAATTTTAGTGCTTAGCAATTAGGAATGAAATATTTTACTGAGTAATTTTTCCCTAGGACACTCTTACCCATTCAATCCCCTCTATATCGGCCATAAGAGAATTCCTGAAGCATACTGCGTCCTATCGTTCAGCTGAAACGATCTCTTATAGTTTAATTTTTTGTACTGTTCTCTCTGGTTATGGATGATGTGATGCCTTTAAGCAAAAAGATTTTCTCCCATCTTATTCTTTTTTTTAGATGTTGCCTATTTGTACAAAGCACTGAATTCTGAAGAGGAAAACATGGAAGATCCATTGGGTAATTAAGAAATGTTTCTGATGTTTTTAATGTTGGTACATGAGCAGTTTCTGGTTCTATCAGTAGTTGAAGAAAATGTAAACAAATGCAAACTTCTGAATACTTATTCATGATACGTAGAGTGGAAGAATTGTGGAGAATAAACACCAGCAAGGAACAGTTGGGTCAACTGGTCTGCTACTCTGCTATAAATTCTGAGACTTGAACCCACTAAGTGCTGCAGTGTTGCTTAAAATGAGTGCAACTTGAGAAATCTGGGCTGTTTTTATTGGGGCACAGTTAAGTTTGATAATGATTGAGCTTGATAAATGTAAATTGTGGATATTTTTGTAAATTGTGAATATTTTTGGTCACTAAAGGGCACAAATTTAAGATGTTCACCAAAGGAACAGGAAAGATTTGAAATCATTTTTTTTTCAGACAGAGTTAGTAGGACATGGAATACAATGACAAGATCAGAATCCATAATAGCTTGTAGAGGACGAGTAGAGAAATATTTGAGAATGTAAGAAACAAAGTATGGGGAAAAGGGCAAAGAATTGGACTGGTAGTTTGCACTTGCAGATGGGCAATATAGATATGATAGACTGGCCATCTTTTGTGTTGTAGCATTCCAGATTTTTCTTCCTATTTTGTTCATAAAGCTTCAGCATAGGTTATAAAATTGTACACAGTTAGTACTCCATAAACTAGAAGATTTGGTAATAAGGGATGAATTGACTTGTAATGTCAGTGTGGAAATGCGTTATCATGTATTTACAAATGGTTTTCATGTACAGGATCCTCTTGCGGTATGGTTGAGCGAATTATTAAAGAAACCTCAAGCTTAGAAAGCAACTCTGACCAAACAGTCACCTCACTATTTTGTTCAAAACAAGTTGAATACCCTTCCCAAGAGGAACCACAGCCATGCACGTCTTACTATGATCCGTTCTGTACCTCTGGAGCAAACTCCAACATTGTTCAGCCTACTGCTTCCACCATGGAGCCATGCACTTCCTCAGCAGGGCCCGTGCCCACCACTACTGGACCTTCAGTGCTTGCACGTGGACCTAGTTGCTTGGCAACGTTTTGGACTTCATGTCAAAAGCCACTTAGTCCTGATTTATCACCTGCAAGGACTCTGGTGAATAGAGAAAGCACACAAGGACCTGACACCCCAAAGTCATCAGTTTCAGATGTCTTGGCCAAAGAGGAGGACCTAGAACCAACCAAAAAGAAACAGAAAATGGGCAAGTATTTATCTTGTATGTTTGTTTAATAAGAATTTAGATTTTATTTGCAGAATTGACTAATTGGACACTCAACATTACACTCTGCTCTCTGTAACCCCAAATGCCCCCTCTAAGACAGCTCGGTCCCATTCTATGGATATCTTCATTGCCTGTGTCCAGTCTGAGCTGGAGAGGGAAATATCAGACAGAGTTTCAACTTCCAATTGTTCTCCAGATAATGTCTGCATATTTGTGGACATCAAGTGAGGATTGGGATTCTGCTGCCAGAGCAGGACAGCCTACCAGCTCACACAGCATAGACTTTAATGGAGAACGGACCTTTGGGAAGAAAGAATACTGGAATTATATCCTACCTGTGCGCAATTACTCAGAGAGAGAGTAAAGAATAAGAATAGCAAGGCAGTTGTGATTGTCCTCACGACAAAATGAAGAGAAATTGTTTTCAAAAGCTTGTTTAAAAAAAAGCACAAAGAATGTGTCTATGAAGAGAGGAAATACAGTTTAATGTTTCAGATCTGATCATTTTTCTAATTGGTGAGAGTCCACATCTTCAGTATTAATATAGAATCAAGGCCATTTGGCCCATTGTGCCTGTGTTAGACTTTTCACTTTTCAGATAGCGAGAGATCTATTGTTTGTTTCCTTTTTTTTTAAATTCAGAGGTTGGATTGTGTTTTTCTTTTGCCCAACTCAACCACTAAATTTGAATTTTAATATTTTAATAGAGAATGATGAGATTCCAGATGCATTGCTACTCAGTGAAGGTCAAAGTTTAAATAGTAGACATGAGGATCAAGGAACGTCTGAAGGAAAACAGCCAGACAAAATGGAGGAAACTCTCACTTGTATCATCTGTCAAGACTTGCTGCATGATTGTGTCAGGTACATTGAGATGTGACAGCTTTAGAAATAGCGTTGACAAGCTGCAGTTTCCAACACTTCACATGCTTTAAAATAGTCTATTTAAATATTATTTACCAATGCTTCAAAGCTGTAACGTATTTTGAACAATCTATCTTCAATGACAATGCGTAGAATACATCATAGGTCCAGATGTAGTCTCCCAATGATGTGGAGTTTGAGGATGTGGATGCAAAAAAGATGACAAGACAAGTCCAGCTGCTGTGTTAACTCTGCCTTGTCCCAGTGACAAGCAAGCTGAATGTTGCATTGCTCCCAAGAATAGTGCACTTAGGATACAATCAGTAGTGGTTAACGACTAGTAAATCTTGGCATAGAACATGCTTATCTGGTCATATTTGCATAATTATTGATTCAGAAATGGATGCTTAGAAAAATGAGTGATTAAGTGTTCAAATATTGTAGCCTGCAATGTAAAAACATCAGGGCAGCGATAAAACTCATGGATCTAATTTTCATCTTTCTACCTCCCCTCCTCCCTCCTCCGACTTCGTCAGCCTTCAACCATGTATGCATTCTTTCTGTGCGGCATGTTACTCAGGCTGGATGGAGCGTTCGTCACTCTGCCCAACTTGCCGTTGTCCTGTTGAACGCATCAGCAAGAATCATATGGTGAATAATTTGGTGGAGGCTTATCTACTGCAACATCCAGGCAAGTAATTGCTGCATTAAATTCATATGCACTCGTTTACATTGATAAGAAAGGCTACTTAGTAATCAGGATAGTAGATAGTACAATTGTAGATCCATATCTTGTCCCTGGTTACCAGACATTGAGATTGCCTCTTGAATTATCTTTAGGAATTTAAACTCGGAGCTTATCTGGAAGAAAATTCAGTTTCATATGTGATTGTGTGTATAAGTTCATGGTCTGTCCTTTTGAGTAAGAATAAGTTTGAGACGAGTGATCTGGGGACAACGCTACGGACCAGATTGGAAACTGTGTTAAATATTGTAGGAACGTTGGGCAATTCACAACTGTGGTTTTTGGTTTCTGGCTTGGAATGTTGTTCTGGTAGAAAGATATATCCTCACAATAGGGAATGAATGATTTAATTCAATAAACAAGAAGAAATATGATTATAAAGTCTCAAATAGTGGAACTATATTGGAAAATGTGCCAAGTGTGATACATCACTTGACAGAGTTTGGTAAATCTGTTGACCTAAATCATGTTTTCTCCTCAAATTATCTTTAAAAGTTACTTTTCTTGTCCAAGTGAGAGAGTAAAGGGATACAATGCCAATATACATTTTGTGTGGATTACAATCCTGGTTTAAAGGTTATTTATTTATTGGTCATAAGAAGTTAATGTGAAAATCCCCTGGTCGCCACACTCCTGCACCTGTTCAGGTACACTTAGGGAGAATTTAGCATGGCCAGTCCACCTAACCTGCACACCTTTGGAGTGTGGGAAGAAACTAGAGCACCCACAGGAAACAGGCGGAGAAAGGGCAGCATGGTAGCACAGCAGTTAGCACTGCTGCTTCACAGTTCCAGGATTCAATTCCTGGCTTGGGTCACTGTGGAGTTTTGCACATTGTCCCCGTGTCTGCTTGGATTTCCTCTGGGTACTCCGATTTTCTACCACAGTCCAAAGATGTGCAGGTTAGGTTAATTTGCCATGTTAAGAAATTGCCCATTAGTGTCCAGAGATGCGTAGGTTAGAGGGATTAGGTGGTATAATATGTAGAGATATGGGGGGGTAGGGCCTGGGTGGGATTGTATTCGGTGCAGACTTGATGGGCTGAAGGGCCTCTTTCTGCACTGTAGGGTTCTATGATTTAGAAACTTATGCAGACGTGGGAAGAACATGCAAACTCCACACAGACTGATCCAAGCTGGGAATTGAATCAAGGTCTGTAGCAGTGTGAGGCAACAGTGCTAATCACTGGTTTGATTTGTTTTGATCATATTTGTGTGATCTACTATTCCAGAGAAATGTCGTAGTGGAGATGAATTGCAAAGCATGGATGCCAGAAATAAAATCACACACGACATGTTGCAGCCTAAGATTAAACGATCATTCTCTGATGAAGAGGTCAGCTCTGAGGATTTTCTTGAATTGTCTGATGTCGACAGTGAATCTTCAGATTTTAGGTGAGCTTTTGAAAGATTTGCTTTAATGTGCAGGAATAAATGTGTGAGGAGCAGACAGTCCCTGTTAAAGTGTGTGATTGTTAGTTAAAGTGCATGTGACAATTTGAGCAGCTCTGAGAACATCAAATTAATTTGAAAAATACTCTGAAGAGCATTAAATGGCCTGCTTTGTAATGCTTTGTTGAGCTTTACTGAAAATGTGCGGACAGAAAATGGAGTATCTGCGTCTGGCAGAGCTTTATTGCCAAAGTAGCCAAACATAATACTGACCACACTCTTGTATTGCTTCAGATGTAGACTCATGAATATTGACTTCTAACTGCATGATAATGGTGGATGGAAAGACCTACACACGTTCCCTTGCTGTACTTTCCTGAAGATATTGGTCTTTGTTTGGACAGCTGATGGATACTGCGATATAACCTGGACCAAAATGTATAATCTATAAAATACAGAATATTAAGCAACGATCTGATTTAACATTTTAGGATTTAATTGGAAGATGGAGAAAAACGTGTTTACTGCCATCAGGGGATTTTGGGACAAGGGCACGTAACTTGAAAATTGGAGCCAGCACAATCAGGGGAGAAATTAGAAAACACTTATTTAGATAGCGGGATAGAATTATTGAAGGCACTCCTGCAAAAAGCAATAGATGTTGACTTCATTAATTTTAAACCTGAAATCAATAGATTTTTCTCAGAGAAAAATAGGTGGATGGATTTAAATAAAGATCAGCCATGATATCGTTGAATTGTGGAACAGGCTCAAGGGGCTGAATGGCCTTCTGCTATTTCAGCATAAGCATCGACAACAGGTGTTAGCAGATCACTTAATCATAGTAGTAGCACAGTATCCAGATTGATCCTGTTGTAGCCCTGTGTATAGACTGTGCACTACGTAATGCATTAGCAACAGTGGAAGAAAGTGTCACTGAATAGCAAAGATCATTTCTTCTCTCCCCCAGTCTCCATATCCAGGCTTTTGAAGCTAGTTTTATTGCAACAATTTTGTGTCTTGGTTGAGATCCACTAAAAAATCTTAGAATAAGTGGCTCAGCTGCTTACTGAAAATTATTAAGGTCACTGAAAGCCAAAACAAGGAACTTGCATTTGTATAGCATCTTTCATGTCCTGTGTCCCAAAGCTTTAGGATAATTTGTTCTAGCAATGGGTAAAATTTCATTAGGATACATAAGAGAATTCCCCTGCTTCTCATTTAGTGCCATGGAATCTTTAAATTCAGCCTGAAGGCAGACGAAATGTCGCTTTGGCGCCTCCTCTGAAGAATGGCACCACTGACAAGCAGCACTCCCTCAATACTGCACTGGAATACAACAACCCATGCTCTGTTCTCCAGAGGGATTAGAACTTTTCTCATTCTAGGCAAGATTGCTACCAACTGAACCATGGCTGACAGTGCTTGAATAAAATGAGAAAACTGGTACTGCTTCACTGTATTTTGAACATATGATTATTCAACTCCGCTTTCTAACAGAGAAAGATAGCTTGGAATATGAGATACAGAATAGGAAATGGTGATACAATATAATAGGACCTGATTTCTGGTTGGGGAGTTATTCCATTGTATTTTTTTCCTGCTCTTTATCAAGTTACACAAGATTTAAGTACAATTTTCTGTCTCACCATGGTTGGCTGCATTAAAGATTTTCTATCTATTTTCAGTCAGCCACATATTGTATGCAGACAGTGTCCTGGATATCGGTCTGAGAGCAATCAGTCTATTTTTTTGCCAGCTATCAGAACAAGTGATGCTCCTTCAACATCTACCAGTATCCCTGTCAGTAAGTATCCATGTGCCAAAATGAGTGATGTTGCTATTTCATGAGAGTAGGTGCCAGAGATCTAAACAAAAAGGTAAAATCTGTAAAGAAGATGTAAAAGGGGAGGTTGGAGACAGATTGTGTTCGGTGAACCAAACTGGCATGAACGTTTTGCGATACATGGATGGTAGTTTTAGCTGTGTTGATCTATTCTAACCATCCGAGTGTAAACATCTGGGTGTGCAGAGAGGAGGAGGAGGAGATGATTTAAGGGAAGTGTGATCTCTACGTGGAGCATGGCATTATGTTCGAGCTTACAAATTTGCAATGTAGGTTGTACAAAGCAGAATGATTGTTTTCCAAGAAAATAAGAGAGAAGAGTAAGCTGAGTGGAACTGGGTACTAAGGTGGTTAGGTGAGCCAATATTTTGAGCCCTCAATTATTTTAAGAACTATATTTTCAGAGATCTTGGGGATGGGCCTGCTGTTTTTCTGGGTAATAATGCATGTTTGACAGCAGCACAAGCAATATATCCAAAGTTTTAATTTTACCTTAGGTTTTGCAATGATAGTTACTCAAGTTATTTAACTTGATTGGATTACTTTAGATTTTTGAATACTTGTTTGTCTTGCCATTCGTCAGTAGTTGTAAGCTCCTGCCCAAAACTGATTTAACCGGTGAACAAGTCGCAGCAAGAACTGGCCACGTTGAAATTCAGATCTGGAAAAGTCATGAAAATGACTGCAGCATGAACCCATTTACCCCACTGTGTCTGAGATAACTCCTATCCCATTTCTCAGCATCCTTTAAAAATGTCACTTCAGTTACATTGAAAATCATTTTGCAGAACACTGTTAGAGCTAGAAAAGTTGGATTCTAAATGACATTTAATAAGCATTCCAAATTGAGTTTACAATCTGATTAAAAATGCTTTTTAATTCATTTGCAACTATAATAATAACACTCTCCCAATCTTTTATAGCATTTGTGAATGAACTGTTTTAAATTTGATTCCCTCAGCATTCTGTTTTTTTACCTTGTTTAATTATGAATAGTTTCTGCATAATATTCACTCATTTGACACTGTAACAGTGGAAGAAAACTAGACTGTTACTGGTGTTTTAGATTGTATTCAGCAATGAAAACATAATTTATATTTACAGATTTGTAAAAGTTTTCTGATCTCGTTAGTGAATTATTTTGTGCAAGTCCTAAACTTGAACTGTATCACTGCTGTCTGCTTTTTGATTTTTTTTAAGCTGTCCAGGACTACACTTGCCCTGCTCGTGGTCCTCACATGATTTGCACTTGCTGTTTTCAGCCGATGCCTGACCGGAGGGCAGAGCGTGAACAGAACCCGACCATTACACCTCAACAATGTATGTGGCAGCTTTGCAATGTTTTAAATTTTTGTTAATTCATTACCTGTTAGGCTGTTCTGAAATGGAAATTGAGTTGGGTGCCAGTGACTGCAATCCCTGACTCCGCTTCTTTGCTAATAGGATGGCTAATCTTGACCAGGGCCCCAAGACTTGAGCATGAACAAGTGCTCCAGTTTGCATGAAAGTTTAGTTTGATAAAATTTAAACATATTGTTAGTGCAATTCAGCTTGATTAAATCTTCCTCAGCTGCTCTGAGAGTGTAGTACATTTTTGCTCAGAGTTGTAGAGGTTTACAGCATGGAAAAGGCCCTTCGGCCCAACTTGTTCATGCTCCCCTTTATTTTTAAACCCTAAGCTAATCCCAATTGCCCGTATTTGGTCCATATGCCTCTATACCCCTCTTACCTATGTAACTGTCTAAATGCTTTTTAAAAGACAAAAGTGGACCCAGCTTGTTCCAGACACTCACCACTCTTTGTGCGAAAAAAATTGACCTTCGGGACTCTTTTATATCTTTCCCCTCTCACCTTAGATCTATGCCTCCTAATTTTACACTCCCCTACATTGGGAAAAGATGTTGACTATCTCACTGATCTGCACCCCTTGTTATTTTACAGACCTCTATAAGATTGTTCTGGCATGTTATTGTTCAGCCTGATTGCAGCAGTCATATGATTAATGGGGACCAATGTGGCTAATGTGGACCAACAAAACTGGGGGAAATTCTTGGTTGGATGTTCACTCTGGATGCAAGAACATTGAATCTCATTTCCAAAGATATTGACAGTTGCACCTTTTGGGGTTTAAACATTTATTGCTGATAGTACTGACTGAAGACAAATTGTCTTTCATATTCTCAGTGTCCACAAAATGCTTCATAGCAAATTAATTAATTTTTAAAGTACTCTTTCAGATCTCTTGGGGAATCATAGAACAACGCAGCATGGACGAAAGCCATTCAACCCATTGTGTCTGAGCCATCCCTTCTAAAGAGATATTCAATTAACATGATTTTTTTCCTATAGCCCTACAAATTTTCATACATCAAGTATTTTGACAATTTATTTTTAAAATGTATCATTGAATCTGCTTCCACTCCTCTTTCAGGCAGTGCAATCCAGTTCATAATTCACTAAATACATTTTGCCTCCCCTCATTTTACTTTGTTAAACAACTTTTACTAAAAAAAAGTATTTAATTTGAAATTCTGTTGCCATGAAACAAATTTTATATCTTTTGTTGTAGGATTAATTTTATACCTTGTTATAACTATTTTGCATCTAATCTGTATTCCATTAGTTCCCATTTAAACGTTTGAAAACTTTGTGATCTCTAATAGTGAGAGAAAAAATTCAGATCAGCCTTTCCAATAAAACCAGAGATGCAAATCTACATTTAAAATGTTAGTTCGTGCAGAACTTGCTGTGAACTAGTGTGTTCGAAGTTTAAAAAAAAAATGAGCCTTGCTCCATGTAGCTGACTTTCAAGCCTAAACAAATACTCCTTTCAGTCTTTCGTATCATTGTCATCACCTTATTAGATAGATAATGGACAAGTAATTCTGAAATTGTCTTTCCTTCCAGGCACAATTTGTTTACGGACTTTCTGCCACATGTACTGGGGCTGCTCTCGAGTGGGATGCTCTGGCTGTTTGGCGAGATTCTGTGGTAGATATTATTTTCCGTTATACATTATTTTGTACTAAAAAGATCTCCTTCAATGATGAGACAGTAACATGGGTCATTTTATTTAGACTATCTAGATATAGTCCACTTGGTTTCTGATTGATGGTTTGGCGTAAGTGATTTGTTAGCAAATGTCAAAATTCAGTGACAGTAGTTTTGACTCTGGTAATTTGTCAATTCCTTTTTCTCGGGTGTGATTGTGGAATCTTTGTGTAGTGACTCTGGTGGGAGATATCCGTACTGGTGAATGGAACTCTTTCTTCCCCAGTTTCAACTATGATAGAGGTTTACAATAAGACAAGTATTTGGCCCATTCTATTGTTTTTTTTCTAGGATAAGATGAAACTAGACTTGCTGTCCCCGTTGTCCTGTATTCTGAGTTAGGTTTTCCAGGACTGATCCAGGGCGAAATGCTGAGAAGCGAAGCTGATATAAACCTTTAGTTTTTTTTATGAATTTTAAATCTGAACTTTTGAGAGTTCTGACTGGATAATATTTTTGACAGATGTAAATTTCGGAGAGAAATGTTTGGATGGAATATTAAACAACAATAGTTACGAATCAGACATTCTGAAGGTAAGCTGTTCTTTGTAAACAGACTTCCTTTTTAATGCTTTTGTTTCATTACCTGTCTTTGGGCTGCATGTTCTTCATGTGACAATCAGGCAGGTGGACTCGATGTTTCACATGCCTTTATTGCCAGTGTTGTGGGAGAGGTGTGGAATAGTGACCTGGACTGGGTCTGATATTTCCCATTCAATTAGGGAGAAGGGTACCCCTTTGTCACTAGGAATTGAAAATGTGATGTACTACCCACTTCCTGAATTGGAGATTTATCATCCAAAGCATAAAGAACAAAGATAGAGGGATAGTGCTTAATCAAACACCTGAAAGCAATTCAAAACGATAAAGGAATTAAGGGTTATGGGAAGCAGGTGGGTAAGTGGAACTGATCCACTTCAGATCAGCCACGATCTTATTGAATGGCAGAGCAGGCTCAAAGGGCTAGATGGCCTACTGCTCCTATTTCTTATGTTCTAAAAGGCATCATTGTTTGTAACTAAGTTTGCGCGTTCTCCCCGTGGTTGCGTGGGTTTTCTCCGGGCGCTGCGGTTTCCTCCCATATCCCAAAAAATTCGCTCTTAGGCTGATTGGGAAACAAATTGTCCCTACATTGAGACTCTTCCATATTAGGAATAACCTAAAATTAGAATAGGATAATGGAATTGTTACTATATAGTTATGACGGCGGCGCGGGCTCGTTGGGCCGAAGGGCCTGTTTCCCGTGCTGTGTTGCTCTAATCTCTAATCTAAACACAGCAGTGTTTCGTCCATAGTGTGGTCCTCCAAACAGTGATGAGATCATCAGCCAGGTAATCTGTTCATCTTGTGGGTCAAGAAAAGGCTGTTAGCCAAGAAATTGGGGGAGCTGCTGCCTATTCCAGTAGGGTTACATGATCCTTCAGTCAGATTTGAACCCATTAGATTTGAGAGGTTAAGTCTGACACCAAATGGACCAAGCTGTGAGTTCAGTTAGCAGAAAGTTGGCAGTTTGTTCAGTCAGTGTACCTTAGATTTAGACAATGTGCTTTAGGTTTTCTCCTTAAATGACATACTTAGCCTGACTGAGGCAGGTTGCCTACTTCCAAACCCCCTATTCTGTTGTGTATCTGTGTCCCCTCAGTTCTTTAAAACTACACATCTCCTTTTGTGGGCCGCACAAATGATCCTGCCTTTTTTTTTTCAAAATGCAAATAACTGCATTAGTTTATCCTTCCTTTCAAGAATTAGATACACTTCCAGCTAGTGCAGGAAAGTTGTGGCATCATTGCAACAGATTGTGATAATCTAATGAGAGCTCCTTGACATCTTTTAACCTCCATTATCAAAACAGAAATTCCAGGAGAATTGTTCTGTCTCCTGCTCTGTACTGAATCAATGAAAAGTTAAACTTGATACTTCAGGAGCAAAATAAGTTTGGAACTGGATAGCAGACTTGCCTTTGCATGTATTGATACTTGATTCAACCATAATCTCATATGCCTTGGCATTACCTTTCAGAACTACCTTGCATCTAGAGGCCTTACTTGGAAAGAGATGCTGCAAGAAAGTCTATTGGCCCTTCAGAGAGGGAAGTTTGCTCTTGCAGGTATATCTAACTGGAACATACATTTGAAATTAAAATGTTAATGAGTATAGTAATAAAATGTTAAAAATATTACTTAAAACTGTTTAGTGAAAATTTTACATTTCTGTAGCAACTTTCATGGCCACAGCAAATTCTAAAAAGCTTTGCAGCCAATGAAGTCAGTGATGTTAACCTCAGTAAATTAGAGTGCTATTGTAATAAAGATATTAATGTTATAAATGTTTAGAAGTACCTGAAATTTATCCACTGTTGTAGTCTAGAAAATGTTGTAGCTAATTTGCACACAGCATGATCCCACAAACAGGAATGGGGTAGCAACAAGATAAGCTGTTTTAATGAAGTTGTTTGAGGGATAGATATTGTCCAGGCTACCAAAAAGATCTTCATTGCCCTTTGAAATAATGCCAGGGGATCTTCTGCTTCTACCTGACAGGGCAGACTGGACCTTAGTTTAATATCTCATCTGAAAAAACGTACATTATACCGAAGTGGTAACCTTGATTTTTGTGTTTAAGTCTCAAGAGTAGAACTAATAATGAGATACTACAGTAATATTATCTCAGTAAATTGTAGTGACTACACGAGAGCTTTCAGTTGGAGAGAAAAGTGCTGTTATCTAGTGTTCGATTTCTTTTAAATCTGACATTTTTGCACTGTTTAATAAATGAGAATAGAATGAGAAATTAAAAACTTGTAAACTGAAGACAGAAGGGCTTTAATTCCAGCAACAAACACTATCTGTGTTTTTTTTATCTTTTAAAAACAGATTATCATATTACAACAGATGTTGTCCTTTGTTACTGTTGTGGATTACACAGTTTTCGTGAGCTGGCTTATCAGTATAGACAGAATATTCCAGCTGCAGAACTTCCAGGTTAGTTCCATATAATGACTTGTCAGTTTATAAGGAAGATGTACTCTGCATTTATGCTGTTCCTAGGTGCGTCTTCAGAATATCTCAAAGTACCTGCGGGCCATTTGAAATCTTAAAAGTTCAGCCACTATTATTTGAACAAAGTTTTAAGGAAGATAAATATAGTTACAATGTTAACGTTGAGGAAAACCATCAATAAATGTACAGGTATCTTGCTAAACAGCTTTATGCTTGTGGCAAATTCAACAAATTAATATATTGATTTAAATGAAATTTATTTTTCAAATTTTCTTAGGAAATAGAATATTGGCTGCATAAATCCTCAGGAATTTTAAGGATATCAACTGGAAATTTGTTTTCAAAAGAAGTCTGGTTTCTCAACAGCCACTTGCTGATTCAGGGCAATGCCTTGACCAAGGTTAACTGTCTGGTTTAAATAGCAAACACAGCTTGGCAGTTTTCTGTCAGTCACTATCAACTGGTGCATTTTTGATGGCAATACCTCTACCAATCAGAGTCCACTTGTCAACCAATTAACATTAAATTCTCATGAATTGTTGTCTTCTCCTTGAATGCAAGACAAAAAGCTTCATATCTCATTTCTGCAATACTCAAGTATATATTTCTAAATTAGACATGATTTGAATTAATATTGTTGCATGTATTAGTATACAGTGAAAAGTATTGTTTCTTGCGCACTATACAAACAAAGCATAACGTATGCTGGCCACAGCTTGCAAGAAGTCTCACTCTGGCACCATCTCCTTTACTGCATTTAATTTGAATTGAGTATATTATAATTGAGTCTGTGCACTGATGGGTGTATATTCAGAAGAACACTGTCATTTGTATACTGATTTATACACTCAAAATAAAGGAGAGTAGATTTAGGACTGAGTTGAGGAATTTCTTCAACCAAAGGATTGTGAATCTGGAATTCCTTGCCTAGTGAAGCACTTGAGGCTACCTCACTGAATGTTTTTAAGGTAGCGATAGATTTTTGAACAGTAAAGGAATTAAAGATTATGGTGAGTGGGCGGACAAGTGGCGCTGAGTCCACAAAAAGATCAGTCATGATTTATTGAAATGCGGAGCAGGCTCGAGGGACCAGATGCTACTCCTGCTCCTAGTTCATACGTTCTTTTCAGCAGGAAACCTACATAGGCCTATTTCTTATGTTTTATCCTGTGCAATTAAAAGAACTATTGAGGTCTTTCAAAATAATCTTGTCTATTCTTTTAGCAATTTTAGTTTAAATTACAACTGTTTGATCTTGTAGAGTCTGTAACTGCACGTCCAAATTGCTACTGGGGTCGAAACTGTCGCACACAGGTTAAAGCACATCATGCTATGTAAGTACCAAATACATTAACTATTTCTTTTCTTGCTTGACCAACTGCCTGTCACTTTACAGCTGGTCTCAAGCCTGGTTAGAACTTAATGAAATCTAAGGGGGGAATGGAATGCCTCTGAGCAGGTTAAGAGAGAGTGAGGTGGCAGTGGGAATGAAGGGCATGACATGGGGGAGGGCATTGGACAGGAGGGATAGGTGACGACGTGGGAAGGGAGACTGCATAAAATGGAGGGAGACGGGATCAGCAAATGCAGATGTGGAAATGACTTAATGTGGGTAGATGAGCTATTCTGGGCAGTAAGAGAGCTGGCATGACAGGCTCATAGAACATTACAGCACAGAACAGGCCCTTCGGCCTTCGATGTTGCGCCGACCAATATAAAAAGCAATGCCCCTCCAAACTAAACCATTCCCTTCTCTTCCATATACTTATCAACTTACCTCTTAAACGCCACCAAACTTGGCGCATCTACAACTGCTGCAGGCAGGGCATTCCACTCCCGAACCACCCTTTGGGTAAAGAACCTACCTCTGATATCGTCCTATAACTATCACCCCTTAATTTAAAGCTGTGTCCCCTCGTGCTAGCTTTCTCCATCCTAGGAAAAAGGCTATCACTGTCCACCCTATCTAAACCTCTAATCATCTTATATGTTTCAATAAGGTCTCCTCTTAGCCGCCTTCCTTCTAACGAAAACAACCTCAAATCCCTCAGCCTCTCTTCATAAGACCTGCCCTCCATACCAGGCAACATCCTGGTAAACCTCCTCTGTACCCTCTCCAATGCCTCCACATCTTTCTTATAATGTGGGGACCAGAACTGCACACAATACTCCAAGTGCGGCGCACTAGAGTTTTGTACAGTTGCAACATGACGTTGCGGCTCCGAAATTCAATCCCCCTACCAATAAAAGCTAAGTCTCCGTATGCCTTCTTAACAACCTTCTCGACTTGACTGCCTACTTTCAGGGATCTATGCACATACACACCAAGAGCCCTCTGTTCATCAAGACTACTAAGAATCCTACCATTAGCCCTATACTCTACACATTTATTATTTCTGCCATAGTGCATTACCTCACACTTTTCCACATTAAACTCCATTTGCCACCTCTCGCCCCAGCTCTGCAACTTGTCCAAGTCCCTCTGCAAACTATAACACCCCTCTTCACTATCTACCACTCCACCGACTTTAGTGTCATCTGCAAATTTACTAATCCATCCTTCAATACCCTCATCCAGATCATTTATAAAATTACAAACAGCAGGGGCTCCAAAACAGACCCCTGAGGTACACCACTTGTCACCGAACTCCACGATGAATATCTCCCATCAACCACCGCCCTCTGTCTTCTCCCTGCTAGCCAATTCCTAACCCAATTAGCTAAATCACCCTCTATCCCATACATCTGCATTTTCTGCAGAAGTCTTTCCTGGGCCACCTTATCAAACGCCTTACTAAAGTCCATATATACCACATCAACCGCCTTACCCCCATCCACCTCTTTGGTCACTTTTTCAAAAAACTCAATAGGTTAGTAAGGCACGACCTACCCTTCACAAAACCATGCTGACTATCCCCAATCAATTCATTTCTCTCTAAATAACTATAAATCCTATCCCTAATAATTCTCTCCAATACCTTGCCCACCACAGAAGTAAGACTCCCTGGCCTATAATTCCCAGGAAGGGCTCTCTTCCCCTTCTTAAACAATGGGACCACATTCGCCATCCTCCAGTCCTCCGGAACCACACCCGTAACCAACGTGGACCTGAAGATCAGAGCCAGAGGCTCTGCAATCTCCTCTCTTGCCTCCCAGAGAATCCTAGGGTAAATCCCGTCCGGCCCAGGGGACTTATCCAACTTCAAACCCTCGAGAATATCTAGCACATCCTCCCTATCTACTACGATACTTTACAGTTTGCTACCCTGTACCTCAGTGTTCTCCATAACTACATTTATATCATCCTGCGTGAATACCGAAGAGAAATATTTATTCAATGCCAGTATTTATTTATTCAGTATTTATTCATGCTCAGCATGAGAGGAGTGAAATGGAGGATGGAATGGGGATGGTATGAAAAGTGGTGGCATGAGAAAAATGAAATTCCACATGGGGATTTGAAGTACTGTTGCAATAAAGGTGCTAATTTCACTGCAAGTATTTTGTGGTTTTCTGTTAGTTTGAACAATAAAATTCACAAAGTGAATGCCCAATAGCATTGCTTATCATCAGAGGATGAGGATGTATTATTACAAAAAAGTGATTGTACCATGTTCTAGTAAGTATGTAATGTAATAAAAATAATCTTTATCTTGATACCATTTGCCTAATAAACATGAAGGAAAGCTATTTGTAGCTATGGAGAAGCTGTGTTTAATGGCCTGACATTGTAGGGCTGCAGAGTTTAACCAAACCAGAGCAGACATCTGATCAAATATTGATTTGCTTGGGAGAACGATCTGAAATGTGTACAAACATTGCTCCGGATGTTTGTTCATAAAATTTCAGACAGCAACAAATGTTAATGCTCAATCTGAGCCTAATGTGAAAAAGAGTTAATTGGCTTCCCTAATGCATCAAATTCACATCTGATTATAAATTCTCAATTTCTCCATTTGGAAGCCAAGAGTTTTTGTTGATCGTTCAATTGTAATCCGCTGTTCCATTTTTAATGCTGTGTTTCCCCAATTCTGGCTTCTTCTTCACCTCAAATATTCTTCAACGCACCATTGATGTAGTGTTTTCAGGTGCCTAGACCCTAAGATCTGGAATCCCCTCCCTAAATATATCCTCTTCTTTCCTTCAAAATGTTCCTCAAAACTTGCCTCTTCTAAGCTTTCAATTGCATATCCTGATGCCTTCTTTTGTGACTCAGTGTTGATGAAGCATCTTAGGATACTTTGCAACTCTAAAGACACTCTAAATGCGGTTACTTGCAACCAACAAATACACTCATTGGACGAAACAGCCAAATTGCACATAATGGGTGGGATTTTCCAGTCATGCTCGCCCCGAAACTAGAAAGTGCCGCATGAGGTCAACGGGCCTTTCTAGGATCTGCTCCTTGCCCACTATGATTCCCATGGCAGGCAGATCAGAAAAATTCACCCTGATGTGTACATGTGGGTTGTTTCTTGTAATATAAACTGGAATTAATTTTGATCAGGAAAATAGGTTGCTTTGAAATGAGTTGAATTAAAGAACTTTTGCCACTTTTCAAAAACCTTTTGTCTTTTTCCTTCCAGGAAATTCAACCACATCTGTGAACAAACACGCTTCAAGAACTGAGGTTTCTTGACATCAAAGCCATGCAGCCCCTGGAGATAAAGATGGACTGCATTCGAACTTCGAGTTGTCTTTAGGAATCTTTTTTATACAATCAACCTGTGAGGCTATGGGCCATTGTAAAATTTATTATACCTAAAAGATGAGAGCAAGATCAGTCGACTGGCAGGGAGTTTATCCATTTTTTGTCATGTGGTAGGAATCTTGTGCTTTGACGTTTATTAAAAAAAAAGTTCTATATTAAAAAAGTGCGCAGTTTCAGAGCAAAGCCTGCAAATGTTTGCTCTGCTGTAAACTACTGTAATATCACATTTTCCACATAAAATTGATTATTCTTGATGTTCTTTTCTTACTGCTGTGCAGTCAATATAGGAGTATATTTTTTATTTAAGCTTGAAACAACTGGAGCTGAAACATTTTTTAGAAATGTTGCTTTTATTGGACCATTGGCAAGGGCATCCCAATCACTTGAGCATAGAAAAAAAAATTGAAGTATGCTTTCTGAAGCATTCCCCACTGAGATGACCTCTGACAGTATTTGAACAGTATCTTTTATAGAAACTAAGCATTGTACAAGTTTAAACTGCAGTGGGCTGCATTTTAAGTGAAAGCTTCCCATAAATCTGTATTCAGGGCTTGCCTTTATATTTGACTTCATACTTCCTCCTAATGCAAACATTGTTTGGCTTTAGAAAGAAAAAAGATTGTTCTGATTATTTGGAATGATTTTCTTCAGGTTTTCTCCAAAGTTTGGAGATCTTTCTCAGATTTTCTTTAACCTCTTGAGGTTCCTTACCTGAGCTATGATTCTTTGGATGTCAGACACACTAGATTCATGGGACCTTCCTACATTTAAGAAATCATTTTAGTGAATGTCAGTAGGTTATTTGACATTGGGAGCATTGTGGCTAACCCTGAACCGCTCCTTGTCCAACATCCACTATTAAGCCCCAAGCAGTTGTGGGAACCCTGACTGACTTTTATTCTTATTTAACACCATGACATTAGAATACTTAAGAATAGGAGGTCATTCAGCCATCAAGTCTGTTCTAATATTCACTGAGATCATGGCCAATAATCAGCCTTTGCTCCATATCATTCATAACTTGCCCGACAAAAAAAATCTGTCTGAAATTCTACTGGCCCAGGATCCACAGAGTTTTTAGAGGTGAGCATCTTGATTTATAGTATCTGTTTGAAAATAAATCTTTCCTGATTCCACTGATTGGCCTGAATTTAATTTTAAAATTTGTAACAACCCAAAATCTTAGTGATGTAATGATACCTTCCTGGTTTGAATGACTCTAACTCTTGGATAAACTAACCATCAGGCTCTTTGATAGAAGGTGTTTAAGATAAACTTCCATTTTTTAGTTGGAGGGGAAGCTATGAGGCTGAAATCTTTGAGGTTTGAACTAAAATTAACAGCCAATGAGCACATTAAAGCAGAACATGGGGGATGGGTAAATTTACTGCAAGACAGAGCCATAATGAGAATCATGTCCCAAGCTTGACTTCCAGATCATGTTGGCTGATCTCGCTTGAGATTAAGGGGAGGTTGCAGCAGTTGGTTTCGAAGTCCCTGGACAAGAAAACAACCTGATAACCCACTGCCCGGTGACACCCTGCTGGAGCATAGACAAGTGGCAATAATATTGAGCTTTCTTTCGTGGACCATCAGGCTAAATCAAATGTCTAGTCTTCAGTCGAGAAATGATCACTGAGATGGCAGAAGCTCTCTGTGCCCCAGAACTTTTTCATCGGAAGGAAATTGAGGCGATAAAAGGAAATTTCATTTACGTTATTTTAGATCTTATTTTGCCAGTCAAGGTATGCATTATAACTTCTGTTTGATTGCCCAGGGAATGGTGAGAAAATGAAACTTGCTATTATGTGTAGTAGTTGAGGCAAATACCATAGATGCATTTAGATGGTAGCAGTGGAAAGGAAGAAAAGTTTTGGTGATTGCGTAGGAAGAGGCTTGTGTGGACCACAAACACCTGCATCGACCTATTTCTGTACTGCAAATTTTGAGCAGTGATTTAACTTTTTAACTTGGAAGAGCTTGTCATAGTTTGCAAAGAGATATTCACTCCAGTGCTTCTGTATCTTAAATCCAAGACCAGCTTTTATGGATCAGAGAATTTGATTTATTTTAGCATATTTATCTGAGCCATCTAAATTTTAATTCAGCTGTAAATGATTATTTTA
Organism: Sphyrna mokarran; assembly: GCA_024679065.1. Lineage (NCBI taxonomy): Eukaryota > Metazoa > Chordata > Chondrichthyes > Carcharhiniformes > Carcharhinidae > Sphyrna > Sphyrna mokarran. Next base: position 45,480,343 of record JAGIQG010000020.1, on the reverse strand, counting down.
TCTAAAGGAATAAAGCCAGAAGATAAACTGGGTTCACACCTGGAATTGCTAAACTGGGACACTTGCTTTTCAATTAATATCTCAATCTGGGTCTTGTATCCAAGCACTTTATTTGGATAAATTGTAATTGCCATTAATATTTTATAGATCACTATTTGAAATGCTTATAGAGGTTTATAACCTGATCTGAGGCTACTCTGATTTTAGGCAAGATATTTAAGGAGCTTACAAATACTATTTTGTGATAATGATGCACAATTTTAATTTTGCATTTTTCCAAATTTTAGAAAGTTTTAATTTTCCTGTCCAGTTGGTATGGAACCCTCAGTAGGAAATAGATACCCAGTTTCCCTTGGAAACTTGGCACATAAAACAAGACCCACACTTGAGTACTCAGTGATGCTCCCTCTGATTTCTAATCTGTGCCACATCAGAGCAGGTGCAACTATTTGATCATTTAGGGCAGCAAGATTTAGGGAAACAGCAGCTCCAGCATGCCAGTATTGGCGTCATAGCAAAAAAATGAAGTCTAAAGCTTTAAAATTATATTGCCAAGACGCAAAGTGAGTATGAGAAACTTAACCAAGTGCATGCAGGCAGGGCACTATTCAGTTTCAGTTCTATCCCCCATCCCTCCCTTGTCCTCCTGGAATTTTCTAGCAGGCAACAACAGTGGGCAGCTATTACTCAGCTCCATCAAATCGTCGCAGCCTCCTGACTGTTTCCCTCTGCTTGCTTACTGATCATCTAATTGCTTTCCCTTCCTTCCCTCATCCCAGCCCAGTTTATGATCTCATGATGTGATTTAATTTCTCATGAGTGATGCAGGAACGGAATGCATGAATCTAACCAGAGCAAGGCTTGAAGGCAGGCTGCGGGGAACAATACCTGTGTGCTTTACAGCTTTTGGTAGTTGAGTGAGAGTGGGTCAATTTTACTAGATTCAAAAATGAATTGTGGGAGTGCTGTCATTGGGCTGAAGTTTTCCCCTTGAGGGGCAAATATCCTTCTGCTGGCTCTGTGCTGCTTAGAATCATGCCATTCAGACTTTTCTGTTCTGGCACTTTGAAAAAGTTATTCAGTTAGTCTCGCTACCCTGCTCTTTGTCCATAGCCCGGCAAATATTTTGTTTTCAAATATTCCTCTCTCAAGTATTCTCTTTAAAAAGTTATTGTTGAATCTGCTTCACTCATTCTTTCAGACGGTGTGTTCCAGATCATATAAGCTGCTGCATTTATTTAAATGAATATCTTCTCACCTTGGTCCTTTATCAATTACAATAAAGCTTTTCCTTATCAACTCTTATCAGAATCCTTCATAATTTTTAAATATCTTTATTAAATCTCTCACAACCTTCTTTGCCCTAAGAGAACAATGCAAACTTACCTTGTTGGCATGGTAGCACAGTGGTTAGCATTGCTGCCTCACAGTGCCAGGGACCCAGGTTCAATTCCTGACTTGGATCATTCTGTGCACTCTGTATGTTCTTCCTGTCTCTGCATGGGTTTCTTCTGGGTACTTAGTTTCCACAGTCTGAAAGACATGCTGGTTAGATCCATTGGCCATTCTACATTTTCCCTCAGTGTACCCGAGCAGGCGCCAGAGTGCAGCGACTAAGGGATTTTCAACTTCACTGTAGTGTTAATGTAAGCCTGCTTGTGACACTAATAAATAGATTTTAAACTTTAAAATCTTTTGTCTGGACGTAACTAAACCTTTATCGCTGGTACAGTTCTAGCAAATCTCTGCTCCTTCTGCAAGTGCAGTGCAGAATTGAATATCCTGCTGCACTGAGGCTAGAACAATATTTTCTAAGGGCTTAACACAACTTCCTTTTTTTGTATGGTGTTTTTCTTTATAAAGCCGGATTGTATCTACATTTTTTTTCAACCTTCTTGATTTGTCATTTAATCCCTACAATACAGAAGAGGCCATTTAGCCCATTGAATCTGTGCCGATCACAATCCCATCCAGACCCTATTTTCGTAACCCCACACATTTACCCTGCAGTCAACCTAATCAGTACATCTTTGGACTGTGGGAAGAAACCTGAGCACTGGAGAAAACCCACACGTGGACACGGGGAGAATGTGCAAACTCCACACAGGCGGTCACCCACGGCTGGAATTGAACCCAGGTTCCTCATGCTGTGCAATAGCAAAGCTATAACCACTGTGCTGCCCTTGTCCTGACTCTTTCAAAGACTAATTTACATAAAATGCCAAACTTCCGTTCTTGTACCCTGTTAAAAATTATTCCATTTTGTTGGTGATACCCCATTTCTCCTCATTCTTCCTTCCGAAATGCATCTGCCACGTGTCTGCCTATTTCACAAATCGATGTTCTCCCAAAGTTTGCTACTATCTTCCTAGTGTATGTTCTCAGCCGATATTCACTTTTCTTGTACACCTTATTTCCTTGTTCTGGAAGCTACAGTTCAAGCTAGTTTATGGTTCCATGGTCAATCACAGCTCTCCATTATCTCACTTGCATGAATTGCAGCAAGTGCTCACCTTATACATTTCCAATGCATTTTTAAGACCATAACACATAGGAGCAGAGTTAGACCACACAAGTCCATCAAGCCTAGTCAGCCATTCCATTGTGGCTTCCCAATAAGGTCATCACCAAATATCCCATCTGCCCAGCAGCCATTGTAACTGGCATCTTCCTCTCACTTACCCAGTTGGGTTTGGTTTTGAGTTGGGGATAGCAAACACTGTGATTCTATGGCAAGACTGTGCAGTGGTTTGTGGAGATCTCCATTCTCTTCAATATTATTTCAGTGTTGTATAAGCACTGCTAAACTGGCAACCTTTACTTGAAAAATGACGTGTTTTATGCTGATTAAAAGCAGTCTACTAGTCTGAGTCCTCAGCAATAGCTGCCATTTAAATGCTTCAGTGTGCTGTTGGATTTAGTATGGTGTTACGCGATGGTCAATGTGAGGTCTGAACCACAATTTGCATCAATCTTCTAATCTGCATTGAGTTGTAGACTGTTAGACATCCTGCACGTTTATCCATGAAAGTGGTGTCAAGACTTTTTTCAAAGACATTTGTTTAAAGAATTAGTGCAGTGCTTCTTATTTTTTTCCCTGTATGACCTGCTTTAATGCCTCACAGTTAATGTGAGTTATCTATGATTGCTGCGGCTGAATGTGTTTGGGCTTCTGAACTGTAGCCGAGGTGTTGCTGTTGGCTGGGATGGGGTTGGAATTTTTTTAAAAAGAAACACCTTTTTTTTTTGGAACAGCGATCAGGCCTCAGATTAAGTTACATTCACCAATAGAAAAGTAAATGATCTGAAGAGATTCTTGCACTTGAGTTTTCACAACAGCTTCTGAGCTCACGACACCAAAGTCTCATTTCGTGGCTCCCACGCACAGTTTGGGAAGTCCTGAGCTGGAGATTAATGGGTAAAATTAAAAAAGGAAACTGAAAATCTGAAATACAAACGGAAATGCTGGAAACAGTCAGCAAGAAAAATTAAGGTAATCGACCTGAAAGATGAATTCAGTTTATCCCCCTCCGTTAAAGGTACCAGACCTGCTGAGTGTCTCCAACATGTTCTGATAACCTGCCTCTGTCTGCATATTTCCAATATTCTGTTTCTTATTTTAGTGAGCAGTGAAGCTAAATAATAGCGTGCATTTCAAACATTACAAACTACAAAAGGTAAGTGAGATTCTTGCATTGAAAGGGCTGTTTGTGATTACGGGTTAAGTTGGTGTAGTCAAATCTTCAGAGCTGAGACTGTGTGAGTGCCAATTTATCAGTTCAAGATGCAATGTTGTTAAATATCCAGAAATGTCTCTGAACATGACAGTTCTTGGGTAGTATGCAAATTTTCTTCCTCTTGTTGTTTATGCGCACTTTATCATGTTCTTGGAATGTCCAAGTTGTCTTACAACAAAGCATATTTCCAGTGTGGTCAGTGTTCTGTAGCCAAACAAAACTGCAGAGAGAAAGACTCTCAGACAGCAATACAATGAACGAGTTAGCTCACTTTTTGATGGTGTTTTATGAAGGAATATAAAACAGGACTGCAGGATCTATCCTACCACTGTAGGTTGGCACCTTGAGCAATATAACTTTGAATATTGCACTGAAATACAGACCTAGATAGAGTTAAGTGCTGGAGTGGGGTAGAATGTTATCAAACTGCAGTATGAATACATCTGTATCCAAATGCTTGTTTGGTAGTGCAGAACTTGAGTGTTGCTTTAAAAAGACATGTTGTCGAAGCTTTTTGTCTTGTACTCATCAGGTCAAGTCACAAAAATACTAAACGTAAAGGAACGATTTATACTTCATGAGAAGAAAATGTTGATTATTTAGCAAATGGCCTCTGAATGGTAGTAACATTGCCATGGAGAATGCACTGTTTAACTGCCAAGCATTGTTTAAACTTAAACCAGCAGAGGTTGACTCTTATCAAAGTATTGAGAATGAATCAGCAAATTGCTGTCACCTATTTGTTTAGTTGTGTGTCTTCTAAGAACAGGGCCCTGTCTTAATATTTGTAGCTTCTAGTAAGTGCGCTACACTGCGAGTCCAACTAATAATCTTGAATTGTTATTGGTATAATTCATAGACTCAGGATTGTTTACAAATGTTGTCCAATCATAAAGCCCCATCTAATATTGGACACACTATTTTGAGTTTTGCAGGCATAAATTGGTTGGCTTTCATTGTTATCTCACCTGTTGTGAACAGGGCAATGCCTTGATTAATCAGATTCAACCTGTCTGGTTTGACTTTGAACAAAGCTTGGCACTTAACTGTCAGTCATTATTTAACTGGTCCCTTCTCTATGGCAGCACCTCTATTGTCAGTCTACTTAGCAATCAACACCCTCTTTTCATGATCTCTTGTAGTATAAGTTATTGTTCCCTTTGCATTTGATATTCTAGTGAATTGTCTTGATGAGTGCAAGATGAAAAACTTTGACGACATCTATTGTTTTCAAAAGACAACCACATCCTTGCTGTTGCAGGCCACTTTATGTAAAGTAGGCATTGTAACTAGGCAGTTCAATCCACATAATATTGTATTTCAGTATTTGTATATTTTCAAATTCTGAATAAATATTTCCATGTGTTGAATTCCCCCTGCTGTTTTGAGAATCCACAGTGATACTCAAACTAAAAACTTGGATAGTATTCAGAAGACTTGGTTCCTGGCAACAGCTGACCCTTTTTATTAATTGTCTCTTTCTTTGGTGTCTCAGTACCAGGCACCAGTTATACCCGGAGATCTGCTCCTAATGCATCTCCAGTACCAGCAGTTAGCAGCAGCTGCTTGCATTTAGACTGAGTCTTTAACTTGGAAAAACATCCCAAGCAATTAAAAGTACATCCTTACGTTCTATGAATTTTGTCTGTCTTCCTTCATTGCACAGCGATTACACACACTCCATTGGCTGTGGTGTACTTTGAGACATCCTGGGATTGTAAATTAACAAATCAGAAGCTTCATAGTTCCATACGAATGATATGGCATCTCACAACTGCCACTGGGTTCTGTATTACTATGACACTTCCTTTTTTTAAAAAAAAGTAAATGCTTGTAGCAGATAAGAACAAAACTTAAATTTCCTACAAGCTGGTGAATAGCTGGAGTTTGTGGATAATATGTTGAACTTTTAGATAGATGTGGTCTGTCCTGCTGCTGTCCCTTTCCAAATTTCCTGCTCTGTAGCAAAAATCTGATTGTTCAAAATTATCTCGGCAGCAACCACCAAAGCAGGAAACGTTGATTTTTAACTTGCTGCGTTAAAGTGAATCAAAATAAATACAAGAAATTCTTGAAGCATTCAGTGTATTGGAAGTGCAGTCTTTGATACCTTGAGCTGCTTCATGAAAAGATCTTCTTACAAGCAGAAGTGTTTTAGGCAGACACTGCAGTTCAGTTGACACAGGGTGGTCGAGGCTCGTTATTGGGAGGTGATGTAGCTACTTTTTATGCCTTCTCTGGGACGTCCACACCAGAGCACCATCTTTTTTGTATGACTTATAAAAGTTAAATAAATTGAGCACCAGCTAATCCTCAGTGTTGGGAATGGATGCCACTGTATACCATGGCCTAGACTGACACTTGATAATCCTGTGGTCTGACTGACTAGGGTTTGAGACACTCCTGATTGAATGGTGTGAAGTGTAAGTTGCTGCCTGCAATGACTTATGCATGACATTTGATAGGATGACATTGAATAAAAGTGAAATTCTGCCTGGTTGACTTCTTCGCCAATTGTGATAGTTTAAATTTTAGTTGGTGACCAGTGAGGAGTTGACTGCGAATGTAACCCCTGTTAACTAACCCTGCTGTTATTTTTATTGTTTATGGGATCTTTGCTATTATTGTTTGTGGTCGCACTGCAATCCAAAGATGGGTTAGGTGGATTGGCCGTGCTAATTTTCCCCCTCAGTGTCAGGGGAACTAGCTAAGGTAAATGCATAGGATTGTGGGAATGAGGCCTGGATGGGATTGTGGTTGGTGCAGACTTGATTGGCCCAATAGCCGCCTCCTTCACTGTAGGGATTTTATTCTATTATCTTCAGACTGTGGAAGAAAACCAGAGCACCCAAAGGAAACTCATGCAGACTGAGGTCAGATTTGAACCCAGATCCCTCGTGCTGAGAGGCTGCAGTGCTAATCACTGTGCCATCATGCATATTTTTCAGAGAGATTGTCGTATTGCATTTTTGTTTTTATCCATCTGTAGCATATTGGCATCACCTATTGCCAACCTCTATTTGTCCATGAAGGCAGTGCAGAGCTGTAGCTTGGACCTATTGCAGTTCTTGTGGTGCAGATTATTTCAAGGTGCTCATGGAGAGGAAATGCCAGGATTTTGATCCAGTTTGAGGGAATATAGTTCCAAGGCAGAATGCCATGTGTGTAAATTAAATTGTATCCTGCGGTTTACCAATCAACAGAAAAATCAACCTCAAAGTAATACTTTGAAAACCTGAAGCTGTAATCTGAATATTTTGTATTATTTAATTCTACAGTTTAACTGATACATAGGGGCTGTATTTAGACCTAACTGCGTGTGCAGAAAGTTATGAATGTAATTTCCAATTCTTTCAATTGGGAATTAAATCGATCTGTTAAATGAATCAAATTGTGCATTTATTTGCACAGTATGTATTATATCAACAACATGCACTGGTTAGTGATGTAGGTCAGGAGTTCCACAGAGATTCAGATGAGTTTATTCCAACTGTTTAAGGTCCAGGCACATTCTATAAATCTGTACTGTATTGCTGCTCAATTTTTATTTCTGAGTCCAAATCAAACTCTCTCATTTCTGATGGTCTTGCAAACATGTCGATAAATTCAGGCTTTTGCTGTTTTCTAACGTTACACGTCACAGAATTGCTGCTTCGGTGCTGTTTCCACTCAAAATCCAGTTTATGGTGATTTAATTTGAATCAGCTGACTCAGAAAATTGGAATGCAACGTCATATTGATAGAAACAAGTGATGTTCAAATTTGCAACATCTGATCCAAGATGTTTCTGCATTGGCTTTTTGCAACAGGAACTGTTTTCTTTTAATTCTAACCAAAGAAAGTTCAGTTGGACATTTTGCCAAATGTCTTTACCTCTGGACATGCTGCTGGAATCTCCCTGGAAGTGTTTTTGAACACTGCTACAAGTTCAAAAAAGCATGGCAGGACATGTTCTTTTTCCCTTAAATCATGCAGCTGGTATAACTTTCAAAAGCATGTTGAGGTTTACTGTCGGGTAATGTTGTAGATGTTTTAAAATGCTAGGTTGCTGCATTCCTCATGGAAACCATGAGAATGGTACAGAATAAATATGTTTTGTTCCTCTTTATAATAGCAAATTCAGGCATTAAAGGGATGCACAGATCCTCTCCGCTGTGTAGAAATGATGAGCTCAAAGATTTTAATGCCTAAAGTTGAGCTCGGAAAGTAGCTGTTAATTATCTGCAATAAAAAAATAGTCTCGCTGTGTATGTGTAGTTAAAAGCACAGAGTGGATGTAAGAGCGCTGGTTTCAATCTGGGATAATTTGGGTGTTAATTTTTCATGATAAATGAAACCATTCCAGAATAATAAATCCTGGACAGAATTATTTTGAGTTGACCTTCATTCAAGAGTATACAGTTTAACTTTTGAAAAAAATTAGCTCCAGAATTCGCAGTTTATTCTGAACTGGTTCGACATTAGTGTTGTGACAAATTTTTTTCTCCTTATTTTGGAATTTGTAAAATGTGTTTGATATGTGGTAACATTTAAAGACAAAATTGTTGTTTTAACTGCACTATTGTTAACTGGCAGGTGTCAGTCACTTCTGTTTCGGTAAGGACTCATGAAACAGACAATCCTCAATACTGGAATTTATAAAATAAAGGCAGCAAACTTCATATGAGAGATTTTGGATATGTCTTTACTTTAGCTTGTAGATGATGTATTCCAAAAATTTGTTTATTACAGGATTAATTATATATCATTGGATGTATTTGACTTTGAAACTGTAAGGTTTTCTTTTAATATCCACTGGCAAGAACAATGCGTTTCATAAAAGCACAAGGCATCTAAAGTTATTGCAGAATGTGTAAAAGGAACAATAAGTCTCAATATTGAGTAGAAAGTTCATTTAGTAGGACCCATTGACTCATTACAAAGTTTAAAGTTTATTTGTTATTATCACAACTAGCTTACATTCATACTGCAGTGAAGTTACTGTGAAAATCCCCTAGTTGTCACATTCTGGTGCCTGGTGAGTTACACTGAGGATAATTTAGCATGGCCAGTTCACCTAACCTGCATATCTTTGGACTGCGGGAAGAAACCCTAGCAGACACGAGGAGAATATGCAAACGTTTCTACATTTGACCTAAGTTGGGAATTGAATCTGGGTCCCTGGCACTGAGGCAGTAGTGCTGCCCATTATGCTGCCCAAATGATGGTAGAATAGAGTAGGCACGCAACACAGCAGGAAGCCTTTTGCCCATCATGTCTATGCTGGTTCTTTGACAGAGTTATCCAATTAGTCCCACTCAGGATGGCCCATTTTGGATTTTCTTGGACTATCTGTCACTTGGCCATGCATGTGAGATGTTCTGCTGCAGGGGGAATATTAGGATAAGGAAACAGTTATCTCAGTGATGTGCAACCAAGTTTACAGGATAACGGCAACAGAACTTAGAGAAAACAAATCTAACAGTAGCCACTGCCATTGCTTATTCGGTCATTAAAAAATGCAGGATATTAACACAGGCAAAATGACTGTTAAACTGCCAAGGATTTTCGCACCACACTTGGGCATGCACCAAAGGATCTTTTCCCCCTTCTCCAACAGCACAGTGGTTAAGCATTGCTACTTCACAGAGACCCAGGTTCAGTGCCACCATTGAGTCATTGTCTGTGTGGTGTTCTATGTGTGTTTGCTCTGGGTGCTCCGGTTTCCTCCCACAGTCCAAAAATGTGCAGGTGAGGTTGATTGCCCATGTTAAATTGTCCCTTAAAGCCAGGAGGGTCTAGCAAGGTAAATATGGGGTATTACAGGGATAGGGTCTGGGTGGGATTGTGGTTGGTGCAGGCTTAATGGGCCGCATAGCCACCTTCTGCACTGTAGGGATTCTATTCTAGCTACCTTGGAGGCAGCAATGATACAATACAGGATACTGTTTGTACCGTAACTGGAATTAATCAGTAATTCTATAACAACTGAAATATAAAAACAGGGGGAGCCCATAAGTTCTCAGAGGAGAGTGGGGAGGTCCTTGCTCACTCGCTCTGTGGACTTGTGTCTACCCTCCTCCATATTAAACCACTTGCCCACCTCCCTGAAGTGGTGCTATTCATTTCAACCATAATTGAAATGAAGGGTATCGGGTGAAAAAGTTCACTGATATAGATACCAGGATTATATGATGAGAAGGTGGATAAAAATCATACACATATACAACCTGCACAACACATTCCTCAGAAATGAGTACATTGTGGGATGCATTTCCGCTAAAGATAATGGATGTCTCTGGATTCACCAGGATAACAAATTAGAATTTACTATCATGCACACTCAGTGGATTTCTCTATTAATATGATAAATAACAGGATCAATTAAGAGATGAAATTGCAGGGGATGCATTCAAAGATTAACAACAGACTCCAGAATATGATTCTAAACAGAATAATATGAAAGATTTGCCTCAGAATTCAGTCACAGGATTGCTCTATCAATATAAGTTTTATTTATTAGTGTCACAGAAGTTACTGTGAAACTCTAATCACCACATTCCGGCACCTATCCAGGTACATGGAGAATTTAGCATAGCCAATGTATTTAACCAGCCTGTCTTTTGGACTGTGGGAGGAAACTGGAGCTCTCGGAGGAAACCTACGCAGACATAGGGAGAATGTGCAAACCACAATGCCAAAAGGTGCAGTACAGGATCAACACAAGGATATAATTACAGGGAGTACAGTCCAGGATTTAAAAAAAAACTGATTTCCGCTGTGTAACAGAAATAACTGGCAAATACCTGATAAGGGTGTATACCATACGTCCTTATCAGGATTCAAGCCAATATCTCAAAACAGGAATATAGTCACAAGGACAGAGTTCAGGATTAATGATGAATTGCAGGATGATATAGCTATTCACAGAGCTTGAAATAGCCAAAGTCATGACAAGATTGTCGAACATCCCTCAGGATCCATCCAGAGTGTCAAGGCTTTGCATCTTTGCTACGCTGTTGTCCTGAAGCTCTGATAAAGACTAACCTAACCCCCAGCAGGTGACAAAGACCTGTTGTTTCTGGCCACTTCCAGCTTTTCTTGATGCACCCTGAGGACAAGATAACATATGACCAGTGGTTGGAGTCTTCAACTGACCTTGGACCTAGAAGACCAGATACAATATGCTCCACCAAACTCCAGATAACTGGCCTTTCAAATATAGAATTCAGCCATTATCAAATTTGGGCCAGTACCTTCAAAAGGAATTTTGTAACGGTAATGGTAGCTATACACAGACTCAAGTGTAGGATTGTCTATGAGAGAAAATTGCACACAGTCTAATGTCTCTTCATCCATTCTGTATAGGATATCTTACAATTCATCATCGTGAGTACCAACACTTCATACTGGGGAGCTGGGACCATTGTCCACAACTTCACTCATAAAGGCGGTCATCACTGCAGGGTAGGCTTGCTCACTAGTGAAACTGCTTTTGCAAACAGGGCCCCACCTCAACCATCTCTGACTACCTCAGTCAAACAAAGATTTTCTGCACTTGGCTCCTTATCACCAGGATCTTGAAAGAACAAAACTCAGATTATGCACAACTGAATCTGGTAATTATGTGGTGTGCATCAGGATAAATAAATGGATTAAAGATGAGTCATGCCAGAGCTCTCAAAAATGGAGCTACTCCTGCATTTACATCACGTGACCCCTGACCTCCTCATTTTTAAATTGTGACCCTTCAGAGGAAGCACTCTCTCCACATCCATCCTATCAATACAATAAGAGTTGCCCCTTACTCGTTATACTCCAGTGGTTGCAAATCCCTAAACCTCCATCCAACCTTTCCTCATGAGGCAACCTTCCCATTCCCGCTATTTGTCTAAACTTTCTACAAACAACTTTGAAAGCATTTACATCTCTCTTTGAATAGGGATACCAATAATGCATACTTAAGATGTTTCATCATTGTCCAATATAACCTCCTGACTTGTATAATTAATTCTCCTCCTATAAGTGATAACATTCTATTTGCTTTGCCATTTAGTTGTTCTACCTGTATATCAGCCTTTTGTGATTCATGAATTAGGACACCCAAATCCTAAGGCATTTCAGATCTCTGCACACTCATCATTTAGATAATAAGCAGTTTTTATTCTTCCTGCCAAAATGGACAATTTCACATTTGCCCACATTATACTCCATTTGCCAGATCTTTGCCTACACCACAACCTATCCCTTTGTAGTTGTCTTATGGTCTCTTTACAATTTCTTATTTGTTTTTGTGTCATCAAATTTAGCAACTTATTTTCTTTGAAGTCATTTATATTTGTAGAGGGACCTTGGGGTTCTTGTGCACAAGTCGCAAAAACACAGTATGTAGGTGCAGCAGGTGATTAAGAAGACAAATGCAATGTTGGCCTTTATAGCTAGAGGGATAGAATATAAAAATAGGGAGGTTCTGTTGCAGCTGTATAGGGTGCTGGTGAGGCCACAGCTGGAATACCGTGTCAGTTTTGGCCTCCGCATTTGAGGCAAGATATATTGGTCTTGGAGGGGGTGCAAAGAAAGTTTACTAGACTGATACTAGAGATGAGGGCATTGGATTATGAGGAGAGACTGAAAAGGCTAGGTTTGTACTCTTTGGAGTTTAGAAGGCTGAGAGGGCATCTTATAGAGACGTATAAGATAATGAAGGGGATGGATAGAGTAGAGGTTGAGAGACTCTTTCTGCTTAACAAAGCTAGCAGGACGAGAGGGCACAGCCTCAAGATTAGCGGGGAGGGTGGTTCAGATTGGAGTTGCGGAGGGGCTTCTTCTCACAAAGGGTGGTGAGTCTTTGGAATTCTCTGCCTGATAAGGTGATGGAGGCTTCCTCACTGAATATATTTAAGAGTGGATAGGTTTTTAATTGACAAGGGAATTAAGGGTTACGGGGAGAAAGCGGGAAAGTGGTACTGAACCACTACAGATCAGCAATGATCTTATTGAATGACGGGACAGACTTGAGGGGCTGGATGGTCTACTCCTGCTCCTATTTCTTATATAAATTGTAAAAAGTTAAGGCTCTAGCACTGATCCCTGTGATACACCACTCATCACATTCTCCCAACCAGAAAAAGACCCATTGATGTTAACTCTGTTACCTAGCTAAACAATCCATGCCAAAATATTACCCCTATAACATGAGCTGTTAGTTTCTACAATAATCTTTGATGCAATAGTTTATGAAATATCTTCTGGAAATGCATACATTCTCAAGAAAATATTGATTTAAAAATACTTCATCTCCACTTATAGGTTTCTTATAGAGAACTTGATTTGATTTATTATTGTCACATGTAGTAACATACAGTGAAACTATTGTTCCTTGCACGCGATACAGCCATAGAAGTTTACAGCATGGAAACAGACCCTTCAGCTCAACTTGTCCATGCCACCTTTTTTTAAAAACCCCCTAAACTAATCCCAATTGCCTCCATTTGGCCCACATTCCTCTATATGCATTGTACCATGTAACTGTTTAAATGCTTTTTAAAAGATAAAATTGTACCCGCCTCCGCAACTACCTTTGATAGCTTGTTCCAGACACTCACCATCTTCTAAGTGAAAAAATTGCCCCTCTGTACACTTACCTCTCCCCTCTCACCTTAAACCTATGCCCTCTAGTTTTAGACACCCCTACCTTTGGGAAAAGATATTGACTATCTACCTTGTCTATGCCCCTCATTGTTTTATAGACCTTTATAAGGTCACCCCTCAGCCTCCTACACTCCAGAGAACGAAGTCCCAATCTATTCAACCTTTAGTTATAACTCACATCTATCAAGTTCTGGTAGCATCCTAATAAATCTTTGCTGCACTCTTTCTAGTTTAATAATTTCCTTTCTATAATAGGGTGACCAGAATTGCACACAGTATTCCAAAACATACCGTTCCTAGAGAAGAAATGAGCAAATGCAGAATGTAGTGTCACAGTCATAGCTGGGTGCAGAGAAAATCAACTTAATGCAAAGTAAGTCCATTCAGAAGTCTGACAGCAGCAGGGAAGAAGCTATTCTTGAGTCGGCTGGTATGTAACAGACTTCTGAAGAAAGAATGTCCTGGGTATGTGGGGTACTTAATTATGCTGGCTGCTCTGCCGAGGCAGCAGTAAGTGTTGACAGACTCAGTGGATGGGAGGCTGGTTTAACAAACTATTACCAGTGTCTTCATCTCTCTAGATGTAGAGATGCCGGCGTTGGACTGGGGTAAACTCAGTAAAGTTTGACAACACCGATTTTAAATCCAACTGATTTATTTGATAGTAAATCCATGAGCTTTCAGCCTTTGTGGCCTTCATCAGGCGAATGAGGTGTTCTGGTCTCCAAAAGCACACATATCAGCACAGACAGTTTACAGATTGCTGATTAGAATGCGAATCCTTACACCTAACCTGCTATTCAAGTCTTAAAGTGGCTAATGCAGAGGTTAGAGAAATGTGTATTGTCTCCAGAGAGCACAGTAAGTGAGGTTTTTTGCTATCCCAGGCAAGTCATGGGGGTTACAGATAGTGTGACATGAAGCCAAGATCCCTGTTAAGACCATCCTCATGTGTGGAACTTGGCTATCAGTCTCTGCTCAGTGACTCTGCGCTGTCGTGTGTCGTGAAGGCCCCCTTGAAGAACATTTACCGAAGGTCGGAGGCCGAATGCCCGTGACTGCTGAAGTGTTCGCCCACAGGAAGGGAACTGTTTTGCCTGGTGATTGTTGAGCGATGTTCATTCATCTGCTGTTGTAGTGTCTGCATGGTCACGGTGGACAGAGTACCCTTTGTTGTCTAGTACTTCCCCGGAGCGGAGAAGCTATGACATCTTCTCCGGAGTCTTCAACATATCATTGATGACGATGAACATCTCGCTAGGGCCATCCCCACCCCCCCACTTCTTGCTTTCAGACAACCGCACAACCTCAAACAGATCATTGTTCGCAGCAAACTACCCAACCTTCAGGAGAACAGTGACCACAATACCACACAACCCTGCCACAGCAACCTCTGCAAGACATGCCGGATCATAGACATGGACAACATCATCAAACGTGAGAATACCATTCACCAGGTACACGGTACATACTCTTGCAACTCGGCCAACGTTGTCTACCTAATATGTTGCAAGAAAGGATGTCCCGAAGCATGGTACACTGGGGAGACCATGCAGACACTACGACAGCGGATGAATGAACATCGCTCAACAATCACCAGGCAAAACAGTTCCCTTCCTGTGGGCGAACACTTCAGCAGTCACGGGCATTCGGCCTCCGACCTTCGGGTAAATGTTCTTCAAGGGGGCCTTCACGACACACGACAGCGCAGAGTCGCTGAGCAGAGACTAATAGCCAAGTTCCACACGCATGAGGACGGTCTTAACAGGGATCTTGGCTTCATGTCACACTATCTGTAACCCCCATGACTTGCCTGGGATAGCAAAAAACCTCACTTACTGTGCTCTCTGGAGACAATACACATTTCTCTAACTTCTGCTGTTAGCCACTTTAAGACTTGAATAGCAGGTTAGGTGTAAGGATTCGCATTCTAATCAGCAATCTGTAAACTGTCTGTGCTGATATGTGTGCTTTTGGAGACCAGAACACCTCATTTGCCTGACGAAGGCCACAAAGGCTGAAAGCTCGCAGATTTACCATCAAATAAATTTGTTGGATTTAAAATCGCTGTTGTCAAACTTTACTGAGTTCATCTTTCTAGCCAGGTCAGGGTGCAGAGGAACAGTAAATGTTACCTATATATCCATGTGTGTTACTCCCAGCTTAGCTCTATCTTTGAATAGACCAATGTCTTAGCTGGAGCTCAAGATAATGCTTTGGGGGGAGCGCAGCATGGTGGCACAATGGTTAGCACTCCTGCAACACGGTGTCAAGGACCCAGGTTCAATTCTAGCCTCGGGTAACTGTGTTGAGTTTGCACATTCTCCGCATGTCTGTGTGGGGTTCCTCTGGGTGCTCCAGTTTCCTCCCACACTCCAAAGTTGTACAAGTTAGTTGGATTGTCCTTGCTAAAATGACCGTTAGTGTCAGGGAGATTAGCAGGATAAATACATGGGTTTATGGGCAAAGGGCCTGTTGTGGGATTGTTGTCGGTGCAGATTCAATGGGCTAACTGGTCTTTCTCTGTATTTGTAGGGGATTCTATGAATCTTGAACGGCCAATAGCTAAAGCAATGCAAAACTTTCAATCTATTTTGGGGATTTATCAACATAAAGATGTATTTGGCTGAGAATGTTGAATACTGGTTGGAACTAGTTGAAGCATTTTTCATTTGAAATGTACAATGCACATGAAATGAAACTCATAGCACCACAGACCCGAGTTCGATTCCCAGCTTGAGTCATTGTCTGTGTAGAGTTGCACGTTTTCCCTGTGTCTGTGTGGATTTCCTCTGGATGCTTTGATTTCGTCTCACAGTCCAAAAAATGTGCCAATTAGGTGAATTGGCTATGCTAAAATTCTCCCTCGGTGTATCTGAACAGGTGCCAGAATGTAGCGACTAGGGAATCTTTCACAGTAACTTCATTACAGTTTTAATGTAAGACTGCTTGTGACTAATAAATAAGCTTTACTTTTTTACTTTAGATGGAACACACCAAGGTTTGATAATATTCTTTTTAAAATCAATTTTCAAATGATGTATTTTAGAAACTTTCCATTTAACAGCAACAGCACCAACTTGAAGTTTCATTGTAAAACTTCTTTCCTGAAATTTATTTTGGGAAAGCTTGAAGGGCTGAGTGTAAATTAAATTATTTTAATTATATTTATTTAAGATGAACAAATTGAATGTTTCAGTTCCTAAAAAAAATCTTTTGTTTGGACTGTAAATTATGATTAATTTAGGGACTGATGAACAAATTGGTTATAATGTGGCCTCAATTTAATAACAGGATCCTCCTTGTTAGCAGTAGGTCATGAATTACTTAGAGGTCACAGAGATAATAGAATTATAACTGGGTCTCCAACACTAACAAATAGGCCTATGACCATTAAGCTGTTGTCACAAAACAATCACTTGTTATTGAGGACATAATTTAGATTTTTTACTTCATTAGCATTCAGATGAGGTTGCAAAATTGTACACACTGTTGTGTTTATTGACCTTTTCAACCACATCTTTCTTTAAAAACCTAGTCTCCTGCAGGCAGGCTTGAGTGTGTTAGAAGCAGTAACTGCTGGTGATTGTTTTGACAAGTGAGATACAGCTATATGTCACACATTGAGTATATTCCAAACAATCCTCTGATACACAGTGGTGGTTCATATAGGTAGCTAAGCTCCTTGATACTATAAGAATAATTAGGGTACAGGTGGTGAAGGCAATTCCTCCTCAATCAACTGGCCATTGTTTTGTATGATTCCCCCCTGAAGAATTCACCTGCATCGATAGTTATTCTCACAGCAAAAGCACTGTGCCTGTGCTAAAATTAATATATATGAAATGCCTAGGCATGTTAACGAGGTATGATCTAATCAGATCCAATACTATTTTAATGCAAGTTCTTCCGTACACTAATATTACTTCAAAAATCAATTATTCTCTTGCACCTTTACAAGGATATTCATGACTAGTGAAGATGAGACCATAATAGGCCTCTCTATCTCAAGGTACTGAACAATTTAGCACTAATTCTCTGCAGCTAATCAAGTACTGGTTCCCACATCATATTGAAAATAGAGCTTCTATTATCTAAATGACCTTAATAAGCAATTGACAATCCAAACTAGTTTCACAGAGATGGAATAGTTATTAAATTAAGAGCACATTGCAATGAAATAAGGGTATTTATTCTCCTAGTTCCCATCTCTCTTGGGATTGGTGTTACCTTTGATCTAATTTCAGGTTCTCAGTTGAGTTACGTTGAAGAAATTGGGATTGTTCTCAGAATAGGAAATGTTCAAGGGGGTTTTGAAAATCAGGAAGGATTTTGATTAATAGCTAAAGAAACCATTTCCATTGGCAGGAAAGTTGAAAACTAGAGGACATAAAATCAAGGTGAAAATAGCCAGAGGTGGAATTTTTTTTTTAGTTAATTCATGGAACATGGGCACTACTGGCTGGACCAACATTTATTGCCCATTCCTAGTTGCCTCCGAGGACAGTTCAAAGTCAGCCACATTGCTGAGGCTGTGAAGTCACATTAGACCAGAGCAGGTAAGGAAAGCAAATTTCCTTTCCAAAAGGACATTAGTGAACCAGCAGGGTTTTTCCAACAATTGATAATGGTTTCATGGTTATTGGATTCTTAATTCCAGATTTTTTTTATTGAATTCAAATTCTACCATTTGCTGTGGTGGCATTTGAACCCAGGTCCTCAGAATATTAATTGAGCTTCTCAATTAACAGTCCAGTGATAATACCACCTCTTCTAAATTGGGAGAACTTGTTTTAATACTGCATGTTATGAATGTACTGATAAAATGAGGGGTAGAGTTTTGGTGGTAATGTTCTAAAGGGAAACTGGATATATGCAGAGAAAAAAATGAGAGGAAAGATGGTGGTGGGGATATTAAATGTGAGCAGCTGCACAGCTTTTTGAAAGAATTGATACAGATTTGATGAGTTGTATGAAGGCATGGACTTCATTCAGTGTCCAATGATGGTGATAGTTTTAAAGGTACCTTCAAGAGGAATTTGGTAACAATAGTGTTAGTTATACATAGACTCAAGTGTAGGATTGTCTAGTATCCATCACCATACACACACGTGTCAAATGAAAATAGGACACTGCAAGTAAGTCAGCAAGTTTATTCTCATTCATGTTTTCTTAAACTGTAAGCTTACTTTGAAAGATATGATTAAAAAAGAACTAGATTGACAGTTAGCTTAATAACTTGGGAAGTGCCTTTAATTTCGAGCACCGCTTTTCATTGGGTAATCAGGCTCTGTTCAGTCCTCAATGGCATATGTGAATTTTCACCATTTTTCCCAACGTGGGAGAAAACTCAAGCTGAAATCAGATATGAGCTGTTAATGTACTCTGAGAAAGTGATTACAAAATTCTTGTTTCCAATCTGATCATTTCATATTTTGACATTAATTTTTTGAGACAGCTTAACATCCTTTGTACATGCGAATTACAAAAAAACACAAGCGATAAAAGTAAACTTTGAATATAAATTGCCACGCGAGGAATCTAAATCATTAAAGATAATTTGAATCTTCTCTCAACTTTCAATTCAGTTCGCACCAATTTGTATTGCTCAGGGAGCTACAAAGAATGGAAGTGACAGAGGATCAGTCAGCACTGGAAGAGAGAAATGATAATGTACAGAACAGTTTGCAGATATTGCTGCAGCTTGGATCAATGTTCCTTTCACCAACTAACTGCTCATTGCCATTTTCTATTGGATGCTACCTGCTTCACAAACCTTAAAATGCTTCCAGATGTTCTGAAGAGGAGTCACCTCTCTCACCGTTTCTCCACACATGATGCCAGACCTACTGTGTTTCCATTTTCAAATCTGCAGCATCTGCAGTATTTTGCTTTTGTCTTAAAACAGTCCATTGATATTAAAAATGACAGTGAAAATTGCAGAAGTTGTCCAGAAATTTATTGCAACTCAGCAGGACAGGACAGAGCAGGCAGGAGTTTGTTTCATGAACCAATATTGACACATTTATTTGTACAATGTTCACCAGCTGAATGTGTGACAGAATTTAAACTGTCTTCACTTATTTACAAAAATAATCTAGGAGCTGATCAGAGGAGCTGCACAGAAGGTTGTCTTGTAATTGAGGTATACAGTTCATATTTAACTCAAGCCAAATATTAATCCATAAACCTGACCTGTTTGCTACTTCTGAATGAAAAGTTAAAGTAGTCAAACGAAGCTCTTGTCATTCTGCCACAAGATACATAATCTTTAGGATCTATCATGTTTCAGTTCTGATGAGTTTAAAGGAATCAATGGAAAGTTGTCTCAAGGGGCAAACAACCAGCTGTCAATGAAAGACTGATGAATTTCCCCATCGTCCCAGCAGAATAAATCACTTTGCCACTGATGTCAAGTAATTCCTTTAACTCCTTCTGCGTGTTTTCCAGCCACAGTATAGGTCACTGCTTGTGAGAGAGTTTTGGAGCTGGTGTATTACAGACCTGTCTCTATCAGCGAGATACAGCTTTGCCTTCTTGGAGTATCAGTTGAGTCTCTTGATGTGTGAAGTTTGACCCTTCATCCACTGGATAGAATCAGAGATCAGAATTACTCCCAGGCTGTGGATGATTGAATTCCTGCTCTGGCGCTCGGCTAACTTTGTCCAGCTTTATTTCCTCAAAGTGACTGAGGTCAGTGGACAGGCTGGCAGGATCCAGAGCTTGCACCAGAGGCTGTCGATCTTCACTCGTTTCCGAGATGACAAAAACGGGCTTTGTCAGGGTTATTCGATCAGCTCCGTTGGCAAGGTGCCTGCTTTTGGTAGCATCAGCCTGCAAGCTCTTGACAGTGTTGCTTGGTACAGAGCTGTCTGCTGAGCACCGAGGCCCTTGACCACACGGGATGTATTCTGGGTCCGGTTGCTGCCTGGCACGATTGTGACAGTTGGCGCTTGAGTTGTGCGGACGGGTATTTGGCCGAAAGCCAAAGCAGGGACTTCCAAACCAGGCTCTCCTCAGGTTGGTGCCTGCGAAGACCTTGCGGTGACTCTGTGCAGATTGAGTGAGCGGATATGAAGCAGCACTTCCCGAAGAATCGGAATATAATTGCTCTAATTCTGTTTCTAACCGCATGTCAGACACAACTTTCCGCTGGTTGTCAGTGTCGAGGTCATTGGGTGAGTTGTTGGAGCCCTGTGTAAAACATAAGACATAGAATTAGTACAGCGCAGAAGGAGGCCATTTGACCCATCGAGTCTGCAATGATCCCACCCAAGGCCCTATCCCTGCAATCTCACACATTTATCCCACTAATCCCTATAAGCTACATAGTTGAGACATTAAGGTGCAATTTAGTATGGCCAATCCACCTAACCCGCACATCTTTAGACTGCGGGAGGAAACCAGAACATCTGGAGAAAAGCCACATAGACATGGGGAGAATGTACCAAGCGTGATTCAAACCCAGATGTTGGTGCTGTGAGGCAGCAGTGCTAATCCACTGTGCCACCGTGCTGCCCCAGAAAGTGAACTGAAGGAAGCAGAGTAGTAAAGGAAACCATGAGATTTTTATTCACTATGTTGAACCTGTTATTATACAAAAACTGCTGGATCTTAGATTAAAGATACAACACAGTGTGCAGCATATCTGCCTCTGACTCAGAAGATTGAGAGTTCACACTCTCTCTAGATATCCTGACTGACCTTCCAATGTAATGTTTGAGGGAATGCTGCACTGTCAGCTGTCACCTTTTAAGAACAGTTCCTGACTATTCTCTCTCTCTCTCTAGTGAGCAAAGCAAGGAATGGGGGAGACTTCTCCCTCATGCCTTGGCCAATTTTTATCCCTCAAAGAACATCACTGAACATAGCAATCAAATAATGACCAAACACTATGGGAGCTTGCTGTGAGCTTATTGGCCATCATGTTTCCTGAATTATAACAAAAAACTTCTCATTGGCTGCAAAATATTTTGGGACATCTGGTTGCCATAGTTACAGCACAGCAGGAGGCCATTCAGCTTGTCAAGAGCAATTTAGCAGGTCCCATTTTCACCTTTCTGTACAGCACTGCAATTCTCTCTCTCTCTCCAGATATTTATCCAATTCTCCTTTGAAAACCATGAGTGAATCTGCCTCCATCACTCTCTCAGGCTGTGCCCAAACCATTCTTTGTGCAAAAGCATTTTCCCTTCTTGTCAATCAACTTGAATCAGTGTTTGCTGGTTCTCCATCTTTTTTTTTCCTATCCATCTTGTCCGTGCCCTCATGAATTTGGATATTTCTAACAGATTTCCTCCCCACATCTCTGAAACCATTCTCTAAAGTCTTCACATTCTTCCAGAAGTATGTGGTGCCCAGAATTAGGCAAAATATCTCAGTTGAGACCAAACCAGTACTGTGTGATTCTTGCTTTTGTATTCCATTGCTGCTGCTTAATAAAACCCAAGATCCTATATATGCCATTTACAAAAATGGACGTGTGACTGGAGAAGTAACAAACGTTAAAGTTTTGTGATTTGATGTGGAACTGCTGTTGATTGGGATAGGTGCAATAAAAAGTCTCTCAACACCAAGTTGAAATCCAACAGGTTTATTTGGTAGCACAAGCTTTCGGAGTGCTGTTCCTTCATCAGGTGAGTGCAGGATTTGCTCACAAACTTAATTACAAGATAATGGTTGGAATGCAAGTCTTTACAGGTAATCAGATCTTTACAGGTGCAGACAATGTAAGTGGAGAGAGGGTTAAGCACAGGGTAAAAAGATGTGAATTATCTCCAGCCAGGACAGTTAGTGAGATTGTGCAAGCTCCTACTACCAAATAAATCTACTGGACTTTAACCAGATGTTGGGAGACTACTTACTGTTTCTGTGATTTTACTGCTCCAAATAAAATTTTATTTTGTCTGGTTATGAAGAAACTGAGCTACTGAAGCAAATTATTTGCCAACCTCTGACTATTTAATAGATCTGAAGGGATGAGGGAATTGATTTTACTTCCCATCTCAATTCCCTGAATGTGATTTTACTGTAGGGTGCACCAGGCCTCAGATGGGAAGCTCACCCATGTACCATACAGCTACTATAAGGCCCTTAAATGGCCACTTGAGGGCTTTTAGCAACCAAGCCTCAGATTCTCAGGCTGGCAGGTGCATGATGACTGAGGCTGGGAAAAAGGAAAAGTTCTCGCCCTCAATAAGGGACAGCTTCAAACAAGAGGCACTCAGACCGGGGAGGAGGGATGCCTGCTCCTCAGGCCAGGGGAAGACTGACGTCCCCCACTAGCTTACTTCCCAGCAATGATATTGACCCTCATGGCCCCCTCCCCCAGCCCTTTCTCATGCCATCCTCTTTTCTCAACCCTGTACTTCCCTCCCTTCTCACCTCCCCCCACCCCACCTCTACCCTCCTATCCCTAGGACCTTTAGTACATACCAGCACTGTGGTTTCTGGGACAGTCTCAGGGATAATTCTTCCAGCCATCGCAGCACTGTGCCAGGTCGTGCTGGAGAGCTGTCGGCCAATCAGGCTGACTGACACCTCTCCTAGACATGGCTCCCTTTCAAATGGGGATGGAAATCCCATCGGGCGTCAATCACCACCCATTGGAATATGGACAGGCCTGTGAGAATTGCTGGCCTTGTGTTCCCTGCTGAGTCTCCAGATAATGGGCACTGTGCACTCACCATCCTGAAAATTCAGGCTGAGAAAACTGCAGCAATATGAAAATAAAACTTTTTTTTAAAAAAAAAAACCACAGCAAGTGGTTGGAGTCTGGAATGAACTCTAGTGTGTGCTGGAGGCAGATTCAACTGAGGTTTCAAGAGGAATTTATTTATTTTCCAGTAATCTATCTGCAGGGATACGGGTTATTCGGAGAGCTGGTGTAGACACAATGGGCCGAATGGCCTCGTGTACTGTAACAGTTCTGAAATTCTGGGACTATATCGCATTTTTAAAAAAAAAAGCATTTGCTTAAATTTTATTCAACGTATTGATTTTATACCTCAGCCAAGGTTTGCAGCCCAGATTTGTGTTCAACAGATTTTACTCTTTGAAATGTTACCCATTTTTAAAAAATACACCAGAATATCCCACAATTATTTGTGACATTCTTCTCTTTGTGCTCCTAGGTTAAGTTTGTGATGCAATGCTATTTAATCCAGATTGTGGCAGGGCAGGGTTTAGTTGTAGAGATTGTGGTTGGTTGTTAAGGTACTAACATGGAGGTGAACTCACTCACTAACTCTAATAATGCAGTCACACCTTAAAACACTTTTTTGTTACAAGACTATGGTGTTACATGTTCCTCCCCTCCTGACAGCACACAACCACAATCAGAGGACAGATAAGGGTGTGGCAGTTTTAAGATAATCTGTGGAATTCACTATCCCAGAGTGCGCTGGATGCCAGGACAGTGAGTGAATTTGAGGAGGAGATAGACAGATTTTTAATTAGTAATCGGTTGAAGGATTATGGGGAAAAGCAGATGAGCCACGATCATGTTAAATGGTAGAACAGGCTCGAGGGGCTGAATTATCTACTCTTGCTCCTATTTTTTATGTTCTTTATCAATATGAAGACATTTATGCTGCTTTCTCATCAGTGGTATTACTTAATTGAACTAACAAGAAGGAGAATAATGGGGAGAGTGAATAACAGGGAGGGAAAGTGGCAATAAGTTTATTTCTTATTGTTACAGGCATACATTTACACTTCAATGAAGTTACTATAAAAATTCCCAGTAACTGTGTGTAGTTAGCACTGCTGCCTCAGAGTGCCAAGGACCTGTGTTTGATTCCTGGCCTTGGGTCATTCTCTGTGCAGAGTCTGCATGTTCTCTCTGTTTCTGTGAGTTTCCTCCGGATGCTCCGGTTCCCTCCCACAATCCAAAGATGTGCAGGTTAGATTGATTGGCCATGCTAAATTGCCCCTTAGTGTCAGGAGGATTAGTAGGGTAAATGTGTGTCGTTAAGGGGATAAGGCCTGAGTAGGATTGTGGTCAGTGCAGACTTGATGGGCTGAATGACCGCCTTCTGCACTGTAGGGATTCTATGACACCATGAAAACTACCAGAAACAATCACTGACCCTTCCTGTTGTATATGGGACTACAATTACTCCAACTATATTGTATTACATTTACATATTTTAGCAAGTTTTGTTACCTGGTGGATTTCATGACTGAAATAGCTCTGACCTTAGATATACTCACGCAATTCTCCAGCAGTTTTGTGAATGGACCGTTATTAGTCCAGTCACGCCACTCTCTTGGCAATTGTGGTAATGGCCCCAGAACATCGTGGAAGTTCCGAGCACTCCAGGCTCGCTGTTGGCTGGGTGAGTTTTCCCTGCCATCTGCTGTTCTCATTGACGGCAGCCTCTCTCCTTCAGAAGGTGGGAGATTTGGCACGAGCCAATCGCAGGTGGCAGGTGGAGTGGTTGGGCTTTTCTTGGTGACCTGTGGATGAGGGATTAATGAGAGAATGGGCAAAATGAGCCAGAGTAAGTCAGTGCTGTCTGTGCATCTGCCTTTATTGCTGAACCCAGTGTCTATAATATCATCCAGCAAAATGTCCCAGAGGTGCTTTTGCAGGACTGTAATCAGATAAGATTGGACACCAAGCCACATCAAGAGCTTCTTTTGCATTCAGCTGTGATGTGAGCGAGATCTTTAACTATCTGGAGGTACAACAATTTGACATGTAACTTGTGATTCTCACTCTAATTGCAGTAATGTAATCAAGCTGTCATAGCAGCCAATCACAGTAAATTAACTCTCACCGACTGCCAGCTAAGAAATAAAAGCACATAAAATAAAGAAATCATTTTTAAAGATTGGAACATACCCATGGAGTTAAGGTAGAAGTGAAATATCATCAGCAAACATTACGTTTTTAAAATTTAAAAATCTAATAATTAACCTGACAAACATTTAACAACACTGCACAAATATAGGATTTTTTCAGGGTCAGATAGGCTGTTTAGCAGTAGTGGTGATGTGTTAAATATCTAGCCACAACTCGCTGAGCAAGCCTTGACATTCTATGGGGTTTCTAACAGTGATTTTGATTTGATTTATTATTGTCACATTTAATTTACAGTGAAAAGTATTGTTTCTTGCATGCTACATAGACAAAGCATACTGTTCATTAGAGAAAGAGAGTGTGGAATGTAATGTTACAGTCATAACTAAGGTGTAGAGAATGCAAGATAAGTCCATTCAGAAGTCTGACAGCAGAAGAGAAGAACCTATTCTTGAATCAGTTGGGACATGACCTCAGACTTTTGCATTTTTTTCCCCAACGGAAGATGGAAAAGAGAATGACCAGGGTGTATGGCGTCCTTAATTATGTTGGCTACTTTGCTGAGGCAGCAGGAAGTTTAGACAGAGTCAGTGGATGGGAGGCTGGTTTGAGTGATGGATTGGACTACATTCGCAACCTTCTCCAGTTCTTTGCAATCTTGGGCAGAGCAGGAGGCATACCAAGCTGTGAAACAACTTGAATGTGAATGCTTTCTAAGGTGCATCAGTGAAAGTTGGTGAGAATTGTAGCTGACATGCCAAATTTCCTTAAAGTAGACACATTAGTGGGTTTTCTTAACTATAGTGTCAACATGGGGGAATCAGGACAGGTTAGTGGTGATCTGGTCACTAAAAACTCGAAACTCACTACCCTTTGATGGGAGCAGGAAAGGGGAAATTCTTACCCATTGATGGATTCTGCTGATTGCTGGTTCTGTTGGAAAGTTGCAGTACCGATGGAGCAATGAATGATAGACAGCATCAGGATATCTGCAATAATCCACACTTATCTTTTCATCAGATTCTGAGAGGGAAAATAGTGGCAAACACTGGCAGATCTTATTAACAATCTCAAAGTCTGAGCCTTTAGGACTGTAACTGGAAACTCTGACAAAGGGTAAATTTGAGAGAACTTCTTAAAATTGGACAGAAGCAGGAAGGTTTCTGGAGCGAATTCCAGAATTTAAGGTCTCAACAGTTGAAGACCCAGCCATCATTGGAGGCTTTGGAGGGAGTACAGAAAAGGTTTACCAGGACGTTGCCTGGTGTGGAGGGTATTGGCTACGAGGAGAGATTTGAATAAACTGGGATTGTTCTCCCTGAAAACTCGGAGGCTGAGGGGCTACCTGATAGAAGTTTATAAAATTACAAGGGGAAATTGGAAGCTTTTTTCTAGGGCAAAAATGACAATTACAAGGGGGCACAAGTTCAAGATAAAGGTTCAGTAGAGAAATGCGGAAGAAGTTTTTTGTTTTACAGAGGTGGTGGGGGCCTGGAATGCACTACCAAGTCAAGTGGTTGAGGCAGATACGTTAGCAATATTTAAGACTTATTTGGGTAGACACATGAACAGATGGGGAATAGAGGGATACAGGCAGCAGGTCTTAGATAAGATGTGACTGGTGCAGACTTTGTGAGCCAAAGAGCTGTTTCTGTGCTGTACTGTTCTTACTTCAAATGGTAGAAATAAATCAAAATCAGGGATATGCGCATTATAGGAGTTGGAGGAGTGCAGAGATCTCCAAAGTCGTGAGGTTGTGGATGGATTTGAAAACCAAAGGTGGCATGAGAAAAAAACTTTTTTTATTTATAAAACATAGCAAGTGTTCACAAAGAACAGTGGAGGCAGATTCAATCACGGCTTTTAAAGGGGAAATTGGATAAGTGCCACAAAAGATTTTAAAAATTCCAGAAGGGGACAGGTTAAATTACTCTTACAGAGGAACAGGCAAACTTTGTTACCTGGTGGATTTCAAGAAGCTTCCTTCTGCAATCATTCTCTTTTTTTTTAAAACACTACCCGTGTCTTTTCAAAAAAAAAAGAATCTCCACAGTAGTTTCAGGAAGATGTAGTTAAAATTATCCAGTCAGCATCTTGCAGTTTTGTGATGCATTCTCAGCAGAGGCTGACATACCAGCACCATCCCATCACTGGGAATTCCCCGGCACTGATAGGATTGTAGACTGGACAATGCAGCTGCTTCTAAGCAGGCTGAGTGTTCATGTCCCAGACTCTTCAGCACAAAATCCAGGTTGCCACTGCAATGCAGTACTGAGGGTGTGCTGCAGTGCCAGAGGTATTGACTTTTGGAAGGGACATTACACTGTGCCTTTCAGTTAACTGTAAAAAATCCCAGGGTTACCACTTTCTCCTCTTGACAACTTACTATCCTAGCTATCTAGGTGTCATTGGCAAATTTAGCTATCATACATTTGCTCCCTTTATCTAAGATATCAATCTAAACTGTAAATTGTTGCAACCTGAACATTGATCTCTGTGGCACTCCACTCCTTCTAGCTTGCCAACCTAAAAAATACCCATTTATCCCTACTCTCTGCTTTAGCATGGATAAAGGGTTTGTTAGCTCATGGAATGTGTTACTCCCTGCGCCGTGAGTTCTTATTCTGTGTTATAACCTGTGCAGATGGTCAACTACCACCTTCTCAGGGGCAACTAAAGAAGGCAATAAATGTCAGTAATGCCCACAATCCAAGTGAACTAAAAGAAATGAACTGGGGTCATAAAATTTTTTTAAAAAGATAAATTATGAAACAAACATTAATCAAAATGAAGAAATAATTATTATCTGGAAAACAGCACACTACATATTCTTATGTTGAAAACCAGACTTATTTCTCTGGCTACAGAAAATAGAATCCCACAATGCAGGATCCATCAAATCTGCACCGACCACAGGCCCTATACCCATAATCCCATGCATTTAATCTAGCTAATTCCCCCTGACACTAAAGGGCAATTTAGCATGGCCAATCCACCTAACCCAGAGGAAACTCACAAATGTTTGGGTACAATGTGCAAACCACACAGTTACCCAAGCTGAGAACTGAACCCCAGTTCCTGGTGCTGAGAGGCAGCAGTGTTAACCACTGTGCCACCGTGCTGCTCCCTTTCCATTACTATCTTTCCATTAACACGAATAGTGAAGTTGAAATTCAGTCATTTCCTTAACGTGCTCTATGCTTCTCCAATTCTAGCCTCTTACTTATAATTATTCCACCACGGTTGACTGTGCTTTAAGCTGTCTGGGCCCCAAACATTAGAATTTCCTCTCTAACCTCCTTTTAAGACAACCTCTGTGTCCAAGCTTCTGATCATCTGCTTTAAAATCTCTTTATGCAGCTGGGGTCAGATTTGGTTTGATGGTCTTTGTTACGGGAAAAGCTCTACGTAAATGCAGGCTGCTGTTGTAATTGTAATGCAATATTTAAACAGGACTTCCAATGTCCAAACACAAACTCGCTGTTAATCTTTGTTTTCCTTCCAGAAAATGAGATAATCCTTGCAGCTTATTCGTCTAGACAATTATTACAAACCAAAACATTCACCAGCTGTTGTGCCAGCATCAGATCTTACACTTTAATGTAAGTGGAGTTGGCATCGTTAAGGGGCAAAGAGCCACAGTCCGACCTTAAATGTAACGAATATTCTTAGAAGTACAGAACATCTATCTATTTTACTTCATTTTAAAGGGGAACACATTAATTTGTCTTGTTTGAGTATATTTGAAAAGATAATTTAAAGCTCTAAAATTGAATCACAGAGGCAGCAAAGGGCTTTGTTAACTTTCATTGGAACAGGTGAAGGTTCAAAGTTCACGGTGCAACAAGCCATTGAGGTTCTTGATTAATAAGAGAATCAGGGGTTACGGGGAAAAGGCAGGAGAATGGGAATGAGAAAAATATCAGCCATGATTGAATGGTGGAGCTGACTCAATGGGCCGAGTGGCCTAATTCTGCTCCTATATTTTGAGGAAATTTGGAATTAGGTAAAAAACCTAATTGGGTGAGTTGCTGAACCAGTAACCCTGAATCTTAGATTAATAATCCAGATATAAGAATTTGAGTTAGGTTTTTTTTGAAAAACAAACAAAGTTGCTATGAGCAATTGTGACTCCAATGTGGTCAAGTTGTTTAGGGAAGGAAACATGTTTTACTCAGTCCTAGCCAACACGCAATTCCGGGCATAAACCAACATTGTTGAGGTTTTTCACAAACTGCCCAAACAAGTCATATCATACCTTTTCAAGGCAACTAAGGAGGGGCAATGAATGTGTCAGTCTTTCAGCTGATATATCCACCCCGAGACTGAATTCAAATAATAGACAAGACACGAGAAATAGTGATTCAGATAGTATCATATTTGGTAAAAGCCTTTAGACTTCAGGAGAAAAAGACAGCTGAGGGGGCTAAACTGTTCTAAAGTTAACATTCTGGTAAACAAAGAGCTGGCTGAGGAATTTCAATGTTGTGAGGACTGAATAAATGGCACATTTCCAGTTTAAGATATGGAATTCCACAAACAAGATACACTGCAGGAATACATCAAGGCTCCTTCAACAGCACCTTCCAAACACTCAACTTCTACCATCTAGTAAGGACAAAGGACAGCAGGGAACATGCAAACACTGCCACCTTTCCCTTCAAGATTTTAACCAATCTAGCTTGTAACTATAATTGCGACTCCTTCACTGTTACTGTGGCAAAATTGTAGACTCTGCTCTCCCCAAACCCCCCCCCCCATACCTTTGTTTTAAAACTGGAAAAATGTAAATTGCCCAAGCTCAGACCAGTTGAAATCACAAAGATCTCGTCGCTCCCAGACTCAGTCACTGCTGACTCACTGGAGGCCATTTCCATTTCATTGTAGAGTGAATTGCCTGCAGCAGATAGAATGGGAGTTATAGTGGATTCTAACACGGACTGAATCACTTCAATAACAGTGCAAATATCAGATGCAGCTAGATCCAAATGATTCTTTGGGAAATATTTTTTTAAAAACGAAGCCCAGTTCTGGTTAGTTAAGAAAATAAAATTTATATATTGCGGAATGTAGGGCTCCAATCCTTCCATTGTGTCCTGCTGGTCAGTGGGTGCAGTGATTTGGTAAGATTGCAAGAGAGCCGAAAAAATCAGGTTCACGCCTGATTTCTTGCCTCTCACGATCTTACTGATGCCCGGTATTAGGCAAGATCAGCCTTGAGCCTGGAAAGGGCGTGAGATTGATTGTAATAGTGAGTGCGGGATGCAATTGTCCAGGCTCCTTGCCTCTATGGATCACATGTGATTCCCTATCAAAAGGAATCACGTGGCATGGTCTCACTAGTAGCGCAGAACATCATTGAGGATTCCCCCCTTCCCTGAGAGGTCAGGGGGCAAGGTCAATGCCAATTGGGCAGTACCCACTTGGCACTCTGGCAGTGCCAGGTGCAGGCCTGAAGGGGCAAGACCACTGTACCTCTGCAACAGTGATTGGAGGGGGAGTAGCAATCATTCCAGGCGGGGAAGGTATCAATTAGCCATGGAGTCCCGCAGTAGTGGGGTGGGGATGGGCTATGAATGCCACCGGCTATCGCAAGGAGAGGCAGAAATCTGCCTGTGCGCATTTGCTTCCTCTGCTGCTATCAGCCAGTTTTCGGATGCTTTAGGCTCTGCCCATCCTCCTACTGACAAAGTTGGGTACAACTGTGTTTTTTAGTTGCCCAAACAAACAGCGGTAATTTCTCCCGTTTTCATGCTCATCTGGGACATAGAATTTTTTTTAGTAAGATTGCCCCTTACACCTTAGAATAAAAAATATCACAGCTGTGATTTCAAAAGCCTTAATAAGAAAATAATTATTGATCTTTAGTGAGCTTCATTGCAAAGTAAACCATTCCAGTAATTTTTTTAAAAAAAAGTTAGAAGATTTTCACTTATTCATTCCTATAATAAAAACAGAAAATGCTGGATAATCTCAGCAGGTCTGACAGCATCGACGGAGAAAGTAACACAGTTAATGTGTTGTGTTATTTTATTCCTATGTTGGGCTGTTTTTATTTTAAATGCTTTTTGGAAATGTAACTTCCCGATTGTTGGGAATGTCATTTTTTTTTCCAGATGGGTAGAGGGATGAAACAAACCCAGGAGAGAACATTCTGTTTTCATTTGGGAAGAAGTGAAGATGTGACTGGTAGTAAAACTAATTTGAGCTCACAGTTTAGTTTTTACTGTCAAGTAAAGGAATACCCTTTGCCTGCACTGTAACCACATCCTAAGTATTTAAAGCAATCTCCATATCATACTGACCCATTCCCTCGAGGCTAATGCTGTGATTGTTGTTCTCATTTTCTGTGGAGACCTCCCGAGTTGTCCCGTTGGCCACAAGCTGCGTTTCTCCGATATCAACAGCAGAATTCTGGATTCCGTCCTACAGAAGTGGAAAATAAATACACTAAATACACAGCTCAGTTTTAGCTCAACAGTCCACTGTCATCCCAGGATGTGACAGGGATTGATGCACATCATCAAATCTCCACATCATCCCAGGATGTGACAGGGATTGATGTAGCAGTCTGTACACATTCTACAAACTCCTTCTAACCCTGCAATCTCTACCACCTGACGTAGAGATGCTGGCATTGAACTGGGGTAAACACAGTAGGAAGTCTGACAACACCAGGTTTAAGTCCAACCGATTTATTTGACAGTAAACTCACAAGCTTTCGAGCATTTCGACCTCTTCGTCAGGTGAATGAGGTGTTCTGGTCTCAAACAGCACATATAACAGCAGAGACATTTTACAGATTACTATTGTCTGGGTTAGCAGAAAACCTCACTTACTGTGCTGTCTGGAGACAATACACATCTCTAACCTGTGCTCAGTGCTCCGTCCACTCACATTGTTAGCCACTTTAAGATTTGATTAGCAGATTAGGTGTAAAGATTTGCATTCTAATCAGTAATCTTTAAACTGTCTCTGCTGTTATATGTGCTGTTTGAGACCAGAACACCTCATTCACCTGACAAAGAGGTCGAAACACCTCAAAAGCTTGTCAGTTTACTATCAAATAAATCAGTTGGACTTAAACCTGGTGTTGTCAGACTTTCTACTACCTCTACGACCTAACAGGGCAAGGGCAGCAGACACCAGAGATCATCATCACCCACAAGCGGCTGTCCCCCCTGCTCAACCCACTCACCATCTGGAGTGGGAACTCTGCTCCTTCACTGTCATTGGGTCAAAGTCCTTCCTAACAGCACTGTGGGTGCACCTACATCAGATGGACTGTAGCACGTAAAGGTGACGATTCCCCACCACGCTCAAGGACAATTAGTCGTGGGCAATAAATGCTAGTCTAACAGTGACAGCCCTGTTAAGAGAATGAATATGAAAGAAACATTGCAAGGCCTGATCGTAATGATTGAAAAATGACTCAAGAGTTATATGGGAGAGGCAGCAACTCATTTATTTATCTCCTTTCTGAATGGAGCAGTGGGTGAGATGGTCCTTGTTTGAAGGAACTATTGTTATGACTATTGTTCACAATGGAGACACTTGGCTATTAGAATCAAAAAAAAGACAAAGAAATCAACTGGAACTAGGAAGGTCTACCATAAATTCCCACATCTGTTAATGTGTTTACATTTCCGCCCACTTGCTGCCCCCCCGCCCCGATCTCAAACATCTGATCCTCTGGCTTAGTGGAAAAGAGAAAAGACATAATTTTCTGGAGTGCCTTTTATAACCACAGGATGTCTCTAAGTGTTTTACAGTTGATGTAGTGCTTTTCCTATTGTAATCTGGGAAATGTGGCAGCAATTTGCACCCAGCCAGCAATGTGACAATGATAATCTCTTTTTGCAACGTTGCTTGAGGGATAAATATTGTTCAAGACACCAACAAGCATCTCCCTGTATTTCCTCAAATTAGTGCCCACCAAAGAAGGCAGACAGGAACTTGCTTTATCCTTTCATTCAAAAAACGGCATTTCCGAGGTGCAGCATTCCCTCACTAATGCACCAACAACATCCCCCCTTCCCCCCCTCACCCTGCGTCACCTGCCAGCACCTCCCCCCCCGCCAGCACCCCTCTCCCACGTCACCCACCTTGGCGAGCCACCAGCACTGACCTGCCTCAGCTGCCTGCAATGACTTGTGCCAGCAGTCAGCACCCAGCTGGGTAACACACTGTCAGTGTTAATTTTTGTGCTCAAGTCTCTGGAGTAGAATCTGGACGCATAACCGTCTGATTCAGAAGCAAAACTCCGACCCATTGAGCCACAGCTGACACCAGCCGTGAGGAGAAGGATGATGGCAACACTCGAGTCCCATTGTAACCACTGCTGTGAAGACCCCAGTCAAACGTGCGGGTCTTTCCCACATTGAAGGGGGGGGTGGGGACGGGGGAGAAGGCCTCTGTGTTGTAAACCTCTTACAAAAACAGAAAACGCTGGAGTTACTTAGCAGGTCAGTTCCCTATGGGGAAAAAAGAATTAATGTTTCAGCTCTCTGACATTCCAGCAAAATCCTCCTCTTTTTGCCCTACACTGTCATATTTATCTTTTAGTCTCTCCCACTCTCCACCCTATTACAGATCTCCCATTTTGTTCTTTCCTCCCATCTGTATTTACGTTAAAACTGTTAAAGCTCTCAGTCAACTTTTTCCCTGTTGTGTGAAAGGTGTCTGATGGTTTAAATATTTCTCTCGCCACTGATGCTGCCAGACCTGCTCAGCGTGTCCAGCATTTTCTGTCTTTATTTCTGATTTCCAGCACCTGCAGGATTTTGCTGTGGAATCATAGAATAGCATAGGAGGCTATTCAGCCCATTGAGTTTGTGTCAACTCTTCCAGAGAGTTAACATTTCAAGCCCATATAGTCCTCCTTCGTAGAGAAGTCACAAGGATTCGAAACATTAACTCATTCTCTCCTCACAGATGCTGCCAGACCTGTTGAGTTTTTCCAGCATTTTCTGTATTCATACAAAAAAAGACAGTTTATATAATCAAATTGTTACAAATCAGAATTACCTCTCCGGTTCTTGAGTGGGAGTGATTTCCTTTACAATGAGCCCTTTTCCTATATTAAAAACAAAACAACATTTTGCTTTAGCTTTTGAAAGTTGGCAAGTGTCCCATTATTTGGGTCTTTGAATAAAAAAAGACAGATTTTTGTTTATACTGGACCGCTCACAACCCAAGAACCTCCCAAAAAGCTTCACAGCCAAGGACATACTTTTGTCTTGAAGAGTAGTCACAGGAAACAGGTTGTAAAACGGATCACAGAGTATCTTTAATTCCATTCATATCTTCAATTCCTATAGATTGTAATTCAATTGCTGATTGCAAAATAAAAATAATTGCATTTATATAATGCCATTCACAACTCAAGTACTTTGCAGATAATGAAAAATTTAATGTAGCAAACATGGGGAGCCCATTTGCACACAGCAAGATCCCACAAACAGCATTGAAACAAATAACTAGATAATGTGATTTCAGATCTTGATCAAGTTATGCGTTGGCCAGGACATGGGAGAGAATTCTTCTCGGAAACCAGCTGATCCGAGAGACAACAACCAGAATTTTCCAGCTGTTCGTGGTTTGCTATTGCGAGGATGGAGAATTTGGTGCTCAGCTAAATCTCCATCCACTGCAGCAGGACTGGAGAATCCACTGCCATGAACGGCTGGAAAATCCCTCCTAGCACCTTGAGCAAAAGGCATTGCCACACAATGTCCGTCTAGGTTAACCACAAGTGTTTAAGATTTCCCACTGGAATTCAGGCAATGTTGGCTGCTTTCCACGAAGACAGGTCAATTGCTTTTCCCCCCCCCACAGTCAGCCAGAGAACCCTCCTGTAAACTATATGTACCTTCTCTATGTTCCTGCAATCCTGACTTCCAAGACCCAGTTTAATAATAACATCTACATGTGCCAATTCTCTTTAAACAGAACTAGCAGCAATTGTGTCAACTAACAAAGCCAGTTTTAGTGATTTGGTTAGGCTGAGTAAAACCAAAAGTCACTCCTGAACACACTGGTTTCATTGGGCTTCACAGCAGCCTGAATGTGGATGGTGGATGTTTCCAAGCAACATTAGGATTTGGATTGAAGCAGGTGCTTTCAGGGGGATTTCCGGTACAATGGGAAGTGAATTTGTTCATAGCAAATGAAAGGAATTCAAATGAGGGACTACTAGAAATCCACAGTATCTCAAACAGTAAAAATGTTTTAATTCATTCTTGGGACATGGGCATTGCTGATTGGCCCAGTATTTATTGCCCTTGGAGGGTATTGTCAACCACATTGCTTTGGATCTGGAGTCACATGTAGGCCAGACTGGTTAAGGATGACAGATTTCCGTAAAAGACATTAGAGAGTCAGATGGGTTTTTCCAATAATTGACAATGGTTTCATGGTCATCAGATTTTTAATTCCAGATTTTTAAAAATTGAATTCAAATTCCACCATCTTGTTGTGGTGGGATTCAAATCGGGTCCCCAGAACATTGGCCTGAGTTTTTAGATTAATAGTCCAGGGATAGTGCCACTAGGCCGTCGCTTCCCCCAACTGGAATAAGATTTCAGATTTATCCATCCAGTATTTGCTGTTTCTTCACTTTTTAATCTTAAATGGTGATATTATGTAAATTTTGCACTCATTGAGTTATTTGATTCTAAGAACCATAAAGTCCATCTGCAAACTGTAAGTTTATCAGTAAGATTACTGTAAGTTCCTACAGTAAATAAATGAGTTGACGCAACAAAAACTTGGGGTTCTTCCAGGAAACTTTGGTTTGGACCACACGTGTTGGCTGTTGGTCAATAATGTTGAGTCTTCAGGTCATTGGAGCAGCATTTTCTGTCTGTCTGTTTGTTGCTGCCACAATCAGTTATCACAGCGTGTGCTAATGGCACTGACAGATTAGAACGCACTCACAGCCCAGTGTTAGAGTTGGGGAAAAATTGTTTAGTGCACAAAGAGAGTGCATTTGGCTCATTGTGTTGACTTTTTTCCTCAACCCCACAACGATGTTCACAGGGTTAAATGATGAGGACAGGTTGCATTTTCTTGATTTAAAATGATTAAAAAACATTTTCTCTGGTGAGATTCAGAGTTTTAAAAACAATGGACTGTAATAGGAAGCACTATTGCACACAAAAGTCACACACACACACACACACCCCAATCATTTTGGGGATGGGGCTCCCAAAGTTCCGATGCAAAAAAGTGTCAAGGCAGATTAAAAGGAGCTCACATTGAACAAAGCTACGCTTGACCTAGAAATACTTATTACTACTGGGACCTGGGAGAAATTATAATCATCAGAAAAGATTGAAAAAGCCTCTTTTCTTTTGTTCATGGGATGTGGGTGTCACTGGCAAGGCCAACATTTAATACCCATCCCTAAAGCCCCTTGAAAGTGCTGAAGACCCACATTCTCGAACTGCAGCTGTCCATGTGGTGCAGGGACCCTCACGGTTCTGTTAGGAGGAGAGTTTCAGGATGTTGGCTGTGAAGGAACAGCCATGTGGTTCCAAGTTAGAACAGTGTGTGGCTTGGATGAGAATCTTCTCTCTCTAAGACAGAAGGCTAAAGGTTGATTGAGGAAAGGTTTTTAAGATTATGAAACAAATTAATAAGGAATCTTAGCAAAACTGATTTCTTTGGAATCAGGGGGAACCTTCTCCAATGCTTGGAGTTGTACCCAGCACAACGGGAGATCATTGCGGCATTCGATGTCAATTATCTCAGTCCCAGGATATCACTGCAGGAGTCATAAAGTTTTACAGCACAGATGGAGACCCTTCAGCCCATTGTGGCTGTGCTGACTATCAAGCACCTGTCTGTTCTAATTCCATTTTCCAGTACTTGGCTTGTAGCCTTGTATGTTACAGCAATTCAAATACACACCTAAATGGTGTGAGGGTTCCTGCCTTTACCATCCTTTCAGGCAATGAATCCAGATTCCCAACACACTCTGGCTGAAAAAGTGTTTCCTCAAATCCCCTCTAAATCTCTTGCCTGCACTTCAAATCTATGCCCCCTGGTTAATGATCTTTGAAGGGGAAAAGTTTCTTCCTATCTATATTTCTAATAATTTTGTACACTTCTATCAAATCCCCACTCAGCCTTCTCAACTCTAAGGAAAACAACCCCAGCCAAACCTAGAGAGCAGGGAGAATGTGGAACTCTATACCATAAGGAGTATATGAGATAAATAGTATGGATACATTAAAAAGGGAGGTGGATAAGTAGAGGAGGGAGATAAGAATATAGGTGGATTGTGCAATGAAGTGGGGTGTGAATTGGCTCATGCGCAGCACGGATACTGGCACAGAGTAGTTGGGCTGAATGGTCTGTTTGTGTTGTGATCCATGTTGTCATTTTGCACTAATATTCCTCTTGTTAATAAGCAACTAAATACAAGAAAAAAGGCAAACTGTTGTTGCTTTAAAGAAAAGCACAATGCAACAGACCATAATTCTGTCTCTTGTATGTAGACATTTAGCAAATACAGGAAGTATTTACAGTTATCACCATGAAATGATGATTCAGTTCTAATGGCACAGTGTTAGAATTACCACCTACATTACCACTTACCAAGCATTTAAAGTGCTTAAAATAGTTTGCTGCATCAATACAAAAAAAAGCTCTTCAGAACGTAATCAAAATATTTTCACAGTATGAATGAGATGACTGGGATTGGGCTGTTACAACTGCTTTTAGGGTCACTGAGTGACGGAATTGGCTGTACTTCCTTCGAGTCTGGAACCTGGACTAAAATCCAACCCCATCTAACGTAAAAATCTCTTTTCTGAAATGTGTTTGTCAGTCTCAACTCAACAACAGAAAGACTCCACAATTCCGTTCTAATTAAACTCACACTCTAGAAGATCGTGAGAAGAATTGGCTCAAGAAAAGAAATGGTGGCTGTTTTTGAGACTGACTTTTATGAGATTGGCTCTTGGCCCGCAATGCTTCAATTTTTAAATTCTCATAATTGTTTCCAAATTCCTCCGTGGCCTAACCCCTTCCTATCTCTGTAATCTCCTCCAGTTCTATAAACCTCAAAAGTCTCTGAACTCTTCCAATTCCGGCCACTTGCATGTCCCAGATTCTGAATCATTCCAACATTGGCGGCTGTGCCTTTAGCTGCCTGGGCCCCAAGTTCTGGAATTCCATCCCTAAATCCCTCACCTTGTTTGATGCTCTCTTAAAACCGATCACTTTGATTACTTGTGCTGATGTCATTTTACATGGTTCAGTGTAAAATTCTGTTTGATAATCATTCATAGAAGTTTACAGTATGGAAACAGGCTCTTCAGCCCAACTTGTCCATGCTGTCCTTTTTTTTTAAGTCACTAAGCTAGTCCCAATTGCCTGCAATTGGCCCACATCCCTCTATTTCCACCTTACCCATATAACTGCCTAAATGCTTTTTAAAAGACAAAATTGTACCCGTCTCTACCACTATCTCTGGCAGCTTGTTCCAAACACTCACCATCCTCTGTGTGAAAGAATTGCTTCTTTGGACCCTTTTGTATCTCTCCCCTTTCGCCTTGAACCTAAGCCCTCTAGCTTTTGACTCCCCTATCTTTGGGAAAAGATGTTGACTATCTAACTAATTTATGCCTCTCATTATTTTACAGACCTCTGTGAGCTCACCTCCGAGCTTCCTACGTTCCTTGAGAAAAAAGTCCCGGTCTATTCTGCCTCTCCTTATAACTCAAACCATCAAATCCTTTTGCAGCCTAGTAAATATTTTCTGCACTCTTTCTAGTTTAATAATATCCTTTCTATAATAGAGCAGTCAGAACTATACACAGCTCCTATAAAATGCCTTGGAATATTAGAGATGCTATATGAATGCAACTTTTGTTGTACTCCAATTAATTATGACAGTATTTATAGCTATTTATCTGTAGTTAACTTTATCACAATTTTAGTCACCAACCTTTTGGTTGGTTGCTTATGTGTGTGCACACATGTCCAAGTCCAACAGTCTCTGAAATGCAAAGGGTCTATTGACCAGGGAAAGAGTGCAACGCAGAACCAACAGAAAGTTGGGATTCAATGCTAGAGATCACAAGTTTGAATACCTAGAATACAGAAGTTTAAAAGATGGTTTGATATAGATTTTTAGAAATTGACAAGGTTGAGAGCAAGAGACAGAGAGCGAAATAATATTTCTCTGATAGTACATAGAACATAGAATAT
Organism: Sphyrna mokarran; assembly: GCA_024679065.1. NCBI lineage: Eukaryota > Metazoa > Chordata > Chondrichthyes > Carcharhiniformes > Carcharhinidae > Sphyrna > Sphyrna mokarran. The sequence goes on along the minus strand of JAGIQG010000020.1, from coordinate 45,440,950 downwards.
TACAGCTCAGTACAGGCCCTTTGGCCTTTGATGTTGCGCCGACTTGTGAAACCAATTTAAAGCCCACCTAACCTGCACTATTCTAATATCATCCATATGTTTATCCAATGACCATTTAAATGCCTTTAATGTTGGCAAATCCACTACAGTTGCAGGAGGGCATTCCACATTCTTACTACTCTGTAAGAACCTATGTCTGAAATTTATCCTATATCACCTCTCACTTTGAAGCTATGTCCCTTCATGTTAGCCATCTCCATCTGAGGAAAAAGATTCACACTGCCCACCCTATCCAATTTTCTGATCATCTTATTTGTCTCTATTAAGTGACCTCTTAACCTTCTCTCTAATGAAAACAGCCTCAAGTCCATCAGCCTTTCCTCATAAGACCTTCCCACCAAACCAGGCAACATCCTGGTAAATCTCCTCCGCACTCTTTCCAATGCTTCCACGTCCTCCCTATAACACGGCGACCAGAACTCCAATACTCCAAGTGCTTCTGCGCCAGAGTTGCAACATGACCACATGGCTCCTAAACTCAATCCCTCTACCAGTAAAAGCTAACACACTGTATGCCTTCTTAACATCCCTATCAACCTGGGTGCCAATTTTCAGGGATCTATGCACACGTACACAGAGATCTCTCTGCTCATCCAAACTACCAAAGTACTCTGTATTCTTTATATTCCTCCCAAAGTGAATCACTTCACACTTTTCCGCATTAAACTCCATTTGTCACTTCTCAGCCCAGCTCTGCAGCTTATCTATGTCCTTCTGTAACCTGCAACATCCTTCCCTTACCATCCACAACTCCACCAACTAACCCACCCTTCTACACTATCATCAAGATCATTTATAAAAATGACAAACAACCCCAAAACAGATCCTTGCAGTACACCACTAGAAACTGATGTCCAGGATGAACATTTCCCATTAACCATCACCTTCTATCTTTTTGCAGCTAGCCAAGTTCTAATCAAACCGCTAAATCACCTTCAATCCCATGCTCTGTATCTTCTGCACCAGGACACAACCTTAAAAAAAACAGGAGAGAGGAGTAAGGAAACATTTCTCCTAAAGGGCGGTAGAAGTGTGGAATGTAATGGAATAGAGAGTGGCACAGTGGTTAGCACTGATGCCTCACAGTGCCAGAGGCCTGGGTTTGATTCCCACCTTGGATCACTGTCTGTGTGAAGTTTGCATGGTCTCCCTGTGTCTGCATGGGTTTCCTCCAGGTGCTCCAGTTTCCTCCCACAGCCTGAAAGATGTACTGGGTTAGGTGTATTGGCCATGCTAAATTCTCCCTTGGTGTACGCAAACAGATGCAAGAGTGTGGCGGCCAGGGGATTTTCACAGTAACTTCATTGCAGTGTTAATGTAAACCTATTTGTGACACGAATAAATGAACTTTAAAAGCAGCAGAAGCTGGGACTTAATCTGTCACTTTAAATCAGAGATCAATAAAGTTTTGCTAACCAAGGGTATTGAGGGAATCTACTGAGTGAAAGCAGTGGATGGAGTTAGGATTGGGAAACAATTAGCAGGGAGTTGAGGAGATTCTTTTCCATCCAGAGGGTGATGGACGTGTAGAATGCACAGTCTGAAAGGATGTCAGAGATAGAAATTCTCCTGACCTTTATGAAATACTTGGAAATGAGCGTGAAATGCTGTAACCTGCAGGGCTATGGAACAGGAGTTGGATAGTGTGATTAGACTGGATCACAGATGTGATGGGCTGAATGGCCTTCTTCCATTTGATGTTGTGATTTCATCCCAATCAGCCATGATCTCAGTGAATGGCTTGGAACAGGTTTGAGGGGCTGAATGGCCTTTTCCCAACCCATGGAGAAGAATGAGAAATGCTTGATGGAGTTTTGCCTCCATTCTGTGTTTAGGAACCATTTTAATTATGATATCTTAGAATTGGCCGACTAGCTAATCAGTGTACATTATTATGCAATTTGTAGCTATTTTTAAAATCAGCCGTAGACACTTAGCAATTTAGAAGTACAATTTGGCCTCAGTAATGTTGTTTTCAGTGGATAGGCAATGGAGAGAGAGAGAGAGAAAAACAAAAATCAGGAAACGAAATGTCAGTCAAACAGGTCATGAGTCACAATTTGTGAAGTTATTCCATCTGGACTCAGTTAACCTTTGCTGAAAGCCTAATTTTTCAGGATGCTGGTGGCAATTACTGACTAGAAGAGTTATACAGTTGAGTTCTAGGTCTAGACATACTGCTCCCAGCAGGAAATTCCCTTGTGATCCCATCGGTGTGTCTGAAGTGAAATTCTTGTGTGTTCAGGGTGGGCTGTGGTCTGTTTTCAGTATGACACCAGGATCGATTCCAAAACTGTTCCAAGACACACACAAATAGCCAGCAGCAAAACATCTGGAGGGGTTAAAAATTCCACTGGGGATTTCTCAATCCCCTATCAGTTGGTGGAGCCCCCCTAAGACAACCTTTCACCAAAATTAACAGTGGAAATTTGGGGGAGCTTTCACAGAGATTCCATCCATTGCGATACAGATATTCTGACCCTCTCCAGTTTGGAGATTCACTGTTTTCTCTCCTCAGGAAGGGAAAGGAACTTGTATACCATCCAGATATAATTCATTCCACAAGTCCATCCCTCCCTGTTTGGCAGCTCAATATTCTTAATGGTGGCAGCAGAGGAGGTGGGCATAAGGTGTTGTGTGCGAAAAGACCTCCAACAAATTCCTGTGCTTCTCCACAGGGAGGCCTGAGAACATACATCTAGTTACGGGGGTGGGGAGGCATTTCCAGAAGCCTGGGGGCAGATTGCTATCCGAGAGAAGAATGATCAATGGCACAAGATGACCTAGACATAGAGAAACCTCATCAGCACATAAACTACTACAACTGATTTGTCCTTTGGATGACCCATGGGGGGATCTCACCGAAAGTGGCCTGAAATTTGTGATTTGCCCCACTGTCCTTCCACAGTACCACAGACCCGACACAATACAACAGAATCAATTTTGGATTCAGACACGAACGTGAAGAAATCTAATGGTCTATTTATTCTGAAACTTAATGGGCACATTGATGTATTTGTATACAGAGATTATCAAGGCCAGATTGTGTGAATCAATTAAGATTCTGAGCACATTCTAATTAACATAAAAAAATTCAGAACTGTGATAATTCGACTTGTTCTTATAATAGATTCCTCTTTATTTGTATCCAGACTGAGAAAACAACATAACAAAGGCCATGTGTCGATGAAAGCTCATAATAACCTTAAACACCAGCTGTTTGCACACTAGTCATCTCATCCGCAAAATGCAAATGCTTCATTGATTATAGGAAGGTAATATCGATTCATGTATAATCATTGTCATGTTGTTTGAGAGCACTCTGGTCAAGGAATCAGATTTGGGTAACACTGTCATTTCTTGAGTCAGTAGCCTGTCAAAGTTGAACTCCTTGCCGAGAAAGTGCTGCATTATCAGAGGTGCCGTCTTTCACAAAGAACAAAGAAAATTACAGCACAGGAACAGGCCCTTCAAGAACGCAACAACCGTGTCCGACTGAACTAAAACCTCCTACCCTTCCATAGATCATATCCCTCCATTCCCATCCTATTCATGTATTTGTCAAGACATTCCTTGGAAGTCACTATTGTATCTGCTTCCACTACCTCCCCCAGCAGTGAGTTCCAGGCACCCACCACCCTCTGTGTAAAAAGTTTGCCTCATATATCTCCTTTAAACTTTGTCTCACATCTTAAACCTATATGCCTTGTAATTGACTCTTCCACCCCGGGAAAAAGTTTCTGACTATCCACTCTCTTCACGCCCCTAATAATATTGTAGACTTTTATCACATTGCCCCTCAATGTCCGTCGTTCCAGTGAGAACAAGTTCCTCCAACCTCTCCTCATAACTAAAGCCCTCCATATCTTTTCTGTGCCCTCTCCAAAGCCTTCCCATCCTGCTGGTAGTGTGAAGACCAGAATTGAACACTACATTCCAAGTGCTGCCTAACTTAGGGTCTAAAAAGCTACAAAATGACTTTTTAAACTCGATGTCCCGGCCGATGAAGGCAAGCATGCCGTTTGCCTTCTTGGCTACCTTCTCCACCTACGTTATCACTTTCAGTGATCTGTGTATCTTTACACCCAGATCCCTCTGCCTATCAATATCTAAAGGATTCTGCCATTTACTGTACATTTCCTCTCTGTATTAGACCTTACAACATGCATTACCTCACATTTGTCCAGATTAAACTCCATTTGCCATCTCGCCACCCAAGTCTCCAACTGATCTATATCCTGTTGTATCCTCTGAAGGTCGGCATTGCTATCCCGCAAATCCACCAACCTTTGTGTGGTCCACAAACTTAATCAAACCAGTTACGTTTTCCTCCAAATCATTTGTATATATATTTCAACAGCAAAGGTCCCAGCACTGATCCCTCAGGAGTGCCACTTGTCACAGCCTTCCATTGCTACCCTCTGTCTTCTATGACTGAACCAGTTTTGTATCCACCTTGCCAGCTCACCTCTGATCCTGTGCGACTTTACCTTCTGCACCAGTCTGCCATGACAGACCTTGTCAAAGGCCTTACTGAAGTTCACTCACGTATGACATTAAAATCAGATTCCATCCAAATGCTCTCAGGTAGAAGTAAAATATACCATGGCACCATCTCAACAGACCTCTGCATTATCCTTGGACAATCCTTCAACAAACATCAATAAAAAGATTATCTGGCCACAATCACATTTCTGTTTGTAGGAGTTAACAATGTGCAAATTGGCTGCTGTGCTTCCCACATTCTAACATCTCAATATTACTTAATTTGGACTTTGGAACACCCTGAGGCTATATATAAAGGCAATCCTTTTTTTCTATTCTCTGATAGTCAAACTGTATTTGACTAAACCTACTGGGAATAAACCTTAAGCTGAATCCTGAAAGTCATCTCCCCCTTAAACACTAAAGACCTTCCAGAGCTTTGCTGGAACATTTAGTTTCTAGGACATCAGAGGATCAGAGACAGAAGTGAATAAAGTTTAAACTCACCTCCAGGTATGACAGAGCGCAGTCAAAAGAACTACAGACAAGAGAGCAACACCAGCAATGACTAAGGAATGGATCAGGTTGTCTTGGTCCCAGTGTTTAATCAAGGTTCGGAAATCAGCATCACGGCCAGCTTTAAACTGATAAAGAAGAAGAAAGCCTCGCCCCCGGTCTGTGGTAGTGATCATCTCTACCACCACCTCCACCATCTCCTGGGAAGAACCAAACATCAAAGTCCTGTTGACGGGAGTGTTGGCGCCGCAGAAGCGGGCGGAGAATGTGATCAGATCTGAAATATATAAAACATCATTTGGACAGACCTCAGGAGACACAAAGGGCGACACTTTTGTTGCAGGAATCATTGTGGGTAAAGCTGAATCATTTATTTGTTGCACCTCGAGATGGTGAATTCCCAGTCTCTCCTCAGCCTGTCGTTCAGTGTTGAATTGTGGGTCTACACTGACATCTTTGTGATCACCAAACTCAGAAAGTGGATCACTCAAATTTAACTTTGTAGAATCATCCTTGGGCAAATCAATTGGAGATTCTGAGACTGAGAAATCTTGTCCTAATGGCAGCATCTGGACTATCTCCAGCTTTGCAGGGTCTGCCTGTGCAACCCTTTGCTTGCCTTCGTGTGATTGGGTGATATAGTAGTCATCATCAGAAGCTTTGGAATTAGACACATTGCTCTCATTAAAAAACACCTTCGTTCTTCCATCTTGGACAGGTTCCTTCCTTTGAGGGTGGAGGTTATTGGACTCTCGACTCTGTTCAGCAGCCCCGTTCTGCGGTGAAGCAGAAACCTCCCTCGACATCAGTGGCGGGGTTGAATGTTCACCAGGCTGGGTTTTATCATCATGAGGATCCTCAAACACGTCAAAGTCAAAAACTTCCAAAACAAGGTGGATTCCAGCTGGAATGAAGAACTGCCACAAACAGTGTGTCCCTGGAACATAACCAGCTGGAAAGCCAGGCGAGAGGATAATACCTTGAGCTTCAGAATCAACAATAGCTCCACACGAATAATAGACCTGAAAATAAAATATTGCAGGGGGTCACCAAGGCTTTACATGATTTTTTTTCCAGTTCCTTCCTCTAGTTCCCAGCTCCAATTTCCTTTCCCATATGATGTGGAAATGCCGGTGTTGGACTAGGGGTGGACACAGTAAGAAATCTCACAACACCAGGTTAAAGTCCCAACAGGTCTATTTGAAGTCACGAGCTTTTAGAGCACCGCTCCTTCATCGGGCAAAGGAGCAGCACTCCGTAAGCTCTTGATTCCAAATAAACCTGTTGGACTTTAGCCTGGCGTTGTGAGACTTCTTACTATGCCTTTCCCAAATGGACAGCCGATCAAAAGAGATAATGAAATATTCTTAATAAATCACACACCACATAGGACAGGCTGGATAATCAACTAAACAAGGATGGGTTGGAAATGTTAATACACTACACAAATATCATCGAATTTTGGTATTTTCCCTCACACGAGAATAAACATTCAGCCAGTATCCACAGTTCAAAGAGAGGTTAAAGGTTATAACCTCTGGAATAAGCTGCAGCTCCTGTGGTGGATACCAATTTGCTGAATTCCTTCAAGCTAAACCTGGACTCTTTCTGGTTGGGGATGAAGTTCACCTCGTACCCAAGAGTAGATACTGTGAGGAATTAGTGCAAATGGAATAATCTCCTATGGAATGATCAGTTCCGATCATCTAAGAGATTTGGAAAGGAACATTCTAGATTCTTCTCTCTATTTTGCCCGGAGTTTTTAAAATCTGATTTTTGCCTCTTCAAAGAGATCACATGGTTTTGAGTAGGCTAGGAATCATCATAGAATCCCGACCATGCAGAAGAAAGCCATTCAACCCATCGTGTCTGCACTGACTTTCCGACAGAGAAACGTGCCCAAACCCCCTCCATCCTATTATTACCCCACACATTTACACCACTAATCTCCCTAACCTACACATCTTGGGGCACTAGGGGCAATTTAGAATGGCTAATCCATCTATCCAACACATCTTTGGGTGCTCTGGTTTCCTTCCACAGTCTACAGGAGACCCATGCAGACATGAGGAGAACATACAAACTCCACACAGTCGCCCAAAGCTGAAATTGAACCCAGGTGCTGAGAGTTAGCAATGCTAACCACTGTGCTACCATGCTGCCCAGAATTCGTACATATTGTGATGCATAAGATATCGCGATTCTGGGGTAAAGGACGTTACTGCTCACATTACATTAATAATAAAATACATGCCCTCTAGGGCATCCTCATGATACAGAATGTTTTTACTCTAAAAATGGGCTCCCATTGTGGTGTGGCTCAGAGAAACAAGGAGAATGTAGATACAAAGAGCCTTTGGCATAGCGGTAGCATTCCTGCTTTTTGTGTTAGCGAGTACATGGTCTGAACCCTCCTCCACAATCTATCGAGTTCAGACTGAAGTTCCAACTCTGAACCCTGCGTTAACATCCAATGGAATAATACATCAGATGGAGGTAGGGATGAGCTTCCCCTCTCCCCAACATTTTGTGTGGGTTGTGACTGCCCATGAAACCCTTCCACCGTAAAGGATTAGCCTCCTTTAGCGATTGGGATAAAGGCGGGTGCAGCTGTAAAAGGAGTATTCAGGTCACAATTACAGGTAATATCTATGCATAATCAGTAATGTAGCGTGCACTCTGTATCAAATCACAATCTTAGGTGTCAACTCACACATACATTAGTGAAAGAACACATTTTGAAACTATTAACATTTTTCCATACTTAAAAAGAAGTTTACAACTACCAGATGTGACAGATGTGCTTGAAAATCTCCTAAAGAACAAAACCCAGCATGTCAACTTTAATCTTCAGTCCTAAAACATACCAGGGTTTCTTCAAAGTCCCATTTTAATTTAAACCACTTGTCACCACATTAAAGAGGTTGATTCCAGCAAACAATTTGAACATTCTCTGATCCAGCCAAGATAATAATGAGAACTAGTTATTTTTCTATATTTCCAAAACAAGCTATGTAAACACAAGATCAGTTTGGTCTTTTTCTCATTTTTGAGCATTAGTGCGCTCTTAACAAAAAAAACTTAAGGACGATGCCACCTCTGGAATGGAGATAATAAATGATGCACTAAGTCCAACTGGCTACAGAGCAAATGGAAAGGAATAACAGCAAAATCCGTGGCCTTTCCATTGGAGGGATCGACCCACCTTCAGTGCCAATCTCACCAAAGATGGCAAATTCGGGGGCATTCACCCACAACAATTTACACTACATTACGCCTGGAACATAGTTGAACTATTTCACAGGAACTTCAGCAAGATTTTAACCAGCCGCTGCAGAGATAATGAAGGCACTGATTGTAATCTTCCAAGAAGCCTTAAATTCTGGAAAAGTCCCGGAAGATTGGAAAACTGCTAACACACTTATTCAAAAAGAGAGACAAACACTGGTAACTACAGGCCAGTTAGCTTGGTATCTGTCACTGGGAAAATGTTAGAGTCCGTTATAAAGAATGTAATAGCAGAGTGTTTAGAAATACATAATATAGTCAACCAGAATCAGCCTGGCTTCATGAAGGGGAATTCATACCTGACAAATGTATTAAAATCTTTGAGATGGTAATGAACAGGATAGATAAAGGGAAACCTGTAGATGTAATATACTTGGATTTCCAAAAAGCATTGGTTCTGTGTAAAAGACTGCTTAAGAAGAGTCCATGGTGTTGAGATTAATATCTTGGCATGGATAGAGGATTGGCTAATTAATAGAAGACAGAGTCAGGATAGGAGAGGTATTTTCAGGATGGCAACCTGTAACCAGTGGAATATCACGAGGATCAGTGCTGGGCCACAAATTTATTTACAAAATATATTAATGACTTGGGCAAGGGAAATAAATGTATTGCCAAGTTTACAGATGACACAAAACAGATGAGAAGGTTAGCGGTGAGGATGATAAGTCTGCAGACGGATATAAGTGGGTTAAGTGAGTGGGCAAAAACTTGGCACTCATTTATCCAAGAGCAGTCCTCTCACGACCCATCACGTGTATGCCCCTTGTTAAACAACAAGACGGACCGAAGCTCAGGAAAGCAAGTGGAATGTTGGCCTTTATTTCAAAAAGGAATGGAGTATAGAAAAGGGAAGTCTTGTTAAAACAATGCAAGTCACTAGTTAGAACACACCTGGACTACAGTGAACAGTTTCTTATTGAAGGAAAAATAAATTGGCCTTGGAGGCAGCCCAGAGAAGATTCACTAGGTTGATCCTGGATGTGGAGCAATTTTCTTCTGAGGAGAGTTGAGTTGATTGGGCTTGTATTCACTGGAATTTAGAAGAATGAGAGGCGACTTTATTGAGACATAGGATTTTCGGGGGGCTTGACACGGTAGATGCCGAGAGGTTGTTTCCTCTTGTGGGAGAGTCTAGGGCCAGAGGGCATCATCTCAGAGTAAGGAGTCACCCATTGAAGACAGAGATAAGGAAGAATTTCTTGTTACAGAGGCTGGTTCAAGGCTGAGAGACAGACTTTTAATCAGTAAGGGAATTGAGGGTTATGGGGATAAGGCAGGAAAGTGGAGTTGAAAATGATTGAATCAGTCATGATCTCATTGAATGGTGGAATGGGCTGAACGGTCTATATCTGTTCCTACATCTCATGGTCGGATAAACAAGGAGATATTAGGAGATGTAATCAAAGAGGCTGGGGGGTTTAGGGAGTGTCTTAAAAAAAAAGAGGCAGAGAATTTTAGGAAGAAATTCCAGAGCTTACGGTCAAAGCAGCTGAAGGAAATGATAATGATAGAGCAATTAATATAGACCAGATTTAGTACAAGTGCAGCGATATTGCGGAGTTATGGGGTTAGAAAAGGTTACTGGGAAAAGGAGGGAGTAAAGATTTGAACACAAGAATATGTGTTTTAAAATGGAAGCAACGGCCAATTGAATTAAATTGGGTATGTCTTTGCACCAATACGGGTGATTCTCTAGAGCTATCCAGGAAGCTGAAACAACTGATGGGCCAAGTGCTAAATTAAGGACCAGCAAATCCTCTTGAAATCTGCAAAGCTTTTGCTCTGTCCCCCACAGTCCCTTGTAATTCAAGTGTCCTTGAGACAGTGACAACTCCATCAAAACAAGGCTGCATAGTCTTTTGTAGAGGTGTTGCTATGGAAAATGCACCAGTTGATGCCATGTATTGTTTGAAATTTAAACCAGGCAGCTTGACTCTCTTGGTCAAGACACTGCCCTGTGGAATGGACCAGTGAATGGTTTCACTTATTTTGTTTAGCTGAAACAGGTGCAATTTGTGTACCTGTTCTTTCTGTCTGTAAAGAACAGGGTCTTTTGTATTAATATCTGTAGTTTCTAGTACATGCCACATTGTGAGCCTGACTAACGATATTAAATTGGTTGTCAGCTTAATTTTTAGCACACTGAGGATTATTTAGGAAATGTCCAAACATGGAATTACATTGTTGGTCGTACTGTTGCATTTTGTAAGCACTGCCTGGTTGAGTATGGTCTGTACCTTGCCTATTGCAAACAGCAGAAAAGACATGCAGCTCAATACAATCCTCCAGTCTTTCAGACATGCCTCCCACACATCTGGCACCACACTGACACTGAAATTCATACACCACATTACTCACTTGTGTCATAGGCAGAATGTCTTTTTGACTTGACAGCAGTCATTTATAGTTGAATGAATATGCTTTGATGTAATTGGTTTCTAATAGAACCTTGGCCCGTGGTAACTGAATTTAAGAAAGTTAAAGTAAATCACTGGATCAAAGCAAAGCATTTTCACACCCTGGTCTGCACCCTGGTACTGTACAAACACGTGACTCACTTGCATAGCAACTAAGCTAAACTAAGAACCAGCAAATTCTCTTGAAATCTGCAAAGTCTTTGCTCCATTCCTCCTTAGGTGGGCCAAAGAACTCTCAGATAATAGCGCCGGTGTTGCCCAATTCCTCTGCTGACCACTGCCCCTTTTTGTGCCTCTTTCAACTAAACAAAATAGGTGACGGCTATTCACTGGTTCATTTCCCAGGGCAACGTCTTGACCAATTAGAGCCAAGTTACCCGGTTTAAATTTTAAACAATTCTTGGCAGTTAACTGTCAGTCATCTTCAACTGGTGCATTCTTCACAGCAACGCCTCTACAAGCCAAAGTCCACTTGCCAACCAATCAGCACTCTTATACAATATAAAGTTGTTGCTTCTCCTGACATTGTTATCTTGCGATTATTCTGATGCATGCAAGACCAAAAGCTTCAACAAAGTCAGCAATATTAGAAAAAAACACAAAAATGTTTTTACTGCATTTCACACCTCAGTGTCCTGTATCAATTGCAAGTGCTTCTTGGGCCAATTTTACCTGGAATTTGCAACTGCACAAACTATGGATTCAGTAACGAATCACATAAAAGCTCCCAGAAAGAACTCCCAACATCCAACTGATTAAATAAGTTTAAAGGTAAAGGCAATGTGACTAGAATTGAGTCTCATTTACAGTTGCTTGAATACACTTTGATGCAACCAGTTTCTAACAGAACCTTGCCCTGTGGTAGCTGAGGTTCGGAAAGTTAATGTAAATCTCTGGATCAAAGCAAAGCATTTTCACACCCAGGTCAGCAGTTACTGTACAAACAGTCCGTTATAAAGACTCTCTGTCTGCAGCACAAGTTTGCAGAGATTGGAGGGGAAAGCAGCAAGTTGAGTAAACGGGCATGTTTCCACAAGGATGACTATAGGTACTTGGACCGTATTCACATGTTGCTAAGTTCATACAGGGCAAATGCAGCATGAATGGCACTATGGTACAACCTTGGCAGCATCAATGTTATAAAGTTATGTACTCTGGGGCACCAAAGAGGGGATCATTATGGGCAGCAAAAGCACTCGCCTCTGATTCGAGAATTATTATTTGGAGCCTTGCATTGAGTTTAGAAAACTGGGCACTCAACCCACTTCTTCACCTTGATACTTAGACTCCACACCTTAGTCCATCCAACCTATCGACATCTTTCTGTTCTCTCTCCCAGCCTCTCCTCCAAATGTATTAATGTTCTTCATCTGAACCACTCCCTGTGTCAGGGAGTTCACGTTCTCACCATTGTCTGGGTAAAGAAAGTCCTCCAGAGTTCTCTATTAGATTTAATGGCGACTATCATTAAATTGCCAGATTTCTCCACAGTCGCCCTTTCAAATCTTTTATAATCTTCAATGCAAGAGTGGGCTGCAGAGGAAGGGAGAAACAGGGTGAAGGGGAAGCTTCCACCCTCTATATTAAGGAGTGAGTTGTTGAAGTGTGAAAGGAGAAGACACAGCAGTTAGATGTCTGATTCAGAAAGGAGCAGCTCAGTGCAGGAATGGGAATGTAGAGGGGGGCAGGACAGGTGAGACAGTAAAGTGAACTGTTGCAGGCTACGTTTTATTGAACCAGAGGATAATACAGCACAGAAGGAGGCCATTCAGCCTATCGAGTTTTCAGCAGATCTTTTGAAAGCAATCAAGTTAGTCCTCCTCCGGTTCTTTCACCCAATCCTTGCAACTTTCTCTCTCCTTCAAGTATTTATCCTGTTTCATTTATAAAGCTGTTATCGAATCTGTGGTCACCACCCAACAGACAGCGCATTCCAAATCCTAACCATTCGCAACATTTTAAAAAATGCTTGTCCTCATTTCACCTCTGGTTCTTTTGCCAACCATCTGAAATCTGTTTTCTGGTTATCGAACCTTCAGTCCCCAGGAAAGCTTCTCTTTTTTTTCTACCAACTCTATCCAAACACCTCAATCAAAACTCCTCTTAACCCTCAATACTCTAAAACCATATCAGCTTCTCCAGTCTCTCTCCATACGTAATACAAGGATGTGGCATATCTAAGATTTCGCAACACCAGGTTAAAGTCCAACCAGTTTATTTGATAATAAACACACAAGCTTTCGGAAACACTGTTCCTTCATCAGGTATGTGGAAGTTTACTGTGTGTGTCTTTTATATGCCCTTCTCTGATCAGAACCTTTCACACACCTGAAGAAGGAACAGTGTTTCCGAAAGCTTGTGGGTTTAGTATCAAATAAACTGGTTGGACATTAACCTGGTGTTGTGAGACTTCTCACTATGTTTACCTCAGTCCAACACTGGCATCTCCACATCAGATCTAGGGTTAACATGAGACTGCGTACCGCCCACAGTGATGTCAGAGAACACATGACCTTATACCAAGGGGTCAGTCTAGTCTTGGATAGAGCTGTGTGCACTAGCGAGAATGGAGGCAGCTCCTAGCTTGAATCTTTGACTGTACATTTGTATTTTTGATTTAGTATTGTCACATGTATCAGCATAGAGTGAAAAGTATTGTTTCTTGCACGCTATACAGACAAAGTTTACTGTACATTGAGAAGGAAAGGAGAGAGTGGAGAATCTAGTGTTACAGTCATTGCTAGGATGTAGAGAAAGATCAACATAGTGCGCGATAGTTCTATTCAAAAGTCTGATGGCAGCAGGGAAGCAGCTGTTCTTGAGTCAGTTGTACTTATCTCAGACTTTTGTATCCTTTTCCTTACAGAAGAAGGTGCGTGGGGTCCTTGATTATGCAGGTTGCTTTTCTGAGGCAGCGAGAAGTGTAGACAGAGTCAATGGATGTGAGACTGGTTTGTATAGTTCTTGTAGATAATGACTACAAGGACTTCGTCAAGACCTACCAAGTTGTATTCAACACCCTCTAACACACAACTTGTGGAATTATTTGAGCAAATCTCATCTACTTCTCCATGAAGCATTGTGATGCCCAGAAAACTACAAAACACTGATTCAGTCCCAATGTTTGCTATTACCCCCTTTAAGGGCCATCCTCCCAGCAACACAAATCTCCCATCAAAGTGTGAAAAGAAAGAAAAAGGCAGAAAGAAAAGCAAAAATAAGATAGGAAGAAAGAAGATAATGAAAGAAATAAAAGTGGGAATGGGAGATGAGAGACGGAAATGAACAGAGACACAGATTTCTGTATGAAATATAATGCAGATTCACATTAACTTGTGAAACCTTTCTCAGTCACAAAGCTTTCCGTTAATCAACACCATGCCGAGGAACTCTAGAAAATATCAGCTATACTGTCAAACATAAGTTTGGAGTGTGTCACATCAGAAACAATTGCATTGTTTGAAAAGGTTGACCTATCAATGGTTGAACAATGAACTAAATTTAAATCCCACGGATTAAAACCTCCTTCCACTGCTTGAAGGGAAAATACTTCTCTAAAGAAAAGGGATTCCTTACTTTAGGAAGACGTACAGTGGGAAGAGAGGATGGGGAAAATGCAGGATATACCTTCCCCCAAATAGGCATTCTTGTAGTCTTTGATTTGCTTTGTTATTGTCACATGTACTAATATACAGTGAAAAGTATTGTTTCTTGCATGCGATGGAATATACCGTTCATAGAGAAGGAAACAAGACAATGCAGACTGTAGTGTTACAGTCATAGTGTGGGTGTAGAGAAAGATCATCTTAATGCAAGGTAGGTCCATTCAAAGTCTGACAGCAGCAGGAAAGAAGCTGTTCTTGAGTTTGTTGGTATGTGACCTCAGACTTTTGTATCTTTTTCTTGACGGAAGAATGTCAATGTCAGGAGGGATAGATATATGGTGAACCTCCATGTTAAATCTACCCACGTTGGAAGAGGGGTGTGTACAGAATGGGAGGGATGGTGGTGGGGAGGCATTTAGGAACCAAGGATTTTGCCTTGCTCTTGTTGCGAATTTTGGTGATAATAACATAAACGAAAAGGCTTTTTTGCAAGAATTCGACTGCAAAGAGGAGAGCAGAAATAAATCAGATTAAAAATCAATCAGTATCAAGTTAAGGAGAAATGAGGAACGTGCAATTATATAGCACCTTCCACAACCACAGGCTGGTCAAAAGAGCCTTACAGCCAGTGAAGTCTTTCTGAAATGTAGTCACTGTAGTAAAATAGGAAACGTGGCAACCAATTTGTGCACAGCAAGATTCCACAAACAGCAGTCTGACAATAACCAAATAATCTGTTTGCAATTTTGGCAGCAGGATTAAATATTGGTCAGAACAGCTGGGAGAGCATAAATAAAAAAACACGGAAAATACGGGAAGTTTTCATGAGATCTGGAAGCATTTGCGGAGAGGGAAACAGTTATATAATTTCAGGTTTTTCATCTGACTTTGGAAAAGTTAGAAATGAAAGGGGAGCAGATTGTTTAAACAAAGGAAGTCGGGAGAGATTAAGTGACAAAAAGACGCAAGGCCAAAGAGAGTGGTGACGAGCAAGGAATAAAATGTGTGTCTGGAGGAGCTGTGAATGGCAGAATAATGAATAGACACCGTCCAAATGCAAAGAAAGACAAATGAGTCAAACCAATACTTGTAAAGAGAAAGGCAAAAAAATGGGGGCAGAGATTACCATCGGAAAATTGCACAACACAATGTTGAGTCTGAAAATGCTGGTCCAAAGATCGATGTCTTTTTCAGTGAGTTTGTGCTGAGCTTCATTGGAGTACTGTACAAGGTCAAGGTTAGAGTGGGAGCAAGGTGAATAATTAAAATGATCAGCAGATGGAAAGGCAGGGTTATACATGGAGACTGGATGGAGGTGTTCCTCAAAGATATCACCCAGTCTGCCTTTTGTCTCCCCAGGGTAGACTGCCTCGTGAGTAGCGATTACAGTAGGCTACGTTGAAAGTGTGTGTAATCATTAATTCACCCGGAAGCAGTGCTTGGGGCCTTGGACATCGTAAAAAGAAGCCAGCAGACAGGTGTTACAATTCTTCTTCCCTCCTGGAAAAGTGCTGTGGGAAAGGAAAGGGGTGATTGAGGGAGGAGAGGGGAAGATGTTTTTGATGGTGAGATTCTTCCAGTCTCCTGACACAGCAAGAAGTTGGTGCGACACCATAAACCTGCTTACCTCTGCAAAAACAGTCATTCATTCATTCAGGCTTTAACTGTTTTAATTGCCTCCTTATATCCCCCAGCTGGGTTGGTAGCATAGTGATCAGATGTTCAGCACTAATGCTTTGGGGACCTGGGTTCAGTTCCTACCACGAGTAGAATTTAAATTCAATTAATAAAATCTGGAATTGAGAAACTAGCCTTGGTAATAGTAACCATGAAACAATCATCGATTGTTGTAAAAACTGAAGTTATGCTACAGTGTACTAGTGAGGTCACATTTGGAGAGTTTGTTTTACTTATTAGTCACCATGTTTAAAGAAATCATTGGAAAAGTGGTTCAGGGAAGATTTAGAAACAGGAATAAACCATTCAGCCCATCAAATCAGTTCCACTATTCAATGTGACCATGGTTGATTGGACACTTCAATGCCTTTTACATCCACTAGCCCCATAAACTTTTGCAGGATTGTTAATCAGAAATCTATCAATCTATTTCTTAAATGTATGCAATGATTGAGCTCCCACAGCCTTCTGGGGTAGAGAATTCCAAAGATTCATAATCCTTTTGTGATAAAGGTTACATTTCATTAATTTTCCAATAGCTTGTCGCACCTACATGTTAGTTTCAGTGACTTATGGACAAGGACACCCAGGTCCCTCTGTACATCTACACTTTCTAATTTCTTACCATTTAGGAAATACTCGTTACTAAACCAATACCTGGAATGAGTGGGTTGTCTTAGAAAGAAAGGATGGACAGGCCAGGCTTGTACCTGCTGGTGCTCAGAAGAACAAGAAGCAACTTGATTGAAAAAAACAAGATAGTGAGAGGTATTAACAGGGTGGACGTGAAGAGGGAGAATCTAGAACCATAGGGTCATTGTTTAAAAATAAAGGACTGTCCATTTAAAATGGCAATGAGTTTTTTCACTGAGTTTTTTTCCTGAAAAGGCAGTGGAAGCAGAGTCTTGGAATATTTTTCAGGCAGAGGTGGAAAGATTCTTGGTATATACGGGGCAATAGGTTATTGAGAGGGTAGGCAGGATACAGATTTGAGATCAGCCATGATCTTATTAAATAGTGGGGCAGGTTCAAAAGGGCTGAATGGCCTTCTTCTGCTCCTTGTTCGTAAACCCACGGATGGGAAATTTGCGTGAAGTCAGGAACAGATCTGAGGAGAGAGTCTGACATGGTTTTCTCCAGTTTTCCCAGCACCTCACTCATCCTCCCTACCCCAGCTTCCAAGTTGCCTCCAACAGCTGGGAAAATTCAGGCCATAGTCACCAACATTGACCCATCATGGAGCTTTTGAGATTGAGATTAATAGATTTTTCTTTGTGAGGTAACAGAAATGAGGAATGTGGAGCAAAGGTGGATAAATAGAGTTAAGTTACAGATCAACCATGATCTAAATTAACGGCAAAACAACCTCCAGGGGCAGAATGACCTCCTCCTGTTCCTATAAATACACAATTCCTAAATACAAATTTAGAAACGCCAACTGTAGAAAGACTTCGAAAGTATTTTTTAAAATTAACCTGTAGACGACAGCCTTCAGCAGAGATTTAGTCCAGAATGTCTCTGCACATCTTAATAATGATTAATAAGGTGTCAAAAGTGCAATACAGAAGAAGCCAAAACTGCAAAAGAAAATTTCAAAACAATTGCCTCAGCAAATTGTTAATGCTGCTAACCATTTGAAATTTATTTCAGAATGAACATTCCTTCCATGACTTTCTTCTCTCAATGTTGGCCTCACCTTCAGTTTCCTCTTGTGCATCAGGTCAGACAAACTGCTTACCTATCAGCTAATGGTAATTCTCACAGCAAAATGTTCTAACCATACATTTAAAATTTCCATCTCAACAAAAATTAATGCAGTAACCCAAATGTTCATAAAGGGATCAGGGGTTATGGCGAAAAGGCAGGAGAATGGGGTTGAGAAAAGTATCAACCATGCTTGAACAGCAGAGCAGATTTGATGGGCCGAGTAGCCTAATTTTGCTCCTGTGTCTTATGGCCAAGCATCGTCATTGTGTCCGGTCTGACCATCCTGTGTTAATCCCATGTCTGTAACACCAGAGCTAGTTAGGATTCTCAGACACACTAAATTGGAGTCAAGGCTTTGGAAGAGGAAAGCAGAGCAAGGTGGTGGAGCCTTATGTTTCAGGGGCTGGACATCTTTTCTTAAACTAACGGGTTGAAGATATCAGTGGAGGTTACATCTAACTGTGAAATATTCTCACCTTCTTCCCCATCCTACTCAAATACACAAAATTTATAAATTGACTTCTCAATTGTAAAGCAGAAATATTATTTTTAGAAAATAAATGACACTATATCTGAATAAGGCAGATCTCATTTATATAGTGTCAGAAAAGAGAGATGTCCTAGTATAGAAATTTTATGCAAATAAGCTTTATGAGAAGATTGTAACACAAAGGACATTTAAATTTAGGTTAAATGCAGCTTTGTTGTATATAATTAATGGTGCACCATATTATACATAGCTCAATTAATTGGCTTGCTGAGCTGGAGTATTACTGGGTATTTCAGGTTTTGCACTGTTAACTGGCACTTCAACAGACTCTCAGGACAGAATTAGATTGGAAAACGGAATGCAACAGAGTTCACTTTCACCAGCTTTTTCCAATTTCTCACCAACTCAGTGGAACTTCCCTCAGTCGAGTCATCTCTACCTCATCAGTCCCACACTGTTACAGCTGGAGTGCAGCAAGGATCTCCCTTTCGCTTCCTCTCCTCTATCCTCTCCACCGGCTGACGTTATCCAAAAACATAATGGCAGGTTCCACAGGTATCTTCAATGGTGAACGTCTTCACTATCTCCCTCAAACCCTCCACTGCCCGTGCAATGTCAAACTGCATCCATCACCTGTTTCGTCGAATTAAATATCAGCCTTCCCAAAGTCATTGGCTGAAACTGAGGCGGGAGAGGTTCCCAAAATGGAAATCTCCATAGATCTCAGGTGGGATTTTATGATCTCGCCCAAGCAAGGCTGTCTTTGTTTCACATCATAACTGCTGTTCCTTCTCAGGCAGGATGGGGAACAGGCTGTGAAGAAGCTTATATATTTTGAAAAACCTAGATTGACTCTATATTTCCAGCACTGCATAACACTTTTTAAATGGCTATTTTAATCAATGCTGGACATCGTACATTTTGCTGGTATTTTCCTAATAACATAATTTCGTGAAAATAATTTCGTGAAGGGTAGGTCATGCCTTACTAACCTCATTGAGTTTTTTGAGAAAGTGACCAGAGAGGTGGATGGGGGTAAGGCGGTTGATGTAGTATATATGGACTTTAGTAAGGCTTTTGATAAGGTGGCCCATGGAAGACTTCTACAGAAAATGCAGATGTGTGGAATAGAGGGTGATTTAGCTAATTGGATTAGAAATTGGCTGGCAGATAGAAGACAGAGGGTGGTGGTTGATGGGAGATATTCATCGTGGAGTTCGGTGACGAGTGGTGTGCCTCAGGGGTCTGTTTTGGGGCCCCTGCTGTTTGTAATTTTTATAAATGATCTGGATGAGGGTATTGAGGGATGGATCAGTAAATTTGCAGATGACACTAAAGTCGGTGGAGTGGTAGATAGTGAAGAGGGGTGTTATAGTTTACAGAGTGACTTGGACAAGTTGCAGAGCTGGGCCGAGAGGTGGCAAATGGAGTTTAATGTGGAAAAGTGTGAGGTAATGCACTTTGGCAGGAACAATAAATGTGTAGAGTATAGGGCTAATGGTAGGGCTCTTAATAGTGTTGAGGAACAGAAGGATCTTGGTGTATGTGTCAATAGATCCCTGAAAGTAGGCAGTCAAGTGGATAAAGTTGTTAAGAAGGCATATGGAGTCTTAGCTTTTATTGGTAGGGGGATTGAATTTAGGAGCCGCAGCATCATGTTGCAACTGTACAAAACTCTAGTGCGGCCGCACTTGGAGTATTGTGTGCAGTTCTGGTCCCCACATTATAAGAAAGATGTGGAGGCATTGGAGAGGGTACAGAGGAGGTTTACCAGGATGTTGCCTGGTATGGAGGGCAGGTCCTATGAAGAGAGGTTGAAGGATTTGAGGTTGTTTTCGTTAGAAAGGAGGCGGCTAAGAGGGGATCTTATTGAAACATATAAGATGATTAGAGGTTTAGATAGGGTGGACAGTGATAGCCTTTTTCCTAGGATGGAGAAAGCTAGCACGAGGGGACACAGCTTTAAATTAAGGGGTATGAGTTATAGGACGGATATCAGAGGTAGGTTCTTTACTCAAAGAGTGATTAGGGAGTGGAATGCCCTGCCTGCAGCTGTTGTAGATGCGCCAAGTTTGGTGGCGTTTAAGAGGTTAGTTGATAAGTATATGGATGAGAAGGGAATGGTTTAGTTAGGAGGGGCATTGCTTTTTATTTTGGTCGGCACAACATCGAAGGCCGAAGGGCCTGTTCTGTGCTGTATTGTTCTATGTTCTATGTTCTATGTTCTATGTTCTAACAATAAATGACACAACAACATTTACCAAATCTACACCCTGTCCTTCCATTTTAGAAATAATGAGAATTCCCAAAAGTGATATGAATTTTTGATGTGGAATTAAAGTCGGGTCACCTTTTAAATACAAAGTTATTTTGATAATAAGGAAACAAATTAAGCTTGATACTGGTGCAAAACAAAATTCTCAAAAAAACTCTCAAATTTCTATTTGGTTCAACTTTCAACCTCTGAGCTCCTAAAATAGAAGCAGGTTTCTCTGGGCTATAATCCACAGATGTAATGCTCTGGGAACACAGTAGCTCGTGGAATTTAAAGTCAATTAATAAAATCTGGAATTAAAAGCTAGTCCCAATAATAGTGACCAAAGAACCATCATTGTAAAGACCCACCTGGTTCACCAATGTCCTTATCTGATCTGACCTATATTTGACTGCAGATCCAGAACAATTAATGCCCTAACAAGCCAGTTGTATCAACCTGCTATGTATTCTTATGTAAAAGGAATGAAACTAAGAGGACCATCTTGCATTGACCTAGCCCAATTAACCTTGCAAAGTCCTCCTTACTAACACCTGGGGGCTGATGCCAAAATGGGGACAGCTGTTCTGAAAACTAGTTAAGCAACAGCCTGTCACAGACATACACGCCCCAGACACCACTATCAATATTCTTGGGTAGATCCCACTCGCAGGATAAACCTACAAGGCCACACAGTGGTATATAGTCAGGGAGGGAACTGACCTGGGAGTCCTCAACATTGGCTCCAGACCCTGTGAAGTCTTGTGGCATCATCAAACATAGACAAGGAAAACTTCTGCTGATTACTGCCTCATCCTAGTTGATGAATCTGTACTTCCCCATGCCAAAGAATATTTGGCAGAAACACCAAAGGACACAGGACACAGATTGTACTCTGGCTGGGGAATTTCAATGTCCATCACCAAGTGTGGCTTAATGGCATCATTACTGGCTGAGTTGTAAAGAATGCAGCTCCTTCACTAGATCCGTGGTCGGCTTGAGGGAAATAATAACCTATTTGATTTTATACTGATGAATCTACTTACTGCTGGTGTATCTGTCCATGACAGTACTGTTGGAGTGCACAAGCCATGTGGAGAATAAGTCCTGCTTTCACATTTTGGATGCCACCACACCAAATGGAAGGCAGTTCATGTCCAAATGCAGCTAGATCTCGACAAATGACAAGTAACATTTACACCATCTCCTACAAGAGAGAATCTAACTATCATCCCTTGACATTCATGGCATTATCATCACTGAATCTCCTAGTATCAACATCCTGGGGATTATTATTGGGCAGAACATGAACTGGACGAGCAGTAGAAATATCGTGAGTACAAGAGCAGGATAGAGGCTGGGAATCCTGCAAAGAGGAACTCACCTTCTGACTCCCAAAAGCCAGTCGACCATCTAAGGAGAATGATGGAATACTCTTCACTTGCCTGGGTGATTGCAGCTCCAACAACATTCAAGAACCTCAACATCATCTAGGATATCAGTCAAGCAAGAATGGTTGATTAGCATCCCAACAACCACCTTACACATTGAATCCTTCCACCACAAAAGCACAGTAGCAGCCGTGTGTACCATCTACAAGATGCTCTGCAGGAACTCACCAAGACTTTTTGGACAGCACCTTGCAAACTCACAACTTCTACCACTTAAAAGGACAAAGGCAGCAGACACCTGGAAACATCACACCTACAGTTACACTCCAAGTTACTCACCATCCTGACTTGGGAATATATCGCCATTCCTTCACTGTTACTAGATTAAAATCCTGGAACACCCTCCGTAACAGCACTATGGGTGCACCTAAACTATAAGGTTCAAGGCAATTACTCATCACCATCTTCTTAAAGGCAATTAGGGATGGGCAATAAATACTGGCCTATTCAACAACTCTCATATCCCGTGAACAAATTTTTTTATAAAATGCAACACAGATTAAAATAGAACTTTCCTTTTTTTTTGTCCATGGGAATTCTGGTCAGTTATAACTTTCTATCATATATTCCATATATATTCTTTCTGAATATATATGGAAATAATCTTTGCATCCAATTCATTAATACATTTCAATTTTCATGGAAAAATATTCTTCTGGTCACTTTATATACACTGCATCTCAAACAGATCAGACAATACCCTACATTTATTTAGCATCTTTTAACACAGTGAAACGTACCAAGGTACTTCACGGAATTGTTATCGAACTGTGGAAAAGTATTGGAACTTGAACAGACACCTGAAACCTTAATACAAGAAGTAGATTTTTAGGAGCATCTTAAAGGAGGATAGAGAGGCAGAGAAGTTTAGCGAAGACATTCCAGAGATTATCCCTGAGCACCATTATAAGGTACCCATGATGTGGAGATGCCAGCTTGGACTGAGATTGGCACAGTAAGAAATCTCACAGCATCAGGTTAAACTCCAACAGGTTTATTTGGAACCTTGAGCTTTCAAAACGTCCTTCATCAGGCGAGTGAAGCAGCGCTCCAAAAGCTGATGATTCCAAATAAAGCTGTTGGATTTTAACCTGGTGTTGTGAGATTTCTTACTATTGTATGGTATGGAACTGGACAGAAAATCCTCAACAGACTTAGTGTTACATGGATATAAATTAGAAGGAGTTAGAAGGGGCCATTCAGCTCCTTAAGCCTACTCCGCTATTTAATTAAATCATGGCTAATCTGATTGTAACCGCAACTTCACATTTCATCTACCCACCCCCCCCCCACCCCCACAATACACTCTAACTTCCTCGTTAATCAAGAATCTATCTCCCTCTGCCAAAACTCTGTTTCCATCGTTCCCTGGGGAAGACAATTCCAAAGACTCGTGATCCTCTGAGAAAAAAGATTTCTTCTCATCTCCATATGAAATGAGAGACCTTTTATTTTTAAACTTTGTTAAGAAGTTCTAGTTTCTCTCAAAGTGAAACATCCTTTCAGTATCCATGTTGTCAAGTCCCCTCAGGATCTTGTATAATTCAATAAGATCACCTCTCAATTTTCTAAACTCTGATGAATACAGACCCAAGCTGGACCTGTCCAACTTTTATTTGCAAGGTGACCCTCCCCATCCCAAGTATCAGTCGAGTGAACCTTCTCTGAATAGCTCCCAATGCATTTATATTCATCCTTTACTAAGGAGACCAAAACTACAGTATTCTAGATGTGGTCTCATCAGTGCTGTGTTGGCAAAACATCCCAACTTTAATTTCCATTCCCCATGCGATAAACAAAAATATTGCATTTCCTTTCCTAATCACATGTTTTTCTGAATACCAACTCTTTATGATTCATGTGCTAGGACACCCAGGTTCCTCTGTACCTTAGAGTTTTTCAATCTCTCTCCATTTAACTAATATACCGTTTCTCTATTCTTTTTGCCAATGTGGCCAAGTTCAAATGTGGCCAATTCCTAGTAAGAAAGATAAAGGGTGAGAACAAAAGGACTGGGCTGCTGGCTGTCACATTGAATTCCAGGCTTACACAATAATATTAAATAATCTCCAATTATGTCACACACTAATTATCTATTCAGTTTGACTTCATCAAAATACCCTGAAACATTCTACAGTTATAGCTTCAAATTATTTCCAAATATGAGTTCAAGGTTTGCAAGGCACTTGCTTTTCTTTTCTCAATTTCCACATGCTCTCGATGCCAATTATCCCCAAGAGTGATCCTAGGAAAAGGAAAATTCATCCCTTCAATCTGTCACCATTCATTTGGCTGATCTATTTCTTAACCCAATCTATTTGCCCTTGATTCCATAACCCTGAATTGTGGAGTAAGCAGAATGCCTGAAGGCAGCACCCCATTAGTGGGAAGCAGTGTGAAATATTTAACCTGTTGTTCAAATCAGCCCACCCGCACAGCATCATGTGTGAATTTGTGCTGGTGTGACGCCAGATAAGCAGGCTGTATGATTGGTTGATGAAATCAAACAGCTTGTTCTTTTAGTTACACATAATAGGCAGAATACTGACGATATTTGACAAACCCATGCTTGAAAATGCCAAAATGTCTATAGTTAGATGTAATTTCACAATTGGACAGCACTCGCTGAACACTCCTGAGTGCGTTAACTGCCACAGAAACAACCAATTTGCAATATGGTTAATTTATGCTTATCTGAATTAACAAATTCATACGCAAGGACTCATTTTCTGCAAACAAAGGGAATAAGTTCAATTGTTGCTTGTTTTTGAATTACCCGGGAGTTTGAGGAGTTAGATGTCCTCTGTTGCTTTCTCTATGGGCAATGCCTCGGCCAATCAATCGCTATCCTTTTCAATAGAAGTTGTGATGTATTGAAATCTTGTGTTTGTCCTGATGAGTGCAGGAGAGAAAGCTTTGACAACACCTCTCTGGCTTCTCAGGGGATGGCTCTGATCTAACAGAGAGAGAGGGTGGGAAGAGCTCCCATTCATCCGCAAGTCGCCCACAGCTGCCGTGTATTTCGATGCTGGTGGTATCACTTTCCTGATCATGTCAATATCCAACGATAGGAGATTTAACATGGGGGAATCAGCCTCCAGCAAGCTGCTGGCCAAGGGAAAGGAGAGAGATAGATAGAGATAGATACTGGGGGAAAGGAGCACAATTCTCGGATCTCAGGCTGAGGCTAACCCAGAAACAAAGGCAATATTTAGCACAGCTACTTCATACTGGTAATTGCAGAGAAGGAGGTTTAAGCAAAGCAAGCCATTACAATTGGGTCATTTGATACGCTGTCCACCCTCCTGTTTGTGTTTTGAAACAGCATCTTCTTTTAAAAGGCGCTCCTTTAGGGTCTGCCTAATGTACACAACACTTTATATGAAAATCAGCTCCCTCCTCTCCTGTCCCATTAAACCCCTGTACACATACACTGTCCCCTGCAACCATCATTCTCACTCCGGCCAGGCTGCTTACAGATGTTGTGCATTGACTATTCGATGGCAATAATCAAAACCTTCCTCAGTTTCTGCATATTAGGGACAACTTTTAAACATAGCCTCGGGAGAGAAGAAAGTTACTCAAAGCACCCCCCTCCCCAGAAAAAAGCTCCTCCAGTTTTTAAAACGAGAAGTTAATCTTGGATCGAGGATCGCACAGATTTTATATTTAAGTTAAATATAACAGAGAGCGGGTTAGTAATAAACTGGTCCACCCGCTGTTTTAATAGTTTTAAATCGGGTTCCACCGCAGAGCTGGAGATATTTTGCCCCAGCACAGAGTTCGAATGTAAAATAGATTACAGCCACAAGCTGAATTCTGTATTTTTTATGCTTAAAACTCTTTCTCCTCCAAATTGCTTCTCACAGTTTGCAAAATGTATTCATTTATTAGTGTCACAACATTAACACTGCAATGAAGTGACTGCAAAAAGCAATCGTTGCTGCTAAAACTACAAGGAGATGAAACACTGCTTTATTTTCACTGTAATCTGTGCTCACAGCATCTTTCTACACAAGACCTGATTCTGCTTTAAGATGCATCGCCTGCTGTATATCCCGGCTGAGTTTGGTGCACCTACCCTGCGGGCTGTCGCCTCCACGTTACCGATGCTACAAGTTGTCAGCAGAGCCCCGATCCGCAGTAAGTTCAGACTCTCCGCCATGGTACTGCTGTCAGTACAGCCCGCTGCCCCCTTCATTCACCTGCAGTTACAGCGAGAGCGCGGCCCAGGCGCGCCCCCGCCCAAGCAGGGTGCGCGCCCCCCGCCCAAGCAGGGTGCGCGCCCCCGCCCAAGCAGGGTGCGCGCCCCCTCCCCGCGTTCACGCGGTTTGGGGATGGCGGGCGCGCACGTCCGAGCCCGGCTTTCCCTTAAAACTGTAACAATCTCTGGCTGTCGCACAGACCGCGTTTAAGGGTCTCGAGGTTGAAGGTGAGTCAAAGACACCTTCAGTTATTCCCCAGACGCGGCTTCCCCGCTCACTGCATTTCTCTATGTTGCAAAAACGCAGCGAGTTTGCAATCTGCCACATTTGTATATAGTGTTCTGACCTTGGTGTTTGTTATTCTTGTCAGCAGAGACTGTGGATTTGGCATTGACTGAGACCCACAAACTATAAGGACAAATCTCACTTTCCTGACTTGGAAATCTATCACCCTGTCTTCACTGTCAGCCTGCAAAAATTCAGGAACTCCCTCCCTACCAGCACTGTGGATGTTCCTTCATGACAGGGACTGTAGTGATTTAAAAAGATTGCCTACCAACACCTTCTGGAGGGTAGTTAAATTTTCTTTTATTAGTCACAAGTAGGCTTATATTTATATTGTAATGAAGTTACTGTGAAAATCCTCTGGTCGCCACACTGTGGTACCTGTTCGGGTACACTGAGGAAGAATTTAGCAAGCCAATGCACCTAACCTTTCAGATTGGGATGGCACCTGCAGGAAACCCACACAGACACGGGGAGAATGGCAAACTCCACACAGATAGTTTTAAACAACAGAACTGTGCGACTATCACATTATTATACCTGATCCAAGTCTGTTTCTGGTGATACCTCTAGACTTGTCTATTCCAAATGCACTCCTGGCTGACCTCTCACCATAAAGTTGACCTCTTTACAAAAAGAATTCTGCTGCTGATGTTCTTCTCATTCAACAAATCTCACTCAACACTTCCTCCTTTAAGACACTCCTTGAAAACTACCTCTCACCTGCCCTAATATCTCTGTTGATACCATTCCTGGGAAGAGTCTTGGGCTATCTATTATGTAAAGTTCCCAGATGGATTGACTGCTGGTGATTTAACCAGAGGATTACCACACCTCAGGCAAGGTTGAGAAGGTGGGGCCTTCATGAATAACAGTCAGCCTGTATGGAAATTGAACCCACACTGTTGGCGTCATTTAGCATTGCAAAATAATCATCCAGCCGACTGAGCTAACCGACTTCCAGTATATTAAAGCTGCCATATAAATACATGGTGTTTTTGTTGTAAGTTATATCTCATTTGAGAAAGGATGTCCTTGCTACAGGAGGAGGACAGCAAAGGTTTACCAGGCTGATTCCTGGGATGGCAGGTTTGTCAAATGAGGAGAGACTAAGTTGGTTAAGATTATATTCACTGGAGTTTAGAAGAGTGAGAGGGGATCTTATAGAAACTTATAAAATTCTGACAGGGTTAGATTCAGGAAGAATGTTCCCAATGCGGGGGGGGGAGTCCAGAACTAGGGGTCATTGTTTGAGGATAAGGGGTAAATCATTTAGAATTGCGATGAGGAGAAATTTCTTCACTCAGAGGCTGGTGAATGTGTGGAATTCACTTCCACCGAATATAGTTGAGGCCAAAAAGTTGTCTGATTTCAAGAAGAAATTAGATATAGCTCTTGGGGCTAAAGGGATCAAGGAATATGGGAGGAAGGAGGAGTTCAGGATATTGAATTAGATGATCAAGATGAATGGCAAAGCAGACTCGAAGGGCTGAATGGCCTACCCCTGCTTCTAGTTTTTATGTTTCTATTTAATTTTCTTTCATGTGCTTCTCTTAGATTCATCCATACAACTGTAACAACTGTCTCAAAATCTTTCTATTTTGAGTTAGAAGCTGGTGGATTCAAGTTCCAATCCAGCAACCTTGGGCACATCATCTAGGATAACACCTCAGTGCAATGCTGAGAGAAAAAAATAGCCATGGACAACTAAAGAGATAAGGGGCAGCATAAAACTAAAAGAAAGGGCTTACAAAAATGCAAAAAACAGCAGCATACCTTTGGAATAGGAAAGATGCAGAGACCAGCAAAAGGACACAAAGCAGGTTTTAAGAGCTACTAAAAGGGATTATGAAAGGAGACTAGCAAGGGACAGCAAAACAAAAAAAAAAGACATGTTGTAGTAATATAAAGAGAAAGTGGGTAGACAGGAGCAATATTGGCCCGCTAAAGACTGACAGTGGGGATTGTTAATGACTATAGGAAAATGGCAGCCTTGTTGAATAATTACTTTGCCTTAGAGGTTACAGCAGAAAAGGGGGATATCTTGCTGGAAGTCCCAAGGGAATTAATAGTGGATCAGGGATAGGGATTAAATACAATTCAGGTAAGTAAAACATTAATAATAAGGTCACTAATGGAACTAAGGAGTGACAAATTCCCAGGACCTGACAGTTTCCATTCAAGGATGTTAAAGAAAGCAGGAGAACACATTGTAGATGCCCCAACTATGATCTTTCAGAGTTCCATAAATTCAGGAGTTGTTTCCCAGGATTGGAAAATTGCTCATGCCATTCCACTTTTTAAGAAGTGTGAAAGAGGAAAACCAGGGAATTACAGACCAGTTATCTTAACGTCTGTGGTGGGGAAATGGTGGAGTCTAAAATCGAGGAACTCAACGTCTTGAAAATTTTCAACTAATCAGAGAGAGGCAACGTGGATTTATAAAAGGTGGGTCGTGCCTAACAAACCTCATTGAATTTTTTGAAGCGGTGACTAATGTAGTGAGCAGGGGAATGTCTATGGATGTTGTTTATATAGACTTCCAGAAGGCCTTTGATAAAGTCCTACATACGAGAGTGTTAACTAAAGCAAAAGTCATAGGAATTAAGGGCAAAATTACTGACGTGGCTGGGAAACTGGAGGGCAATTTAGCATGGCCAAACCACCTAACCATGGTCAACCCATATCTTTGGAGTGTGGGAGGAAATCAGAGCACGCGCAGGAAACCCATGCAGACATGGAAAAATATGCAACCTGCACACAGACAGTGACCCAAGGCCGGGAATTGAATCAGGGTTCCTGGAGCTGTGAGGCAGCAATGCTAATCATTGTGCCACCATGTCAGCTTATCAAATGCTGGAGCAGGCTCGGGGATCTAAATGCTCCTATTTTTGACATCCGTACTCTCTTCCCAATATTTTCTCTGTTTATTTTGGGGAGTCCTCAACTGGTTCTAAGGGAGGAATCGTTGCCCTCTGCTGGATGAAAGGCAGAGAGGCAATAAAACTGGGTTTTGACTGACATGTAACTTCCTTGTGAAGTAAAATTCAGGACACACCTTTTATACATAGCAAATTCAAATAAATATCCTGATGTTACTCGTGCTGTGAATGAGATCTTTCACACCAATGAAAATCTACTTTGGCAGAGTCAAGCACAATATAATTGAGAAAATGTCATGGAAATGTATTAAATGGATTGAGAAGAAACATCTCAAAGCCATTGAAATCAAAATTATATAAATTCAGGAATTAATTTCAGTGGGATGAATTAATGAGTCAAACACTCCATTTTTTTAAAATCCAAAACAATGAGATCTGCATTAACACTGCTCACAAACTTTCTTTATGTGTGTGTCTGTGAATATTAGATGATGAGTGT
Organism: Sphyrna mokarran; assembly: GCA_024679065.1. Classification (NCBI taxonomy): domain Eukaryota; kingdom Metazoa; phylum Chordata; class Chondrichthyes; order Carcharhiniformes; family Carcharhinidae; genus Sphyrna; species Sphyrna mokarran. The sequence goes on along the minus strand of JAGIQG010000020.1, from coordinate 45,411,126 downwards.
ATGAGGTTGTGTGTTCTTGGTGGTATGAGGTGAGATGTGTATATATTTAGTGGTGTGTGTGTGTGGGTTGGTGTGGATCAGAGTTTTCTGAGTGCATGGGTGTGAGTGAAAATGTGTGCAGGAGTATATGAGGGTGAGATGTCTCTGTGTGTATGTGGTGGGGTTATTGGTGTGGATGAGAGTATGTGCATGTGTTTATATGTACACGTACATAGGTCAGGTGTGTGTGTGTGTATATGTACGAGTGTGCAAGAGTTTGGGTATGTGTATTTTTCTCCAAATTAATTCTAGGTTGTGTTTAATTATGTTGCAACACAAGGGGCCATTCTTCCTGTACATGCTGAGTGGAAGTTTCAGTGTTTGAACTTCAATGTGTGTCACAGTGTCAGCTGGCAATTTAAAACAAAACTATTTGACTTGCCACAGACTAATAATAAAGTTCAAGTTACCCAAGTTTAGCTTTGTGCAGTGCAGGCTTATCCAACCTTTCTGTGGAAGGGGCCACATTTCTATTTTTTCTCACTCGAGACTGAAGAGCAAGTTTCAAAAAGATAAGATTTGGTGCAACATTAAATTTTAATAAAATGCTAAGGTATGAAGAGAAACAACATAAGCAAATATAAAGCAACGTCAAAGCAATAAATTGATCTTTTAAAATATTGAGTAATTAATAGAGATGATCATTAGAGTTTGAGAGGGTCAAATTGTGTTTGCTGATGACACCACCATAGTGGGCCAGATCTCAAACAATAATGAAACGGAGTACAGGAAAGAGATAGAGAATCTGATGAACTGGTGCGACAACAATAATCTCTCCCTCAATGTCACTGAAACTAAGGAGAAAATCATTGTGTTCAGGGAGAGTAGTGGAGAATAAGCTTGTGTCTGCATCAATGGGGATGAAGTGGAAATAGTTGAGAGCTTTAAGTTTTTAGGTGTCCAAATCACCAACCTGTCCTGGTCTCCCTATGCCAACATGACAGTTAAGAAAGCCCACCAATGCCTCTATTTTTTCAGAAGACCAAGGAAATTGGCAAGTTCACTATGACTCTCACTAACTATTACAAATGCACTATAGAAAGCATTCTTTCTGGTTGTATCACAGCTTGGTATGGCTCCTGTTCTGTCCAAGACTGCAAAAAACTCCAAAGGGTTGTGAAAGGTGGGGTAAAAAAGTTAAGGCAGGAGGACCAGAGTACCTCAGAGGGAAGGAAGGAGGCTAGAAGAGAGATAATGGCGGGGGATGGGAGGATTAAAGGAATAGACAAGTGGTTCTGTGGTCAAAGGCGGAACTCCGGGATGGTAGTCTGCCACCCTGGAGCAGGGGTGCAAGATGTTTCTGACAGGGAAGAGGGCATTTTGAAGGGCGAGGGAACCCAGGCTGATGTATTTATACATATAGGGGAGAAGGACGTAGGAAAGAAAAACAGGGAGGATATAAGAAGGCAGTTTAGGGAGTTGGGGGTTAAGCTGAAGAGCAGGGCCTCCAGGGTGGTGATCTCAGGGCTGCTACCAGGGCCAAATAACAGGAAAAATGAGATCCTACAGCTAAATGCGTGGCTGAAGGATTGGTGTAGGGCAGAGGGTTTTATGTTTGTGGATAATTGGGAATTATTTGTGAAAGAAAGGCACCTGTATAGAAGGAACGGGGAACATTTAAATGGGAAGGGCATGAATATCTTAGCTGGGAGGTTAGCTAGACTGTTTCGGTAGGGTTTAAACTAATATGGAGGGGGGAGGGGCTGAGATTGATAACTCGATAGCTAGTGGGATTGGGAGTGAGATGGGTGATAGAGTAAGTTTGGATGAGAGGAAATTCACCAAGGAGAAGGAGGTTCCAACTGGACTTGGAGGTTTGGAGTGCATCTGTTTTAATGCGAGGAACATAACAGGAAAAACAGATATACTTAGACGTGGTAACAGTGACAGAGACATGGTTAAAAGAAGGGGAGTACTGGCAGCTGAATATTCCTGGGTATAAGTGTTTCAGGCGTGACGGAGGAGGGTCCAGAAGAGGTGGGGCAGTGGCATTGTTGGTTAGGGAGAGCATCACAGCAGTGCAGAGGGAGGACAATATAGAGGAGTTAGGAATTGAGTCACTGTGGATGGAGTTGAGGAATAGGAAGGGGGCAATTACTATGCTAGGGGTGTATTATAGGTCACCCAACAACCCGCTGGCAGTGGAAGAAGGCATATGTAAAGACATTTTGGATAGGTGCAGAAAGAACAGAGTCGTTATAGTGGGAGATTTCAATCTCCCAGGGTTGGACCGGAAAGTACTTAGAGTTGGGGGTTCAGACAGGGAGGAATTTGTAAAATGTGTACTGGAGGGATCGTTGGAGCAGCATGTGCTAGCTTGACTAGAGAGGGGGCTATATTGGATTTAGTTTTGGGTAATGAGCCAGGGCAGGTGGTTGATGTTGTAGTAGGGGAACATGTGGCTAACAGTGACCACAATTCTGTCTACTTTAGGATACAAATGGAAAAAGATCCTTATTGCCCTAAGGCGAAGATGCTAAGTTGTGGGAGGGTTAACTACAGTCGGATTAGGCAAGAACTTATGGAAACTGATTAGGAAAGGTTGTTCGATGGGAAGTCTATGTTCGGCATGTGGGATTCTTTTTCAAGGGAAAACTGAAAAGCTTGCAGGAAAGATATGTGCTGGCTAAAAGGAAGGATGGGAAAGGCAGGATTAGGGAGCCGTGGGTTACTAGGGAAATGGAGGAATTGGTTAGGAAGAAAAGAGAGGCGTATGTTAGGTCTAAGCAACTGGGAACAGAGAGAGAACATTGGAGGAATATAGAGGGAGTAGGAGGGAGTTCAAACAGAAGGGCAAAACGGGGGCATGAAATGGTTTTGGTGGACAGGATTAAGGAAAATCCAAAAGCTTTTTACTCCTATGTTAGGAATAAAAGGATGGTTAGAGGAAAAATTGGTCCTCTTAGGGACAGAGGAGGGGATCTGTGCTTAGAGCCCGAGGGAATGGGGGAGATCCTGAATGAATACTTTGCATCGGTATTCACGAAGAAGAGGAGCTTGTTGACCAGTACTGTCTTGGAAGGAGTTGTAGACCAGTTGAGGGAAATATCCATACCGAGGGAGGAAGTGTTAGAGCTTCTAGGTAGCATTAAAACTGATAAATTTCTGGGGCCTAATGGCATTTATCCCAGGCTGCTTAGGGAGGTGCGAGGTGAAATTGCTGGGCCTCTGACGCAAATCTTTGACTCTTCTTTGGACACAGGTGAGGTCCCAGAGGACTGGAGAATAACTATTGTTGTACCGTTGTTTAAAAAGGGTAGTAGGGATAACCCTGGAAATTATAGGCTGGTGAGTTTGATGTCAGTGATAGGGAAGCTGTTGGAGGGGATTCTTAGAGATAGGATGTATAGGCACTTAGAGCGTTGTGATCTGATTAGGGAAATGCAGCCACCGTGCCCTCCTATTCTCATGCCTGTCCTTGGACTTTTGCAATTTTCCACTGAAGCCCAACACAAACTGGAGGAACAGCACCTCATCTTTTGATTGGATACTTTACAGCCTTCCACACTAAACATTGAGTTCAACAGCTTAAGAACATTAAGTCCACCTTCATCCCATTTCCATTTATTTTATTTCTTTTCACCTTATTCATCCATTTTTATCACTTTCTATTTTTACTTTTCCAAAATCTCACTTCCCGTCTTGTTTTCCACCCCTCCCTTCCACACCCCACACCACTAGGACCAACTATTACATTCTTCAGTTTGACACATTGCACCTTTGTTCTGCTACTCACACATTCCGATCTCTTAATGGATGCTCTTAGCACCATTCTCAGCCTTTATCATCATTATTTACACTCTGTTTGTCTATTGTCAATGCCAGTCCTATCAATTACAGTCACCCACCCTTCCCGTCACCACTCCCCGTCCCCACCTTCATAGTATAAATCTTGTGTCATCTTCCTTCTTTTCAGCTCTGATGAAGGGTCATCCAGACTTGAAACATCAGCTTTATTCTCTCTCCTCAGGTGCTGTCAGACCTGCTGAGATTTTCCAACATTTTCTGCTTTTGTCTCAGCCATCCAGCCTCTCTTCATAGCTGAAACACTCCAGCTCCGGCAACATCTTGGTGAATCTTCTTTGTACCCTTTCGAGTGCATCTACATTCTTCCTACCATGTGGCAACCAGAACTGCACACAATATTCTAGCGATGGTCTAACAAGTGTCTTACACAGCTCCATCATAATCTCCTCGCCCTTATATTTTATGCCTCAGCTAATAAAGACAAGTATCCCATACGCCTTCTTGGGTGGCACAATGGCTAGCACTGTTGCCTCAGTGACAGGGACCCAGGTTCGATTCCTAGTTTGGGTCACTGTGTGGAGTTTGCACGTTCTCCCCGTGTCTGTTTGGATTGCCTCCACGTTCATTGATTTCCTCCCAGAGTCGAAAGGTGTGCGGGTTAGATGGATTGATCATGCTAAATTGCTCCTTATTGTCAGGGGACTAGCTGAGGTAAATGTATGGGGTTATGGGGATAGGGTTTACTGTCGGTGCAGACTTGATGGGTCAAATGGCTTCCTTCTGCATTGTAGGATTCTATGATTAACCACATTATCTATCTGTCTGCTGTCTCAGGGATCTGTACACATGCACCCAAGATTCTCTGGTTCTCTGAACTTCCTAGCGTCCTACCATTCATTGAGTATTTCTTTGCCTTGTTAGTCTGCCCAAAATGCATGACCTCACACTTTTCGGAATTAAATTTGTTTGGTCTGCCCATCTGACCTGTCCATCTATATTGTCCTGCAATCTGAAATTTTCCTCCTCACTATTTACCACATCTCACCAATTTTCATGTCATGTGTGAACTTACTGATCATACCCCCAACATTCACATCTGGATCCAAATCTGAATCATTAAAGTGTTGATTGATCTATCAGGGAGCTCCTTGTACAAATAGACTGGATTTTGCATAAAGAGACAGAACTCACATAGAATCTCATTGAGATAATGATTCCATCACATATTGGAATCTGGGATGAATTGTTGCCAGTTAAGAGTGCTTTCTTATGTGTTACAGTGCCTCATTGAAATGCTCCAGTGGAATTCCCATTAATGTCACTTGGTGATATTACTGGAAACATACACACATGTAAGTGGGAAATGCTGACATTGTGAGTTCCAATGCAGTGTGAGGTGACAAGCTTTTGATTTAAACATCTGTTGCTGACCAGAAAGATGTCAGCAGCAGCTGTGCATGCAAGCAATGATTTCCAGATTCCCACCCTCCTTAAATCCCCTTTGAATCTCCTGATGCTTATTTTAAATCTATGCCCCCTTGTTATTGACCCCTTTTTTATGTTCCTCATAACTTTGAATACCCTCTCCCTCCTTCAGCCTTCTTTGCTCTAAGGAAAACAACCCCAGCCTAACCAACCTCTCTTCATAATGAAACACTTGAGCCCAGGCAACATCAAACATCCAACGCTTCTACTGCAATCAGATCCTTCCTTTAATGAAATGACCAAAACGGCATGGAATATTCCTGGCCTAACCAGGATTTATACAGTTCCAGCATGACTTCCCTGCTCTTGTATTCTTTGCCTCAGTTAACAGAGACAAATATCCCAAATGTCTTCCTATCCACGTCGTCTATCTGTCCTGCTGCCTTCAGGGATCTATGGACATGCACTCCAAAGGTTTGTCCGCTCCTCTGTAATTCGTAGTGTTGCTTGCATTTCACCAATCCAAATAAATGGACTTTTGGTAAAAATGCAGCTGGTTTGGCAGCAATGGTGGAGAGATAAACAGAATTCACATGAGTAGGATACTGAAAGTGCATGAAACCAAAAGAGAAAATGCTGGAAAATCAGCTGTTTTCTTTCCTTACAGATGCAGCCAGACCTGCTGAGATTTTCCAGCATTTCCTCTTTTGGTTTCAGATTCCAGCATCCACAGTAATTTGCTTTTATACTGAAAGTGCTTGATCAGCCATGATCATATTGAATAGTGGAGCAGGCTTGATGGGCCACATGGCCTATTCCTGCACATATGTCTTACGTTTGCATTAGTTCTTCAGAACATGGTAGCACCGTGGTTAGCGCTGCTGTCAGACAGCACCAGAGACCCAGATTTGATTCCTGGCTTAGGTCACTGTCTGTGTGGAGTTTGCATGTTCTCCCCATGTCTGCGTGGGTTTCCTCCCACAGTCTCAAAGATGTGCTGGTTAGATGGGTTGGCCTTGCTAAATTTTCCCTGAGTGTACCTGATCAGGTGCCCGAGTGTGGCGACTGGGGGATTTTCACAGTAACTTCATTGCAGTGTTAATGTAAACTTACTTGCGAACACTGATAAATAAAGCTCAACCTTGTCAAAGCTGCACTAAGTCTGACTACACTCCGGCCCCGCCCTCCTGTACTGACCCCACCCACTCATTCAGACCCCGCCCAGTAAGCTAGACCCCGCCCACCAGTATTGGTCCCGCCCCAGCCGGAAGGGCCGTCCCGGTTAGTGAGCCGGGTTAATCGGGTTTTCCCCCCACAGGTGAGCGCAAAATCTTATGGAAAGAACAGCCGTTACAAATTATACTTTCACGGTAACATCTATTTCGAATGGTTCCAGTTATTTTCGCTGTGATTAAAGTGCCGTCACGTTGTCTTGGAGGCTGAAGTTATAAATGGTGTTGCTGGGGGAAGGAATTGGGTGACGGACTGGAAGAGCCACGTATGGAGCCGGGCTGCTGCTGAATTCGCGATCGGTAAATGGCGGCTGGGCGGAGGGAAAGGTCTTTGTAAGCGGCCAGGAGGCGGGGGTGAGGGCACCGCCGCCTTCCCCATCGATGTGGATTTTTGTTCCCCCCCCAATCGCCATGGTGATGTCGCGGCCTAGCGCTAGGAGCTGAGCCTCGGGCTGCCGTGCTGAGCTGGCCGGGAGGGAAAGGCGGTGGGTGTGGGGGAGTTAAAGGGCCGCCCCGCTCCCCGAGGTTAAAATCCCGCCGGGGCAGCCTGAAAGAGGCGCTCTGTTGACCGGACCGAGTCTTGATGGCCCATCTCGGGATTTAAATATCTACGGAAAGAGCAGAGAGGAGAGATAATGGGCAAGGTTACAATGACAGTGTGAGGGCTATGGTCAGATTGGCTTTAATTATTTACATTAATATCCTAATTACCTCACCACATTCCACCACTGTTTGTTAAATTTGCCTCTATACATATATATAGATTTTACTGAAATTAAGAATTAATATGTTTGTGAACGTTGATTTTGTATCAAGTTTATGGCCAATAGTCACTTCCTTCTGGTTTTGTTGGGCACTTTTCAATGCCTAAGTGTTGTGTGTTCTGATATATTTAGTGTGTTGCTTTGCATCATCTGACTTTGATATGTGCTGCTGATTTTATCCTTCCATCGCTCCCTTCAGTAATGCCACCTTCTATACTTGTCCCTTCAGTCTCGATTTCAAATGAACTTAGAATCAATTGCCATCAATGCTTAACTTCTCTTGCTGATTTCAGTGTCAGTGATGCCTCTGAAGATCTAGCCAACCTAAATGATGAACAACTTGAAGTTTTATTTTACTCTAAATTAACTTAGACCTGGAGGTGAAGGAAAATTTTAATTCTAGAACTGTATCTGTCTTTTGGCCTTCCCTGTACGAAAGGCTGCTCTGAACCTGTTTTCTTCCTTCACTATCTTTGGCTTTTGGTTATGGGAGCTGCTTTTAATTTCCAAATTATTTCTCAGCTTTGAAGTCAAGATGTAATCTGTGAAACCAGTGTAGCTTTTAGCATAGTACTAATCAAGTTACTAATGCTCTGCACTTCTTGAACTTTGCTTTGAAACATAGAAGCTCACTCAGCTGCAGTGCGCTTCTAAGCAGCTTATATAATCACCCTCCAATTATATTCATGACTATTATATGTAAGGGGAGACAGTGGTGCAGTGATATTGTCATTGACTAGTAATCCAGAGATGCAAATCTGACAATCTGGGTTCAAATCTCATCATCATGCAAATGTAGAAATTTGAATTCAATAAAACCACTGTCAATTATCATGAATATGTAACCATAGAGCTACACAATATGGTTGACTCTCAAATGTTCTCTGAAATTGAGGCAGTTAGGGTTGGGTAATAAATGCTCACCTAGCAGCAATGCTCACATCTTGAAAATAAAATTTGTTGCTTTTCCTGTCTTGCTGTTAATGATGGGTTAATTTACCATTAATTCTTTGTCATGTTTATTCTTCATATCAACAAACTATTTTGTTGATGATGATTATGTACTACAGTTATGCTCCCTCAGTATTTACAACCTTAAGTTTCCCTTTTGTATTAGCCATATCCACATTTCTGGACCTTGTCAACCCCTTCACTAGATTAATAAAAATCTTGTTTAGTTTTGTTCTTCATCATTTCTTCAAATGTATCTGGCGCATATCATCTCTTGCCCTTTGTCACACCTTTAGTTCTCAAACTCTTAGCCATTCATCCGTCAGTACTGTGAAATGTAAATGTCTCTATTATTGAAACTGCATTGAGAAAGTTTTTTTTCCCCCAATAACTCTTAACACTTTAATACCAAGCCTGTTCTCACTAGAAACACTGGGGTTTTATATCTGGAATCTTGTTGCACTTTATTGATACTCTGTTCTGGCAAGAGTCTCATCTTTCACTGACTCTTCTCAATTTTAAAAGGTCCTGATCTTCACTGCCAAGTGGCCATTATTTGTGTGATGTTGATGGCGTATGTCAGGCTGTTTGATTGGGAGAACATTGCTGCACTGCCAAATCTGATCCCATCAACACATGAGCACTTCCAGCAGGGCTGCTGGGAAGTGTGGGGATTGAGATTGTCTGAATGATTTCTTCTTCTTCAAAATCAAGGGCCACTGAATTGAATTACAATATTCCTATAGCCAGGCTAGTTGAGGTCAACTAATCAATGTAACATCTTACGTTTAGGTTACGCTATTTCATCAATGAAGTGATCACAAATTTTACTAAGAATTAATTAAGAATAAGTCAAAGAGCTGACAAAATAATGTGCTGGTTATGTATGGTGAGACTGATAGGTAGTATTTGGGCACTTTTTGAAGTAATGTGTGATGTACCATGTAGGTTATCTTCATATAAATGTAAAGGTTGTCCATTTGGGCTTAGATATAATGCTGTTTTGGAGAGTCAGTGCAGGCTTGATGGGCTGAATGGCTGCATTCTGCAGTGGAGTGATTCTCTGGCTCCACTCTTCATAATCCTAATATTTTTGGAATATCAACAGATTTGGTATATTGTGTCATGTTTAAACCTTTGGATTTAGCATTCTAAAATTTTAAATGGCATGTTTTTGTAACCAACACTTAAGTATTTGGAATTTTTAAAATCTTAATCTAGTCTCTAAGTGATGCTCGATAGGGATTAAAAGATGTTGTACTCTTTTTGTTACGTAGTTTGGTTAGAACTATTTTTACAGACTTGAAAATGACATTGGATTTGTGCATTTAGCAGCTCATTATTTTATGCTCAAAATAAAAGGGGTTTTTTAGATTTTCATCATTATCTTGATTGTTTAAGCACCTTGTTTGCTGGTAATTTTGCACCATTTTGTTATTGATTGTCCTTGATATTTCTAGGTAGCTTTGTCAGTATTTTGAGGCGCTGAATTACTTAAACATGAAAATATTGCTGTTAATGATGAAAGAGAAGTTGGAAAATTTTGTCTTTATGGACATAAGAATCCAGTTGAAGAGTATTTGTGGATACGTGGTCTGTTTTGTTGGTTTATCCTCCAGATTGAAAAGAATATGTGAGGGCTCCAATAAAATAAGTTATGTGCAGACAGATAGAGGCAATATTGACTTAAAACCAACACTTTAGCATAAAGTGCTAAAATTCTCATCCCTCCATGGCCTTGCCTCTCCATCTCTATAACCTCAGCCCTCCATGCTCTCTCGCTCTGCTCTGATTTTGGCTTGTTGAGCATTCTGGGCTTTAACTCGTGCACCACTGGTGGCTGAACTTTCAGTTGCTCAGTTCCGAATTCTGGAATTTCTTCCCTAAATCTTGCTTTCCTCCTTTAATGGTTATCCTTGCAATCTATCTTTTATAATCAGGTTTTTGTCATTTCTCTCAATATTTCTATATGTGATTCTATATGTTAAATTTTGTTCTTGTAACGTCCCTTTTGTTTTATTTATTTCTTTATTAGTCACAAGCGGACTTACATTAACATTGCAATGAAGTTGCTAATGTGACCTAGTCATCACATTCCAGCACCTGTTTGTAGCATCTTGGAACATTTTGTTAAGCTAGAGTTTCTAAATAAATGCAAGCTCTTGTTGGCTAAAGCAATTACTTAAACTAGAATACTTTTCATCTCAAATTATTCCCCCCCTCAAACTAATAATGCTGCAACATTAATAGCTGATATTTAGATATTGTGATAGTTCAAAATAATTTCCTGGATATAAAGTAGTATTTGAAAGTCAAAATGTTCCACGGGTTGTTTTACTTGGAGTAGGCAGAGTAAGAAGTGCCAGATTTTCATACTGTTATTTTAGTAAACTCCCAGTGACATCATCAATGTTTTTTTTTACCTGAAAAAAAGGGCAAGGTTATTTTTAAGATGGTAAAAAGATAAGGTAATGTGGGTTTGTGTAGCAGATTATTACATTTGAGATGGGGTAAGGCTGAAAGCTTGAATTGAGATTTAAAGAAATATTTTTCAGCAGATGCAGATTAATGCTCTCTATTTTTCACAGTTCCTCCAGGCTTCACATATTTTGTCCACATATTCTCCTCTTCCTACGCTCACATTCAAAAAGAAACAGTTCCTCCTGTAACTTATTCCTTGTAAGGATCCTGAATAATTCTTCCTTCTGCTGTCTTTTAAGTTTTTTAAACTCCCAAACTTGATGTCACCAAATCACTCAGTGTCTATGCAATGGGCTCTGATCCTTCACTTTAGTTTCCTTTTTTAAAAAAATCTGGAATATATCTGTATTAATTTAATTAAAAACAGATAATTATGAAATGCACAGACCTTTAAAACAGAGATACTTCAAATATTTCAGAAATGTTCCTTTTTAATGACTTGCGGTGACCTGAATTTTTGAGTTCCAAAATTCTCTGAATTTCAGTTGTAGAATGAATGCAGATGGATGACTGCGTTGTAATATACCAAATATTATTGGTCTTGTGCTTTGGAAACTTAATATTGTAGCATTAGTTTAGTAGTTTGGTCTATTTACCTATCCTCCTCTATTGTTCCCTAGGCAGTCCTTGCCCTCGGCTATCTCATTCAATGGTAATTATTAACCTGCAAACCTTGACTGGAAGCTACGAAGCACCTCCCAATCAAGCCAGAATGAATCACTGGAAGTCCATGTATTTGCCACTTCATAGTCATCAAAATAGACAGATACATTTCAGTGGTGAAATGGGAAAGGTGGCACTGTAATAATTTCATTGGAGCAGTAATTCAGAGGGTCAGACTAATTCTGCCATTGTGACATTTAAAATTCAATTCATAAAAAAATCTGGAATTGCAAGCTACTCACAGTAACAATGACAACAAAACTATTGTTGTTTATTGCTTAAATCCATCTCATTCACTAATAGGGAAGGAGATCTGCTAGCCTCAACTGGTCTGGCTTACGTGTCACTGTAGATAACTAACAATGTGGCTGATTCTTAAGTACCCCCCGAAATGGCCTAGCAAGCTACTCAGTTCAAGGGCAGTCAGAGCCGGACAACAAATGCTGTCCTTGCCAGTGAAACATACATTCCGTGAAAGAGTTTTTAAGAAATCCTGTTCTTAATCCAACCCCATGCTGTTATGTTGCCAAATCTAAAACAGTAAGCTGCAATCATTGTGGTCTGTATTTTTTAAATTCATTCTTGGGATTTGGGTGTTGCTGGCAAGGTCAGCATTTATTGTCCTTGAGATGAGAAGTGAGCAGCTTTCTGGAACTGCTGCAGTCTCTGTGAGGAAAGTGCTGCCCTTGGGGAGGATGTTTAAGGATTTTAACCTGCTGACAGTGAAATAATACAAAGAAAAGTACAGCAGAGAAACAGGCCCTTCAGCCCTCATGTCTCTGCTGATCATGATGCCCAAAGCTAAAAAAAACCTTCTGCCCTTAACTTGGTCCGTATCCCTCTATTTCCTATCTACCCATCTAGATGCTGCTTACATGCTGCTAATGTCCCTGCTTCCACCACCCTCTCTGGCAGCATGTTCCAAGCACCGCAACATCCTGGTGAATCTCCTTGCACTTTCTCTAAAGCTTCCGTGCCCTTCTGGTGGTATGGTGACTAGAACTGCACACAATATAACAAATGCAGCCTAACCAAGGTTTTGCATAGCTGCAACATGATTTCCAAACCCTTGTGCTCAATGCCCTGGTTGATGAAGGCAAGAAATCCATATGCCGCCTTAATCAACCTGGCCACCTGTGTTGACACTTTTGGGGAACTGTGGATTTTAGTTTGTTTTTTTAGTTTTTTTAAACAGTTTTGCTAAATCTGGATCTACCTTGCCAGACTTCAAATAATTTAACTCTTCAAATAATTTAAATAATTAATCGCTAAATATCACAATATTCTTTTATTTCTAATATGTGTTGGGTAGTTCTAATTTCAAACTAGTTCAGTATAATGGAATGATCAATCTATGTTTTCATACTATGCCTAACTTGGTCAGTGGGACTAGGCAAAAAATGGTTCAGCACAGACAAGAAGGGCCAAAAGATCTGCTTCTGAGCTGTAATTTTCTATCATTCTACAGTTCTACCTGCACATCCAGATCCCTCGAAGTTAATGTTCCTAAGCGTTCTGCTATTCACAGTATAATTCACATTATGACTTTATTCCTGAGCTTTCAGGGGAGTTGCTTTTTCAGTTCTTTTGCTTGTATTTACATAGAAGTTTTGCATCACTGAAGTAGTTCTGACTTTGTGCCAGTACCAAAATTGCAAGCATAAATTTGATGATGAAAGTAGAATTGACTCTAGCTGCAGATTGACACTGTTCTCCAGTGCAGTTATCTATAGTCTAGTTTTGATTCTAGGTTCAGGCTACATGTGCACTGTCACTGTGGTGTTCATACAAGATGAACTGCTTTGTACCAATTCTGCATAAATGTGTATAAAACCTGGATATAGTTTAATGCACTGTGGTTAAATGTCTCGCATTTTATGTAGATTGTTCTTTCTCCATGATCATTGTTTGCAGGAGCACAATCTAGAGAGGAATTCACATTTTCCAATAAGTGGGTTAATATGTTCTGCAAACCTTCATACATGAGTATCCCTAATAGAACATGTTAGCAGTTAAGTGCTACATGATTTAGAAACCTTATTAATTTATTTAACTAGTTGATTCATGAATGTCTACTTTCTGAATCTTGCCCTTTGTCTGAGGTGTGATGATCGTTAGGCTAAATAACCACCAGTCAGCTGTCTCCCTCAAAGGGGAGCGCAGCCTTTGGTCTTCTGGGACCTTGACGAATTTATCTTATTTATTTGATAATGCGGCTGGCTGTGGAACATGGTTTTTGCATCTCAGCTAAAAGAATTTGCATTTACGACTATATTTTCTTTTTGCTGATTCTTTTCTTTGTGTTAACAGTCACCTCAGTTCTGAAATTGAGTTCATTTGTAAAGTGATGTTATATTTCAGAAGCCATTCGATATAACGGTAAGCAGCTTTCGCGAAGCTAAGCAATTGGATATCTTTTATATTTGTTGCAACAAAGTGATTTTTTTTGTATTTGGATTTGCTGTTTAAAAGTCGATAAGAGCAATTTTAACAAGGTAATAGCTGTTTGGAGCTCAAGGCACTTTATATGTCAGGAGGTAAATGCAGTATAATCCATTAGCATTGAAACGGACTCCACTTAAAAATCAATATTCTATGACCTAAAGGACAGGATTTTAAAACCATTAAAACTGTGGAATTTGTGCTGGTAAGCATTGCTTTTTGGAAATGTAGTGCAGTATGAATTCACTTGGGTTAGTTATCAGTTACAGATTTAAGTTCCCCAACCTCATTATTAATTTAAATCTATTCTGCAATGCAGCATAATTCAAAGTGGTGTAAGTAGTTTGATTGAAACCTACACTCCTTCCTTTTGCTGCCTGATGGGAGGTATAATGATTTATCAAAGCCAAAAAGATAAGCATACCATATTCAGTATTAATGTAAAACAATGCTTTTCTTTTCTAAAGTGGGTAATGTCAGCTACCTCTACTTTGAAATAAACTGGGAGGTATGTTAGACCCATCGAGGTTTTTTTATCTTGCCAACGTTTTGAGAAATTGTGTCCCACCAGGACTCTCGGTTTACTGTTGAATCTCTCCCTACAGGAACTGTCCATGTAACTCTACAACAGTTTGTATTGATCAAGCTCATGAGTAGATTATAATGGTATAGTGGCTAAGAATTCGCAGAAAGCTGTATATCTAAGGTCTGTCTCATGCATTTGGAGATTTGAGTGTGACATTTTTGAAATGTCTTAGTTATCTTGTCCATTATTTTCATCCAACAGATATTTTGTGTTAAGTATTGAATGGCTTTTTTCAGATTTTGTTTTGTATTTTATAAAACAAGGTGCTCGCTGAAGAAGGGCGTCATGGTGGCACAGTGGTTAGCACTGTTATCTCAGTGCCAGAGTCCCAGGTTCAATTCCAGCCTTGGGTCACTGTCTGTGTGGAGTTTGTACTTTTTCCCTGTCTCTGCATGGGTTTCCTCCAGGTGTTCTGATTCCCTCCACAGTCCAAAGATGTGTGGATTAAGTTGATTGGCCATGCTAAATTAACAGTAGTGTTAGGGGATTAGCAGTTTAAAAGTACGTGGTTACTGGAATCGGGCCTGGGTGGGATTGTAATCGGTGCAGATGGGCTGAATGGCAATCTCCTGCACTGTAGGGATTCTGTGATTCAATGAATTTTGCCAAAGAGAGAATCAAACCCTTCTGATATTATTGCAGATTTTAGTTGGCAAATGTAGTAAAGGAAATGCTTGTGTCCTGCTATTTTTAGGATTTGCGATGCATGACTGATGGAGCTAAAACTGCAATACAACTTCATGAAAAGATTGTGGGGTGAGCTAATTGCAGTGTTTAAAATGCTGAAAAAAATAGAATCCCTACAGTGCAGAAGAAGACAAATGTGGCTCATCGACAACAATCCCATCAGACCCTATCCCTGTAACCCCATGTATTTACCCTGTTAATCTCCCTGATACTAAAGAAACAATTTAGTATGGCCAGTCCACTATCTGCATGTTTTTGGAGTCTGGGAGGAAATCAGAGCACCTGCAGGATTCCCATGCAGGCAGAGGGAGAACATACAAACTCCACACAGAGAGTGACCTGAAGTTGGAATTAAACCTGGATCCCTTGTGCTGTGAGGTAGCAGTGCTAACACCGTGTCACCATGCCACCCTGGTAGATACAGGGAAACTATTCCTCTAGTTGGGAAATCGAGAATCAGGGAACGCGATCTTAAAATTAGAACTAAACCATTCAGAAGGTAAATTGGAAAGCACTGCTCTAAAAGGGTTGTAGAAATCTAGAATTCTATTCTCTAATAGGTGGCAGATGCTGAGACAACGGAACTTACATTGGGGAAAGGTATTGAAGGGAATGGAACTAAATTGGTAAATGGAGTTTTGATAGTGATCAGCTATGTTTAAATTGAATAATAGAACAGTTTCAAGGGGCTGAATGGCGTACTCCTGCTCCGATGCAACAGCAGATACAACAAGCAGTTAGGATGGCAAATTATATATTAATGTTTAGTGTAAGAATTAAGAAGTCTTACTTCAGTTGAATGGGGCATTGGAGTGATCACACTTGGAAGAGTGGGTGCAATTTTGACCTCCTCCTTTAAGAAAGAATATACATGTACTGGAGGCAGTAGAATGAAGGTTTACTAGCTTAGTCCCTAGGGTGTGAGGGTTAACCTATGACCAATGAGAAAATTGGGTCTAATTTCTGGAGTTTGGAAGCATGCGAGGTGACTTCATTGAAGATTATAAAGGGGCTTGACAGAATAAATACTGAGAGAGTTTCCCTTGACCAGTGAATCTAGAATCTGGGGGGAATAGTTTCAGTGTAAGGGGCTGACCATTTAGGTCTGTCATGAAGAGAAATTAACTCATTCAAAGGGTTGTGAATCTTTGGAATTGTCTGGTCTTGAGGGGTATAAATATATTTAAGGATAGACAGATTTTTAGTCTTTTGGGAATCGGTGCTATGGGGAATAGGAAAATGGTGTTAAACCCCATGATTTGTGATGATGTTGAATGTTGGAGCAAATGTAATGGGCTGTATGGTTTTCTGCTGCTCCAACTTTTTGACATTCTTATTTTGTGATGTGACAAGACAAGACAGTGTTAATGTGATCGTTGATGTGGATCAGACTTTGTTTATTTTGCTTTAGTTCAAATGTCAATGGGATCATATCACAATCACAAAGTTCTTACTGGAAACACCTGAGCTTTTTAAAGGTTAAATTTGGGATGTAGCTAATTTAAAAGTTTTTTTGAAGTGTAATAAAGTAAGTTTCCAATACAACTTCTGTTATATAATTTTAGTTTTTGTAATGACAGAACAGTCCAAGCTACATTGCGCAGTTATTCAGCAGAAATGTACAGCAAGTGCAAAGATCTCCATTAGTGTTCCTACCAGTGAACTGGAAAATCAGCCCACTCTACAACTGAGCACAAAAATTGAAGTTAATACTTCAACGTTGCAATGTTGAAGGCACCGTGTATAGATGAGGTGTCAAACCAAGGCTCTATCTTTTTTTAGGTAGATATAAAATATCCCATAATACAATCTGGAGGAAGAGCAGCTGCATTACCCTTCATGCCCTGACTGTTATTTATCCCTCAATCGATATCACAGAAAATATATGGCACAGTGCTTAGCACTGCTGCCTCATTGTGCCAAAGACCCAGCTTTGATTCTAGTCTTGCGTGACTATCTGTTTGGAGTTTGCATGCTCTCCCTGTATCTTGTGGGTTTCACTGGATGCTCTGGCCTCCTGTACAGCAGGGATTTTATGGTTCTAAAATATTATATGGTTAATTATATGGTTATCATTGCAATGCTGGGAACTTGCTGTGAACAAATTGCAGTGTTTCTGACATAACAGCAGTGATAACATTTCAAAATGTATCTCTGTGGCTGTAAAATGCTTTGAGATGTCTGGCTGTAAAAGAAAATCTCTTTATAAATCAATAATAGTACAATGTGTTGATGCAAGTTTTCGCCGATGGAGTTTGTAAATAAGGATTTCCCCTCTATCTTTCAAAGTTCTTGGGCAGTTTAGTGGAGTGATTATGTTCTTCCTCTCTGGCCTCAGGCAGTGTTGAGCACAAGCCACATGGCTAACCATAAAGAAGAAAGGGGAAATGAAAAATGAATATGTGAAGGGTTTTTTATTGGGCTGCTGTACACGTCTCTGGGTAGCTAACTTTCGGCAACTCGAGCAAGATCTGTGTGCAGCCCACTGGAAACTAATAGGGAATTTTCTGATGTCAATCATAAACTTCTAGTTGTCAATTCAAGAATTTTCATGTCCCAGCGTAATAACATTGACCAAATAATTGGATTTCTTTTTATTTTGATGGCTATAAATTAAGATTTTTTTCTGTACAGTTGGCAGTATTTTCAACAACTTTCTGTATTGATTGGGAAGCAGCATTGACAGAGCTTGCTCTGTTGCTGCAAGAGATTCCACTTGTTTGGTGAATTACAATCTAATCCTTAGTTTTAGTGACTTTAAATTATATGATTCATTTGTTCCAGTAATAAGTTCCTACTTTACTGCATCTTTTCCATTGCTTGATTCAAACTATTGAGTCATTCCATTTTTAAAGGGGGAGGAAACACAGAATCTTTGCAGTACAGGAATCTGCATCGGCTCTCTGAAAGAGCACTCTGTCTAGTCTATCTTACCACTGTAACTTGCACATTCTTGCTTTTCAGGTAGCAATCCAATTACCTTTAGAATATCTTGATCAAATTTGCCTCTGACACACACTCAGGAAGTTCCATTAATCACCTTCTGGGTGAAAAGACTCTCATCACTTTTACTCCTTTTGCCAATTATTTTGAATCTGTACCCTCTGGTTCTTGATTCTCCCTTGAGTGGGAACAGTTTTGCACTATTTACTCTGTTCATACCCCTCAGGATCTTGACTAATTCTATCGAGTTTCCTCTCAGCCTTCATTCGCCAATGACAATCTGAGTTGTCTGCTGTGTTATTAAGTATCTTAATTGCCTTGTAAGCTTGACTATTCTAAAGCTTTGCTGGCCAGCTTTAACTCATCCAAGGTCCTGTTGCTCATATCCCAATCTGCTCCAAGTTCCATTAATCTTCACTCCTGTGCTGACTGACCTACATTGGTTCCTGCCTGGCAGGAACTCTGTTCTTAAAATCAAATCCCTCCATCGATTCACCCCTCTCTGTAACTTGCTCTAACTCTACAACCCTCCATGCTCTTCCAATTTAGGGTAGGCAGTAGCATACTTTGGTTATTGGAGCAGTAATCCAGACACCCAGCACAATTCTGGTTCTCTGATTCTCTGGGACTCTGATTCGAACTGCACCATGACAGATGGTGAAATTTGAATTCAATAAAAATCTGGAATTAAAAGTCTAATGATAATCAATGTCGATTGTTGTAACATTCACTAATGTCCTTTCGAGAAGGAAATCTGCTGTCCTTACCCGCTCTAGCCTAAGTGTGACTCCAAACCCACAGCAGAGTGCTTGATAATGAAAATTGAAAGGCAATTTGGGATGGGCAGCAAATGGTGGCCCAGCCAGTAGTGCCTATGTTCCATGAATGAATAAGAATGAATTCTGGCCTTCTTTGTACCCCCAGTTTCATCAATCCATCATTAATAGCTTTGTCTTCAGACATTTGGGTCCCGAGCTGTGGAATACCCTGTCTAAACCTCTCCATTTTTTTGAACTTTAAAAGGCTCCTTAAATCCTGCCTATTGATGCTTTGTCTGATTATTTCTATATTTCTCCATTCAAATTTTGTTTAATACTCTTGAGAAATCTTCCATCCTGGACATTCTGTCATCCACATTCTTCCGTTGGGTAAAAGATGCAAAAGTCTGCAGTTGTGTACCAACCAATTCAAGAACATCTTCCATGATGCCACCAGACTTCTGAATGGACTTACCTTGCACTAAGTTGATCTTTCTCTACACCCTAGCTATGACTGTAACACTACAATCTGCACTGTCTCCTTCTCTATGTATGGTATGCTCTGTCTATATTGTGCGCAAGAAACAATACTTTTCTCTGTATGCTAATGTGTGATGACAAATCAAATAAATTTTGTAAAAATCAAAAGTGTCTTCAAATATTTTGCTGCATTAATGCTGCTATATAAATGCAAGTTATGTTGCTGCAAATTCTGATTACAGCCAACTCACATTACGATTTATAAATGGGGCTGTCACACATTGTGAAATGTATAATTTTTTCTCAATTGATTTCAATTGTTATGATGGTAAGTGTTTTTGATGGGTGAAAAATGTACCAACAGTTAGACAACTGGCCTGTTAGATGAAGTTCAAGATCTGGCTCAGCAGAACCTGCAAACTGCTGATTGCTATTAAACCTATATAGGTTCAGGTGACTTTAAGGCTTTTAACTATTATCAAAGTATTCATTACCTTTTCTATTATTGTTATGTAGATTTAGTATGTTTGATGCCAGTATTTTCTTCATTTTCAAAACCTTCTTTGCCAATGTGTTAACTGTATTTTCAAACTGTTATCAAATTTACTCTAGCGCAATATAATTGTAGTATCACAGCAGAATTTACTTTAATATTTTTAGATTAGATTATTAGTGGAATTCTCAGAAGACTAAAGAAATTTGGCATGTCAGCTACAACTCTCTCCAACTTTTACAGATGCACCATAGAAAGCATTCTTTCTGTTTTATCACGGTTTGCTGTGACTCCTGCTCTGCCCAAGATGCAAGGGACTACAAAAGGTCATGAATGTAGCCCAATCCATCATGCAAATCAGCCTCCTGTCTATTGATTATATCTAGATTCCCACTGTCTCAGCAAAGCAGCCAGGATAATTAAAGACTCTATGCACCCTGGACATTCTCTCTTCCAGAGAAAAAAATGCATAAGTCTGAAATTATGTACCAATTGACTCTAGAACAGCTTCTTCCCTGCTGCTGTCAGACTTTTGAATGGATTTATTGCACTAAGTTGATCTTTTTCTGCACCCTAACTATGATTATAACACTATATTTCTGCACTCTTTCATTTCCTTCTCTGAGAAGGAAATGTCACTCCATGACAAAGTATGCTTTGTCTGTATAGCATGCAAGAAACGGTACTTTTCACTGTATGTTATATCATAGTCATAAAAATACATAACAAGGAAACAAATGCAAATAAACCTGATTGTAGCCATGCTTGTGTTACAGAATAATCCAACATATTGTGTTAAATCTTTTCATTGAATTGATTTAAACTGCAGTTTAAATTTCCACGTTACAATAGTAATTATACATTACAAATATTTTACTGGCTCTGAACCATCTTTGGGCACCCTGAAGCTGTGACAGACACTATATAAATACAAGTCTTTCTTTGTTTCACTATAGAAAGCTCTGCTGGTAAATTAGGGAATAATTATTTTAAATGCTGCACTTAGCACTGAGCAGGCCCAAAAAAGATTAACATGATTTGAAAATAATGGAATTATCCCCAATAGTTTCTCTTTTCTCTCTTGATTTGATTTATTGTTGTCATGTTAGCCCTCTACTGTAATGTACACTGATTTAATGTACTGTTTTTCCACAGTGCCTGCAATATCTTACGAATTCTGTAGGAAACACCTCAATTCTCAATGCATTGGAATCTGCCAAATGTTACAGCTTCCAGCTGACGGATCATGGTGCTGCATTTCAAACTCTTCATAATCTCTTGAACTGTTCTGAGAGCAGAACTTTTTCCTTTTAATGGCACAAAGTGACTTTTGGCTTATTGTGAGAAGCTCTGTAAAGTGTCATCACTCACTGCCAAGTGTGTAGAATGATGGAAGCCCCGTCCCAGGAACAGGATGTCTTGCTGTCAAATTCAACGCACACTGTAACTGCTGGGAGCAAAGAGGAGCTTCCTGATGAAGCAGCTGTGTCTGGGTTATCTGTCACAGGAGTCGACATAAATGGTGAGTAATCAGCACCAAGTTTTACTTATGTTAAGTTCTCTCAAATTATTCTTCCTCAGGTATTTAAGAATCATTTTTATTTACTTAAATATATTTAAAAAATCACAAATGTGAAAGCTGCATCGGTTGAGAGGTGGTGATAGTAAGTGCCAGTGGCAATGTTTTGTTTTGCTGGTCAGATGAAGCTGCTACTTGTACAGGCCTGTACTGATTCAGTGCTGTGTACTGCTCCATTGTGCTTGTTTCCTTGTTGGAGAAATACAATAATTGTTAAATCATTGTGGAATTTTGCATTGTAATTCGAGGAAGATTTCATTTTATATTTTCAAATGCACATTGTGAAGAGTCATGCATTTCAACATCTATTTTATTTAATTTTTGTAAACACTTTTACACTGCACTGCTAATGAACTGAGTCTAATGATCAGTAAGACCAATACAGGCAGAAATGGAGTCAATGACCCAGACTGCAATGTCACTGTGGTTTCTATATTAAACACAAATGATCATGTTGTTATGAGCCCCCCCTTGTAACATATAAATATTGTCATAAACAATTCAAGTATTACCCAAGGCAGGCAGTTATATTGTTTCTTTCTCTTCACCTCTATATACCCTCTGAAATCTTTGGCTTAGCTCCCCAGAGATATCATCCACTGTTTGCAATATGTATTACTGACTTGGAGGAAGGAAGTGAATGTATTTTGGCCGCATTTGCTGACGATCCAAAAATAGAGGCAAATTGCGAGAGGGATACAGTTTACAAAGAGATATTGATAGGCTAAGTAAGTGGGCAAAATGTGAATTTGTTCATTTAGGGAGGGAGAACAAAAGACGAGAGTATTATTTAAATGGAGAAAAACTGCACAAAGTTGCAAGACAAAGGGACTTGGGGACACTTGTGCACGAAACACAAAGTTAGCACATAGGTGCAGCAGGTAATCGGGAAGGCTAAAGGAATGTTGCCCCTTATTTCAAGGAGGTTGGAGTATGAGAGTGGGGAGGTCTTTCTGCAGCTGTACAAGATATTGGTAAAACCACAGTGAGCAGTTTCACTTCCTTTATTTAAGGAAAATTATCATTTGTTGGAGGCAGTTCAGAGAAGCTTCACTGGGATTATCCTTGGTATGGAGGGCTTGTCTTATAAGGAGAGATTAAACAGGTTGGGATCTACTCGTTGGAATTTAGAAGAATGGGAGGTGATCTCATTGAAACATATGATTCTTAAGGGGCTTGACAGGGTAACCGCTGAGCGGATGCTGCCTCCTCGTGAAGAGTCTTGGACTAGGAATCGTAGTCTCAGAATAAAGGGGCACCAATTTAAGACTAAGATGAGGAGGAATTTCTTCTGAGGGTTGAGAGTCTTTGGAACATTCTGACTTTCTCAAACCCTGCCTCAGTGTCCCATTTTCTTTGTCTTTCTGTGATATTATATAATTGTATGTTGTTGTAAGGATGATTTTGCTTTATATGGGTAAGCTATGCTCTGATTTTTCTCTCCTTTCTGGTCTGATTGAGTTGTGCTTGTCCTGTCAAAGTGACTTCTTGAACATCTCAGAACTCATGAGCTAACTGCTGGAACTGACAAGAGACAATGTTCCCTTCCATTTTCATAACTGCCATTGTTTGTGATTTTGACTTTTCAAGTGCAGATTGACTTTTGGAGCAGATTCCTCCCTTTAACATATTTATTAGCAATCATCTTTGATACAATTGCTGCATTAACCCACTTCTTTAGCGCTCCCTTGGGATTTGAGGGGGCATGGCTGGGGTTGGACTGAGAAGTCAACATTGATTTGAAAATATACTGAAAATCAGTGCCGGTTATAGATATTGATTGATAGTTAAGTAACTTTGAATTTACAGTACCTGAGTCTTTTTTAGAGCCATTCCAGTATGACCTTGGTTGATAACACAAGTCAATTTCTATGAAGACTGAGATATAAGTAAGCTCGTTGAATTTTATAGTATTGTGAGGCCATTTTTGACAGGCCAACCCTAGAGCTATATATGTACTTGGGAATGTGTCAGCTGCTTATTTGTGGGGGATAGCAGCAGTATACTGAGATTTAACAGGAGCAGAAGGCATTTTTGAATGGAGTAACTAGTTTGTTTAAAAAAAAGACTGATAACAAAAAGGCAAAATATCCAATGTCCTTCCAGCCCAGTTAACACTTAAAAAAAAATTTGGTCAAATTGGAAGAAACTGGCCAAAATTTACAACCTCTCAAATCTCCTCAGCACTTGCCTGTTTAAAATTGCCAGAAAACAAATAGCAAAACATATTGGAAAGTGCGGAATGCAATATTATTTGAGGTTTCTGATTAGCTGTGTTTTTTACACATTAGTACATGCAAGTTGTAATCAGTTCTGAAAATCCTGTTCTTGAAACCATATCTGAGTGATGCAGTGCTTACAACGCTGCACCATTGTATTCCCCTCCAACTTTATTGTGTTTACAGACTGCACTATTGAAATTATAGCCAGTCTGTGACTTCCCTACCCTCAGAACCTGGAATGTAAAACGTTCTGAGGAGGTTTTCCACGGCTGTGGAATCATAAAGCATTGAGGGATTCTGGCTAAAATATAATTAAAAGTCTGAAACCCTCTTCAGCCCTGACCCGAGTGTCACCTTGCCTGCTGCTTCCTTTGACACCCACTGGTGGCTCCCGGGCCCTCAGTTGCACTTCATCTTGAACTCTGCATGATGGCGGCCTCACAGTTGTGCTGGCTCACTCTGTCTTCTTGTCTGGCTATCTGACCTCCTTGCCTCACCCTTGGCTTGTTGCCTAACCCAACTGGCCTGGTCAAGTTATCTCATTGTGTTCCTCCCCTTGGTGACTACTGGCACCTCTTTGTGCCTCACTTGAGTTCTGCTTGACACTGACCTTGGGAGTTGTGCTGACTCATTCGCTGTCTCTCTAGCCCTGGGTCAGAAATTGCTGCTGTTTTTTCTATACTTTCAGCTTACCTATCCATCCTTAGTCCTGGCTTGAGAGTTGTCAGCCGTTGTGCTGCTGCCTTCGATGAGTGCTGTCCAGCGCCTTGATTTGATTTGATTTATTATTGTCATACATATTGATGTACAGTGAAAAGTATTGTTTCTCGCGCGCTATACAGACAAATTATACAGTTCATGGAAAAGGAGATGAGGGTGCAGAATGTAGTATAACCACGGTGTAGAGAAAGATCAACTTAATGCAAAGTAGGTCTTTTCAAAAGTTTGATGGCAGCAGGGATGAAACTGTTCTTGAGTTGGTTGGTACATGTTCTCAGACTTTTGTTACCTTTTTCCCAAGATGGAAGAGAGAATGTCTGGGATGCATGGGGCTTTTAATCCAAGCCAGCAGGAAGCGTAGACAGTTTCAATGGTTTGAGTGATTACTGGGCTTTGTTCACGACCCTTTGTAGTTTCTTGCCTGGCCCTTTCAGGCTTGCACTCCTGAGGCAAGCTCAATGGCCTCGCTGGCTAAGGTTGCCTACTGGCTCTTCGACCTCCTCAGCTTTGGCTTCTGCTTGTAAAAAGAAAAAAAAAATTCAGCCCCCTCCCCCTCCCCACTGGTCAGGATCCTATGCCTCGCCACATTGTTTCATTTTAAGCCCCACATCTACCCAAAACCCATGGTTTCTGTGAGGATCTTGACTTTGTAATTATTCCGATAGCATGAGGCTCAAGTGACCAGATTTTAAAAATTGGTTTCACAGCTTGCACTGTTGTGGTTTGATCTCATGAGTTGTAGGTTGCTGGGCATTACCATAACCACTACACCCCCATAGCGAGAAATTACAAGCCTATTTTTAAAGTTTATTTATTAATGTCACTGGTAGCTTGAATTAACACAGCAAAGAAGCTACTTTGAAAATCCGCTAGTTGTCACATTCCAGCGCTGTTCGGGTGCACTGAGGGAGAATTTAGTATGGCCAATGCACCTAACCAGCACATCTTTCAGGCTGTGGGAGGAAACTGGAGCACAGAGCAAACCCAAGCAGACACAGGGATGTTACAAATCAGGTTGGATACTTCAGGGTATTCTGTGAAGCTCACCTAACCTGTAATGTGTTACGTTGAGTTTGGCTAAGGTGAGTGTGAGAGGTTTCACCTTGGGTGTGGTTCAACTGATCCACAAGGAACTTTTATCAAAAACAAAATTTAATTAAGAATATTGTTGACATGTAAGCTATCCCCCCAAATAAGCAGCTGACACATTCCCAGGTACAGATATAAAGTCAGGATGGGGATTGGTAGCAGTGGTGTTCCCATGAATCTGCTATCCTTGTTCTTCTAGATGGTAGCAGTCATGGGTTTGGAAGGAGCCTTGCTGGATTCCTGCAGTGCAACTTGTACGTGGTACACACTGCTGTCACTTTGTATTGCTGGTGGAAGACTGAATGTTTGTGGATGGGGTGAGAATCAAGCTTTGTTCTGGATGGTGTCAAGCTTCAAGTGTTGTTGGAGCTGTAGACAGTATTCCATCACACTTCTGACTTGTGCTTTTTAATTGGTGAACAGACTTTGGGGAATCAGATGAGTTACTTGCCACAGAATTCCAAACCTTTGACCTGCTCTTATAGCCACAGTATTGATATGGCTGATCTAATTCAGTTTCTGGTCAGTGTAGCT
The DNA here is from genome assembly GCA_024679065.1 of Sphyrna mokarran. Classification (NCBI taxonomy): domain Eukaryota; kingdom Metazoa; phylum Chordata; class Chondrichthyes; order Carcharhiniformes; family Carcharhinidae; genus Sphyrna; species Sphyrna mokarran. The sequence goes on along the minus strand of JAGIQG010000020.1, from coordinate 45,385,291 downwards.
CCAGGATGTTGATAATGAAGGATTCAGTGATGGCAATATTATTGAATGTGCATGGTAATTGTTGGCTTGTCTTGCTGGAGATAGTCATTGCCTGGCACTTGTTGCATAAAGTTTACTTTTCAACCCAAGTTGGATATTGTCCAGGTCTTGCTGCGTTTGGACGTGGAGTGCAGTCGTTGAAGAAGATGGCTCCCAAAACCCTTTTAAAGGCAAATAGGGTTGGGCAACAAATGCTGGCCTTGTCAATGATCTTCACATTCCATGAACAAATAAGAAAAAAGGCATTTTATGGAATAATACAGTTTAGGGTCACTGCTGTGGATTGAGACTACAAATGTAATGTTAGTCTGACGCTGAAATGCTCACTAATGCAATTTTTGGGAATTTATTTTTGATTCCTAATATTGTAGAAAAGTAACTTGTTTTCTTGTTGGACCTCGTGAAAAATGTGATTTTAATACAGTGCCAGTTTTTGCAGTGGTGTCATGTATTGGTGCCTGTCATATTTTCCCATTGCTCCTCATTTTTGATAAATTAAGTTTGTCATTTTCCTGTGATCACTGCTATGATTATTTTAATAGCAAAGTAAAATGCTCCAAATTGCTTCCTATATCAACTACCTTTATATGCCAGGTATTAGCCTAAAATTCTAAAATGCAATATTTGTAAATCTGATTTAATTTAATGAAGTGTTGTTATTTTGTGAAATTAATCTGCTAAGAGCTTCATTCTCCTTGGAAACATTATTTTTATTTGTTATTGCTTTGCATTTGTATCTGTTTTAATTTAGTATCTGCCTGCATGTATGTGTGATCAAGATTAACTGCATTATTTATTGTGCCAGAGTTGTTGATTGGAAGTTGTTACTTTACTAAGAACGTTTGGAAGGGGAAAAGGAAGAGAGAAAATGAGGGATGGTTTTTTTGACACCTAGGATGAAAGGTTCTGTTAACACAGCTGTTGTATGTGACAACTACATGTATAGGGTGAGGCTGCATCAAATTAGTTTCACTATAACTGAGTCTTTCTTGCTTTAAGCATACCTTTGAAAATGGTTGTGCTCGATATCCTGATGATTTCTGCTTGTCTGAGGAGAGCACATTTGAACCAAGGGGTCTTGAAAGGTTTAAAGAACTAAAATTGTGATTGACCAAAAGAATAGACTTTTCTAGTGATGGTTTTCTTGTCTACAACAGTGGATGCATGCTGAAGAGGAATATTCTTTTCTGTTGGTCTATGATTGAATGCACAAGGAGAGAATAGAGTTCTGATCTTTTCAGTTTAACTTCCCCCCCCCTTGAGTGTGGATTTTCCAGTGCAATGCTACTGAATCTGTAGTACAGACAATGAGAGTTTGAGTCCCACTATGTCAGTTTGAGAATAGAACTGGATTGAAATAACCAAACCTCAACATAAAATGTTGGTATCAGTGCAGATGACTATAAAGTTGTTGAATTGTCATAAATCCGAACTGATTCACTAAAGAAGAGAATTTGTGGTCCTTAATCATTTCGACTTCTGTGATTCCAGTCCTACTCTAAAGTGGTTCACTCTTAACTGCCCTCAGAATGGAGTGATTTCTAGGCAACTTCAATCAAACCAAACAAAGATTGCAATGAAGAAGATGGCACACTGCCATCACAACTACCGTCTCAGGATAATAATTACCTGTGATGCTCAAATTCTGAAAATGACCTACAGTCAAATTCGGGTTTAGTTCAGCTGTGCAGCTGATACTTCACATGTAGCTGTTATAAGAGAGGGAGAAAGAATGATTCGAAAAAGAGGAGAATCGAGCAAGGCTGGTCTTATCATGCAAAAGTATTTTCTGTTGGCTGATAGTAGAATGAGATTCATAGCAGTCCTTTATGCTGTGGAACTTTAAGATGCTGTACAACATAAGGGGATCTCATTGAAACATACAGGATATTCGAGGCCTGGATAGAGTGAATGTGGAGAGGATGTTTCCATTAGTAGGAAAAGCTAGAATCAGAGGGCACAACCTCAGGCTAAAAAGATGACTTTTTTAAAACAGAGATGAGGAATTTTTTCAGCCAGAGTGATAAATCTGTGGAACTCTTTGCAACAATGGCTGTGGAGGCCAGGTCATTGAGTGTATTTAAGACAGAGATATTTAGGTTCTTGATTAATAAGGGGATCAGGGGTTATGGGGGAAAATGCAGGAGAATGAGGATGAGAAAAATATCAACCACAATAGAATAGCGGAGCAGACACGATGGGCCGAGTGGCCTAATTCTGCTCCTATTTCTGATGGTCTTATAACATTTGAGTGATGGATTTACGCCTACAGTCACACCTATTGCAGATCCTTGTGCCATTGCAGGAAAGTACTGATCAAAGCTTGAGTGGAATGGGGGAGACAAAAGTGAGAGAACCATAATCAGGCTTCTAATTCATGTCTCTGCCAGTTTGAGCAGTGTACATTTTGGGCTGTGAAAGAATGGCTGACATTTATTCTCAGTGTTGATGCTTGGACTAAAAATCCAAAAACTCATTAGGATGGTTGTATGACAGGTGGGATGGGAGTGGGGAGGTATGAGACCAAACATTCATCACAAGCTACTCACTGACTAAAACAAAATGCCAGAGTGTTGTTAATACATGGGTTTCAGCGTGAATAGATATGATCAGAAGCTCAGCCAACCAGCCGATGATGTGTTATTTTCAAAATCTCTGTTTTTATCTCTGAGCAAGCTTTACAAAGCTTTTGTGTTTTTTGGGAATGTCAACTGTGTTCCTCAAAAGAGAAAGATGTCACTTGCACTCCTGTTTTATAATGAGTTACCAGTTCCTAATTCTAAATGAATGTGATTTAATTCTTCTTCCTGAGTAGATCCAGACTAGGGTATATTTAAGTCTACAGTTCTTGCACGGAAAGTCAACAGTATGTTGTTGACCTTTTTGTAGATACTACAAGCCAAAAAAAAATGGAAAAGAAGTGAGAGTTTTTGAGGACAAAATGTGGGGTGACCTTAAAAATAGATAGCGGTTGAGTGATGGTGGTGGTGAGGGTTGGGGGGGTGGGGGCAGTCAATTTGAACATGAATGAGTCTTTTTTTATGCCTTGAAGCTTTCTTGTGCACGCCAAATGAGCATTTTTAGATCAATAAATAATTTATTCCAAGTCTTTGCCCCAACCTGTAATGTAAAATAAGACAGAATTCTCCCCAGAAGAATTCTAAGTTCAAATTTGCGTGAAAACAGGAGTAAATAACACTTTTTTTTAGCAGAAGATTCAAAATGAATCTTCCACACTCTGTGTAGATGTAGTGTGCCCTAGCATAAATCACTCCAAAAATCAAGGGTGGGGCCTATTTGCAATCGGGAGGCCAGCTGCTAAGTGCTAAGCGGGCCATTGCGCATGTGCCGATGTGCAATGACCCCTGTCTGCTGGTCTCCTGATTCTGGCCAACTCGATAGCCAGCACTGCAATTGCCGCAGCACTGGCTCTCCGCCTATCCATGGCCTGATTGCTGAGTCCTGATTGTGCATGTCCGGGCACAAGTTAGCACTGCCATGGTACTGATTCCCAGAAAGTGGAGAGCTACTGTAAACCTCGCTGGACTAAACCATTTTGGTGGGGAATGGCAAGAGATGCTACTGGGCCCAGTCCTGGGGCTGCTAATTGTATTCAAAATATATGGAAATGCTGATTTCCATAATTTATGCACCTCCCTGCCAATTTCCAGCACAGATGTAATGTCGCTGGAACTCTGGCACTGGGAGACACAATCATTGCAGGACATCCCACATGTTGGTCCTGCTGGAATCTTTTGGCACACTGCACTAAAAAAATTAGCGCAGCGTGATCAGAGAATTACACCCCCCTGTTTGATTTTCCATCCATATTAAAACAAAAATTTGGGTGGGTTTGAGCTGAGAAAATTTGTGTTTCACTTGTCTTAGTTTTCACTTTTACTTGTTTCCTCCCCAGTTGTACTGTAAATCCAAAATGGAATGTTCAAAAAAAATGATGCAAACTTGCCAGTGGGTAGAAAACTAAGATTGAACTTTGGGTTTGAGCTGGTGTCAGGTTTTAAGTGATGGACTAGGGTGGTACCAGTTGCTAACTGTGCTTCATTTTTCATAGGTGCCTATGTGAACAATACTGATAAAGTGCCTAACTTTGGAGCAGCTATGGACGCCAGCAGGATCTCAGGCAAACATGAGGGCAAGATCCAGCAACTGTGTGCTTCCAGTGATAAAGGTGCTGATGGTGAAGGAGACGGTTGTCAGAATGGATCTAAGTCCGTTTGCAGGTCCACTGGGCCTTCTGGCATTGCCCAGACTGTCTCTAGCTCACCAGAAAGTCAGCCACCAAAATGCAGATCTGATGAGAGCACAGAGCCTTCCCCAGGTGTGGATGGTTTCCATGACAACTTAAAGAAGCTTCAGGGAGCTAAATCTGAGATGTTTGTTCAAAAAAGTGAAGCTTTGCAGTCGCTCATTCTAAGTCTTCCTATGCAAGAAACCAATTTGTGTAAGCATTTATTTACAGTGGTGGCTCTTCCACCCTCCTTCCTCCTTTTTTGAACTTTCCTCTTTGCCATAATTGGCATGCTTTTTAAGCTTAATTGATCAAGCTGGCAACTCCATGTGCTGTCTCTTTCTGTGCATGTGCTACCATTAAAATATCTTTTTAAGGAAAAGTTGGGACATGAAAAGTTGTTTTATTCCAAATGTCAGTAGCCAAAAATTGAAGTTTACAGATATCAACTGGTGTCAGCACAAATAAGGGACACATCCATCTATTCCATTTTGGATTTGAGCTTGCTGAATGGGAGTACAGTGGGTAAGTTAGGAGTGATGTAGTTTACATTATAAGCTGGAATTTTCCTTAGCTATCTCATGTCTCAAGGTAGCCTTCTGCTTCAGTACAAATAACTCGATGGAATCAATTTCCATTCATGATTTTGGAAATTGTTTCACCCCATAAATCTATTTTTCCCTATTCCCTACTGAGAGCAGGTTGGAAGAGGAATGCAAAAGAGGTTGGAATTGGACATGGAGCTGAAGGTGAGAGCAGAGGTAGGATGAAGCCATAGAGGGATTTGCAAGTGAGAAAACCAATTTTTCAATTTAAACCTGTTATGTAATAGGGAGTTAACAGAAGTTTAAGAATTTATTGCAGACGTAGGCAGTAATGTTGATAAGTTGAAGTTTGTTTCAATTTGTGGTATGGAAGTCGCCATGAAACAATACTAATAATATTGATTTTTTTTTTTTGCTGCTATACATTAATTGTATTCCCTTAACAGTGTAATGATGTACAGCAAAATGCATTTATAAATTATCACAAATTTTCATACATACAGCTGCCTATTTGATGTTGGTACTGGTTCTCTCCTGTGTGCCTTCACTGTGCAGTCTTAAAAATAACAATAGTTAATGACATGAGGTCAGCAGTTTAAAACTATAGTGTTATAAAACACATTGTAAAAATCTAATTAAAAAATACGTCAGAGGCTAACAAATTTGGAAGCCTGCTCTTTACCTGCATTGTTAAAATGGTGGCAAAGTAACAAACCAAGTTAATTTTGACATTGTCATTTCAATTATGTTCATCCGTCCAGACCTTTTACTATTTGGATGACATTTGTAAGTTACAGGAGACTGAATAAACAGCAGCTTTAGATAGAATTCCTCAATGTTATTGAGTGTTTCATGACAATATTGGCGAAGGAATGAAGCTGTAAGACCAGCCCCATTTCCTTTACCACCTTAAGATTATGGGATAACGTTGATGAAAGCTATGCAAAAGTACCTTCCCCATCTCCCAAATTCAGTTGAAAGAAATAGACGGATGAAGGATGGAATGGAAAGTTCAAAAAATAAATGTATGTGTGCGATTTGTTTTAATTTTCTTGAATTTAAGTGACAAAGCACAAAACCAAATCCCATTTTGTATAACATGTTGCTGCTCTAAAACCCTGTTGCCTTTGACTCTTGCACTGTGCTTCAGCTTTGTGCTGCTTGTTTGTGTGCTTATACAAATATGAGTTTAGTTGTTGGTATTATAGCATAATTTGAGGTATTCATGTTTACTGTATTTGGCAATTGATATGTCTGAATTCTTGGATTTTGTCTGTGGGATGATTTACTGCATGCGGGATTTGTAGATAAAGATTTATTTTGTTCCTTTACCACGTTCATCTGGCAATTGAAGGATGCCTATAGTTTTTAAGGTTAGAATCATAGAATCCCTACATTGCAGAAGGAAGCCATCCAGCCTATCAAGCCTACATCAGGCTGTATCCCCATAGCCCCACGTATTTACACTGCTAATCCTCCTGACACTAAGGGCAGTTTAGCATGGCCAGTCAATCTAACCTGCATATCTTTGGACTGTGGGAGAAAACAGAGCAGCTGGAGGAAACTCACGTGGACATGGAGAGAATATGCAAACTCCACATACAGATGCACCCAAGGCTGGAATTGAACCTGGGCTGAGAGGCAGCAGTGCTAACCACTGTGCAAGTACCAGTAAACATAGAGTAGCCATTTAAGAAAACCCAATATTCTCTCCTCCTGCATTTAAGCTCATTTCTGAGATCTTTAGCCATTACTTTACCAATGTTTGATATGTTGTGACTTGTTTCCACCACAAGGAGGTGCTCTAATGTCAGGCCGTTGTTTGATCTGACGCAATGTTGGGAATTAACTGCAGTAGGACTTTAAGGATTATAAACTGGGGGCAGTCAGCGGTTCTGCTGGTTTGTAGAGAAAAGTAACCTTTTTTTAAAAAGCATTTAGGACTATGTGATTGCTTTTGTGATTGGATGTTTAACTTTTTAATTTAAACGGTTTCTCTCAGTTGATGTCATTGGATACAAGAGAACAATTTTTTGAAGTCATTAATGTTGCATTATGCTCGCTTCTACCTAGGCGTGGGTGCTATAAACATACCATTACTTCAGCAGGCCTCAGGCCTGTTCCTTCTGCGTGATATGATCTGTGAAATTGTACTGGTTCATTCAATGGCAGTGTATAGATGACTACTAACTCAGGAAGCTGCTGCTGTCCAGTAGGTGTAGTCATCTGACATCACAGTTGAATCCATCTTCTCCTCAGTTGATGTCAACAAAAGTCATTGGATAATAATCCAGAATAATCATCTCCCAAAACTCTGTGGTACTGAGGCCAATTATAACTTCTTGCCTTGCTAACTCACATGCTGAGGATGGATCCCAGAGGAGAGTCTGGTCAGCCATACTTTGTCTCTGGCAACAGACATACGATCTATACCAGGAAAAAAACAGCAATGAAACCAGTCCACTGTTTGTGGAAAGAGAAGCGAGCAAATGAAGAGTGGTCATTATGGTACTAGACTGACAAGCCAGATGTTGTCAATTCAGATTACAACGTTGTGAAATTTATTTAAATAAATTTATGGGCTAACATCAGGAAAAATAACTGGATTGTCATAAACACGTAACTGGTTCACCAATGTCCTTCAGGAAAAAGAATCTCCTCCTCCCTATCTTATTTTGGCTCTCACATGACCTGAACCCCATAAGGGGTGATTGTCTCTTGGTAAAAGTATTCTGCAATCTGTGAGCCTTGTGAACGTTGTTACAAGGCAGAAGGCCCAACCGTACCAAGAGATGTTCTTGGGGAAACTGGAAATGGAAAATGAATGTCATGCCAACATCCCACTGCCTGTGTTTTCTTTAAAAAAAAATTGCTTTGTAAGTTTATTCTTGCCTTATAAATATAATAAGAAATTGCTAAATAAAATTAGGTAATCTTGTTTGTTAGTTTATGTAACCAATCCGTTCACTGCTATTCATTTATGACACTAAAGTTTTTTGCTCCATTTACGTTGTAATGAATTTTCAACTTTACAATTGTCAGTACAGTTAATCCAATGAACTGCCACTCTGAGTCTCTGCTTGATTTTATCTCTCTCTCATCAGCCCACTCTCTAACAAAATAAAACAAATTGTTACTTATTGTTGAAACTGTTGGGTATCTCTTGTACAACAAAACCTGACCAGATTATAAATCCAGGAATATTGGGAAGGTTTAGATTCTGGTAAAATTAGGTGATTTTCTTCTTCGTGATGAGGCAAGAGCCTCAATATTCAAAATTATGAAGGACATTGGTAAAAGAAATAAGGAGAAACTGTTTCTACTGATTGGTGGTCCTGTAACCAGAATGCCCAGATTTGAGAGTAATTAGCAAAAGAGCCAAAGCATGGGGGAGGTGAAATTTGTTTTTAATGCTACAACTTGTAATGATTGGGAACACATCACTGGAAAAGGCAGCAGAAACAAATCCAACTGTGACTTCCAGCAGACAATTGGATAAATTCTAAAACAATGGGGGAAAAGGTCTAATGATAAGTTAGCTTTGAATAGTGTGTTTTGGATCTGTAGATGACTGGGATGAGCAGAGGAATTGAACTAGGTTAGCTTTATAAAGCTACATGAAATGGGAGGGAGATGACTATAATGAAGTAATGAGAATTTGACATGTGACATTTTTAGATGGTCTAGGTTAAATCAGGCTGGTTCACTGAAAGAGCGGTAGTCATGTCTGGATTGGAAATTGTGGTTTCTGTGACATGAAAGTTTAGAAAAGATTAAGCATTTATGAATATTTCAAGTTACAGAGCTTTGTGACAAAATGATTATAGCTTTAGCACATTAGTTTGCAAACTGTCTGACAAGATATTTTTATATATAAGCAGTGTTAATAAGAACAGATTTTTAAAATAATTGTAATTGCTCTCTTTATAGGAAGAGTTAGGTGGTTTGAATTCATGATTTTGTTTTGTAATCAGGTACACTGGATCCATCTTTGAAAGAACAGAATGAAGAACAGATACGTTCACAGGCTCAACGGCGTCTTGAAGAGCAACTCAAACAGTACAGAGTACAAAGGCATCAGCAGAGAGTAAGTGTGTCCGGATACAGCGGGGAGAAGCAGGGCAAAAGAGCCAACTCATCTCTGTTCAGTTGTAATTATACAAACTTGCAGTGATCAACCTGTACTGCTTGATTCAGTCTTGCATTCGTCAAAGTCAAAAGATTGTGCGTTCAAGTCTCATTCCAGGATTTGAGCACATCATCTAAGCTGACACTCAGTGCAGTGCAGAAGCAGTGCTGTGCTATTGCAAGTGTCAGGTGGGGGACATTAATCCGAGACCCCACCTGCATGTTTGGGTAAATGTAACAAGTCAGAGAGAGGTTTGTGCTGTGATGGCAGGCTTTGCCATTAATGATGGGGCAAAAGTAAGGGTGGATGCTGGAGTCAGGAAAATGAGTTTTGCAATCAGACCTAAAGGGCTAACTAGGCCAAGGAGGGAACTGTAAGCAAATGTTGTAAGGGCAAAATAAATCAATAATTCAATGGTATAGAGGGCAGGAAAAGGGCTTGGTGGAACTGATTTATGAACCTAGAAATTGCTGAATTAAATATTTTTCTTCCATTGTCTTAACTGCAATCACTGTTAACATTTTCTTTTTGCTTAGTAGCAATTTCTGAGAATTCACATTTTTTTTATATATAGAACAAATCCCTGCCTTGTTGAGGAGCAGTTTTTTGAAGTGGCATTTCTGTTTTTATCTTTCAGTCTAAGCAATCAACACCAAAAAACCGACTGACCAGTACTTTGGACCCAGAGTTGATGTTCAACCCAGAAGTACTTCCAAGAGCTAATACCCTTGCCTTGACGACAGAATACTCTTTCCTGAGAACCAGTGTTCCACGAGGACCGAAGGTGGGCAGCCTTGGAATGCCAAATGTTTCCAGAGATGAAAAGACCTCAAGGAGTTCAAAGACCAGCAAAATACGATCCCTTGCTGATTATAAAACAGATAGTTCAGAGGCCATGAGTAGCATGGGAAAGTCTTCTAGTGTGGAAACACTGTCCCAGATCAGGACTGGTTCATCCACATCTGTTATATCTGAAATAGGCTTTTCTTCAGAAAATGGTGATAAACTAGAAACTTCGTTACACATTGAGGACAACAGCTCTGAGATCGATGAGCTAGGTACGAGACAAGATGAGAATGAAAGTGACAGCTCTTCATACAGCAGTATATCTACCAGTGGTATTTATGGACCCATGCCCTCAATGGACATAAAGCAAAAAAATACATACACTGTTGACGGACAAGAAATATTATCAAATGATATGGGGCAGTTCCCTTCTATTGGGGAGGTATTGCAAGCTGCAGCAGCAGAACACCAGACTGAGCAGCAGGAGGTGAATGGAGCAGTGCGAAGTCGGAGAGACAGCATTTCCAGCAGGTAACCACACCATCCATATGATTAAGCGGCTTTACAGAAGCTGTTCAAAGGCAAGACAGAACTTGAAAGATTGTTTTATTGGGCAGCTGCTAACGCACAATCTTCTGTTAAAATCAGTTGTGGATTTTAATAGGTAGCAAATATTTGAGATTGAACTTTGCAGGCAGAATTTCTTTTATAATAATGCAAGACAAAATTATTCCACGTAACTTGAATGTCATGTCTGTTTTAGCATTGAGTATTTTGTTTTAATAATGCTCATGGCTTCATTGGAAAGCTGCTGTATCTTATCAATATAAATGAGTGATATTCATAGCACCATGTGGATTGTTGGCCCGTTGAATGAGTTAAAAGTGACTAGCAGGCAGGCACTCCTCAAAATCCATTCCTTTTTTTCCCCTTTTGTTTGCTTTCTCCCTTCCTATTGCCCCATTGTTTACTCAAGCAGCCATCAGCACTTCTGGGTTAATTTTTTAAATAGCAATTAAAAGATTTGAAAGAATTTCCAAGTTCTGAGATGTTGTGTTCTTTGTTTGTCCTGTTCAATTCCAGCATAGGCTGACCTTTTACGATGAGGTTTTCCCCACAAAGTTAACTAATTTTGGGATTGTTGGGTTCAAATTGCTTTTGGTTATTAAGATCTCCACCCTCTAGTAATTGTGGGGTCAGTGCTGTATTCTATTTTGTGTGGATGTGTAGCAGCACTCCTTTAATTCTGGCCACTTAAAAAAAATTATGATTTTGTTTTAATTCCACCATTGGCAATCAAGCTTCCTGCTGCCTCAGCACTAAGTTCTGGAATTCCTTCCCGTGTTCTTGCTCATTTTTGACATGCCCTAAAACCTATTTTTTCAATTAAGTATCTGTTTATCTGGCCTTAAAATGCCTTGTATTATCGGAGAATTATAGAACCTTACAACGCAGAAGGATGCCAGTTGGCCCATCGAGTTTTCACCCATCACAATCCCACCCAGGGCTCTACCCTTGCAACCATGTGCATTTACCCTGCTCATCCTGTGACACTAAAGGGCATTGCCAATCCACCTAACCTGCATAATTTTGGACTGTGGAAGGAAACCAGAGCACCCGGAGCGAGAACATGCAAACTCTGCACAGTGACCCAAGCCGGGTCCCTAGTGCTGTGAGGTAGCAGTGCTAACCATTCTGCCAGCATGCCTCAAGTTGCTGTTATAAAGCAGAAGCTGCTTGAATTGTTCTGGAATTATGTCAGTATAGTCATTAAAGAAGGAAGTTTTCAACTTTGCCTCAAATTGCCACATGAGGGAAGAGGGAAGCCACATTCTTAGATGCTGCATTGGATTATTCTACAGGAATCATCTCAAGTTTTTCTGCTTACTATGCTTTCTATTCTATAGATGTTTCACCTTCAATAGAAACAAGGTAAAAGCACTGCACCAGGAATTAATTTAGGGATCTGGATTCAGATCTGACCATGGCAGTTAAATAAAATCAGCAATAACTAGTCATCATCATTGATCGCAAACTATTAGATTGTCATAAAAGTACAGTTAGTTCACTTAATCCTTTAGGAAAGGAAATATGTTGTCATTATTAGGATTTGGTCTGTGTTTTCAGACCATCCAAAATGTACTGACTAATGGTCTAACAAGTTACTCCATTGTGGTGAAGGTGACTCACTGCCACTTAACAAGGACAAAGTAGGTCTTTGACAGCAATGTGTCATCCTATAAATAGATTAAAAAAGCTTTGGAAAATGAAACTATATCTGATTGTTCAAATGGCTACATTCGCATCGTGATCAGTTTTGAGTTTCATGGTATAGTCATTATTTCATTAAGCAGGTTCATTAGTGGAACATATGCATTCATCTATCACAATTGAGTTTGAGGATCACACATGAATTTCAGATCTAATGGGGCTGCTGGAATTATTTTCTGTTTAATATTGACTGTGTGTTCAGGTCAGCTGTGTTGTAATTTTGTTCTGCAGTGTTTCCATGGAAAGTTCTGTGGCGGAATCCCATGATGATCTCATGCAAATTCTTAAAGAAAAAATGCGACTTGAGGGACAATTGGAAGCTCTGACTTCTGAAGCTAATGAGGTGAAAAATATTATTCTTTCATTACCCTGCGCTTGCCATCAGAGGGAATAGAACGACCTGACATTTAACACTACAGTAAATAGTAGAAATATGGAAGACTTGGATTCAGTTGGCTTCAAACACTGTCTCTGGTTGGTCTATACTCATGAGTACATCTTTGGTGTGTTTTTAATCTATGTAAGCCAGTTGAACCACAAGACAAAGCTAGACTTAAATCCACCAGATCTACTGTTGGACCATCTATACATTGATGAAAGGATCACTTGGAAACCACTTTAAGTTTCTGCATCTTTTCTTTAAATTGAGAGAGCCCATTGCACTGCAGATGTAACATTATACCTTGTGTTTGATTTACAAAGAAAAAACATTCCCCCTTACAATTTGTGTAAGAGGGTGGGATGGAGAGAGTTAGTTTTTGATATACAATGTTCTCCTGGTAAAATCCAAGTTCTGTAAACTATTTACAGCTCATGGTAACATAGAAATCTTTTTGGAAGTAGTCCTCCTCTTTATAGCTCCCAGAGGAAAAAATAAAAATTCAAGTTATTACTCATTTGATTATATAGCTTTTAAATCTGTTTTGAATTTCTGAAACTGTCAAGTTCTTTAAGATTATGAAGGGGATCAATAATCCAATAGGGATTTCAGGAGAAACCTCTTTACCCAGCGAGTGTTGAGAATGTGGAACTCACTATCACAGTGACTGGTTGACAGTTCTAAGTTCTTAGTGTCCATGTGAATGGAGTTTGTGTAATTTTTCTTTCAAATAATTTTACACGCTCAGTTTCAGGTATTCTGACATCAATGTTAAAACAATTGGAAAAAAGCATAATCAATTCTTAGTAAATGCAAAAATGGTCTTTATTACCATTCTTTTTAAATTCTAAGGGTTTGAAAGAGAAGACGGAATTGCAGGCCCAGTTAGCAGCTTTAAATGCACAACTACAGGCACAGGATGAGCAGAAGGTGCTCAGTGAGCAAAAGCAAAGCATGCTGAATGCTGAAGTAAGCACCTTACGACAAACATGTTCCAGTTTGGAACAGGCCATGACTGAGCTGCAGACCAATCTCGAGGCTAAAAATGCCAGTTTAGCTGCACTAAACAATGATCTTCAGTTGTCTGAGGAGCAGTACCAGAGACTGATGGGAAAAGTCACAGATATGCAGCAGGCACTCTCTAACAGAGATGATTCAGGTATGTCTTGATTTGGCAATCCCCAGACCCTAAACTTCTGCTAAAAAACAATTTTATTAATGTTTGCAGATTACTGTTGCTCAGGTTTTCTTCGTGTTTTGCGCAGCCAGCTAATGCATATTGGATAGTTTGAATGTTGAGGCATCATAGAGCCCTAGCAGAACTGGAGTCAATGGGAATCGGAGTGGCGGGGGAAGCTCTTTGTTGGGTCGAGTCACCCCTGGCACAACGGAAGATGGTTGTGGTGGTTGGAGGTCAATTATCTCAGTTCTAGGACGCCACTGTAGGAATTCTTCAGGATAGTGTCTTTGGCCCAACCATCTTCAGCTGCTTCATCAATGACCTTCCATCATAAAGTCAGAAATGGGGATGTGCAGTGAATAGTATTCAGCACTAATCCCGATGACTTGGATACTGAAGCAGTTCGTGCCCAAATGCAGCAAGATCTGGACAATATCCAGATTTGGGCAGACAAGTGGGAAGTAACATTTGTGCCGCACAAATGTAAGACAATGACCACCTCAACCAGAGATCTAACTTTTATCTGTGGGCATTCAGTGGCGTTACTGTCGCTGAATCCCCCACTACAACATCATGGGGGTTACCACTGATCAGAAACTGAATTGGACCAGTCATATAAATACTGTGGCTATCAGAATTAGTAAGAGGTTAGGAATCTTGTGGTAAGTAGTTCATCTTTTGGCTCCCAAAAGTCTGTCCACTATCTACAAGGCACAGATCAGGAGTGTGATGGAATACTCTCCACTTCCTAGATGAGTGCAGCTCCAACAAAACTCAAGAAGCTTAATGTCATCCAGAATAACACATCCTGCTTGATTGGCAATCAATAAACATTCACTCCCTTCACCCCAGGGGTGCAAAGTGGCAACCATGTTTACCATCTACAAGATGCATTGCAGGAACTCACCAGGCCTCTTTAGACAGCACCTTCCAAACTCATGACCATTACCATCCAGAAGGACAAGAGCAGCAGACAAATGAGGACACTGCTAACTGAATGTTTCCCTCCAAGACACTCACCAGGGAAAGTAGTGGTATTGTCACTGGGCTAGTAAGTAGTAAACCCAGCTCTGAGGATCTGGGTTTGAATGCGACCACAGCAGAGGTGGTATTTGAAATTAATACAAATCTGGAATTAAAAAGTCAGATGATGACCGCAAAACTATTGTTGATTGTTTTCTTTTCGGGCAGGAGATCTGCCATTCTTACCCAGTCTGGCCTACGTGTGACTCTGGACTCTCAACAATGTGGTTGACTCATAAATGTTCTCTGAAACTGACATTCATAGAACATAGAACATTACAGCGCAGAACAGGCCCTTCGGCCTTCGATGTTGCGCCGACCAATTAGGAAAAAGCAATGACCCTCTAACCTAAACCATTCCCTTTTCGTCCATAAACTTATCTACTAACCTCTTAAACGCCCCAAACTTGGCGCATCTACAACTGCAGCAGGCAGGGCATTCCATACCCTTACCACCCTCTGGGTAAAGAACCTACCTCTGACATCTGTCCTAAAACCACCACCCCTTAATTTAAATCTGTGTCCCCTCGTGCTAGCTTTCTCCATCCTAGGAAAAAGGCTATCACTGTCCACCCTATCTAAACCTCTAATCATCTTATGTGTTTCGATCAGGTCCCCTCTTAGCCTCCTCCTTTCTAACGAAACAACCTCAAATCCCTCAGCCTCTCCTCATAAGACCTGCCCTCCATACCAGGCAACATCCTGGTAAACCTCCTCTGTACCCTCTCCAATGCCTCCACATCTTTCTTATAATGTGGCGACCAGAACTGCACACAATACTCCAAGTACGGCCGCACTAGAGTTTTGTACAGCTGCAACATGATGCTGCGGCTCCTAAATTCAATCCCCCTACCAGTAAAAGCTAAGACTCCATAAGCCTTCTTAACAACTTTATCCACTTGACTGCCTACTTTCAGGGATCTATTGACACATACACCAAGATCCTTCTGTTCCTCAACACTATTAAGAGCCCTACCATTAGCCCTATACTCTACACATTTATTGTTCCTGCCAAAGTGCATTACCTCACACTTTTCCACATTAAACGCCATTTGCCACCTCTCGGCCCAGCTCTGCAACTTGTCCAAGTCACTCTGTAAACTATAAAACCCCTCTTCACTATCTACCACTCCACCGACTTTAGTGTCATCTGCAAATTTACTGATCCATCCCTCAATACCCTCATCCAGATCATTTATAAAAATTACAAACAGCAGGGGCCCCAAAACAGATCCCTGAGGTACTCTACTTGTAACTGAACTCTACGATGAATATCTTCCATCAACCACCACCCTCTGTCTTCTATCTGCTAGCCAATTCCTAATCCAATTAGCTAAATCACCCTCAATTCAGTTCAAAGGCGGTTAGGGTTGTGCAACAAATGCTGGCCAGTGATGCCCACAGCCCATGAGGAATAAAAAAAATGCAAGTTTCTAGTCATAGCATTTTTAATTGATTCAGTCTGTTTTCCAAGAGACAATTCATTCTGTCTTCTGAATTATTTTAAATATAATGACTTCATAATATGTATGTGACAAATGATGCAAGGTCATTGAGAATACTAGCTGGGATTCTGCTGAATTTTGAAGCTAGTTTTAACTGTTGTTTTGGGTTACTTAGCTTTGTATAAGAACATAAGAAATAGGAGCAGGAGTAGGCCATCTAGCCCCTCGAGCCTGCCCCGCTCTTCAGTAAGAACTTGGCTGATCTGAAGTGGATCAGTTCCACTTACCCATCTGCTCCCCATAACCCTTAAGTCCTTAATAAATCAGAAATCTATCTACCTGCGATGAAACATATTCAACGAGGTAGCCTCTACCACTTCAGTGGGCAGAGAATTCCAGAGATTCACTATCCTGTAATGACATATTGAGCCTTAGATAGCTGATTTGAAAATTGAATATTTTATTTTTACATTTATTTAAAGCATTGCAAATATTTTTGTGATTTTTTTTTACAAGGAAACTGGTCTTTTAGAATTGCCAAAGTATAATTTCATTACTAGTTACATATTTGTTAGTATCTTAATTTCTACAATCTGTTTGTTTGATTAGTATTACTTTTTAGACATAATAGTTCCTTTTGAATAATACATAATGATTATCTTCACCAAGTGATATTTGGATACATGAGATTTTGATAGTCACACAAATGATTAGTGTTACATTGATTAAATAATTTACTGCAGTCCCATCAGTTGGCCTTGAAAGATGTAGTTGCTTTCTTTGATCTTGTCTAGCCCAATTCTAAAAAGTAAAGTTTATTTATTAGACACAACTAAGGCTTGCATTAACGATGCAGTGAAGTTACTGTGAAATTCCCCTAGTCGCCATACTCCAGTGCTGTTCAGGTCAATGCATCTAACCAGCATATCTTTCAGACTGTGGGAGGAAACCCATGCAGACATAGGGAGAATGTACAAATTCCGCACAGACATTGACCCAAGCTGGGAGTCATATGTTACTGTGAGGCAGCAATGTTAACCATTGGGCTACATGCTGCCCAATTCTGTGTTCCTGACCGTTGCTTAGAAGAAAAATTAATTAAATATAGAGAACTAACTCACAGGTAGTTATTCTAAAGTGATTTTATTTTATTTTCTGCAGTCCATGCAATTCAGCAACAAATGACAGTCCTACAGAGCCAACTTCAGCAGGTTCAATTGGATCGTGCCACTCTGACAAGCCAGCTAAAGGCATCCCAGTCTGAAATAACTTCTCTGCAGCAGGTTCGGCAGTGGTACCAGGAACAACTGACACTGGCACAAGAAGCAAGAGTTCGGTTACAAAGTGAAATGGCAAATGTGCAGGTAAGGCACCAGAATAGATTTTTTTTTTTACAGCCTTTGGAGATGTCCATGTTCCCCCTTGTCCAAATCAATCAAGTTTAGCTCCTTTTGTATTCCAGGTTTAGTTTGGAGTTCATCCAGATTCAATTACTTTTCAAAGTGGATCACGTGGATTTTGTACTTTAACATTTGGTTACTATGATTTCCCTTGAGCTGTCTATTAATTTGTACGGAACTTAGAGTCTCTCAGAAATAATTTCTCTGAGATAAACTACACTTTGCGGTGAAATCAAGCTCAGGGGTAGTATAATGTGTTCATTCAGAAAGAACGATTCAAATATAGACAATAAAAATACAACAAAACTTACTCCAACTTATCAAAAAAAAACGTTTAATAAACAAACTTTGTAACTCCAAATTTGAGGCCTCACCCTGGGCCATTCCAAGCTCTCCATAATCCCCAACATGTTCTAATTTATACTGAGTCAGCTGATCATCACATCATTCTGTCATTGGTTACATGGTTTACTGGGTCAGCTGAACCGTAGCTTGTTACCATTGGTCACATTACAACGTATCCAATGTTATCACCTGTTACATTCTAACATATTGTACATTTAAAGCTATTGTTCCATGCAAAGTTTGGTGGTTCTGCAGTTATAATATTTCAGGATGATTGGATATAATTTTGTTTTATTCACAGGCTGGACACATGGCCCAAGTAGCAATGCTAGAACATCTGAAGATTGAGAATGTATCTCTGTCTCAACATCTTACAGACACTCAACAGAAATCCATTAAAGAGAAGGAGCGCATTGCAATGCACCTCCAAAATATTGAGGTGAAAATTAAACACAATCAGTTAATTGTGCTAATTTTTGTGACTGATGGCAGCTATTTCAAATTTCAATTTTGATTCTGGTTTTTCTTAGCCAGAACAGAAAATATTAGTGTCATATCAAAACAACTATGTTGACAGTAGAATAATATTGTACCTACCATTGTAAAACAGTGTCTTCTGTTTAAAATGTAAAACCCATTAAAAACCATTTGCCTAACCCTGTTTGCCAGGTAATGCCCTGTGGGGTCACTAATATGGGATTACTATCATGTCTGTCACACCAGCTTATCACTGAATAAGTTAGTGTATCCTGTTTACATTTTAATACGTCCACTTGAAGAATCATAGAAACCTACAGTGCAGAAAGAGGCCATTCGGCCCATTGAGTCTGCACCAACCACAATCCCATCCAGGCCCTACTCGCATATTTCTATATATTTTACCTGCTAATCCTTCTAATCTATCATCTCAGGACACTAAGGGGCAATATTTTTTAGCATGGTCAGTCAACCTAACTCGCACTTTGGACGTGGGAGGAAACTGGAGCACCCAGAGGAAACTGATGCAGACACTAGGACAATGTGTAAACTCCACACAGACAGTGACCTGAGCCAGAAATTGAACCCAGGTCCCTGGAGCTGTGAAGCAGCAGTGCTAACCACTGTGCTACCAACCCACCCAAGAAGAATGAGGGCACTTATAATCACTTTATAGAATTGATTCTATTAATTTTGATATAAGATAAAATTTAGTGACTGTATCCATATATCAAATGAGTAGGACAGTTGATCAGCTAAAAACTACAATAATTAGGATTCATCAGTCCTACATGTAGTCTGTAGTACAGTGTTAGAGAATGGATTGCAGAAACTTTTTTTTTGTTAGAGAACATTGTGGTTTGAAGGAATCTGGGTTTAATCAGTTCACTGATGAGTTGTACTTGAATCTCTTGATTTTTAAAAAAAACACTTCCATGCCAAACACAGCATTGTGGGTTCACAAGCACTGCAATATTTTACTATTTGAAGATGACCTTTTTATGACAGGTTGATATGTTGGATCAAGAAAAAGCTTTCCAACAGATCCAAGAGGCTAAGGCAATGGTGGAAGATGATTTGTCACGGAAACTTGAAGAGTTTGAGGAAGAGCGTGAGCATCTTCAGAAACTGGCTAATTCAGCTACAGCATTGGAGAGACAGCTTGAACAGGTGAGGGGCCCTGGTTTTGTAGAAGTAGTTTTGTTTTGAAAATGTTCCAAATGACTGTTTGGAGTTCAAAAAGGGACTTGAAACGAGTCATAGAAACATAAAATCCCTACAGTGCAGAAGGAGACCATTCAGCCCATCGAGTCTGCACTGACTTTTCAACAAAGCATCCCACCCAGACTTTTTCCATGTAACCCTTTACATCTTGGGATACTAAGTGTCAATTTAGCATGGCCAGTCCTCTTATCCTGCATATCTGCGGACTGAGAGGAAACCAGAGCGCGTGGAGAACACCAATATGGTTCTGGGAAGAACGTGCAAACTCCACACAGATCACCCAAGGTCAGAATTGAACCTGGGACACTAGTGCTGAGGGGCAGCAGTGCTAACCATGGTGCCACCATGTTCTTATGTTAGTAAGCTGATGACATACATAAAGAATAGGAGTAGGCCTTTTGGCCCTTCAAGCCTGCTCTAATAGCTTTTTTGCCTGCCCCATTATAACTCTTTACATCCTATGTGGCCTCAGATAAGAGGAAAGAAGTTGAGAATATCTCTTGTACAAAGAGGAAAAAAGAGTGAGCAACTTTAATTTATTTGGCAACTTTGTGACTGCATCCTCTGAACATTACAAAATGTTCCACCCCAAGTTTGTTTTCCTTTTTGTTTTACAGTTGTGGAAACGTAGGTATTTGCTCACAGCACAGTTTGACAATACAGAAATGAACAATTCAGTGATTTTGGTTGAGGGAGGAATGTTGGGACAAGATACCAGAAGAATTTCTTGCCTTTCTCTGAGCCATGCAGTCTTTTGCATCTCATAAGCTGTTTGAACAGGCAGACAAAGCCTAAGTTTTAAATGTCTCTGCTGAAAGGCAATACTGAAAAACAATGCAGTACTACTTCAGCTCTATGTCAGCTCTGGGACTGTGCACTTGGGTTTGCAGCGGAGTTTGGAATCTCAGACTTGGGCGGGAGTGTTCCTGCTGTTAACTTGGCAGCTTCCTGTGATCATGGTCACCAGGTCACGTATAAGGAAACTGAACCAATATTTCCTCCATTACTTTATCCAACTCTTTCAGATTCTAATGATTTTGCCCAGGAGAGCTGTAGAGGAAATACAACCGACATGCTGATGAATCTGAACACCTTTCTTATCTTTTCTTAAATGTAAAGTACTGTTCCCTTGTTTGTCAATGTTCTCTTCTGAAATGGCTTAACTGTACTGTTGACTGTATTGTGACTGCAGCTGATGGATGTATTTAAAATGTGTCTCCTTTTCAGGTTAGCTTAACCTTACACCAGCGAGAGCTCCAGTTAGAAGCTTTGGAGCAGGAACAGTTAGAGTTGCTGAAGCAGCTGACGGCCTCCCAAGAGTCTTTACACACCAAGGACCAATCCTTGAATGAACTGCAGGCGCGTTACGATGAGCTGGCGACCTGTCTAGCAGAGATCCAGACTGAAGCAAATGCCAAAGATGAAGCAATCCAGTTCTTAAAGAATGAGAAGATTGTGCTGGAAGTAGCATTGCAAGCTGGAAAGACAGAAAAGATTGTACTGGAGGAGGGAACTAAGAAGCTTGAGGAAGACACAGAGATGGTTTCTGATATTCTAGAACAATTGCGGCAGGAAGTTGCTGTTAAGACTGGGCTGGTAATTGGAATTTAACTTCACTAGAACACAGTGCTTGAAAAAAATAAGGAAAATATCATTATATTTTTTTAAAATTTAAAAAGAATATTCAATATGTTGCATGTTGTGACCCATAAGGGTGTAACTCTGATGCACAGTAAGATCATTCTTTCAATCACGTAGGCTACTTAGAAAATAGGACTTGAGAAAATCAACAACTACATTGGGAAACAGTGATACAGAACAGCAATGGGAATCACTTAAAATGGTGCTCAGGAGAAAAAGAATTCTGCTAAGAAACAGGAATGAATTAAACATAATCAGGCATCATAAATGAAGAAAGACATGAGGGAAAAATTGAGGGTGAGGAAACAGGCACATGGACAGTAGAGGAGAGCATGACGAGGTAGACTAGGAGAGACTTTAAAGCAAGTAAGGAGGCAAAGAGGGATTATAATAAATTATATTTAAAAAATTGTCTACAACCACATTTTAAAAAACACATTGGCCCAGAAAGGCAATCAGGATAAAATCTCCACAATAGTGAAATGATCGAACTATTAAGTAACTTTTATGTTAATTCTTACTAGCGAATGGGAAGTGGATTGGCACACTGGTCTTTCTCCTCTGGAACTTTTAACTTTAGATACAGTCCAGGCTGTTGTACTGATAGTTTCCTATGATCATTGCTTAATAGCTCCTATGTAACATTAATCCATGGTGGGCTTAATCCAGTCCTTCAGAAGTGTCTATCTGCAGATCATAATACCCATCAGTTTAGCACTGATTAGTATCAGGGGCCTCCGGGTGACTGGTGGAGGAATTGAAAGCGAGCCATAAGAAATCAGAGATCATACCGATGCAGTCATGGGATCAGGTATGAGAGTTTAACTTGTCTGCGCTTGGATATCACCAAACTTGGGTGCCTGAGATGTGATGAGTTTAATTTCCCAATAATAATGCCCCTCAACTTGAGTGCATAAAAAGTTTTAAGGAAAATAATTTTATTTATCAAGCCAATAAGCTGTTTTTGGATGAATTTTAGGGTACATAATGCATGCTCCATGGATCGGCTAAAAACAGTAAAAAGCAACATTAGAGATCAGTCATGAGAGCACTTAAAATGAGGCAGATATTTATGCAGGAACTGGCATAGAGTCATGAGATTTACAGCATGGAAACAGACCCTTCAACCCAACTCATCTACACTGCCCTTTTAACCACTAAGCTAGTCCCAATTGCCTGCATTTGGCCCATATCCCTCTGTACCCATCTTACCCATGTTACTGTCTAAACGCTTTTTAAAAGACAAAATTGAGCCCACCTCTACTACTACCTCTGGCAGGTTGTTCCAGACAATCACTGCCCTCTATGTGAAAAAATTGCCCCTCTTGGATTCTTTTGTATCTCTCCCCTTTCATCTTAAACCTACGTCCTCTAGTTTCAGATTCCCCTGTCTTTGGGAAAAGATGTTGACTATCTAGCTGATCTGTGTCCTTCATTATTTTATAGACCTTTATAAGATCACCCCTTTGATCTTCTGTGCTCCAGAGAAAAAAGTCCCAGCCTCTCATTATAACTCAAACCATCAAGTCCTGGTAGCATCTTAGTAAATCTTCTCTACGTTCTTTTTAGTTTAATAATATCCTTTCTATAATAGGGGACGAGAACTGTACACAGTATTCCAAGTGTGGCCTTACCAATCAATGTCTTGTATGACTTCAACAAGACATCCCAACTCCTGTATTCAGTGTTCTGACCAATAAAATCAAGTATGCTGCATGCCTTCTTCACCACTCTGTCCACCTGTGACTCCACTTTCAAGGAGCTATGAACCTGTACCCCTAGATCTCTTTGTCCTGTAACACTCCTTAACACTCTACCAGTAACTGATTAAGTCCTGCCCTGGTTCGATCTACCAAAATGCATCACCCACATTTATCTAAATAAAACTGCATGTGCCATTTATCAGCCCACTGACCCAATCTGATCAAGATCCGGTTGCAATCCTAATAACCATCTTTGCTGTCCACTATGCCACTGATATTTTAGCATAACCATAAAGAAATATCTTTTGGAAGATTGTTGTAAAACACATCATGCAGTAATTACTATTGAGCATCAGTTTTTTTCTGTGTGAATCAGTTTACATTACAATTTATTTGTCTTTTTATAGATAGAAAATATGCAACAGGAGAATACCAACTTTAAGAAACAAACCCAGAAGCTGAAAGAACAGCTTGTTCAACAGAAGGTATATGTTCCTGAAATTTGCAGCTTGTAGCCCAGTCACTTGAAGTTTGTAGTGTTTATATATTTACATAGATTGAAGTAATGATAGTAATCAAAGGACTGGTAATAATGGAATAGAGTGCTGATTGTTCTCAAGTTGATTATGCTGTTAATGGCGTTATCTTTCAGGTGATGGTGGAGGCATATCGACGTGATGCAAATTCAAAGGATCAACTAATAAATGAGTTGAAATTAGCAAAGAAAAAGCTGGAGTCGGAGGTGAAAGAATTGAAACAAAATGTGGTTGTACTGCAGACTGACAAAAAATCAGCACAGAATGAGCATGTGCAGATACAGAAAGACATTTCTCGAGTTCACCAGCAAATGACTGATCTGCAAGCCCAGCTGCAGTTGGCACAGGAAGAACGTGATGAATTGAGTACAGAGCTTCAGGTACACAATCAATCTCCCAACTCTGAGTCAGAAGAGTTTTACAGCACAAAAAGAGGCCCATTGTGTCTGTGCTGGCCATCAAGCACTTAATCTTATTTTCCAACACTCGTCCATAGCCTTGTGTGCTATGGTGTTTCAACTGCTCACCTAAATGCTTCTTAAATGTTGTGAGGGTTCCTGTCTCTACCATCCTTTCAGGCAGTGAACTCTAGATTCCCACCATCCTTTGGGTGAAAGATTTTTTTCCTTAAATCCCCTCTACATCTCCCACCCCTTACCCTAAATGTACGCCCTCTGGTTATTGACCCTTCTACTAAGGGGAAAAGTTCCTTCCTATCTATCCTGTGTAGAGTATAGGGCTAATGGTAGGATTCTTAGTAGTCTTGATGAACAGAGGGATCTTGGTGTGTATGTGCATAGATCCCTGAAAGTAGGCAGTCAGGTCGAGAAGGTTGTCAGGAAGGCATATGGAGTCTTGGCTTTTATTGGTAGAGGGATTGAATTTCGGAGCCGCAACGTCATGTTGCAACTGTACAAAACTCTAGTGCGGCCGCACTTGGAGTATTGTGTGCAGTTCTGGTCCCCACATTATAAGAAAGATGTGGAGGCATTGGAGAGGGTACAGAGGAGGTTTACCAGGATGTTGCCTGGTATGGAGGGCAGGTCTTATGAAGAGAGGCTGAGGATTTGAGGTTGTTTTCGTTAGAAAGGAGGCGGCTAAGAGGGGACCTTATCGAAACATATAAGATGATTAGAGGTTTAGATAGGGTGGACAGTGATAGCCTTTTTCCTAGGATGGAGAAAGCTAGCACGAGGGGACACAGCTTTAAATTAAGGGGTGATAGTTATAGGACGGATATCAGAGGTAGGTTCTTTACCCAAAGGGTGGTTCGGGAGTGGAATGCCCTGCCTGCAGCAGTTGTAGATGCGCCAAGTTTGGTGGCGTTTAAGAGGTTAGTTGATAAGTATATGGAAGAGAAGGGAATGGTTTAGTTTGGAGGGGCATTGCTTTTTATATTGGTCGGCGCAACATCGAAGGCCGAAGGGCCTGTTCTGTGCTGTAATGTTCTATGTTCTATCTTTGTCCCTCATAATTTTATACACCTTGATCAAGTACTCTTCAGCATTCTGCTCTGAGAAAAATAATCCCAGCCTAACCAGCTCCTTTTTACAGCTGAAATGATCCAGCCCAGGCAATCTTCTGGTGAATCTCCCCTGCACCCCTTCTAGTGCAATCACATCCATCTTATAGTCAGTGAGTTGGCATTATTTAGTTTAATTTGTTCTGTCAACAAACCATTAAATCTGTCCTATTCTACTTTCTAATAGTCGATGCAGTTTGACAAAAACCAGCTAGTGGCACTCTCTCATGAGAATGAAGAACTAAAGAAGCACGTGGAGCTGATGCAAGAAGAAGCTAAAAAGTGAGGAAAACTTTTCATTAAACTTGATTGATTCTGTTCCTGCTAATTAACGAATGTATTTCATTACACAGATATTTCTGCAATAAAGTGTAGGCAGCAGTGATGTGTACTAATGATTGACACTTTTTACTTTTAAACCACCTGAGAAATTTTCCATAAACCAATTGGAAAATAAGCAAATCTTTTATTGGACCTTTTGCTGCAAGTTTTGTAATAATTCACAGATCAGAATAGTCATAGCTTCAAAAATACCAAGGTTTATGAACTTTATAAAACAACTACAGGATTTTTTTTTTTGCTGCAGAATGAGATATCATTCTAACTTGTGTGAGGAAATATTATTCCACCTAACATTTTAGCTATTGGCACCAGATGTATGCAGTGGAATCTGTCTGAAATACTGCACAAAATTGTAATCTCTGAGTGTAGCTTAAGAGAATGATTTGATTGGATTTGATTTATTATTGTCACATGTGTTAGTGTACAGTAAAAAGTATTTTTTCTTGTGCGCTACACAGACAAAGCATATTGTTAATAGAGAAGGAAAGGAGAGAATGCAGAATATTGTATTACGTTCATAGCTAGGGTGTAGAGAAAGATCAACTCAATGCAAGATAAGTCCATTCAAAAGTCTGATGGCAGCAGAGAAAAAGCTGTTCTTGAATCGGCTGGTATGGGACCTAAGACTTTTTTATCTTTTTCCCAATGGAAGAGAATGTCCAGGGTATGTGGGGTCCTTGATTATGCTGGTTGCTTTGTCAAGGCAGCAGGAAGTGTAGACAGAATCAGTGGATGAGATGCTGGTTTGTGTCATCTTTTGAGAAAGTAAATGGGCTTTCTTAACTATTCCATCCAATGATACAACAGCGTAAGAGGCTATTTGGCTCATTGCATGTTACCAGCTCATTTTAGTGTTATTCTCAATTCCTTTCTCTTTCCATATAGCTTTGTAAATCTTTATCCCATTCTTTTTGAATGTTACTATTGAATTTGTTATGGCATCAGTTAGGTGTTGATATTTCAAAGACCTGTTGATAGCTTCACTTTTTCCCATTTCTTTCCCCATGATTTTCTTTGATATATAAAGAATCATTTGGTTCAAAATGAGCTTCATTTTTCTGATTGTATTAAACCTGCATCATCTTGACTTTTTTTCAGAGGGATCTCTGAGCAGAAAACCCGAATGAAGAAGCTTGGTACTGATCTCAGCAGTGCACAGAAAGAAATGAAAGCCAAACATAAAGCTTATGAAAGTGCTGTTGGTATCTTGAGCCGTCGACTGCAGGAAGCCCTTGGAGCAAAGGAGTCTGCTGAGACAGAGCTCAACAAACTGAAAGATCAGATCACAGAGGGTGGAAGTGATAAAGTTCTGCAAGTACGTTGCTATTCCTAAACTCTTAGTTGTAGCTAAAAGAATAGGTCAGAGACTGGGAATTCTGCAGCGAGCAACTCAATGACATGGCAGTGCTACCTCTTAGTACCAACGACCTGGGTTTGATTCCTTTCTCGGATGACTGACTGTGTAGTGATTGTACGTCCTCCCTGTGTCTGCATGGGTTTCCTCTGGGTTCTCCACAGATGTGCAGGTTAGATGGATTAGCTATAGTAAATTGCTCCTTAGTGTCCCAAGATGTGTTGGTTAGATAGAATAGCCATGCTAAATGGGATAGGGTTGGGGAGAGGGCACATGTCAGGGAATGATGCAGACTCAGTGGGCCAAATAGCCGCATGCTGCACTGTGAGTATTCTATGATTTCTATCTCCTGACTGCCCAAAGCCTGTCCCCTATCTACAAGGCACGAATCAGGAGTGTGATGGAATACTCTCCACTTGCTTGGATGAGTATAGTTCCAACAGCATTCAAGAAGCTGAATCCATTCAGGATAAAGCAGCTCACTTGATTGCTTTTCCTCCACCACTGACGAACAATAACAGCCATTTCTACCATCTACAAGATGTATTGCAGGAACTCACCAAGGTTCCTTAAGCAGCTTTGAAATCCACGATTGCTACCATCTAGAAAGGCAAGGGCTGCAGATACCAGGAACATTATCATCTGGAGGTTCTCCTCCAAGTCACTCATCATCCCGACATGGAAATGTATTGCTGCTCCCTCGCTGTTTTTGGGTCAACATCCTGGAATTCTCTCCTGAACAGGACTTACGGTATACCCACCCATCAGAGGCTGTTGATTCAAGAAGCAAACTGAGTACCATCTTCTGATGAGCAATAAATGTTGGCCCAGCTAGCAACATCCACATTGCGTAAATGAATTTTTTAAAAATGCTAACAGTTCTGGTTGACGATCTTTATCAGAATTGATGATTGTCAACCTGAAACATTGGGCAAAATTCTCCAGCTCACCAGCAGGAGGTGATGTGTTGTTTGCAAGCAGTGGGATTTGCTGGTCTCTCCACTGTCAGTGGGAATTCCCATTGATGTCACCCAATGCTGGCAGGAAATCCACAGGTGCACTGTTGGCTAGACCAGAGAATCCCGCTGGCATGAATGGCCAGAGAATTCCGGATGTAGAGATGCCACCATTGGACTGGGGTAAACTCAGTAAGAGGTCTGTTGTCAGACCTCTTACAGAGAATTCCAGCCATTAACTGTTTCTGTCACAAAAAATGCTACCTGATCTGCTGAGTATTTCTGGCAGTTTCTGCGTTGTCCTATTTTTAGCACATACAGTTTTCTTTTTGCCTGTGTATCTGTCTTTTAGTTGGAATATATAACAAAGAATGGAGCAGCTTATAAATAACCTCAGACTGATTGGCAGCATGCTTTCATCCATAGTTCTCCACTGTTAAGCAGATGCTCTCAGCTGAACTGTATTGATAAGACACAACATGAAGCCAGGTAGTTCCCCTGAAGAGAGGTAAAAATTGGTGGCCTGATCGTTCTAGTAGAGTTGGCCTACCTTGTGTGAAACTCTTAAATAATATGAGCAAAAGTTTCCTATCCCCTCAGTGTGTAATGATATGTCCCATCCTCTTAGGAGGTGATGGCATGTAATACAGAGAGATATTTGCTAGATGGTGTTTCTTTTCATAAGTCCTCCTATTCAACAAAAAAATGGCTATTTGTTCTTTGGAAACAACTTGTATTGGATTTTACTCAGATTGATCAGTGTGGTGCCAATATGCAATATTTGCTGAGGTTGTTGTGCACAAGGATTGTAGCAGTTGAGTTCATTTTTGGCAGAAATAAGGGAGTGTGGGCTTTTGGCACCACTGTGCAGATTGACAATGTGACTTGGAGCTGGGCTGGAAAATGACTTGCCTAACCCTTTATATATAAATAGGAACGGATTCAGGCTTTGCAACTGGAACTGCAGGCAGTAAACCACAGCAAAGCCACACTTGAGAAGGAGCTGCAAGCAATCATCTCGCTTACCAGCCAGGAGCTTGAGGATTACAGAGAGAAGGTTTTGGATCTGGAGGATGAGGTAAAAACTAAACCAAACCAAGCTCTGCACATGAACACTGCTATCAGTCAAATCTACCCTGATTTCTCATTCCAGTGCACTTTATACTTCACTTTGAGCAATTCCAGCAATTTTTCTTGAATTTATCTTGTTCCAGGATGACTGAGCACAATGTATTATGAATCTTTATGCTGGTAAAACACATTCATCACTTATAAAATGCTTTTATCTTCCTTTTGGTATGATCCGTTCTACAGAATTGTAGAGAAAAGATTTAAAACTTAATTTTAAATTTATGTAGCACTTTTCATGGCCTCAGGACATCAGAAAATACTTGACAGCTAACATGAACTTTTGAAGTTACGTTGTCAGAAAATGGATTTTAAGATGCATTATTATCTGGAGTCATCATTATTTGAATCATTAAGTTAACATTGCATTGTGAAATACATGTGAAATTGAATTTGTCTCATACGTGCCCCAATTAAAATATTTCTCTCTCAAACACATAGAATCTCTATCGTGCAGAAGGAGGCCATTCGGTCCATCAAGTCAGTACTGACCACAATCCCACCCAGGCCCTATTCCTGTAACCTCTCACATTTCCCTTGCTAATCACCTGTCAGTAGAGTCAATTTAGTATGACCCATCAACCTAACCTAGACTTCTTTGGACTGTGGGAGGAAACCCATGCAGACATGGGGAGAATGTGGAAACTCCACACACAGTGATCCGAGGCCAGGATTGAACCTAGGTCCCTGGCGCTGTGAGGCAGCAGTGCTAACCACTGTGTCACCGTGCCACAGTGTATTTGTTGTCTTTGTTGAAAAGTTGCTTAATTGTAAAATTACTACTACAGTTGGAATACTTGCAGCTTTCTGAACTCAGTTTCAAAGTTGATCCCCACTTTGTCCTTTTTATAACTGCTGATTGCAGTCAGTCAGTCAGCTGTTTCTTATAAAATAAATTGCAATGAAACACATCAGTTTATCATAAAAAAACCTTTCATTTTTATTTAACCTTTATTTAAAGTTATGTATTTGGGAATATATAAAATCCTAGTCCTCCAGCCTTGTATTGACTGAATACAATCCCTATCTGAATTTAAAATACACAGCTTTATACAATGACCCACAGAGATTCATTGTTAGTTGACTACACTACACAAATCGGTCAGCTAGCTCTCAGGTTTTGTTCATTGTCTTTTAGTTAAATCTCAATGAAGTACTAGTTGGGTCATCAAGGCAAAGCTCATCCAATTTTGAACTGGAAGGTGCTTGTGTATAGATTTTCCTTGGCTATGGTGGTGAACTGCCTATCCTGCCTCAGCTTTGGATTCACAGATCAAAATTAGTGTCTCAGATGGTGAACTATCTGCTCACTCCTGTGAAATTACCGCAGCATAAATCTACCATCCTCAAGAGAGGAAAGTACAAAGTTAAAAGTCAGGAGCAAATCAAACCTGTTGTTCATCAACAACTGTATGTAAGATACTGTCTATTGCATTCACCTGTAAGTGCCTCCTATCATTTTCATTGCTTCTCTCTGTTGACCTCTTTTCTTCCTCCTTTTCTGCACTTCCCTTGTAATGTTGCAAGCTATAATTCTAATTGAATAGATTTTTTTTACAGGTGTTTGTGAGGTGACCTGAATTAGAAGGATTGCATCCGAAGCTGTTTTCCAGTCACTAATATAGTGTGTTTAAAAATTGTAAAATACACAATTGAATCTTTTCAACTTGTATTGTCCCTTTGAGTACTGAGCCCTAATTTAAATTTTGTGACCAAAATCCATCTTGTGTCTTGTGGAATTAATTACAACGAGTGTGAATGATGATTAGTTTATTTTGTAAAAGTTCTCTGTTCACTATGATGGCTTCTGTTCTCTCTCAGCTTCAAGAGTCAAGAGGTTATCGGAAAAAGATAAGACGCTTGGAAGAAGCTAATAAAAAGCTGACTCTTGAATTAGAACATGAACGAGGGAAACTTGTTGGTTTAAGTCAGTCCCATGCTGCATTGAAAGAACATACCAGTATCTTGGAGACTGCCTTGTCAAAGAGAGAAGCGGATCTTGTACAACTTAATCTTCAGGTATGGGCTCAAAGTAGAGCTTTTTTTTGGTCAGGCATCATTTCTGCTGTTGAATCTCGAGTGTTGCAGATTTAAGGATTTCCAGATACTACGAGCATTTCATATTTTTTAAAAAAAAGAAAATCAGCTCCTGAACTATTAATATTGAAACACTCTTTAACAAAGTTTTATTATTCTAATCTTAATCTCATGGAACAAAAATAGTTTCAAATTTTACTTCAAACACTTCTGTTTGCTAACCTTCCCCATACTCTCTCTACCAGTGCTCCTCTAAACTGCATTAGTGCACGACTGCATAACAATAGAGAATGTGTTGCACAAGGAGCAAACAGACTGCGCACAAGTAATATCCCCTTAAAGACATGCGCATTAGTGGATTCTTGTTAATCTTAATGGGACTGTGCATTGCAACATAATGACGTGCATACAGCAAAATAGAAGTTCGAGTTAACAGTGCCTGCCCCCTAAATGACACTTTAGTTATTTCTAAATGGGCCTCACAACATTTGGTATGTTTTCCTCCATATTTTTGGAAGTAGGGCCTGTAATGCAGAATTGTTCTGGCTGGCAGATCCAAGTTCCAGAGCCACTCATGATCCAGAAGACCCAGGTGGTCACAGTATAGATGCAAGCTGGTGAATTTTTGTTCATGTTGTGTCAAATCAAGAATCACGGATGCTTAGTGGCTCCAGCAGTTTGTTGACATCGTGTTGAGATCTTGGTGCTGCTCCAAAGGTTAAATAAAGCAACAGCAAACTGTCCTGTAGTCTACCAACACAAAATCTGTCTTGTCGAAAATCAGTGATGGTCTTGACAAATCAGTGTGACAAACAATTCAGTCCCTTTTCCCTTCCCCCAATTTTGAGATTAACTCTGTATTGCATTAGTATTCATGCTCTACTTAGATATGTTTTTATGTTTCTAATAAAAAAGGGATAAGGGGAAATAAGGAATAGAGGATATGGGGAAGTGTATTTGAGACCAGGGAGAGACCAAAGATAGATCGGCCATGATCTGATTGAATGGCGGAGCGAGCTCCAACAGCTGAATTTGCCCACTTCTGCTTCTAATTCTATTTTACTTCAAAATAGAAAGAAAAGATGGAATACAGTCTCTCATAGTAGCAGCCATTGGGAGCAAGATTTCATGGAATGATTTTGTTTGGATAGGTACAAGCAGTCCTGAAACGAAAGGAAGAGGAAGACCAACAGATGAAGCAATTGGTACAAGCTTTGCAGATTGCACTGGAAAGGGAGAAAGGAAATGTTAATGAACTGAAACAGCAGGTAAATGGGGGCTTCACATGTTTATTTCAAAGAAACCTTTAATGATAGCAGTCAATAATCATTCATCAATTTGCCTTGTTAATGTTTTAATACTTTCACTCCAAAAGTAAAGGTTGGAACCTCAGAATGTCTAATTCTCTGGGATTCCAAATATAAACTGAAGGAAGGCAACAATGTGCAAAGGTTTAGAAAAATTCAAGCAGTTTCATTAAACTACTTGCATTGAATTAGCTAGTACATTGTTCAAAATTGCCTGTCTTGTTATATATGTCAACATTAGTCTATAAATTGTATTGAGAACTATCACTAAATATAGCAAACTGATTTCTTTAATCTACATCGCTTAACCAAGAATGGTTAAAGAACAGCGCAGTGTAGGATTAAATCAAACATACTCTCTGCTGAGGAAGTGTGTCTCAGCCTAGGCAGCATTTGAAATGCTGCATTCAGCATACAGTGAGCTAAGGTTTGGCTAAAAGCCAGGATTCCTGCTCCTGCTGCTGTCTAGTGATTCCTGCTGGCAATACACATGTGGATCATAGATTAAGACAACAGAGTGCTCTGCTCTGTTGTCCTTTATAGTTCAACAGCTGTCTAAGAATAATCATTTGGATGTGGGATGCTGAAGGTTTGACCACATTTGTTAAACAGCACATTAACAAGAGGCAATTTCAGGATAAAAGGGGAATGTAGAAAATAGAATCGCTGAGCTATTGCAATATTTCCACCTCACTAACTGAAATTATCAAAGCACTATTTTGGCATTGCTTTTTATTTTAATTTTAGTTTTTTTAAATTTTAATTTTTAAATTATTTCTAGGTTTCAGCAAACAAAGCTGAGGCTGGGCACAATCGTCGTCACTACAAAGCAGCTGCCCTTGAACTCAGTGAGGTGAAGAAAGAGTTGTACGCCAAAGAACAGCTTGTAGAAGCTCTGCAGGCAGAAGCTGATAAACTCCAGTAAGATAACTGTGTGACAGAAACTGTTTTATACATCTGAGATCTAATCATTGAGCTAAACAATGGGCGGCATGATGGTTAGCACTGCTGCATCACAACAGCCAGGACCCAGGTTCGATTCTGGCCTTGAATGACTGCTTGTGTGGATTGCCCATGGTAAATTGCCCTTAGTGTCCCAAGATGTGTAGGTTAGGGAGATTAGTGGGTTAAATATTTGGGGTTACGGGGATAGGGCCTGGCTGGATGCTCTGTTGGAGAGTCATTGTAGACTCAAAGGGCCAAATGGCCACTTCCTTCGCTGTACAGATCCTATAATTTTATAATTCTAAGGCTGTGTGGTAGGAATATGAGAGTTAAAATGCCATCAACCTGCTTTGTGTTGGTAGAGTTTTCGCACACCGTAGCCTCTCCAACACCATGTCACCTCATGAATCTTGGAGGTGTTAGAGTTATTCAGCATTGCTAGATTAATTTAAAGTTTAGAGTTTGGGAAATCTCTGCCCCTAATCCTGTGCAGCATTTGATCTGAAATCTGTGGTTGGAATGATGTAAAATGGAATTGTTCATTGGATTTTATAGAATTGTAGAAATTCATATTGGCCTATGATGTGAGTGTCACTAGTTATCCATGCTAAGGAAAAGACAAAGGGGTGTGGGATTTAAGTGGACAAATGTATTTGGGGCTGTTTGCTCAGATGGGAATCTCAGCAGAATAACTTGTTACTGCAGAATAACTTGTTACTACAGAATCAATTCTGGGATCTTTTGATCGATTTCATTCAACTACTTGAAGGAATGGAAAAAGCAGTTGGAAAGTTTTAATGTAAATATTTTCTAGAATTTCCTAAGCTGGTAAACAATTTGCTGCCATCTACCATCACAAATATCAGTTATAGAATGAGTGTAACCAGCTGAATGATGAGAAATGGCCTGTCTCAATGGCCAAAGAAATCACAACAGTTTTACTTCTACAGTTGTTCAAAATGTGACACCGTTTCTTTTGAAAATCCAGCTCATATCTCAAATCGCAGTCTTTTGTTTCATCGTTTAGCTTCAGCAAGACGATTACCTTTTTAGTCATGTGATTTTTTTTAAAAATGGTTACTGGAATTCCTGTTGTATTATGATTGGGTTGATCTAACTTTGCTCCCATTATGTTCTGTTGCAGAGCCCAGGATAAGAAACACTCTCAGGAAGTAGCACAGTTCCAGGAGGAATTGGCTGCAGCTCATTCTCAGCTTAAACTATTGCAGAAACAGCTGGATGAGCAGCTTAACAAACCAGCTACTGTAAACCAGGAGGTACAACTTACCTTGTGGCCACATCTATGTTATATAAAGCAGTACCTACACATCAATCTGTTTCAACATGGGCCTTGACCTTAGTTACATGGAGTTTGAAATCCCGATGAGTGGAAATGGTTTTATGCTTCACTCGCTGTATTTTACCCTTTTGTAACTCAGTTCCACTGTCATCAGTATTCCAGCCAGTCTCCTGAATGAGTGTGGTCGTAGCTTCAAGTCACATTCCAATAAATAGTCCAGGTTGACTCTACAACATAATGCTGAAATCATACTACATTGTTAGAGGTGCAGTTCTTTATACAAAAATTTATAACAAGACCCTGTCAATTGTTTCAAATAGATTTCCTCCACCCCCAAACCCCCACATGGAACTTAATAGTATTCTCATCTGTGTCTTACTATTACAACGCAAAAATATCTCAAAGCTTTACTGTAGGTTATGAGTATACATTTCTTGAGTGACCACAATTTATATTAGATTGATTAAAGGGTGGAATTGGTTGCCAGCAATGGGACTAGTCAGGGAGATGTCTTCTGCACAGACTGATAATTGTGATTATGGCAAAATAAAAAGTCTTTCTCTTCAGGTGGAGGACTTGAAATGGGAAGTTGAACAGAAGGAAAGAGACCTACAAGCCTTAAGGCAGCAGCTGTCACTGACTGAACAGCGAAGCCAGAAGGAGTTGGAAGGATTACAAGAAGCTTTACAGGTGGGAGATGTTAGCAGGAAGAATCCTATTTAGTTGTCTCTGTGTCCAAATATCTAAACTTTGCACACTTTTGTTACATGCTTATTATTTCAAAATGTGTTCTGCTGAATTAGTTCAGATTCTTGACAATTTTGTAATCTTCATATCACTATTTGTTTAAAATTCCTGTGAGATGGGAGAGAATAAAGAAAAGTACAGTGCAGGAATAGACCATTTGGCCCTCCAAGTCTGTGCTGATCAAGCCTTAACTAAACTTTAAAAAAAAAACCTTCTGCCTTTACTTGGTCTGTATATCTCTATTCACCCCCCCCCCCCCCATTCAAGTACCCATCCAGATGCGTTTTAAATGTTGCAAATGTGCCTGCTTTCACCACCACCTCTGGCAGCACATTCCCGGTACCCACTATTTTCTGCGTGAAAACCTTGCCTCACGCAGATCCGTAAACCACCGCCACTGCCCCACCACCTCTCTCACCTTGAACCTGTCCCCCTTTGTAATTGACACTTGCATCCTGGGAAAAAGCCTCCGGCTATCCACGCTGTCTATGCTTCTCATAATTTTGTAGACCTCTATTAGGTCTCCCCTCAGCCTCCATCTTGCCAGTGAAAATAATCCTAGTTTATTTAATCTCATAACAGGCAACATTCCCTCGAAACCAGGCAACATCTTGGTGAACCTTCTTTGCGCTCTCTTCAAACCTTCCACATCCTTCTGATAGTGTGGCGACCAAATGCAGCCTAACCAAGATTTTATATAGCTGCAAGCCATTTTCCAACTCTTGAACTCAGTGCCCCAATCGATGAAGACAAGCATGCCATGTGGTTTCTTAATCACCTTGGCTATATGTGTTACCATTTTTAAGGAATTGTGGGCCTGCACGCCCAGATCCCTCTGTACGTTAATGGCCCTAAGGATTTTGCTATTTACATTCTAATTTACACCTAAATTTGATCCTCAAATGCATCATTTCACATTTGTCCCAATTAAACTCCATCTGCCCTTTTCTGCCACTTTTGTGCCTAAGTCTCCAAACTATTTATATCCTGTTGCATCCTCTGACAATCCCTGGCATCATCAGCAACTCAGAAGTTCAGAATGTAAACGAAATAACAGAAATTCAACCTGAAAAATGTTAAAGTTTTAATGGAATAGTTACAATTATTGGGTTATACATTTCAGGTAAAGTATTATTTATAGTACTGAAAACAATGTAGGCATAACGGATCCTCTGTACATGCCCTGGCATCATGTTAATTAATGTGCTGTGGAAGGATATAAAATGTCACTTAGAGAACTTCAGTAGTCATATCTGAACTTCAAGTTCCAGAACCCAGCCAGGAAACAAAGGGTACTTTTCGTGGAAAATTAGAGAGGAGTGGAGGAACTTGGAGTCTGGCCTGGGCTGTTTTGAGCTTGTTCTTGGGTAACTCATTCCAGAATGTCACTAGTGCATCAACTTGCCCTTTTTTCATTTGCAATGTGTGGGGAGATGAATATACCTTTTCATTTTTATAAGCATTTTGGTTTCTGAAAGGAAATGGAGTATTTTTGGATAGTTTCAGTCATGTTTCTAAGGGGTGTGTCCTCAATTAAATCAACCCCCAAAATTAGAACAACATTAAGTCTTTATTTTCTGTTAGCATTATCCTTATTAAACAGGTAACTATTGTGCTAATGTAATTAAAGATTTTTCAATGGGATTTAAACATTTCCACTATTTTTAGCTTGTGTTTATTACTAACTTAAGTTGAAAATAGTTTACAATGTAGCTGATTCTTGCACTGTATTTTGCAGGGTATCAAGGCTAATCTGGAGGAACTGCAAGAGGAGCTGACTGTAACCCGTAAGGACAAATTCATGCTCCAAACTAAGGTGTCAGAGCTAAGAAATACCATGAAGACATTACTGCAACAAAATCACCAGCTGAAGATGGACCTCAAACAGACAAAAACACGCAAGGTGAATGGGTAACTCCAGGCCAAAGTAGAGTAGTTTTCACAAGAGTGCTGTTTCTGACCTGAAATATTTGTGCTTGACCAGATGTCGGAGAAGCTAAATGTGCTCACTGTGCGACCTAGCCCAACTCAGCTGATCATTGGAACATTTTGCCCCTTGAGCCTGTTCCATGCCATTCAATTAGATTATGGCTGATGTGTGATCTAATGTCACATGCCTGCCTTTAATCTTTGGTTAACATCAAAATATCAATCTCAGATGGGCATACCGGCACAGTGGTTAGCACTGTTGTCTTGCAGCACCAGGGACCCGGGTTCAGTTCTGGCCTCGGATTAATGTCTGTGTGGAGTTTGCATATTCTCCCCATGTCTGCGTGGATTTCCATCTGGTGCTCCAGTTTCTTCCTGAGTAGAAAGATATGTGGGGTTAGGTGGATTGGCCACACCAAATTGCCTGTTATTGGGATTAGCAAGGTAAATACTAGTGTTGCGGGAATAGGGCCTACATGGGATTGTGGTTGGAGCAGTCTCAATGGGCTGAATGGCTGCCTCCTGCACTTGTAGGGATTCTATGATTTTAAAACTAAGAATTGATGCAGCATCAATTGCTATTTGCATTGATTCCTGCAGTGCTTGAAATTAGTTTTAAGAACAGGAACATAAAGTATTGAACATGAGTGTGCCATATCTGATGTTTCCTGTTGCTTTGTCCCAATGTGTTTGAGTCTGTAGAATGGTTACAGCGCTGAAGGTGGCCATTTGGCTCATTGACTCGATGCTTGCTCTCTGCAAGATCAATGAAGCCAATTCCGTTCTTCAGCCCTGCAATTCTTTTCCCGTCAGATAATTATCCAGTTTTCTTTTGGAAGTTACAATAGAATTGGCTTCCATCCTCCTTGCAGGCAGTGCGTATCAGATTGTAACCACTCATTGCAGTAACAGTGTTAGCCTGCAGACTAGTACGAATCACTCGTGAACCTATTCCTTTTGTCATCTGGTTACGTAACTTGGTTCCAATAGAAAATATCACATTAGATATTCTTTCTCCAGATGCCTACATGGCTATGATTGCAGTAATTTAATTTTAATCCTGTTGCTATGAATGATGCG
Source organism: Sphyrna mokarran (assembly GCA_024679065.1). Lineage (NCBI taxonomy): Eukaryota > Metazoa > Chordata > Chondrichthyes > Carcharhiniformes > Carcharhinidae > Sphyrna > Sphyrna mokarran. Next base: position 45,347,272 of record JAGIQG010000020.1, on the reverse strand, counting down.
AAAACCTTCCTGGAGAATTCTGCAGCATTTTTCTGAAATGGATCCTTTTAGTTACAGCTTAATTTATGTGTAAAAATGATTGACAGCTGAGTCAGATTTTAGTTTATTTTTAACTAGTGACATATACAACATGATATATATATATAAAATCTGTGAGGGAGAAAGAAGTAGAAGAATATGTCCTGGGGGTTAAATGAAATACAGTGGAAAGAGGCTCATATGGAACATAAGTATGAATACTACATAATAGAATTGTATGTTTCTATGTTTTAAATTGAATTATAATTTAAACTTCTGTTTTTGAACAGCGAATAGAGTTGAAAGGCGATGCTGTTTCATCAAATCCTGTGACTCCAGTAAAGATCCCTGATTGCCCTGTACCTGCCTCCCTCCTTGAGGAATTACTCAGGCCACCGATGGCTGTGAGTAAAGAGCCTCTTAACAACCTCCATAGTTGTTTAAAGCAGCTGAGGTAAGTTCATTGTAAAAAGGTGATTTGCTTTGTTTTTTAAGTTTTCACATACGTCGATTCATGTTTGATGTTTCTTGCACTAATCTAGTTCTGATTTTATCATTGAACAATCTGGTAAATAATCTAGAAGCTTTGCAAAACTAACATCGTAAAAACAATTAAAATACTGTTTCTGAGAAATTGGAATTCAGTTAATTAAACAAAGCTGGAATTAAAAAAAAACTAGCATCACCAATGGTGACAATCAGATTACTGGATGTTGTAAACGTCCAAATAGTTGATTAATACCCTTTAGAAAAGGAAAACAACTGTTCTTATTCTGCCTGGCCCACACATGACTAAAGACCTGCAGCAAAGTGGTCAATTCTTAATTGCCCTCTGGAGTGGTCCAGCAAGCCATTAGGATGCCTCAAATCAGCTGGTCACTGAGGGCAAGGGGCAATAATGCTAACCTTGCTAGCGATGCTCACATCCTGAGAATGAATAAAAATACGGATAAACCTTTTGATAAACACAAAAAACTGCAGATGCTGGAATCTGAAAGAAAAACCAAAAAATGTTGGAAGATCTCAGCAGCTCTGGTAGCATCCATGGAGAGAAAACAGAGCCAATGTTTCAATCCTGACCCTATGTCAGGTCATTTATATTCAAAGTTGGCCCTATTCTCTGCTGTGATAAAATTTGTGGTCGTAGTTTGACATTGTTTAGCACTGGTCAAGGTTTTATCACTGTCACCAATTTCCATAGCCTCAAAATTAGGAAAGAAGAGTTTATAGATGAATATATATTTACATATTAATTTCAAGAAAAACAGTATTTGCAGCGGGCAGCTTTTGTTATTTTGTTGACACCAGTTGCACAAGATTTATTTATGCATTAGGAGCTGGCTGAACATACTACTTATTTTCCAAAACTTTGGTTAATTACAAGATTATTGTTGTAACCCTGTCCACAAATTATTAGTCAGCAAAAACAAAGGGATTTCACCTTTTTTTTGGCAAATGTTATCTCAGGCAGGGAAAGGTGGGGGGGGGGTAGTCCACCAGCTGTGTGGTTCAATTTTCCCATATGTTTTTAAACATTGCCAAAAAAAAAAAGAAAGGTTGGGTCTCATAACATCTTGCTGGCATCATGAGCTCTTATTGAGTCTGCCTACCAGCAACTTAGCTTTTTAAATGATCTATAAACAAACTTTGAAAGCAATGTAAATTAGAATATTTAACTCCGTGTAAAATCATGGACAGCAAACAAAGTAAAAAGAGAGAAAATGTGGGGTCAAGAGAAATAAGACACAAAGGGTTTAAAGTCTCCAACAATGTGATTTGGTGAAATGATACATCGTGCTTGTGAAATAGGTTTTCAGTGCTAGAGATATTCTGGCAATATAATAACTTCTGATTCTCGTGTTTAATGAGCATGTGCAGATACTGGAAGTTACTATCCAATTTCCTCGTTCGTAGCAGTAAGTGATGATAACTGCACCTCTATCATATTTTGAGCCAATGTTGTATGAGAATCTTAGAAGAAGAATGCTTAATTTAAAGAAAAATCTGTACTTAAAAGAAGCTTAAAATAGCCTGCAACTTGTAGATGAGAAAGGGAAAAGGAAAGATCCAGGAATGGAGCAGCAGCTATTATAGGAGATACTCTGCCTCTGTTTGAAGAGATATGGCTCGTTTTAAGCAAGGACTATCTCACTGCAAAGATGGATGGTAGAGATTTGTGCAGGCAGTAGTGTCAAAGATTGCAAAGAGCCCAAAAGGTAGGAGGAATAATGCACTACAGTTCTAAAGAATGTTATTTCTGACTTTCATTAGGCTGTTTCGGTGCTGTGATAAGGATGAAAATCTGATTGAGCAGGAGTTATAGGAAAGCTGGGCCTAGATATAGGAGATGACAGCACAGTCAAGGATTTGAAATTGAAAAGGAGCTTGGAGATGGGATTTTAGTTTTCAAGGCCAGAAGAGCTGAGGGCTTGCTTTTAAGACAAAGCACAAATCAAGAGAGATCCTACACAAAAACATTCAAAAGTTGCAACTCATATTGATCCCATTGCTTAACTTGTTTTTTCATTAGTGTCTTCAGACTTGGATTTCTGATCCTGTTGAAGATGATGACCTAAGAACATATTAAATGATTCATACTAAAATCATTAAGCTTATCTACAAAATTAATTTAATGTTTCAAATCTGGAGAATAGTTGGACAGGAGAGATTTATTTTTACCATGTTTTATCCAGGTTAATGTTAATTAAAATTCTGAATCACAGATAGCATTTCTTACGCATAATAGGATCAGAGTGAATGGCATTTTTTTTTTTGCACCCTTGCAGTATTTATCAAATAATCAGTTAGTTATGTTTGAACCATGATGAATGACCACCTCTTTAAGATGCTGCATGTTAGAGACTCAACAGGAGGGAAAAGCAGCTTGCTATGGTGTTCCATCATTGACAACTTGAGCAAGAACTGTAAACCCATAAGATATAAGAACAGAGTTAGGCCACTTGGCCCATCGGGTCTGCTCCATTATTCAATCATGGCTGATATTTTTCTTATCCCTCTCCCCCTGCCTTTTCCCAATAATCGCTGATCCCCTTATTAATCAAGAATCTATCTATCTCTGTCTTAAAGACACTCAATGACCTGGCCTCCGCAGTAAAAAAAAATTCCACAAATTCATCACTCTCTGGCTGAAGAAATTCGTCCTCATCTTTGTTTTAAAGGATTGTCCTGTTAGCCTGAGATTGTGCCCTCTGATTCCAGTTTTTCTAAAACCAGATTAAAGTCCAACAAGTTTATTTGATAGTAAACACCACTAGCTTTTGGAACGCTGTGCCTTTGTCAGGTGAGTGGAGAGTTCTGATCAGAACTCTCCACTCACCTGGCGAAGGAATAGCGTTCCGAAAGCTAGTGGTGTTTACTATCAAATAAACCTGCAGGACTTTTAACCTGGTGTTGTGAGACTTCTTGCTGTGTTTACCCCAGTCCAATGCTGGCACCTCCGTATCTATTTTTTTCTACCAGTGGAAATATCCTCTCCACATCCACTCTATCCAGACATAGTAGTATCCTGTAAGTTTCAATAAGATCCCCCCTCATAAGCTTAACTTATTCTGCACATCTTTGAACTGTGGGAGGAAACCACAGCACCCAGAAGAAACCCATGCAGACACGGGGAGAACGTGCAAACTCCACACAGACAGTGACCCAAGCTGCGAATTGAATCCAGATCCCTGGAGTTGTGAGGCAGCAGCGCTAAACACTGTGCTGCCCACTGTGAGCAGTCTGCGGGAAGAAGAGAATATCTCTGATCGTCTAAGCCTTCATTCTAGGAAGGAGAGAAAATACTTGCATTGTAAACAAAATTGGGCAAAATAACTCGAGGGTGACTTTTGTGGAGACAAACTCATGTCATGTCCTCACATCTTAAGTTTCTTGAAGCAATAATGCATGTTACAAATACGTTAAAAGTCTTGTATCTCTGTTTTTTTCTCAACAGGTCAGGCAGCATTTGTGAAGAGAAACAGTTAATATTCAAGGTCAGTGACTAGAGTCATTAACCAAAAATGTTAACTCTGTCTCTCCACAAATGCTGCCTGATTTGCTGAGTATTTTCAGTTTTTATTTCAGATTCTCAGCTTTTGGAGTATTTTGATTTGTTTCAGTAAGTGTTGTTTTGTGACAGTTAGTACATCATTGCAGGGCCATACACATCTAGGATTGTCTGTGAGCAATGATATAGCAGATCTAATTATACTTTTTTAAAAAAATCCTCTCTATCTACTCTCCAAAGGCAAGAGATGGACAGTTTACAGCGACAGATGGAGGAGCACACAGTAACTGTGCACCAATCTATGTCGTCATGGACACAAATGGAAGGACAGTTGATGGAACTTACTGCTGATGGCGCCACCCCAGCAGCAGCAGCAGAGCTGTCCAGCAATAGTACAGAAACTGACCTCAATGATACTGCAAATACTGACCATTTGAATAGGACCTGTCAGTAGGGAACAATTTCTGCACCACCAGGAATATAAAAACCCTAAATATTACTGATGAGTAGGAATGTTTTCCAAACCTCCTTGTGCTTTATTTACATTCCTTCATACTACTGGTTATGGATTTGAATATCACCTGTAGCTGCTTGAATCCACCTTTTACATGTGATTTTTGTTCGGCTACTGGGTCCATGCAAAGAGAAGGAAAAAAAAAGAACAGGAGGTGGGAGGTAACTTTATCTTCACAAAGTCAAACCTTGGGCCATTGAATAGCATGGACTGACTTGGAAAAATTCACCACTGTCTATCTGGGGATTCCTGCCCTTGATGGAAAAGGGGAATAAATACAGGAAGGGCTTAAAGAGATAAGAAAAATATTGATTCTAATTTATTAAAATTACATTTTAACTTTAAAAAGTTGTAAGTTTTGTTTTATGGTTCTGAAAGTTCTTGAAGTTTGATATATATTTGTTAGTTTAAGGCTCGGGCAGCACTATGTTGGTACTAAGTAAGTCAAGTTCCATTGAGGACATTATGTTTTATACACTTTCATCTTAACCTAAAGAGCGCTTATTCTTCCTCTTAGAAAGAAACCACAGTTAAAACATGTTTTGCACCTTTTTGATTTCCAAGTTTGTGGAGCGAAGCCAAGTCCAAATATATAAACTGACTTGACCTAATCTTAGTAACAAATGCTGAAGATGCTCTTTTGTGTATTATATTTTGCTTCTGTGCACACACTAATACATGACTTCATTTAAATGTTGCAATTTTGTGATTCTTGACAACATTGGTAGAGGGTTGGATCACACAACACACCTAGCACTCTGTTTGAATTGGGCCAAATAGAAAGATAAAGTTTTCAGCCCAGCCTACAGTAGGTATGGGCTCACTTCACAAATGCCATGTAGTTGGCAATTACATTCAGAAGAATGGAAATGTTACATAGTGGCCCTAGACGGTGCCCTTTTCTGTTGGGACTAAGAAACATTTTTGGCTCAAAGTATAGGAAGCTTTAAACTGCAGATGCCTGTTACTGGTTGCCAACATTTTGTGCCTACAGTGGAAGAGTAGTTCATTCCCTGGCACTAGGCATCCTCATTGTAATGAGTAGAAAGAAAAGTTATTTCTGTGAATCTTGGGTTACTATTGCATTAGGAAAAGGAACAATTTAGAAAAATTATGGAATATACTCAGCAATAAATTCCCCTGTCATTTGTGCGAAATGTTCTGTGATGGAGAAAGCATGTTTATATCACTATTAAGTGAGCTGAAAAGCAAATTCCTTTTTTCAACAGTGGCATTGACGCTTCGCCTAAGTAATGTACGAACCTGACGAGCTGCTTTAATTATTTGTTGCCGTTTGTACACTACATCATTAACTGTTTCTATCTCAGTAACTGCTGCTGCTCTGAGATGGTAGAATAGTTTGTTCAGTAACTTCTCACCGTTCAGTTTAATTTGACTTTTGCTTTCTGTTCATATTTTTGATTTGGTCTATATATTCTGGGTCTGCTTAGCAAAACTATCTTGTATGAAAGTTCTGTAAGCATGTTAAGGGACTTAAATTTGTGCATAATATTGCTGGAGAGCATTGTGCAATAAACTATTTTTGGTAATGGTTTTCCATGTATGATTTACTTTTGCAATTTCTTCTCTAAGTAGAGCCACAGCTTATTTACAACTTGCATGTGTAAAACCAATTAAATATGATCATCTGCATAGCCTGTTAACAGTTTATGTTTTGCCTTGTATGAAAATTAATGGAATCTAGAACATACAGAATTCTGCTCAAGAGCAAATGTAACTCGCAATGAGTGCTACTGATCTCACTTTGATTCTGCAATTCCATGACTGAATATCCATGAACAAACCATATGTCCTTGCATTGTCAAAGAATACACAAAATAATATTTGTATGGGAGTAATCTTACAACTATTTCCTTGTGTCAAACAGCATAAATGAAACTTCAGATTCTTAGAAACTAAACCCTAGAACGTAAAAATCACTGATGTGTTAATTTTGTGGCCCTGACGTGCCATTGTATTTCTTTGCAGGATTGTTTAACACAATAGTACATTACTGAAGCTAGTCGATTTGATTGTCGATAGTCTTAAGGAATTGTATGTTCACTTTATTGGAAGGCACTGCTTGAGGGTGTGCTGAGGCAGATTTAAGCATGAACTTCCAAATGGAATTCTGATAACTATCTGGAACAAAAATTCATGGCTGCTGGGCGTAGGTAGGATAGTGGAATTAGCTGAGTTGCTCCCAAAAATAGCGGGCATGGTTACCTTCTGTGTTATAATTATTCGATTCTATATATATTCAAACAACGCACAACAAACTGCAAAATGTCAGGTTTTCCCACCATGTCAAACTCGCATGAATGGGTCACCAAAGATGAGGGTAAAGTTAGCTATTAATTTACCTGTGAAAATGTTCTAGTCAACCGTATTACTGTCACTGCATAGATTATTCCTCAGCCCTCATATAGTTAACAGATTATCTTATGTTTCATATAATCTGCCTCTTAAGAAGAGCTCTCTCCCCCCTCCCCCAAAAAAAAGTCTAAGAAAAATTACTGGTTTAACTCTCACAATAATTGCTGCCTTTGTTCAATAAAATGAATAAAAGTATGTAATGAAAGTTCCTGCAGCTTCTTGTATGTGTGTATTTTGTAATCTGAATGTTTAATGAATGCCTTTCATACTTTACAGTTAAACACCACACAGTGTGTTAAACATTGCAACTTCATTGAAAAAAAGAGAACAGCCTTGCTACTATTTAAAAGATTATTCTTAAAATATATGTCTGGATTAAGTGCTTATTTTAGTGACCTAGGTACAAATGTGGCTCAGATTCTGGAATGACCATCTGTATGCTGCCCTTAAGGATCCAATGTGTGAACTGAATTCATGACATCTCAATCCAGTTCCTAGTAGGCAAAAAATTACTTTTGTCCCAAATTGATACTCAATTATTATTCATACTTGAATCTAACACAGAAATTTTACTGGTGTATTAGATCTCACCTGTAGAAACAGCAAGTTTAGCAATCCTTGCAATTTATTTATGGCATATCCTCAGTAAAATTTGATAGAACTGACTATAAATCTTATTGAAAAAATGCTCAGATTTATTTATGCAGCATTTGTTTGTGAAATTATGACTAACATATTTGAAGTAAAAGTCCTTTTTGTGCACTTTCAGCTTCCACAGATGAGATTGGGTCAAATCTGAGCAAACGGAAGTAACTGTACCTGGTGAAATTTACATTCGGACTCTGAGTTTTGGGAAAAAGTAATGCTTTAATTTAAACCTAGTCTGCTGGAATAATATTTTCTATATTACAACAGTCAACATATTTCAGAAAATACTTAATTGACCTGTAAAGCTAGTATGTCCTAAGATTGTGAAAGATGCTGTATAAATACAAATTTGTTCTTTATTTAATTTTTGTTTCAACCTATTTAATGAACACAATAATAAAAGCATATATTAAAGTTTAGGAAGTATTGAAATGTTTGCATCTTTTATTTGTAATCCGGTTTGTATTCTGTTTCATTGTGTAATGTAAATATTTAACTTTCTTTTGCCCTTTCCTTTTGTATTCTAATTGTGGATTGCATCTGCTCTTAATGAATCTTTGCACACTTGTTTATATTGTTGTGTGCTTTATATCTTTCTTTGTCCATTGTGATGGACTGCTGTGCTAAGAAAGGTTCACTTTCTGTCATGCATTCCTAATGTTGATGCTTTGTATTATTGGGAGGATAGTCCAAAATGTATGTTCAGAAGAATCTTTTGGCAAACTATACAAGACAAGCTGCTATTTCCCCTGCGATTTTTCGTCTAGAAGCCAAAGATTTACTGAATAAGATTGAATAGTGCAACTGAAATCTACCTGCTTCCTGTAACTAACTGGTTGTACCCTGTTGCTAATATCCTGAAAAGGAGATAAAGTAATTTTTTTTTACAATGAAAAGGCAATGATACACCCATTTAGGATTGTAAGTACACATACAAGGATTACTTATCAAAATATTCTGCTATATTTAATAACTTCTCATGTAATAAACCAGCATACAAAATTATAGAACAGCACAGTGGTTAGCACTGCTGCCTCACAGTGCCAGGATCTGGGTTTGGTTTTGTCCTTTGGGTGACCTCTACAAATTCTCCCCATGTCTGTGAGGACTTCCTCTGGCTACTCCAGTTTCTACCCACAGTCCAAGGTGTATAGGATAGGTAGATTAGCCATGGTAAATGTGGGGATTGGTGGGCAGTCAGTGCAGACTCAGTAGGCTGAATGGCCTCCTGTAAGGATTTTATGGTACATTATGATGCAAAAGAACTGTCATTATGAAGCAAGATGTAAAAGCCTATTGTTAAACGATAGATCTGTCAACTGCCTGCACGAGTCAAAAGCTAATGTTTGATGCAATGTGACAGTACATCACTGACTTTAAGGGACAGGATTTTTTTCCCAGTTATACTATTAAGGCTTTTAGTTTTGTAATCTAAAACTTGAATATTGCTGCAAAAAGACATTGTTGAAATTTTTCATCTGGCACTTGCCAAATGTAAAAGGAACAATGATTTGTATATAAAGAGAATATTGATTGATTGGCATGTGATCTTTGCCATGGGGAATGCACCAATTAACTGACAGTTAACTTGCCAAGCTTTTTAATCATTCAAACCAGGTAGGTTGACTGGTTCACTCGCCAGAGCAATGCCATGCCAGAGAATGGCTGTCACCTATTTTGTTGAAAGGAGTACATATTCTTTGCAAAGAACTAAGGGTTCTGGGTATCAGTACATGTAGTTTCCAGCGTATGCAAGTGTGTCACACTTCAAGCCTGACTGATTATTTTAAACTGGTTGTCAATGCAATTCTTAGCACAATCAGGATTTTTAAGCAAATGTTGTCCTATCATGGATTCCCATTGAATGTTAGCCACTCTTGAGTTTTGCGAGCATAGGCTGAATGGGTATAGCCTGTATCTTGCCTGTTGTAACTGCTGAAGGGAAATGCTTTTGATAGGATCCATTGCCAATCTTTAGGAGATAACGGGTTATATAGCAGCACACGAGTGCTGAAATTCATTTACTATGTTAACTTTCTGTGTGATGGGTAGAATATCCTTTTGGTCTGATGGTCGCTTGCTGTGAGTGACAAATACCACTCGTGTTTCTGTATGGTAGCAGTGTAAAACAGCTAGCTTCCACTGACTCAAATTTTTCAGCTACTTTATCCTTCTAGGAAAATCAGAGGTACACTGGGCACTTTTCAGGACTGAAATTGGTGACCTCTGTCCCTCTGGAGTTTGTGTGATATACGGCTATCATTCTGCAGATTAGCTTTGATGCAACGAGTCACATTTAATGATTTAGGGTGCAGTAATGATTGTTGAATTGGGAATGTACATGGATCAGGTTATTTTATTCAAATATGAATATGTTTACACATGTAGCTGTTGAATTATATTGTGCCATGATTAAAGGATGCTTCATGTGATATAGTGTGTCTTCCTTTTTAAGCATCATGTGATATCCTAGTTTGCAATTCTAATGGTTATTCAACTTTTGTTTCTGAACCAGCCCCTGAAACTATTGATATACTTTTGGGAATCATGTCCTAACTTGCAAATGATTGTGTTGGCTAGCTAAAGGAAATCATCATTGTTAAAGCTGTTTTTGTTCATTGGTACACAGTAACAGAGGATACACAGCTAAGTCAATAAAAAGTGGAGTTCTTCAACTACTGCCCAAGGAATAAATAATGAATTTTGCTAAAGATTTTATCAGGGTTTCAGGAGACAGTAGAGTAATACTACATTTTATGATCCTAATTGTTGATCAAATTTAAATAGTAGTGCGGAACTGTCAATCTTGATAGTTAAAATGAGAGTGAATCTTCCTTTGCACTTACACATAGGGTTCAAATTAAAGAACCCAATGCCAAACTAAATCTTTGACACAAACATCTCATCTTTGACACTCAGCATCTCAATTTACTGCTATTAATTTGGATAGGGCAGCATGGTGGTACTACAGTTAGCACTGCCTCACAGTACTAGGGACCTGAGTTCAATTACAGCCTCAGATCACTGTCTGGAGTTTGCAAGTTCTTTCCACACTCCAAAGATATGCAGGTTAAGTTGATTTGCGATGCTAAATTGATCCGAGTGTCAGGGGCATTAGCAGGGTAATTATGGGGTTACGGGAATACTGCCTGTGTGGGATTGCAGTCAGTGCAGATCTGATGGACCAAATGGCCTCCTTTTGCACTATAGGAATTCTGTGATGCTATGACTAATTTGTGGGATTTGCTTTTATTTATGGTGCAGAAGTGGCAATCTGGCCTACTTGCAAGGTTGTGTGATACACAGCAAGCAATGAGTTGATCTGATAGCCATTGTCCCACAGGATATCTTTGTGTTCTATTTTTGCATCAAGCCTGCAATCTGAGCAGATGTCTGGGGCTGCATTTATAAATTTGCTGACGAGGCTAATTTTAAAGCATATGAATTCCAATGTGTATGTTGACTGATTAAGGTAGGCTTCCTTGGACCTGAAAAGTACCCAATTTATTGCAAATTATTTTGGAAAGATAAAATATCTCAAATCGGAACAGCAAGTTAAACAAACTGTTTACACTGCTACAATGGGATGGCTAGGGGAGTGGTACTTTCTGCTAACAGGATGCCGCTGTCAATCCAAAAGAATATTTTGCTGACCACACAATTGAGCAATGTGTAAGGATTTCAATACCGGTATGGTGCCAGGTATGTTGGCTGTATGTCCCAGCTGATTGAATCAAACAGTGTGTTCCTTTATTTGTTCATATTAAGCAAAGTACAGATTGTACTGAAACGGCCCACACCACTATTAACTGTTGATTTCATGATTGGCTCATTTGTTTACCAGAAGTGACACATGCATATATAGGGACCTATTCTCTGCAATAAATATATTTAAGCCTTGTGATTTTTTTTTTGAATTACCCAGGAGCTTGGGGAGTCAATAATTTCTTGCATTCTCTATGGCACCACCATAAAATCTGAGTTGGCCAACGTATTAGCAATCCTTTTATCCTATGGTATAAATTGTGATCCTTTGAAACTTTTCTTAGATTTGTCCTGATAGGTTCAAGATGATAAAGCTTTGATAACAGATCTCTTTTCAGCAATATTCAATTTTATACTGAATGATACAAAATCACAAATTTGTTACGATGCAGAATGAGACCAATCGGATCACTGAGCCTGCTTTTGGCTGTCTGAATGAGCAATTCATCCTATGCCTTCCCTTGCCTTCTCCCGATAACCCTGCACATTCTTTCTGGTAATGCTAATTCCCTTTTGAACTCTTCAATTAAATCTACCTCCAGGATACTCCAAACCCTAAACACTGCACTAAAAAAAACTCATCTCACTTTTGCTATTACTAAGTATTTTAAATTTGTGCCTTCTTGCTTTCAATTCTTTTGAATGGTAACCATTTCTCCCTATCTATTCTGTCCAGATCCCTCATGAATTTGAATATTCTTATCAAATCTCCTCTCAACTTCCATTAAGGAAAACAATCCTAACTTCAATTGATCTTCATAACTAAATTTCTCATCCCTGAATCATTGATTTGAATATTTTTTGCACCCTTTCTAATGACTCCTTTCCTTCCTAAAGTGTGATATCTGGAGCTGGATGCAATGCTGTAGGGAAATGTACAAATTCATCATTAATTCCCTGCTCTTGTCCTCTGCCTTTATTGATAGCCCAGTATACTGCATCCTTTAACTGTTTTCAACTTGTATTTCCACATTCAATGGTTTATTAGGAAAGCGACCTGGGAGGATGCACTACAAGTTTGCGGCAGACTGAAAAGATTGAGTATGTAGATATTAAGGAAGCGGATGTGTTAGAACTTTTAAATGCTATCAAGATAGACAAGTCTCCGGGACCAAATGGGATGTACCCCAGGTTATTGTGGGAGGTGAGGGATGTCATTGCAGAGCCCCTGGCGATGATCTTTGCATCGTCGATGGAGACGGGAGAGGTTCCGGAGGATTGGAGGATTGCGGATGTGGTCCTATTTTCAAGTAAGGGAACAGGGATAGTCCTGGAAATTACCGACCGGTGAGTCTGACCTCAGTGGTTGGTAAGCTGATGGAGAGGCTTCTGAGGGACAAGATTTACGAGCATTTGGAGAAGTTTAGGTTGATTAGAAATAGTCAGCAGGGTTTTGTAAAAGGCAGGTCGTGCCTTACGAGCTTAATTGAGTTCTTCGAAAATGTGACTGAACACATTGACGAAGGAAGAGCAGTGGACGTGGTGTACATGGACTTCAGCAAGGCATTTGACAAGGTCCCACATGCCAGACTTCTTGAGAAGGTGAGAGGCCATGGGATCCAAGGGGCTTTGGCCTTGTGGATCCAGAACTGGCTTGCCTGCAGAAGGCAGAGGGTGGTTGTGGATGGCTCTTTTTCTGCATGGAGGTCGGTCACCAGTGGAGTGCCCCAGGGATCTGTTCTAGGACCCTTGCTGTTTGTCATTTTCATTAATGACCTGGATGAGGAAGTGGAGGGATGGGTGAGTAAGTTCGCCGATGACACGAAGGTCGGTGGTGTTGTGGATGGCCTGGAGGGATGTCAAAAGTTGCAGCATGACATCGACAGGATGCAAGACTGGGCGGAGAAGTGGCAGATGGACTTCAACGCGGATAAATGTGTTGTGGTCCATTTTGGCAGATCCAACGGGATGAATGAGTACACTATCAAAGTTAGGAGTCTTAGCTGTGTGGAAGAGCAGAGGGATCTTGGGGTCCGGGTCCATAAGACTCTCAAATCGGCCTCCCAGTTGGAGGATGTGGTTAAGAAAGCTTACGGTGTACTGGCCTTCATTCATCGAGGGATTGAGTTCAGGAGTCAGGTGGTAATGCTGCAGCTTTATAGGACCCTTGTCAGACCACACTTGGAGTACTGTGCGCAGTTCTGGTCGCCTCACTATAGGAAGGACGTGGAAGCTATTGAAAGGTGCAGAGGAGATTTACAAGGATGTTGCCTGGATTGGGAGGCATGCCTTATGAAGACAGGTTGATGGAGCTGGGACTGTTCTCCCTGGAGAGACGAAGGTTGAGAGGTGACCTGATAGAGGTTTACAAGATGTTGAGAGGAATAGATAGGGTGGACTCTCAGAGACTATTTCCCAGGGCTGAAATGGTCGCGACGAGAGGGCACAGATTTAAGGTGCAGGGAAGCAAGTACAGAGGGGATGCTAGGGAAAGTTTTTCACTCAGAGGGTGGTGAGTGAATGGAATCGGCTGCCGTCGGTGGTGGTCGAGGCGAACTCGCTGGGGTCTTTTAAAAGACTTCTGGATGAGTATATGGGATCCAATGGGATTGGGGGTTATAGATAGGCCTATGGCTGGGTAGGTTTTGATGTGTTCGGCACAACTTGTGGGCTGAAGGGCCTGTTTGTGCTGTAGTGTTCTATGTTCTATTAATATCTATATTTTATATACACACACACACACACACACACACACACACACACACACACACACTTGAGCTCCTCTGTTGTTGCACCTCCTTTAGAGTTCTACCATTATTTAATATTTATAGCAGAGCACTTGGTGAATAGTGATAGTATTGAACAGAAACAGCATGGATTTATGAAAGGAAAATCATGCTTGACAAATCTACTGGAATTTTTTTGAGGATATAACTAGCAGTGTTGATGAGGGGAAGCCAGTGGTGTGGTTTATTTGGACTTTCAGAAGGCTTTTGACAAAGTCCCACATAAGAGATTAACATGTAATATAAACTACATGGATTGGGGTAGTGTACTGATTTGGATGGAAAACTGGTTGGCAGACAGGAAACACAAAGCAGAAATAAATAGATTATTTTCCGAATGGTAAGCAATAACTAGTGGAATACCACAGATATCAGTGCTTGAACCCCAGATATTCACAATGTATATTAATGATTTAGACAAGGGAACTAAATATAGTATTTATAAATGACACAAATCTGGGTGGGAGGGGTGAACTGCATCAGTGTGATTTGGACAAGCTGAGTGGACAAATGCATGGCACATGCAGTATAATGTGAATGTAAGTGAAATCCACTTTGGTAGTAAAAGGGAGATATTATCTGAACAGCTATAAACTGAGGGAGTTGTGCAGTGAGAGCTGGGTATTCTCCTATATCTATCACTGAAGCTAAGCATAGAGATGCATCAGGTGGTAAAGAAGGCAAACGCAATGTTGCTTTATTGTGAGGATTTGAATACAGAAGCAGAGAAGTCTTGTTGCAATTATACAGGGCCTTGGTGATGCCACACTTGGAATATGGTGTGCAGTTTCAGTCTTACATGAAGAAGGATGTTCTTGCTACAGAAAGTTAAGAGATGAGGAATTGAATCAGTTAGGATTATATTCACTAGTGTGTAGAAGAATGAGGGGGGGATCTCATTCAAGCCTATAAAATTCTAACAGGACTCGACAGGCTAGATGCAGGAAGGATGATCCCAATAGTGAGGGTGGCCAGAACCGAGCTTACACTCTAAGAGACAAAAACAGAAAATGCCAGGAAATCTCAGCAGGTTTGATAGCATCTGTGGAGAGAGAATAGAGCCAACATTTCGAGTCTAAATAATTAATTGTCAGAACTAAGAATAAAGAAAATCAGAAAAGATTTTTCACCATGGAGCGGTGGGAACTGTAATAAGACAAAGGAACTGTAAATGAAGAAGGTTGAGAGAGGTGCTAAAAGTGACCATTAAGTGATCAGACGGCAGAACAGCATTACAGGTGGTTAAGGCAGTTGCCCTAAAACAGAGGGGTGAGCGGGGGGTCACTTAAGGACAAGAATGGGAATGGAGAAGTGGAAAAATGGAAGTGAGAAAGAAGGATGATAAAAATGGGTGAATGAGATAGAAAGAAGAAACAGAATGAAGTAAAACCCCACTGTGCTCACTTCCTTCTCTCAACTCCATTCTCTCTCCTCTTGTCCAATCCCTTCCTACCTATATCTGTGATTCATCCGGTATACTATACCTTATCAACAACTTCTGGTTCCTTGGCCCAAACCACTACCATCTCACCATGGATGTCTAACACTTCCATTCCCTAGAGGATGGCCTCAAGGCTCTTTGCTTTTTCCTCAAATAGAGTTTTTGTCTCTATAAGTGTAAGCCCAACTTGTCCATGCTGCCCTTTATTTTAAACCCCTAAGCTACTTCCAATTGCCTGCATTTGACACATATTCCTCTATACCCATCTTACCCATGTAACTGTCTAAATGCTTTTTAAAAGACAAAATTGCACCCATCTCTTCTACTATCTCTGGCAACTTGTTCCAGACACTCATCATCCTCTGGAAAAAACTGCCTCTCTGAACCTTCTGTATCTCTCCCTTCTCACCTTGAACCTATGCCTTCTTGTTTTAGACTTCCTCCCTTTGGGAAAAGATATTGACTATCTAACTGATCTGTGCCCTTCATTATTTTATAGACCTCTATAAGATCACCCCTCAGCCTCCTATGCTCTGGAGAAAAAAGTCTCAGTCTATCCAGCCCCTCCTTATAACCCAAACTATCAAGTTCTGGTAGCATCCTAGTAATCTTTTTCTGCACTAGTTTAATATTATCCTTTCTATAATTGGGTGACCAGATATGTCTTCCTCCTTCCTCAATTGTGGTTTTCCACCCACTGTGGTTGTCAGGGTATTGACCAGCCAGTGCTCTCACCCCCTCCACACACACACACCCAGAATCAAGATAGGGTCCCTCTTAACTGACTTTTCACTCCTCCAACCTTCGCAACCAAAGAATCATCCTCCACTATTTCTGCCAACTTCAGCATGATTCCACTACTTAACACATCTTGTCCTCTCTCCCCCTGTCAGCATTTTGCAAGGACCATTCTCTCCAGGACACTCTGGTTCACTCCTCCATCACACCCAATACAACCCCCCCCAGCTTCTTCCCATGCATTCATGGTGCAATATCTGCCCCTTTGGTGCCTACCTATTTACCATCTTACCTAAACACTTCTTTCAGGTGAAGCAATACTTCGTATGTACTTTCTTCAGTCTGGTCTATTGCATTCACTGCTTCCCTGTGATCTACTCTACATTGGAGAGACCAAACACAGATTGGGTGACTGCTTTGAATACTTTCGGTCCATCTGCAAAAAGGATCCAGATCTTCCTGTTGCTTGCCACTTCAGCACCCCGCTCTCCTGTCCACATATCTGTCCTTGGCCTTTTTCAATGTTCTAGTGAACCCCAATGCGAACTGGAGGAGCAACACCTGATCTTCCGATTGGGCACCTTCTGGACTGAACATTGAGTTCAACAATTTCAGAACGTGAACTCTCCCTCCCACCTTCACCCCATTTCCATTTATTCTATTTCATTCTGTTTTTTCTCATCTCATTCATCCATTTTTATCATCCTCCTTTCCCCCTTCCATTTTTCCATTCCTGCTCTCCTCCTTATGCTCCCCCTACCTCACCCTCATTTTCAGGGCAACTGTCTTAACTGTCTGTGCCACTGTCCTGCCATTCATCCAATTTGAACACTTTATGGACACTTCTAGCACCTCCCAGTTTTCTTCCTCATTTATTACAGCCCCTTTGTCCTATTATAGCCCCTCCCACCCTCACAGTACAAAACTTTTCTGATTTTCTTTGCTCTTAGCTTTGACGAAGGAGTCCCAGACTCCAAATATTGACTCTCTTCTCTCCACAGATGCTGTCAGACCTGTGGAGATTTTCCAGTATTTTCTGCTTTTGTTTCAGATTCCAGCAGCCACAGTATTTTGCTTCTATTACAATCTAAAGGGTAAACCTTTTAGCACTGAGGTGAGGAGAAATTTCTTCACCCCAAGAGTGGTAAATCTTTGAAATTTGCTCCTATAGAAAACAGTTGAGGCCAAAACATTGCATGCCTTCAAGGAGTTAGGGGTAGCTCTTGGGGCAAAGGGCATCAAAAGGCTATGTGGGAAGGTGGGATCAGTCATGGTTATAACGAATGATGGTGGCACAATGGTTACTACTGTTGCCTTAG
Organism: Sphyrna mokarran; assembly: GCA_024679065.1. Classification (NCBI taxonomy): domain Eukaryota; kingdom Metazoa; phylum Chordata; class Chondrichthyes; order Carcharhiniformes; family Carcharhinidae; genus Sphyrna; species Sphyrna mokarran. The sequence goes on along the minus strand of JAGIQG010000020.1, from coordinate 45,329,718 downwards.
TGCCACGGACCCAGGTTCAATTCCAGGCTTGGGTCACTGTCCGTATGGAATCTAAACATTGTCCCCATATCTGTGTGGGTTTTTTTTTTGGATATTCCGGTTTCTTTCCACAGTCCAAAGATGTGCTGGTAAAGTGGATTGGCCATGATAAATTCTCCCTTAGTGTACCCAAACAGATGTCAAACTAGGAGATTTTCACAGTACCTTCATCACAGTGTGAATGTAAGCCTACTTGTGACTAATAAATCAACTTTAAACTTTGGTGGAAAAGGCTTCAATGCACTGAATGGCCTAATCCTGCTCCCATTTTATGTTTTTCCTCATACTTTTTTGTATTGAACTTCATCTGTCACCTGTTCTTTTGAAGTTCTACATTGACGTCCTCAGTTCACAATGCTTCAAAATTTTGTCATCTGTGAACTTTGAGATTGGGCCCTAAATTATTAATATAAATCAAGAAAACACTAATTTTGATTTATTGTCATGTATTAGTATGCAAAGTATTGTTTTTTGCAGAGGGGCCATAGGCAGGTTCTAAAATTAAGGGAAGCGGGCACATAAAAAAGGCGCCTCAATGCATACCAAATAATAAATTCATTATGCATTGTTTTTATTGTTTTGATTTTAAATACAAAAGTAAAATGTTATTTAATTATTTTGTTTTAAATGTAAAATGAAAACAAAATGAAGCAATATGAAAAAGATGTGAAGCAACTACAACAGCCTCTTTTGTTTAGGTTTCATTCTAGCAAAGTTATCTATTACTCTATAATAATCTACCTCAGTAGCCAACTGTCTTTCAATGGAGACCAAAGCTAATCCAGACAATCTATTCTTGCCCGTTGTAGAACAAAGGTTGGACTTCGTGTTTGAGCCAGCTAAAGAATCGTTCCGCAACTGTACTACTTATTGGTAAGGTCAGAAAAATGTGGACAGGTTAGCATAATCAAATCTATTTACTCACCCAATCTCAGCTGGTGATGTGTGTTGGCGAGGGAAGCTTGGTCTCAATTGCCTGTCATTGCGGTGGCTGCATATTTATGTCCTTCATGGCCTCTGCAATTATCCTTGTGAGTGCCCTGACAATCACATTTTGATTTAATGTTTTAAGTTTTCTTTAGACTTTGGTTTTGTTCGGGTTGTTCCCCCCTTCCTTTTTGGGGGGGGCTGCCCCTTTTAATTTGTCCCCAAGTTAATTTGAGATTGTTTACTTGTTTGGCATGCAAAAGAGCATTCTCGTGATTGCATGCTCTCTTGGAAGATTACATGCCTTCCTTGCTGTCTGAAGTTCCTACATCCGTATCGCATCCCATGACTGCAGTGCACGGATTGAGGACTTCCTGATATCTGAGGGGCCTCTGAGGTATGCCCTGTTGAAAAGATGTCACTTTTGAAGAATGTGCTCGGGGAGTGGTCAATCCCCCTCCTAGCTATGCCACTGTTTTTACACATTATACAAAGCATACTGTACATAGAGAAGGAAAGGAGAGACTGATAATATTACAGTCATAGCTAAGGTGCAGAGAAAGATCAGCTTAATGCAAGGTAGGTCTAGTCAAAAGTCTGACAGCAGCAGGGAAGCTGTTCTTAAGTTTATTATCGATAGTGAAAGACGAAAGAAAGTATCCTTCTATTCCACAGTGAATTGGTCACTTAATGACTGGTGTAATTCTCCACTTCACGTCAGGGGACACAGTCGAGCGCTGCTGGAGTGCCCCACAGCTCCCTCTGTGGCGGGGAGGAGTGGCGGCAGGGAGAAGGGGCGGGGTTGGGCCAGCGGATGCTTTCTCTCAATTTCCCGGATGTGCTGTTGATTTTTTTTTACACACAGTCTGCGCAGGCAGCGCGCTGGCCGCCTGGGGAGGGGGTCCTCGCTGTTGGGGCAGTTTGAACGGGTCGCGGTTGCTGAGGGACGTGTCGCGGGGAAGCGGTGCCTCGGAAGGTGGAATGCTGGCAAGGTCGGCGATTATGATAGATATATGTATAGATGTAAATTCCTAGTAATGTTGAAGGAAGGAGGGAGGGGTTGCAAGCGGTTTGTATCCCAGGCCTGCGAACGGGGATCGGGCGAGCGGCAGCTCCGGCTTGTCGCCTCCAGGCCAGGCCGGCGGCAGCGGCACGCATGCGCCCTTCCCATGCCCAGCCTGCCCCCACATTGTTTATGTCCATTTGGGAAAGCTTTAGTATTGTCTTCAGTGGGGCCACAAAACCAAATCTCTGCTCTTCCTTTGATCCATTCAGCGCTTCACATCCTCACCCCACCCTCATATAGGCGTAGGCAAACTATATAAAGACATAAGGTTTATCTATTGTTTGATTCAACAAGCTGGTGTGTTTTTTTTGGGTGTCTAGGGTTGGGGGAGCTCCCAAACGATACGGCACTGACTGAAAAATGTACAAGAATAGTGGCTCTGTTTGCTGACTGATTGAGAAGTTAGGCAAGCAAACACTGTTTCGTTAATGGCCCCAGTTCCAAATCTGAAAACAGGATTGAGTGCTTTTGCTGTCAGTTGTTAAGACCGTGACAGGTTGTAATACAATGGGAGTAATCATCCGATTAAATGAAGCATATGTGAGGTTCATCATAAACAGAAAGGATTGACTTTGAAATCTTCTTCACTTGAAAATCTCTCCATAGGTGCTGCCATATGTGTTGAATATTTCCAGCATTTTCTGTTTTTATTTCAAATTTCCAATATCCATTGTATTTCTTCGCATGACTAGAAGCCAGGTTTATTGTTCACTCATTTGATGTTTTTGGTGGCCTACAAGGTTACATATCTAGATTATATCCCACTATTCAGTTACTAGAATGTTTTTGGTTTCTGTAGAAATGTCTTTGTATTGAATGTATGGAGTATTCTGAAAGTTACCAATACTGTTATGAACTAGGGACCAGGGACAGACAGACATAAACAGAAAATCCTGGAAAAACTTGTGTCTGGCAGCACGTGGAGAGAAAAGCAAGAGTTAAAGTTGAGTGCAAAATGTCTTCCTTTCAGAGCTGAAGAGAGGAAGAAATGAGATGGGCTTTATGCTGTCAGCATAAATGATGGAACACAATAAGTCCGGAATAGATTGGGGTCCTACAAGATCAAATAACTGAGAAGCAAGACCCCCAACTTATTCCTGACGTTCTGCTCCACCTGCTGCACTCCATTTTTCAACAGGATAAAACCAATCACGTTTCTACCTCTCCAACTCCGAAAAAGAGTCATATGATCTCAAAACTCTAACTCAGTTTCGGTCTTCACTGATACTGCTGGAGCTGCTGATATTTTCTACCATTTGCAGTATTTTTCTTTTACCAGGAATGGGCAATTCGGTGATGCCCAATTCGTGTGAATGAATTAGAAATACATAAGCAGTATTGGTAGTTTATATGAAAAATGTTAATTAATAAATGTGTACCAAGGTCACAATCTGGCTTTTTGACATTATGCTTCATTTGCATTGTGCAATCTGTAGTTTTAAACACACAAAAGCATCTGTTTTTGTGATGAAATGATTGGATTAAATACATCAAAATTTCTCAATGTATAATCAGCCAACTTGTATCTGTTATAAAGGCTGAATCTCTAATCCAGAAATAGACCTAATGCTTTCCATATTCTAAATACCTAATCATTACATCTGTTCATCCATGCAAGTTGATATCTGGTTTGATAGGGATTGAGGGTGTACTGAAAATGTACAAGAAATGAAAATGCCTGTTAAAATGTGAGATTTAACTAATGTGGTATTGTCATTTTGAAAAAAACCTACAAGGACATTCTACAGATATCAAATGTGGTGCCAATTAAAGATTGTGGCAGCCTGTCATGTATATTTTTTCAATCAATTGTTTATATTTTAATTCATTGCTGCTACTTAGCTCTGTCCCAGAGGTTCTTTTTTTAAAAATGACCCAGCCTTATTGAAAATGACGAGGATTTTCGCTAACTTTGACCGGTAACTGACAAAACTCTATAGTTTTTATCCACGTAAAACTATCTCTGTATTATATATGCCTATTATTAGATGAGTAGAATGTTGGTTAAAAGAAAAATGGGATTGTTTGTTTGAGGTGATTTTTACATCAAATCATGGAAAGAAATTATTAGAAAAATAAATTATGTAAAAACCTGAGGAGATGGGCTATTATGAGGTGTATCTGGGATGGGAAATTCAGTGATAGCTACATTCTGTGAATGATAAAATACAAGCAGCATTGTTACTGAAATTTGTATAAAAAAAAATAAATTTAGTAGATTTATACAGTGCCTTTCCCAAACTCAGGATATCCCGAACTGCTTCACAGCCAATGAATGAATAAAGAAGAGAGGCTATCTAAGAAACTGTGGCCTAGTTTTCCTTTCATTAAACCAAATTCTTTATTTTGTTTTAGAATTTTCTTTCCTCTGCTTTGCTGAAAGTATTGCCCCTTTCACAAATAGGGTTGAAGTTTATTTGTATGTCAGTTGCGATTTGATATGTTGCTCAAGTGACCATCATTCACAAATGAATGCTTTCCAACAGTAGATTCACAAAACTCTAGCTACACACATGTACTTGCAGTAGGAGCATTAACAGTCATTAGGAACCTTTGTGTCTTGTCAACCTATAATCTGCAGTTTACTTGTATTATTGCTGCTGTCTCCCTGGCTGGGATGAGGGAGATGAGTTGACCGTTATCCATCTAGGACAGAAGACATACATTATCTCTCTGGCCTTTGAACAATTTCTCTCAAAGGTCCAACCTTACCCAATAGTATCATTTCAAGTGTTGATCAGTCTTTCTAATTTTTCCTGACTGTTGTCCTAAACGTTCTTCTGATTCTTATCCATGTTCCTTTCTTCCATTCTTTAATCTGACTTTGAAACATATCACTGTTCCTTCACTGTTGCTGGGTCAAAATCCTGGCACTTCCTACCGACACCACATGAACTGTATGGCTCAAGAAGATAGTTCACCATCATCTTTTTGAGGGCAATTATGGACGGACAACAAAAATGCTGATCTAACCAGTGGCACCCACACCCCTTGCATAAATTTTAAAAAATCCTGGTGCTGCTGATTGCAATACTGCAGGAGATGGGGGGTTTTCTTGGCCTTCCTGCAGTATATTTTGCTGGCAGAGGTGGTGGGCGTTTGGTCCTGCCACTGTCAATAGGATTTCCTACTAACAGCATCTCATCAATAGATCCTATCGGCATGAGCAGCTGGAAAGTTCCAGCCTTAGTGTTTGGATATTAGCTCCTATAAAGAGACAGGACACTACTTGGAAATGAGTTTTGCTTCTGTTGGTTCTGCCTTGGAGTTTATTTTGGAGCACTTGTCCTTGCTGCTGAAGGTTGCAAGTCATGGTGAATTAGAGGGGGAAGCTGTGTGCATTCCTCTTGCATTCTCTGCTATATAGTGTATTTACAGCTTAGTGGATCCTTCTTTTTGAGAAGACTTTATGGACTGCAAAATCATCCATATGAACCTCTGTAGAAACAGCGAGACATATTGACCTATTTCCCAGAGAAAGTAGTATGGGAACTTTGTGGCATGCTGTGTGACAAGCTGCTGCAAGGCAGTGTATTGTACTGAATTTAAATTTTTAACCATGGAAGTATTCGAAGGGATGGTTTAGGACATTAGTGAGTCTACTTTATTTTGAGCCAAATACTTCAAGGTACATGGAAGTTGTGAACAGTTAGCTCTTGAGAACTGCTTGGAGATAATTGTTTAGCCGTGAGCTACAAATACTTGTTCCTTACCACTGATCAACAGTCCCATCATCCCAGTGAAATAAATACTGTATCCCATCTCCAAACGTATTTCACAACACACGTTAGTCTCACACATCATTCCTCACAGCATTATTTCTGATCAACCATGATACAGTTCTCATCTTCCACCTCACCATCCTCTCTATTCAATGGATCATCCTCTGTTGTTTTTGTTTTCTCCAATGTGATGCCACCACCAAACATCTCTTGCAGTGTTCCAAAGGGTCTGTTCCCTCTACCACTCTTGTCCACTCCTCAGTCACCCTAACACCCCTCACTTCCTTACAGCGTTTTCTTATGCATTACAAAAGATGAAATACATGTACTTTCAGCTCTGCCCTTTTCATTGTCAAAGACCCCAAACACACCTTCCAAGTGAAACAGCAATTTGCATGTACTTTCAGTTTAGTATACTGTATTCACTTCTTTTGATGTGGTCACCACTACACTGGGGAGACCAGATAGACTGGATGCCTGTTTTGTAGAACACCACCATTCAGGCAGCAGTCATGACTCTGTGCTTCCAGTTGCTTGTCATTTTAATTCTCCATAATGCTCCCATGATGACTTCTCTGTTTGTGGCCTCTGCATTGCTTCAGTGAACCTCAAGTGCTGTTCCTTCAATTTGCACTGTCTTTCTCTTCACTGAGCATCCTATTGGAGTCAACAATGAGTTCAAAACTTGAAATCAGAATCTCTACTTTTGAATTTTCTACGTGGTTGGCTGGGTTGCACTCGTCCTTTTCTCTTTATCCCTTCATGTTGTATTCAGATGATAGCCAATCACACTTCATTTGAACACAACTTTTGTTTCTTTGCCCATTTCCACACTGGCTGCTACATTTTTATCTTTCCACAGTTCTGATGAATGATCATTTCAACATGAAATGTTAACTCTATTTCTTCCCATAGATACCATCTGCCCTGCTGAATATTTCCAGCATTTTTTTATTCCACTGAGCAACACTTGCTCCTGCTGCATCTCAGTAATCAATATGCTCAGCTGATCAAGTTAATTGATTCCCCAAATGCTTCGTTTAAACCTGTGTCTGGAAACACATGAATACTCTTTGTCACTTTTATATCTCCCTCTCCCTTCTTCCAAAATGGTGTGTGTGGTGCACAACTACCTATCCTATTGTTTTTCTGAATAGCCTCTTCCTGACAGGCATAGTGTAAGTGGTTCATGTGTAATATGCCAATGAGACAGCTTGTTTAGTTACAGGAAGTGATGCAATCTCTCATGATCTTGCTCACTCTCTTCTAGATCTCAGAGCAAAAAAGCAATATTCCAAAAAAAGTTAATGTTTTCTTTACACCAAACTCTATACATATTCTTTGTTAGCCCACAACAAGAGCAATAATATAATGTGGTGACAATGAGTTTTTGTACATTCATAGAATGTGGGCTGTGCTGGATAGGTGAACATTAATTTCCCATCCCTAATTGCCTTTGACAAGGTGGTGGTGATGAGCTGCCTTTTTGAACTGCTGCAGTCCCTGTGATGTATGTTTATCCATAGTGCTGTTAAAGTTCCAGAATTTTGACCGAATAGCCCTGTGGCAAGTGACTTGGAGGGGAACTTGCAGGTGATGGTGTTCCCATATATCTGCTGCTCCTGTTCTCCTATATGGAAGTTGTCATAGATTTGAACAGTGACATATAAGGAGTCTTGATATTCTGCAGTGCATCTTGTAGTTGGTGGACGCTGCTGCTACTGTGTGTTGATGGTGAGGGCTTGAATGTATGTGGATAGGGTATCAATCAAAAAGGCAGCTTTGTCTTCAATGGTATCAAGATTTTTGAGTGTTGGATTTGAACTCATCCAGGCAAGGGGAGAGTATTCCATTACACTCCTGACTTAGAACATAGAACAATACAGCACAGAACAGGCCCTTCGGCCTTCGATGTTGTGCCGACCAAAATAAAAAGCAATGCCCCTCCAAACTAAACCATTCCCTTCTCTTCCATATACTTATCAATTAACCTCTTAAACGCCACCAAACTTGGCGCATCTACAACAGCTGCAGGCAGGGCATTCCACTCCCTAATCACTCTTTGAGTAAAGAACCTACCTCTGATATCCGTCCTATAACTCATACCCCTTAATTTAAAGCTGTGTCCCCTCGTGCTAGCTTTCTCCATCCTAGGAAAAAGGCTATCACTGTCCACCCTATCTAAACCTCTAATCATCTTATATGCTTCAATAAGATTGAAGCATATAACACTCCATGTAACAGATCCAACACTCAAAAATCTTGATACCATTGAAGACAAAGCTGCCTTTTTGATTGATACCCTATCCACATACATTCAAGCCCTCACCATCAACACACAGTAGCAGCAGCGTCCACCATGACTTGTACCATGCAGATTATGGACAGACTTTAGGAAGTCAGGAGATGAGTTACGACCTGCAGGATTCTGAGCCTCTGACTTGCTTTTATAAAAACAGTATTATATGGCTATTTCAGTTCAGTTTCTGGTCAATTGTAACTCACAGGATGTTGATAGTGAGGATTCAGTGATGGTAATAAGGGGTGGTTGTTAGATTGTCCTTTCTTGAAGATGGTCTTTGCCTGACACTTGTGTGATATAAATGTTAATTGCCACTTATCAGCCTAAGGCAGGGTATAGTTCTGGTCTTGCTGCATTCATACGTGGACTCCTTTAGTGTCAGGATTTTTGAATGGTATTGAACATTATACAACCATCAGCAAACATCTCCACTTTTGAACTCATGATGGAAGGAAGGTCATTGATGAAGCAGCTGTGCTTAGGACACTAGCCTGAGGAACTCCAGCAGTGATGTCCTGGAACTGAGATGATTGACCTCCAACAAGTAAACCCAACAAAGGCACTTTCCCCATGATTCCCATTGACTCCAGTTTTGCTAGGACTTCTTAATGCTATATTCAGTCAAATGCTGCTTTGATGTCAAGAGCAGTCACTCTCATCTCATCTCTGCAATTCAGCTCTTTTGTCTACGTTTGAACCAATGTTGTAATGAGGTCACAAGCGGAATGGCCCTGGCAGAAATTAAACTGAGTGAAGGACCAAGTACCTCTGCTATTACTGGAAAACTTTGTGTTAGGTTTCAGGTTTCGACCAAGGAAAAATGTGACTGAATAGGCATCAAGGATTTGCCACATATCAAAGCACTTGATGCCTGCTTCAATTTGTGAAAAATTACTATTGCTGAGTGGGTTAAAAATATACCCAACATCAAGGGGAAAGTATTGACATATACTCTCTGTATAGACTTGCAGAAAATTGTGTATTTGAGTATGTAAAACATAATCCTGTCAGGGGCATAATTATTGTTGGCATTTTCAATGAAGCATTGTCTGATCACATGCAGTCAGTGACTTATTTAACCTTAAAAACGGCAGTTCAGCTGCATAGACAAGATAAGGTCAGGAAGCACGTGACAGGGAGAACATATCCCAAAAATGACTGATGCAGTGGAAAATGTTAAATTTTAAAAACAGAGGAGGCAGCACATATTCCATCATCCACCCTGGCTAAACATAATTGATGTAGCTTGTCATATGAGGAATGGTTGAGGACTCTGGGTCTATACTAGTTGGAGTTTAGAAGGATGAGGGGGGAACTTACAAGATACTCCGAAGCTTGGATAGAGTTGATGTGGAGAAGATGTTTACACTCGTAGGAAAAACTAGAACCAGAGGGCACAACCTCAGGCTAAAGGGGCAATCCTTTAAAACAAAGATGAGAAGGAATTTCTTCATCCAGAGAGTGGTGAATCTGTGGAACTCTTTGCCGCAGAAGACTGTGGAGGCTGAGTCACTGAGTGTCTTTAAGACACAGGTTCTTGATTAATAAGAGGACCAAGGATTGTGGGGAAAAGGCAGGAGAATAGGGATTAAAAAAAAAATCAGCCATGATTGTGTGGTGGAGCAGACTAATTCTGCTCCTATGTCTTATGGCCTTGCAGAAAAAATACAGGTATGAAAATTGTCCCATCAGAGGTCAAATGCTATTTTTGCAGAAAGAAAGGTCACTTTCAGACTATGTCACAGGAAGTAGTTTGAACACCCTAAGCAAACAGAGAACCTGACAAAAGGTTACACGGTCCATTAAATCAATGACAGGGAGTTGCCTTTCCTTGGAGAGATCCAGGAACCAAGTGGAAGCTGTTGAAGTGCTGATGGCCCAATAGAGGAGACACACTTTAAAGTTTTGAACTCAGGTGCTGCAACAGTTTTAGTTCTTTCTGATGCTGAACTGTGATTGGAGAAAAGTTTTTTTAGCCATTACACTAAAAGTCTAGAACATGGAAAAACTACAGCACAAACAAGCTCACAAGTTGTGCTGAACATGTCCCTACCTACTAGGCTTATCTATAATCCTCTGTCTTACTACATGTATAGAACTCAAAGGACAACTAAATGCAATTCTCCACGTATAGTGAGACAAATGATCTGAAACTTTGTGATTCCGAACCAGAGGAAAGCTTGTATCAACTTGCATCTGATTTACACAGTAGAAAACCTGGAAGAGCAACTTCTCTCAGGGCAAAATTTCCACAGCTCTTCACAGGACTAAGAAAACTGAAGACAGTGTACCCACGTCACCCTTTGTCCTGAAATAAAGGCAGTGTGTTTGTTACATCCAGAGAAGTTCTTTATCCATTCTTACCAATGAGGAAATTGACTCAGTGAAGCAAAGGGTTAACTATCTGTAATGCATCAAAGTTTACAGATGATACCAAGCTGGGTGGGAGGGTGAACTGCGACAAGGAAATAGAGACCCTTCAGAATGATCTGGACAGGTTGGGTGAATGGGCAAATCAATGACAGATGCAGTATAATTTGGATAAATGTGAAGTTATTCACTTTGGAAGCAAAAACAAGGTGGCAGATTACCTAAATGGGTGTAAATTGGGAGAAGGGAATATGCAGTGGGACCAGTGCAGTGTCCTTGTACACCAGTCACTGAAGGTAAGCATGCAGGTGCAGCAGGTAGCAAAGAAGGCAAATGGTATGCTGGCCTTCATTGTGAGAAGTTTCGAGTACAGGAGCAGGGATGTGTTGTTGCAATTATACAGAGTCTTGGTGAGGCCACATCTAGAATGTTGTGTGCAGTTTTGATCTCCTTCTCTGAGGAAGGGTGTTCTTGCTCTTGGGGGAATGCAGCAAAGATTGACCAGGCTGATTCCAGGCATAGGGAGGCACTGATTATGGAGAGAGATTGACCAGATTAAGATTATTTTCACTGGAGTTCAGACAAATGAGAGGGGATCTCATAGAGACTTCTAAAATTCTAACAGGACTTGACAGGGTAAGCGCAGGAGGATATTCCTAATGGTGGGGGAGTCCAGAACCAAGGGTCACAGTCAGAGTATTCAGGATAGACCTTTTAAGATGGAGGTGAGGAGATATTTCTTCACCCAAAGAGCCTGTAGAGTTCATTACCACAGGAAGTGTTGTAGCACTTCAGGTGAATGGGATCAAAGGTTAAGGGGAAAAAAGCAGGATTAGGCTATTAAGTTGGACGATCAGCCATGATAGTAATGAATGGCAGAACTGGCTCGAAGGACCAAATGGGCCTCCTCCTGTTCCTATCTCCTATGTTTCACCTGTGATAGAACTAACAAGCTGGTGTTTGAGGATGGCCCAGTGCCAAAACGTAATGGATCTAACAGAATTTGCATATGTTTATAAAACTGAACAAAGCAGTCAAATGCAAAGTTCATCCTATATGAATGAAAGCTTAGCAAAGTTGGGAAAGAATTCAGTTTTCACAAAGCTAGATACAAATGATAGTTTTTGGCTACTACTGTTGTGATCGGCAGATGGTAAGTGTCGTGCAAACCATTACCCCAAAAGGAAACTTGACAAGTGACTACAAGTATTTTCTCATGGCAATATACAAATTAAAAGCAGTCACAAATTCCAGTAAAACTTTGGAGATTTCAAATATTAAAATTGAAAATTTATTAACAAAAAACTTTAAACCAGATTACATTTACAACATTAAAATTGGTCTTGCAGAACAATTCCTCAAAGATTCTTACTTGGTTAGACTTCTTTAGGCAACAGACTTTATAGAAATTTAGTCTACTAAATTCCAGTAATATTACCACAAGGCACAACCCATTGTTGCTGTAGGGAAGGCATTTCTCAGTGCTTCTCTGTCTCTTCCACTCAACTGTAGAAATTCAAGACTCTAAAATAAAATCCCACTTTCTGGAACAATCAGACATTGATCTCAAAATGGCTGAAGATTGCTTGCTTCACTTCACAGTTTTATCTCAGTCCAGAATACGCTTCTCCATGAGATCTTACATGGCTACACCTAGTATAACTTCTAAGCTCACTTTTAAATATGTTTTTCTCTTTCATCTTTTCCCCATTGCCCTTATCCTTCTTTGAAACTTACTTGATATAAACAGTTTTTATGATCCTCTTATGGCCACCACCTTCAGATAACATAGAATTTAATAACTTTGCCTTACTTTATTGCCTTCTAAGTTGTAAACTGCTTCTTAGTTTCGTTTTAAGATTCAGCAGCTAAAAACCAAAATCCTCAATTAACTCTAATGCATACTTCCACCCAGCTGTTGAACATTTAACTTGGCTCTATTCTCTTCAAATGCCTGCCTCTCACACCAAGCTCCTTTCATGTCCTAACTTCGTAGCCACTCAATCTTCAGCTCCATTAAATTAGTCGTGCATAGAGACACAGCCTCCATGACCCTGCTTTACAAAATACAATAGTGGACCCCAGAAATATTTAGAAATAACATTTTCTTTACACTAACCCATGATGAAGAATCTAAGTTTCTAATAAACTTTGTTACACTGGGAGGTTTTATTTTCTTGGTTTTGGTATGGGAGTTGGTAAAGCTGTGCTGTCATTCTTCAGTTCTGGCTTGTCATTGTACTCCTTGCTTTGTGGTGAATGGTGGGGGCATTTGGAAGCTTGTTCCAAGCCACATTCCTCATTTGGCTAAGATTATCTGCTATGCTGCTCAGTGAGTTGGTGACATTGAATACAGAGGCCTATTTGGCAGCTGTTTGAGAGACTGTGTGGCAGATGGCTTTCTAATTGCTAATTCCTATGTACAATTCCTACGAACATATTCGGCATTCTGTAAGCCAGCATCAATCGCATGCAGATTTACACTTGCCACCACATGTTGAATACTTCTGAATAATCGTACAGTGACACCACTAGCTACTTATGCTAAGGAAGTAGTATTTTTAAAAAGCAATTGGACTATTGAGATAAAAGATGGGCTGCTGAGAATAATAGCAGAATGTTTCATCAGCTGGAGAATTGGTTAATCTACCTCCTTGGAATATGGTTTCCACCATCACTTTTGCCAGTTGCTGCTTTTGCCTTTTTATGCTCTGTGCTTCCGTCCCCATACTGCCTTCCTGTTGAATACCTAAATCATCTGAGTTTGATGCCTCATGCCCTAGGAGTTGCCTGGTTTCTGATGGCCTTGAATGCCGAGGACCAGCTATTCCAAAGAGTGAAGTTGTTGAAAAAAGATTCCCCCACCCCACCCACCATCTTTTGTGGTTTGTTCTTTCCTGTTGAGCATAGCATGTGGCGAATGTTCAATTCCAGATGACAAGCCATGGCTGTGAAGTGTTTTAGGGACATCTTGAAGTCATGAAAGGTAGTATGTAAATGCCACTGCTTTTCTTTATGCTCACAGTTTTTAAAAAAGAACCAATTTATTATCAGCATTTGTTGGTAAGAAAAAGTTTGAATTAAAGCTTGTACATCTATGTGTTGAATCATTCTGTGTCTGAATGCTTTGGGGGTGATGTATTACTGTTACAGCATTGAATATAGTTGAAAACTTGGAATTGAATTGCCAAAATATTTGGAGAATTACTAACCAAAGCACAAAATGAAATGTTCTTTCAGAATAATTTTTACATCTTGTTTTGTTGTAAACCTGACTGGCAATACGACTGGAAATATTGTCAAATAAAATAATTTGTTAGATGTTTTATATTTTCTTTCTAAAGGTGCTGGCAACACTCCAATGTCTTATCTGAGTAGCTATTCTTATGTGGCTGAAGAATGTTGGCAGATTATTTGTTAAGGAGGGCATAAAACGAATTGAATGTACATTTGGTATCTTTAAGAGCACTTAACTGTACGCTAACTATGGATCTAACATTTCCTCGTACCATTTCCTATCCAGGAAGAATAGCTTTCTAACCTACCTTACTTCCATTGAATCATTCCATTAGGTTTCAAAATAGGACACATCCACGTGTAAGACTAATGTTTTTTCAACTCTGCATAATATGAAAACATCTGGAGAGGGAATTAAAACTTTATGCCGATCTTGGGTTTCAGATAAAGAGACTAATCCACAGTCCTGCCCAGCTGTTTCTCTTCTCCTAGCTTTCTTTTATGGAAGGTTTGTAGTGTTGTGCTGTTCTTAGTTAACTCTATAAAGAAGCTGTGTATACAGCATTGCAACTGCAAGAGACAGGCAGAAAATGGAACATTTTAGGAAAATTGTTCTGTGCGGTACTTAGGGTAAATAGAACAATACATCCTTTTAAAAAGGGAACACAAACTTGTACAATTCAATGGGGGGCATTGAGCTTTGTATGGTAGTCCAGTAATGCAAGTGATTACCATTAACCAACTTGCAAAATCCAAAGAAGAGGCTGATTTAGTTTTGAAAAAAGCACGTATGTAACAATATTAGATTCAAACAGAAGATTGTAGACAATTTTCCAATTCCAGGGTTCAGTTGACACATTGCTGGAACTTAGCTGCAGCAGCTTACTTTGTTACCTCAATCCTTGTGATTTGAATTGCTGCCCTGTATCTACTGCTAGTCAACCCCAGTGCCTTGCTATAATCGTTGCAATAAGGAAGAGCATTATAATTAGAATTAAGATGACTCTGTTTGGCAAAAGTAATTTTATTTACATTGTATACAAAATAAATTTAGTCTTGTTATTGACATGTTACAAATTACTCTTACTGATGTGTAGGGATGAGATAGTTGGTAAACAAATATACTGAATTCTGTCACTTTCTCAAAAAGCTTCCACATAAATGGAAAAAACTGAATTTGCTCAACATTCTCATATTATCTGCCAAAGTAAGACTAAAGCATTGAATGACGGCATAATTTAATAACTGTTTAAAAAAAAACAAGGTAGTTTAAAGAAAATAGATGGTAATTATGCAGAGAATGATTGTGGTGGGTTGAACAAAAAAAAACTGAGTCCACTATTTATCTTATTGACTGGCAATTTTCTCCTCCCCTACGGTCCCAATTTAGTGCCAAATGTATACATGAGACAATAGTTAAACTACAGATCAGTTGAAAAGTTAGAAGCAATTTATGATTCAATGTTGTTTTGAACCCCCTTCTGTAGATTACTCCTAGGACTCTCATTTAAAGGTTGCAGAGTCCCTTCATTACAATACAAAAAAAAATCAGAAATGTATTTTAATGCATACAAACATTTTGCTTTAAAAGAGAATTTCCGTGACACTAAGATAAAAGGTAGCAATTTTGTTCCAGGAAGTCTGAAATATCAAAAGTTTTAAAAGATGCAAGTTTGGGTGGACAAAAAAAAATATTAAATATTCCATGTTTAGAGGCAATTTGTGATCTTGTGAGATGAACATTTAGTTCAGAGTTATTGTGGAAAAGGATCCTTGAAGACAGCTGACTTATAATGCACGTCATTCAGTCTTCAGATGCATTAATTCTGGAAAATGAAACAAGCAAAAGCTGTTTAAAAGCATGTGGAATCTTTGGTTTTATTAACAGAGACATTGAGTACAAAAGCTAAACTTTGATAAATCACTGGTTAGGGCCTAAGTTGGAGTATTATGTTTACTTCTGGACACCATATTTTGAGAAGGATGTCAATGCCTTGGAGAAGTTGTAGAAGAAGCTTATTTGAATGATACAAGGGATGAAGTGCTTCAGTTTTGACGGGAGACTGGAGAAACTGGGCGTGTTCTCCTAAGACCAGACTGATTAAGAAGTGTTCAAAATATTGGTTTAGATAGGTAAATAAGGAGAAAATTAGGCAGGTAGATGGTAACAGATGTTATGATCCCAGCTGCTGGTAATACTGAACAAATCCGATTCTAGACTGAAATCTAGCTTGTTGGCCTCTTAAATTTTGAAACTGTGGAGGAAAGTTACTGAACAAGTTCGCAGGAGTCTGCTGATCAACTTTTGAAACAAGAAAATGGAATAATATTACACTGGACAAAAATATTAGAAAGATTTCAATACAAACATTAGACAGCAATTCAAATCCCCATTATTCTTTCACCTCAGCAATATTTTTATAGATACATAAACAGGTGAAAAGTTACCACTAGCTTAGCATAGACTTCTCATTTAGAAATGGCACTGCTGGAAATGTTGCTTTCTGCTGAATTCCTGAATATTCACTTGATGCTTCTTACTCAATTTATATCTCTCCCCAAGACCCCAAAACTGTATGTTAAACTCATTGTTTCTTCAACTGCTGAGAAAACAAATTCCCTAATCTCAGTCTTGTAGTAACACCTAATCACATTACTGAGTCCCATAGCTGATTATTCACTTAACTATTGCAACAATAGCCTTAATGTTTGTCAAGAGAGCTTCTAATCTGTTTTCTTTCCCTGACACGCACACTGAACTCCTCTCTTCTCTGTGTCTGTCTCCCTGGATCACAGTCGCTGGGCAACAATAAAACCCTTCTAACTCACTGCTTTGTTTCCAAAATCGCTGAACTTTCAACTCCTTTTAACTTTTTTACTTCAAAGGTTGTAAGATCTCATTAAAAATAAACTCAGACCTGAAATCTCAGTTACAATTCTCACAAGTCTCTCCAGACTCCCAGTTATCAAGGTTCATAAACAAAATCTAAATGAAAAACTGAAACCATTTTTACCTTCACACACAATATACAAAAAAATTCAATTTAAAAATCATACATTGTTCGTAAAACAGATTTATGGATAAAGAATTAAAGGCACCAGGAGGAAACATTTTGTTACACGGCATTGTTATAATGTAGAATGCATTGAAATGCCAACGAAACGATGGTGGAAGCATATTCACTATCCAGTCTCAAAATGGAATTGGGTAGATGCTTGAAGGAAAAACTTACACAGCTTAGGGGAAAGTACAGGGGAGTAGAAAAAATTGGAACGCTCTGCCAAAGAGCTGGTACAGTCATGATGAGCCAAATGGCCATCATCTGAGTTGCATTATTCTATGAAATAGTTTCAGGTCTTATCTTTTTGTTGTTGGACTTTAACTTTATACAGTAATGTCTTACTTTTTTTCATTCAGAAAGAAATCTATGTTAATGTGAAATAGCATATAGAAGGGTTTTATTAAATGCTGCGTCCAGTTTTTGTTTATGAGACGATGTTGCAGACAATGAGGTGTGATGCGTCATGGTGTTAAAGGTGTTGATGATAAAATGTCTACATGTCTACATTAACATGTCTGTATATTTGAGCAAGCCTGTTTGCTGACTGAAAGTCGTTGTTCAGAAACATTAATTCTGTTCTTCTCTCTATTGATGCTGTTTGATCGGATTATTTCCAGTATTTTCTGTTTTTAGTTCAATTTTTCAGCATCTACAGTATTTTGCTTTTATAACCAAAATACCTTTTTTTAACTATATTAAATGATCTGAATAGCATTTCTTTTATTGTAAGATAGGGCAGGGAATGGGGAGGACAAAGATACAATCTGATTTTACTCCACTTTTTGGAGGAAAGCTATGCATTTAGTTCTTTGCTATTTTGGACAGTTTCTGAAATACTATTACATATCACATGGAGCTTTTTTGTTAAGAAAATCACTACAAAGGATCAAATGTTACACAATAGTAAAAAGCATGAAAGTTTGAAGATGTTATCTTGAACTCTTTGTTAGTTTAGAAGAGCAGTGTTATGACTGGCATTTTGAGTTTCCTCACAAAATATTTTCCCTTTTCTGCAGGTGAAAACAGGATGGAAGCTATCTTGATGAGACTGAAGCAGCTCACCCCTACTGAACTCAGACAAGAAATTCTTAATGCTGGATTGAACTATGGACCCATAACCTCAACAACCCGCTTTATTTTCGAGAAGAAGTTAGCGCAGGTTTTGTTGGAGCACGAAAGAGAAGCAGATGGGTCAGCTGAATTCACTACTGATTCAGCAAAATCTGAAGATCATGCATTGTGTAGCCACTTCTTGGGTGTATCTGATAGCAGCTCTGCTGCATGTTCTGGCGGGTCCCATCCATCTGAAAATGCCGGTGCGAACAGAGATGGACATTTTGGATATGATGTGGGATTGAACCCTCCGGATGAGGCAGCATTGTCAAAAGATATAGAAATACGTGATTTACAGAACAGCACCGAGCAGGTGTTGGGAGGATCAACTGCCACTGCTTCACTTTATTATGGGGTTTGTCCAGTTTGGGATGACATACTGTCCAGGAATGGTGAGTTCCTTAAATTTATTGTTACACCACGTATAAACTTATCACATCAGAACTGTACGATTGATCATACTTTGAGTGGAATGTATTGGAGCCTTTATAGGAACATAGGGTTTAGGTGCAGAAGTGGTCAAATTCAACCCTTCGAGTCTGGTCTGCCATTCATTCAGATCATGGCTGATCTGTCCCTGATCCCTCCCCACCTGCTCCTTATATCCCCTCATCCTTTTTATTAAATTTAGAAATGTATCTATTTCCTCCTTCAAACCATTTAACGATTCAGCCCCCATTTGCATTGGGACAGCGAGTTCTACAAATATAGCACCCTCTACGATCAGTAGTTCATCCTCGTCTCAGTTTCAATGAACCTTCTCCATTTTGGTTAGTCTGAAATCAGGATCTCTAATGAGTTGGCAGGTATGTTTGACTGCTTCAGGGATATTTGAGGACATCCTGTAAGCATTTCTTCTGTCCTCTTGGAGGGGTGTCCCATTCTACAACCTAATTCTAAGTAGAGCAATTACTTCGGGAATCTGGTGTTAAGCATACAAACTGTATGTCCCATCAAGTGGAATTGTTTCTGAATGTTGGCTTGAGAGAGGGGACTGCTTTTGGATCTCCTTTCCTGCCATCAGATTTAGAGATTCTTATGAAGGCACTGCTGGTGGTACTTCTCCAGTGTTTTAAAATATTTGCTGTAAGTTGTCCAAACCTCTGAAGCACGTAGAAATAAATAAACACTGTTGCTCTGCAAATCATGATGTCCTGGTCTTCAAATACTGTTTTCCTCAGTCAGATGAAGGCTGAACTGTCAAATAGGAGGTGATGATGAATTTCGTCATCAGTGCCTGACCTTTTTGAGAGGAGACTCCCAAGATAAGGAAAGTATTTTTCAGGATCTCTGTCGATCGACAGGAGTGACTGTGGTAACTTGTTGGTAGAGGACCTTGGTTTTATGGGAGTTTAGTGTACGGCCCATTTTCCCATGTGCTTCAGAGAAGGAGTTGATGCTGATCTGGAACTCAGCTTCTGAGTGTCTTTTATATTTTGAAGTTCTGTGACTGAGGTTGGAAGTGATTTTGGTTTTGAATTGAATATGGCATAGGTTAGACAGTTTCCCATCTGTTCTGTAGTTTATGTCTGTGACTGATATATTGTAGATACGGTTTTATGATTCCACTCGTGAGAATCAAAATTTGCATGTTATTATGGAGCATGGTGACAAATTTCCTGAGGTCAAAAGATTTGAGGAGGATGTTCTATAAGCCTTTTCAATTGACAAGTTAAAGGCTTTTGTCAGATGGAAAAAGGCCATGCGCATTGGTTAGTGCTTGTACTTTTCTTGAATTTGCCATGTAGTGAAAATCATGTCATGTCTCGAAGAATGAAAATCCCATTGCAATTCTGGAAGGAGTTCCTTGGCTGTTGGTTGTAGACAATCATGCAATGATGTCAGACAGCAGAGAGACATCTCTGTCGTTACTACCATTAGACTTGTCTCTCCTTAAATACAATCTTGAGTGCAAAATCCTTGAGATCCCAGAATGTGGTGGTGTTCTCTGATGAGGAATATGGGGTTGTGCCAGGAGCATATCTCTGCCAAGATGACCTAACACCCTGGATTTCTTGAGACTGTCCTGTATTTGAGATGCTGGGCATGTATCATGGGCTGTCTGCATCTAGCAAAGTGCTTGTCCTGTATTCTTGATCATTGAAGTTTATACAAAATTGCCTCCTCATAAACCAGCTCTTGCGACTTCCCAGCACTCCTCCCTCACTGTTATAGGGTTGCTAGGTGCTAGAACTCCCTTCACAGTTTGGGTATTCCTTAATTCATTTTCCTTGAGTGTTGGTCACCCAGATCTCTGGCTTGGTAGGGATTCCGTTTGCTCAGGGGACTTTATTTTTCAGCTATCAAATAGATTTTTCAACTTTCAAGTTGTTTGCTTAAACAGCCTCTGTCTGATGATTCAAAGCCATCCCCCAATCTATTTTGCCAAATTTGTTAAATATCTGGAAAAGTCTTGGCTATGGATTTTCTCTCAATTTGTTTCAAATGTTGGACTTCGTTAGATTTTTAAACCATGTTTCTGAATTGGACTGCATTGGACTAGAAGCTTCATTCATTCTAGAATCTGCTGCTTTATTTTTTCCCTTCTTTCCTGATCTGTAACTTGTGGGAAAAACCTTGATCTGAATCACCTTTCAAGTGTGGCTTCAAATTCCTAGATTCTTCTTGATATCAAGAAGTCATTTTATACTTTGGATTACACTGGCTATACTGTAAGACCTAAATTCTGATTCCAACTTGCTAATATTTCCTCCCTCTGATATTATGTAGATTTAAAATATTTTGGGTCAGTCTTCCCACCACTGCAGTGATTAGGGGATTTCACTCTTGTTGACCTGTGCCTGACTACTGGTTTGACAGATTTTTAACTGCAGCCTGGCTACAGTCACATTCACACCTGCATTTGACCATGTACCAGCTGTGCTCATGTCTCTCAGAAGAGCCTGGCCTCCGCTTGTCTAAGGAACCTCTTGCTATTGGACCGATACCCTGCTGTGTTGAGACCACATGGTAGTCAGCATGCTACAACTAGTCAACATTTAAAAAAAAATATATTGCATGACCCTTGTGGACAACCTTAACAATGCCACACCTGGTGCTGCCATCATAATTCAATAACTCGAGCACTTTGACATCCACATTGCAATCCTATGAGGCACGCAGGAGAAGGTCAACTGAAAAAACAAGGTGACAGATACAGCTTCTGGAATGGCCTCCCAGAAGAGGAATTGCACTCCATGATATGGGTTTTGTCATAAAAAAAAAATGAGCAACTCCCATGGAAGGGGTGGGCACCTTATGACTTCTGCATCCTAATGAGGAATCAAATGCTGCTGTTTACTACACTTGAGGCAACATACACCAAGGAGGGAATTCTACACCAACAATGAAGGTTCGATTTTTCAAGCTAAGCCTCAGAATATTTTACTGAAATCAAAGATCTTTAGTTATCCGAGTATAAATTTCAGGTGACTGGATGTTAAGTCAGTGTAATATCCTATGTTTAATGGCCAGATTTCTCTCAAAATCTATTTCCTTTTGCTGGTCTTAAGTTCTGAGCTGTGTTCTTGAATTGGCTCCTTAATCAGCAAAGATATTAGGGCTGATTCAGTTTTGTGCAGCATGAGCTAGTAACTTCAAATATCATTGATTCCTGTTACTCCTTTCTATGTACTGGTCATTCTCTTTCATATCCACCATGTTATTTTTGAAGGATTTTCTGTGCTTGAATGTAAAGATTGAATTTGGCCACACAAATATGAAATTATGCTGTGTATTAATGTTGGGAAGAGGGCATGAGTGACTGATTTCTGCTTTATTATCTGCTCTTTTTCTTGGACTTTTAAATCTACTTCTATGTTTTTAAGTTTTACTTTAAGTTTTTTTGAGTGGTAAATTGAAGTGAAACAAAGCAGTACCAGTAGGAAGGGGAGGAATGACAGTCTGTCTTGATTCTCCAGAAGGAATTCTTCAGTTGTAGGCAATAAATGAAACAAACTTACTTCAACTTGTAAATCAAAGAAAAAAGTTTAATAAAGAAACTTCATTACTCCAGCACTTGAGGCTTCACTCTCAACCATTCCAAGCTCCCCAAGATTCCTAACAGATTCTTATTTATACTGAGTCAGCTGACCACATCTTTATTTTGTTATTGGTAACATAGTTTACTGGGTCTGCTTGCCCTTACAGCTTGTTATCATTGCTTGCAAATTCAAATGCAGTTTATCATTGAAATACCATAAAACAGCCACCGTTGTTGAAGAACCTCAGATATCATTACTTGCAGTTCAGTCTGAAAAGGGGCATTTCAGTTTGAAAAACCTTGCTGGTTATTTAATTTTACTTATGGTCAAAATGTTGAGGCTGGCTTGAACCGAGACATACTCCACATCACACCAGCCTAAATGGTCACTTTGACAGGTTTCAACTCCAGAGTTACAGAGGGAAGTAGAAAAGGGCAACAGCAATGAAAGTTACTGAAGCAAAGAACAAAGAAAATTACAGTATAGGAACAGGCCTTTCGGTGCTCCAAGCCTGCACCGACATGCTGCCCTTAACTAAAACCCTCTACCCTTCCGGGGAATCATATTCTTTTATTCCCATCCTATTCGTGTGTCACTATAGTATCCGCTTCCACTACCTCCCTGGCAACAAGTTCCAGGCACTCGCCACTCTATGCATAAAAAATCTGCCTCGAATATCTCCTTTAAACCTTGTCCCTCACGCCTTAAAGCTGTGCTCCCTAGTAATTGTCTCTTCCACCCTGGGAAGAAGCTTATGACTATCCAAGTAAATATTTTTTTAAAAATTGTGACAATGGCAAAGATGTTTTTCACTGTTTGAAATCTGAGGCACAGCTGTAATCTTTGGCTATTAATCTGGTCTGTCCCTTTTAAAGCTATTGTTTAGATCTGAAGGTAGGCTTTGGCATGTGAATCTGAAGTGCGTTGGAAAGGCAGGAGTCAAGACCTTGGAGCATCAATCCACCGAAGGAGACTTTTACGTGAACAGTATTTCCTTTTAATATTTAATCATGTCTAAAATCTTTTCATTTTGTGGTCTGGGACATTTACCCTTGAATGTTACAAGTGATTGGCAACAAATCCTATTCATTTCAGTGCGATCACTGAAGAAGGATCACAATTCTCTATCAGTTCATGGAAGGACTGAGAATGCAACAAAAATCATTTGTTTACTGGAACAAGTCACCTGTATGCTTCATTGATAAAGGGAGGGAGAGTCAACAATTTAAAAATGTCAATTATTCATAGTAGAAGGAAATTTTGAAGCAGTACGTGTCATATCCTTTCTAGTTTAATAAAATACTGTTGTGGTTTGAAGTATAATGTGACCTCAAGTTTAAAATCCTGTTTTGTTTTGAATGCTGCAGTAAGTAAGAAATAAGAAATGAACTGAAAGAAAATAATCCAAATATATGTAGGATCCAGAGTAAGTGAAAGGCTTGTATCACAGGTGGGGGGGAGCTCGGTCTTTATGAATTAGAGACCTTTTCATCCTTCACTCAGTCAGGAAACCTTTCTCGAAGGGAAGGGAGACTAACTTTCCTCGATACTTCTCTGCACAAAGGTTTCTTCACTGCATGGATTTCTGACTAAGCTGCATACAGTCTGACTTTAACACCAAGATTGCACTTTGGGTTTGAGTGAGTTGATTGTATCAGAGAACGACCTATGTAGAATAGGGAAGCTCTTTGTCTTGCTTTCGCATGGAAGGGAGCCAGTTGCAGCTTTGATACTGGGCCAAAGAAGTTCTCTCTCGATATGGTGGGAGAGTACTTTTGTGATTTATAATTCCCTCAACCAGTTGACCCGTATGATTAAACCAATGAGGAGCAACTGGACTGTCAGAAGCACTGATGTAGTACGCCCCTTGTGTCAATATGTGCGAGACAACAGCAAAGTGAGTTGTCTATTATTTGTTTTAACAGCTATGGAAAAGTCAGTGAAAGAATTATATATAATCACGATTCTGTTCAGGTGAGCTTGCTCACGTTACATCAGGACAGGTTCAACAATTCATCTGCTGGAAATTATCCACATGGAGCCATAAAGTGACTACTGTTTGCAAATATGTGACGATTTGTACCATTTGTTTATTATTCCAATTCCTGCTTTCTGATTTTTTTTTTAAATAAGAATGTTTTATTTAAAGTTTTCCATTTTACCACAAAATGCAAAAAATCCCAAAATCTAACACTACAGAGTAATCATTATTCCACACAAACATACAAAAAAGACCAACTAAAATTCATACAAATGGTTCACAGATTATTAATCTTTGCATTCATTTGTTATTGTTGTCAGCATCTCCTCTTGTACAGATAAAGAAAGGATACTAAGGAGAGTGGGGGATCTCAGAATAACAGCGAAATCACAAATATGTGGACCCTGGTGCTCACCCTCCTCCACAGTATAACAGAGACAGTATAATATATGGGATCTCTCATCGGGTAACATGCAATTAACATGATCTAACTCAGAATCCCAGGACTTCCAAGCAGTGAAAGGATAATCCAGAAAAGGAGAAACATCAGGATACTGTCATCAGTACAAGACACACTTTCATACATAGCCAAGGATTTGTACACCTTGTCTAGCCTTACAACACTATAAACCTTGCTCCTCTCCAGGCATATCAGAGCCGCTGATCAGGCTTCCCATCACTGGAAAACTTGAACCATTTTTCAACCTGGAAACCCTACTGACAAGAGGAAGAGCAATCGTCAAGACTCCCATCCACAAAGTATCTTGAAGAGAGCTGCTACTTTTCCTCCTCCTCCTCCCGACAAATAAAGGAAATTGTCTAGGATTAAGTATAACAAATCAGACCCTATCCTAGCCCCCCACCAATATGTAAAAAGAAAGGAAACTCCAAAGTGAAAGGAGCATCAGGATTATTCTATAGATGCCAGTTGTGATCTTTCAACATACACTTCCGCAGGAAGGTTACCAGGAACAGAGTAGCAAAACCTCACGAGAAACAGAATACTGTTGCTCACATTGAAGGAGGTGACCTACTCCTCCAACCAGCCTAATCTCTAATTGAAAAAAGACTCTGGCAATGTTGAACAAAGCACCCAGTCTTGTACTCAGGCCCTGCCAACTGTCAAGAAGGATAGTAGTCCAGAAACCTCCAAAAAGGGATGTCTCAGGGGAGGCAACCTACTCTCCTGCCTAGCATACTCTCCACTTAATCCATCTAAACACGGCCACGACTGTCCTCACCTGGATCAATCAAATTAGGAGGTAATCTCGAGAGAACTGAATGTATTTGAGATTTGATAATCTCAAATGGAGCAATATGTTGTGGGGCCAACGAGAGAGCAGGCTATTCTGGATTTGGTTTTGTATAATGAGGAAGGATTAAATAATGATCTCAATAAAGGATCCTCTAGGGAAGAATGATCATAGCATGGTATAATTTCAGATTTAGTTTGAGGGTGAGAAACTGGAGTCCCACACTAGTGTCCTGGAGTTAAACAAAGATAATTACCTGGGCACAAGGACAAATTTAGCGCTAGTGTATAAAGCAGGACAATTAGATGTTTAAGGAGGTAATCAGTTCCTTCCAATTAAAGTATGTTCCAGAGAGGAAGAAAGATTGTAAGCGGGGGAAGAAATATCCATAACTAAGCAAGGAAGTTAAAGATCACGTTGCAAAGACCACTAACAGGCTAGAAGATTGGGAAGCTATTAAAGATCAACAATGGGTTATTAAAACAGTAATAAAATGAGCATGGGTAAATTATGAAAGAAATCTAGCACAAAATATTTTAAAAAGAGCAAAATCTTCTGCAAGTATATAAAAGGGAAGAGCGTAGTTAAAATGAAGGTTGGATCGCTGGAGGAAGAAACTTGGGGGTTAATAATGGGGAACACGGAAATGGCAGGGACAATTAATCAATATCTTGCTTCTACCATCCCAACAGCCTAGGCCTGCTCACCAGTGAGAGCGCCTCTGTGATCTGGGGCCCAACTGTGGCTGTCTCCAACTGCCTCGATTAAACAAGGATTTTCTTAACTTAATTCATCTCCCCTTTGTCAAAATCTAGCCAGGATCTTGCAGGAACAAAGCACAGATTATATACATCAGGATCGGGTAATTATGGGTTATGCATCAAGATAAATAAATGAATTAAAGCTGAGTTTGTGAAAATGCAGCTGCTCTTGAGCTTGTATCATGTGACCCCCCTCTCCTCCCACCTTTTGATTTTAAAGTTTCTATCCTTTGTTTGTTAAGGTAATTGGCCATTTATAATGTCACTAAGCAAAAGAGTAACTACAGATAAATATTGTGACTTTTAAGTTGGTTTTGCAATAGTGTACTTGTATTATTATGTTAAAATGTTTGGAAATCCCAGAACAAAAATGGTTCCTCAGTCCAATATCCTGACGGCAGTAAAGATGATTTCTGAGACATGGTAATGTTGATTATTATAACTGGTGTTTCTTGTACTTGAACATTGTCCCTTTTTTGTAATTGTTTCTTAATCTTCCTGAACAGAAAAAGTGCATGTATATTTGGACAAGAGGGAAGCTCTTCAGGCTGTAAAGATGATGAAAGGATCTCGATTCAAAGCTTTCACTAATAGAGAAGATGCAGAAAAGTTTGCCAGAGGTATTTGCGACTACTACCCCTCACCAAGCAAGTCGTCTGCGTGCATATCTCCGCTGAAAGCTAGTGTGCTGTGTAACAGAGGTAAACTATTGTCAGCTTGGTTCTTGAGGATTTTGGGAGTTTTTTTGCTTCTCCTTTGACTTTACTAAACCAGAAAATGGTATTGTATTTAATAACTTCAGATTATGATGTTGGACTATGTAGACCAACAGTTACTGATGATTTTTGCATAGTGCTACTTGTAGTAGAATCATAGAACTCCACAGTGTAGAAAAAGGCCATTCAGCCCATTGAGTCTGCACCAATCACAATCCTACCCAGGTCTTATCTCCTTAACCCCATGCATTTACCCTAGATAGTCCCTCTGACAGTAAGGGACAATTTAGCACGGTCAACCTATCTAACCCGCACATCTTTGGACTATGGGAGGAAACCAGAGCACCCGGAGGAAACCGATGCAGACACAAGTAGAACTTGCAAATTCCACAGAGACAGTGACCCAAGCTGGGAATCGAACCTGGGTCCTTAGTGATGTGAGGCAGCAGTAGTAACCATTATGCCACCATGTAGTAAATGCTGCTTTGAATAGGAATCCATTCTTTCTCATAATGCACCATCATTAAACACTATTATTAGAAATATATACTTTAATACAGATTGCACAAGTGTGATGTGAAGTAATAAAATGAATTAATTTTTTTTTTTTTAACCCCCTTTCCTGGATAAACAAGACTGCCAAGGGTTCTATTCTCTCTCTCAGAATCTCAGTTAGAAAAGTCAAACTGTGACTGTCAGCTGAGGGCAGGTTGAGGCTAATGTTTTGTTACTATGTTCCAAAGCTACTAGCTATCACTGCCCAAATTTTTAAATGTAGAATTGGGAATTTGAAAGGGTCAGCATTCCTTGTAGAGTTGAACACTATAACACTTTAGGTCAGGGAAAACAGGAAAATCAAAAGATTCTTCAAGAGAACATCCTTCTTGAATAAAGGATGGTTCCTAATTAAAAGTGTTAATGAATTTTAAAGGATTGGATTTTGCTAAAAGAAGAACAAAATGAGGATTTGTTCTTGTTTATTTTTTGGTTTATCTTGCAAAACTCAGTGATCCTGTTCCTCTTCTGGTATTATCCTGCAAGCTGATAATTGCAAAAATTTATATTGGTCAGAAATGTTCCCTCATCATTCAAAAGAGCATGTCAGCCTTATCTTGAAATGGAATTTTATCATTCACTGTCCTTTCATTACCAGGTTGCCTACTGTTTATATGTAGAGTCACATTTAAGATATTCCTTTTCCACCACTATTACTATAGGACTTAAAACCTAACTAAAAGGTTGCTGCAATAACTTAACCATTAAATCATTTTAAATTAGTGTAACAAGCAGTAACAAAAAGTGAGTTTTTCCAGTAGGGTAAGGTGAGTTTATCTGAATGCTTTAAACATTTTAGACATCTGCCTTTTCTTCCAAAGTCATGCATTTGTTAAGTCTTTTTGTGTCTTTTTGCCAGATGGAGCAAGTTCTATAGAAGTGGAAAGCACCAACAGGGAGCGAGCCAACAGTTTTAAAAGCCCACGTTCTCAGGACTTAACATCTAAATTGCGAAAGGCCGTTGAAAAAGGAGACAAGACTGCTTTTCTTGAACTTGTGTGGAGTAATCCACGTTACCTAATCGGATCTGGAGATAACCCTACAGTTCTACAGGTTCGGAGAAGCAGTAGTTTGTTTTGTTTCATGCATTATCACTACCACAGCCTATCATTGAGTAGTTTGAACACGGCAGAAAATTACCTTCATAAACAAAGAATTTTAAGAGAATGAAATATTGGGAGGGGCTTAAATAAAAAACAACAAGTTGGTGTAGTGATTACTGGAAGCAATAACCTGACAGTATGTTGGACCTAGAATTGAAAATGAAAGTTGTCTGCATTCTACAGACACTTGCAGGTTTTGGTTTTATTGGTGATGTTTGTGTGGATTTCATTGAAAACTGGTCATAGCTGGGGTAGTCTTGCTTTGGCCTTTATGACTCAGTATTTCTTTGTTTGCTAACTGGTCAGTTACCCGTAAGCATTCAAAATGTTTAAAGAAATTAGATAGAAAAGGACTCTTCTGTTCCTTAGGAACTGCTAAATATTGTACATATCCTTGATCTAGATTACTGACATTTCGAGTTCTTCTTTGCACACATTGGAAAGAAGTGTTTATGTCGGAGGGAAAGTGGAAACATATTTCAAAGTGAGGGCAAACATAAGTTTGCAATTACGTGGGCAGCCAACATGGTCTGAGTTTTTGTTTAGAAAGAGGGGGTGTGTTCAGATGCCAGATGTATACAAAGCAGCATCAGTTGGACTGCTCTGAACTGCCTGGAATGCTGAAAGGAAGTTACTTATCTACTGCCACTCAAGGGAATGGAGCACAGGGTAGAACCAGGGAGGAGACCCAAAGGATAACAACTATAACATAGAGGATAAGAAAAGACATTTCTCAGAGAAGTGAAATATATTTTGTGTGTAAACTGCAGGAAGGATGTCGGTACAATGCTATGCATGTTGCTGCTAAAGAGAATCAGCCTCAAATTTGCCAACTTCTACTGGACACGTTGGAGAACCCTGAATTTATGCTGCTGATGTATCCAGATGATAATGAAGTTATGCTGCAAAATCGCATCAAATACATAGTTGACCTTTATCTCAACACACCTGATAAAGTGGTTAGTATTTCATTTTTTCCCACTAAATATTGCTGTGACTTACATTTCTGAATAGCCTCTAAATAAATTAATAAGCAGGTATTGCCTGCATTATTTGCATATTCTCTGGCTGACTCTGTATTTTTAGGGGATTTTCACAGTAACTTCATTGTGGTATTGATATAAACCTTACTTGTGACTAATAAATAAACTTTAATTTAGATGTTGATAGCGTTGTCTTCAACTGTTGGAAATAGCTATCTAAATCTCTACAGCCATCTAACCCTAAATGACTCAAATCTATGATTATTGTTGGAAATTCAAAATGTCATCATTACCAGTACATAGAAAAATAGCTTGTCTTTCCAAATGCCTGAATTAGTACATCTAATTGAAGGTCATATTTCATTATTTATTCCATGATGACGGTGAGGGTACGGTAATACAAGCAATAATCTAACTCTATGTTGAATCTAGGATTGAAACAACACAAACAGCTGGAGGAGCTGGTACCAAAGTGAAAATATCACTGGATTACCAATCCAGAGGGCCAGGCTAATGCTCTGAGGACATGGGTTCAAATCCCAATTCTAAAATATAGAATTGAAAGCTAGTCTTGGTAAACCCATCTGGTTCACTAATACTCGTTGGAGAAGGAGGCCTGCCTATGTGTGACTCCACATCCACCAGCAATATGGTTGACTTTCCACTGCCCTTTGATTGGCTTCCTAGACCATTTCAATCAAGTTTTTTGAATTTTTTAAAGAAGTCAGTCTGTATGAATATCTGTCTGTTCTTTGTGTTTTCTAGTCATTGGCTATTTGTAGAGAGCAGTCAGGTTTGGTTTTGTCAACAACAACTCGCATCTAAGTAATGCTTTTAACGTGTTAAAATTGTCCACATCATACACATGCTCTTCTGCTAATTATCCAGTGACATTTAATGGAGGAACTCAAGCCCAGGGCTGTTGAGTCACTGGACCAGCAACATCACACAAAACCCACCCTGGCCGGGCTAGTCTTCTTGTTACAGCTATTCTATTGAACTCTAACTTCTCCTTCACATCAGTGCACCATTATTATATGAGTGTATTATCTAGAGGTGCCCTGTAACAACCACAAGGCTTGTGTCAACCGCACTCTCCACCACATATCTTGTACTTGTGAGATAGACAAAAGCAATAATGTGCTTAGAGCATCATCCTATTTCAGTCCCTCTCTGTGTCTATTAACTTGGATATATACTGTTGTGTGCTCCACATTGTCATGAGATTTACTTCCTGACACCATCTTAGGAACACAGAACCACAAAGAAGGCAGCAATTGAAGGAGAAGTCAAACCACCACCTTCCCTGTGCAGCTTGAAATGAACCATAACAGCAGCCTTGCCAGCATTGATTAAACTCTGTGAGCAAGTGCAGAAAAGGACAAATTAATCTTTTAGAGGAAAGATTTATTTCTTTTAGTGCCTTTAATATTCATCAAAGCACAATTAAAACACTTGAAATTAACAACTTTGTTTAATCCACAATCTAGAAATATAGGATTTTATAAACTGAAATCAGACACATCGTCTTCCATGTTAAATTACAAAAATATTTAGAGAACATTTAATGTATCAAAGCCCTGCCAAAATCCATTACTTTTACTTTCAGGGTTTTGACACGCCTTTACACTTTGCTTGTAAGTTTGGCCATGCAGAAGTGGTTAACGTATTATGTTCACATCCTGATACCAGCAAAGTTTCGAAGAACAAGTATGATTTAACTCCTGCGGAGGTAAGTTTCTAGTATCTCTTTCTTCCCTAAATTACACCAAATTTAAGCTGCTTTTACTAGCAAAATAAATATGGTTGTTTATTGTTTTAATTAGAAATTGTTTTAATTTGTCTAAAGATTGAGAGGCATGGACAGAATGAATAGTCAGAAGCTTTTTCCCAGGGTGGAAGAATCAGTTAGTAGGGGCTAGGTTTAAGGTGTGAGGGACAAGTTTTAAAAGAGATGTATGAGGTTTTTTACACAGAGAATAGTGGATGCCAGAAATTCGTTGCTGAGGGAGGAAGTGGAAGCAGATACAGTAGTAACTTTTAAGAGGCACCACGACAGGTATGTGAATGAAATGGGAATAGATGGGTATGGTCTCCGGAAGCATAGAGGGTTTTAGTTAAGTTAAGCAGCTTGGTTGGTGCAGACTTGGAAGGCCGAAGGGCCTGTTCCTATGCTGTAATTTTCTTCATTCTTTGTTCTAATTGCACAGGTTATCTGTGAAAGGAGTAAAAATAAATCTGATGAACTAAAGGAAAAGATCCGCGAGTATTTACAAGGTTAGTCATTCAGGTACTAAAGATTTAATCAAATGAATTCTGTGCCTGTTCACTGTAATAATGATGTTATGATGCTGCAGTCTTTGTATCTGTGAAGGGTCTTATTCCATTGAAATGCTATTGATCAAATCTCTGGAGGGTCTGAAGAGTTGCCCCATTAAAATGATGAGAGGTGTTATGAGAGGGTTGCATTGTCATTGGAGCGACAGAGAAGTGAGGGAAAGCAAAATAGTAGTGCTATGTGAAACTCTTACAATATTGCTGACTATAAACAGAGGCATGGGGAGTACATTTAACAGATTATCATTTGGACATTTTTAAATTGCATTTTCAAAATGTTTACATTTTAGATTTGTGATGACATCGGGTGGGATTTTCTGGTCATGCCCACCCCAAAACCAGAAATTTCTGCCCGAGGTCAACAGACTTTTAAACAGTCCATCAAATTATCCGTCCCGACTGTGACAATTCCCATAGCAGGTGGGACTGGAACATTTATCCTATGACATATCTTTATTGCATGATGAAAGTGCATTAGATTTGTTGCTGTGGCAGTGACTGTATTGGGTGCCATGTGTATTGAAAGGTTCATGATGTAGAGATGCTGGCGTTGGACTGAGGTAAACTCAGTAAAGTTTTACAACACCAATTTTAAATCCAACCAATTTATTTGATAGTAAAGCAGCGAGCTTTCGACTTTTCGTCTTCGTCAGGCAAATGCAGTGTTCTGGTCTGCAATAGCACATGTCAGCACAGACAGTCACAGATTGCTGATTAGAATGCGAATCCTTACATCTAACCTGCTATTGAAGTGTTAAAGTGGCTAACAATGTGTGTTATCCTGAGCGTTGGTTAGAGAATTGTGTATTTTCTCCAGACAGCACAGTAAATGAGGTTTTTTGCTAACCCAGGCAAGCCACGGGGATTACAGATAATGTGACATGAAGCCAAGATCCCTGTTGAGAACGTCCTCATATGTGCGGAACTTGGCTATCAGTCTCTGCTCAGCGACTCTGCGCTGTCGTGTGTCACGAAGGCCCCCTTGAAGAACATTTACCTGAAGGTCGGAGGCCGAATGCTTGTGACTGCTGAAGTGTTTGCCCACAGGAAGGGAACTGTTTTGCCTGGTGATTGTTGAGCGATGCTCATTCATCTGCTGTCGTAGTATCTGCATGGTCTCCCCAATGTACCATGCTTCGGGATATCCTTTCTTGCAACGTATTAGGTAGACGACGTTGGCCGAGTTGCAAGAGTATGTACCATGTACCTGGTGAATGGTATTCTCACGTTTGATGTCGTCCATGTCTATGATCTGGCATGTCTTGCAGAGGTTGCTGTGGCAGGGTTGTGTGGTATTGTGGTCACTGTTCTCCTGAAGGTTGGGTAGTTTGCTGCGAACAATGATCTGTTTGAGGTTGTGCGGTTGTCTGAAAGCAAGAAGTGGGAGGGTGGGGATGACCCTAGCGAGATGTTCATTGTCATCAATGATACGTTGAAGACTCCTATGTTGAAGCTACTATGTCGTAGCTTCTCCACTCTGGGGAAGTACTGGACAACAAAGGGTACTCTGTCCACCGTGTCCCATGTTCGTCTTCTGAGGAGGTCAGTGCGGTTTATCGTTGTGGCACGTCGGAACTGTCGATCGATAAGTCGAGCGCCATATCCTGTTCTCACGAGGGCATCTTTCAGCGTCTGGAGGTGTCTGTCACGATCCTCCTCATCTGAGCAAATTCTGTGTATACAGAGGGCTTGTCCATGGGGAATGGCTTCTTTAACGTGTCTAGGGTGGAAGCTGGAGAATTGGATCATTGTGAGGATGTCTGTCGGTTAGCGGTACAGTGAGGTGCTGAGGCGACCGTCCTTGATGGAGATGCGTGCGTCCAAGAATGCAACTGATTCTGGAGAATAGTCCATGGTGCATATGGCGCTCGACTCATCGATCGACAGTTTCGACGTGCCACAGCGATAAACCGCACTGACCTCCTCAGAAGACGAACATGGGACACGGTGGACAGAGTACCCTTTGTTGTCCAGTACTTCCCCGGAGCGGAGGAGCTACGACATCTTCTCCGGAGTCTTCAACATATCATTGATGACGATGAACATCTCACTAGGGCCATCCCCACCCCCCCACTTCTTGCTTTCAGACAACCGCACAACCTCAAACAGATCATTGTTCGCAGCAAACTACCCAACCTTCAGGAGAACAGTGACCACAATACAACACAACCCTGCCACAGCAACCTCTGCAAGACATGCCAGATCATAGACATGGACGACATCATCAAATGTGAGAATACCATTCACCAGGTACATGGTACATACTCTTGCAACTCGGCCAACGTTGTCTATCTAATACGTTGCAAGAAAGGATGTCCCGAAGCATGGTACATTGGGGAGACCATGCAGATACTACGACAGCGGATGAATGAGCATTGCTTTACAATCACCAGGCAAAACAGTTCCCTTCCTGTGGGGGAACACTTCAGCAGTCACGAGTATTCGGCCTCCGACCTTTGGGTAAATGTTCTTCAAGGTGGCCTTCGGGACGCACGACAGCGCAGAGTTGCTGAGCAGAGACTGATAGCCAAGTTCCATATACATGAGGACGTTCTCAACAGGGATCTTGGCTTCATGTCACACTATCTGTAACCCCCGTGGCTTGCCTGGGTTAGCAAAAAACCTCACTTACTGTGCTGTCTGGAGAAAATACACAATTCTCTAACCAATGCTCAGGATTCCCTTCACACACATTGTTAGCCACTTTAACACTTGAATAGCAGGTTATATGTAAGGATTCGCGTTCTAATCAGCAATCTGTGACTGTGCTGATGTGTGCTATTGCAGACCAGAACACTGCATTTGCCTGACGAAGACGAAAAGTCGAAAGCTCGCTGATTTACTATCAAATAAATTGATTGGATTTAAAATTGGTGTTGTAAAACTTTATTGAAAGGTTCAAGCAGTCCATTTAATTTTGGTCAAAGGAGTTTGCTTAGAGAAAGAAATAAACTAAGGAGTCATTTTCATCTTTACTTGAATGGCAGTCTAGAGGAGCAGCTTGCCCACTCTCTCGTAAACCTGTCTGATTTTTGTCTTAGTAGAATCTTGCCTAATTAGTCGCCTGTAAGCTGAATAACTTTCCTTGTGTCTTCAGCTAGTCACTGTTATTGGCTAATTTCCCTGTCATCCCTGATTCCACACATTGCTTATGGAGGGTTGGAGGAGAAAGATAATTTTTGTAACACACAACTTTTTAGAAAGCACTTCCAACCAACAACTGAATATTTCTTCATTTTCAGACAATTGCCAAATGTAATTAGTTGTCGTTGGGATATAGTCACGTGGTTTCAGCTCAAGACAAAAGGCCCTCTGAGCGGACTTGAAACTGGGAGTGTTTCAGATCTAACTTTTAGACCTGTTCTCAGGTGCTCCCATATGCATTCTGCCTGCAAAAATATCAGCAGTTCCAAATTGCACTACACAAGCCTGTGGGTAGGGCTAATCACGCCCAAAATCTTGTAGCACCGATCAGCACCTCTGACTGCACATGCACAGAAAAATGATAGAATGCTACTCCACTGCCACATCTCTCCTGGGCTGGATAATGCTTCCCGTGGCCCTCACAGACATTGCCCCACTCCCACAATGTTACTGACTACCTTAACTTCCCCACCCCTCCGCAACGCAGGCCGATAGCAAGCGTCTCCCAACCCCTCCCGCTGATCTCAGGCATAGTCATCCCTCTCTCCCCCGACTGATTCAGGCAGAGTGGCAGCAGAGTCCTCTTTCCCCTAATCACAGGCAGAGTGGCAGCGGGACTTCCTTTCTGATCTCGAGCAGAGAGCTGTTAGATGCTAGACACCAATCTCCTCGCTAACTGGAGCGCCCGAATCGGACTTTTATGGAGCATGTCTGTTTTGTGCTGATTGTGGATGGGTGAACGTGGTGGTAAAGGGGGAAGTGCCAATAAAGTTGGGCATGAAGCTCATTAAGGCAATTTAAGTGCATGTCTGTTTCAGGCATGGTCCTGATCATGACCATTTTGCAGCCTTGATTAAGGGGGAACTGGCGCAGAGGCAATTGTGGATCATGCTACTCCCCTCAGCTGATTTTACCAAGTCTTTATACTTGAAAATGGGTGCAACGCGATGGTAAAATCGGGTCCAAAGTACTCTTTGGATGTACTCTCTGTTAGATTACTGAGAGTTGTCATCTTGCCGTGTTCAGGACATGGGAACTCTGAACAAACGGTGCTTATTATCTAGTTGTATTAATGTCTCTCCAGAAGGTGGTGCTAATTCTGCGGATTCCATTTTGAGCAAATCAACATTTCAGCATGTTAAGATTAGTTCTTACAAATTATATAATTAATCAAACTCAAGTTATGCTCCAGTTTGTAGAAGAGCTTTCAATCAAAACAGAGTAACTTGTTCATGTGACTTAATTGCTGCCTTAAAGATTCTGATGATCTGAAAGATTTGGTGTAAAGACCATAATCTACATAGCTGCCTCTGTTCTATTTCCCAATTTTAGCTGCTTTGCTGTTATGCTGGCTGTCTTCCACCTCCGTTATTTTTAAGTATCTTGTTCTGTTTTAGGATGATCAGTTACGACATCTTCTGATAGTCACTGATGCCAGAACTGAACTACTGCTATTCTGTTTCAGATCGATATTATGTACCATTGCTAAGAGATACTGATAACTCATGCCCGGCTGTTATTGGTTCTCCCTGGTCACCTGATCAGTCAGCTAAGTTGCATTGTACGCCTTTATTCAGACATTCTGGAAATCCTAAAGATCCAGTTATGGAAGTTCGAGCATTTGCAGGACCCATGTCCCCATCCAAGGCAAGTTTCCCCTTTTTAAAAAATATAAATTGCATCCAAATATACAATAATTCAGTAACACATGTTCATATGTCACAACTATTCTGATGATACTTAGAGTTTCCCTGAAGAAAAAGAGTCTAAAAGTAGGGGTCATTGTTGGGTCACTTATTTAAAATGGAAATAAGATAAACATTTTTCACTGAGGGCTGAGTCTTTGGAACCTTCTCCTTAAAAGATGGTGGAAGCAGAGCCTTTGAATATTTTTAAGGCGGACGTTAATAGTTCTTGGTGATTGAAGGGGTGATTGTTGGGGGCAGGCAGGATACAGATTTGAGGATTGCCATCAGATCATTTAATCAGCTATGATCTTACTAAATGCTAGTCATGATGTGAAGATGCCAGCATTGGATTGGGGTGGGCACAATAAGAAGTCTCATAACACCAGGTTAAAGTCCAACAGGTTTATTTATTTGACTCACCTGATGAAGGAGCAGTGCTCTGAAAGCTAGTGATTCCAAATAAACATGTTGGACTTCTTATAAAAAGGTAGAATGGGTTTGAAGAGCTGAAAGGCCTGCTTTGGCTCCTTGTTCAAATCCTTAAAATTCTGCTTACAAATGTGTACAGACTCTTGGGCTTTAATAAATCTCTGTTAATCCAAAGCTTTTGACAGAAATCGTTGTTACAGTTCCCTGTGAGATTGCCATGCAAAATGAACCATCCTTGTGCTCTGTGTGATCGTTGCCATTAATTATTTTTCTGTCACACCGACTGCCTCCCCACATCTCTAATTACTAATATTGATTGGAATAGCCATAGCTCTAGCTCGTTAGAGGGGTCAGTTTTCATACAAAGGGTGCAGGAAGGTTTTTTGACTCGGTATGTAGATAGGCCAACTAGAGGTGAGGCTACATTGGATTTGGTGCTGGGCAATGAGCCAGACCAGGTGTTAGGCTTGGAAGTTGGTGAACATTTTGGTGATAGTGACCACAATTCGGTTACGTTCACCTTAGTGATGGATAGGGATAGGCATGAAGCTGGGGGCAGTAGTTATAGCTGGGGAAGGGTAATTATGAGGCCATCAGGAGAGAATTAGGGTGCATAGATTGGACTAGGAAACTACAGGGACTGGGAACATCTGGAATGTGGAGCTTATTCAAGGAGCAGCTGCTGCGAGTCCTTGATAAGTATGTCCCTGTCAGGCAAGGAGGAAATGGTTGAGTAAGGGAACCTTGGTGTACGAAAAAAGTTGATTCGCTGGTTAAAAGGAAAAAGGAGGCTTATGTCAGGATGAGGCTTGAAGGCTCGGTTAGTGCAATGGATAGCTATAGATTAGCCAGGAGGGAGCTAAAGAGTGAGTTGAGGAGAGCTAAAAGGGGACACGAGAAGACTTTGGCTGATAGGATCAAGGAGAATCCTAAAGCTTTCTTTAGATATGTTAAGAATAGAAGATTGGTTAGGGCAAGATTAGGGCCAGTCATAGACAGCAGTGGGAAGTTGTGCGTGGAGCCTGAAGAGATTGGAGAGGCACTGAATAAATATTTCTCTTCGGTATTCACGCAGGGAGATGTAAATGTAGTTGTGGAGAACACTGGGATACAGGGTTGCAAACTGGAAAGTATTGAAATAGATAAGGAGGATGTGCTAGATATTCTTGAGGGTTTGAAGTTAGATAAGTCCCCTGGGCCGGACGGGATTTACCCTAGGATTCTCTGGGAGGCGAGAGAGGCGATTGCAGAGCCTCTGGCTCTGATCTTCAGGTCGTCGTTGGTTACGGGTATAGTGCCGGAAGACTGGAGGATAGCGAATGTGGTCCCATTGTTCAAGAAGGGGAAGAGAGACTTTCCGGGGAATTATAGGCCAGTGAGTCTTACTTCTGTTGTGGGCAAAGTATTGGAGAGAATTATTAGGGATAGGATTTATAGTTATTTAGAGAGAAATGAATTGATTGGGGATAGTCAGCATGGTTTTGTGAAGGGTAGGTCGTGCCTTAC
Source organism: Sphyrna mokarran (assembly GCA_024679065.1). NCBI lineage: Eukaryota > Metazoa > Chordata > Chondrichthyes > Carcharhiniformes > Carcharhinidae > Sphyrna > Sphyrna mokarran. The sequence goes on along the minus strand of JAGIQG010000020.1, from coordinate 45,291,441 downwards.
TAACCTCATTGAGTTTTTTGAAAAAGTGACCAAAGAGGTGGATGGGGGTAAGGCGGTTGATGTGGTATATATGGACTTTAGTAAGGCATTTGATAAGGTGGCCCATGGAAGACTTCTGCAGAAAATGCAGATGTATGGGATAGAGGGTGATTTAGCTAATTGGATTAGGAATTGGCTAGCAGATAGAAGACAGAGGGTGGTGGTTGATGGGAGATATTCATCGTGGAGTTCGGTGACAAGTGGTGTACCTCAGGGGTCTGTTTTGGGGCCCCTGCTGTTTGTAATTTTTATAAATGATCTGGATGAGGGTATTGAAGGATGGATTAGTAAATTTGCAGATGACACTAAAGTCGGTGGAGTGGTAGATAGTGAAGAGGGGTGTTATAGTTTGCAGAGAGACTTGGACAAGTTGCAGAGCTGGGCCGAGAGGTGGCAAATGGAGTTTAATGTGGAAAAGTGTGAGGTAATGCACTTTGGCAGGAATAATAAATGTGTAGAGTATAGGGCTAATGGTAGGATTCTTAATAGTGTTGATGAACAGAGGGATCTTGGTGTATTTGTGCATAGATCCCTGAAAGTAGGCAGTCAAGTCGATAAGGTTGTTGAGAAGGCATACGGAGTCTTAGCTTTTATTGGTAGGGGGATTGAATTTCGGAGCCGCAACGTCATGTTGCAACTGTACAAAACTCTAGTGCGGCCGCACTTGGAGTATTGTGTGCAGTTCTGGTCCCCACATTATAAGAAAGATGTGGAGGCATTGGAGAGGGTACAGAGGAGGTTTACCAGGATGTTGCCTGGTATGGAGGGCAGGTCTTATGAAGAGAGGCTGAGGGATTTGAGGTTGTTTTCGTTAGAAAGAAGGCAGCTAAGAGGAGACCTTATTGAAACATATAAGATGATTAGAGGTTTAGATAGGGTGGACAGTGATAGCCTTTTTCCTAGGATGGAGAAAGCTAGCACGAGGGGACACAGCTTTAAATTAAGGGGTGATAGTTATAGGACGGATATCAGAGGTAGGTTCTTCACCCAGAGGGTGGTTAGGGAGTGGAATGCCCTGCCTGCGGCAGTTGTAGATGCGCCAAGTTTGGTGGCGTTTAAGAGGTTAGTTGATAAGTATATGGAAGAGAAGGGAATGGTTTAGTTTGGAGGGTCATTGCTTTTTATAATGGTCAGCGCAACATCGAAGGCCGAAGGGCCTGTTCTGCGCTGTAATGTTCTATGTTCTATCTCCATTAATGGGTATAACATCAGGACTGGAAAGCAGTTGAAGGAATGATAGGAAAAGGTAATGTTATGAGACGATGAAAACAAAATGCTAGAACTACTCAGCAGGTCCAGCAGCACCTGGAAGGAGAAATTGAGTTAATTTCCAGTTGTTGGAACTGAGAGGAATGGTTCATGGAAAATTTAACAGTTTGCTTAAGAATTTTCCAAACATTTTTAAGTTAATTAACAAATCATTAATTGAAGCTGAATTAACTCAATTATTACAAAGCTTTTACTTTTCACTAGATAACACCAAAGTTATCACAGCTTAACAAACATTCAAAATCGTGATCGACGGAAATGTTAAGGTCTGGAACAATTTTTGGCCAGTAGAGCTCATTCAGCTGGATCTTAGTCCTGTGGTCAGCTGTTGCCCCATCCCTCTATTATCCCGGAAGAAATTGAACCAGTCACAGTAGGTTGGGAGCAGCATGTTTGCAGAAGGCACGAAATCATACTGATGACCTCATAATAGTGAGGTTATCAAATCTGCGGTACATATAGCACTGATGACTTTATTTACTTTGGAAATATATAGTTTATTTGTATTGCAAGTCAGTTTTTATTCCTTGTTTCAATTCAGGCAGAGGAATTTCGAAGAGCATGGAAAACTCCATCTCGAGAGAAAGCAAGTGAAATTAAAAAGGCAGATGCTGAACGAGGCTATGAGAGAGTTGGAAGGTGGGGCAAAACAACACAACCGAAGTATGAAAAGGGCACGGCGTAAATGCAGCTGCATAAAATCAGAAGAGTCGTATGGACTCGAAACATTATCTGTTTCTCTCTCCACAGATGCCGCCTGACCTGCTGCGTTTTAACTGTGGTTAATGAAAGTTTATACTGACTTAGTTGACCTCAATTGGAGTGCTTCCTGAGACAGGAGGAAAGGTTCAGTCATGGCACCCTTACCTAATTGTTATTTTGCCGTGGGCTACACATTTGTGGTCACTACTTTGAACAGTATCAGACTGTGTCATGGTTTCCTCAGCAGTTGATAAGTTCTCTCTTAGTGCATGTCCAACACTGAGGCCCATTCAGCTCAATCTAAGGAAGAGTTGGTGCCTTCAGATGGGAAAAGATAGAAAGCTCAGTGAGGTCTAATTTGTTAACTAGCTCAAAGACCACAGCAGATATCAGATCATGCGGATGATAGAAAGGGAGTAGTTAATGTGATTAGCTCACAGACACAGAATCATTTCATTTATGTTTTTACATACATTAGACAACTTGAAACTTATTTTAATCCTAATAAGTATAATTTAACTGGAAGTAAAATTTGCATTTCAACTATTGAAATATTAGTAGTACAGCTGTAATGCAATAATAATTTTCATTTCAGAGATTTAGCTCACGAAATGGGGCATCCATGGGCTGAGTACTGGGAATTTCTTAGTTGTTTTATTGATCTTGCGGCACCAGAAGGAATCCGAAAAATAGAAGAATATCTGAGCAAAAAAGCTGATCAGGAAAGTGGAGACAAGTATATCTGCAATCGATTCAAGAGTCCTCCACCAAGTAGTAAGTTTGAAAATAAAACCTGAAATGATAGCACAAAAAAAGGCAATTCTGTCCAATGTTCTTGTGCCAAGACAATCTTACAATCTTTCTCTTAATTGGCTCCTCAAGCCTGATCCATCATGTTTGTTTTGAATTCCACATCTGCATCTACTCCTGATTACTTTTTCATCTCTTGCCTTACAAGATTTTATCTAACCTTTACTGTAAAAATATGTAATAACCCCTCCTGCGTTGCCTCCGAGGCAGAGTTCCAAAGTCACACAACCATCTTGAGAGAAGAATATTCTCCTCATTTCTGTCCTCAATTTTAAAATGGTGCCCCTTCATTCTGGACTTACCCATAAGAGGAAACATCTTTTCCACATTCATCTTGTCAACATTATTCAGGACCTCATATATTTCAAGTCACCTCTCACTGTTCTAAACTCCAGTGAAAGTACGTGAAGTACGTTACCTCTATATTTCAGTGGTGTTTTCTACTTATATCTGTGTATGTGGCTCAAGCTGCATTACCACCACTGTGCCTGCAACTAAGGTCAGCTATTTCAATTAGATTATCTTGTCAAACATTGTGTTCTTTTATAGTCTTTCCTTTCCAGTTCCATTTGAAGTTCTGTAAACTCTACTGTATTAGCCACTTGTGCTATACAGCTCCCTATGTGAAAACATTTCTTTCAGTGAATTCTGCCCTCTTACTATTTCACAAACACTTTCTTCCACAAGATTTTAAGAGTTATATTGAAACCTCCATTTGGTTAACTCCTTTAGTTTTTTTTATTCTAATAAAAAAGCTTATGACAAATACTTAATTTAGGTCCTGTTATTTCATAATTTTGATCAAGCTTTTTGTAGATTTATATGTGAATCTGTTTGACCAATGCAAATTTAGCGTCTGTTTCATCAGTCAAGTATAAGGCAATGATGAGGCTTGTACGTTAACTGGCAGAGCTGTTGTGGCTGAATTTATACAGGTCCTTTACTAAAACCCAGGAAACAGATTGCTTTCATAAGGGCCTATTATCCAGTTTAATAAAGAATCCACTGTAAAACAGCTTTAATAATCCCCTCACCCCTCAACACATTCGTTGATCCCTCAATAAAGGTTGAATGTATTTGCTAGTTGCATACAGTATGTACACTGTGCTGAAGGTAAAAAAAATACATTTTTGTGAAAGAGCAGGAAATTGGTTTCCTGTTTAGTTCTCATGAGGCAGCAGTTGGTCTTATGTTGAAGATATCAACACTATGCAGAAGGTGCTACTTGCAAATCCAGATCACTCTTCATTTTCACCATCATAAATAGTTAAAGCTTCAAGCAGAAACTTGCTTGTGTGGACATAGACTTGATTTGCAACATTCCCAATAGTATTAAACAGTATTTTTGTTTTTACAACAATGCTACTTGTAACCTAATGGTTACTGTAATGGGTTTGGAGCTTTAACATCGATCCGAGTTAGTATGTGAACTTACAATCTCAGTCCTAATCAGAAGTAAAGTTCGCAACTGAGATTTTTTTTTGTGACTGCAAGATTGCCAACCCAATGATTGGAGAAAGCACCCTGTAGAGTTACAGGGAAAGAGGGGTAAGATAAGAACAGTTCAGCCACTCCCTTGGAGCTGCTGGTGATCATCATCAGGAATGATGGGAGTATTTGCATTTATTTCTGTTACTTCAGGCAAAGCAGTTTTTGCGGTGCAGTTTCAATTGTCACACTCAACAGAGGGGAAGAATGTTACTCTTAGTCATTCACGTCTACATAGAATTTACAGAGCAGCACCAGCAGTATTTATACCCAACACAAGCCTCTTCCTATCTGCTTTATTTTACCCTGCTCCTTTCTCCCTCAAGCACTGGACTTTCCCTTGCGGTATCCATACTATATAGCTCAGCCATTTCATATAATTGCCCATGCTTGCCACCCTTGATTTTTTTAAAAGAGAATAATGATGAGGAATAATAATTAATTATCTTTATGCTGGCAAAATGCAATCAAAATGTATTCTTTTCTCCTGCAGGTAAAACCAGTAAATACTGCAGTTCAATCTCAATTGGTGCTTTTTTGGATGATGATGACATTAGTTTAGAAGAATTAAAAAATAGACAAAATGCTGCATTGAAAGTGAGTAGATCATTGGTTATCCCTGGAAATAGTCCACGTGCCATTGAAGAAAATGGGTGCCATATACTTCCTGTGCAACACACAACAGACATTATCGATTCTACAGACAATTTAAATAAGCCTGATATAGAGATGTCATCTAATTTAAATGGAGTTTGTTCTCCTGTTGGTAATGAGAAGCCTGGAGGGAGATGTTCTCGTTCATTTACCAGGTTTGGGTCAAAAGATATCCTTTCCCCTGTATCTAATCTCATGGCTGAATTTGAAAAGCTATCGCTCCATGATGACAGAGAGAGGAATGTGTTTTCGGAGACGATTGAAGAAATGACAGATTTAATGAGCAGTCATGTTTCAGGATTGGTATCTCCTGAAAAAAGCTCTGCAGAGAGCCAGGACATTCAAGATAATAAGGCTGATCTAATTGAGACTGATGTGTTGACTGAAATAAAAGAGGATACTCTAGCACTCACTCCCAATCAGCAACTGCCTGTGCTGGAAGGTAATGAAGAAATCTCCAATTTATTGTCATTAAGCACGTCAAAGGTAGAAACTTTACAGCTGGAAAATGAAAGGAACTGTGCGCACAGCAGTGCCTCAACCTGCAGGACAGAGAGTTCCCCTGCTTTGGAGAGGGAGGTTTCTGGACATTTTTCAACGCTGGAATCAAGCGCATCTCACATCAAGCTGAATTCGAGGTCCAATATGCAATTGGAAAGCATCACTTGCAGATCCCCAGAGGATATACAGCACATTCTTCCCAAGCACACTTCGGGCTCTTTAAGAAGAGGATCTACTAAGTCGATATTTCTGGTTGGGTAAGGAATTGATAGATTAAGGATAAATGTGTGTATTATTGATGATGGGGAAATTGGAGCCATGCCCTGAGGGGTGAACAAAATTATATGACCTAATCCAGCTAGCTTAAATATCAAACCAGCCGAGCCTAATATGGCTTATTCATTACCTATTTTAAAATCTAGGGAACTAGCCTCTATTAGGGCAAACGTCAACTTATTAGAACTCAGCTTCATATAAGAAATGTTTAAAGTTCAATGCAGAAGGTGATTATTTGGTCCACTATGTTTGTGTTGGCAGGATACTTGTTACTTAAAGATGCAATGAGGATTTCTACCTCAACCATTGTTTCAGGGAATGTGTTACCTCTGCATGAAATAATTCTTCTCCACTCCCCTCAAATATGTCTTCCGATAACTTTAACTTATGTTCTCTGGTCATTCATCTTTGGAACTATACCCTTTCTATCCACTCTATCTGAATTCCTCATCATTTTATACATCTTGATGAAATCTCCTCTCAGCCTCCTCTGTTCAGACTAAAACAATCCCAATTGATCCAGTCTTTTCTCATAACTGAATTTCTCCGTTCCTGGCAATATCCTTGAGATTTGAACTGTATTGTCCCCTAGTGTAATCACATCCTTTCTGTAATGCATTGATTGAAACTGTGCACACTCAGATATATACACAGTGCTCTAGCTGTGGGCTTAACTGGTGCCTTTTTACAGTCCCTGCTCTTGCTTTCTATGCCTTAGTGATAAGGGAAAATATTCCATGCACCTTTTTAAAGACAACAGTTATACTCATTGACACTAAAATAATATTCTGTCTGTCTGGTTGCACAATAAGTTTAAAGATTTTCTCCAGTGCTCACTTCAAGGCATCAAACTTTACAGAATGTTCTGAAGGCTCTAGTACTTCTTCAGTATTTCTGTTGTCCTATTCATTATGCATGTGCTTGAACCATTACTAACTAAGGTTATTCAGCCAAGCTTAACATTGTCCTGTACTCATTTTGGGAATGAGTATATGAATGTGTGTGTGTGCGTGCGTGCGTACGTGCACGAGTGGGGGGGGGTGTGTGCGTGCGCACGAGTGGGGGAGTGTGTGTGTGTGCGCGCGAGTGGGGGAGTGTGTGTGTGTGCGTGCGAGTGGGGGAGTGTGTGTGTGGCGTGCGAGTGGGGGAGTGTGTGTGTGTGCGTGCGAGTGGGGGAGTGTGTGGTGTGCGTGCGAGTGGGGAGTGTGTGTGTGTGCGTCGAGTGGGGGAGGGTGTGTGTGTGTGCGTGCGAGTGGGGGAGTGTGTGTGTGCGCGTGCGAGTGGGGGAGTGTGTGTGTGCGCGTGCGAGTGGGGGAGGTGTGTGTGCGCGTGCGAGTGGGGGAGTGGTGTGCGCGCGTGCGAGTGGGGAGTGTGTGTGCGCGCGTGCGAGTGGGGGAGTGGTTGCGCGCGTGCGAGTGGGGGTGTGTTGTGCGCGCGTGCGAGTGGGGGAGTGTGTGTGCGCGCGTGCGAGTGGGGGAGTGTGTGTGCGCGCGGTGCGAGTGGGGGAGTGTTGTGTGCGCGCGTGCGAGTGGGGAGTGTGTGTGCGCCGCGTGCGAGTGGGGAGTGTGTGTGCGCGCGTGCGAGTGGGGGAGTGTGTGTGTGCGCGCGTGCGAGTGGGGGAGTGTGTGTGTGCGCGTGCGAGTGGGGAGTGTGTGGTGCGCGTGCGGAGTGGGGGAGTGTGTGTGTGGCGCGTGCGAGTGGGGGAGTGTGTGTGTGCGCGTGCGAGTGGGGGAGTGTTTTTGTGTGCGCGTGCGAGTGGGGGAGTGTGTGTGTGCGCGTGCGAGTGGGGGAGTGTGTGTGTGCGCGCGCGAGTGGGGGAGTGTGTGTGTGCGCGCGCGAGTGGGGGAGTGTGTGTGTGCGCGCGCGAGTGGGGGAGTGTGTGTGTGCGCGTGCGAGTGTGCGCGCGTGCGCGCGCGCGTGCGAGTGTGCGCGCGTGCGCGCGAGTGGGGGAGTGTGTGTGCGTTTGTGCGCGCGTGCGCGCGAGTGGGGGAGTGTGTGTGCGTTTGTGCGTGCGCGCGAGTGGGGGAGTGTGTGTGCGTTTGTGCGTGCGTGCGCGCGAGTGGGGGAGTGTGTGTGCGTTTGTGCGTGCGCGCGAGTGGGGGAGTGTGTGTGCGTTTGTGCGTGCGTGCGCGCGGGGGAGTGTGTGTGTGTGCGCGAGTGTGGTGGTGTGTGGGTGCGCATATGCACACTTTCTTACTATGATTGTTCAGTAAGAACAGGAATTTGAACTTAGTTTTCCCCTCTCCCATTCCGGGGACACTGAGGTTAAATGTAGTGTTTATACCCACTGCCCGACCCAGTTTGACAGGTTAACCATTGAAATTTCCTAATGAATCATTTGCCAAATGCTGCAACAAATAGGCGGCACCATTTCACACTTTATCAGTAGCAGTTTTACAATGGGAGATAATGGGCAGCATGGGCACTGTGGGCAGCAGCTGTGTCCATTTGGGCACTGGAAATGAAGCCGACATTGAGCACAATGTACGTATGTGGGTGGATAGACAGAATTCACCCAGCAACTTGTATTAAAATGCTTTTCTTGTAACTCCCATGGGCTTGATTTCTGTCCTGAACTACTGGAATCAAATAGTAGTTTGATTCCAAAATCAAAGGATCCAAAATCATGGAGAACAGTTATTACTATTTGTGAGAATATTTTCTTTGGTTGAAGTTATTTATAATTGATGTTCTTCTGCTGTAGGAGGAATGGATTTTGTAACTATAAATTATACCAAATAGTAAATGCAGGAGGAATTCCCTGATCTCCAGCTCCCTATTTTGAACCAATCGTAAAGAAGATTTCATTCTTGATCAGAGCTGAGTTGAGTTTTTGTGTGACGGGAGAGGCAGAATTTCAGCTGCTTTGTACTGCTATGCAATGATTTCCCCTAGGGAACTGTCACATGGGCACAGATAGCAGGCTTAAATATGATGACTTCCAAAGTCAAATAGCTTTAGTATCTACCCAAATTCAGAAATAAAAGCTGACCATTCGATTGAGGCATTGGAGTATTGCCCTTTATAAAACACTCTCAAAAACTAAAATAATGTCCTTAATTGGCATTGTGCTTACTGTGCTTATTATTTAAAGCCATTGAATTTAATAGTGAACATTGAAGCTTATGCAATTCTCTTTTCTCTCCTCCAGAGATGAACCAACCAAGCTTGACAGTGATGTTTTAGCTGCACTAAGTGGGATTGATATTGACCCTCAGATGTTTCCGTGTTTAAGTCAGTGGAAGAGCAGAATGCAGTCCTACTCCGTGTCAGAAATGCAGAGGTGGGTTTTGAAAGCAAAGAAAGCCCCATCCATTCAGAAGCTTCAGAGGGAGGAGGAACCTTTTGCAATGACCTAATTCCAAACTTTGAAGAAATCAAATTCATGCTGCTTTAATGAATCTTGTGATATTGTACCATTGGCAAGCATTTCAAAAAAGGGTATTTCATAGACTGTAAAGTCTGGTGGTCCTTATTCTTGTATTTTAATGATTTTTAAATGAAAAATGAAAAACAGTGTTTTTCAAATAGTCCTCAGGATATATGTGACTGTGATAAGACAACTCTGAGATGGTAATAGTGAACCTGGCAATCTACCTCTTGGCCTTTCAATGGATATTAAGAGCAAACTACAATGTGTGGCCTGTAATTGTGTGGAGGTCAGGCTAGATTTGGGAGTGATTCCCTCTCCCAGGATATTATAAATCGGTTTAGCTTTTACTTTCCAGCATATTTTATGGTCATTTCTCTGTTGCTGTCATCTTACAAATGACTCGAATGAACTGAATTCAGTTTTACGTCTTGCTAGCATTTGAACATTAGCTTCTAATCACAAGTCTAGTACCACAACCACTACATTTCATAACACTCACATGTGTAGTATGTTGAAATTCAATATCAGATTTCCAAAAGCCCAGTATTGAGTCAGGCAATTTGTAAAATCTATATTTGATTACTTGTATGTGCTGAGTTTCTCGGTGTCTTACATTGACCTCAGGTTTAGTCTCTCTCTGCCAAAAAGGGGGAAAGTTCTGTTCTTGTTGCTGCCTGAATGGTTATCAGGCAGAATTGGATCTTCTTTGGCTTCTGAGAGGCCAGCAGCCAAATGATTCTGTTAGCCAAAGTTCATACATGATTATTAGCGTGGGTCCAAGATGCCAGGGTGTTTCTGGCACCTAGCCATCTGTTTCCCAAATGAGAACAAGAGAAAATAGATCAAAAAGACAGCAAATAGTTATTTGTGTTTGAACAGTTAGCATTTTGAGAAGCAGGTGTTCTCCATGTGTGTTGTTATAACCTGCTCATAGACCAAAGATTTAATTCCCACATACCAAATATTTGGTATAGAACTTGTTACTTTCAGCATATCTTTATATTTCTAAGAGGTTTTATATTGAGGTTTATACAAATGTGGGGAAAAAAAGATACTCATTGTCTTAAATGGCCATTAAGTGGAACTCGCCATTTGATCTTAATATAGCTAAGATGCAGCGTTAAGCATTACGTTGATGCTTCAGTGTTTCATTTTCTGATGTTTTAAATGTTTCCATTGGAAACTGGATTGTTGTTATGGTGAACCACAAATGCCTATTACAGCTTATTCCTGTTTAATAATGAGTCCTTTTGTATTGAGTCACTCGATAGTAAAGTTCTTGGCAAACTTGTGGAGTTTTTGTATCTCTTTATCAAACTAGATTTTAATCAAAGTGATAGTGTAATTTCATTGTGTTTGGAGAGGGATATCTAGCAAGTCATTCACCAGCTATTTAAATCCACTTAAACAGAGATCCCATCTGCTTTTTCAACATCTCACCCAAAGGTTAGCAACTGTAATAGTGCTGAATGTTAGTTTTAATCATGTGTTCAAGCTCTGAAATAAGTTTGAACAGCTTATATTCCCTCACTAACTCAGGTCACACAGCTGACGTGCTCAGCAAAACCCAAGGTCATTCTAGCTGACGGGGCAGAAAATAACATGACGGCCATAAAGGGTTGGTATGAATACTCGTGCATTCACATGATCTTTGGTTACTATTTACGTAAAGGCATTGTTGCCCAGACTAATCCTAACACCTTAAGATTATTTACTCTGCTATTTTATGTTCAATTTCTTCACCTTTGTGTGCCCCCTGCCCCCACAAAACCACGTGTTCAAGTCTGAATCTTACTGATAAGTGCGCTGTCCTCCTATACTTAATCTGTCATTGTTGAGTAAAGCCACTGAAGGCAACATCTTAATTCAGCCAATTTTTTCTTCATGTTGCACGTATGCTGAGAGCTGGCTGATGCATTGGGAGTTCTTTCTCAGGTAACATACAAATGGAGTCTTGGAGTGTTGGCTGTTTTCAGTTTGTAGTTTCACTTGATGAGAAAAATATCAATCCTTAATCTAATACTAACACTTATTTTGCAGAGCACTGTGTACATGAGTGAGTTTCAGGTAAAACCTGGCAACAGGATCAAATAAATTGACATACAGTTGCTTTTACAATTTTTTTGTATGTTTGTTCTTGCAGTTGGCCAAGCCCTGCTAGTCTAAAAGGGAGACCAAAAGTGCAGCCCATTACACCGAATTCTCCGTGCAGCCCTGGCCTCTCCACTCATGGGAGATCCAGTCCAGTGTGCCACAGTCCAGGAAAGTTTGGGAGCTCTCCTTACTCAGAGTTTGGAAGCCCAGGACGATATAGTCCTGCCTATGCCAGCCATATCCAGGTGCTGCGACTTCTGCACTTCTCTGAACCATCTGAGCTTTAACACTTGATATTGTGATACACTATGTTGCCCCACTTTAGCGGGTGAACCAATTTTATATTTAAAAAAAAATGTAGTTTCCTAAATATGTCTATAATGTACAATGGCGGTTTCATAGTTGTATTCTGTTTGATTCAGTTGATATAAATCAATTTTCACTGCATTCCTTTATTGCTTGCTGCATTGTCCAAGTTCCCCATTTCTCTGTAATCAATGATATCTCTGATTTTCTGTCAATTTCTTCATCCAAAAGTGAATATGTTTTGATTATTTTTATGCTGTGCTGTCATAAAATGTCCCCCTTTCAGACTTTCCCAAAAACAGCACTGGGAGAAAAATTAATTCATTTTTTTGTTTGAGAATTTCACAAGCAAGGCATCTCTAGGGATTGAAAAGGATCCTGCTCTGGGTCGAGGCTGGTGATGTTATTAACACTTCCAGTTATGTATGTTATTTTCAATTTAATTTCTGTGAAATTTCTGTAAAATTCCACTGATTTTGGGGGATAGGAAGGGAAATGGTGATGGTGTGGAGGGAAATGAATGAACTTATGCTTGTTTTTTAATCCCATTTGTTATTGCCAAGTAATATATTTGTGGTTGTGTTTTTAAATATATAGTCGGGGGACTGAAGACTAACGTGCTGCAGAAAGTATAAGTCCCTATACTTGGTGATGGGAGAGATGAAAAACTTACTTTCTCTTTTTATACCCGCAACCTGTAAGGTATTGTCTGTCAATGATGAAACTGTCATTCTGACACCTTGACTGGGATTCTCCATACCACCACCACCACCAGCAACACCCCCAAGCGGCTGGGATTCTCCAGTCCCGCTGCACTGAATGGAGATTTGGCAGAGCGCCAACTTCCCCATTCTTGTTAGCAGTGGTCGGGGGACATACAAGACCAGAGAAATTCAGCTGCTGTTTACATTGGTCATGAGGAATTCTCCATTTTTGTCAATTGTATTAAAAGTTATTTATTTGTTACAAGAAAATTGCATCTGTGACTTTTGCAAGCTTTTTAGTGCCTTTTTTTTTTAAAGAAACTTTTTAATTGAGCTGTGAACTAGCTTTCCTGTTTGCTGCCTTTAATATAATTAAATGCAGCATGTAGGTATGGGATGACTGGATAATTTCTGGAGACCAACTACTGTTGAGCCCCCCAAGTTGTTGTTACAGCACAGATACCTAGAACGCAATGCTAATCTGAAAGCACCTTTCTCACCCATGTACAAAGTGGTTTTACACTGTTGCCCAAACCCACAAGTGCCAGCAGACTGGTGCTGTGGATGTATGAAATTGTCTTATAACCTCTGATCTTTCAGACTGCACCTCTGGGATGTAGCATGTATTATGGTACACTTCTTACTGTGTAAATGTGAATTGATAACTGTGTAGAGAAAAGAATAAACAAAAGTGCACAAAATTAAAGCATTTTAATTGTTGCTGTGGAGTTTCACACATTGTGTTAATTTTTTTAAAAGCCATTGAATAATGTACATGTGAGTGTTCAATGTGCAAATGCAAATTGATGAGTAGTCTTGAGTAAATTAGTTTAACAGTGTAACTAAAAATGTTTGATTCATTCTCATAGGTAGTGATTTGTGAGTTTTTATGTTGTGGGTTTCACTGTATCCTGATTTGCTCTGGAGTCAAGTATTTTGATGTGCTTCCAACTGAAAGTGCAGTATTGTTACTGTTGTGACTGTTAAATTCTCACTTGTAATATCCTTGGCTTCAAGATACTGTACTTGCCAGCTGAGGGAAAGCAGGGAGTTTATGCCCCTCTCGCCATCCCAATTATATGATTAAACTGAACTTAAAAATACAGCCTTATGTAGATAGTGATTTAATGAAAATTCTGTTTGGTAGAGTCCATTTGCTTTTTTTTTAAAGAAGCTGTTGTAATTAAATAGGGACAGGAAACTCTTGCTGATGAGAGTTGCCTGTTTCTAAGGTTTGTAATTTTAAATTCATCGTTAATGCTGTGGTGGCCTCCTTACTGCTTCGCCTTATTGGGAGTCCAGCCAGGGACTCCACCTTGGTTTAGTCCTGGCTTCAGTTGAACTGTGCAAAGATTTCCGAAACAGAAGAATTTCTGTAATATGATGAACTAAAACTGAGCGTGTTGTTAAGAACAAAATGATATTAATAAATCAGTATATTAAGAAATTGGAGATGTAGGTTTTTTTTAAGACATATAATAAGCCATGAAGACATGTGGCCATAAAATTAAGTTGTTCAGCTTTACATAAAAATGTGACATTCTGTGCTGAATCTGGAAAATGTTCTTTTAGCTCTATGTTCAGAAGGTAAATTGATTTTAAGTGCCTAATAAAAGTGCACAGGTTATTACAATAGCAATGTAACCACACCTTGCTCTCTGCACATGACAGAAAAATCCCAAGTACTTGTCACATCATTAAATCTCTTGCCATTTAGGATCGGCAATCCAACAGGATAAAAGGTTAATCCGAATATAGCTATGAGCAGCTTAGGAAAGGACAAGTGCATTTAAAAAATTTCATTAATAAATTTGTTTCTTATAGAATAATGATCATCTAAAGGGGATGTGGGTGATTGGCTAGAGATGGTCATGTGATGAAACCTCCAGCAATATATCAGCGTTGGCAACGCTGTGTGTTACAATGAATTTAGAGTAAGGTCAAGAGTATTTTAAATGGTGACATAGTGTTAGCACTGCTCTCTCACGGCACCAGAGATCTGGGTTCAATTCCCGGTTTGGGTCATGTCAGTGTGGAGTTTGCACATTCTCCTCATATCTGTGTGGGTTCCCTCCAGGTGCTCCAGTTTCCTCCTAGTCTGAAAGATGTGCTGATTAGTGTGCATTGACCCAAACAGGTGCCAGACTGTGGCAACTAGGAGAATTTCACAGTAATTTCATTGCAATGCTAATGTTAGCCTTAGTTCTGACTAATAAAGTTTATCACTTTATTTAATCTTTTGTTGAATATATTTCCTCCACTTCTGCTGCACCTCCAGATAATAAGTTAGTAATCACAGATTCTCTGTTATTTTGAAAAGATTATTTAATTGGGAGGGAGCATCTGGCAGTCTGAAGATCCACCTTAAAGACGTTCCTATTTTCACTACACATGGCACTCAGCAGACTTCTTGCTCCATCTGTCTGGACACTCGGCTGTTTTAAGTTTGACTAGCAATTCAATGCTGTTCAACCTTGCGCTTCAGCAAAGGAAGATAAGTTTATCCCAACTTACTCTCAGCAAGTTCAAGTGACCTATGAAAATATAACTATTTAATCTGTAACTTTTGCAAGCTTTTGTTTTTTTGTTTAAATAGTTTTCGAATGAGCTGTATCTTAATTATATTGTCTTCTAATGTTATATTCTGGAGCATGCAGGTTCTGTAAAGTATAGATTTGGAATGACTGATTAAGTGATTGCATATGTATTGGACTTATTCATCCAAATGCATACTTTATTTTAGTAATGCGAGAGAGCATAACAAGGTTTTTGTACAGATACTAACCGTCAGTAGGCTATGCATGTGAGAATGCTTTGGATGCCATGTGTATTTATTTATAGTGTCACAATTAGGTTTACATTAACATTGCAATGAAGTTACTGTGAAAATCCCCTACTTACCAAACTCTAGTATCTGTTCATGTAGGGAGAATTTATGGTCTTATGACACCAGCTTTTTATTCTGATGTTTCTGATTTAAGGATAGTGAAGTAAATGAATGTTACAGAGTCTTAAAAATTTTATATTTTATGTGTGGACACTATTGCTGTATAGCTCCTGGGATATGGATTCAGTTTGGCCTTGGACTGTGACTGGAGTTCGCACTCCAGTGTGGGGTTTTTTCCTCTAGGTATCCCAGTTTCATCCCATGATCCAAGGATGGATTGGCCATGCTAAATTGCCCCTTTGTTACAAAGATTTGTAAGTTAGATTGATTAGCTATGGTAAATGTGTAGGGTTAAGAGTGGGAGAGAGGATGCTCTGGCAGAGAGTCAGTGCAGACTCGATGGGCTGAATAGCCGTTTTCACTGTATGGATTCTATTCAAGAGGAGAAAGACATTTCCCTTTTGGTTTTATTATCCTGAAGATAACTCATGCTCAATGAAAACCGAGTTTCAGCTTCCTGTGCCAAGGTTATAAGTAAGTTGCAGGTGAGATGTGAACTGTTTGAATTGAACCTAGCTTTTGATTAAGTCAATAAGGAAGTGTCAGCCCTTGGTTCTCCCACTGCCTTAAGCGAGATGCATGATTGGCTCTTACAGGAAAGGGGGTGGGGGAAATCGTTGAACATTTAAAACCTTTGAAGTAGATAAGGAGGATGTGCTAGATATTCTTGAGGGTTTGAAGTTAGATAAGTCCCCTGGGCCAGACGGGATTTACCCTAGGATTCTCTGAGAGGCGATTGCAGAGCCTCTGGCTCTGATCTTCAGGTCGTTGTTGTTCTTTGTTCTTTGCCGGAAGACTGGAGGATAGTGAATGTGGTCCCATTGTTCAAGAAGGGGAAGAGACTTTCCTGGGAATTATAAACTGGTGAGTCTTACTTCTGTTGTGGGCAAAATATTGGAAAGAATTATTAGGGATAGGATTTGTGAAGGGTAGGTCGTGCCTTACTAACCTTATAGAGTTTTTTGAAAAAGTGACCAAAGAGGTGGATGGGGGTAAGGCAGTTGATGTGGTATATATGGACTTTAGTAAGGCGTTTGATAAGGTGCCCCACAGAAGGCTTCTGCAGAAAATGCAGATGTATGGGACTGAGGGATATTTAGCTAATTGGATTAGGAATTGGCTAGCAGATAGAAGACAGAGGGTGGTGGTTGATGGAAATTATTCATCATGGAGTTTGGTTACAAGTGGTGTACCTCAGGGATCTGTTTTGGGGCCCCTGCTGTTTGTAATTTTTATAAATGATCTGGATGAGGGTATTGAAGGATGGATTAGTAAATTTGCGGATGACACCAAAGTCGGAGGAGTGGTAGATAGTGAAGAGGGGTGTTATAGTTTGCAGAGAGACTTGGACAAGTTGCAGAGCTGGGCCGAGAGGTGGCAAATGGAGTTTAATGTGGAAAAGTGTGAGGTAATTCACTTTGGCAGGAATGACAAATGTGTAGAGTATAGGGCTAATGGTAGGACTCTTAATAGTGTTGATGAACAGAGGGATCTTGGTGTATATGTGCATAGATCCCTGAAAGTTGGCAATCAAGTCGATAAGGTTAAGACATATGGAGTCTTAGCTTTTGTTGGTAGGGGGACTGAATTTTGGAGCCGCAACGTCATGTTGCAACTGTACAAAACTCTAGTGCGGCCGCACTTGGAGTATTGTGTACAGTTCTGGTCTTCACATTATAAGAAAGATGATATGGAGACATTGGAGAGGGTACAGAGGAGGTTTACCAGGATGTTGCCTGGTATGGAGGGCATGTCTTATGAGGAGAGGCTGAGGGATTTGAGGTTGTTTTCATTAGAAAGGCAGCGGCTAAGAGGAGATGTTATTGAAACATATAAGATGATTAGAGGTTTAGATAGGGTGGACAGTGATAGCCTTTTTCCTCGGATGGAGAAAGCTAGCATGAGGGGACATAGCTTTAAATTAAGGGGTGGTAGGACGGATGTCAGAGGTAGGTTCTTTACCTAGAGGGTGGTA
This sequence comes from Sphyrna mokarran, assembly GCA_024679065.1. NCBI lineage: Eukaryota > Metazoa > Chordata > Chondrichthyes > Carcharhiniformes > Carcharhinidae > Sphyrna > Sphyrna mokarran. The sequence continues at coordinate 45,274,303 of JAGIQG010000020.1, read as the reverse complement.
AGGGTATGGAATACCCTGCCTGCTGCAGTTATAGATGTGGCAAGTTTGGGGGCATTTAAGAGGGCAGTAGATAAGTTTATGGATGAAAAGGGAATGGTTTAGGTTAGAGGGTCATTGCTTTTTCTTAATTGGTCAGCGCAAAATCGAAGGCCAAAGGGTCTGTTCTGCACTGTAATGTTCTAGTCCCAATAACTATTCTCCAGCAACAAATGCGCAGCTGACCATGCCAACAGAAACTGTAGTCTCAGTAGACAGTCACCGTGGAGATTGAAAGGAAAAAGTCTTTACAGTACTTGTTTAATAGAACTTAAACTTTTAAGTCCAGTCCTTTGTAGGACTAACTAATAATTTCAGTTTATTCATTCTGAAGCTACAAGTTAAATCGATATCTTTAACTGCAATTGTTAGATGGGAGAGAGGGGAAAAGCTTTGCTCTTTCACTTAAAGTGAGTGGGACCAATGATATTTTAAATTTCCTAGAATAGCTTTAGATGATTAAGGAATTCTTTGATAAGTTGTTGAAGCTAAATCCATAAATTATTTCAAAAATGAAACAGCTTAAACTGTAGAACAGGTTTAGTGCTAAATGACAACAACAATTTGTTTAAAAATCCTTTATTGCAGAATCCTGTATTGAATTTAATATTGCATTGATGTACTAGCCTGAAACAAAACATTGATACAATTTGTTTAGTGCAAAAACATGATGCAAGCTCCATTTCTTGATCACTAATTATGGTTTTTCTCTGATTATTAAAGCTTTTATTTAACGCCTCTGCAGCTGAAGGTGTTTAGGGCATTATATCTGACTTTTTCAATATTAATTCATTGGTTGTTGAGCACTTTGGGAGGTGTGCTTCATAGCTAAAAGTTATGGATGCAAAGCACCCATGTGATTGTAGTTGAACAGACTGCTTTAAAGACATCACAGCCAGAGCCATCAGTAGCAAGTGCTGGAGAATAAGATCCATCATATTGCTTTGTCCCCACTGCCCTGGCTTAGAAGGCTGAGTTCAGCTACCACTACAGAGAAAGAAGGGCTTTCCTGGCTGAACAGTTATACATGGAGCCAAGAAGACCAATATGTCTCACTGACCAACAAGTGTAAAACAAGATACACTGTACTGCCAGTAGGGATCTTACATTAATAACTGGTCTCTGCAGTTTTAGTTCATAAAAAGCAACTGTTTTACAGGCAAAACATCCTGACTAAGCATTATTTAAAAAAATACTGGTACAGTGATAAAGACACTCAGGACCAGACTTTGCATCTCCCTCCAAGTTAAGTTTTACTATTTCTTAACAAGGTTACAGGAATGAAAGAGAATAGAAACACAGTCGCACAGGAGGAGACAGTGTGGGCACTTATCATCAGTCAATATGAATCAACATTGATTAATTCTATTCTGCACACAGAATATTCTATTCTATTCTAGGAGTGTGATTAAAACTGTACAGAAAATGGGAAAAAATAAAATAAAAATCTGTAAATATTGTTCATAAACCAACAGTGATAACATTTCATTTCAAGTATTAGACAATATTTTGCACTGTGAAGGTGAAGCACAAGATTTCCAAACAACAAGCAGTAGTTTTGTCTTAGCGAGTTAATTTGTCAGGAGGCATAAAGCCCGTGTCACCTAATGTTCTGAGTGCCACCCGGCCATTAGGGCGGATGGTAAGCCAGGTGATGCTGCCATTGTTGAGACACATCCTCAACCATCCTTCTGGAGGAAACTGTAATGCTCTGTAGAAAAAGGAACAGAAATTGATTACAGTACTTCAGTTTTTCTTTTAGCTTTATAAATTATCCAGTAAAATAATGTTACTGGACTACTCCCTGGAGAGCTGGTCAGAGATACGAGTTCAAATCCTTCCATAGCCCACCAAGTCTGTACTAATTCCTAATCCTTATTTAAACCCACTGCTTATTGCCCAGATAAGCCTTGAATGTTGCTAACATGTCTGTTTCCACTGGCAGTGTGTGGCAGGCACTTTCTGTGTGAAAAATTTTACCTGCACATCTCCATCAAAACTTGTGTCCTCTTGTAATTGGGAAATGCCTCTGACAAACCACTCTATTCTGCCTCTCAATTTTGTGGACCTCTAATTGATCCCTAATCGCATTCTTTTTAACAGCACAGAAAGCGGCCCTTTGACTAAATCTGAAATGAAATGCAAATATCAGTAATGTGGCCATGAACCTACTGGAGTATTGCTTACCCCAAGTGGGTTCACTAACTTCCTTTAGTCATAGACATTGTCTGTCTTTACTCAATCTGATCTTTAGCTACTCCAGACCTAGAGCAATGTGATTCACTCTTTTCAGCCCTCTGAAATGACTTGGCAGATGCTAATTGTTGCGTAAACCAATTCCCAAAGGGGAGAGTTGTGTGGATTAATCAGATTTTTTTGTAATCTGACCACAAGAAGATAAAGTTTACTGAATTCAGGAGCCACATTTTAAAGTAGCACTTTGGGATTTTAAACACTAAATTAAAACATTTATTAACAAAAGAAAACTTCACCCAGGATTACAGTTAAAATAATCTTACAAAATACTCCCCAAAAAAAACTTCCTACTTGGTCAGCTTCACAAGTAAACACTCTAGGCAACAATCCCTGATAGGTGTAATTATTCAGTAATATCACAAGACAAACCCATTGCTGCTGTAGGAAAAGTATAGAACTGGCAACACAACAGCTCAGTGACTATCGCTGTGCTGTGCAGATACATGGATTTGGGCCTGTGTCTGTGGGAGTTTGCACATTCTCCCCGTGCTTGCATGGGTTTTCTCCAGGTGCTCTGGTTTCCTCCCACATCCCAAAGATGTGCTCTTAGGCTAACTGGCAAAACAAATTCTCCCTAAATTGTCTCAAATTTGGTTTTTAATCCATAGATCTATAAACATAGAGAGGGCTCACAGGTAGAGGTGGGAACATCGGGGTGGCGACGCGGGTTCATTGGGCCAAAGGGCCTGTTTCCTGTGCTGTTTTGTCCTTTGTTCTCATTCTCTCCCATTCTACTGTAGAAATGTAAGAAACTTCAAAACAAAATCCTCTTTTCTGAACCAAGTGGCATTTAAGAGATCTCACATGGCTAACTGCAAAGACAGTTCTCAACATCTCTCCTCAAAGTACCTTTTTCTCTTCCATCTTTGCTTCCATTATCCTTAGCCCCTCAAACAATTTTCACAGAATATAAAAATCTTCCATGTTCTTCAATTGCTCCCACTTTCAGTCAAATAAAATTTAATAACTTAAATTGAAGTGGTCATACAGTGCGGTAGTAAAGATGTTAAAATTGTGACTCCTCTGATTACAATTCCTCCACTAAAATGTTTTGCATTTAATGTATCAAAAGCCCTCATGATTTTGAAAACCTCCATTAAATCTCCCCTTTACTGGTTCAAAGAAATATAATCTCAGCTTGCTCACAGAAACAAAGTATCTTATCCTGACCATAATTCTGAAACAACATATGGAGGTCTACACTTCCTGTAACATGTCATGCCCTTTCAGTAATGTATAAAGACAAGACTTAATATACAACAGATTTAGACTGGTAGAAATTAAATAGTTTTGTCTACATTAATGAACATTATTGAACTGATGTTATACTTCATGGAATTTAGACTCAGTGGCTTTTATTTTAGGAAATTCACTCAAAACCTTCACATTTTCTCCGTTACAGGTATAATAACAAAAAACATTAAATAATTACCTGCAAACAAAATAGCGGATTACATTTGCATGACAGACAATGATCTCGTAACTATCGTTCTCTTGATTCAGGTCTGCTCTGTGGATATAGCGACGAAAGGCTGCTTCAATCCTGGCACCATCCTCATGATACTGCTGAGGACATTTTAAAAACATGTAAACTCCTTAACCTTACGTGCAGCCTGACTGCTCAAACTTAGAAAATCAATGAAATAACATCTGGAAATTAGCAAAACTCATTAATGACAACATTTTAACTAAAATAAAGCACAGAAATATTATATAGGTGATGGTATTATCCTGTCATAAGGGGCAGCAGTGTGAAACTCTTGAACTTATAGGATCACTACTACTCAGTAACAGAAAGAGTCTGCACTAATGGCAGTGCCTCAGAATGTCTCCAAACCCTTCAGCCAATGAATTATTTCGGAGATACGACATTTGTATGCAAACATGGCAGCCAATTTATTCACAGCCAAAGTCCAACAAACAGCAATGAGATAAATGATCAAATAACATTTCTTTGACAATGCTGGCTGATAGATGACTGTTGAAGTTGCTGCTCTTCCATACAATATGTTAACCTAAAAAGACAAGTAGCTAACACCTCAGTTTAACATCTCCAAAAGACAACTCCTCTGACAGTGGAGCATTCCCTTAATACTGTACTGGCAGCAATCTAATGTGCTCAACTTTCTAGAGTGAAGTTTGAACCAATGAATTTCTGATCTGGGTTTAACAGTTCCAGGTTAACTAGGTTAAGTGCTCTTAAACTGATCAATCAGGTTATTTTTTCTATTGGTGGATAATTCTTCTCCAAGTTAGCAGGTGCTTCTAAATCCTTATTTCCTGTACATTTAATAAGATCAACCAATAATATTACTATTCCTTTCCTACATCATTTAAGGCATTTTCAATTGCTGGAGGGTTTGCTCTACACTGCCAAATGTCTTTTTTTTAATATTGTATTTAAAAATGTTTGTTAGCAATCTGAGCACAGTTCATGAAATTAGACTAAGAAGTTAGTTGATGTATTTTGTTACATTACTGTAACAGCACTTCTCAAGGTAGACCAAAAGGTGCACTGTTTTACATTAAGTAGATTATTGTCAAGCAAACAATTCAGTCTCATCTATTCATGTCTGGACATCTGCACCCTATTGTTTCTTGTGCTTTGTAGATATTGTGGTCCTGTACTATATAAATTGAGAGCTTTACTAATTTGTGTTTTTTAACATTTAACTGTATCTTAGGAACCTGCCGAAAATGTACCTATAGTGTCACAAAGTGGAAAGTGCAAACAGGCTGAAAGTTTTTGTTCCATCTGAGTATCTCCATTTCTCCTAATGCGTTTTGCCCATTTGGCCAGATCATCATTGCTGTTTTATAAAGACATGAACAAAGTATTATCTGCTAAATGTTGAACAGATCCTTTTAAAACTAAAGATGCAAGTAAATGCAGCTCAGGTCACTCAGAGTTCAACTGTAAACTATTAAATCCTTAGTTTTGACCTTGGGTCAGAAACATCAAGAAACTGACTTGTTTTTTTCCCCAAAAAACTTTCACATTTATAATAGACATGATTTGGCACACAATGAAAGAGATGCCTGGAAAAATGGAGATACAAATGTACATTAAATTCTGCAATAACAGTTTGCTACAAGTTTAGAGTCCATTTGTGTTCCAAAATTTATTAAAAATACAGCTATATTGACAGACAAATTTATATTTTAGATGAACTCATATTTCAAGCACATATTTTACTGGCAACAAACATCTTATTTTTTTTTCTCACCTCTGAAGGGATCTCAATATACGCTGGGACTATGGGAACACTGGCATTTAATTTCTGTGACTTGGTTTTAAATTCAACTCAATGATTAAAATCAACATTTTCATTGGTGAGGAGAGACTCAAAAATAAAGAGTCTGAATAATCCTGCCTCAGTCATCACCCATCCCACTGCACCAAACAGCTTTATATTCCTCAAGCTGCTGCAATACAGGCTCTTGAATCAATATTCCTTCTTTCCACATATTTGAAACTAACTAGTGTCGGGATTGGTGAATGCTATCTCCTACAGAAACAACACCAATTTCACCGAGTGGCAAAACAAGATGGAGGATCCTACTCCTGTTCCTGATGTGTTGAGAATTCTTGGGCTAATAAAAGAGATGCTTAGATTCACTTCTCTCCACAACAGTATGACACTGTATTAAAATAAATAACTTGCCAAGACATGTATATGGAAGGTGAATGATGTTCATGTATTACTCTGTACTCATGGGAAGAAGTGTAATGTTTTCATTTCCATTGGGAATTTCACTGCGGAAGCAGTTCACTAGAGGTCACCTTAAGTTTCACTCTTACCATAGCCTCTGGTTTCCAATGGCTGATGGGTGGGACAGGTTCAATTGGTGCTCCTTCTCTCAGCAAGTCGCAACTCATCATTTCCAAACCTAGATTCCCAGCAGAGAATACTCTCCGTAAGAGAATGAGTAAAATATCACACCTAACCATTAGATAATAAACATTTCATTCATGTTTTTTCCTGGTACTTATGTTTTTCCTATTCCTTTGTGTCAGCCTCATGTCAATGCTTTTTATTTCCTTACTGGAAAGGATAAACAGGATAAGCTTTTCATGACCACTGGGTGTCTCAAAGTGCTTTACAGGCAATGAATAATGATTTGAAGCGTTATCACTCTTAGAACGTAGGAAACCACTGCAGCCAATTTCTGCACTGCAATCTCCCACAGACAGGAGGGATAACTCTGCTCTTCTATAAATAAATATGAGATATAGTACTTCTGACAAGACAGCATTCCCACTGCACTGCACTTGAAATTCAACCAAGGTACGTATTCAAATCTTTCTGAATATAAAAAGGTAAGGGTGCTAATGAAATAAATAATGAAGCAGACAAATGGAATCAAATTGTTACAAAACTTATTCCCTCAATGCCCCTCCCTAAGATAATGTTGTCCTTTCACATCTAAGAACAAAAGGAATTGCTAAATAGAAGAACTAAACCAAGGTTATGCAGTTGACTGTCCAGCATCCAAATATTCACATTTCACAATAGTGATGACTAATCAGAGTGACTGATTTCCCAACGAGTCTACAACAGACATGGACAAGAGGTGAGGTTTACAGCACGGAAACAAACCCTTTGGCCCAACATTTCTATACCACCCTTTTTTGTTTACCACTAAGCTAGTCCCAATTGCCCGCATTTAGTCCACATTCCGCTATACTCACCTTACCCATGTAACTGTCAAAATACTTTTTAAAACACAAAATTGTACCTGCCTCTACTACTACTTTTGGCAGCTTGTTCCAGACATAAACCATCCTTAACGAAAAAATTGCCCCTCTGGACATTTTTGTATCTCTTCCTTTTCATCTTAAACCAATGCCCACTAGTTTTTGACTCCCCTACCTTTGGGAAAAGATGTTGACTATCTAACTGATCGATGCCCCTCATTATATTGTAGATGGAGAGCTTTCTTCCTCTCAAACACATAACACTTGACAAATGTTAGATCTGAAATGACTTTGGCTCTGCAACCCAAAACGCTACATTGATCTGCACTACATGGAGATGCAAGATAAAAACCTCTATTCACACCGAAGCTGGACAATAATAAAAGGACCCATTGCACTTCACAGGAATGCATCAACCAAGATATCACACTAGCTGCATTTGAGTTACAAAGAAGTGACCAAAAGCTAAGTCAAAAAGACTGGTTTGGGGAGTATTTTACAAAGGGGAAAGAGAGATAGAGTAAATAAAGCTAAAGTCACTCTATGACGTTACTGTTAAATATTCTATTCTTAACAGATACAATGTTTTTTGGTGCTATAATAGGCTCTCAAAAATCATTTTAAAATACAGTGGTCTGCAAAGTAATCGTGAGACTCAAATGTTACTTGCACTGAGTACAGGTGACCCACCTGGCAGGTATTTACTGATAATTGCTGCAGTCTCTTTCGCTCTGGTCATACTGGAGTGAATCAGGATGTCATAATTCAATCCCAGACTTGCTAAGCGTTGACCGGTTAATTCTGCCTGTTCACGCCCTGCAACAAAATTATATTTTCATCCTGAAGATAACGACCAGGTTATTGTCAATAATGCTGCACGCCAAACAATTAATAAATGAAACACCCTCAAACATGTTTGATGGGCTACACTTTGCTTAAGTACTGATTACAATCAACTTCATGATAAATGGTAAACATCACATTTCACTTCTCTGGAACTGTGAAGGTAAATAGTGACCTATCAGCTTCCTTGCCTCTCGTTAGCCACAATTCTTTCTCCTGTAAACATTTGCTGTTCCAACTCATCCTTTATGACCCTGTTCCTTAAAACAGAGGAATTTCTCGATTCAACTGACCCCTTTTTCCAACAGTTAAAGCCATCTTTGTCAGCTCTATTTAATCTCTTTAATCTTTTTAATCTTTTCTCATGTTCCCTAAACTTGCTGGCATCCTGCACTACAAAAACAACAATTTATGTTTACAAACTACCTTTACCATTCTAACATTTCTGTGAAGCTCCTCAGAACGTTTCATTAGGTAAAACTGGACAGAGTTTTTAGGGTTGATGGCCAAAAGCTTGGTCAGAGCTAAACTTAGTTGTGTATCAATTCTGATTAATTATATGCAGGCTGAGTTCAATATTGGCTTTTCACATCTAACTGTGGGAAGGTTGATTTAGAAGGTCTTTTGTTCTAATAGATAAATGTAAAACTAATAAAGGTTGGCTCCAGTACCATCTTTCACCAACTAGCTTTCCAAGTAGAAAAGTAGGTTTTAACCAAGCGTCTTGAAGGACAAAGTGAGAAACAATGAGTGTAAATTGAAGAGTGCAAGGCCTCAACAGCCAAAGGAACGACTGCCAATGGTGAATGTTCAAGATAACAGAAATAGATGTGTGCAGATGAAGGGTTGCAAGGCTGGACAACATTACAGGCACAGGCAAAAGTGAGGTGATGGAGGGATCAGAATACAAGGATAAAAATCACAGGATATCAAAGACAGCTTTGTAAGAACAGCTCAGTTAGTCCACAAACAAAATACTGCAAACATGAACTAAAAACAGAACCTTTTTGTGTTTAATCTTTTCTGCCCTCTACTCGATCATAAATTTTTCCTTATGTTTGTCCCACTTCCCCCCCCCCCCCAACCTGCTCAAAACCTACTATATTTCTAAATGTTTAGTTCTGATGGTTATAACCTGAACCATTAACTGTTTCTCTCAACTTGATGTTGTCTGACCTGCTGAATATTTCCAGCATTGTCTAATTTGTCTCCTTTCCTAAGTTCAGCACAATCTCCTTTGCAAGACCTTGGCCTCTGGTTTCTCAACAACATTTCTTGGTACTCCCCTCCTTTCTCTCCCCCCACCAAAAAAATCATTTACTCTCGAGTAATAATTTCATGAAATACAGACCCAGCGACGTTAGAATTCTTTCTTTGTCTGTCGAGGCTGAAAGGTTGTACTGGGAATGTCTGATCAAGAAGATGTGCCTCGTGGCTTTGACTTTGTAATTTTCAAGTTGAGTAGACAAGTCATCCGTGTCCTCTTTATTCTTCTTGTTGGGTTTAATAAGTGAAATTGGTTCCCGCCTGAAACGAAAGAAATACATTAAGTTACGAAATAAACTACCATCTTGGCATTCTGCTATCCATCAACAAAATGCTTCACTGGCATTTCAACTAACAGGCTGAAAACTGGTTAAAATCACTAACAAGAATCAACTCCCTTCAGCACAAGTGCTTCCAACAACTGTACTAAACTCTGGAAGACTTTACGAATAATTAATGCAGCAAAGTGAAAGAAATTCTTTCAGCAGCATGCTTCAAGTTTCGCCAGCACCATATTATTTTTAACAACACATTAATGGGGTGGCACAGTGATTAACACTGCTGCTTCGCAGCACCAGGGACTCAGGTTCAATTCCGGCCTTGGGTGACTGTGTGGAGTTTGTACATTCTCTCTGTGTCTGCATGGGCTTCCTCCAGGTGCTTCAGTCTCCTCCCACAGTCCAAAGAAGTGCAGGTTAGGTTGATTGACCGTGCTAAATTGATCTTTATGTCAGGGGATTAGCAGGGTAAATGTGGGTCACATGAATAGGGCCTGGGTGGGGTTGTGGCTGGTGCAGACTCAATGGGCTGAATGGCCTCCTTCTGTGCTGTAGAGATTCTATGATAATAACTAAAACTAGAAAAAAAATCCCTTTAGAAAACCAGTTATATATAGTTTTTTTTTCCTTTTACAGAAGTAGGAACAGGAATCATTCTACTACTTTACAACTGTTTCACCATTCAATTCGATAACAGTTGATCGGTTTTATAACACCATCTTTTTGTCTTTCCTTTATATTCCTCAGTAAGCAACAACTTTAATACTTAGAGAAACCTTTGAGTGTGCAGGGAAGATGAATGAGAGATGACCGAATAGAGATTTAATAACTTTTATTTATAGAAACAGAATAGAATTATAAAATCCTTACAGTGCAAAAGGGGCAATTCGGCCCATCAAGTAGCATCAATTATGACAGAATACCTAACCCTGTGCCAATCCACCAAACCGACACAAAAATCTGAGGTCACGTACCGGCCGACCCAAGAACAACATCTTTCCTGCTGCTGTCAGATTTTGCATGAACCCACCTCGCATTAAGTTGGACTTTCTCTGCAACCGAGCTGTCACCGTAATATTCTGCACATTCTCCTTCTCTATGAACGGTATGCTTTGTCTGTATAGCGCGCAAGAAACAATACTTTGCACTGCATGTTAATACACGTGATAATAATTAAATCAAATCAAATCACATCTTGGGGTACACAAAGGGGCAATTTAGTTTGGGCAGATCTCCGGATTGTGAGGATATATTTGAGGTTTGCTGCCACTCTCAGCCTCAGGTTTCCCAAGTCCATTCCAGTGGATGAGGTTCTCTTTGGAGAGGAGACAGGGCAGCCAATTTGCGCACAGCAAGCTCCCACAAAAGAGCAATGTGATAATGAGCGGGTTAACAGTCACATTTTGAGATGTTGATGGATTGCAGGATAAATATATTAGTCACAGGGATTAATTAATTCCCTGTCCTGGTTTGGACGCCTCTGTGGGATATTTCAGACTCAGTGGGGCTGCACCGGGAGTTTGTGCAGCTTCTCCGCAGCGGGTCTGAGGCCGGTGGCCCCGGGCCTGCGGGAGGAGGTTTGTTCCCTGAGGCCTCGGCCTCTCCTGAACTCACTTGTCCCAGTTGGAGTCCCAGCCGGCGGCGCCTCGCTGCTCCAGGCCCACGCTCGGGCTCCAGCTGACGGTCGCCGCCTCGACCGTGCCTTCGCCGCGCCGTTGTGTCGTCGCCGCCGCCGCCACCACCACGGCCGCCGTGCCGGCGATGCCGCAGGCCACTTGGAAGGCTTTCCGGAACGCCATGGGCGCAAAGTCGGGGCTGAAGAGAGCGCCGAGCCCGAGGCCTGGGAACCAGTTTACTGGGTCCGCGTTACTGGGGGAACGGGAATTACCGGACACCGACAACCGGAAACGGAAGGCGGACAAATGAGGCGCGGGACTTCCGGTCAGTTCAGTGCTGATTAACATTGACTTTGGTTAATTAAAACTCCCACTTTAATTTGAATCATTTTTCAATGTCTTGATTTATTCACCCCATTTCTCATCTGTTTTGAATTAAAAAGGTAAAAGAATCGATAAATATTACAATAGAAATAATTCCTCACCCACCGTCATCAGGTTCGATTTCCAGCTTGGTCAGTGTGTGTAGAGTCTCCCCGTGCCTGCATGGGTTTCCTCCGGGTGCTCCTCCCACAGTCTGAAAGATATGCTGGTTAGGTGCATTGGCTATGCTAAATTCTCCCTCAGTACCCAAACAGGCTGTGGGGTGTGACAACTAAGGCATTTTCACAGCAACTTCATTGCAATGTTAATGTTGCCTACTTGTGACTAATAAATAAACTTTAAACTTAATATTCTTTGAAAGACAATAGATATAATCCCTCAGTATACCCAAACAGGCATCAGAATGTGGCAACTAGGAGATTTTCACACTAACTTCATTGCAATGTTAATGTAAGCCTACTTGTTACTAGTAATTAAACTTTAAACTTAACATTCTTTGAAGGTTGACAGATATAAGTTTAAATATCGATGAGGTCTTTGAGGCTTTTTCCCTATCTTCATAACTTCTTCCAACTTAACAAACTTTCCGTTATCACTGTCTTTTTAGCCACCAAGGTTGTATGTTTAAACTTCCTCCTGAAATGCCTCTCCACTTCCTTTCCCAAAAAAAAGGGAAAAATATTATTCGATGCATTTTAAAATCTTGGGCTGTCTGTAAGTACTTTTAGTCAGTGAAGTAATCAGTTTTCTCACAGCAAAATCCCACAAACAGCAATGGTTTTTGATTTGATTGTCATGTGTATTAGTATACAGTTAAAAATATTGTTTCTTGTGTGCTATGTAGACAAAACATACTGTTCATAGAGAAGGAAAGGAGAGACTTCAGAATGTAGTGTTATAGTCATAACTAGAGTATAGAAAAACATCAACTTAAAGTGAGGTAAGTCAGTCAAAAATCTGATGGCAACAGCAATGGGATAATGACTAGATATATCTTTCAGTGATGTTGATTGAGATAAATATACAGATAAATATATAAATATATTTAGCAGAACTCACCTATTCTTCAGATGACTGGTAAAAAATCATTTACACTCATGGATGGAGCAGACATGGCCCTCTTTTAATAGCTGTCCAAAAGACAGCAGTTCAAAGAAGGTAGTACTACAACAACACAGGCTAGTGTCCAAGTTAGATTCGTACAGTCTGCTCTCTGGAGTGGGATCTTATCTCATAACCTTGGTGGTAGGCACTGCTAACACTAAGTTGCTGTTAAAGTTCCACTTTGACCATATTTTTAATCATCTAAGGCAATGATAACTCTACAGAAGCTTGGTGTCTAATATTTTTTGATCTCATTCATCCTTTGGGGTGAAAATGACCACAATCATCATTTGGGATGTTTGGTAAGGTTCCAGTGAGTATAGATGACTACTAAGACCAATCACTGTCCAGAAAGTTTAGGTGCAACTTAAAATAAGATACTGTGGGTCAACTGAATTTCAGACAAGTTGTTTGACTCTGCATTTCCTCTTGCGTTTTCTTTTTGTCTCTTATCCATTTCCTGCTTACTCCAAAATCAATCATAAATTCTAACTGAATCCAATTCATGATCCCCTAAAAAGAGACAAACAAGATCCAAGATGAAAGATAAGGCATTGTTCCCCATCTTGGGGCTTAATCTGACAGACACTTGATCTTATCCAAAAGGCCAAGAAGCAGTGTGTTCAAATTCACGTCCAAGTCTGATGGTTGAATATTTGACACTGCTCAAGAGACACAAGATATGACCCAACCCAAAATTCCAGCAACAATAATATTAACAAAATGCAATGGTCAACAATTTGGTTCAAATTATAAATACTAAATTTTACTTTTAATATAATGGGATAAAATGGGGAGGAGATGCAGCAAATCTAAATGATTCACTCAGTTGTATTTTTAGGGCAGGACATCAGTATGAAAGGAAACCTTTACTTGCTCACATTATGGTATGTTGACAAGAGGATATGACTTTGTGATTGCTCCTGTCTGAAGGAAATTTATCTGCAATGAAATGTAAACTCCAAGGGCCCAAGAAAGCAAGGGATGAGTACATATCTTTAATGTATGTGGCTCCAGTTACAGAGATGGAATGGCATGAGATGACTTGCATCCTTAGCCAGTAGAGGAAGTAAATTTGGACTATTTTTAAATAGAGGAGGAATAATGTGAAGTGGGGATTAAGTTGCAAAATCAGAGATTTTGTTGGTATGGTGCTTTGATGATTTCTCAGGTATGACTCTATGGGCACAGTTCAACATCACTTCAAAGTGAGAGAAAAGACAGACATTGCCTGGCTGACAACACTCAAGGACTTTTAAGACCTTGAGAGATGAGGAATCTCTATGTTCATTGCTTTGTGTTAAGTGTATATAAAATTTTGCTTAATAAATTCGACTTGATGCATAAATTCTAGTTATTTGTAGCTTGTCGATCAAACACAACTGAGGACCTTAGTACTAGGCATCAAAAATTTATACCCCAGAGAATTTTTAATAAGAATGATTTTGCACCTCAAAACCCTAAAATCCTACATGCAGAGAAAAATCCTGTTTAGAAAAAGCCATGATTTATTTTAAGTGGGGAATATGCTTCAAGGTAGGCTGTAAAAGTTAGAATGTATTAAATGGAGTTTCCCTACAATCATAAGCATGAAACTCTCAGCCCCTCAATAAGATGTCATTGGCAGACATAATAGCTCAAACAATTAGAAACAGAAAACTTTCCCTAGACATCAAAAGCAGGATAATATAGCCAATCCCTCAAAAGGTTTTGCACAAATACATCAGCATTTATCAGTATCCTCAGATAATGGGCTGCCAACGCTGTGAACTTATAATTATAAATAATACTAGCAGTTGGTATAAGTTTCCCTACATTTTCTCACACCACTTCTTAGGCTCAATTAAGCCATGCATATTCACTTCTAATTGTATTTCACAATATACAACCTTTTATCAAAGGTGCTAATTTACTAAAGGTCTGACTCATCAGCAATGTAACATCATTAATTAACAAATATTAAAGCAGGAATTAAATCATGTAAGTAAAACACAATTGTATCCAATTACTACATGCTCCCAGCAATAGTAAGGTTTGTTCCAGAGAGCTGTTATATTTTGTTATGTAGCAATGGAACTTTCACTGGAGCCAAGTTAAATAACTGTTATATCCAGTGGTTTATAGTCAAAGTTCACCTTAGTGATGTTTCATTATAATTCCAATTCTGATTTTAATTACAAGTTGACAAAGCACCCCATTATCAGAGAATTGTTCTGTGCTCATTTTAACTGATCTCTTGCTCGCTGATAAAACAAGCCTGGTAAATCAACTTGTACAGCTTCATAGATACTGATGGTGAAGAACTGTACACTTTGTATTCATTGTTTGAGGATTTTGAACACATTCCTCTACCCACGTACGACACAGCATACAATCAATTCCATTCTGGAGAAACGTGCAACATATTTGAAAGACAAGGTACTTACAGTTTGTCTTTGCTGAAACAAAACTTCCAACCAACTGCCTCAGTTTATCTCATTATGTTTTATGGGACCTTGTTGTGAACTAAATGGCTACCATGCTCATCTAAGAGAGTGTTGGTTGATGGTTGAGGGAGTGAATGTTTGTGAAACGGGTAGCAACTAAGTGGGTTATGTCCTGGATGTGTAGAGTTCGAGTTGCTGGAACTGCACTCATCCAGGCAAGTTGAAAGTATTCCATTAGACTCCTGACTTGTGCCTTGTAGATGGTGGACAGGGGAGGTGAATTACTTGCCACAGGATTCCCTTATAGCCACAGTATATGGCTGGTCTAATTCAGTTTTGTCATCAATGCAATTAGGATATTGACAGTGAGGGATTCAGTGATGGTTTTGCTATTAGATTCTCTCCTGTTTTAGATGGTCGTTGCCTTTTAATCATTTTGAAAGTGGGGTCAGTGGAAAAGCAACCACTTTGAAGCCAAAGCCCCACAAGCAGCACTGTGATAACGACCAGATAATCTATTTAAAATAATGTTAGTTAAAGAATAAATATTGGCGGGATGTAGAGAAGAACTCCCCTACCCTTTGAATAATGCCATGCAATTATTTACACCTACCCGAGAAGGCAGATGGGACCTCAATTTAACAGGATTAGAATGGACATCTCATTATAAATACAAATAGCATCCTTTAACAGTGGGGATTTGAGAGCACTTGGTACTTTACACAAGTTCACCAATGTCATACCCAGGACAGGTAAACTACACATGGATTCGGTTTTATTGAAGGTACGTTACACGTTGGCACAGCTTCCTGTACAGATCAACTTTATGGATGCAGCAACTTTTACCCACAGGGCAGTTCGGCTTTAATACACACACACACATACCACCCCCCCCCACCTGCTGGATACGTGCTCTACATCTGATTGATATTTAAAAAGGAGGCAGGCCAGTAGGATGGTGACAGTATCTTAGCTACCAGCAATCAGGGCAATAGAAGACACGAATGAGCCCACTGGCGTATGTTAACTTGAAATACCCCATTGGGCTGAGGGCATCATCATTCAAATCTGCCATACTGAAGGAAATTGCATGGCACATTTCACTGATTTTCAAATGTAATTGTGCTTGTTACTTCCCCTGGTGGTTTGGCAATATTGCAATTTTCAACCCAACACCTAACACTCAGCTTAGTGATATGGGCTCACCTTGGTGTGCTTCTGGCACTGGATACGTTGGCAGGGTTGGGAATTGGAGGTGATGGAAGAGAGTGGAGTTGAAAAATTTCAGCTGTCATCTAAACTTTTCACACATTTCATCCAAGTCTTTATCAGGGGCTACCTGTTACCAACTACCTGATTCTGAGGGTGATAAAGTTATTTGGTCTCAGATTTTCTCATCCATTAGGAAAGCTCCACAGTTTCAATCAATCGTCCATTTGGAAGCAGAATCTGGGATAGGTACAAAATTGCAGGATTAAATTTTCAGTCAGAGATTGACCTAATGGTTAATTAGTTTAATCAGCTGTGCATACAGAACAGGAAGACCCTTTGTTCAATCCAATCATATAGAATGACGTGCTAGTGAGAATGGTATAATGATTTCTTTCAAGTGTTCCAATTTCCTCCCATAGTCCAAAGACATGCTGGTTAATTGCATTGGCCATACTAAATTCTCCCTCAGGCACTGGAGTGAGAGAACCAGGGGGTTTTCATGTAACTTCATTGCAGTGTGAATGCAAGCCTACGTATGACTAATAAATAAATTTTACTTTTTATAAATGAATAAATAAATGTTTTTATCCTACAGGTGCTTTGGTCCACCTTGTTGTCTAACGAGGGGCATACACACGATGGGTCGTGAGAGGACTGCTCTTGGATCTTTTTTGAGAGTATCCTACTGCTTCACGTCGTTAGTGTATGCTTGACCTGGACCATCTGATGGGCAAAACGACAGCTCAGTGACTATTGCTGTGCTGTGCAGATACATGGATTTGGGCCTATGTCTGTGGGAGTTTGCGCATTCTCCCCGTGCTTGTGTGGGTTTTCTCTGGGAGCTCCGGTTTCCTCCCACATCCCAAAGATGTGCTCTTAGGCTAATTGGCAAAACAAATTCTCCCTAAATTGTCTCAAATTTGGTTTTTAATCCATAGATCTATAAACATGGACAGGGATCGCGGGTAGAAGTGGGAACATTGGGGTGGCGGCGCGGGCTCGTTGGGCCGAACAGCTTGTTTCCCGTGCTGTTTTGTTCTTTGTTCTATGAATTTTACTTTGACACACAAGATTAGGTAAGGGGATAAAAATAAAAGGGGACATTGGGCCA
The DNA here is from genome assembly GCA_024679065.1 of Sphyrna mokarran. Taxonomy (NCBI): domain Eukaryota; kingdom Metazoa; phylum Chordata; class Chondrichthyes; order Carcharhiniformes; family Carcharhinidae; genus Sphyrna; species Sphyrna mokarran. The sequence continues at coordinate 45,257,072 of JAGIQG010000020.1, read as the reverse complement.
AGCTCCTGCTCCCCATTTCCATCCAAAAAAGAATTCCAAAAAAGGAAATTAGATGTGGAGAAATTGTACTCAGTGACAACATGTTTCCACATTCTAAGCATCATCTTGCACATACAACAAGATCTCTGAAGGGCAAGAGACACCAAAGGATGTAAGGAAAACCCAAGTAAGGAATCAACTGTTTCAGGGCAGAAGTATGGGGAAAATGGTAGAAAAGGTAAACAATACTACGTACTGAATACTACATTAAAATAACCTACTGAAAGTTAGCTGCAGTAAAGTTATTTTGGAGTTGCAAGCAGTGATCATGTTGAAGATAATAGAAAAGTGTTCTGGTGTTCCAGTCAACCTTGGGGACCACGATCGATTCTAGTCACTAAAGCATAGGTGAAATATCTAAAACTGGAGATCAGTCAGGAATAGTCATGAGATGGATGCCTAGTGTCGGAAAACTGACATGAGGAAAAGTGAGAAATAAATATGTCATTTCAACTTGGAAAATAAATTAGAGGAGCGATGAGAACATGGAACCCGTTGTCACAGTGAGTGTTTGAAATGAATAACAGATGTATTTAAGAGGAAGCTAAGTGAGCTAATGAGGGAGAGGGAAGGATTGCAATGATCGGTTTAGATGAGGAAGGATGGGAAGAGATTTGATAGAGTATTTGATTGTTTGGACATTTATATCTTTTGAATCCTCCTTTGGGTAAGGCAGTTGGGGTTAAAACTCAAGTGACATTCAATAAAAACAACATTTTTCATCCAAAGTAGTTTACAGCTAATGAAGTATTTTTGAAATATAGAAGAACAAAACAGCATGGGAAACAGGCCCTTCGGCCCAATGAGCCCACGCCGCCACCTCAATGTTCCCACTTCTACACGCGATCCCTGTCCACGTTTATAGATCTATGGATTAAAAACCAAATTTGAGACAATTTAGGGAGAATTTGTTTTGCCAATTAGCCTAAGAGCACATCTTTGGGATGTGGGAGGAAACCGGAGCTCCCGGAGAAAACCCACACAAGCACGGGGAGAATGCGCAAACTCCCACAGACACAGGCCCAAATCCATGTATCTGCACAGCACAGCTATAGTCACTGCGCTGTCGTGTTGCCCATCAGATGGTCCAGGTCAAGCGTACACTAACGATGTGAAGCAGTAGAATACTCTCGAAAAAGATCCAAGAGCAGTCCTCTCACGACCCATCGCGTGTATGCCCCTCGTTAGACAACAAGGTGGACCAAAGCACCTGTAGGATAAAAACAAGTACATCAATATCATCATCTATTTACACACTTCCCAGGGACTCCAAAGGCTCATGATCCCTATTTTAAATCAGTTTTCTATACCCCTCCATTCCCATTCTGTTCATGTGGCCATCTAAGTATTTCTTAAATATCTCCAGAGTACCTGTCTCCACCACTTGGAGCGCATTCCATACCCCAACCACCCTCTGTGTGAAAAAACTCCCTCTAGCATCCAAATTATACCTTACCCCCCTCACCCTAAGCCCGTGACCCCTCGTGCTATTTGAGTCCATCCTAGGAAAAAGCTTAGCCCTGTTTACTCTATCTATCCCCTTCAAAATCTTGTACACCTCTATCAGATCTCCTCTAAGTCTACGTCTTTCTAAGGAAAACAGTCCCAATTTGCCTAATCTCTCCTCGTAACTCAGACCTTCCATACTAGGCAGCATCCTGGTAAACCTCCTCTGCACTCTTTCCAGAGTCTCCACGTCCTTCCGGTAGTAAGGCGACCAGAACTGGACACAGTATTCCAAATGAGGTCTAACCAGCGTTTTATACAACTGCAATATTAAAGGCCAACTCTTGTATTCTATACCCCTTCCTATAAAGGCTAGCATACTATATGCTTTCTTCACAACCTTCTCCACTTGCTCTGCCACCTTCAGAGACTTGTTCACCTGCACCCCCAGGTCCCTCTGCATTTCTATACTCTTAATAGGTCTACCCTTTATCATATACCTCCCCCCTACATTTTTTCTCCCTAAATGCATCACCTCACATTTATCAGGATTGAATTCCATCTGCCATCTGTCTGTCCAAGCTACCAGCTTATCTATAGTCTTGCTTTATACAATTGCAACAACACTTACAGCATTGGTGAGATCACACCTAGTGCATTGTGCCCAGTTTTGTCTCCTTACTTGAGGAAGGATGTCTCTCACTGGAAGCAGTTCAAAGCAGGTTCACCAGGTTGATTCCAGGAATGGACTGGCTGTTGCACGAAGAGTGGTTGAATAGCTGAGGCTTGTACTCACTGGAGTTCAGAAGACTGAGGGAGGTATCTGATTGAGGTACATAAAATGCTGAAAGGAATTGATAAGGTGGACTTTGAACAGATGTTCCCCCTTGTGGGATAGTCTACAACAAGCAGTCACAGATGTAGAGTGAGAGCAAAACTGGGATGAGGAGAAACTACCAGTCTCAGAGGGTTGTGAATCTGTGGAACTCTCTGCTCCAGAGTGCAATGGAGGCAGAATCAATCAACAGACTCATGAAAGAGATAGGTGTGTTTCTGAGATAAAGTGGGATAAAGGGCTATGGGGAGCAGGCAAGAAAGCGGAGTTGAGACCAGGGTAAGTACAGCCATGATCATATTAAATGACAGAGTGGGCTCGAAAGGCTGAATTACCTACTCTCACTCCCAATTCCTATGTTTCTAAATTAAAGAAATGCGGCAGCCAATTGATCCCACAACCAGTAATGCAATAAACCATATCATCTGTTTTAATGATTCTAAAGGTTAAACGTAATCACTGGGGTGGACTCTCCTGCACTTCACATAGTTCCGCAAGACTTTCTCCTATCATTGTGAGGAATGTGATACTATATGTGGGGTTACGGGAATTGGGTGGGATTGTGGTTGATGCAAAGTCAATGGACTGAATAGCCTCATTCTGCACTGTAGGGATTCTATGGTGAGAGTCATGCATTTCTTTGAAGGATAAGCTATTTGAGTTGAATAACTTTCTTCAGCTGAATTTACTTTTTTGTTACCTTTGGTCACATTTACAGTTTATAACACCCTCTTTTAAAAAATGTTTAAATTCTAAGCACGAGTACATATATTTTCAAAACACAAAGGATATAATTTGTTTATAAAAATAATCATTTGAGAAGTTTTGGGGTTTCTGTTAAATTTATTTAAAAGCAAGTTCTGAAAATATAAAGTTTTTATAGACTTGTCTTTTGTAATGATTTCTACAATAAAACAAGACTTTATATTACTACTAAACACAGTAATAATGTAGTTAAGGGGGCTATAAGGTTGATTGGAACCCACCAGCCATTTCTACAAACATCTTAAGTGCAACAACCATATGACATTACAAAACAATGCTTGGAATCACGTTACTATTATCCACTTATTCATCATTTTAAATTCTTCCCCCAGTTACGCACAAGAAGTTTCCTTCTGACCGCATTGTTATACTTTTAGTGTCATTATTACAAAAACGAACAAAAGTCTTCACTGATAAGCCGACTGTATCATAACCAATTAAATCTCTATCTAACCTTGTAAAGTTGCAAACTTATGATATAGGGCTCTACGGGTATTGAATGTGGATACTTTATCTTAATTGGCATCCATCTCATGTGCACCTAAACTGTATTATTTACTATTTTGTTCAGACAGACTTGACCCAGTTCTCAATGGGTGTCCGTTTTAACGAAGGATACCTGCATTGTAACAGAAGTGGGAATGCTGTCTAATCCCCCCACCCTTACCATTGCCACCCTCTGTCTACCCTATTCAGAAATGGCAAGGCAATCCTCCTGTCCTGCTGCCCTTCTGGTTGAGGATAGTTAACTCATCATAGTCCTAGGAACAAAGAACGGGACATTCCTGGTTTATGAAAATCCGTTCCCCATTAGGCAGTAACTAACATCGGCACAATAGTACGTCAACAGTTTCATTTATCTTAGCTTCTCATTTCTGACACTGTTAAAAGTAACTTTTGCCCATATAAGTGGATAATAATACACTAAAGCAAGCATTAGCCTTTATGCAAAATATACATTTCCAATCGCTTAGCTTTACAGAACACTAAATACAGGTAGCAAAAGGTGCAATGATTCATTGCTTCCCCACATAGATCTTCTTTGACAAATTTGCAACAGACTGCTACATAAATTTAAAGCTCTTTGGTGGCTGTAAAAACCATCCACTATCACATCATCCATGTAACTAGGGCTGTAACAGAGAGGGGGAGAAAAGGCAGGCAATTACATGAACAGATTGCGATTAAAATCCATTGGTCTTTTTGTAAAAAGTACAAAAAACTTCAAACCTGACTGTTAACATTTAAGAATGCAGTTAGCAGAATACTGGTTAAAGATCATTCCACTATTTGGCCAGTTAAAACAACTTGAATATGTACAAAAGAAATATAACCTGCTCATTTCACTGGAGTATTTGATTCTCATAGAAAAAAAAAAGATGTGCTATTACATTCCAGTAGAAAATGTGATATACATAAAACACAGAAAACATTTATTTGAGATAAATGGGACAGAAACAACAATACAGTACAAAGCCATGAATTCTGAAAGAGGGGCTAACAGCTGGATATTTCCTTATTGTCAAAGATTTACAAGATAAATGTAGCCATTCTGTGCTTAAATACAGTGAAAATAAATATTTTTTCTTTTTTTACATTTAAATAAACTCATGCAAACATATTTACACACACACACACAGAACACATTCCCTGTATTGTTTGTGTTTCAAAAGTCTATGCAGTTCCTTTCCCCCAAAAAGGGCTCCTTCCAAACAAATCAAACCGAAACATGAATTTTCTTTGATTAACAGCCAAGGTGGACAGATGCTTTGGGTTCTCCTTTAACAGCACTGAAAATCTGTTATACGCTGTGGCTACAACCCAAAACTGTGTTGTGGGAAAACTTAAGTATAGAATTGTGGAAGTACACAAAAGGCCAGCGCCTGAACGGACAAACAATGCTTCAGGAATAAATATGAGCTGCATTTATATAGCACCTTTCACTATCTCAGGATGTTCTAAAATGCTTGCTTTTTCTTCCAAATAATGTGATCTTGATGGATTTTAAAGTTTCATTCAAAAGAAAGCAGCTTCAATAGTGCTGCATTCCCTCATTACACTGGAGTACCAACGTAGCTCTTGTGCTCAAGTCTCTGGAGTGGGCTTTGAACCTACAACCTTCTGAATCAGCTAAGAGTGCTACTAACTGACTACAACTAACTTTGATAAAGTGTACATCCTTGATCAGATTTGGAATCATGACAAAGTGTCTACAGCCTAATCAATTGATCATCTTCCCTTTTTGGGATGTATATAGACTTGCTGTGTATTTCCACAATTTGTGATTATTGATCAAGATTTTCGCTGTACAGCTTTTTTTTTATAAATTAAATATCACTGACCTCAGACTTTTGTTCCACTCCTTACCTGCAGAATCTAAAGCTGCATTCATCAAATCCTCAACTGCAAGGATTTAAGCAGTTGTTCTTTTATTCTTCATATTGTTATAAACATCTTTTTGCAAGGCCGCTAAACATCATGACCATTTCAAGAGGACCCAATGAAAGATCCTTCTCCTGAAGCATGACACATTTCTCACTCCACAGGTGCTGTCTGACTTGCTTGAATGTTTTAGTTAAGCATTTGCAGTTTTATTTCTAATCATTTTGATAACTTAGCACCAATAATGAAGTTATTGACCTCAACAATGCATCAAGTGGCTGCAGTGAAAACTCAAATGTTCACAACTGTAACCAAATGCAACACTTCTGCAGAACATCTGCCAACTTAAAAGCAACAACTGACTCAAAATATATCCATTAAACACAAAATAATGCAGCATTACCACAGTCCAAAATATTTTTGTAGTTTTTGCAGACAACTGGAATTTCTAAATTGTTGTTAGGGTTAAGGTCCCCTGCCAGAATCCATGTGCAACAATTCACTGGAAGAATGCAACCAAGCTGAAATTGCTCTTAAATGTTGTATAGATAGAATAGAATCTTCCATGTTAATTATTAAAATGACGTTATTAAGTGTCTGTTAAAACTGTACAACTTATAAAGGACCAGGTCATAGTCTCACAGGACAGAGCAGGTCAATCAGCCTCGAACAAATATCACACACAAAAGCGTGATTTGGATGTTAATGGAGTGGGGGTGAGAACATTTGGCAGGGCATAGACTCCTTTTGACCTGTGCGTGTGAAGTTCAGATAATCCAGCAAACATAAGATTCTAATATTATACCTCTGGTAAATATCCAAATTGGAGCATCCATGGAATAAAGCTTTGAGGGAAAGGGGAGCACATAGAAGGTTTGAACATTCTTAGGAGCCTCAGTATAACAATCTTGTGAATAGTAAGTGTGACTTTATTAATAATGTGCGTCAGACAAGTATGGAATCCAATGCAACAATCTTCTGAGGCACATGTCTCTGTCAGAAATTAGATGGCAGAATAAATAGAGCCAAAAGCCAATTGCCAAACTGTAATGATTCTGTTGTCATGTTTTATCTGAACAGATGTAACTAAAATTAGGTTTATTTTCTTTACATAACTTTTGTCTTTCTTGATAATAGCTTCACAATATTTTGAGCGAAGGATTTATGGCAGTAACATAATAGAAAGTGATTTGGCCAGATTATTATGGGGTCATCACAGAAGTAGACTGTACTTACCTCTTGCTCTTATAAAATAAAGGAGTTGGCATAAAGTGGAATAAAATCTAGAAAACTTAATTTATGATAAGAAATGGAATAATGAAAAAAAGTTGGGATAAAAAAGGGCTTGATCAATATTTATAGATTGGACACAGAATGCAAGAAATGTAATATGTAGCAAAATAACAAACAAGAGAAAATCATGCATATCCATGGGAAGAGGTGGATGTGTCAGTGTGCAGGCAAATACCTGTGTTAACATGAATACAGTCAACCAAAAGGACTGTTTAGAACTGCAAACAGGCAGATGAGGAGCTCTGCTCTTTCAATCTCCTTGTAAGTTCAATTGCAAATGTTTCTCTTAAAAACTTCTGTCTTTATTGGGTGTCCTAATTGTGGTACATTGATTTGTATCATGTTTTGGTAATATTCTCTTTTTTTTATCTTTTATGGTGTTTCACTAAATGACACCATTTTCAGAGGTCTCCCAGCAGCAATGATTCAGGTGATCAAAAGGTCTCCCTTGCCAGTTTTACCTCACTCTTCAAGCAAACCAAGGGACTCTGCCCCAAAACTCACTGCTGCAGCAAGGTTAGGATCACAGATTCAAGGATATTGCAGTTATGAACTTCTATTCTATTGTTTCAAGCTCATTATGTCACTCTTGATTTGTCATCATACCTCCATTAATCTACAAGCTACAAGTCACAATGCTTTCCATGGAGTTAACCTGCCATTTTCAATTAAGGAAGCCAAGTATGACAACAATCTTTCCCTGATGGCTACTTGTTCTGCATAGAATCACAGGTATGAACCACACTGCATCTATTCCTGCCATGATTAACATTTCTTGATAATCAGACCTCTGTTTGCTACAGTTTCACAGTGGGATATGCAATTTTTCTACAACAGGAGTGCATTTATATTATTTCAGAGAGAAGTAAATTGATTTATTTTAAAGGATATTTATATAGGCAAATAGAAGCCAATTTGTACACAAGGCCCACAAACAGAATGACAACCAAATAGGAACATGTATTGCACTCCAGTTTAAAAGAAGTTAATCAACTAAATCTTGCGAGCAGACAATATCAGAAGGTAAAGATGCCAAAATATCAAAGTGAATAAGTTAAGATAACTTGGTCAAACCAAGCTTTGATATTGTAATTTATGATATCTTATTGTGCATTGCCTTGTTTAGACTTCATATGAGGCTGTGCCATAACAAGCAAAAGGCACAATTTACAAAATAACATCTCCTTACTTGTGAGATATATGGAAAATACAAAAGACATTTCAATTAGAGGGCATGATCAAAAGCTTAATATTAGTAAGAATTGCATTTATACAGCATCTTTAACTATCTCAGAACATCCCAAAGTGCTTTTGTGAACTTCTATTGTTTCAAGCTCATTATGTCATTCTTGATTTGTCATTATCCCTCCATGAAATTTTTCAAGAAATTTTTCAAACTCTTGTAACACAACAAACATTCAGCCAATTTACACAGAGCAAGCGCCACAATGTGATAATGCCCAATTAATTTGTTTTATAATGATATTGGCAGAGAGATATATATTGTCCAAAATATTGGGGAGAGTTCCTTTGCCCATCTTCAAATGCTGTCATGGGATTTTTTTTTTACATCTACTTTGTTTTAATATACCATCTGAAAGGCAGCATCTTCGACTGTGCCAGTACTCCCTCAGTATTACCACAAAAGAGTCCACCTAGATTAGTATGCAAGCCACTGGAGCATAATTTGAACCCTCAATCTTCTGACTCATAAGTTACAGTGGCTATCAAGTAAACAAATACAAAAAAAATTACCCAGCCGAATTCCTGCCAAATATGGATTACTTGTCTTGAAGTATTACATTGCTAAAATTCAAAATGATTTATTGTGCAATATTTTGCAATTAAAAAAACAAAAAGGAAATTAATCTACTAACTTTATAAAGTGAAACCTTGCCATCTGCAGGAGACTTGTCTCCATCTGGGGTCTTGGGACGAACTATATCAGCCATTGAAGCTACTTCCTGCACACCCTTGGTAACTGCTAATTACAAAATGATACTAGTAAATGCCTAATGGGAGTGACACACATCATTTGAGTGACATGTTTTTGGAGGAAAAACAGCTGAGCCAAGGGAATACAAATATTTTAAAATGTTGACATTAAAACCCACTGTTAAGGCGCTCTACAGAATTATGAAAGCAAACCTTTTCTTAAATTTTACTGACCAGATCAATTAAATTACAGAGATGATACATTGCATTGCAATAAACCATTTATATACCTGTGCCCATTTTCTAAAGAAACCCAGCTGATGGTGGTGGGGGGAGGGGTTCAATTTTGACTTTTTGTCAATGGCCCAACCACAAGTTTTTGCTTCATTATGCTGACTATTCAGTGTTCACAGATCCCATACACCGCTCTAAGCCCATACAGTTTTACACCGTTTAATTGGCTTTGGTTAAACTCTAAGTGGAATTATGGAGAAGAAAAACAACTGGTTTTCAATAAAAAGTCAAGTTACTGAGGTGTTGGGTGTAAATGTTTTAAAAATTTTAGGGACATGGAGAGTAGGAGAGGAAATTGTAATTTATCTATTTTGAGAATCTCAATATCCACAAAGAGCATTAACTAGTTAATAGCTAAAGGGCGTGATTTCACAATTTACCCTTTACTCAGCATGGGATTAAAAACACTAATGACTAAAAAATACTTTTGTAGACAGCTTATAAATTAAACCATAGAACAGAATACTCTCTAAGCACCATCAAGTGTACGTTATACCATGTTTTAAATAGACATTAAATTCTGCCAGAGCTAGTCCAAAATGACGTTTGGTTCCTAAGGGTTTACTTCCGTTTGTTTCCTTTCTGAGCTTGGTTACTTCTAATTCCAGAACTGTCCCTCATGGTGAGAATATTACTGAAATTTTCTGTCCACCACAAGCTAAATAAATCATTCAATTTCATTTCAACTCCTCGCAAAGTTGGTTTTCTCAATCCAGGTGCAAGCTTCCACCTACATTTTGCCTCTAGCTGTTCATCCATCCCCAAGACCTGGGAGAATAGCCAACATCTCTATATAATTTAGTTATATTTTAGGGAAGCCGATAGCCCAATCTTTACAATTATTTTCTCTGCACCCTTTTTCATGGTAAGGTGAATCACATGTGCTGTGTATTCAAGCAGAAACGCTGGCCAGCTGTTCTTTAGACCCCCATTCTGTTGCATCCTGGGATCAAATGGACAATGAAGTACACGTTTTTACTATTTTAACACTTCTGGAACTTGGAGATTCTCTGTCTGTCCATCATCATCACAGCTATATCCCACCATTGTTTATCAATGTGAATGTCTTGTAACTTCTTCCCAATAAAATTATCGACATTAATCTTTAACAACCCCATTGTCTAGAACTATTATCAGGCAGACCTCAGCATAGGTTAAATGACATACTTCATTTTACCCTAAATGTAAAGACATAGTCTAAAACATCGTAATTTTATAAATCTCAATTTTAACACAAAGGCATTTTGCCTAGTGGTTATTCCTCAATAATACGAATAGTTAGTTGTTACTCTGCAGAACAAAAAACATTTTAAATCACCTCATGATAACTATCTAGCTTAAGTTGTTGCCCACTTGAACGACTAACAGGAAATTCGACCACTGAGAACTGCTTTTTCAGATCATATAAAGCATATCACATGAAAAAAAGGAGACTGGGTCAAACCTGCACCTTAAAGGGCCTTAATCGTTGGGGATTTAAGGACATTCTTCAATTGTAGGAAAGATTATTAACTTCAGAATACCAATTCAAAATATTCAGATGGTGGTTTATTATTTATTTTAAAAAATTGAGATGAAACAAAACTACTTCAAATAATCTTCTTAGACAATATTATATTTTTGTTGAAAATTATAAAATCACAGAACCCTATAATGAGAAGGAAGCATTTCATATTGAGTCTGCAATGACTGCAATCCCACCGCGGCCTTATTCCTATAACCTCATGCACTTACTCTAGCTAGTCCCCCTGACACTAAGGGGCAATTTAGCATAACCAAACCACTTAAACCTGTGCATCGTTGGACTGTGGGAGGAAACCGGAGCACCTGGAGGAAAGCCACACAGACACGGGGAGAATGTGCAAACTCCATGCAGACAGTGATCCAAGCTGGGAATTGAACCCAGGTCCCTGAAACTGTGAGGCAGCAGTACTAACCAATGTGTTGTATTATTAAGTAAATTGGTTATAAACGAAAATCCAAGCCATGGGCTGACCATAGGTCAATCATCTCTCAATGGGGGAAAATGTGGGGAGATATGAACTTGTCTATCTCTGCAGGAAGAGAAGAAACACAGCCTATTATTTAAATTGAGCACCACTGCAGAATCCTGGGGTGCAGAAGGATTTGGATGAGGCATCCCAAAAAGTTAGTAAATGATTCACAAGCCAAATGGAATGTTATTGTTTATTACAAAAGGAATGGAATATAAAAATAGGGCACTGATGAGTACTTAAGAAAGGATTTTTTTCTATTCATTCATTGGACGTAGGCATCGTTGAGAAGGCCAGAATTTGTTGCCCATCCCTAATGATCATTGAACTGAGTGGTTTGCTAGGCCATTTCCAAGAACATTTAAGATTCCACCACATTGGGTGTGGAGTCACATGTAGGCAATGGTTTCATGGTCATCATTAGGCATTTAATTCCAAATTTTTAAAATAGAATTCATATTTCACAATGTGCCATGGTGGGATTTGAATCCAGGTATCCAGAGCTTCACTCTAAGTCTCTGTATTACTAGTTCAATGACAATACCACCATTTACCAGCTCCTCTTAGGGTTTACTCAACTGATATCTAGGCTGGGAGGAGGAGTTTTCTCAAGGACAGATTGGAGAGGCTGTACATATTGCCATTTAGAAGAATGAAAGATGGCCTTATTGAAATATATAACATCCTGAAGAGATGTGACAGAGTGAATGCAAAGAGGATGTTTCTCCTTGTGTGGGAGATTAAAACTAGAGGACAGAGTTTCAAAATAAAGGGGCTCCAATTTAAGATGGAGACAAGGAGAATTTTTCCTGAGGATTTTGATGGAATTTTCTTCCCCAGAGAGACGTGAAGACAGGGTCATTGAATATTTTTAAGGCAGAGATAGATTCTTAACTTACAAGGGAGTCAAAGGATACCAGGGGTAGACGAGAACGTAAAATTGAGGTCACAATTAGATTAGCCATGATTCAACTGAATAGCAAAGCAGGCTTGAAGGGCCAAATGGTCTACCCTTGCTCCCAATTCATATAATTTCCCAGTTTCCTAATGATTGTATAGCACCCTTCAAGACCTCAGTACATTCCGAAATGCTTTAAAACCAGTATTTTAACTATAGTCACTATGAAAAGTTTTTAACTGAGAGAGTACTTACATCATCTTGCTGGTCACAATACATCCTTTGACTCTGTACTAAGTCAGGGAGAAATATTTATCATTCAACACTGTAAAAGAGATTATATGGCTATTATTCCTTTACAAGAGCAAAATACTGCAGTTGCTGGAAATCTAAAAAAAGAAAATGCTGGATTTAGAATTGATAATAATCTATCAACCCAAAACATTAACAGTTCTGTAGTAGTGCTGCCAGAACTGCTGAGCATTTCCAGCATTTTCTGTTTCTATTTCATTATCACATTGCAGTTCGCAGGAGTTTGCTGTGTGCAAATTCTTTGATGTGGAGATGTCGGCATTGGACTGGGATAAGAACAGTAAGAAGTCTCATAACTATCAGGTTAAAGTTTAACAGGTTTATTTGGTAGCACAAGCTTTTGGAGTGTCACTCCTTCAGGTTGGACTTTAACCTGGTGTTAAGAGACTTCTTACTGTGCAAATTCTTTATCCAGTTTCCTACATTACAGCAGTGACTGGAATTTTCCAGCCATTCACACCAGTGGGATTAACCGCTCTGGCTAACAGCGCAGCCCACCGTGGAATTTTCCTGATAGCAATGGTATGCATTCAATGGCAAACGCTGTTAACAACAGCGGGACCAGAAGATCCTGCTGCCAGTCAATGGTGGGTTGCCTCTGTGAAACACGTGATGGATCATGCAGAAAATCCTGACCAATGATTCCAGTTGAAAACGTACTTCAATGTCTGTAAAGTACGTTGGGATCTCCTTAAGAAAGATGCTATGCAAATACAATTTGTTTTTCAAGTAAGGAGTTAAAAAAACTAACTCCTTAAAGCTTGATGAGCCCAGATCAAGACTATATAACTTTTTAGTGTTAAAGTTCCATCAGTGAGTTTCAACAGAAAGAAGGGATGCATGACAATAAACTCAAACTTGCACTCTTAGCAAATAAGCAAGCAATATTATTTTATACATTCTGATGACCTGACAAATGTACAAACAAGATTCTCCAAGAACGCGCTTCGAAAACAGCAGCACTTATGATCAGCCTGTGATGGCTATATGGTGAAACATCTATTCCCGAACAAAAGATCTCCAGCCAATTAAAGTACTTAGTCTCACTGGTAGGATCATTATAATCATTGATCTTAGCAGAACCCAAAAGAAGCATGCATCATGTCCTTTCAGCCTATTTCAAATTATAATTAGCACTCTATGCACTTCAATCGATCAGCCAGCATTTATATTTGCAATTGTAATATTGCTTTAGTGTCTGTGGCACAGTATAGTGTACACTCACAACTGCCTCCAGATTTTATTGTCTTGTCATAGACATACCATATTTAGACATACTTATAACTGATCATTCATCCTTGGGTCCTGCAGATCTATGAGTAGCCTATTTCAACACCCTGAACACACAGCAATAATGGTTTCCCGAGAAGAGGTTAGACCACATTACAGGCACAATTCTCTTGCAGTTATGCAAAAATGTTTTGATTTCAAGTATTTAAAAATATAAGCAATATCAATGCAAGGTATTTGCATGTTGCTAATTAGCCAATTGACTTTGCTTCCTTCCCATCAAATCTTGACAAATTTTTCAAATGTTAATGAGGTTCATCTGACACTGCAGGTTGAAGGGAATTTTGCGTAAGCTCTTGCTGCTGATTTGTAATAAATGGAATTCCACAATGTTTAACAATAGGAAGCAAAGAGCAAATAACAATGGCACCAATACAACTAAGCTGCAATGATCAATGGGAGGATATCCACATGTGTGATATTAAATGCTGAACCGACCATGAGGAAGATAGAAAGAGAGAAGCATCAGTGAAACAGATTATGCCAAATTGTATGGAAACATAAGAAGTGCTACTTAAACAGATAATACTAAAACAGATAAAACAGATAATGGCTGGGCAGATAGAAATTTATATCGAAATATGGAAGGTAATACAAATTAATCCTAATACTATAAATATTCAACTATATGTTGGGAATTGTTTAAATACTATGCAGCAGGAACTGCCAGAGGCAACAGAGGAATTAAGTCCAAGTCCAGAAATTTATGACTACTAATGGGACAACTGATCATCAAATTCAATACTCCTCATTCCCCTCAATATCCTTTGATCCCTTCATTTATTTTGTAACATTAGGTATTCTAGACAATCAGCATGTTATTTGTAGAATAGTCACTCAGGAGCTCTCAACAGAGTTTTCAGCCTATACTAACTGAATTAAATCTCAGAATAAAAGATGGCTGCATCACACAATAATAAAATCTGACACTGAGGCTGCTAAGTAAAAAGGAACAAAATAATGAATAGAAAGCCTAAATTAAAACAAAAATATATTAAAACTGCAAAGCTAACGATTGCTCATTGGCTTATCTTGGCATTGATAAATCACGATTCACGTTAAGTAGCTAATTTTGCGAAGTGTCACACACTTGATGTTATCTTAAAAAATCATGAGAAAACACATTTGGGTTCTTCACTGACAACTAACAAAATACAATGCGAAACCATAAAAAAGAAGTTGATATTAGAACAGATTTTCTCCTAATTTCTCTCTTTAGGCAAACTACCACCATCCACCATTCAGGCCAAGAATGGAGAGGTAGGAAACCTTTACACAATCCTGCAATGATATTTATTATGAAATAGAGGAGAGGAATATGCATTGACTATTAGGGTAAGGTGACAGCTCCTTAAAATCATGACAATAATCAAAATATACCGTGCGTGTTAATCACCGATACAAACACCCCATGTTAACTAGTCTGTGGCAGTGTGAAAATGGCCCTGAACTCTCATTAGTCTAGAAATGGCATGAGCAAATTTGCCTCTGCCAGAAAAGTTTATAATATTTTCATCATTACCTTAGCATAGGTTACTTCCTCTCCTAGGTATCCATTACAATTCTATACATTGCCAATTCCAATACCTGATTACTGATAGGAATCTTTAATGTTTTCATAAATTGGATTATTTATCAGTGAAAACATTCTTTGAACTCTGAAGGCTTTAACTCTAGAACAAGGCCTCCCTCAAACCTTTTCAGACACGCCTAATAGACACACAGGTGCACAGACGCACGTATACTCACATACAAGGGTACCTGACAGGTTGTCTAATGGCATAAATTCTCCTTCTAGAGGAGAATGTTTTAAAAACATCTTTTGGCTGATGTATGAGCATCACTTCCTCTACAAAAGGAAGGGAACCAACAAGCTTTGGTGCCACACAGTTGTGCCAGCATCTATTAACACAAAATAAAAAGTTATTACATTTGTCAAACTGGCATTGACAAGTTTGATTGGCAGGCCAGAATAAAACTCTTCACCATCATAAAATCATTACAGAAGTCCAGGTTAATATTAAATCATCACAGCACAAAACTTTACACAAGATTCCAATGGATAGGCGAGTGTACAATAGCGGACTCGATATCAACTGTTCTTCCTTCTATGGAGCAGAAAAGGGGAAAAAAAAGACAAAAGCAAAAGTTTGCAGTGGGCCTGCCCTGAATTGAAACCATGTTTCTGATTGGTTGTAAAACTACATCTGGAGGAATAAGGCTGCAGCTCATTGGGCAAAAAATAACACAAAGCTGCTGCAATAGTCTTCACAGTGCATCCAGCTTCACAGCTGCCGTCGTTGATGGCTGTTCACACCGAGATCTCATAGGTGGTCCCACCTACGCCCGACACTTTTTTCACATTGGACTGTCTGGTAGGACTGACTGTAGCACCATGGGAACTAGAAGTTGAGCTTATCCGACTATCCACTCTGGATAAACGTTTTGGCTGTCCGTTAATTTTGCTGTGAGCTGTCTTCATCTGAACCTCATCACTGAAAAATAGAAAGATGACAATTGGTGTACTGCTTTCATTCGAGCCTGTTTAGACAGAAACACGTTAGGCCACTATTTTCAATTAAAAAACAGTCAAAGTTAGAACCCAACTTATTGTACAGATTCAATAATAAACTTTATTACTTATTCAATCCATGATTCAATCAATTAATCTGAAATAAAGCTGCCACCTCAGCAGTATACGAAGTTTAGCAAGATTCAGAAGACAAGGTTCTCTACCTACCATGGAGTTATCAGAGGCTGAGGCACACCTTCTGACATTTCCATCGCAGTGACAAAGGACAGAGGCTTTTGGCTTCCATAAGAGGGGGATCTGACTAATGAGGAAGATGTGATTTGATGACCTGGAGACCTGTATGCAGTCTCAACAGCTCTGCTTTGCAAAGTGTGATGGGACTGCACATTGTTATTCGCTATGTCTGCGTGAAGGGAACTTGTAGAAGTCCTCGCTACCCTCGACACTGTGCTCGACAGGGAGGAAGCAGAAGTACGCATCAGAGGGTTCCTTGTGCTGTAATTAGCAGGAGACACAAGATTATCTCTTGAACCATATCTGCCAGTGGTTGTCCTTCTCGAGTCATCCAATAAAGTGTTCAGCTGTTGCAGGTTATATGACCCAGATGTGTCATGTGCTCCTGAATCTAGAAACACGGAATCAGGTGAGGCTCGAAGGAGTTTCCCTCGCTCTTCCATTGCCTTCCGCTCCTGAATGGAGGCCATTATTTGCTTAGACAAGTTGTCATATCGGACTGGCGAAGGTTCCCGTTGGTGCGGTGGTGAGCCTCTATGAATTGGGCTGTAACCTTGCATAGGCTGACGCTGGAGATTTGCCCCTCGGATCTGGCACATTTTGGCCGATAGATACGGTGAATGGTATCCTACAGCCGAAACTCCACTATGTGCTGCAGAATCTACCCCAGGATGTGGGGTGGTGGGATTGAGCAAACTATCATAGGACAGGCTTCCATTCCTGTTGGACAAGGAATTCGGACCAAAAATGTTTTTGTATGGATTAGGGGATGAGGCGTCCGATTTCATTTGATGTAATTGAACCTTATCTGCTCCTCTCCTGGGAGCCGATTTTAGGCTGAGAGAGCGAGAGCTAACAGAAAGCGAGTCGAGTTGGAACGGTGATGACTGGTAAGTCTTGTGAAGTGATGGCGATCTGTAGTCAGGGATATCGAGATTTGGCTCAGACCTGTAGTCGTGGGCCCTGCTGCACTCTTCCATGATAACTGCCTCCTTATGTCCTTCCTGCATGGAAATCTATAAAATGGGAAATCAGACAGTTACCAGGAATAGTCAATTTCATCATTCAACAATAACAGCTACTGCCACCAAGATTATAATTCCTCAGTTAAAAGATTCAATTTGTTCCCTGTTCATATTAAAGATGATGTGAAGCAGCGGTTTGAAAACTTATAACTCGTGCTACCAAATAAAACTGTTGGACTTTAATCTGGCATTGTGAGATTTCTTACTGTGCAAATTAAAGATAACAAGTAATTTTGGCAATACGACATTACAATTTTCAACCATTATACGAAAATTACTAAGCAGATTGTGGAAAGCTGGTACAGATCAAGGGAGGTTAGCAAAAATGCACTCTCAGAGATTGTAACATTGATTAGTTGTTGCAATCTGAATTTCTCATATTATATTAAGATTACAATACAGTTGTTACTTTATACACATCCAATTCAAAGCTTCATGTTACAGGATTGTGCAGCATACAGCACTGGACTTACGCATCTCCTCAAAAGATGAATACTTTTCACTGTAACTTCATGGTGGCGTTAATGTAAGCCTACTCGTGTCACTAATAAATAAATTTTAAACATTACGATAAAGCTCTCTTCCAAATTTTTGAAACTTTCATTCTGGTAGAGTCCAACATTCAAAAACATATTCGAGTTTTACTTAGCACATCAGCCTTTTCTAAATGAATAATATTTGATATACAGTACGAGTATAAGAATCAATCTAAATCCAAAAAAGCTATCCACTTTGAGATCCAATTAAGACATCACCAAATGTATCACACTTTATAATAGCATGCTTCCCCACCTCCCACCATTTTTAAAATTTATTTTATAGGATGTGATCATCACTGGCCAGACCAGCATTTTTATTATCCATTTCTAGTTGCCTTGACAAGGTTGTGGTGAGCTGCTTTCACGAACTGCTGCAGTCCCTGAGATGCAAGCACACCCACAATACTGTTAGGGAGGGAGTTCCAGGATTTTGACCCAGCATCAGTGAAGGAAGGACAATATATTTGCAAGTCAGGACAGTGAGTGAATTGGAGAGGACTTTCCAAGTGGTGGTGCTTCAAGATAGCTGCTGCTCTTGTCCTTCTAGATGGCAACGTGTTTGGAAGGTACTGCTTAAGGAACCTTAGTCAGTTTCTGCAGAGCATATTATAGATGGTACACATTGCTGCCACTGTTCATTGGTGGTTGAGAGAATGACTGTTTATGGAAGGGGTAGCAATCAAGTGGGCCTGAACAGTGTTGAGCCTCTTGAGTGTTGTTGGAGCTGTGTCATCCAGGCAAGTGGAGAGTTTTCCATTATACTTCTGACTTGTACATTACAGATGGTGGACCAGCTTTCGGGAGTCAGGAGGTGAATTACTTGCCGCAGGATTCCAAGCCTTTGACTGCTCTGGTAGCCACAGTATTTAAATGGCTAGTCCAGTTCAGTTTCTGGTCAATAGTAACATCCAGGATGTTGATAGTGGGGAATTTAAGCAATGGTAATATCAGCATGTCAAGAAGTGATGGTTAGATATATCCTCTCCTTTGGAAATCGTCATTGTGTGGCACAGATGCTGCCACTTATCAGCCCAAGACTGGATAATATCTAGGTTTTGCTGCATTTGGACATGGACTGCTTCATATTTGAACTGTGAATGGTATTGAACATTGTGCAATCATCAGCAAACATCCCCCACAATGGCAAGGAATAAAAAGAGTTCTTTGCAAAATTTCTCCTTTGAAAATATGCTTCTCCCTCTGCAAAAGGACAAGATAGCATGGACTATTAATAACCATCAAAGCTCCAACATTGATCAATGAATGCCCATTTAAAATCATTTAAGAAAATTAAACATATAAATTTGAAGATTGATTTTTCATTGCCTCCAGAGAATGTGTTAGTGACTACTGGCATATTACTATATTTGTAAGGAGAGACAAATGTTGGTTATAAATATAAAAACATAATTAATTTTTCACAAACTCTAAAGGAACACATTTGTTGACCGTACAGAGATCTGAGTTTATAAACCAATTGTTTACAGAAAATAACAATCTTCTAAATCTATCCAACTGTCACTGCATGGCAGAAAAATCTGTTGTATGATACATTTTGAGATTAATGTGACACAGTTTTAAACAAACCCAAGGCTCTTTTCTAAAAAAAGCATGTCATGTGATAATGGATAAACAGTTGTTAAGATCTAACAAAAACATTATTTTCTTTAACATTCTACAAAACAATAATGTAATGGTTTCTAAAGGGTGAATGCAATGGATGAAAGTGTCATTTCTGTGATGTGCTGAAGTTTCAGTCACTTAGTCTTTTAAACTATTTCCATTCTAGCCAAGTTATTTAACAAAGAAAAAGTAAAGTACAAGGTTTATTGTCTCGCACCGGATGCTGCATTTTCCTCACCTTATCACTAGCAGCATGGTAGAGGACTTTGGGGTTTGCATCTGAATTGCTGAATGTTGGTCGATACTTAAACATGGCAGGAGTGGGTGGGTTGATGGGCTTGGATGAGAGACCACTATCTGCAATAAGACAACGACAATGTAGTACAGGTAGCAGTACACACAGACACAAAGGTACACTCTAACTACTGAAAGAGAACAGAAGGGCTAGGTCAGAGGAATCTAGGTACACACCATCTTTATTATAAGGTTTTCAGGAGCTTTTGCATGTTGGAATCAGATGTGCACTATAAGTCAATGATCCCATTCTAGGACACAGTAATAAATGAAAATCGAGTGTAAAGCTGCAGTAGTTTTATGACAGGGTGGAATATAATGATGGTGGCATGTATTAAGAGGATTTGGAATAGACAACAATGAACCCTCAGAATACTGAGGCAGTACTGATACACTGGTAAAGAGGATTAATATAAGCAACCGGATTATTGTCAATATTCACATATGTAAAGACTCATCAGCCCCTCTTTCTTCAAAGATTTTTTAAAAGTAAAAACAATGTGGAGTTGGTTGGAACTTATTTATTTCTCACAATGAGTCAATGTTTAATCATGCGAAAGAAAATCATACTCAAAAGATTTAAAAATGTAAACAGAACTGTAAGATGTTCCATCTATGAATTCAATGCTCTCTGTAACTTTAAAACGTATTACACAGCTTATAGTAAGACATTACACATAATTACAAACAAATCATCAACATAAACATCTAGGTGGACCTATTCTCTAAATTTTTGTCTGATCAAAATTCAGTTAATTACAGCAACACTTAATTTATCTCTGCCTTTAACATTCTGAAATTTAGAAGGAAACACTCAGGCTAATCCTTTAGGAAGAAACACCCCTCCCCCCAAAAAAAAAATTGGATGAATAAATATAATGTATGGTGTGGTAAGGATTCACACACAAGACAACCCCAAGTTTGACCATCGTTGTGGGCAACGTGAGACAATTTCAGTCAAGGTGATAACAAAATCCCTACTATTGGTCTGCTGTGATATAGAGAGAACAAAAGGAAAGGAAACCTGGTCCTGATTATTATCCAGCGATCTGCTGATGAAAAGGAAGTACATGTAGACTTATGACTGGGTACGAATTGGTTTCAGGGATCCCCAACATTCATTGTCTAAACTCACACCTAAAGAATAGCCATGTAAGCAAGATAGTTGTTGCTTTTGAGGCAAGGTAGTTGTTGCTATTTGAAGAACCATGCCACCTGACCAATAACTACTTTCCTGTGGAGGAGCACAAGGTGTCGAGGCCGGGGTAGGAGACAATAACAAGAAAGAGTACTGAATGGAAGAAAGATTGAAGGAGGCAGCAAAGCACTAGCATGTTAATTATAACTTGAGTAGGACAGATCTTGCAGCATAATTTTTGGGAGTGCAAAATAGATACAAAATATAGTTGATGAGCTTGATAAAATTGCACTGCAAGTTTTTTCCCATTTAACTTGGGATTTTTAGATTTACATTTCTTTTATCATAAATGTTGTGTTGTCTTTTTAGAAAAAAATGAAATTCCATTACTCTATAAACATGGGATTTAAATCGATCATTGTTGAATGGTGTACTGATGATTTCTATCTTAATTTCTGTTATTTCCTAAAGTGAGAATTATCTCTAGCAATAAATTTCTGTGCATGAGTAATAATTCTATTAGCAACTCTCACCAACAATCCTTACCTAAGATATAAAATATCATCTCCCAGCAAAATTAACTATTTTTGTTCATACCATTGCTACACACTTCATCTCAAGAATTGTAGCTCTACAGATTAGTTTTTAAAAAGCCTTGTTTAAAGCAGAGTATGACACCAATCTCACATTCTCAACTACAATGTCTGCACACTCCTTCAAAAGCGCATCCTACTGTGAACAAATACTTTAATCCAGTCAAGAAAACTCAATTGCATTCACACCTGGGACAATTCCTTCCTCGAGATGTACACAATGTACTCACACGTATATGTGAGAAAGAAACATCTGAGTATGTACT
Organism: Sphyrna mokarran; assembly: GCA_024679065.1. Lineage (NCBI taxonomy): Eukaryota > Metazoa > Chordata > Chondrichthyes > Carcharhiniformes > Carcharhinidae > Sphyrna > Sphyrna mokarran. Next base: position 45,235,344 of record JAGIQG010000020.1, on the reverse strand, counting down.
TTGGATATCCCAAACATAAAAATACTTGCAGGATAAATGGGATAATTCATAATAAACTGAATACTGAATTTATTGAATAAACTGGACATTGAATTTATTAATGATACACAAGCCATCTAGCTACATAGCAAGATATGGATTACCTACAATCATTGTATGAACTCTCGATTTCAACCACATTGCTAACAGAGTGAGAGAAAGAAACAAAAAGGATGCCGGCATTCTCATAAGAGGAGCTTAGACTGTAATGGTCTGGTTCTTCATAGTAACTTCATTGCACTGTTGATATAAGACTACTTGTGACTAACTTTAGATCTTAAAAGTATCCTTTCAATGTGAAACAAGGAAGTACTTTGCATCATTCTAAACTGACCTTGCTATTTGCCATATTCTTAGCCTTATATCATATGGTGAAAAGATTACGATTTGAAGAAATTGGAGCAGACAGAGGAAATAAATGTGAGGAAGCCATTCATATTAGAGTTATCAATACATTTCATTCTTATAAAGTGCATCAATTTTATTCAAAAATCAAAGTGAAAAATGCTGCAGCAAATCTGTTAATACCTGAAAAAGAATTATATTTTGGATAACAATCTTTCATTAGATTTCTGGAATTTGCAGTTTTCTTCTGTAATTTACACTGACACATTGATTGTCACAGTATGGGAACAGTAATTTGTATTCTGAAGTATTTCCCTTACTTGTAGAAGCTGGAAGAACAATATAAAGCTGGTGAAGGAAGGAAGGCTCTCAAAAGTTGGAGAAAGTTTTGTACAGATTCTACACCATGGTTGATTACTAGATAACCTTTCACTTCTACATAGGATGTAGGGAGGTAATTGGTTGGATGAGGAGGAAATAGGTGAAGTGCATTTATTAAAGATATGCATAGATGCAAAAGTACACCTGCTTGCATCTTGGGTTCACATTTCCTAACATAGCTAAAGGTCAATGTGCAGAGCGGTAGCAAGAAAGCACAGTGTTATTATGCACAGAAAATGTCTCACCATCAAATATGAATGGTTCATTTTTGGACAAATATCAATGCTAAATTATTTTAAGAAAATGAACTATTAATACAATAGTTCTCACCAAAATTATTTTTCCATTTCACAGTTGATTGTATTACCTTCATTGGTTGAAGCGCCAAGCTGGTTTTTAAGGTTTGCGTATTTGCTTGGACCTAGCTTAGGTGGGAGTGGGGGCTCCACCTCTGTTGATTGAACTTCCAAAGCTTCCAAACTTCCTTTGGACTAAAACAAATAACAATTGACTGCAGTGAACAGATGTAACTTTGGTTTCTAAATAACACATGACCATCTTCCTTTCAATCCTTCAATTTTTAGGATCATACATTTTTTGTTGCTTCCTTGTAATTGATGTACTTTAGTTATAATTGTAAGCAGTAACTGGAATCTTAGGGCTGTGCTAATGTCAGTGTTGGTGAACTCTGTTCTTATACATTTTGCACAAGGCAGGTAAGAATTTCATTAATATGAGTTAACTGGATTAAAAAAAATCAGAGTTCTAATTAATTCATGAGTACTGAACCTACTCATTAGATTAGTAGATTATAATGATGACAGTGCAAGTATTAAAAATAGGCTAACACAAATTTGGATGCAGAGTAGTAGATGAATTGATTGATTTGGTTTTCGACCAATTGAAATACACTTACACCCAGTCTTTCTCACTTATCTCATGACCACACATCACATTCACCCATCCATGTACAACACTGACCCCTCACACTCTTGTCACTTTTATTACTTATTCTTTTTAACTTAACATTTTGTTATGATATTGTTGTACATTTGCTCAGCAATAGTTTCTTTCCTTAAAACCTCAGCTTTTTTTGAAATTCAGTTCAATATTGTGCCAAATCTTGGCCAGAATTCTCCCAAAAAATGTCTAAGTGTTGAATTTATGTAAAAAGTGGAGTAATTCATGCTGATTTTTTCAGTGGGATTTCAGAGAAGAATCTTCCACATTCCGTGCACTGCAGAGGCCTCCAACATGAATATCATTAAAAACTAGGGGACAGGGCCTATCCCTACTGGAAAGGCTGAAATCAGTGGGCTATTGCACATGTGCACTGGCCCTGCACTAACAGCCTCCCAGTTGCTGGCCAGCTCCTCGATCTCTGCAATGCTAGCTCTCTGCGTCCACTCCCTCACCAAATCATTCCCGGGACAGCTCCGAATGCCCTCCTCTTGACCCACCCCAATCTCCAGCTCCATCCCTCCCCAATATTGACTCTTCCCCCTTCCACTATTGACTCTTTCCCATTCCCCACCCCAATATTGACTCTTCACCACCTCCCCCACACTTGAGTGCTGACTGCCCGCAGCAGGTTGATTGCATACTCCCACAGACCGCCCTCTCCAGCCCACCCCGATCACTGGCCTTCCTCCTTCCTCCACTGATCCCGACTGCAGAGTGGCAGTGGGACCCTCATCCCCACAAATTGCTGCCTAGAACACAGCTCCATTAGACCTTGCCCCCAGATGCTCGACCCCCTTTGACACTGCCCCACGTTCGATGAGCAGTGCCAAGATGAATATGTACATCACTTATCATGGGATTCTCCTGGCCCCACCAGAACCGCCCCCCACCCATCTTTCCAAAATCTGCTCATCGGCTCCTTGAGTAAAATATGCAAATGTGACCTCCAAAACAAAAAGATTGGACAAATTTGGTTCGGACCTTGATTCCAATTGTTGCTCTTACGAAGCATCTGATGACAACATAACTGAGATTGGTTATTACATCAGTAAGTTACCAGGAAAGACACTTCACATTGGGAATTAAATTCCAAAATGTTACATTAAATTGTACAGAACTAATTGGAATATAATTGGAATATAAAATATGGCAGATGACCATAGGCTGACTGGTGATGATTTAACTTGAGGATCACCACACCTCAGGCGAGGTGCAAGGTTGAGATGGCGGGCTGTCGTGAAGAGTCCCTCAGCCGGAATTGAACAGAAATTGAACTTGTGCTGTTGGCGTTGCTTTGCATCACGAACCAGCTTCTATCCTACTACGCTAACTGGCTCCTCAGGATAATACCAGTGGGAAAATTAAATAGTTTTGAAAATTTTTGAACTTTTAGTACAGATGTATCAAAAACGTCCTAGACCAAGTCTCTATTGCCACAATTAAGCAGCTGATTTGACACCACTAAGTACCCAATAAGTAGTCTTGGAACTCCAGCCTGTATTTCAATAAGTCTGATGTACACCGTTGAGCAAACACTAAATGGGACAATGCAATGTTTAAAACATGAACATTTCAATGCTGTCTTGTGGATTTGGAGTCAACTCAAAGCAGTACAAAAACATTAGAAGTTTGCATGACCCGAAATTCATAAAATTTGGCTTCAAATAAATGAGGGGAATGGAGATACAGTAAAAGTACTTTAAATATTAAAAACATAATTTTGATCTTCTTACCTTGGTCCTGTTCAGATTGCCCTGAATTCCATTGTCATTTATCTTGAGTACAATTTGTCTTTCAGACAATGGAAGTCTGACAAAAGGAGATTTTATTGTTATCAATTCTTTCTTTTTGTAGTCCACCACGTACCTGGGTCAGGAATAAAATTAATTAAAATAATAGAAAGTCTGCAGATAACTATTTATAACATACATTACAAGGTTTCAGCATACAGTAAAATCCAAACATTGTGCTTAACCATATATTTTGATCATTAAAGTCAGCAATTCATTTGCAGCCCATATATCCAGCATAAGTTTAAAAACTAATTGAAAATAAGGTTTACTTATGAAATTCATGTATATTTATAATCACAATCAATGACATATGATGGGACCAGTTCTGCAGCACGTGGGACCTGCACAAGGATGAGTTACAAGATATCAAGGTAAATAAAATACTTGGGAGAGTTTAATAGAATTAGAGTAGTCAATAGTTGGGATCAATGTATGGGGAAAGTAAAAAAGCCTAAATCAAAATTATTTGATTTATTTTTGTCACATGTATTAACATACAGTGAAAAATATTGTTTCTTGTGCACTATACAGACAAAGCATACTGTTCACAGAGGAGGAAACAAGAGTGCAAAATGTAGTGTTTCACTTATAGCTAGCATGTAGAGAAAGATCAACTTAATGCGAGGTAGGTCTATTCAAAAGTCTGACAGCAGCAGGAAAGAAGCTGACAAAAGGTGAAAGAAGAAGTTTTATGTCTGGAGTGCGTAGAGTTCTTAATTATGCTGGCTGCTTTTCCAAGGAAGTGGGAAGTGTAGACAGAGTCAATGGATGGGAAGCTGGTTTGTGTGATGTTTGGGCTACATTTATGACTGTGCATGTATGTGAATGTACAGAGTGTGATTAAAGGATTGGTGAACAATAGGCACAGATTGCCAAATGGAATTATGTTATTATTGCTTTACTAGAAACATTTCTGGGTACAACGTGTTTAGAAGAGACAAGAAAGAGATGGGATGAGAGGGGGTTGTCTCAGTGTTGACGAAGGATGGCAGGATAGTACTGGAGAAAGAGGATGTTCTAGAAAGTTAATGATGGAATCTCTCTGGCTAGAAGCAGGAATGAAAAAGATGCAATAACACTGATTGGTGAGGTATATAAACCACTATTGGAAGGGATATAGAGAAAAGTAATTACAGAGAATTGCAAGAATTAGTAATTATCCAAACATAGACAGGGATAGGAATTGTGCAAAGGGACAAGAGGGACGAGGATTCTTGCTACGTGCTCCAAATAATTTTCTGCAGTATGTTTCTGGTCCAATGTGAGGGCAGGCATTATTTGGTTCTGGGAATGAGTTGGTCCAAGTGGATCAAATATCAGTGGGACAGCACTTAGGAGACAGTGGCCATTTTATTGTAAAATTCTGTTTAGCCTTGGAAAAGATAAGAACCAATACAGAGATTGTTCTTTATCTTTTCTATTAATTGGAGGGGGATAGGGGAGAGGTGGAGCTAACTTTGATGAGGTGAGAATGCATTTGTGTCAAGTTAATTGGTATCAAATGTTGACAGAAAAAACAGTGGCTGAACAAAGGGCTGCCTTCAAAGAAAAGTTTTCGCAGGCAATGTCACGATATATTCCCTTGAAAGGGAAGATAGGGTAAATGAATCACAAGAGTGATTTCAGAGGACTGGAGAATTGTGAATGTTACATCCTTGTTCAAACAGAGGTGCAAAGATAATGCAGGTAACCTCAGAGCAGTCAATTTGATTTCAGTAGTAGGGAAACTTCTGGAAACTATACTTCAGGATAAAATCAATAGTCACTTAGATAAATGCAGGATAACAAAAGAAAGCCAGTATTAAGGGAATAAAGGAAAAATAATGTTTAGCTAACTTGAAGTTTTTTAAGGAAATAATAGAGAAGGTTGATAAGGGCAATGGTGTTGATATGGTGCATGTAGATTTTCAAAAGGCATTTGATACAGTGTCACATAACAGAAGTGGACAAGATTCTTGTTGCTGGAATAAAAGGAAAGCAGGCATTTGGACAGCAAACAAAGTACTGATAAATGGTTACTTTTCAGACTGGAGGAAAGTTAGTGATGGAGTTCCCGAGGGGTACACATCCATAATAATTGGCAAAAGCACTAAAAGCATTGAGGAAAATCTTTTTCATCTAGAGAGAACTGGAGTCTGGAATGAATTTCTGGAAAGAGTAGTGGAGGCATATTTGATCAAAATATTCAAAAGGGAATTGGATTGTTATCTGAAAAGAAAGAATATGCAACACTATGGGGATAAGGCAGGGGACTGGGACTAGATGAATTCTCTTTCAGAGAGCCAATGCAGAATATGATGGGCCAAATAGCCAGCTTCTATAGTGTAAAATTTATGATTCAATGATAATCATTATTCAGATTGCCATGATTCTAGCTACTGAAAGATAATTGCTCGCTCTACCTGCAAATGGTGCACTGGTCTTCCTTAAAGGAGGATTTGGGTATAAAAGTAAAAATGTCTTACTGCAATTATATAGAAATTTAGTGAGACCACAACTGAAAAAGTATGCGCATTTTGGGTCTCCTTACCTAACGAGTGCAATAAAGACTCACCAAACTAATTTCTGGGATGGAATGACTGAGGAAAGATTAAATGGACTAGGCTTTTAATCTTTGGAGTTTGGAAGACTGAGTGGCAATCTCATTCAAGCATACAAAATTCTTAGAACTTGACAGGGTAGATGTGGGAAGTATGTTTTCCCTGGTTGGGGATTCAAGATCCAGGGGATATAGTCTCAGAATAAGAGGCAAGCCATTTAGGACTGAAATCAGGGGGAATTTCTTCACTCATGGTGATGAATCTTTGGAATTCTCTGCCACAGAGGGCAGTGGAGGTTCAGCATTGAGTTGGTTCAAGACTGAGATTGATAAGTTTCTATATATTAAAAACATAAAGAGATATGGGGACAGTGCAAGAAAATGGTGTTGAAGTAGGAGATCAGCCACGATCTCACTGAATGGCAAAATGGGGTCAAGGGGAGGGGACTGGCCTACTCCTATTGCTTATGCACTTAAGGAAAGAGTTTGTTAACTAAGACAAATAAAGTTATTGATCAAAGATAAGACAATTAAACTCAGTTTATACAGAGCTGTATTTTAACTTAGATATAATTATGTAATGCTGTACTGTGTGGATTGACAGGTGGGGGGAATGAGATAAATGAAATATTGCCTAATGATAATCAGTATATGGATTCATAAACATCAAAGATACTCATCTCAGAACTGTGCCACGTTTGGATCCTGAACCATACTACCTTCAAGGTGTATGTTTAAGTGTCACTGTGCATACTGTATGCTTTTTAAACCTGTTTTTAAAAAGCTTTAAAAAGGTTTTTAAACCTTTTTAAAAAGTGATATCAAACTGCAACATTTGACCGCTTTATTGAAAGCCTTATGCCAATAGTGACAGACCTTTGCTATTATTTTATTCTATACAAACAATATCATGAATTTATTTCAGTTGCTTCTCTACCGCACCACAAAATCACTGCTCCAAGTTGAACTCTTTTTAAATTTATAGTATTTTTAAAAATCCTGATATGACCTTGAATTTCACTCCTCTCATGATGATCAATGTGCCATGTACAGAAGCTGGTTATCAGATTTATCATTTTAAAATTGCTCAATTTTTGCAATGAGAAATATAATAGAAATACTTACCTAGGAGCTAAAGGACTGCAAAGTACATATTCCACATTACCACAACATCCTCGGGTGAATGGATTTACGCCACCTCGAAATTTACCTGTTACCTGTATGACATATGTGATTTAGTACACAATCAATTCAGTATTCTATAGCCGGAGTGAAAATAGCAAATTATATAATTTTAAAAAATTGTGATAACTTTTTTTTCAACTTTGTAAGTCTTTAACTTAAGTTCACCAGTGATTGAAAAGAAGAAAATTAATGCAGCAAAATTACTTCAGCAGTTAGGACATCATTGATGTCCCAATATATTCTTCTTTCACATTCAAAATTGCAATTCAATGTTGTATTTAATTAACTTACTTGTTCATTTGTTGTCCGTCCCCTGGCAACTAAAACCATATGGAATCCTGTAAGACCTACAACAGGAATGAAGAAAAGACCTGCTATACACATGACAGCCATGCTATTTACTTTAGTTAAGGAAAGAGCACATTCAGTATGAATGAAGACATACTGAAATTCGACATACGTAAATTAATCTCAATATGCATGAATTTAGTTTGTTTCTTACATAATAGAATCAGTGACTAACAGCAAAAATTGCATCGATCTTCTCAACAGTTTCAAATATCTTTTGATATTTCATATAAAGTTATTTCACTTTTCAGAAAAAAGAAATTCTTGAAATTCATGTATTCTTGTGAATTAGTCTTATTCAAATAGCAGATGCAGTTTGTCGTCTTTTTGACCAAAATACTGAACTTGTCACTTGCGCAGACAATTAAGTTGCTCAGGTATGTTTTTTGAAAAGAATACTTCCAATAAGTTTTATTTTAGTATCTATTATTTTACCTTCACTTCAGAAAGCACTGATTCTTACTGGTATACGAACACTATACACCCTCCAACATAATTCCTAGCATATCAACTTCATTAAGTACCAACATAGTATTTTACCTTGGGAATATCACCATTGAACTGGATCTTGTTCTTTTCTCATGTTTGCCCTAGCACTCACTTCATTGAACCAGGAATAAGGATCACTGGAGCACTGGAGAAACATTCAAGATTACACTTTTGCAGGGAAGTGCAACTCCCTGAACGGGGTCAGATGAGAGTCAAAGATCCCTCTGATGTGGATAATTCAATGGGCCAAATGGCTTCCTTCTACACTGTAGGATACTATAGCCACCATGCCAATGCAGCAACTTCCTGAACAAGCAAGTAAATTGTTCAATCATTTAATAACACTTAAAATTCTTGCACGACATGCTTAAAAAAAGTTCAGTTTTCAGACACTGGCCAGTTTTTGGAAGCTGGATTTAAAGTACCATTACCTGTATTTTATTAAGATATTAATGACCTGCATTTATATAGCAATTTTACAATTTCAGAATGTGCCAATGAAGTGTGATATAGTTCCTACAAGAGTATTTAAAAGGCCACACAGTAATAATTTGTAACTTGGAGCTGTGTCAACATTTGACTAGAAAATGTCACTGGGCAACTTGTACATGACATTTTAATGAAGTTAAAGTGAAAAGACAAAAGTGAAGGTCACATTGTGGGAAGGGAGATCAATACTCTCTTGGTGACCAAGACATGGACCATTCCTTCCCTGTTCTTATGTCAACTATGGCTTAATTGTGTGCTCAAGTCTCATTCACCTATCACTCCATGCTCTCTGACCTACATTGACCCCAATCAAGCGCTATTAAGAAGAAGAGCAGGAGAGTTATGCCTAATGTTGTGGTCAACATCTACCCTCCCGCCCCAGGATCATCACAGAAACAGACTGCCTGGTCATTAGCAATTGCTGTTTTCTGGAATTTGCAGCTGTTGTATTTTCTACGTTATATCAGTGACTACACTTCACGTAGTTCATGTCTGTAAAGTGCTTTGGGAGCTTCCGAGATCATGAAATGCAAGTCTGTCTTTCTTTATTCTCTTCAAAGGGCAAGATAACTTCCAAGATAACATGTGTATATGGATGTGTGATACACACGTACATTTTGTTTTGACAAATATCTTACTCTTATCCTTTTAATCCCCTGTTTCACCTTTGGTCATCATACAAGTGAAATCCACATGCACTGTATAAAACAGAAGGCTTCCTCTCTCTCTCACAACCTAACCCGCTCAAAGATGTGCGGGTTAGGTTAACAAGCCATGCTAAATTGCTCCTTAATGTCTAGCAGTAGCAGGATAATACGTTAGCTTACGGGGATAGGGCTTGGATGGGATTGTTATCGATACAGGCTTGAAGGATCAAGTGGTCTCTTTCTGCACTGTAGCGAATCTATAATGTTAAAATAGCATCTTAAAACTCAGCATGTTGTTTCTACAATGCTTCTGAAGAGATTTACATTTTCCCAGTTGGTTATAACAATGAATAAGGAAGACAGCACCTTCTCTCTTCAATGGCTCCAAGTTCTTCGTACATACTGAATTACTGTGAAATTTGACGCCTCTTAGCATAAAGACGAAATGATTCCTGGATATATGCTTTCCTTTTTCATACTTAATGCTTCATTACCTTAAAACGGTTTAAAAACTCACATTTTATTTAATTCTTTGTTAGATGACAAGAGCTGAATAGATTTTGACTATTTTACATTGTCTGCATAAAGCACTGTAGAAGCTATGTTTATAGAATGATGGAATAGGTGACCTTCTGAACCAAGGATATGCCAAGATTATTCACAAGAATTTAGGGTCAGGCTAAACCCTGATCTTCAGTTCACTCTGGACACTGGATTTGTAACTTTAGGATGGAGTAAAAAATTTTAAAAGTTCTGATCCATTATGGTGCCAGATGAAGCCACAAATAGAACATAGAACACAGAACATTACAGCGCAGTACAGGCCCTTCGGCCCTCGATGTTGCGCCGGCCAGTGGACCCTCTAACCTAAACTATTCCAATATCATCCATATGCCTATCCACCGAACATTTGAATGCCCCCAAAGTAGGCGAGTCCACAACTGCTGCAGGCAGGGCATTCCACGCCCTCACCACCCTCTGTGTAAAGAACCTGCCTCTGACATCCGTCCTATAACTACCACCTCTTAATTTAAAGTTATGTCCCCTCGTGTTGGTCATCACCATCCGAGGAAAAAGGCTCTCACTATCCACCCTATCCAATCCCTTGATCATCTTATACGCCTCAATTAGATCACCGCGTAACCTTCTTCTCTCTAATGAAAATAACCTCAGGTCCCTCAGCCTTTCCTCATAAGGCCTTCCCACCATACCAGGCAACATCCTGGTAAACCTCCTCTGCACCCTTTCCAATGCTTCCACATCTTTCTTATAATGCGGCGACCAGAACTGTACGCAATACTCCAAGTGCGGCCGCACCAGAGTTTTGTACAGTTGTAACATAACCTCACGGCTCCTAAATTCAATCCCTCTACCAATAAAAGCTAACACACCGTACGCCTTCTTAACAACTTTATCAACCTGGGTGCCAACTTTCAAAGAGCTATGTACTTGTACCCCAAGATCCCTCTGCTCGACAACACTATTAAGGGTCCTTCCATTAGCCCTATATTTCATATGCCTGTTATTCCTACCAAAGTGAATCACCTCACACTTATCCATATTGAATTCCATTTGCCACCTCACGGCCCAGCTCTGCAACCTATCTATGTCCCTCTGCAAACTGTAACATCCATCCTCGCTGTCTACAACTCCCCCCACTTTGGTATCGTCAGCAAATTTACTAATCCAACCCTCTACACCCTCATCTAGGTCATTTATAAAAATGACAAACAGCAGTGGCCCCAAAACAGATCCTTGAGGTACACCACTTGTAACTGCACTCCAGGTTGAATATTTCCCATCAACTACCACCCTCTGTCTTCTATCAGCTAGCCAATGGTCGATGACCAAAACGTGCATCTGAAGGGCAACAGAATGCAAGCTCAGAAACACGAACAATGTAATTAGAGTGGGGAGTAATTGGTTAAAAAAAAGCTCTTTAGAAGTCAAATCAAGGCAATGTTCTGTGCATCATATTGCACGCTTTTCCAGTTGCCATGATCTGTCAGGCTACTACAAGTTAGAAATGAAACTGACATTGTAAAATTTTATATTTGGCAAAAATATTTAATTAGAATTAAAAGCAAATAAAACATAGTCCATCAGAAAATGCTGATTGACGTTTCATTAATTATTTTGAATAATTGAATCTTCTGTGACAAACAGGATTTAGAGTTAATGAAAATTAACCAAAAACACTTGAAAAGATCATCTCAGGAGTTTACTTGTTTAATGACCAAGCATAACAACAAAGTTTCACTCAAGAAAGTAATAAAGGTGATTAGTTTCCTAGGAACAGTGCTGATCATTTGATGCAATTGTAGATTCGACTGTAACAGAAATAGAAGTTAGGCCAAAATCAATCCTAACGCACAAGTCCATGTCAAGCATTTAAATTCATCCTTGAAACAGATCATGTTTATGCAAATCAGCCATCATCCTTCATCTCACAGTTGCAATTCCTGCTTATGAATTTGCTTAAAATATATTACGTTTTCCTGTTTGGATGCAAGTGAAACATTAACTCTTTCTTTCTCATGAATGCTGCCTGATCTAACCCCAGTCCAACGCTGGCATCTCCACATCATAATCTAAACATTCCCAGCATTTTCTATTTGTTTTTCAGATTTCCATTATTCACAGTATTTTGTTTCAGAAATTGTTTTAAAGCACATTTAATATTAAATTTGTGAATTCTTTTAATCAAACCCAAAGAAGTTGTTTAAAATTATCTGTGACATTCTGTGATGTCAAGCAAATCTGAAAATCTCAGTCATTTAAAGTATACAAGAGGCTTGAATGTTTAAAACATCTCTTTGACCAAGTTTTTGGTCACCTGTCCAAACAGCTCCTTTGTCGTTGAATTCTGTCTGATAATGTTTCTGCAGAATAATTTTGGATGTTTAAGTCAAAGATGACATATTAATGCACATTGTTGTTTATCTATCTGTTTGATGGGCAGAGAACACAGTTTTATTTTCAAACTTACAATAGATGTCAAATGGCTTCTCAATAAAGAATTATGCATTAATATAGCAAAGGATACGTAATGGCAGTGTGGGGGGCATCAAGCTTTTCAATGTGTTTTAAAACATAAATCAGTCCGAATGCAAATACACCAATCATGTGTGTGCTGAGGGAGAGCAGGAAGAGGAAGAAGTAGCGGTAGTTTCTTCGTCCTATGCAGTTGTTCACCCACGGACAATGATGATCAAAGTCCTAAAAATAAAACAATGAACCAAGACAAAAAAAAAGGTAACTTTATATTAAACTACGCAGTAGTCAAAATTGAACAGTGTATCTTTTGTATAAAGTATCAAGAACAACTCTGGTCATCCTGACTCAACATGTTAGCTGTATTCTCTCCCCACAGATACTGTCAGACCTACTGAGATTTTCCAGCATTTTTTATTTTAGTTTTAGATTCCACAGCAAATTGCTTTTATCTTTTTGAGCTGAACAGTCCACAAAGGTTCTACATTCAATTTCAATCCATGCTGAGGGAGTTGATTAAAACCAAGGTAGTTTTTGGGGTGAGACAATTGGCTTTAGCAACAGAAGTTTGAGGTGGGGTGGCAAATAGTCTATTGTTCCAACTTCTGATCACTACTGAGAAACCTCCAAGGGAAGTGAATGTATATGTGTTCAATAAAGAGTTTCAGGTTCAATTGTCATGGCAAAAATAACAGAACTGGTGCTTGCTAATAACCATATAAATTCTGACTACTTGGGCAAGTTAACAGAAAGTTCCCAGCATTCATGGAATCATACTGAAAGAAATATCTTCAGGGGATGGTTAAAAAAATGGATAAGGTAAATGAACAAAAAGAAAATGTCCAGTGTATTCTCACGTTAGCAATAAGTTAAATGGAAACCATAATAACAGCATTGCTTACCTCAACACAGTTATCACACACACTACAATGGGAGCATCGTGGTGGTCTATAAAAATGACAAGTTGCACACCACTTCATCCGTACTTGGATTCCTTTGATTTCCACATTCTTGTAGAGTGGTGCTCTAAAATCATCATCCTTATCCTCATCTTCATTAGCTGAAAGAAATCAATTACTTTTATCAAATAGAAACTGTTAAAATTTGAAAGAGATTCTCTCGATTGTTCAGATTTCACATAACAGGATTGTATGTTCTGGGATGACTATAAAACTGTGCCAAAAATATAAGAAATGTTATAATTGTGGCATGAAACTTCAGTTCAGCAAAATACATTTGAGAATTCTCTGCATTATTGATGACACATCTTAACATGATGATTTCACCATTTTAACTCAAAGGCCACGATCTTACCTTCTTCATATGATCGCAACAGATATCTCATCGGCACAGATATCCAATGTGATCAACATCATGCCCAAAAAGGGTGCAAGACTGATAATATATAAATTTATTTTAGTTTAAAACAAATTTGATTGCAAGTAGCAAGTCTGGGATGGGAAGGGGAGAGGGCGTGAATGGCCACAGAGCGCCATGGTAGCAGGGCCAGGTTTAAGCCATGGAGGCCAGCTGATGTGGAAGAGAAACTGACAGCTGTTTGCACTCAGAGCGCAGAAATCTGTACATGCACAATTTGGAATAGTTAGGCCCTGCCCAATCCCCCTGTTGGCGAATTTCAAATTAGTCAAGATTTTTTTCAGAGTATGTTAAGATTCAATTTTTAAATGACCCAAAAAAAGGTTGAATGTTCTCCCGTTTTTATCTTGTTCAGGACTTAGAATTGTTTTGATAAGATCCTCACTGATGAGATGAAAACATTTACAGAAATTATTTTAAAACTGCCAGATTCAAACAATTCACTCTAATTGTAGTTATTTTGTTGTAGAATCTCTTCTCCCATTTCTTTTAACCAAGAAATTCCAGAGATTCTCTGATCTTATTGGATTTAAAGATTACATTTTCTCTCATCTAACTTACTTTTGTTCATCTAACTTCTCAGGATAACTTGGCTGGCCATCCAATTCTCTGATACTTACACAATTATGTAAGATGCAAGTTCTTTTAAAAAAGGCAAATTGTTTAACTACATTTAGAAGCAAAAATGCTTGCACTAATGCCCCATTGTGGAATTTGGCCAAGCAGGGCCATGGCCAGTCCATTGAAACCAGCCAGCTGTTTGGTATGTGTGAGAGTAGGTGCATGTGTGTAGGCAGATAGGGTTTAATGTCTTATTTGAAAGACAGCAGTACAACTGTTCTGTGCTAGAGCAGCCAGCCAGAATTTATGCCACAATCTTCTAACTCCAATGTGTACACATCAGGCACTAAGCCAGAGGTGACATTCATACTTGTACGAGTTCTTTAAAAAATCTTTCCAAAATCATTCTACTCCCTTGCTCCCTCTCTCTATAGTCCTCCAATTTTCTCCCTTATAAATATTTATCCAATTCCATCAGGAAGTTCCTACCGAATCTGCTGCTACCACTCTTTCAAATAGTGCATTCCAAGTCACAACATCTTCCTGTGTACATTTTCATTTGCTTTGTGTATCCTTGGGTTCTTTTGCCAAATTATCTTTTCGTTCATCTGGTTACTCCTGGCAATGGAAACACGTTCTCATTTTTCCATCAAAACCATCCATGGTTCAAATAATTAAGGACTGAATAGCTCAACACTAAAGTGACCACTGACTGGATAACTGATAAAGCAACTTATAAAAGGTGCAAGTTATTTTAACAAAATAGCAATCAATCAAAATATTTTGCACGTTGAAATCATCGAGAAACCCTTATTTGCAATACAGCCAAATGATTCAATACTCAATAACCCAAACTGGATTGGAGATGGTAGGATCAGCAGATTTTCTTGGCCGGCTGCCAAGATGCAATTTCCAAATCTCTCTCTCTTTTCATTCCCACCCACTTCTATCTTTCTCACTATTGTTGCTGCAATTGCTGAGCTTCCAACATCTAGAACATTCTTGCCAAATATTCCATTCCACAGGGAACAAAATGAATGCTTCTCTAAGTCATTCATCAGTCTGATCAAATCATAATTTATAGGTCACCTTTTATTTGAAAATTGGATTTTGAGTAATTAATTTTGTGCTGTGTTCACAGTATAAATATTATCTTTACTTTAAATGCACAACTTACATCTGTATTTTAAATAAAGTCCTTCACTCTGGCTGGATATTAGCATTGTGATTTACTAAGTCTAATACAGAAGTTAAAATTTCAGGCAGGCGGTTTTGACTCATATTTACTGAGAAGGTCCATAAAAAAAGTTTGATACAAAATTAATCAAACTTCTCAAGTGTGTTGCTAATCAACATGTTTGTGGACACGGCAACAGCATTAAAGAAATATTCCATGTAACTGGTTTAAAAAAATGCAGCAGCTTTTAATGACATCTATTGGCACATTATCCAAAACTCCTCTTGCACATTCCTTGGCAGCTGATTCCAAGATGGATGATTAAGCTTGCAGGCTGATAATAATAATAATGATGGGAAGGGAGGGGGTGGAAGGAGACAAGCTGTAACATAAGCTTTCTTGATCCAAGACACGGCATTTTGAAAAAAACTGGCTATGTTTCAATAATGGCAAAACATTTGGCCAGTTAGGGGCAGAACACAGAAATTCAAATCTAGAGTAATTATGCAAATTCAAGATGTCAACTGTAAGCTATGTTGCTTCTTCTCTGTACACGTTCTAATCTCCATTTATAATTGAAAAACCAAAGCAGTAGGCTAGACAACAGCTGAATTGAACTAAGGTATTTGCAGTCCTGCCAATAACTAGCACCAAATTTAAAAGAAAGTTAACTTGAACTTGACAGCAATCCAATTTGCTTGACAAATTACAAGTTCCAATAAAAAAATGAAAGGAACAAGCCATCGGGTAGTAATGCTATGACACTTTGGCTACTTTGCTTTCCAGTTAATGGCTAACATTTTCAGAGAACAGTTAATAATGTGATTTGGTGACTTCAGCACATTATTGAAGATGGTGCTCAAAGTTCATTTCAACTACTCGATGAGGAGGACTAATAATTATGGAAGCGAATAGTCTCAGTATTTATCTTCAGTAACTATGGCAAGTGAAAAGGTTTTTAAAAAATACACACACACACACACACACGCGCGCGCACACGGGAAGAAGTCTGTGGAAAGACTAATAAGACAAACAGTAGAGTGATTTGTGTTTAGGATTGTCCTTCCAGATTAGAAGTGGGGAAGATAAAGAAGTCTTAGCCTGGGGAAAGGCCATTAAGGCAAATGTTTGGTTGATTTGTGTTCTAACATTCAGATATAGCTGGGATATTTAGAACATAGAACATTACAGCACAGAACAGGCCCTTCGGCCTTCGATGTTGTGCCGACCAAAATAAAAAGCAATGCCCCTCCAAACTAAACCATTCCCTTCTCTTCCATATACTTATCAATTAACCTCTTAAACGCCACCAAACTTGGCGCATCTACAACAGCTGCAGGCAGGGCATTCCACTCCCTAATCACTCTTTGAGTAAAGAACCTACCTCTGATATCCGTCCTATAACTCATACCCCTTAATTTAAAGCTGTGTCCCCTCGTGCTAGCTTTCTCCATCCTAGGAAAAAGGCTATCACTGTCCACCCTATCTAAACCTCTAATCATCTTATATGCTTCATAAGATCCCCTCTTAGCCGCCTCCTTTCTAACGAAAACAAAAGATAATTGATAATTTAAAGATAATTGAAACAATACCAATTTGATGTAAATAAAAACCTCACATTGATTGGATATTATAATTAAGCAAGATTAAGATGATTGTGATTGGTTTTAACATTTGCATGATGTAACCTGAATCTATAACTGAATGGAAAGAGATAATTTCTATACTGTGATTGGTAAATGCTAATTCTTGTAATTGAATTTGAAACTATAACTGAACAAAGAACAAAGAAAATTACAGCAAAAGAACAGGCTCTTTGGCCCTCCAAACTGTGCAGTAGTTTTTCTTTAGCCTAGTAGGTAGCGATATGATTGACACAACTTGTGGGCCGAATGACCTGTTTGTGCTATAGTTTTTCTACGTTCTATGTTCTAAACCTGCACAGAACGTGCTGCCCGACTGAACTAAAATGCCTTACCATTCTGGGGACTATCCTTCTATTCCCAGCCTATTCATGTATTTGTCCAAACGCCCCTCAAAAGATCTATCATATCTGCTTCTAGTATCTCCACTAACAGCAGATTCCAGGCATCCACCATCCTCTGTGTAAATAACTTGCCTTGTATATCTCCTTTAAATCTTGTCCCTCGTACCTTAAACCTACGTTCCCTAGAAATTGACTGTTCCGCCCTGAGAAAAAGCTTCTGACTATCCATTCTGTCCAAACATTAAAGTAGATAAGTCCCCAGGGCCTGATGGGATATACCCCAGATACTGAGAGACACAAGGGAGGAAATTACTGAGTCCTTGGGAGAAATCTTTGTATTCTCATTGGTTGCAGGGGGAGGTCCCAGGGAACTGGAGAATAGCCAATGTTGTTCCTTTGTTTAAGGAGGAAAGCAATGATAATCCAGGTAATTACAGACTGGTGAGCCTTATATCAATGGCAGGGAAATTACTGAGAGGATTCTTTGAGAAAGAATTTATTCTCACTTGGAAATAAGTGGATGCACTAGTGAGAGGCAAATGGTTTTGTAAAGGGGAGGTTGCATCTCACTAACTTGATCAAGTTTTTTGAGGAAGTAACAAAGATGAGTGATGAGTGTTGGGCAGTGGATGTTGTCTACATGGACCAGTAAATCTCAAGAACCCTAATACCTCCTCCTTTTTGATTCCAGCATGACCCAAACTATTTACACACTGTTCCTGATTCATCATTCATTAAGTTCTTCTCTTTGGTGAATACTGATGCAAAGTAATCATATAATATCTCACCCATTTCCTCTGGCTCCACACATAGATTCCCTTCCCTATCCTTGAGCGGGCCAATCCTCTCCCTTCAGAGGGCCGAAGGGCCTGTTCTTATGCTGTAGTTTTCTTTGTTATTTGTTCAGTTATAGTTTCAAATTCAATTATAAGCAATTAGCATTTACCAGTCATGTTGGTAATTATAGGAATTATCTCTTTCCATTCAGTTATTAATTCAGATTACAGCATGCCAATGTTAAAACCAATCACAATCATCTTAATCTTGCTCGATTATAATATCCATTATAATTACAAGAGCTACCCTCTTGTTCTTTATGTATGCATGAAAAGCCTTGGGATTTTCCTTAATTCTGCTGGCCTATGATTTTTCATGACCCTTTTAGCTCTCCTTACTCGGGTTTCTTTCTGCTTTACTTATATTCCACACTTGCATGTTTTCCCAGCCTTGACAAATACTTTCTTTTTCTCTTTGACTTGGCTCACAATATCTCTCTTTATCCAAGGTTCCCAAAACTTGCCATAGTTGTCCTTCATCCTTCAATGTGCTAGTCTTGAATTTCTATCGATTTACACTTGGAACACCTCCCACATGTCAGATGTTGATTTGCCCTCAAACACCTTCCTAATATTGTTGTAATTTGCCCTCCCCCCAGTTTAGCACCTTCACTTGAGGACTACACTTATCTTATCAATCAGTACCTTAAAGCATACTGAATTGTGGTCACTGTTCTCAAATTGCTCCCCTACTGAAATACGACCACCTGGATGGGCTCATTCCCCAATACCAGTTCAGTACGGCCTTTTCCCTGGTTGGACTATTTACATACTCTTGGATGCTCCTTACAAATTCTGCCCCATCCATGCTCCTAGCACTCAGTGAGTCCCAGTCAATATAGGGGAAGTTAAAATCTCCCACCACAACAATGCTGTTACTTTTACATCTTGCCAAAACCTGCCTACATATCTGTTCCTCTATCCCCCAAAGGCTGTTGGAAGGCTTATAATAAACCCTGAACACTGTGACTAAACCCTTCCTGTTCCTGAGTTCTACCCATATTGCCTTGCTGTATGAAGTGTCCTCCCACAGTACATGTAGAACATAGAACATAGAACATTACAGCACAGAACAGGCCCTTCGGCCTTCTACGTTGTGCCGACCAATATAAAAAGCAATGACCCTCCAAACTAAACCATTCCCTTCCCTTCCATATACTTATCAACTAACCTCTTAAACGCCACCAAACTTGGCGCATCTACAACTGCTGCAGGCAGGGCATTCCACTCCCGAACCACCCTTTGGGTAAAGAACCTACCTCTGATATCCGTCCTATAACTATCACCCCTTAATTTAAAGCTGTGTCCCCTCGTGCTAGCTTTCTCCATCCTAGGAAAAAGGCTATCACTGTCCACCCTATCTAAACCTCTAATCATCTTATATGTTTCGATTAGGTCCCCTCTTAGCCGCCTCCTTTCTAACGAAAACAACCTCAAATCCCTCAGCCTCTCTTCATAAGACCTGCCCTCCATACCAGGCAACATCCTGGTAAACTCCTCTGTACCCTCTCCAATGCCTCCACATCTTTCTTATAATGTGGGGACCAGAACTGCACACAATACTCCAAGTGCGGCCGCACTAGAGTTTTGTACAGTTGCAACATGACGTTGCGGCTCCGAAATTCAATCCCCCTACCAATAAAAGCTAAG
The DNA here is from genome assembly GCA_024679065.1 of Sphyrna mokarran. Classification (NCBI taxonomy): domain Eukaryota; kingdom Metazoa; phylum Chordata; class Chondrichthyes; order Carcharhiniformes; family Carcharhinidae; genus Sphyrna; species Sphyrna mokarran. Next base: position 45,215,544 of record JAGIQG010000020.1, on the reverse strand, counting down.
ACTCCATATGCCTTCTTAACAACCTTATCGACTTGACTGCCTACTTTCAGGGATCTATGCACACATACACCAAGATCCCTCTGTTCATCAACACTATTAAGAATCCTACCATTAGCCCTATACTCTACACATTTATTATTCCTGCCAAAGTGCATTACCTCACACTTTTCCACATTAAACTCCATTTGCCACCTCTCGGCCCAGCTCTGCAACTTGTCCAAGTCTCTCTGCAAACTATAACACCCCTCTTCACTATCTACCACTCCACCGACTTTAGTGTCATCTGCAAATTTACTAATCCATCCTTCAATACCCTCATCCAGATCATTTATAAAAATTACAAACAGCAGGGGTCCCAAAACAGACCCCTGAAGTACTCCACTTGTCACCGAACTCCACGATGAATATCTCCCATCAACCACCACCCTCTGTCTTATATCTGCTAGCCAATTCCTAATCCAATTAGCTAAATCACCCTCTATCCCATACGTCTGCATGCACCTTATCAAACGCCTTACTAAAGTCCATATATACCACATCAACCGCCTTACCCCCCATCCACCTCTTTGGTCACTTTTTCAAAAAACTCAATGAGTTTAGTAATATTCTCCTTACCCTGTAATGCAACTCCCCCGCCCCTTTTACATCCCCCTCCAACCCACTTGAAACATCTGTATCCTGAAACAGGAATTCTGTCCTTCTCTTCACCAAGTCTCTGTAATGACAACATCAACACAGTTCCAAGCACTAATCCAAGTTCATCTGCCTTAGCTGTTATATTTCTCGCATTGAAACAAATGCATTTCAGTCCACCAGACCTTCTTTGATTAGCAACCATACCCTGCCTGCTCTTTGAGTCTTATCAGGCAACCCACTTGCCCTTGGACCTTTTGAAGTAGGTGGTCAATTAGTGATCACATTAGGGTTAGAAATGGTAATGGTCAGAATTGAGAGCAATAGATAGATGTGGATTAAGGTGTTTTTTTAATATATTATAGAAGTTCAAATAGTGATTATCTCAGAATTGAATATAACAAAATAAAAGATGCTATATGGCTAGGTTTAGCCTCACTGATACTGTTGCTGAGGAATAACCAGGATAAATCAGAACATGGTACAATGGTAATCCTTAAGCAGCTATGAATAATGCAAATTAAAATTCTTAATGAAATTATTTTTCAGAAAACATTTAGAACAGTGCTATTAATGTGGAGAAAATCTCAGATTAGCTCATATCCATTAGTTTTATTAGCATACACATCCTGGCACCATGATTAGCACTACTGCCTCACACTGCCAGGTTTGATTCCTGGTTTATGTCACTGTCTTTGCACGTTCTTCCCATGTCTGTGTGGGTTTCCTCCAGGTACACCAGTTTTCTCCCACAGTCCAAAGGAAATGTTGGTTAGCTGCATTGATCATGCTAAATTCTCTCAGTGTACCCAAACAGGTTCTGGAGTGTGGTGACTAGAGGATTTCGCAGCAACTTCATTGAGTGTTAATATAAACCCACATGTCACACTAATAAATAAACTAAACTTGAATTTAGACAACTGGTTTATGCCAGAGTTATCAGCAAAGTTTCTTGCAAATTAATATGACCAGCAATTCACTCTTAAACAATGCAAACTGTAGTTGTAGTATAATCTTTACACACCTCGTGGAAATATTCCAGGATCCATAAACGTTGCCATGCTGAAGTTTGCCAAAACAAACAGAAATATGAGGCCATTGTAGACTGGAATTGCTGGAGAGATTTCTTTTGTTAGCCAGGGACACCTGTTGGAAACAGATGATGATACAGGTTGGGAAATGAATCAAACAATGCTATCTCTTAATTTCTATAAGGTAATCCTGTAGGGAAGGGAGAAAAGTGTGACCGAACAGCACTGCAACATTCACCATCTCGTCTCCAGCAAACGTTAGGGTGTTAAAAAGGACTGTTAACACCAACATGAATCTCATCCTCTGCCACAACAGCAAGAGAAGAAAACACGAAACAAAATATATGGATACCCTGATGAGGAATCAGGGCTTGTTTTTTAAATGGAAAATGCAATTTTAATTAGTTGCATATCATCAATATTATGTAATTAATGAATCCTTTGGACACAGCAATGCAATTTCTGTGTCCATGCTCTGACGTACTATACATCATTTACACGACTATTTGAATATTTTGAAGAACAAGAATAAGCAATGTTTAAGTTTTATATCACCAGAATCAGTACGGTGTAGAATGAGGGCGTTTGGCCCATCGTGTCTGCACCACTCTGAATGAGCAACTTACCGAGTTCTATTGTTGTGAAAAGATGAAGATAAGTTAAGAAAAAAGACAAAAAAGAACCTCTCCAGTTCAAAACAGGAAAATTTATAACAGAGAACAAGGAAATGACAGAGCAACTAATCAACTACTTCAATTCAGTCTTCACGATGGAAGACAGAAATAACTTCTCACAAATGCTAGGGAACCAAGGGTCTAGTGAGGAGCAAATGAAGGAAATTGTTACTAAAAATGGGACTGAAAGCCAATTAATCCCCAGAGCTTGATAGCCTAGATTGCAAATTAAAGCTGGTGGCCATGAAATTTGTGGATATGTTGGTTGTCATCTTCCAAAATCCTATAGATTTCAGAACAGTCCAGGTAGAATGAAGTTGGCAAATGTAACCTTATTTTCAAAAAAAAGATGAAAACAGAAAATTACAGACCAATCAGTAGTAGGCAAATATTCAAGTCTAATATAAAAAATGTGATAATAGGACACTTAGAAAACATTAATGGCATTAGACAAGGTCATCATGGATTTATGAAGAGCAATCATGTTTGACAAACCTACCGGAGTTTTTTTAGGACGTAACTAACAGAATAGGTAAGGAAGAACCATCGGATATGGTGTATTTGGATTTTCAGAGAGCTTTTGATGAAATTCCACATAAGAGGTTAATGTGCAAAATTAAAGGACATGGGATTGGGAATAATATGTTGTCACGGATTGAGAATTGGGAGTTTGCAGACAGGAAACAGAGAATAGGAATAAATGGTTATTTTTCAGAAGGGCAGGTGTGACTAGTTGGGTATCGTAGGGATTAGTGTCTGGGCCCCACCTATTTAACAGTATGCATCAATGATTTGGATGAGGGAACCAAATGTAATATTTCCAAGTCTGCAGACAACACAAAAGAAGATGTAATAGTAAGTGGTGAGGAGGGAATAAGGAGGCTTCTAGAACAAGTATTAGGGTGTCCAATTAGGACCAAGATTTAGAAGAAACTTTTTCACTCAGGTGATGAACCTGTGGAATTCTCTACCACAAAAGATTGTGGAAGAAAAGTCACCGAAAATATTTAAGGAAACAGATTTCTAAAGGAGTCAAGGGGTGTGAGGAAAGAGCAGGAATATGGCATTGAGACAGAAGATCAACACTGATCACATTGAAGACTCCTGTTTGCTATATTTCTCCCATCTTCTCCTTGTAACTCTGCATACTCTTCCTCTTCAGAAAGCAGTCTAATCCCTTTTTAAATGCTTCATTGAACATGCCCCCACTACACACACAGTCTCAGTATTCCAGACCAGCAGTGGAAGAGTCTTCTTCCGGCTGGAGGTCTGTGACTAGTGGTGTTCCGCAGGACTCTGTACTGGGACCTCTGCTGTTTGTGATATATATAAATGATTTGGTAGAAGGTGTAACTGGTGTGATCAGTAAGTTTGCAGATGACACAAAGATGGCAGGACTTGCGAATGGTGATGAACATTGTCAGAGAATACAGCAGGATAGGTTGGAAAATTGGGCAGAGAAATGGCAGATGGAATTTAATCCAGATAAATCCAAATTGAAGCATTTTCATAGAACTAATGTAGGGGGGAGCTATACAATAAATGGCAGAACCATCAGGAATATAGATACACAGAGGGACCTGGATGTTCAGGTTCACAGATCCTCAGCACAGGTGGAAAAGGTGGTGAAGAAGGCATATGACATGCTTGCCTTTATAGGCTGGGGCATAGAGTATAAAAGTTGGCATATGATATTGCAGCTATATAGAATGTTGGTTAGGCCATTTGGAATACTGCGTCCAATTCTGGTCGCCATACCACCAGAGGGACGTGGAAGCTTTGGAGAGAGTACTGAAAAGGTTTACCAGAATGTTGCCTGGTATGGAAGGTCTAAGCTATGAGAGATTGGGTAAACTGGGGTTGTTCTCCCTGGAAAGACCGAGGATGAGGGACGACCTAATAGAGGAATATAAATTATGAAGGGCATAGATAGAGTGGACAGTTTGAAACTTTTTCGCAGGTAGAAGGTGATGAACACAAGGGTTCACAGTCAAGGTGAGGGGGGCAAGGTTTAACACAGATGTGAAAGGGACGTATTTTACACAGAGGGTGGTGGGGCCTGGAATATACTGCCAAGCAAGGTGGATGAGGCGGACACACTGAGATCGTTTAAGATTTATCTGGATAGCCACATGGACAGACTGGGAATGGAGGGAAAGAAATGATTGGTTTAGTTGGACGCATGAGCGGCGCAGGCTTGGAGGACCAAAAGATCTGTTTCCTGTGCTGTATTGTTCTTTGTTCTAATCTTCCTCTGTGAAAAAGTCCTCTTTCATGTCACAATTGCTTCTTTGACTAATTACTTTAAATTTGTGCCTTGTGTTTGTGATTCTTTCATGAATATTTTTTGTCCACAAAGGACAAAAAAACTGCTCTGTCCACAAGGCTCATGATTTTGAACACTTGTATCAAACCTACTCTCAGCCTTCTTTTCTCTTAGGAAAACAGGAGTTAAACTCTTCAATCTATCTTCATAATTAAAACTCCTCATCCCTGGAACCATTCTCATGAATTTCTTCATATACATTTCAATTCTAATATAAAATTTAAGTTCCAAGTATAAAACACGTAATAATAAACGTCAGGGAACGAAAATTAAATTTTAATTACTCCATCACTGGCAGCTGTGCCTTCAACTGCCTTTGTTCTAAGCTCTGGAATACTCTTGAGAAACTTCTCTATATCTGTCACCATCCTTAAGGTGCTCCTTCAAATCTACGTCTTTGAGCCACTGAAGTCGATGTCACAACGGTTGGGCAAGAGGTTAGTCAGTGTCAAACTCTGTCCAATAAATCTCCTTCGGTCATTGATGTATATTTATTGCAGTATGCTTACTGAAAAGCCATTTTAAAAATAGATCATTTTCACCAAAGGCACTGCTGGCTTAGTAAAAATTCCATGGTGAAAGAGGAAAGGCTTACATTTCATTGCAGAATGGGTCTGCAATTTAACTAATGGGATCTTTTTCTTCACTTACAAACTGGCAGAGACAGCAGTCTAACTAATGACTTCAGCAGCATAATGTGCAGAAAAAACTATAATAATGAGAAAAGTCAAAATGTTTATAACAAATTGAAAGAGCAAAGTGCAAAACGTCTGTGAGATTTTTTTCTGTGTCTGCATGGATTTCCTCCCACAATCCAAAGATGTGCAGCTTAGGTGGACTGACCATGGTATGTCAGGGGATTAGCAAAGGTAAATATGTAGGATTACAAGGATAAGGCAGCCTACATATGTTGGAGAGTCAATGATCCTTTGAAGGGAGTAGTGCTCCTTTGAAGTGCTTTGGGATGTTTTGTTACTGTAAAGATGCGTTGTAAGTTGCTATTGGTGAACAATGTTGAAAGCAGAACTTTCTCTTCAGTTATATTTAATCGCTATAATACATTATGGAGCGTCACCATCTATGTTCATATTTCATCAAACATACTTCACATTGAATAAATATATTATTTTACAATTGCTGTTGTTCCATGGAAGCCTGAATTATAAAGAACATTACAAGACGTCATAAGTGACCTCTGGATTCATGGGTTCTGGATTCTTAGCAACAAGATCTGGGCAACTACTGTTTGTACAAAAGAAAATACAACTCTAAAATGCATCGCAATCACTGGCACTTCTGTGGAATTGGAGTGATACCGAATGCAGTCTCAATATCTATAAAACAAAGGAGATTGTCATCAACTTCAGGAAGCAGAGTGGAAGACATGTTCCCATCTACTTTAATAGGGACAAAGTGGAAGTGGTCAAGAGCTTTAAGTTTTTAAAATGTCCAGATCACCCACAACCTGTCCACGTCCCAAACGAAGACAAAAAAACTCAACCCATTTTAGTTTATTCTAAGATGTTTCCTACATTGAGCATTACAATATAATTTTGTTCATTTTGATGTACACCATACATCAAGTGTGTCAATCCTTAACATCTTTCCTAGTCTTAAGTAATTCCTGTCTTCTCAAGCACCACATGTAAAGGTTAATTTTGGTTAATTTGTACATTTCTAAACTGATAATATTGTTAGTCTACTGCAGTACTTACTTACATGAAACAACCATAGCAAAAAAACTGTTCTCTTCAAACTTTCAGAAGCACAAAACACAATGATTAAATAGAAGGAAGGAGCTGCATGGGTTTTATAGGTTCTATAATCAAGACATGGGTAGAAATGACAAAGACGATAATTTGGACATCCTTGCTATTTATACGTGCTATAGTCCAGAAGGAATACTTGCTCCTCTCTACTATTCTATCTTGTAAAGTGCTATTAAAGGACAAAGCTAATGATTTTCAACTGTGCACATTTAAAGGAGTTGTATTGGTTGTTTTTTAAAGATGGATTTCAGCCAGTAAGAAACCTTGGAATATTACAATTGGGAAAGTGACGGTCTAGTAGTATTATTACTAGACTATTAATACGGAAACTCAGCTAAAGTTCGAGGGTCCCAAGTTTGAATCCGGACACGGTAGATAATGAAATTTGAATTTGATTTAAAAAAAAAATCAGGAGAATTAAGAATCTACTGATAACCATGAAACCATTGTTGATTGTCGGAAAAACTTATCTGGTTTATTAATGTTCTTTAGGAAAGGAAATCTGCTGTCCTTACCCGGTCTGGCCTACATGTGACTCCAGAGCTACAGCAATGCAGTTGATTCTCAATTACCCTTCAAGGCCAGCCAGTGATGTCCATGTCTCACAAATGAATAAAATAAAAATCCTTTCCAATTATTTTAATGTAGTTATTGAACAGTAATGGCATTGAGAATCTAGTTCATAGTGACTACCAACAGCTCTGAAGAAATAGCATCATTACATTGTCAAAAGTCGTATCTCAACACAGTGACTGCAGGTACAAATTGAGGGAAGCTGACAGAAGCCCTTATCTCAACTAACAGTACTTTCTAAAGAAACACAAAAAAATTAATATTTGCAAAAGTGGAGGTATTGCTCATGAGATAAATCAAAATCAACACAACACTTTGAAAGGTGATATAATGGAGATGCTCTCTTCCAGGATCGAGCACGTAATCTAAGTTCACATCACAGTATCTTAACGAGGGAGTGCTGCATTGTAAGAAGTCTGACAACACCAGGTATAAGTCCAACCAATTTATTTGATAGTAAAACTCACAAGCAAAACTATCAAATAAATCAGTTGGACTTAAACCTGGTGTTGTCAGACTTCTTACTGTGTTTACCCCAATCCAACGCTGGTGTCTCTACATTAGGAGTGCTGCATTGTCAGAGGTATCACTGTTAAATAAAACCATTGCCTATTTAGATAGGTATGAAAGATTAAGGACCAGAGAAGTGTATCCCAAATTGAATGTTGAGGCCTGATTGCTCCAATGTTATTCACAGTCACATTTCCCTAGTTTCTCTGATAAACTATCAGATTTATTGAGTTCTGTTTCAGCAATGATGGGATTTGAACTCATGACTGCTTGGATGTGAGCCTACCTTAACTATGACATTACTGCCCTGATAAATAAGACAGCATCATAGTACAGTACCACCCTAAGGATACGGTGGCATAGTGGTATTGTCACTGGAACTAGTAATCCAAAAATCCAGGTAATGCTCTAGGAAATCAGGTTCAAATCCCACTGCAGTAAGTAAAAAACATCTGGAATTGAAAGTATTTAAAATCATTGTTGATTGTTCTAAAAATCCAGCTGTTGTATTAATGTCCTTTAGTGAAAGAAATCTGGGCAGCATGATGGCACAGTTGTTAGTACTGCCACCTCACAGCGCCAAGGATCTGGATTTGATTCCAGCCTAGGGTGACTGTCTATGTGGAGTTTATGCGTTCTCCTGTCTCGACGTGGATTTCCTCTGGGTGCTCCAGTTTCCTCCCACAGTCTAAAGATATGCAGGTTAGGTAGACTGACCATGCTAAACTGTCCTTTTGCATCCCAAGATGTGTTGATGATGGGGATTAGCGGGATAAATGTGTAGGTTACGGGGACAGGTTATACGGATAGGGCAGGGGATAGGCCTAGGTAAGATGCTCTGTCAGATAGTCAATTCAGACTCGTAGGCCAAATGGCCTCCTTCTGCACTATAGGGATTCTATGAAATCCTCTTCCTTACCTGGTCTGGCCTATACGTGACTCCAGTCCTACAGCAATGTGGCTGACTTTTAATGCTCTCATTTGATGGGCAATTAGACATGCTGCTTTATTATGGCATTGAAATCCATGTCCCATGAATGAATAAAAAGATATTAGCTGGGATGCAATATCATCTGCCCACCTCAAAAATGATGATTCCAGTAGCAGAGCAGGAATAATCAGTCTTAAAGTTGTCAACCTTCTACGGTTGCCCAGAAATTTGAAGAATTGCAGAATGATGCAGCACAAAAGGAGGTCCTTTGGTCCATTGTGCTTTTATCAGCTCTTTGAAAGATCTATTAAATTAGTCTCATATACCAGCTCTTTTCCCAATACCTAGCAAAATTTCCAATTCCTTAGAATTTGCTTCCTTCCTCCCAGCAAGCACATTCTAGATAACTTGTTGAAATCTGCACCAATTCCCCAACACCATATCCCCTCAAGATCTTTTGCAAATTATCTAATTACTGTCTCTTTTGATGACTGATTCTCCTGCCAGTGCAAGCCGTTTCTTCCTATGTACTCTATCAAAATCCTTCATAACTTTGACACCTATATTAAACCACCTCTTAACCTCCTCTGCTTAAAAAACAATTTGAACTTCTCTACTCATTTCATGGTACCATGAGAAAATTACACTAAATATGCAAGATTTCAAACACTCATTATTCATTTATTAATTCATTAGCTTACTTCCTTTGCTTGTTACAGCTATAGATAACATCAGCTGTGAGATGCACAGGGACATCTGTTATCCAAGTGCTAAATTTATCTCTGCTGTGCCGTGCTGAGAAATTGTGCACATCTTAAAAAAATGAATCCTTGCAAATATTATCCAGTAAGAAGAAAATGCTCTAGGTAGCTCAGCCCATTGAGAATATAACTGGTGGTTCTACTGAAGCAAAAATGAACAAACATTTGCATTAAGGCCCCACAGAAAAATCAGACCCCACAGTGCAGGAAACTAGTAATGGTAAAATGTGTAGACCTTAAGACGTAGGAGCAGAATTAGGCCATTTGTCCCATCAAGTCTGCTCCGCCATTCAATCATGGCTGATATTTTTCTCATCCCCATTCTTCTGCCTTTTCCCCATAACCCCTGATCCCTTTAATGAAGTAGAGATGCCGGCGTTGGACTGGGGTAAACTCAGTAAAGTTTTACAACACCAATTTTAAATCCATCCAATTTATTTGATAGTAAATTTGCGAGCTTTCGACTTTATAGCCTTCGTCAGGCAAATGCAGTGTTCTGGTCTGCAATAGCACTCATATCCACACAGACAGTTATAGATTGCTGATTAGAATGTGAATCCTTACATCTAACCTGCTATTCAAGTGTTAAAGTGGCTAACAATGTGTGTGAAGGGAATCCTGAGCATTGGTTAGAGAATTGTGTATTTTCTCCAGACAGCACAGTAAGTGAGGTTTTTTGCTAACCCAGGCAAGTTACGGGGGTTACAGATAGTGTGTCATGAAGCCAAGATCCCTGTTAAGACCGTCCTCATGTGTGCGGAACTTGGCTATCAGTCTCTGCTCAGCAACTCTGCGCTGTCGTGTGTCACAAAGGCCCCCTTGAAGAACATTTACCCGCAGGTCGGAGGCCGAATGCCCATGACTGCTGAAGTGTTCGCCCACAGGAAGGGAACTGTTTTGCCTGGTGATTGTTGAGCGATGCTCATTCATCCGCTGTCGTAGTGTCTGCATGGTCTCCCCAATGTACCATGCTTCGGGACATCCTTTCTTGCAACGTATTAGGTAGACAACGTTGGCCGAGTTGCAAGAGTATGTACCGTGTACCTGGTGAATGGTATCCTCACGTTTGATGATGTCGTCCATGTCTATGATCTGGCATGTCTTGCAGAGGTTGCTGTGGCAGGGTTGTGTGGTATTGTGGTCACTGTTCTCCTGAAGGTTGGGTAGTTTGCTGCGAACAATGATCTGTTTGAGGTTGTGCGGTTGTCTGAAAGCAAGAAGTGGGGGGGTGGGGATGGCCCTAGCGAGATGTTCATCGTCATCAATGATATGTTGAAGACTCCGGAGAAGATGTCGTAGCTTCTCCGCTCTGGGGAAGTACTGGACAACAAAAGGTACTCTGTCCACTGTGTCCCGTGTTCGTCTTCTGAGGAGGTCAGTGAGGTTTATCGCTGTGGCACGTCGGAACTGTCGATTGATGAGTCGAGTGCCCTTTAATGAAGGCAGGAGAGGAGACTAGATGTTTGGATGTGGAGGACAGGAGATAATGAAAATAACGAAAGGAAGTCGTTGTTAAAGGTGTGATAATTAAAGAAGATGCAATGATGAATGCAAGTCGCTGTATATTTTGGAATTGTTTTCTTTGTTGCCCAATCCTGCATATAAATCTGGATTTATAGTGAAAATTCAACCCTAGAATTGATTTTTTAAAAATCCTTCTTCGCATTTTGTGCTACAATTAGAAACATACTGTGCTCTTGTGCACAGTCATCACTTTATTTATAGATTCCAACGTTGTACATCTAAAATAGGGTTTCTCATATTGTCATGGATGTTCAACTTGTCAACTATTTTTTAACCATCATGAATCAAATACAAAAAAAACACTACAAATCTTGTCCAACAATGGAAACATTCACTGGGCTTTGAGAGTGCAACTTGTTGGATAAGTCTTTCAAAAATCTTGGTGCGATGGGCCGAACGGCTTTCTTTGGTGCTCTATTGATTCTTTATCCTCACCCTCGATACTGCAAAATGCAGCCAGCTTGGCCTCAACTTTTTAGATTCCAGCTACACTTTTCTGCTGCCTCCATATTTCAAGCATATTGATATTTGGAAGCCTCATGGACACAACATTCAATAGCTCAATGGGTGTCCGCTGGTGTTCAACTGGTACCATACTCATCTCGCAGTTAAATGGTTGTAGTTTAACCTCTCCAGGGCCTTGAGTACAAAATTTAGGATCTCATTCCTTTGCAGTACCAAGGGAATATTACATGCCCCATCAGGTCAAGTAAAATGATCTCTTGGCACAATTTAAAGAAGAACAAGGGAGTACCTCCTGGTAGGTTGACCAATATTTATCCCCTAACCAATGCTATTAGCCTAGAGAGAGATTATCTGGTTAGTATCACCGCTGTTTGTAGGAGTTTGACGTATGCAAGTAGGTTGTGTGTTTCTGACAATGACTACACTTCAACAGTACTTCACTGGTCACAAAATAATTTGGAATATCCTGGAATAATGAAATGCAACTGTTTGTCTTTCCATGAGTAACCGCCAGCCTCCACAGTTAACCAGTGTTCCACCCAATGCACAAAAAGCTTTTTCATCAAAATGAAAAAAAAACTGAATCCATTTACTAACAGCCAACTTATAAATATGTTCATCAGTGGACATGCCACAGAATGCAAGCTTTCATGTACAAGGCAAAATCGAGTAACTCCACTCTAAGTTGAATATTCAGTTGAAATCTTTTGTCATCTGTTTTTTAAAATTTATTTCTTTGGACACAAACTCTTGTGAATTCAGGATATTCAATCCAAGATTTTGATGCAAACAAGTTAATCTTTCCATTTTATTGCACTTGGGAAGGCAGGCAGTGAGGAATTGGAAGTACACCTTCTTGGCTTGGCAATGTGTGGAGGAGGAAGACAGAATGCTGCCCTATTCTGGGAATGGACAAGGGGAACTGAAACAGCAACACATTCCGAGTAGGTAAAAAGAATGAAAAAATAGATAGAAGAAGACATGATTGGAGAGGAGTACCCGCATCTTGAGATCTTAATAAGACTTTTCTGTAACACCTAGAAACAGCAGACATAATTGTTACATTTTAGAAACATATTGGATGAGGTGGTGCAAAGAGAATCAACAAGAAGCTTCAAAAAGAAACTGAATAAATATTTGAAGGAGCAAATTTTGCAGACCTATGCACAGACTTCTTACAGACAGTTTGATTCTACTAATCCTTAACTGAGATCTTCACCAAAAGATTTCTACTAATCATTGTAAAAACAAACTGGTTTTCAAAAAGCACCCAAACATTAATTACAGATGATGGAATCAATGATGACTAATAATATCTTTGTATCAGTTTTGTTTACGAAGCAAAGAATTAGAAAAACATTTTGAGCCACAACAGCTGGCTACACATCCCATGTAATGCATTCCAGATTGACTCTTTTCATTCATCTGCCAAAACATCTGTCTATGTTGCTGAGGTCTGAGTGATTCACCAGATCAAATACAATGCAAAACACAACAGATGTCGTCCCAGCAAGAAATAGTGGTGATATTTTGGACTAGCCTTTGTTCATTAAACTCTCCACCCATCAGGGTGCCTTAAAGCAGGAGATTCTAAATTTCAGGACTGATCCCAGAAATTCATATAATCAGACAGTACGTGCTTCAGTGTTGTGTTCGCCCCAGAGCCTTCAGAATTGCTGTTATTTTGTTGCCCGACTGGTTGATACAAAGCAGATGAGAACATCAAATGCAAATAAAGGGGAACATGAATTGAAGTATGTAGCCTCTTCTAAGCCTTTACTGCAGTGCACCCACATGATCCACAGAAATACAAAATTGAACACCCTGCCTTCAAGGAAGTAATTAAAAAATCTGAAATAGTAGTATCTCATAGTCAACATCTGAAAAAGGCCAAGGCTCTAAATAATCAAACAATGAAAATTTTGTTTGACTTCAGATGTTGTTCACCTTTGTGAATTTGAGATATTTCTTCTGCCCCATTTTCATTCTGAATAGTTCCTTTATTTGCAAGGCAGAGGATATTATATTTTCAAATTTTTAGTTCCCTCTTCTTCCCATCCGACTCCTGAAAATGCCTACAATTTCCTTTCAAATTCAAAGACACATTCATAAATCCCATGAGTCAAATATTCCAATGAAAGGAATGATCTTTTTCCACTCAATATTGGAAAAACAGGAAGAGGCCATTCAGCCTCTCCAGCCTGTTCAACCATGGCTGATCTGCACCTTAAGGATAACAAACCACCTCGACTACTGAATCTAACTTGGTAACCATTGTTTGTGGAGATTACACTCAAATTTCTCAACTTTTAAGATCCTTGTACTCCATATAGGAGACAAGAACAACTTTAGAGACATTTTATACAAAAACAAAAAGCAAAGCTCCTGCCTTGAATATTTTTTCTATTTTGCTTTTACAGTTTTATGTAGTTGAAGATTCATATTTGCTGCGTGTTTGTTGGAATGGTTTCTACTGAAACCAACAGATGATAAACTCAATGAACAAATCTGTTCAATTTCAAAATTCTTTAAACATCTCAACACTATTTCTATTTAACCTGCAATGGTGTAAATAATGAAACTCCACAGTATAGTTTTCTGATGATTAAATAATATGCAGTTCTATTTCGCAGAATTCAATTACAACAGCATTTTCTCTAATTTTTCTTTTCTAATTCTGTGTTCTCTGGTTACTGCCCCACCTGACAGTGGAAATAGTTTTACTTTTTGATGCAATCACAACCCCTCATGACTTTAAACAGTTCTAGCAAATCTCATCTGTAACCTTTGCTGATATAAGCAGAATAATCCCATCTTCTAGACTTTCCACATTATCAGAGCTCCTCATTCTTGATGTCATTCTGGTAAATCGCTTTTATATCCTTCCTAAAATTATGCAGCCCAATGATTTATAAAGATATTCCATACCTCCTTTGTCATCCTTTTGTTTCTATTTATAAAGCCAAAGATCCTATTTGCTCTTTTAGTAGCTTTAACAGCTTGTCCTGCCACCTTCAAAGTGATACTATTCCAAAACTAATTTTGCTTGTATATATTACTCATCCTTCCTTCACCCTCATTCACGGATACCACTCACTTTGTTCACTGAGTCTCATTTCAAGCCTTTGCCAACTGACCTTTTTAGCTGGCATCTCAATAGTACAGAACACCAGACAGGCTGATGTCTAACCCCACCTGGGAAAACTATCTGATTGCTGGGCAGTGCCATATTCCCATTTCCAAATCGCAAAGATAACATTACAAACTTTGTTTTAACTGTAATAACTCTAAGGGCTCACTATCAAGTATTGCACCAATTTATATACTTATGCTGGAAAAACAGCCCACCTGAAATGAGTGGCGTACTTCCACTGTTAAGAGATGTTAAATTTCAAAGTCCCAATTTGTGTTGTATTCATATCTACTTGCATCGCTAATTCCGCTAATTACAATAGATCAAATGAGATTGCTGTTTTAAATGCTTCGTTTATGCTTTTTGCGCTGCTGTAGATTTAACTCATCCACTCTTTTTCCACATCCTGTCCCATGAGTTAGTATGTGAAAAAGCACTGTAATAATTAATGAAAAACGCACAGCTTGCATTGAATTAATTTTCCTACCTATTGTATTTATGCATGGCACAGAACAGTTAGAAACTAAAATACCAATCTCTTGCTGAGTTCAGATGTTGCATGTTAATACTCAAATGTTTAAACGGATGTTCTGGGAGCTGCAACTAGAAGTGAACACAATCTTTTTAAAAAGCAAAATAACCTTGAGACATGTTGAAACCTCTAAGTAACTAGTTGAAAAATGGAAAATTAACTAAGCTTGCAAAAGCACAAGCCATTTGACAATGGTTTATAATGAATCGTGGTACGTGTGCATAATAATACAAAGATAGGTACGATGGCACAATGATTCTGCTGCCTCTCAGCTCCAATTCCCAGCTCAGGTCACTGTCTGTGCAGAGTCTGAACGTTCTTCCCGTGTCTGCATGGGTTTCCTGCAGGTGCTCTGTTTTCCTCCTACAGTCTGTAAAACACGCTGGTTAGGTGCATTGTGCATTGCTGGAATGTGGCGACTAGGGAATTTTCACAATAACTTCATTGCAGTGTTAATGTAAGCCTTCTTGTAACCCTAATAAATAAACTTTAAATTTAAAAAAGGTATTTTGAAATACAAGTGACTACAGCACACCAGCTTTTGGTCAGAAATGGGTAATGTTTCATGCATTTAATATTAATTTAAATGCTCAATCGCTCGTGCCTACTTTTCCAGATATCCCATTGTAACCTGGTGCTTTTTCACTTTTCAACTATTGGATAGTTTGTATATTTTAGCAATATAAAGATACAAACGCTAGATCAACGTTTGCTTTCACTCATCTTTGCTCTTCATTTACTGCTTCTTCACCAATTCTAGAGGCTAAGCTGAACATCAAGTGTTTGAGTATCTTCCAACCAAGTAACGTGCCTTATTTTCTATCCAACCGCCACCATGTTCCATCAAACAGCTGTGCCTTCAGTGTCTAGGTCCCACATTCTGGTTCTCCCTCCCAACATCTGCACTTCTTCACCTCCCAATCTCCTCCTTTATGGTCCTTCTTAAAACCCGACTCTTTAGCCAAGACTTTGTTCAACCTTCCCTTGCTTGATTTTAAAAAGTCTCTTCTTAAGGCACTTTGTGAATATCTATGTTAACGCCACTATATTCGTATATTCAGGAATCAATCAAGAACGTCCACTCATTTGATATCAAACTTCTAATAAATTTGCATCCCTGCTGCATTCTTGATGATTAATAGAGTAATATTCCACAGGAAACTGCGCATGCATGTATTAAATAATTATGCCCTGAACCAGCAGTTCCATTAGGTAGTGCACAAATAAAAATGAGCTCCTTGAAGCAGAACTGCAGATACCTCTAGGTGGCAGCACAGATAAATGTCATCATCATTCCCAAAAAAAGTAGCTTCATTACTTTGTTGGCAACACTTATCTTAATTACTGATCAAATCTCACTTTATCTACAGCAAATTACTTTGGAATTATCCTTGGTTTGTTTTGGTTAACAAGTTATCTGTACAAATAAGAGGCAGTTTGAAATGGATGCAAGTGATGCATGGAGTGGCTTAACCAAAGCATCTAATTGTGCAGCACATGGCATTCAGCTATTCAGCTTACTCTTGATATAATCCTGAGCGTTGCAACATCTTCAATCACACGTACTTTGATTTCTTCATTTTTTTATGTAAGGTCTGACTTCCGATACTATCGCAGCCAAGGAGACTTGTTCTAAAGCCTCAGCCAACATTGCTCTGAATTAAGGAAGGTCAACCTTCCCATCAATTCTTTACCTCATTGTTTGGGGAAGACACATGCCTCTATTTGACATCTCTCTCACACCATCTGAATCCACGTTCATGCATCCCATGATCACAATCCCAATGTGTTGTGCTACTAGTCAGTTACAATCCCCAAGATTGCAACATGGGCACAAGGCAACCCACAGAAGGTGTGAAAACCCAGGTTTATGAGGGGAAAAAAACTCGAGTTTCCACGTTCTGAGCTTAACAGCTGTGAAATATCACTTCATGGCAGAACTAAATTAATAGAATGCTGGAATTGAAATGGTGACAAAGTAACCAGTTAAAAAAACTAATTATGTAAGCATTCAACATCACTTGTGCCACAATGCAAAAGTCACATAACAAGCAATGTTTGTAGAGACTGATGAATCTGCAGCAAATGCTTTTGTTGCAACAGACTAAAAATCTTCTGATTCACTTTGCAACAAAAGAAACCTTGAATCTGCACACTCCTGACTGGGAGATAGCCTTCAATTCTAATGTTTGGTAGCTTCACAAGGAATACAGCTCTTATCTTCAAACAGTTGAAACAATCATTTCCAAGCAATACATGATAGGTTGCCAACTTGCATCACAAATCCCTATGTGCTGACTCTGCAACTTTTTCTTATTGACAAGTGCAGCATTGGTGCTCTTCTAAGAGGGAGCAGCAAATAGACAGATGGCTCTAAAAACCTTTCCCATGCTCTTTCTACCACAACTACCCAAAACATGCACTTTCATCACAACAACAACATTGGTGTAAAGAAATTTCACTTCACTCAAAGGCTAAAATTGAAGTCTAAACCCAGAACTGGGCTGGACAAGAAAAAACAACTTGAATTTAGAGTTTATATGATCTCAGGATGTTTCCAAATGTCTAACAACCAATTAAATACTTTAAGTGCCATCACTATCTAATGTAGAAAGGAGGTAGTTAGAGTGAGAGAGTTGGAGAGAGCCGCCTCACACTGCTTCCATTAAGTTTTTAAGCTTACTTATCACTGTCACAAGTAGACTTACATTAACACTGCAATGAGCTACTGTGAAAATCTACCATTTGCCACACTACGGTGCCTGTTCGGGTACTGAGGGAGAATTTAGCATGGCCGAACTATTGCACGCATATCTTTCGGACGATGAGAGGAAACCGGAACATTTGGAAGAAATCCACACAGATACAGTAAAACATGCAAACTCCACACAGTGACCCAAATTGGGAACCCGGATCCTTGGCACTGTGAGGCAGCAGTGCTATTCCGCATGTAGTGTAAATCCACTGTAGTGTCAAACCAAGTTTAAAAAGTACCAGATAAAACAACTCCCAAAGCAATTATTATCCAAATCTGTCCATATACAACTTGTTGAAATAACGCTATGAGTGGACTATGCAAATATCTACGCATGCACAAGATCTCAAATTCAGGTTTCACCCAGCCAGTGCAAAGTACTACCTGTCAGAGCTGAACTGCAGCTGCTGGAACTCAGACGCAGGTTTATTGGACAGAAATGCAAAGCATCAGAGTCCTAAATAGAAAACCATCTTTAAAGTACACACAAGTTGCTGTATTGCAGTTTTTTTTCAGAAGGTGATCTTCGGCTGTTGAGAGGGCATGGGAGCAATAGGATGGATGAATGTTAGACTTTGAAGAATAGGTAGGGGAAGGCACAGATTCAAGAGGAATCTGGAAGGTGCCAAAAGACAGCAGGTCAGTGGAAAAGGTTAAGATGGGGCTTTGAGATCAGCTGCTGCTGAAGATGAAGTGCCAAGAGGTGCACTGAATAGGTAGCATGGTTCAGGGCAGCATTCTTGCATGTGCATTGGCGACAGAACTTGGGTGAGTCAGAGCCAAATATAATAAGGAGAGACATTTTAAATGACACCAGAAAGTGTTATACTACCTGCAAGATTTTTAATATGTTACAGTTATTATTTCTGAACAATTCCTATGTTTCTAATTACCCATATTTTGACTAAAGACAAATGATTCTGGTCATCTTGCCAAAAACTGCAGTGCCTTCACTGAAAAGAACTGGCTCATGCTAAAACCAGAGGAAACAAGTCATTTTATAGAATGGAAGGGTATATGCATTCTAAATTGAGTATAAGACAATTCAGTTAGCTTGTATCTGCCTTTTGGGGATTCCTATGTGAATAATTCCCTGTTAATATCAGAGTTTACTGTTTCAGTAACTTAGTCTGATCCTAATTGAGTCAGTACAGAAGACTCTGCAGTTGTCCTAATGTAGGGACAATAAGATTATGTTCAATCAGACAAAGTTCCTGCTCCTGACGATGATCCAGTAATCTGTGCGCACACATGGGGTGAGCAAAGTTTGAGGTGTGGAAGTTGTCAAAATATCCTCCAAATGTTTGCCAGAGAGACATACTTACAGAGGCAAATGTGATCATTTTTCCCCAAAGTTCATTTATACAATGCTCTGAGGTGATTCTCTTTTTAAACAGTTCTGTCACAGTTCACATTTGGTTTTAGAATGGGAATTGGTTAGCTAAAACAATTAACTCGTGTGTTATATTGTTGAAATTTCAGTGACAAGTTGGTTTCCAATTTAATGATTGAGAGTTATGCTCTGGGAGAATCCTAATCTGTGAATAAACGATAAAGCTCCCCCTGGGGTTTCCTCAGATGATAGTCACCTGATTCAAGACAGTGTGCTCCATCCAATCCTGTGTGTCCAATAGCACCACCATCACAAATTCAAGGTTTTTGTGAAAAGTCTGGCTTTATATTCACTGTTAATAAAGCACATTCTATGAATGTGTTCCTTAAGCTATCAATGATCAGTGAAATGTAATATCCTTGTGACCTTTATAAACTCTACTTCAAGGATTTTATACAGAAGTATTTTTGATGTTAGAAACATTATACTAACTTAAGCTTCTGCCTTCTTTCACAGACTAAGCCCTAGCCTGTTGCAGTATTTGATCTTGGTCAGGATGTTTGACCCCAGTATTTCTGGGCTTATTGTTCCTAAGTGCTCTTCAAAGTATGATAAAGTATGTGTTAAGTTTCATCAAGTTGCTTTTCATCAGGTAGAGTTGTGATTCTTCAACAAATCTGTAGCAATCAGGATGTGAAGCCATTGCAGGAGATCCTCAGGTTGTGATCTGGTAAGTAAACAATAATCTCACTGAACATGGACTACGGGGGTCAGGGATCAATGAGAATAACATGCTCCACCAGTTCAAGGACGACAATCGAGATTGTTTACCGCAGTCACAAAGATTAGATCATTTCAGTGTTATGGCAGAAACTGAAAACCTGATTGGAGAGATTTGTTTTCATAGATGGCAGTCTTCAGACCATTCAATTCATTCAACCTCAAACGATGATTTCAGCTTCTCTGCTGTTCGGCCATTCATACTCTTATTCTCTCTGTGGCATTAGCAGCCCTTCCTGCTGGTTTCTGTGGTTATGATTCATCTTTCAGTACTTACCCTGCAATTCAAATAACTCCTACTTTCTGTGCCTTTTAGCTTTGACAAAGGGTCACCTGGACTTGAAATGTCAGTTTTTTTTTCTCCTTACAGATGCTGCCAGACCTGCTGAGATTTTCCACCATTTTCTCTTTTAGTTTGAATCCAATTCATTCCATGTGATATAAAGAAATAACAAGTAGCACTGGAGATGGAACAGCTATAGAGCAAATAACATCTTGGCTGTAGTGCTCAAGACTCATTTCCGGAATTAGCTGTGCCCCTAACTAAGTTGTTCCAGTACAGCTACAACACTGGCCTGACTTCAGAGAAAATTGCTCAGATATATCCTTTCCACAAAAAACAGAACAAATCCAATCCAGCCATCACCAAACCATCAATCTACTTTCAGGCAGCAAAGTGATAAAAGGTGTTGTTAACTTACCATCAAATGCCACTTAATCAGCAACAACTCGCTTATTGATCCTCAAATTGTGCTCCACAAAGATCAGTCAGAATAGACCTCCGTCCAAACATAATTAGAAGAGCAAATTAGAGGTGAGGTGAAAAATCTGACCTTGACAACAAAGCAACACCTGACTAAGTTCCAAGGGACTCAAAAAAAATTGAAGCAATGGGACTGAAGAAAAAAGTCTCCAATGGTTCAGTCACATCTAGCATAAAAGAAATTGGAAGTTTTTAATAAGTGCCATCCATAAGATGCACTGCAGCAACTCACCTATGCACCTTTGACAACAACTTTCAAACTCATGATCTCTACCACCAAGAAAAGCAAGGGCAGCAGATGTGTGGGAACACCACTGCATTCAAGGAATCCTCCAAGTTCCACACCAGATTTCAGCCTCAGCATGTTGTTGCAAGTAGTCCTCAGGGAAATGTCCTAGTCCAACCACTTTCAGCTGTTTCATTAATGACATTCTCTCTAGCACAAAGTCAGAAGTGAGAACTTTTAAGTAATGTTCAGCACCACTCATGATTCTCAGACAACAACACAGTCTGAGCCCACATGCAGCATGACCTAGGCAACACTCAAGATTAGGGATTATAGTATCTCTACAGTGCAGAAGGAATATGCACCAACCACAATCCTATGCACCCTATTCCTGTAACCTCTCATATTTACCTTGCTAATACCCCCGACACTAGGATTAATTTAGCATGGCCAATCAACCCAACTCACACATCTTTGGACCATGTAAGGAACTGGAGCACATGCAGACCCAGGGAGAATGTGCAAACTCCACACAACAGTGAACCGAGGACGGAATTGAACCCTAGTTCCTGATGCTGGCCAATGTCCTGTACTGTTACTGATGCAGTATAATTTACTTCATGTTGATTTTAATCTGAACTAATGCAGTATTCTGTGTTTTTCTGAGTTTTAATGCTCCTCTGGGATTGCTGAGTTGAGTTTATTGAGGGTGACTGACAGGTTGTGTGACTGAGAAACAGCTATTTTTTCCCACAGATATTGTAGTTTTAGATTTGTTTTCAGAAGCTGCTTGAAGAGAAACATAAGCGACTTTCCTTCTGCAGATTTGGAGTTATTTGCTATTGAAGGGCTGCAATGTTGGAAGCTGCTAGAAACAAGATTTACCTCTCTGAGGTTGTGCTGTTTTGAGGATATATCCTTCTCTGAAGACATTGCTGCCAGGATCACCAGCCAAAAGTGTTATAAAGTTGGAAATCCAGCATCGCATCAGCATATTTATTTTTGTGCTAACTAATGAGGGAGAAATGTGCATGTCTGTGGGATATTGCTTTATATTGAAACAACAGAGATAACTCACTGTTACGAGTTATTCCATCCATTGACTCTGCCTACACTTCCCGTTGCCTTGACAAACCCCAGACATTCTTTCTTTTAATAAATCTTCTAATAAATAAAATACTGTGAATGTTTAAATCTTGTAATTGATTAAAGTCCTGCTAATTCTTGTCATTATATTCTAACTATGTTCTCAAATAAGCTTTGTTTGATAAAAGTTTCCTAGTGGGTCACTTGAATCATACTTGGAGTGAAACACCTTATGAAGAGTTGGAAGTATGCTGGTAAGTAGGCACAGGAAATGCAGCTTTCTGAATCCCACAGAATGCAGTCTCAGAATTGAACAATCAGGAGATAAGCACTTGAGGCAGTCCGAGTTGGAGCAGCTTTTGAGGGAATTCTGCAGCTGTATACATCTAGAGCAAAGGCAGCCATCACAAGGAAACTCCATAATGTTCAAGATCCCTCCAAATCACAAACCATCCTAACTTGGAGCTGTATCATTGTTCCTTCATTATGGGTTAAAAGCCTGCAACTCCCTGCCTAACATGTGATTTTAGTACATACACATGGATTGCAGTGGTTCAGGGCAGCAGTTCATCACCATCTTCGCAAGGATAAATAAATAGTAAGGATTTGGGAAGTGACAACACATTCAGGGAATGTGAGAGAAAAATGAGGTCGGATCTTGCAAGGACTAAAAGGCTGGGTTTTTTTTAAATTTGAAGAGCCAGAGTGAAAAGAGTGCTCTTGAAAGGAAAGGGTTAATGCCCAAGAAGAGGAAACATTTTCAATGTCAGTTAGCATTAAATTTGGTGGTCAATGGTTAATTGAGAATAGATTCAAGGGAGGAGAAAGGATTCTCCCTAGACAAGATGAGCTTGATTACATGGATGGCGTAGGAAAGAAACTACAGGAAAAAAAATGTTGATTCGAGCAAGAGGACAGTGGCTTTGAGAGAGGTGTAGTTTTGTGCAAACAGCGGAGGCAGCTAATCGGATGATTATGATTTTAACAATAAAAAAGTCAATGACCTAGCTTTGGTATAAATGCGAATAGAAGATGCTTTTTTTTGCAAAGTAGAAGCAAGGCCTGGCAGCACTTCATGTAAGTACTCCATGGTAATAATGGACAGCTAGTTCAGATATGCGCCAGATGTGTTCAAGTCAGCTCATTTTGGAGTGAGGTTGGAGGGGCATGTAATGGAAATAAAAACATACAAAACTGATGGGCAGAAGAGACCAACTGGGTCCATCAGGTCTGCTCTACATCATGCTGGTTGGAAAATCAGATGGCACTTCTTTTTCACTTTAAGGCAATCTTCAAAACTGAACATTTTGTCCAAGTTTTTGGGTATCTCACCCAAATCTCTCCTCCTTTGGCTTGATGTCCATTTTCATTTGTATCTTCTATATTGTGATGTGCTTTCGGACAAAGGTACAATATACAATATAATAAATGCAAACAGCTTTTTATTGCAGTGCTATTTAGGACATCCTAGCTGAAATAATACTGCTTCATAAAATTATATACTGTATTTTCTCTTCTCCTTCACTAAAGGGATTTATATAAAAAAATTGACGTGGCATGTTTAAACTGAAGAAAACTAATGGTCAAAGTCTATAAAATATGCAAATATTGTGTCTTGTCTGATACTCATTTTTTTATACAATGTTGTACAAACTAATTTCTTTGTGAAACTCTAAACTATCACATCACTTGTACACAACTTAGAGCTCTACAGGTAACCTTCAGGAAATGTAACATTGTGATTTAATTTTGAATCACTTTTCTTCCAACCACAATTCTTTTTAACTATAGATACAAATATACTGTTTTGCAGTTTTTTCATTTCATTTTATGGAACAGTACCGTGTCCAAATTTCATTCATGAATGGGAATTAGTGTTGTGCAAATTCACTTGGTTGAAATAAGAAACACCTTAGATAATATTCAAAATACGAGAAAAGTTATGACATTGTTCTAATGCAAACTATAGAACGTGGGAGTTTAAATTGGTTTGGAATTCAAATTACCCAACTATAATACGCTTAAAGTAAACGTACACTTTTGATACCGTGCTTTATGTCCTCCTTAATCAATTATTTCCTTCCCACCCTGAAGGCACTGATTCTTGCTGAATCAGCTGAAATCAAGGCTCCACAGGTGTTGGCAGTAATACACTGCCCACGGTGCGATCCAACATTTTGATGTGTCAGCACAAAATTTTCCATTAAAAGGCAGAATTGCAGTCAAGCCTAATCAGGTGCGAGGCCCACAATCTGAAACCATAACCCTGATGAATTTTTCATTCCCCACCCCCTCCCCCCGCAACTGGCCCCAGTTACTTGCATCGCTCAACCTCCCCTTCCCTCTGTCACCAATGCTTAAGTAACTCAATAAAATCTAGCAACTGGATCCCAGACACCATTGACAAGGGAAGCTTTTACAAAATTAATATTGTTAGATTTCAGCAAAGCTTTTTTTCAGAGTGCCAGACATTAACATATTAATGGAAAGGCAAAGAGTAGGGAAAAACTTTTTCAAATGGTTAAATAACCAACTGAATAAGACAATATGAAATAATAGTAATTAAAAGAGCAAGATCAATTTGGAAATAAATGCCAAATGCAGTAATGCAGGGATTGCATCTTGACTGTTTTGTTCATACACAGATTACACAAATGATCACAGCAGACCCTCCCTCCCTTGCCATTGGACCAAGAGCCTGCTCTGCCAAATCCTGTGATAGTCTGCACACAGCAATAATCCAACGCTAAAAAAACGCACAGGCATCTTCTACTCATCAAAATGAAGTTTAGGACATGGAATGTCAGGACTTTCATGGACAGATCTAATGGCAACATGCCCAAGTGTCGCACCATCGTACCTTGAGAATTCTGGCACTACAACATTGATACCTAAGTGAGAAGGCTTTGAACACACTGAGTAACTTTGTTAGGAACATGCAGAAGTGAAGTTGAGGCATCGGAAAGAATCAAACGTCTAATCAGCCAGATCCTTCAAGCACCATCTACCGCAAACATGGCAGAGTCTGCAGATCATGCAGTCTCAGAACAGCATCTCAGAGCCCATCAAAGCAGAATGGAAACAAGTCATCCTTAACTTGAGGGGCTATACAACAACTTTTAGATTGTCTTTCCGGTTCAACTTAAAGCATTAACATTAACAAATGCGATTACCATATTGTTATTCTCAAAGAGTGGAATATCCAATTTTTTTGCAATAAACAATTACATGGAGTAATAATTCTGGAACGGATTGTTTGTTCCGCATTTTTATACGCTGACTATTGTTCAGAGACGTACCTCACTGGAAAACTTTGAGATAGCCATCAGCATTGTCATCTACAAAATTACAAATACACTGACAGGCATTTGAATGGTAATTAAAGGGTGACGGAATGCCTTGGTCGAGCACCTAATGGATCCTGGTTGCCAAAAAACTTCTCTTCTGCTGTGAACACTCCACAAACACAGGGGACTTTCATAGTAACTTGAATGCACTGTTAATGTTAGCCTGCTTGTGACACTAATAAATAAACTTTAAACACCATAAGCTAATAAACACATGCCTCACTTAAGATTATATTTTCACAGTTCAATACCCTTGTGCGCTGTCATGACTAAAATTGAAAGGAGTTTGAACAGTCATAATGCAAGAACCTATGGAGGCACTGAGCTGCACTGCCAGATTTAAGAAATGGAACACAAGTAATTTTACAGTTAAATCCATTCACATGCATTCCTGACAAGTCAGTTCTTAGCAATGCCTTGATGTGAGAAAATTGTTGCCAAGTCTAATGTCCTCCCAGCAGTCAGTCATGCTGAATAGCCAAATTCCAAAAATTAATTTCACCAAGAAAAGCAAAAATGGACAACATTTTTGAGATATGAAAAAGGCAACATCATTGATTTCTTTTTGGCAATTTAGCTTTTAAGGAAAAAGAACTGATCAAAAGGCTGAATTTCTTCATACAAAAATCAAAATGTATGATACAACTTTTCAAAGTGCATTTTGGTCTGCCTTAACATATCCAAAAATCTTGTAAGTCATGTTATATTCATTTTACCGAATTTTACCAGAGTGAAAGCACTTTTTTTTAAAACATCCATTGCTGAAAGTGGGAATTGCATTTATATCGAGCTTTTGATGACCTAAGGACACAAAAGCTTTTTACAGCAAAGTACTTTTAAAGTGTCATCATGGTTACCTTGAAATAAGTGGTCAGTAATGTACTTTCCTAGTTTCTCCATCTTGTTCCATCTTCTTGGATGATGCTACCTTCCACAGTGCTTCCAGCATGTCTTCCTTTTTCCTAAACTGAGATTTCTCCTTAGTGGTTAACATTTCAGCCCTCATCCCATCCCCTCCCATCCAGAGCCATGATAGGAGTCACCTTGTCCTCACTTTTTACCTCATTGACCTCGATATTCAAAGGACCATCTCCAGCATGATGTCACAAAACACATCTTCCCTTCTCTCCAGTTGATACTTCAAAAAGATATTGTTTCCTCCATAACACTTTGGTCCAACCCTCTATCACCTTCAGCAGCTCATACCACAGGAAGCAGTTGATGTCAAAGCATTGAATGTATTCAAGAGAAGGCCAGATATAGCATTTGGGGTAAATGGGTTCAAAGGTTACAGGGAGAATCAGCTATGGCTGTAATGAATGGTGGAGCAGGCTGGAAGGGCCAAATGGTCTCCAGCCACGTAAATGTAGGTTATCCATTTTGTTAGGAATAACAGCAAAATGGACTATTATTTAAATAGTAAAAAACTGCAGCATGCTGCTATGAGAGGGACTTGGGTGAGCTTGTGCAAGCATCACAAGGAGTTGGTTTGCAGATGCAGCAGTTTATTAAGGTGGCAAATGGAATTTTATCCTTTATTGCTAGAAAGGTGGAGTTTAAAAAGCAAGGTTATGTTGCAACTGTATAAAAGGTGATAGTGAAGCCACACCTGGAGTACGTGTACAGTTTTGGCCCCCTTACTTGAGAAAGGATATACTGACATTGGAGGGGTTGCAGAGGAGATTCGCTAGGTTGATTCCGGAATTGAAGAGAGTTGGCTTATGAGGAAAGACCGAATAGATTGGGGCGATACTCACTGGAATTCAGAAAAATGAGGGGAGATCTTATAGAAACACATAAGATTATGAAGAGAATAGATAAGATAGAAGCAGGGAAGTTGTTTGCACTCGGTGAAAGTAGAATTAGGGGGCCTGGCCTCAAAATAAGGGGGAAGCAGATTGAGGACCGAGTTGAGGAGGAACTTCTGCACCAAAAGGATTGTGAATCTGTGGAATTCCCCGCTCAGTGAAGCAGTTGAGGCTACCCCATTGAATGTTTTTAAGGCAGGGAATTAAGGATTTTATGGTAAGCGGGCGGGTAGTGGAGCTGAGTCCACAAAAAATCAGCCATGATATTATTGAATGGTGGAGCAGGCTCGAGGGGTCAGATGGCCTACTCCTGCTCCTAGTTCTTACGTTCTATTTTCTATGTTGCTATATCCTTCCCATGCACATTCCATGCAATCAAGAAGGTGTAACATCAGCCTCTTTACTTCATCTCTCCTCACTTAAGTGCCTAAAGATTCATTCCAGGTGAAGGAGCCATTTATGTCCACTTCTTTCATTTTAGTCTACTATATTTACTGCTCACAATTTGGTCGCCTTTGCATTGGGTGGCACCAAAAGCATACTGGGTGATTAATTCGTGGAACACTTCTGCCAAGTTTCCTCACCGCCACATCATCAACTGTCAGTCTGTACCCTACTCATGCTTTTGCTTTCAAACATAGCTGACTTTTCTCCCCTATTAACAGATACTTCAGACCAATGCTTTGTTTCTTATTGCTACCATTATTGTCTGGAGATTATCTGTTTTCCCAACTGCTCAAATGTGCAGTTTCTCAAACCATTATTCTTTATTTACAGCAAACATCTGCACCTTGGCATGAGGTTGGAGCTTCATGTGAATCTCTCCTCATTCGGAGTCGTGTGATCTTGCATCTTTATTATGCCATTATTCAGTGTATGTGGTTGTCTCCTGGTGACTGTAGAGCTCATAGTAATTCTTTCTTCATCAGAATCTGAATAATAAGCTTTCTCTCCAAGGACATTAAGATCGCAATTTCTCCCAACAAAATCTTGGTCTGTCTCAATCCTGTACAATCTTGATTCTGGAGATATTTTCACATGCTTGTACCTTCCTTCTCTTGATCTCAGACCCATATTCTCTTCCTGAGCTTCAACACTGATAACTCACATGCTCCATGCCTGCAATTAAAGTTCTGAGCTGGTTGCTTTTCCATTTTCCCTCAGGCCGCTCATGGTCATTCATGATGATATTGGCTTTGAGTTTTTGCAACCATTCCTGAATATCATGTTATAGGCAGTGACTGGGGAGATAACAGGGATTGTTGTGGCATCATTTCAATTTCAGCTTTGACTTTGTACAAAAATGAGTAAACGACTTTTCTCAGTGTAAAGAAGCAAATTGGTTTAGCATCAGCTTATTGGCCAAATGATACTCTATCTTGAATTTTCCTAGGCCTCTATTGCATTTTGGAAATTCATTTTGAAATGTCCTGTTGTCGCTCTCATCAGCACTATATCCACTCCATCAATTATTTTCGGTTTCAGCATTCTTTTACTTAGTAGAGAGCACTTGTGATGTCGAACAACAAGGAGAGATTTGAGGATTTCTTGGTCATATTACAGCCTTGCTATGAGGCCTTTTACTTATAAAATTGTCCCATTTGGTACTTGTAATTTGATAAATGCAGTGTAATCTGTTGAGCAATACAACAGTCATATGACAAAACAGAATCCCCTACTCCTATGTCTAGTCTAAACTGAGGTGTCCACCCATATCAAATTTAATACCCCAGTACTTGTTTTCAGTATCATTTACCTCCTCCCAGAAGATTAGTTCCAACATTTGGGATTCTTGCACTTCTCATACATGTCTCAAGTTTTAAAAATTTCTTGCTTTTTGAACAAATTGTCAGTGTATTCAAGCAACAAACAGTTTTGAAGTGATCAGTGTTTCTAGTTATACCACTCTGACACACCTTGCCTAATGTGCTTCTTGCTTGTGCAGGGATTTGTTCCACCACACCAAAGACATTCCAAAATGGTGGTTAATATACTTTTCCCCATTTTGGCTGGCTTAGGCGTTAGGCCACTCTTATGGTCTACATGGTTTCATTCGATCATCCACAAGACCTCTACTGCCCCGTAAACAATCACCTAATTCTGTTTCCCCACGTTCTATTTGCCTCTCAATTAACACTGATTTCATGAATGTAAAACCTTCCCTAATCTGTATGAGACCTGATATTGCTTTGATTTGACTATGATCCCATCATGAATCAGCTCAATCTTTAAGATATCATAATCGCAATTAACTGCCGGCCCAGAGAGATGGTTAGAGAACAAATCCATGGGATATGGGTTCAAAATAGTAGTAGTGGGTGTAAAGAGGACACGAAGAAGAACTTTTTATACAAAGGCGGGTGTCTGCAATTCACTGTTCGAATTGGTGGTGGAGGTACACACTTACGAGAAGTATCTTGTGCAATAAATTCGAGGGTTATGGGCTGTTTGCAGGAAGGTTGTATTAGAAAAGGTACCTAGGTGTCTCGGGCTGGCATGGACAAAATGGTTCAAAATGTCCTCCTGCTGTAACTTTTCTGTTGTTTTATGTCTTCTGCCTAAGTGAGGGTCCACTCCCTGGGATGATTACCCACTCTTGTCCCGATTGTTCCCTCAAGCCAAGTGACCCATTTCTGCTGTGTTGCTCATAAAAACAATCAACTCAGAAATGCAAGTCTTTTTTAAAAATTTGAGCACTCTGTGAGATGCAAAATAAAACTACCCTGTTCTCATTGTAGAAATTAAAAAACAAATTTGAAAATTTTTAAATGCGGAAAATTTAACTAAGAATATGAGTTCAGGAAATATACCTGAAATCTAGTTTATTCATATCTGTCGGCCAACGGTTTGGATCTTTGTCAGTTCTCAAAAATCAACCTACCTTTTCATTTTAGATGCTGATGGAGTTACTGTGCATATTCAGCATTTTCAGTTTCAGTCTCTGCTCCTGCAGAACTGCATAACATGAGAAGTGCTGAACTAGAGCAAACACTTCTGCTAACGTTCATACAATGAAATAGATGCCTCAACAAAATAAAGAGTGTGAACGGACTCATAGCCCTGGGTAATGTAAATCATTGTTTACTCAAACATTTCCTGAACACAACATCTTGGCCAACACGCACAAAAGATAAATTTTAATAAGCTGTTTAATTGAAAAAGCCCGCTTGTGAATTTTATACAGTTACCAATTGTATTTATTGAACACGTTTACTGTAAATATCAACACTGCTATCCTTAAATCATTTCCATAAACTGCAGCAATTTTCTCCACAGAAGTAAACACTAAAATATAGCTTGGTCCTATATGTCCTGAGCAAGTGCTACACTGCCAGGTGTGGTCATTTGGACGAGATTGAGTCCCCATCTGTTCCCTCAGGTAGACAGAAAAGATCCCACGGGGAAGAATTACTGGCGTCTTGGCCTATATTTAATCCTCAATTAAAAGCAGATTATCTGGCCACTAGTACATTGAAACATTGTCTCTATTATCTCTCATGATGTAGAGATGCCAGCGTTGGACTGGGGTAAATACAGTAAGAAGTCTGACAACACCAAGTTTAAATCCAACCAATTAACTTGATAGTAAACTCACAAGCTTTCGATCCTCTGGTCTTTGTCAGGTGAATGAAATGTTCTGGTCTCAAACAGCACACGTAACAGCACAGACTGTTTACAGATTACTGATTAGAATGCAGGTTAGGTATAAAGATTCGCATTCTAATCAGTAATCTGTAAACAGTCTGTGCTGTTACGTGTGCTGTTTGAGACCAGAACACTTCATTCACCTGACAAAGACCAGAGGATCAAAAGCTTGTGAGTTTACTATCAAATAAATCAGTTGGATTTAAACCTGGTGTTGTCAGACTTCTTACTCTATTATCTCTCCACAGATGCTATCAGACCTGTTGAGATTTTCCAGCATTTTGTGTTTTTGTTTCAGATTCCAGCATCTGCAGTATTTTGTTGGATCTTGCTATGCCCAAATTAGCTGCTATGTTTCCCGATTGCAGTGACAACACTTCAAAAAAATACTTAATTGACTTCAGAGCAATTTGGAATCACAAAAGGTGCTATTTAAATGCAAGTCTTTCCTTTTTCCTTTCAAGGTCAAATAGTTAAAATAATCTTACTCTATATAACATGGAGAATAGTTGTAACATGTGTAATTACCTGTTTCATAATTTCTTATAATTTTAACATTGTCATTCTCTGCAAGATCTTTATTTTCTGTCTTTGCTTTCCATCTCATTGGTTTAAGATCTGCAATGGAGAGCTCTCATCTTCCTTTACCCCATCTAAATGACCACTGCAAATGAGTGATTCAACAGTAATTTCCAGCAGTTCCCTCACCTATGCAAATTCCTTACATTTCTCAACAAGTGGCATTTTTACAGAAAAAAATCAATTGCAATAAAAATAATTTAAACATGGTTTCAGTTTAAATGCAAATGAACAAGGAGAAATTGTTAAGAGATACTTTACTCACTGAGATCATAACATTTCATGTAATCCTAAATGAGTTCTCATTCAGCCAATCTCAATTCTGATAAATCTGAAAACACACAGTACAACTGTGGATCACAGGTAAGGTGAAATTGCATCCCAAGCAAGTGCTTCTATAGTCAGGTTCATTCCTCACTATTTTCCCTGCTTGATACAGCAATGTGGATTTGGTAACAACCATGAATGCACAACATGTCAACATCACCAAATATCAAAATACTTATAGAAGTAAACAATATCAACAGCACCTTGGTGGTCTATAATTTGGTGGTGTGGGTACAGAAGTGGTCCAAATAGCTCTAAACTTCACCATCACTGGCAGAAAAAAAACTACTGTATTTAGTAGTACTCAATTGGTAGCATTCTCTTTTCTAAATTCAAAGGTTCTAGGCCCAAGTCACACTTCAGGTCTAGAGTTCAAAATCTAGGCTAACACTTTACTGAGATACTGAGGGAGGGCAGTACTGTCACAGTCATCTTGTGGATGAAATATTAAACTGAAGTCCTATCAGCTTCCAGGGGGATGTAAAAGATCCTATGGTGCTATTTTAAAATAGAATTTGGGGTTCTCCTGGATTTCCTGGCTAATATTTTGCCTGAAACTGAACATCCAAGAACAGGTTATCTGATCGTCGTCATATTGCTGTTTGTGGAGGCTAGCTGTATGAACATTGGCTGCTATGTTTACTATATTACAACAGGATTGAATGTATTAAATTAGCTGTAATTGCTTTAGGAGTTCAAGAGGGTGTCAAATAAACTATAGAAATGTGGGTCATTCCTTTTTCTTCTCTTTGTCTTCACAGATGACTTCAGTTGTTAAAATTTTATCCTTCCTTAAGAAGTGCATTACGAATTGAAATTTAAATGTACAAGCTGAGGATGATGCTCCATTAGTGGCTTTAGATGTTCTCAATTATCGCAAGGAGCAGCAGCAGATGCTGGCAGCATTAATTCTGGAGAACTAGCAATAGAATGAATTTTGTATACTGGCAAGAGCATTGCCAAATGAGAAACACCACTTTGTGTAGTAATCTGTTTCCTGCCAGGATGGTGAAGATTAGGGTGAGTGCCACTGATGTCGGTTAGACTTTAGGCCATTTTGTTCTTTGTGAACTCCTGACTGCCCCATGCAAGCCACCAGAAGTGCCAACTAGATAATCCAGTTCAATTTCTAGCCGAGATCCCCCACATCACTGAAGTCCATTTGATTCATAAGAAAGTATTAAGAAACAGTAAGAAGAAGAAAGTATTAAGAAACAGTAAGAAGAAAGTATTAAGAAACAGTAAGAAGAAAGTATTAAGAAACAGTAAGAAGAAAGTGTTAAGAAACAGTAAGAAGAAAGTATTAAGAAACAGCTGTGAGCACTGGCCTCAGCAAAAGCCATGAGACATAAAACCTCAGCTGCAATGTTGAAGATCCATACTGTGAAACTAAAGAGGCCTCTAGCCAAGCTGTTCCAATACAGCTATAATACTGTCATCTACCCAACAAAATGCAAAATTGCCCAGCTATGCCCCATCCACAAAAAGCAGGACAGATCCAAAACAGTTATTACCCTATCAGTCTATACTCAATCAGCAGCCAAATGATGGAATGGGCTACAAATAGTGCCAACAATAACACTCACCAATAATCTGCTCACTAATGCTCAGTTTTAATTCTACCACTATGCTCCAGGTCTCATTATAGTTTTACACAAATAACATAAAATACTGCAGCTATGAACATGTTAGGGATTAGGTATTCTGTACTGAGTGATCCATCCAGAGGCTAGCTGTATGAACATTGGCTGCTATGTTTACTATATTACAACAGGATTGAATGTATTAAATTAGCTGTAATTGCTTTAGGAGTTCAAGAGGGTGTCAAATAAAGTATAGAAATGTGGGTCATTCTACATTACTTGCTATTTCTTTAATAGCAAGTCCCAAATCAGCGACCTTGCCTACCCAGAAAGGCAAAGGTTTCAAGTGCATGGAAACACCATCATCTCCAAGTTGCATCTCATTCTAGATTAGAAATATATCGCCATTCCTTCATCATTGCTGGAACACCCTACCCAATATTCAAAAAGGCAAGAATAACTTTTGAGTTATGTATGAGCAATGAATGCAAGTGACATTGTCAGCCCATGAATGAGTAAATAAAATAAGGGATTTGATTGTTTGATCTCAGTGACCTCTGTCCAGCTAAAACTTCAGGTTGACTGCTATCAGCAGTTGCCATTATTGTGAAGTGCTGCCATTAACATATTAAAAATTACATCTGATGGTCATTTTCTGTCCCTCTTCCTGAGGAATGTTGTGTACCAGAACACAATGCAGAGCTATTGCTTTAAGTGTGTGTATAATATCAAAACTGAGAAAATGAAATCGAAAAGATTATATACCAAAGTGAAAGATTTTCAATTCAATAGGCAACCCCTGTTGTAAACGAATGACACAGTACTTTCAATCCATAGAACTTTACTGTCACCTCACAAATCCTGCTTCCAGCTCCATTAAGCAGCACTGATACAAGCTGTATTGATTGCACAGTGCCACTAATGAGTATTGACTAATTAACAATGCAAAGCACAGTTGAACTATCATCTACTTCTGAGCATTCAATAAGTCACATTTCTATTCTGACGCAAATTCCCTCTGTCAATGGCACAGGCAGCTAGCTGGTTTGAACTGGCTTTAAATAAGGGTAATGTCTGTGCATGATCTAGAAATACCTGAGAAAACTGTGGAAGTGCATTTTATTCTATCAATCTAATCTCAGAACAATAGTTAATAAAGCAGCAAAACGCAAATAGTGTCATGTACATAGACTTTTGTCCAAGTTGGACAATGTTAAAATGAATGGGGTTGCTCGCAACTCAATGTTTATGCAAGTAACAGTTGGGGACCAACGAACTTGGAATAGCACACAAACTAATGCCACAATGTCAGTCCAACTGAGGCTGCCCAACCAAAGTCTCATGTTTGAGGAGGTTGATTCTATTTCTGAGCTGACAAAATTCAAATGCTCTTATATTCTTAAATATTGTTTCTTCCCAAAGACTTACTTTTTTAATTTTATTCATTAGTGTAACAAGTAGGCTTACATTAACACTGCAATGAAGTTACTGTGAAAATCCCCTAGTCGCTACACTCCAGCATCTGTTTGGGTACACAGAGACGAATTTAGCATGGTCAATGCACCTAACCAGTATGTTTTTCAGATTGTGGGAGGAAACTGGAGCACCTGGAGGAAACCCATGCAGACACCGGGAGAATGTGTAGACTCCACACAGACTGTGACCCAAGCTGGGAATCAAACCTAGGACTCTAGTGCTATGAGGCTGCAGTGCTAATCACTGGGCCACCATGCCACTCCTAAAATAAAAGGTTAAACTGTATTTGGATTTTGAATATTCTCAATAATATGAGAGAAGTTCAGGTCTGGCTTTGTGCAAGACACCTCTAGCTTTTCCAAATCCATCTTTACAGCTAATCAAATCTTAAAAGGTGCAGACAATGTGAGTGGAGATAGCATTAAGCTTGGGTCAAAGAGATGTGTATTGTCTCCAGATAGGATAGTAAGTGAAATATTGCAAGCCCAGGCAATCGTATAATATAGTGTGACATGAACCCAAGATCCTAGTTGACCTCATTCATTGGCTTCAGTCTCTGGATAATGAGTCCAGTGACATTATCATTATGTGACCATCTTCCAACAGATTCAAAAGTTTTTGAAAACAAAATTCTATTTTCTACAAAGGTTTAAAAAGCTCAAGATTATAAAAGGATCACAGATCTTGAGATCAGTTAGGTACAGACAACAGAAAGAGGCTTGGACTCATTACAAAAATATTGGCGGTTTTTGGAGCTAATCTGAAGGCTGTTTCAAATTTAAAGTCAGAATGATGCAGATAAGTTGACCAAGATTTGCAGATATAAGAATGCTATTAGATGGTGATTCAATAATCATCTCCTCTA
Source organism: Sphyrna mokarran (assembly GCA_024679065.1). Classification (NCBI taxonomy): domain Eukaryota; kingdom Metazoa; phylum Chordata; class Chondrichthyes; order Carcharhiniformes; family Carcharhinidae; genus Sphyrna; species Sphyrna mokarran. The sequence goes on along the minus strand of JAGIQG010000020.1, from coordinate 45,180,109 downwards.
TTTTTGTCTAATAATAGGAATCTCTACCCCTTCACACTGTATCCCTAACAGAAATGGCTCAACTCAGGACAATACTTTTAAAGAATCCCTGTGAGATTTAAGGTTATGTGGTGGTTTTGCAATTCTGCTCAAATTGCCTTTTATATCAGGGAAAAAACTTGCAGAACTTTGCCTCAGGGAATTAAAGTGTTTAGTTGGAGTTTATGTCAACATGGGCTAATATAGCAGGCCAAATGGCCCGCTCTCATTCTATTCTCATGTTCCAAATGGAAGTTCATCCTTAGTGTCACAGCTTTGAGTACTATAGTACAGTGGACTAATGCAGAACTGAAAGGAAAAAAACTGATCTAAGTTTTTAGGGGAGTTTGTTTTAAACTGGTGTAGGGGACTTGCCACATATTGTACTAAGGAATGCATGAAAGAAGTTGTCACAATTCACACAGTGTTTCAGTATTTAAGGGGCAGGATTTTCTGGCTGTACTCATCCCAAAACTGGGATACCAAATCTGTGCATTTCCCAACTGGAAACCATGGATGAATAGGGATATCCACTGCTTGCTGAAGTCCGGGTCGGAGGCACTCAAGTCAGGTGAGCCTATAAGAAAGCCAAATATGATCTACGGACATCCATCAAAGATGCCAAAAGAAATGGTGGACCAAGCTAGAGTCCCAGGCAATCCACACTGACTCTTGCCAACTATGGCAAGGTCTGCAAGACATAACAGACCACAATATGAAGGCATGTAAAATCTGGCTCCCACGCACTCCTCCCAGATGAGCTCAATGCATGCTATGCCATTTTGAACAAGTGGTCAGTAAGGACAAGCTCTCCATCTCAGAAGCTGTATCTGAGATCACCACTGCAGATGTCAGAGCAGTCTTCTCGAAAGTCAACCTCAGAAAGTGACTAGCCCAGGTGAGTACAAAGATCCTGCATGGACTAGCTGGCGGGAGTATTTGCAGACATCTTCAACCTCTCCTTACACCAATCTGAGGTGCTTATCTGCTTCAAGAAAATGACAATCATTCCAGTACCAAAGAAACACCAGGCAGCATGCCTTAATGACCATTGACAGTGGCTCTGACATTCATCATTATGAAGTGCACCAAGAGGTTAGTCATGGCACAAGTCAATTCTGGCCTCCCAGATTGCCTGAATCTACAGTTCACCTATTGCTCAACAGGTCTACAACAGATGCTATCGCCTTGGCCCTGCACTCAATCCTGCTACACTTAGGTAACACCTATGTCAGACTCCCTTTTATTGACTAAGTTCAGCTCCAACACCATTATTCCTACAAAACTTATTTGCAAGCTCTGTGGCCTAGGGCTTGGCTCCTCCCTTTGTGGATGCATCCTGAAGTTCCTAACCCACAGACTGCAATCAATAAGGATAAGCAACAACACCTCCTCCATGATCATCCTCAACACTAGTGCCCCACAAGACAGTGTCCTCAGCCCTTACTATATGTATATATAGTATATACTATATACTGGTTATACTCTGTATAACCAGAACTATATGGTCAAATTCCCCTCCAACTCAATTTTCAAGTTTACTGATGACACTATGTATTGCATCAGATCTCAAACAATGATGAGACAGAGAATCTGATGAATTGGTGCATATAATCTTCAGGCTGATAGGATGAAAGAGGTAGATGTTCTGAGGGAAGATGTATTAGCAATTTTGAAAAACCTGAGGGTCAATAAGTCTCCAGGGCCAGATGGGATACATCCTAAGATATTTTGGGAGGCAAGGGATATAATAGCAGAGCCTTTAGCTTTGATCTTTGGGTCCTCACTGTCCACAGGGATTGTGCCAGAGGACTGGAGAGAGGCAAATTTTGTTTGTTTCTTCAAGAAAGGAAATAGGAATGACCCAGGTAATTATAGGCCAGTTAGTCTTACTTTGGTGGTCAGTAAGTTAATGGAAAGGATCCTGAGAGATAGGATTTGTGACCATTTGAAAAGATGCAGCTTAATCCGGGATAGTCAGTAGGGTTTCATGAAAAGTAAGTTCTGCTCACAGGACTTGATTGAATTTTTTGAAGCGGTAACTAAGTGTGTAGATGAAATAGAGAAGTTGATGTCCTATACGTGGATTTTAGTAAGACATTCGATAAGGTTCCCCATGGTAGGCTCATAAAGAAAGTAAGAGATGTGGGATAGAAGAAAATTTGGCCAATTGGATAGTAACTGGTTATCTCACAGAAGACAGAGGGTAGTGATGGAGAGAAAATTTTCAGACTGAAGACCAGAGAAAATTTTCAGACTGGAGACAGTGCTGGGTCCTCTGCTAGTTGTGATTTTTATCAATTACTTGGAAGGGGGCGTTGAAGGGTGGGTTAGTAAATTTGCTGATGAACCAAGATTGATGGAGTAGTAGATGAAGTAGAGGGCTCTTGCAGGCTGTAAAGAGACATTGATAGGATGTAGAGCTGGGCAGAAAAGTAGCAGATGGAGTTTAACCCTGATAAGTGCGAGGTGATTCATTTTGATAGGACAAACTTGAATGCAGATTACAGAGTCAACGGCAGGGTTCTAAGGTATGTGGAGGAACAAGGATCTTGGGGTTCATATCCATAGATCTCTGAAGGTTGCCACTCAAGTGAATAGAACCGTGAAGGCGGCTTATAGTGCGTTATTGTTTATTAACAGGGGGTTCGTGTTCAAGAGCCGGGGGTTATGCTGCAACTTATACAGGATGTTGGTGAGATCACATTTGAAATATTGTGTGCAGTTCTGGTCACCTCACTATAAGGAGGATATGGAAGCATTGGAGAGAGTGCAGAAGAGATTTACTAGGATGCTGCCTGGTTTGGAGGATAGGTCTTATGAGGAAAGGTTGAGGGAGCTGGGGCTTTTCTCTTTAGAGACAGGAGGATAACAGACAACTTAGAGGTTTATGAGGGGGCTAGATAGAATAAATGTGTAGAGACTATTTCCTTGGGCGAATGTAGCTGTTACTAAGGGGCATAACTATAACGTTCATGGTGAGAGATATAGGAGGGATGTCCAAGGTAGATTCTTTACTCAGAGAGTGGTTGGGGTGTGGAATGCACTGCCTATTATGATAGTGGAGCCAGACACTTTAGGAACTTTCGAGCAGTTATTGGATAGGCACATGGAGCACACCAGAATGATTGGGAGTGGGATAATTTGATCTTGGGTTCGGAAATAGCTTGGCACAGCATCGAGGGCTGAAGGGCCTGTACTGTACTGTACTGTTTTATGTTATGTTCTCTCTCTCCCTCAATGTCAATAAAACAAAAGAGATAATCATCAACTTCAGGAAGCATAGTGGAGAACACATCCCGTCTACATCAATGGCGACAAAGTAGAAATGATCGACAGCTTCAAGTTCTTAGGTGTCCAAATTACCAACAACCTGTCTGGTCCCTCCATGCCAACACTATAGTTAAGAAAGCCCACTAACATCTCTACTTTCTCAGAAGATGAAGGAAATTTGGCATGTTCTCTATGACTCTCATCAACCTTTACACATAGGAACACAGAAACCCTACAGTACAGGGAGACACTACTCAGCCCATTGAAATCGGCACTGACGACAATCCCACCCAGGCCCTATCCCCATCTCCCTACATATTTTACCCACTTATCTCTCTAACTTACACATCTCAGGATACTAAGAGATAATTTAAGCATGGCCAATCAACTTAACCCGCACATCTTTGGACTGTGGGAGGAAACTGGAACACCCAAATGAAATCCACGCACCACAGGAAGCATTCTTTTTAGTTGTATCACAACTAGGTATGTCTCCTGCTTTGTCCAAGACCACAAGAAAACTACAAAAGGTTGTGAACAAAACCCAGTCCATCACTCAAACTAGCTATACTGTCTATGCTTCCTGCTGCCTCAGAAAAACAACCAGCATAATCAAGCACTTCACACACCCCGGACTTATTCTCTTCCACCATCTTTTGTCAGGAAAAAGATACAAAAGTCTAAGTTCATGTACCAATGGACTCAAGAATAGCCTCTTTCCTGTTGGCAGACATTTGAATGGACTTTGCATTAAGTGGAACTTCCTCTACACCTCAGCTATGACTGTAACACAGTATTCTGCACTCTTTCCTTTCTTTCTCCAAGCATGGTGTGCTTTGTCGGTATAGCACGCAAGAAACAATACTTTTCACTGTGACAGTAACAACTCTTTTCAAACAAATACGAACCTGTGCCCTTTATCCTACTGCCCTGCTTTATATTTTCAAAACTTTATTTTGTGTAACTTAATTTAAGATCACTTTTCAGCAAATAATCAAAGAACTAAAGCACAAAGCCTTATATAAGGAAATAGAACATAGAACATAGAACAATACAGCACAGAACAGGCCCTTCGGCCTTCGATGTTGTGCCGACCAAAATAAAAAGCAATGCCCCTCCAAACTAAACCATTCCCTTCTCTTCCATATACTTATCAATTAACCTCTTAAACGCCACCAAACTTGGCGCATCTACAACAGCTGCAGGCAGGGCATTCCACTCCCTAATCACTCTTTGAGTAAAGAACCTACCTCTGATATCCGTCCTATAACTCATACCCCTTAATTTAAAGCTGTGTCCCCTCGTGCTAGCTTTCTCCATCCTAGGAAAAAGGCTATCACTGTCCACCCTATCTAAACCTCTAATCATCTTATATGCTTCAATAAGATCCCCTCTTAGCCGCCTCCTTTCTAACGAAAACAACCTCAAATCCTTCAACCTCTCTTCATAGGACCTGCCCTCCATACCAGGCAACATCCTGGTAAACCTCCTCTGTACCCTCTCCAATGCCTCCACATCTTTCTTATAATGTGGGGACCAGAACTGCACACAATACTCCAAGTGCGGCCGCACTAGAGTTTTGTACAGTTGCAACATGATGCTGCGGCTCCTAAATTCAATCCCCCTACCAATAAAAGCTAAGACTCCATATGCCTTCTTAACAACTTTATCCACTTGACTGCCTACTTTCAGGGATCTATTGACACATACACCAAGATCCTTCTGTTCCTCAACACTATTAAGAGCCCTACCATTAGCCCTATACTCTACACATTTATTGTTCCTGCCAAAGTGCATTACCTCACACTTTTCCACATTAAACTCCATTTGCCACCTCTCGGCCCAGCTCTGCAACTTGTCCAAGTCACTCTGTAAACTAAAACACCCCTCTTCACTATCTACCACTCCACCAACTTTAGTATCATCTGCAAATTTACTGATCCATCCCTCAATACCCTCATCCAGATCATTTATAAAAATTACAAACAGCAGGGGCCCCAAAACAGACCCCTGAGGCACACCACTCGTCACCGAACTCCACGATGAATATCTCCCATCAACCACCACCCTCTGTCTTCTATCTGCCAGCCAATTCCTAATCCAATTAGCTAAATCACCCTCTATTCCACACATCTGCATTTTCTGTAGAAGTCTTCCATGGGCCACCTTATCAAACGCCTTACTAAAGTCCATATATACTACATCAACCGCCTTACCCCCATCCACCTCTCTGGTCACTTTCTCAAAAAACTCAATGAGGTTAGTAAGGCATGACCTACCCTTCACGAAACCATGCTGACTATCCCCAATCAATTCATTTCTCTCTAAATAACTATAAATCCTATCCCTAATAATTCTCTCCAATACCTTGCCCACAACAGAAGTAAGACTCACTGGCCTATAATTCCCTGGAAGGTCTCTCTTCCCCTTCTTAAACAATGGGACCACATTCGCTATCCTCCAGTCCTCCGGAACCACACCCGTAACCAACGAGGACCTGAAGATCAGAGCCAGAGGCTCTGCAATCTCCTCTCTTGCCTCCCAGAGAATCCTAGGGTAAATCCCGTCCGGCCCAGGGGACTTATCCAACTTCAAACCCTCGAGAATTTCTAGCACATCCTCCCTATCTACTACAATACTTCCCAATTTGCAACCCTGTACCTCAGTGTTCTCCATAGCTACATTTCCAGCACTCTGCGTGAATACCGAAGAGAAATATTCATTCAGTGCCTCACCAATCTCTTCAGGCTCCACGCACAACTTCCCACTGCTGTCTATGACTGGCCCTAATCTTGCCCTAACCAATCTTCTATTCTTAACATATCGAAAGAAAGCTTTAGGATTCTCCTTAATCCTATCAGCCAACATCTTCTCGTGTCCCCTCTTAGCTCTCCTCAATTCACTTTTTAGCTCCTTCCTGGCTAATCTATAGCTATCCATTGCACTAACTGAGCCTTCAAGCCTCATCCTGACATAAGCCTCCTTTTTCTTCTTAACCAGCAAATCAACTTTTTTCGTACACCAAGGCTCTCTTACTCGACCATTTCCTCCCTGCCTGACAGGGACATACTTATCAAGGACTCGCAGCAGCTGCTCCTTGAATAAGCACCACATTCCAGATGTTCCCAGTCCCTGTAGTTTCCTAGTCCAATCTATGCACCCTAATTCTCTCCTGATGGCCTCATAATTACCCTTCCCCCAGCTATAACTACTGCCCCCAGCTTCATGCCTATCCCTGTCCATCACTAAGGTGAACGTAACCGAATTGTGGTCACTATCACCAAAATGTTCACTAACTTCCAAGCCTAACACCTGGTCTGGCTCATTGCCCAGCACCAAATCCAATGTAGCCTCACCTCTAGTTGGCCTATCTACATACTGAGTCAAAAAACCTTCCTGCACACTCTGTACGAAAACTGACCCCTCTAACGAGCTAGAGCTATAGCTATTCCAATCAATATTAGCAAAGTTAAAGTCCCCCATCACAATTACCCTACTACTTTCACTCCTAATCAGAATTGACTTTGCAATCCTTTCCTCAACCTCTCTAGAACTATTAGGAGGTCTGTAAAAGACTCCCAACAGGGTGACCTCTCCTCTCCTGTTTCTAATCTCAGCCCATACTACCTCAACAGACAAGTCCTCATCAAACTTCTTTTCTATCACCGTGATACAGTCTTTGACCAATAACGCCACTCCTCCCCCCCTTCTACCTCCTTCTCTACTCCGACTAAAGCATTTGTACCCCGGAACCTGCAACATCCATTCCTGTCCCTGCTCTACCCAAGTCTCAAGTGTTTAACTAATGAATAGAATTAAAAATAAACTAATATTTTAATTATAAGTTAGATAGTTTTTAACATTGAATTGCCAAAATATGCATTTAGGCTTTTCAATATTTTACTAGAGCCTAATAAAATTCAATTATACCATTACACAGTCATTTTACAAATCTGACAGCTAATTTCCGTAATGTCACTCAGATGTATTTCAACATATACAGTACACCTGAACTGAAAGCTCAGCAATAAAGAAAGGCACAAATACGCAGAGAATTGGTGCAATGTTTCTGGCTGGAAAGATGGAAAAGGTATTTGTTGACAAAATCCAAACCCTTCATTGTTGTTGCAGCAGCTCCAATATTACATGGCACTAGAGCTGCAAAGACACTTTGGAGCTATAGCCTCTGTTTGGATAGGGAAATGGGCTAACAATAGTAGGGGAATGAGAAGAAATTGTATCAAAAATTTGTAACAGAAAGTGGAATTCTATCCAAAATTTGATTGTGTTACCAGCCCATTTGATCCTGAAAAGTCCTTTACTAACACCCAGAGATTTGTGCCGAGATTGGGAGAGCTATCCCATAGGCTTGTCAAGCAACATACCTTCTTTGTAAGATACGGTTTCATGAGTGAATCCCAGAGCGATCGTCGCTAACCATGGGTAGTCAAGGGGGAGTTGCCTTGGAAGTCCTCAACAGAAGTCTCAAGTCAAACATGGGCAATGAAGTGTTCTGTGGATTATGCCTACTGAATCCCCAACCCTCTGTACTCCTTCATTTCGAACACCAATTGGAAGAAGCACTCTGGGTGGCAAAGATGCAGAATGGTCTCTGGCTGGGAGACTTCAATGTCCATCTCCAAAAGTGGTTCGGTAGCATCTCTACTGACTAAGCTGATTGAGGCCTAAAGGACATATTTGCTAGATTGGGTATTTGAAAGGTGGTGGGAGAACCAAAAAGGAAAATCTCCTTTACATTGTCCTCACTAATCAACCTGTCACAGATACATCTCCATGACAGTATTGGTAGGACTGACCATTGCACAGTTCTTGCAGACAAAGTCTCATCTTCACCTTAGGGATACCTTCCAGATTGTGTGGCACTATCACTGCTGGAAAGATGGAAAAGGTATTTGTTGACAAAATCACTATCACTATCACTGCGCTAAAAGGGATAGGTTTTGAACAGATCAACTCAAGACTGGGTGGCCATTAGATACTGGGGACCATTAGCAACAGAATTGTATTCAACCACATTCTATCATTTCATTGTTCAGCATATCATTTTACTATTACGATAAAGCTGAGGGATCCATCCCAGTTCAAAGAAGAATGCAGGAGGGCATGCCAGGAACAACACCAGACATACTAAAAATGAGGTGTCAGCTTAGTGAAGCTACAAAACAGGACTATTTGCATGCCAAACAGCGGATGTATCCTGCTACAGACAGAGCAAAAGATCTCGCAACCAGCTGATCAGATCTAAGCTCTGCAGTCCTGCCACAACGAGTTGTGAATGCTGGTGAACAATTAAACAACTAGAGGAAACAGTTCTACAAATATTCCTATCCTCAATGATGGAGGAGCCCTGCACACAAGCACAAAGGAATCTTCAGCCGAATGATCCATTTTGGCCTCCTCTGGAGGTCCTCAGCATCAGATGACAATCTTCAGCCATTCATGACTCCTTAGACACTGAAGCAGTCCATAGCCATATGTAGGAAGGCTGAAAAGTGGCAAGTAACATTCGTAGTATACAAGTGCCAGGCAATGATTTTCTGAAATAAGATAGAATTTCATCATCTTTCTTTAATATTTAATTGTGTCATCAATTCTGAATTCTCCATTATCAATTCCTTGGTGTTTCTATTGATTAAAAACTGAACCGGGCCAGCCAAATGAATACAATAGCTACAAAAGCAGGTCAGAAGCTAGGAATTCTCCAACAAGTAACTCACTTCCTACAAGGCACAAGTCTGGAACATAACGGAATGCTTTCCACCTGGCTGGATGAATGCAGCTCCAACAATGCTCAAGCGCTGATACCATTCAAGACAAAGCAGCCTGCTTGATTGGCACCTCATCTCCCACCTTAAATATTTGTTCAGTGTACACCATCAACTCAGGAAGGTTCTTTCAACACAGCTTGCAAACCCACTTTGAAGGGCAAGGGCAACAGGATACTACCAACTGCAAGTACCACTCAAATCCACACACAGTCCTGACTTCGATCTATATCACCATTCATTCACCATCATTGGATTGAAATTCGAAGTTCCCTTCCTCACAACTTTATGGATACTCCTCCTTTACATTACTGAATGGTCCAAGAAGGTAGTTCATTATCAAGTTCTCAAAAGCACTAAGCGATGGGCAATAAATACTGGTCCAGCTAGCAATGCTCACATCCTATAAATAAATAGTTTTGTTTTAAATTATCATTTTAGGACATGGCGCAGCACAGTGGTCAGCACCACTGCCTCATAGCGCCAGGGACCTGAGTTCAATTCCCAGCTTGAGTCACTGTCAACACAGAGTCTGAACGTTTTCCCCATGCCTGCATGGGTTTTCTCTGGGTGCTCCAGTTTCCTCCCACAGTCCGAAAGATGTGCTGGGTTAGGTGCATTGGCCATGCTAAATACTCCTTCAGTGTACTCGAACAGGAACCACAGTGTGGCAACCAAGCAATAATCACTGTAACTTCATTGCATTGTTAATGTAAGCCTATTTATGACACTAATAAATAATAAACATATGAGATGTAAAGTATTGTTAGGCTAGACAGCCCTCCAGGCAATAAAGATCAAGATTGATTTGAGCAATGAACTTAAAAGTCAGCTTCATCAACTGAAGATTTGTTGTAGTCAAATGTTAAAACTCCAATTAATAATATTAAACTATTGAGGATAACTCAGGAGAACACAAGACAAATATAAAAGCACTAACATTCACTCATGCTGTCAATTGCGTACAACACTGAATTGATAATGCTTTATTTACACATATTAGAACATCAGAATTCATATTTATTTTGAAGTAAAATCAATTTACATTTTATGCTTTTTTGTATCTTATGTGTTGGACAATTTGGCTAAAATGATACTTGCATAATTTTGCCATTTATGCAGTATCTTTAACATAGCAAAATGTCCTGGGTGCTTCATAAGGATATCTCACCCTTCAAATATTGCCCTACTGAGTCATTCTAATGTGGGGACTTCACAGGATGAGATTGATTCACCTCTATGTGCCTATCTTGTAAGCAATGGCACAGAATTTTCAAAAGAAACAAAATTACAGAGACTTGGTTGTCTCAGGGACAGGACTGGGTACTTCAGGTGCCGGGATTCAGGTGCTTCAGGAGGGACAGGGTTGGGGGAAAAAGAGGAGGTGGTGTGGCACTGTTGATCAGGGACAGTGTCATGGCTGTAGAGAAGGTGGAAGACAGGGAGGGATTGTCTACGGAGTCTCTGTGGGCGGACGTTAGGAACAGCAAAGGCTCGATAACTCTGCTGGGTGTATTTTATAAGCCGCCGAACAGCGGCAGGGAACTTGAGGTGCAGATAGGGAAACAGATCCTAGACAGATGTAGAAATAACAGGGTTGTCATGATGGGAGATTTCAATTTCCCAAACATCGACTGGAATATCCCAAGGGTAAGGGGTTTGGATGGTGTGGAGTTTGTTAGGTGTGTTCAGGAAGGTTTCCTGACACAGTACGTGGAAAAGCCTACGAGAGGAGAGGCTGTACTTGACCTGGTGCTTGCTAATGAGCCAGGGCAGGTGTCGGATCTCACGGCAGGTGAGCATCTTGGGAATGGAGATCATAATTCTATCTCTTTCACGATAGTGATGGAAAGAGATAGGATCAGGCAGGCTAGGAAGGTGTATGTCTGGAGTAAGGGGAAATATGAAAACATTAGGCAGGTAATTGGATGCAAAAACTGGAAGGTGTTGTTCTTGGGGAAGAGTACAGAAGGGAAGTGGCGGTTTTTCAAGGAATGTTTGTCTAGGGCATTGCAAGACAACGTCCCGAGTCAAGGAGGTTCAGGTAGGACGCGGGAACTGTGGTGCACGAAGGTAGTGGTGAACCTAGTTAGGAAGAAAAAAATGGTATATAAAAGGTTCAGAGAGCTAGGGGATGTTAGGGATCTAGAGGAGTATAAGGTGTGTAGAAGGGAACTTAAAAAGGAAATTAGGAGAGCCAGAAGGGGTCATGAGAAGGCCTTGGCAGGTAAGATTAAGGAGAATCCCAAGGCCTTCTACAAATATGTGAAAAGTAAAAGGATGAGAAGAGAAGGATAGGGCCTATAAAAGGTGAAGGGGGAAAAGTCTGTGTGAATCCAGAAGAAATGGCAGAGGTGCTTAACGAGTACTTTGCCTCGGTATTCACGGTGGAAAGTGAACTGGGAGATTGCACTGCAGGTTTGCGGCATACGGAAAAGATTGAGTATGTGGATGTTAGGAAAGAGAATGTGTTAGACCTGTTAAATTCTATCAAGATAGACAAGTCGCCGGGACCGGATGGGATGTACCCCAGGTTATTGTGGGAGGTGAGGGAAGTGGTTGCAGAGCCCCTGGTGATGATCTTTGCGTCGTCCATGGAAACGGGAGAGGTTCCGAAGGATTGGAGGATTGTGGATGTGGTTCCTATCTTTAAGAAAGGGAACAGGGATAGTCCAGGAAATTACCGACCGGTGAGTTTGACTTCAGTGGTTGGTAAGCTGATGGAGAGGCTTCTGAGGGATAAGATATATGAACATTTGGAGAAGTTTGGACTGATTAGAAATAGTCAGCATGGTTTTGTCAAGGGCAGGTCATGCCTTATGAGCCTAGTTGAGTTCTTCGAAAATGTGACTGAACACATTGACGAAGGAAGGGCGGTGGACGTAGTGTACATGGACTTTAGTAAGGCGTTTGATAAGGTCCCACATGCAAGGCTTCTGGAGAAGGAGAGAGGGCATGGGATCCAAGGGGCTTTGGCCTCGTGGATCCAGAACTGGCTTGCCGGCAGAAGCAGAGAGTGGTTGTGGATGGGTCTTGTTCTGCATGGAGGTCGGTAACCAGTGGAGTGCCCCAGGGATCTGTTCTGGGACCCCTGCTGTTTGTCATTTTCATAAATGACCTGGATGAGGAAGTGGAGGGATGGGTTAGCAAGTTCGCCGACGATACAAAGATCAGTGGTGTTGTGGATGGTCTGGAGGGATGCCAAAAGTTGCAGCGGGACATAGACAGGATGCAAGACTGGGTGGAGAAGTGGCAGATGGACTTCAATGCAGATAAATGTGTAGTGGTCCATTTTGGTAGGAATAATGGGATGAAGGAGTACAATATAAGGGGTAGGAGTCTTAGCTGTGTTGTAGAGCAGAAGGATCTCGGGGTCCGGGTCCACAGGACTCTTAAATCAGCCTCGCAGGTGGAGGAAGTGGTCAAGAAGGCGTACGGTGTACTGGCCTTCATTAATCGAGGAATAGAGTTTAGGAGTCAGGAGGTAATGATGCAGCTCTATAAGACTCTTGTCAGACCCCAGTTGGAGTATTGTGTGCAGTTCTGGTCGCCTCATTATAGGAAGGATGTAGAGGCTATTGAGAGGGTTCAGAGGAGATTTACAAGGATGCTGCCTGGATTGGGAGGCAGGCCTTAGGAAGATAGGTTGAGGAAGCTGGGACTCTTCTCACTGGAGAGACGAAGGTTGAGGGGCGACCTGATAGAGGTTTATAAAATGTTGAGAGGAATAGATAGGGTGGACTCTCAGAGACTATTCCCCTGAGCTGAAATGGTCAATACGACAGAACACAGATTAAGGTGCAGGGAAGCAAATACAAAGGAGATGTCAGGGGTAGGTTTTTCACTCAGAGGGTGGTGAGTGAATGGAACTGACTGCCATCGGAGGTTGTTGAGGCAAACTCACTGGGGTTTCTGGATGAGTATATGGAAAAGAATAGGATAGGGGGTTATAGATAGATCTGTGGATTGATAGATGTGATCGGTGCAACTTGTGGGCCGAAGGGCCTGTTTGTGCTGTATTGTTCTATGTTCTATGTTCTAGATAGAGTTCAGAACTCCTCTTGTGGTCTGCCTGACAGGTGCTAAAGTTGTAGACTGAAGTATATTGTTCAACAAGGCAATATTACTCATTCCACAAGCCAGAAGTCTCAGTCACATGACTTATCTCTCCACCAAGTCTTGAACAAAGACAGGTATTCATTATCTGGAATGCAACTGAGTCTCAAAAGCAGTTAAATGCCAAACCATTGGGAGTTGGAAGGGCTGCTTAAGGGATCTTTTGTCTTAGCAGACCCTCTGTCTCCTGTTGGCAAAACTGGGTTGGCAAATGCAAATAGCCTTTATACAGTTCTTTGAAGTTGGACTGTGCAGCCCCCAGGTGATCATTCGTGGTTCCTCAGAGATAACGAGGTGCACGTTTTCTCAAAACTTCAAAGGCTTCTTTTGTTTTGGGGCCACGGAAAGACATAGGTTCAGTCATTTTCAGGATCGTGTTCGGCCGAGGTCCAGTACTGTGAGGTTATAGTCCATCACATTAGGTTATATGACCTTAGCTGCCAGCAGTGTTGTTAGCTACATTTGGGAATGTTCACTATAAAATAACAGTTAAACTCTCTGAATTTAGGACTTTTTTTGTAAAAATAATTCAAAGCGTGACACAGACAAATGGGTTATTTGAAATGTTGCAGCCACAAAACATATGATTGGTGAAAAGCCTGTTCCTTTTCCATATCTTCATAAAAAGGTATGATAAAAAGAAGAAAATCTTTTTCTTAAAATTCCTAGAAAAGTAGCCAAGAATAATTTCGTTATCCTTTCCACCAGGATTCATAATCTTGTTGAATTGACCACTCAGATAAAAAAATTGATTCAACTGCAGTGTTCTTCATCTCTTTTTCTGACTGTCCAATAATCAATGGCCTGGCTACCAGAGTGTCTCCGAGAAACACACAGCTGGGAAGCTGGAGGATCCTACCCAATTATTCTAAAGAATGGTCACCGGCTTGAAGTTTTTTTTCTTTTTCTAGTTTTATAGCATTCACAGTGTGTTGTCTCTGTATTTAATTTGCTGCTACTTTGCTTCCATCCATATCCTTCCATCTTTATGAACTTCTAATCTGCCCTCTGACAAGATTTCCACTTATTTATTTTATCTTATTTACTTTAATTGCCTTTTCTTTCCTTCATGTTAGATCAGTTTTCTACCAAGACCCACTTTTGCAGCCGCATCTCTTTCCTCAGCAAGTATGCCCTGTTCCAACTTATATCATGTGGATTTCAACTTAAATATCATCCTCTGTTTTGGATCAGCTCATGATTACAGATATCTCCATCTTATTCAGCCATTTTTTTGTGTTCTGATAAAAGCGATAGATCTGAAACATTAATTCTCTTTCTCTTGCACAATTGCTGCCTGATATGCTGACGGCTACCAGCATTTTCTATTTCAAATTCACAGTGGAGTTAATGGCATTATGGATACAATAGCCACACAACACTTATTTATTGGATCCATTTCATACACTGCTGTCCTCTGAGGAAATTAAAAATGTACTATCTCAGCACTGCATCAGGCCCTTGACAATGTCTGCATATCATTAGCCTGCACTTACAGGCACAGAGTGAAGTAAGTGTAAAGGTATCTTCAAACATCCATGCGCTATTAAAAAAGAACTGGCCTGTGTCGTTTGGAAGCCACGATTCTATGGTTTTGTACTGTTGAAATCTGCAATCATCATTTGTCCAGATTAATTTAATGCTTGATGCTGCACATACATGAATTGAAAAGAAAACCTCTAAGCTATTTGATTTGGGATGGAAATTTCAGAACATGCAGTCAAACAACATGGAGATATTCACACACTAATAATTTAAACTGGTTTTAAAGGAGTAAGCAAGAGTTGTCTATATTTTTTGCAGCTTATAGTAAAAGTCTGCAGCAATAACTAACTAGTGTCTAAATTTGACATTTAGCATAAAAATAATAGTAAACAACATGCTAGTGATAGCAACACATCTTGGTTCATTGGATCAGCATTAAAGCAGAAGAAAGTGGTGAAATATGAAGAAGAACAATGAGCATCTGATAGTATAATTCATTTGAGTCCCACTGTCTTACAAATGGAATGATTGGATGTAGGTTTAAACCAAAGACTTCATGGCAAATTGCTGAATGACCAAATACTTGATCTCATACCAAATACTTGATCTCATACCAAATACTCACAACAGGCTACAAGCAGTGTTATATAACACTGTTAGCCAGAGATGATGCTGCCTGCCACTCTTCTCAGAGAGCTGGTGGTTGGCAGCTACAGGCATTTTATTATTCCTATGAAATACAGTAACATGCTCATGCTTCAATGCTCAGGAGTTATGGATTTTTAAATTCTCCTCATATTTCTACTGTGCCAAACATTACAAGCCATTAAAAGTACACAATGTCAGTAGCTTACAAAATTGCTGACATGGATCAAACTTGTCATTAAGCTCTGAAGAGAAGTTACATTGATCTCAAAGCGTTAACTCTATTTCTCTCTGCAGATGCCACTAGACCTGCTGAGTTTTTCCAGCACATTTTTTTTTAGGTCTCTAGTAACCACAGTATTTTTCTTTTATGTTAGCATTTATACTGGTTTGCTTTCCTCTGAAGCACATACTGATGTTTGGACAGTTGATGAAAATTGACATGGGCAATCAGATCATTCTGCCTTGCTTATATAAATTGTCATTTAGAATCATAGAATTTTTATGGTACAGAAGGAGTTCATTCGGCTCATCGAGGCTGCACTGACGCCAACCCCACCGGAGCCCTATCCCCATAACTCCACTTATTACTCTGCTAATCTCCCTGACAGTAAGGTGCAATTTAGCACTGCCAATTCGCCCAACCTGCACATCTCTGGACTCTGGGAGGAAACCGGAACATCAACAGGAAGCCCATGAAGATACAGGGAGAATGTGCATAGAGTTGCACATTGTCCCTGTGTCTTCATGGGTTTCATAGAACATAGAACATTACAGCACAGAACAGGCCCTTCGGCCTTCGATGCTGCGCCGACCAATTATGAAAAAAAAAGCAATGACCCTCCAAACTAAACCATTCCCTTCTCTTCCATAAACTTATCAACTAACCTCTTAAACGCCACCAAACTTGGCGCATCTACAACTGCCGCAGGCAGGGCATTCCACTCCCTAACCACCCTCTGGGTAAAGAACCTACCTCTGATATCCGTCCTATAACTATCACTCCTTAATTTGAAGCTGTGTCCCCTCGTGCTAGCTTTCTCCATCCTAGAAAAAAGGCTATCACTGTCCAAAGGCATCTTTGTCCAAAAATCCTCTTGATGTTCTGGTTTCCTCCAGACCCACGACTGGAATTGAACCCAGGTCCCTGGCATTATGAGGCAGCAATGCTAACCACTGTTACCCAAATGGACACCAAATGCATTGATTTAAATTACCTGACCAGAACCACACAAAGGAAATTTAAGACCCTTACCTACTGCCTACCGTCTCTGGCAAGAAGGCACCATCATTTTCGCCATCATAGCAAAGACTACAGCAATTCAAAAAGGTGGCTCACCATTTTACAGCAATAAAGATCACCCAACGCCTCATGAAGAAATAAGAAAACAGACACAACTATTTTCAATCAGAATTTTAACTTTGGCTATTAACACTATTAATGTCCAATTGGCTTCTATTATAGTTTAAGCTGAAAGGACCACCTCCTATAGCGGCACCAAACATTTAGTCAATACATTTATGAGAAAGAGCAATGGACAACAAGTGGAAGATGTTCCTCCCTGCAAATCATCCTCCTATTGATACACATAAGCTTCATCATCCTCTCACAGCCTCTTTCAGAACGTTCAGTGAAAGGCATCAGCCATAAAAGAGCAATTCAGTGCAGTTGATGACAAAACAGCTTCTTCAGGTCAGTGACTGAGTACAGTACATTACAAAACAACCAAAATTACCAAAGAGGCAGAAGCTCAAACAAATTATTGCTGGTTTCAGCCCAGGCTCGAGAAACAAATATACTGGCCTAAGTCTTCCAAAGACTAGCAAACATCATTGGATTGCCACTCCATTTCTCTCAATTGCTTAATTTCACTTTTGCATGTCATTTTCAAAACATTTCAGTTAGATAATTTGATGACTGCAAAAATATGTAGAATTTGACAGGATTAAAATAATCAATTGCACGCTCATTACAGCTAATCCTTGAATGCAGTTACATAGTCCTGAAACTAATAACAAAGGCACTTTACAAAAATATAGTGAAGGCAGACAATTCTATCATGGTTTAAAACTCCAATTTTATACCTTAAAACTCAGAAGAAATGATCAGATAAAAGAGGAAACATCAAAGCAGATAAAATCAGTTCAAGGCAAAATAGTTAGCAAATAAGTAATGAATAGAACTGGGAGTAACTGGGTAAATTTCATGGGAGTGAATGGATGAACCCAGATCCAGAATTTAACTTGACTAAAAGTATAGTTGCTGTTTTGATAAAATTCCATTGATGGAACAGTAGATCTGAGGAAATTGTGAGTTAAAATAATTGAACAACCTTAGATTTATGAACAAAAACCTGAAGAGAAAATAGAAATTGTTAGAAACTCAAGCGAGGCAGAATCTGTAGACAGAGAAGAGCTTGGGGTTTAGAGCCTTTATTAAAGCTATAAGATATCAAACAGCATTTGAAAAGGAACTGAACTGATACTGTGTGTCATAATCAGAAGACATGAAAAAAAATGAATATACATCCAAGGCAACTTTATAAATTATTAAAAATGAACAAAAGACAACACATCTCACTTCTGGAATGCAATAGTTCATGTCTTGTATAAACTTTCCAGTCAAACCAATGCAATGGATTAGCAGACAAGACATCTGCCCCAGCCAGCTCCTGCCTTTTCCCCACAACCCCTGATTCCCTTATTAATCAAGAACCTATCTATCTCTGTCTTAAAGACACTCAATGACCTGGCCTCCACAACCTTCTGTGGTAGAGAGTTCCACAGATTTATTACTCTCTGACTGAAGAAATTCCTCCTCATCTCCATTTTAAACAACTGCCCCTTTAGCCTGAGGTTGTGCCCTCTGGTTCTAGTTTTTCCTACTAGTGGAAACATCCTCTTCACCTCCATTCTATCCAGGCCTTGCAGTAAACTGTAAGCTTCAATAAGATCCCCCCCCTCAGCCTTCTAAACTCCATCGAGTACAGACCAAGAGTCTTCAACTGTTCCTCATACGACAAGCTCTTCATTCCAGGGATCATTTTTGTGAACCTCCTCTGGATCTGTTCCAAGACCAGCACATCCATCCTTAAATACAGAGCCCAAAACATCAGTGATTATTGTTCAATCCTACAAATTAAAAATTTATTTATTAGTCACAAGTAGGCTTACACTAACACTGCAACGAAGTTATTGTGAAATTCCTGTAGTTGCCACATTCCAGCCTTTGTTCAGATCAACACACCTAACTAGCACATCTTTCAGAACATGGGAGGAAACTGGAGCACCCGGAAGAAACCCAAGCAGACACGGAAAAAACAGGCAAACTCCACATAGTGGCCTGAGCCAGGAATCGAACGCAGGTCCCTGGCGCAGTGAGATAGGAGTGCTAATTGTAATGCCACCATGCTGCCCCAGTGCGATCGAGTCTACAAAATTATTGGCCAATGAGAATAGCTTGCAGTTCTTGAGGTGGAGGAGGTGCTTCTTCCCAAACACTAGTCCCACTCTGAAGCAATTAAGGCTGCTCCCAGTGTAATATTGCTGCAGAAAAGCCAGGTTTCAAGTGGATGGGCTGACACTTAACCTTTGAGGGTGGGGGGACTACAGCACCTCAAAATCCAGTCCAGTATCTCACTTAATGTGTGTTCTTGAACATCACAGGATCTCAATGATCAATAAATACCTCTTTAATACGCAACCAATTAAATCAACTTTCAATTTCTTTTGTTCCTCTATCTGTTTGTATAAAAAGGGCAGATGTAATTAGTGCAGTAAGCTGACAGTAATCATTAATTTACGAAAGAATGGACAGCTGTAAAGCTAATCAGACAGACTGGATTTTTCTATTCTAGCTTTCAAAGGTTCAATGTTTGAAGAATGAAGTGAAAGACATGTGCAACAAATTTCTGTACAATAAACCTTTGTTTCTCTCTGACCTATCGGTTACAATAGCAAATTCAGTTGTCAGAATTCATTTCATGCATTAGACAGACATGTTAATTATTTTAGCCATAGAAAACATAACACCATGTTGCGACAAATGGTCAGTGACCTGAAATACTATCTCTTTTCTTTAATTGCTGTCTGGTTTGAGAAGTTGCAGCATTTTCTGTTTTTATGCCAACACTTCAATCAGATACCTTTTTGAAACATAAGATTTTCATGTAGGTGACATGTTTTCATATGAATAACACAATGAGAATAGTATAAAGGTGCTTTTAATATCACTTGTTACAAAAGGCCAGTATATTGTCAAATGTCCCAATTAAAGTGCAACTAAAAGTGAAAAAGTCTTAATTTCCAGAATGTAATCATTGTGATGATACTGTGTAATTTTGATTTTTTTTTGCGTTTCTGTAGTTTGCTTTAAGAGGCAGTGTTTTGTTACAATTTGCTGGGAAACATGCAGCAGATGCTGAGAACGCAGGATAATTGATTTTAGCTCAGAATATGTTACATTACAGAGTTAATGGACCTTTTGTTTATTTAAGTTCTCCTGGGATTTTAGACTAGGTATGCAGAGTCATGCAATTTTTTTGATTAGGGTGATTGACAAGGACAGAGTCATATGGTTAATGGGAAGATTCAAACTTGCAGAAAAAAATTTCACTCATAATAAACTAAACAATGAGTTTGATGTCAGTGGTAGGGAGGCTGTTGGAGGGGATTCTTAGAGATAGGATGTATAGGCACTTAGAGCGTTGCGATCTGATTAGGGATACGCAGCATGGCTTTGTTAAAGGGAGGTCATGCCTTACGAGTCTGGAAGAATTTTTTGAGCACGTGATGAAAACGGTCAACGAAGGGCGAGCCGTTGATGTGGTCTAAATGGGTTTCAGTAAGGCATTTGACAAAGTCCCTCATGGGAGGTTAGTTGAAAAGGTCAAGGCTAATGGGATACAAAGACAGGTAGCTAGATGGATAAGAAACTGGCTTGATAATAAGAGACAGAGAGTAATAGTGGAAGGGTATTTTTCTAGCTAGAGATCGGACACTAGTGGTGTGCCGCAGGGCTCAATACTGGGACCTCTTCTATTTGTAATTTATATAAATGACTTGGAAGAGGGAGTATGCGGAGAGATCAGCAAGTTTGCAGACGATACAAAGATGGCTGGATTTGCGGATAGTGAGGAGCATTGTCAGGCGATGCAGCAGGATGTAGATAGGCTAGTAGCTTGGGCAGATAGATGGCAGATGGAATTCAATCCTGATAAACGCGAGGTGATGCATTTCAGGAGAAAGAATGTAGGGGGGAGGTATATGATAAAGGGCAGACCTATTAAGAGTATAGAAATGCAGAGGGACCTGGGAGTGCAGGTGAACAAGTCTCTGAAGGTGGCAGAGCAAGTGGAGAAGGTTGTGAAGAAAGCATATAGTATGCTAGCCATTTTAGGAAGGAGTATAGAGTACAAGAGCTGGCCTTTACTGTTGCAGTTGTATAAAAAGTTAGTTAGACCTCGTCCAGTTCTGGTCACCTTATCACCGGAAGAATGTGGAGACTCTGGAGAGAGTGCAGAGGAGGTTTAGCGGGATGTTGCCTGGTATGGAAGGTCATAGTTATGAGAAGAGGTTAGGCAAATTGGGGCGGTTTTCCTTAGAAAGATGTAGACTTAGAGGAGATCTAATAGAGGTGTACAAGATATTGAGGGGTATACATAGAGTAAACAGGGTTAAGCTTTTTCCTAGGATGGACTCGAATAGCACGAGGGGTCACGGACTTAGGGTGCGGGGGGTAAGGTATAATTTGGATGCTAGAGGGAGTTTTTTCACACAGAGGGTGGTGGGGGTATGGAAGGCGCTGCCAAGTAAAGTGGTGGAGGCAGATACTCTGGAGTTATTTAAGAGATACTTAGATGGACACATGAATAGAATGAGAATGATGGGATATAGAAAACTGATTTAAAATAGGGATCATGAGCCTTGGAAGTCCCTGGGAAGTGTGTAAATAGATGATGATATTGATGTATTTGTTTTTATCCTACAGGTACTTTGGTCCGCCTTGTTGCCTAATAAGGGGCGTACGTGCGATGGGTCGTGGGAGGGCTGCTCTCGGTATTTTTTTTCCAAGAGTATCCTAGTGCTTCACGTCGTTAGTGTACACTTGACCTGGACCATTTGATGGGCAACACGACAGCTCAGTGACTATCGCTGTGCTGTGCAGATGCATGGATTTGGACCTGTGTCTGTGGGAGTTTGCGCATTCTCCCTGTTCTTGCGTGGGTTTTCTCCAGGTGCTCCGGTTTTCTCCCACATCCCAAAGATGTGCTCTTAGGCTGACTGGCAGAACAAATTCTCCCTAAATTTTCTCAAATCTGGTTTCAATCCATAGACCTATAAACACAGACAGGGTTCATGGGGAGAAGTGGGAACATCGAGGTGGCGGTACGGGCTCGTTGGGCCAAAGGGCTTGTTTCCTGTGCTGTTTTGTTCTTTGTTAAAGGGAAATTGCTGCCTGTAGCTGGTGGAAGAAAGCAATTTCTCTGTCTCTTTCTTGAGCTTTCTGAAAGCTCCAAGATTGTTCATCTAAGTCACAAGCAAGTAAAACTGAATTTTGCTAACTAATTATGAGGAGGAATTTAAGTCTAAAAGAAATAATGTTTAATTGAAACTAATAGTGATAGATTAGTAATCACTTGTATAATATTATGTTTAAGTATTGTTCAATTGTTAGAAGCTAATCTAATTCATAGAAACATACATAAAAATAGAAGCAGGAATGGGCCATTCAGCCCTTCAAGCCTGCTCCGCCATTCATTATGATCGTGGCTGACCATCAAATTCAATACCCTGAACCCGCTATCCCCCCATATCCACTGATCCCTTTAGCCTTAAGAATCACATTTCTACTCATTTGTCATAGTTAAACTGCGTTAGTCAATAAAGTTTGTTTTGATAAAAGCTTCCTGGTTTGTCAATAGAATCGCACCCAGAGTGAAACATCATATCCTCACATTAATATCAAAATAGGAAGTATTGGCATCTAGACTGATTTCATAATATACTTTGGGGTTTCTGATCTGACACCCCAATATCATACTGAAATTATTAAGGTCCAGGCCAGAACATAAGATGTTTCACTCCAGATATGATTCAAGTGATCCAGTAGGAAGCTTTCATCAAACATTTAAGAACACAGTAAGAATATAACAAAAATATTTATGTAACATTTACCAATTAAAAGGCTTAAACATGACACAATTTAACTCTTAATAGCTAGCCATCTCTGTTGTTCTAATTTAAAAGCAACCCATTGGCATACACGCTTCCTCAAAATTAGTTAGTACCAAAACAGTATACATATGTGATACTAAATTTCCAGCTTTGTAACATCAATGGACAGAAATCCAAGCAACAGTTTTCAGAGAGGATATAGTCTCAAGACAGAAAACAGAAAAGTAAACATAATCCTGTTATTTAAGGGTAGCGAGGATAACTTGGATAATTATAGGCCAGTGAGTTTGATGTCCGTGGTAGGGAAATTGTTGGAGAAAATTCTTAGAGATAGGATCTATATGCACTTAGAACAGAATAGTCTCATTAGTGAAAAACAACATGGTTTTGTACAAAGGAGGTCATGCCTCACAAATTTGGTTGAATTTTTGAGGAGGTGACAAAAATGATTGGCAAGGGAAGGGCCGTGGATGTCATCTAGATGGATTTTAGTAAAGCATTTGATAAGGTCTCTCATGGTAGGCAAAAAGTTAAATCATACAGGATCAAGGGTGAACTAGCTAGATGGATTCAGAACTGGCTTGGCCACAGAAGACAGAGGGTAGCAGTGGAAGGGTCTTTTTCTGATTGTTCTGTGGTGTTCCACAGGGCTCTGTAGTGGGACCTCTGCTGTTTGTGATATATATAAAATATATCAATGTATGTATAAAATATATAAAAATGATTTGGAAGATGATGTAGCTGGTCTGATTAGTAAGTTTGCAGATGACGCAAAGATTGCTAGAGTTGTGTATAGTGATGAATATTGTCAGAGAATACAGCAGGATATAGATAAGCTGGAAAATTGGGCAGAGAAATGGCAGATGAAACTTAATCCAAGTAAATGTGAAGAGATGCATTTTGGTAGACCTAATGCGGGGAGATCTATACAATAAATGGCAGAACCATCAGGAGTATAAACACACAGAGGGATCTGGATGTACAAGTCCACAGATCCTTAAAGATGGCAGCACAGGTGAAAAAGATGAAGGCGGCATATGGCATGCTTGCCTTAACTGGATGGGGCATAGAGTATAAAAGTTGGCATATGATGTTGCAGTTAAATATAATGTTGGTTAGGTCACATTTGAAATACTGCATCCAGTTCTGGTCGCCACACTGCAAGAAGGATGTGGAGACTTTGGAGAGAGTGCACAAAAGGTTTACCAGGATGTTGCCTGGTATGGAGGGTAATAGCTATGAGGTGAGATTGAGTAAATTAGGGTTGTTCTCCCTGAAAAGACGGAGGTTGAGGGGCGACCTAATAGAAGTTTATAAAATTATGAAGAGCATTAGATAGGGTCAATAGTTGGAACCCTTTTCCCAGGTCGGAAATGACAAACACAAGGAGTCAAAATTCAAAGTAAGGGGGAAAAGTTCAATACAGATATGTGGGGAACATATTTTACACAGAGGGCGATGGGGGCCTGGAATGCACTATCAAGCAAGATGGTTAAGGCAGACACGCTAGGATCATTTAAGACTTATCTAGGTAGCCACGTGAACAGACTAGGAATAGAGGGATATAAACAGACGGCCTAGTTAGAGCACTTGATCAGTGCAGGCTTAAAGGACTGAAAGGCCTGTTCCTGTGCTGTATTGTTCTTTATTCTCTAACAGCTTCCAGGCTTCAGACTTCAGGGAACGATACCTCCTCTGCAGCTCCTGAACAGCAACACCCAGACAACAGAATTTCCAACTCCCAAGGGGGAAAATAAGAGCCATTGCTCTCCGTCTCATGTCCAATGTTTCCAGTCACATGTCCTGACCTATAAATCATCCCAACCAAACCCCACTCTGCAATCACAAGAGAACATTAAAGCAACAAAATATTGCATTAGTTCCAACTAAAACAAACATGTCAATTACACTGCTTCAGTAACAATAGGGGACACTGACTACAAACAACAAAATACCAAGGATTGCTCTAAACAGCCTGCAGAAAAACACAATTAAAAACATTTCTGAAAGGCGCAGTATCATCACAAAATGATCTTGAATTTTACACAAAGTATTTAGCAAGTTATGGATCTTTTACATCCATCTGAACAGGCAGACGTGGCTTCTATTTAACTTCAATTTCTGATCTGAAGATCATCTTCAACAGTTCAGCTTCTTTTCTGCAGCGCAGTGAAGTGCTGGTTTAGATTATGCACTGAAATCCACCTTGGGGTTTGAAACAACAGGTTTCTCATGCAGAAGTGTGTGCACTACCACTGAGTTCAAAAAGACTCAATTCACAAGTAGGAAGTTTAGAATCAATAAAAATATCTCTTAAAAGTCAATCTTAAAATTATTTCTTAGCAGGGGGCCTGTCTGCTGAGAGGCACAGATTATTTTGTTTTCAAGCACCAACTCAATATCAATATTGTATTATGTATCATCCAGTCTCACACAGATACCCAAGTGACCAGTGTCAATTTCTACACTCTATAAGGCCATGTTTCACCAAACACTCAACTGCCAAATAGAACTCCAATGCATCTTAAACCCAGCTAGCACAGTGAAGATGTTAAGATACTAAAGACAGATCGAAATGTTAACCACCAACAAAAAACAAAAAACCTGTAGGCAGGACCTGGCAGTTGAGGCCAAAGGTGGCGTCCAATCCCACATGATGATTGCAAATAAAGGTAACTAAACCAGCTTTGCTGATGAAAGAATGCTGAAGTAATCATACTTTATTCAATTTGAAACTTTAGTTCAGAAAAGATTTGCACCTATACAGCATATCTCATGAGTTTTTTTTAAAGTTTATTTATTAGTGTCACAAGCAAGCTTACATTAACACTGCAATGAAGTTACTGTGAAAGTGCCCTAGTCGCCACAATCTGGCGCAGGCTTAATCTGCTCAATCATAAGAAGACCCCACCCCCAGACTCAGAATGAAGCTAGTGAACCTTCTCTGGATTGCCTCCAATACCAGTATATCTTTCCTTAGATAAGAGGTCCAAAATTGCTCACAGTATTTCCTGTGTGGTCTAACTCGTGCCTTGTATAGTTTTAGCAAGACTTCCCTACTTCTGTGCTCCATTTGCTTTGAAATAAAGGCCAGCATTGAATTTGCCTTCCCTTTTACCTGCTCAACTTGCATGCTAACTTTGTGATTTATGCACAAAGACCTCCAAATCCCTCTATACTGCAAGATTTCTGCAGTCTTTCTCCATTTAAATAAGTCAGTTCCTTTATGCTTTCCAAAATGCATAACTTCACATTTTCCTACACTGTATTGGATCTGTCAAGTTGTTGACCACCCACTTAACCTGCCTATCCCTCTCCAGTCTCTGTCATCCTCAACATTTGCCTTTGCACCTATTTTTTTGTGTCAACCGGCAAACTTGGCTATACTGCTTTATTTCCCTCATCCACGTCATTAAAAATTTAATAATCGTCACCCCAGCACTGATTCCTCTGGCATCCATTAGTTACAGGATGCCATCCTAAGAATGTCTCTCTTGTCCTAACTCTGTCTTCCATTAATTATCCATGTTAAAATACTACACTTATCATAGGCTGTTATCTTATTGGACAACAAGGTAGCACAATGGTTTGCGCTGCTGCTGCACAGCGCCAGGCACCCGGGTTCAATTCCCGGCTTGAGTCACGGTCTGTGTGGAATTTGCATGTTCTCCCTGTGTCTGCATGGGGTTCCTCTGGGTGGTTAGGTGCATTGGCTCGAACAGATGCTGGACTGTGACAACTTGGGGAATTTCACATTAACTTTATTGCAGTGTTGATGTAAGCCTTACTTGTGACTAATAAATAAACTTAAAACTTTTTTTTAAATAGCTATCTAATCAAATGCTTTTTGAAAATCCAAGTATATTACATCTATTAGGTTCCCTTTTGTTATCACCTCAAATAGTTCTAATAAACTTGATAGGCGTGGTTTTCTCTTCATAAAACCATGTTGATTCTTCTTTTTAAATAAATACACAGCAACATATGAGAAAATAGCACCGGCAATGCAGCAAAAATTTAACATTACAACCCCAACTTATTTAATTTAACCTCACTGATTCTGTTGTCTACTTTGCATATTCAGAATATGCTTGATTATATTTCTAAATGCTCTGTTGTTACATCTTTATAATGGAATCTAACTTTTTCCCAATGACAGATGTTAAGCTGGCTGTAATTACCTGTTTTTGACTTCCTCCCTTTTCGAATAACAATTTTCCAATCCTCTGGATTTTTCCAGAATTTAAGGATTCTTGGAAGATGCGATGCATCAGATTCAATTCCGGTGCATTCATCATCTCTGTAGCTACTTCCTTTCACATGCTAGGATGCGATCCATAAGATCCAGGGGACTTATTATTTTCCCTTGTATCTTTTCTTGATGGATAACTATTGCATTTATTTCCTTCCCACTTTTTAGCCTCTTGATTATTTAGTATTTTTGGAATGCTATTGGTGTCTTCTGTCATGAAGATATTTATTTAACTCCTCTGTCATTTCTTGATTCCTCATTATTACACCCCCAGTCTCATTCTCTAAGGGGCCTATGTTCATTTTGGCCTCACTCTTTTTTACATATTTAAAGAAGCTCGTACTGTTTGTTTTTATATCACATTCCAGTTTACCTTCATAGTTTACCTTTTCCCCCTATTGTTTTTGTCATCTTCTGTTGCTTTTTTTTAAAAGCAACTTTCCAAATCCTCTGGCTTACCATTAATCTCAGCCACATGCTTTCTTAACTTCTTTGGTTAATGCGGTTGATTTATCCTCTTCCTAGAATCCTCCTCCTTCACTGGGATATATCCTTGTTACAAGTCATGAACTATTTTCATAAGCGTCTCCCATTGCTGATCAACCATCTTTGCTGCTAAACTCCAGCAAAATCTGCTGTAATTATCTTTATTTAAGTTTAGCATTCTTGTTTCTGACCCAAATTTATCACCCTCAAACTGAATGCTAAATTCTATCACATTTTGGGTTATTATTTCCTAGGGGATCTTTTACTCAGATTTTTTATCTGCCTGATAAAGTTGTTAAGAAGGCGTACGGTGTGTTAGCTTTTATTGGTAGAGGGATTGAATTTAGGAGCCGTGAGGTTATGTTACAACTGTACAAAACTCTGGTGCGGCCGCACTTGGAGTATTGCGTACAGTTCTGGTCGCCACATTACAAGAAAGATGTGGAAGCATTGGAAAGGGTGCAGAGGAGGTTTACCAGGAAGTTGCCTGGTATGGTGGGAAGGCCTTATGAGGAAAGGCTGAGGGACCTGAGGTTATTTTCATTAGAGAGAAGAAGGTTACGCGGTGACCTAATTGAGGCGTATAAGATGATCAAGGGATTGGATAGGGTGGATAGTGAGAGCCTTTTTCCTCGGATGGTGATGACCAACACGAGGGGACATAACTTTAAATTAAGAGGTGGTAGTTATAGGACGGATGTCAGAGGCAGGTTCTTTACACAGAGGGTGGTGAGGGCGTGGAATGCCCTGCCTGCAGCAGTTGTGGACTCGCCTACTTTAGGGGCATTCAAATGTTCGGTGGATAGGCATATGGATGATATTGGAATAGTTTAGGTTAGAGGGTCCACTGGCCGGTGCAACATCGAGGGCCGAAGGACCTGTACTGCGCTGTAATGTTCTATGATTATACATTTCAGATCCAAAATAGCCAGATATTTGGTTGGGTCAACAACATATTGTTCTGGGGAATTGTCCCAGATATATTCTCAAATTCTCCCTCATGGCTTCCTCTCCAACCTACAGTAGCTGCCCTGAACCCTGGCACTGGTCAAGCAACAGAGCCATCTGCACTCTGGCTCTATACTGCAGAGAACGGTCTCAATCCTCCTCACTATACTGGCCTCAATACCACTATGTTCCATTTTGTTCCAACTACCTAAATGGCTTCCTGCACATCCCTCCAACAGCCCTCACTCTCATTCAAACAAGCTCAGAGAACATCAAACCTGTTGGACAATTACACAGTTTGACATGCCTGCCCTCTGGGTCCTCAACTGCAGTCATAGCCCCACCCCTAACCACTTTTCAAGCCAGAAGACCTATCTAAATGAATGTGACTGTCTCCTGAAACAAAGTGATCAAATAACTCTCCCACTCCCTAATGTGTCGCAATTGTGCAGCTCAGCTTCCAGTTTAATGATCTGAACTGAAGTTCCTCAAAGTCGCAAACATTTACTGAACAAGTATTTGCCCTAGATTATAATGTCATTTAGGAACTCTCACAAGCCTTGACATAACACCTGGCTCTGTCATTCTAAATGTGTTTTCAATATTTATTTACTAATTTATGGTGCTTTCCATGCATTTTATTAAATATCCATCAAGTTATGCGCTGTTTTAAATTCTAGGGAAAGAAAGAACAGAACTTACCAACTTGCCAGATTTTTACCAAACAGCTCATTCTTCAGCTCTCATGTCAGTGCAGCGTGTCAGAATGTTGTCTTTCTGATGAGACATTAAATCTCTCAGGTGGATGCAAAAGATCCCATCTTTCGAAGGGGAGTAGGCCAGTCACCCACAGTGTCTTGGTCAATATTTACCCCCTCAGCCAACATCACAAGAAAACCTTATCCAGTTATCATCATATTGCTGTTTGTGGGAATTTGCTGTATGAAATTGGCTGCTGTGTTACAAAAGTGACTCACTCCATTTCAAACATACTTAGTTGTCTGAAGTACTTGTGAAAGGCACTATATAAATGCAAGTATTTTTCCTTCCTCATATGTATTTTGCAATCAATATCCATTAAATAACTTGTTTTCATTGAAATAGATATGTTGTTTTAATCTGGAGAAAAAATAAACAAGGGAAAATGGAAATGGGGCATTCTCCATTAACAAACATAAAAACAAAAATTCGATGTAATGATGATTAATGAAAGGCCTTACATAATTTAGTAGTAGTCGTCAAACTTTGTTCAACATTTTTCCTAGCCTTCTGTGATGTCCGGATAGTTTTGTTTTGAAAACTTATCAGTTGCTTTAAAATAATAATAAGAGCATTTCAAAATCATATTTAGCTTTCTAATAATCTGTCCCAAATGAATTTAAACCAAAACTAACTTACATCTTGCCAAGTACCCCAAAATTGCTGACTGAGATTTACACCAATGTCAAATAAAAAATATTGCATAATGAACATCTGTATAGAGAGACCCAAGCT
The DNA here is from genome assembly GCA_024679065.1 of Sphyrna mokarran. Lineage (NCBI taxonomy): Eukaryota > Metazoa > Chordata > Chondrichthyes > Carcharhiniformes > Carcharhinidae > Sphyrna > Sphyrna mokarran. The sequence continues at coordinate 45,150,430 of JAGIQG010000020.1, read as the reverse complement.
ATTGGGAAAATAACCAGTATTGCCAATTCATAAAAGTGGCACAATAACAGATTATCCCAACCACTGACTCCTGCACACATCAGAGACGAGGGTAAGATATTCCCGTTTATATAATGCCTTTCACCACTACAAAACATCCCAAAGCTCTTGTGATCACTTTGACAGCAGTGCACCTGCCCCAGGCACATCTTTTGTTTATTTGTTTTTCTTGCCCCACCCGTCACCATTCCCTTTGGCCTTGTAAGGCTTGTGTCATTCAATCCCTCGTCTTTTGTTCCATCAGAAGCCTCCTTTTGCCCTTCCCCACCTGCCTTTTGTTCAAACCTATTATATTTCTAACTTGCCCAGCTCTGGTCAAAGGTTACTAATCTGAAACATTAATTCTGTTTCACTCTCCACAGATCCTGCCTGATCTGCGGAGTATTTTGTTTAAGATATTCCTGGAGCCTGTGCACAAAAGGTTCAGCAAACATCATAAAAATTGGATGGATTGGAACACACCAAGAAACATACCTGATTTCTCTCCACTTAAATTATTTAAAAACAGCATGGTAACTAACAAGGAAGCTAGAGATTTAGAATCCATAAACCAAACTTTGTAATATTTGCACAATGAATATCCAATTTCAACCACACAATTATATTTTCATTGCTACTGACTACAGACAGTTTGACACTGATGCAAGTCTTGACCAGCCGATGGTTTTAGGGTACTAATGATGTTTTAGCTTTGTCATTAAAATTAATTTGGCACAAGATTTTTGAGAGACCCAATAGTGATTTGAAACACTGCCATTGTTGCTAACTTAAAGCAGCAAATTCGTTTTCTAAAGCAAGACAAGCATATTGTTCAAAAAAAAATTGAGGAAATACTGAACAAGATAATTTGCATGTTTCTCTTAAAACAGAAGACTCAATTTATGTACAACACAGAAGGGAACAATTATTTTATATATTTCATATTGTAGGAGCACCCGTCTGAGCAAAACTTGGTTTCAAGTGAAAACTGATGGGCTGAAGAAAGAAAAACAACAGTTCCACAAACAAATGAAAAATAACAGACTGTTGCCTCATCAAGCTGGTATGTAAATCAGTTAATGGAAGCATAAGGCTCTTCCAGATCCCAATTTAGTTCAACCCTTGCTCACATGCAAGGGTTTTACAAAATTACCATATGGGATCAAGGAAAGATTTCATGTTCTTTCAAGTATTGCCTGTGGTAACTCACTTTCCTAAGTACAACAAATAAATTAGGCAGGGGCAACAATAATTTGAATTACAAATAGTCAATAGACCAAATGATATTTTTTTGTCCCAGGCTTTTTAATCTTGTGTCTGTACATTTCATCAGCATTGAACGTCTAATCTCAGACTTGCCAATGTCACGTGGATTCTTCCTTCCAAAATGCAACATATAAAGATATTCTAATTGCAAAAATACAATATACACTTTTGAGAAAACAAAGATTTAAAAGAAGAAAGTTTATCTAGAAAAGGACAAAGCCATAGAATTTCCCAAAATGGAAAGAAGAGGTCATGCAGCTGATCAATGCTACACTTTTTTTTCTTCATTTGTTCTTCCTATTTGCTCCGTATTTCCATTATCTGGTACTCCAGTTAATGTTAAAACATTCCAAGGCACTTTTTATACAAGATCAGGGAGTCTCTAGCCTCTAGTTCAACATTCTTCCTTTAGCTAAAATCCCCAGAGAAAGTTAATTGATCATTCACTTCATTGCTGATTACTTGCTGCACATAAATTGCTACCACATTTACCAGTCTCTTAATTATCAGATAACATTCTCTGCATTTGGAAATCATTAATTCACTCAATGTTTCCAAGAGATAGGATAAGGCTCAATATAGAAGGTAACAAAAGGAGCAAGATGCCCCAGAGATAATAGTGTCATTCTGCTTCACTGTCAAAAGTTGAGTGCCAGTGCAAAAACTGATATCACTTTGCTTAACTTGTAAAGTTGAAATAACACTTATCACTGTCATGTTATGCTAGCTGTGACAAGGCCGTGTCAACTAAAAATGAGGTTGCTCCATCTGATTTTCCTCATTAGAAACGCATGGAAACCCACTAATATCTAATGCTGCATTTATTCATCATAGAACCATACAGCGCAGTGTTTCGGCTCATCGAGTCTGCACCAAATATAATCCCACCCAGGGCTTACCCCCATATCCCTATATATTTTACTCACTAATCTCTCTAACCTATGCATCCCAGGACACTAAGGGGCAGTTTTTTTGGGATGGCCAATCAACTTAACCTGCACATCTTTGCACTGTTGGAGGAAACCGGAGCACCTGGAGGAAACCCACGCAGACACGAGGAAAATGTGCAAACTCCACAGAGTGACCCGAGCCGGGAATTGAACCCAGGTCGCTGGAGCTGTGAAGCAGCAGTGCTTATTTGTGAAACTGGGAGAAAATGCAACATTTTAACTTTTACAGAAACTTTATTATTTGCTTGTAACTTGCAGAAGCCATTCTTTCAATGAATGTAATTCATTATAATTCAGATTAAATTGCACAAGTACTGGAAATGTTTAATACTATCAGTAAATGCTTTTCAAAAAATACAAATGATTTCCTACGAACACTAAGAAACAGCTGAATTTCAACATATCAAAATAACCTGTACATATTCTGCACCATCAGGACAACCACAGTACATCTGAAAAATCTATTTATAATCTGATAACGTTACAGCCAACATATGGGACTAAGTCCCTGTGATGAAACAGTACCATATGGTACTTAATGGACAATAATCTTGTGACAGCATATTGAAGTAAAGTGGCTACATTTTCAAGTAAAAATCTGCAGACTCAAATCAAAGTATTGGTCTGATTAAAGTGTGCAATACCTTACTTGATAACTTTATTGAGAAATAATTGAAAATCTTGGTAGCTCCAAGACTTGGAATGCTATTTCTATATAGAAAGGCCTATGTTTGATCATTTTTGTCTTTAACAAATTCTGCACTCTTACATGTTAGAACAAATGATTGACTGTCTTTTGACATCCCCCTCCATATTTCTACTCAGTCAAAACATCATTCCAAAAACCCAGGAACAAAACCTGCAGTTGAGTCTCTCGCAAAACTATCCTTTAAATACATTCCAAGGATGCACAAGATCACATTGCCCTCTGACTTTGCCTTTCCTGTGGATAAATGCCCAACTGCTACTCAGTGCCTCACTCTTGCCCAGATTGCACACACAAGAAAATGTAAATTAACCATCTGTGACACAATGCACAAAATCATAAAACTGATACAGGAGCCATTCAGCCCATGTCTGTGCCAGCTCTCTAAATGAGTAATTTCCTGCCTTTGCCTCATAATCCTGCACATCTTCCTTTTCATTCAATAATCCAATTGCTTCTTTAATATTTTGATTGAACCGACCTCCAGCTGCATCATCAGACAGATCTTAACCATTCACTGCAAGGAAAAGCTTCTCCTTCATACCTTCATTGCTCTTTATTATCAAAATTTGTAGCCTATGGTCTCGATCCTTTTATCAGGATAAACAGCTTTTCCCTATCTGTTCTGTTCAAACACCTCATGATTTTGAATGCATCAATCAAATCTCCTCTTAACCTTTTCTCCAAGAAGAACAGTCCAGCTTTGCCAATCTAACTGAAGTTCTTTATCCCTGGAACCATTCTCGCCTTCACATCGTTTCTAAGCGTGCCATACAGAACTGGATGCAATGCCCCAGAAAGTTAATACATAAGTTCTAATTTCACTCCACCTCCAGCTCAAATTATATCCCTTGCAGTCTTGAAGTTTTAAGATGGCATCTGTAGTCCTTCAGTATTTTGCATGACTATTTTTCACTCAAGCCAATTGATGGGGAGTGTTGGCAAGCTATTCTACCTTAGAGGGCATCAGAGCCAGACCAGAGGAAGACAAGCAACATCCAATTCCCGCACGGACCACTGACTAATAGTTAGGAATAAGCAACTTTGTTGAGTTCTCTTTAATTCAGAGCCACTGAAGTCAACTTGCACATCTTGAATGAGAGAAGTTAGTTCAACAGAGTAGGATTGTAATCCATGCCTTCTTGTTCTCAATGTCTTAACCTATGCAGTGTTTATCTAATCAGCTTATTTGATCTTAAAATGCTTTAGTCTTGTTGTTCAAAAGGTAACATCTCCAGCAGTTCTATGTAGTTTAAATCCATAGTTAGTTAAAAATGATAGATATAAATCTTACTAGAATAATGCTCCATGTTTCTCAGCTGATTTCTTAATTGTCAGACTACCCATTCCCTTTGCATCTTGTTTTGGGCTGCATTAAATTAGAAAAATTGCTCAATCATTATTTGGACCATCAACCTTGCTCAGTGACAGATCTCACATCCAAGTTTCAAATCCCATTCCAGACTCGAGTGCAGTGGTGGCAAAGGCAGTACCTATCTGACATTAAATTCAGGCTTGTCTGGCCTCTTGGATAGAGGGAAAAGATCCCATGGCAATTTACAAGAACAAGGAGGAAGATTCTCCTCATTGTCCAGGCCAATATTTACTTCTCAGTCAACACTGAATGGACGTACCTTACACTAAGTTGATCTTTTTCTACACCCTAGCTATGACTATAAAACTACATTCTGCACCTTTTTCTTTCCTTCTCTACAAACGGTATGCTTTGTCTGTATAGCACGCAAGAAACAGTACTTTTTACTGTAAATACGTATGACAATAATAAATCAAATCAAATTATTGAGAGATTATCTGGTCATTGTACCACTGCTGTTTGTTGAAAATGTGTATAAATTGGCTCTTCAATAAAATACCAGTGACTACACTTCAAAGGCACTGAACTGGTATGAACATTTTGGGATGTCCTGAGATTGTGGTTAGTCATTAAACTGATTACAAGACTAAAGCCAGCAATATTTGTGATCCTTTGGAGTGTACAATTATCAAAGGCACAATATGAATAGAAATTTTCTTCAGACCAGATGTTGATGACCAAGATGTTTGGATTGATTTTTTTTTAAAACATAGGATTAGATAGAACATCCAGCACTGAAAGAGGCCATTCAGCTTAAATAGCCTGTTCCTGTATTTGTACTCTTACACAATTTGTACTCTTTCCCATTCTATTTACCTCATTTGAGCCTTTCAGTGCATCTTTCTATTCAGAAAGAATATGTACCGCTTTGTGAATATTTAATTAATATTTTAAATGAAAACATGCCTGAGTAGCAGTGGTTATCACTGCTGCCTCACAGCTCCAGAGACCTGGTTCAATTCCCAGCTTGGCTCACTGTCTGTGGAGTTTGCACATTCTCCCCATATGTGCGTGGGTTTCCTCCAGGTGCTCCAGTTTCCTCTCACAGTCCAAAGATGTGTGGGTTAGGTGCATTAGCCATACTAAATTGTCCCTTAGCATCCCACGCTGCATAGCTTGGAGGGATTAGTAGAGTAAATAAGTGGGTTATAGGAATAAGCCTGGGTGGGATTGTATTCAGTGCTGACTCAATGGGCCAAATGGCTTCTTACTGCACTGTAAGGATTCTATGAAATCTTCAAGGGCAAGATGAATCCTCCTCATCTCTTTCTTCAGGCAGCATCCTCAATTATCAGCATAAACTAACCACGGCCGAACGAGGAGACAGGTTTAACAAGATCGAACCTCACAGTTTGACATAACTGAGCCAACCTATCCCCTGCATATTTATCTAAGTCTACTTTAGTCAGATTGTTTCAACATTGAGTGTATGAACAGCCCCCTGTGCATTTTGTCAGCTTTTGAAATTCAGACACATCACATTCAACATGTAGTCAACAGCATTTATTGACATGGAATATTCCAAAAATATACCGAAGCTGCATAAATGCCAGAGTTTGATCAGGTTGAACTACATCAAGTCTGTACACTTACAGGAAAAACGCATCAAATTTATGTAGCTGATTGCATTAACAGCAGTAGACTAAATCAATCAGCTTGCCATCAGATGACTCTGCAAGCGAGCAAGTCTTGTGGGGGATTACAAAAAAGTTACTCAACATTTTAAATAATCCTTTAAAACTCAAGTTAATGGAAAAAAACAACAATATTGTACTCAAAAGAACAAACATTTTTATGATGAAACTGTTGAGGCATTCCAAACCTGCAGCAGCCAAAATACTTATTCACAGCACACTACATTACCTCACAGAGGGAGCAGCTCATTCATCTGAACTCATTAAGATATCTTCAGCTCCAGAAATAAAACTATGCCAGTGTACACAGTAAACCATGCTTTGCTCACAAAAAAATCTTAATGGATCATAATGTAGCAGGACAGCAAGAAGGATAGAGCCCCATTTCTCCAACCCCATCAAAATGTCTGCAGTACTTCATGAGTTGCCAACACTATTCAAGCATAAACATTCCTCACCATGGGAATTTTTCCATCGAGTAAAAAAGGAAACATCATTAAATGCATACTGTGTTCAGGCAAATTTCCTTAGATGGAAATGCATTTTCTATAGAAAATTGCTAAAACTTAATCATCACAATATTTTCTTTGGATTGCACAGTAATGTGTGTTACCACGAACAGATTGGGCAGAAAATTGATCCTGGTTCCTATCCTCAAGTATGCTGCTATGAAGGGCAGGAGAGGATTGAGGCCTAGGTGTTTGATATCCATCATAGGGAAGCAGACAAGAACTATTTCCTTTTTACATTTTGAAATCCGAACTGTTTCTGGACAGTTAAAACTTTCCAAGCAACAGACTGGAGGGAGATTTCCTTCCTATAAAAATAGTAAACAGCAATTTATGGTGTATTAACAATCCGAAACATAGAAACATCCCCAAAACTAAAACCTCACAACTAATATTTAGACAAACTATCGGCTAAATGTTTCAAGTTTATAATCTTTATATATTACGTAAGCATTCAGATGTATATCACACAAGACATATCAGGCTTAATATAAAATTATTATTGACAAGTAATTCTGATTATTTAAAAATCAATACCATAATTCACAATGTTAATGAGCACATTGACAACGGACAGCATATTCTTCTAACCATCAGTGTATGCTCTGAGAACTGGCTCTGAAGCACAAAGCAACCTTTCTATGTTCCTTCCACAATAGGCCACTCCCCTAAATACACTGAATATCAAAGTTCACGCATTGAGAGTTTAATGAGTAAAATCTGTCTGGCATCACAATCTACTTTACTCCAGATGAAGTAGTTGCAAAAGGAATTCAGAAGCATATCTATATGTAAAGGGTGGTGTAGTATAGCCACAGCCCTTACAGGATTCTATCAGTGAATTTGCCTGGGTAACAGTTCATGCATTTTAGAATTTGCAGTCACATCACATTTTTGAATTTTACAAAAGTGACAAAACATTTGTAAAAAAACTAAATTCAAACCTTACGTGCATGTTTTTTTTAAACCGGTCACATTGGCTGAAAAACGGACATAGAAAACAACGCTAACTCGCATTTGTATAGCGTCTTTAATATTCAAAGTGTCCCTAAGCACTTAAAGGAGCATTATCAATACCATTTAACACAGACACATAAGGAGTTAGTAACCAAGGAAGAAGGTTAAGGACCTAAAAGGAGAGGAGAAGGGTTAAAGTGGAGAGATTTTGAGAGGGAATTTCAGAGTTTGGGACCCAGGAGCACTGAAAGGTGGTGTGTGATGAAATCCAGGTAGGCACAAGAGGCCAGAGTTGAAGGAGCAAATGAACATTGAGGATTCTCGGGCAGGAGGATGCTACAGATACAGGAAGGATGAGATCGTTGAGAGATTGTTTCTTGATTTATTCTTTACATGTCAGCAAGTAAGGCTTACATGAACACTGCAATGAAATTACTGTGAAATTCCTATAGATAGATACTATAGATAGAGTAAACAGGGTTAAGCTTTTTCCTAGGATGGACTCGAATAGCACGAGGGGCCAGGGGCTTAGGGTGAGGGGGGTAAGGTATAATTTGGATGCTAGAGGGAGTTTTTTCACACAGAGGGTGGTGGGGGTGTGGAATGCACTGCCAAGTAAAGTGGTGGAGGCAGGTACTCTGGAGTTATTAAAGAAATACTTAGATGGGCACATGAACAGAATGGGAATGGAGGGGTATAGAAAACTGATTTAAAATAGGGATCATGAGCCTTGGGAGTCCCTGGAAAGTATGTAAATAGATGATGATATTGATGTACTTGTTTTTATCCTACAGGTGCTTTGGTCCACCTTGTTGTCTAACAAGGGGCATACACGCGATGGGTCGAGAGAGGGCTGCTCTTGGATTTTTTTCGAGAGTATCCTAGTGCTTCACGTCGTTAGTGTACGCTTGACCTGGACCATTTGATGGGCAACACAACAGCTCAGTGACTATCGCTGTGCTGTGCAGATACATGGATTTGAGCCTGTGTCTGTGGGAGTTTGCGCATTCTCCCCTTGCTTGTGTGGGTTTTCTCCAGGTGCTCCAGTTGCCTCCCACATCCCAAAGATGTGCTCTTAGGCTAATTGGCAAAACAAATTCTTCCCTAAATTGTCTCAAATTTGGTTTTTAATCCATAGATCTATAAACATAGACAGGGATCACAAGTAGAGGTGGGAACATCGGGGTGGCGGTGCGGGCTCGTTGGCCTTAAGGGCCTGTTTCCCGTGCTGTTTTGTTCTTTGTTCCCCTGGTCGCCACACTTTGGCGCCTGTTGGGGTCATTACATCTAACCAGCACATCAATCAGACCGTGGGAGGAAACTAGAGCACCTGAAAGAAACCCATGCAGACACAGCAAGAATGTGCAAACTCCACATTGACAGTAACTCAAACCAGGAATTGAATCCAGGTCCCTGGTGCTGTGAGGCAGCAGTGCTAACCACTGTGCCACCATGCCACCCCAAAGCACAATGGACAAAGGAGGTGAATTTTAATATCAGCACTCTAAAACATGCACAGCAAAGCATATATAATGGGAGGGAGAGAGAGAGAGAATGTATACATAAATCTTCTTGCTGAATCTAGAATTATAGATGAGGGGATTGAAAATGATGCTTCATCAGAATCCGATTTTATGGATCACATCACAGTGTTAGAATACTATCTATGCTGGTGAATTTCAGCCTGACGTTATAAAACCATTTATTCAACATTGAGGTTTCAGCTACTGCATGTACTAGATTACCGTCTATATTTAGGCCAACCACCCAGAGGAAGATGTGGTGAAACTATTATACTGGTTGCAGGAGGAAGAGCACCTGAGATTAAAGCTTACTGGAGAACAAGGAAGTTGACCCTAAAAACAAACCCATAACAAATGTGACTTTGGATTACTTCAGGCTATTAGGGTCTTAGACCAAAACCCCAAGTTACATCAGGAAGCCAGAATCCAAAAATATTTATTTTTAGCATAAGTGTGAGGATAGGATATTTCTCTCCAGGAATGATTCCACTGACAAAGTATGGACATTTATAGTGAAACAAACTTTATTTAGTAACACAGTTTAAATATAACTCAAACCAATGAAACAGCTTAACTATTAAGCTACTTATTTGTCCTGTTCCAAATAAGTCCCATTCATGCAGAGGTCAACACCACTTAAATAAATAGTTAGCAATACTCGCTATAAATTGTGTTAACAGTCTTAAAACTTTCAGAGAGATTTTGTGGAGTCTGTCTCTCTTTGGAACAGCTTGCACATACCTCTGACTTTAGTAGACCTCCAACATCAACTGCTAAACTTTCTCCCTACTACAGGTCCAGCTCCACACATTAACCACACTGTCACCTGACCCAATCAATTAATTTCCTAAGGAATATTTATGTCAAAGAATGTCCATTAGCACTATCAAAGTAACAAAATCCTAGCTGAAATGAGCAACTAACTTGCTTTTACAACCTTTAAGCTAAATGTTTTCCAGCATACCGACTGCCTTAAATAAAGCTAAAATTTAAACATTCTACAGAAACATCATCGGACTAATCAGCTAGGTGAGATTTCAGCTAGAGGATATCAGGAATTTGGAGTGGGAATTCAGTGCTGTGGGGGAAGAGGCGCTCATTTTTGGGAGGAGCAGAGAGGTAGTCTTGCAAAGGAGACTCAAGGACAACTGAGAGATAGAAAGAAATCAAACTGTGAAATCACAACCAGCAGGTAAGTGATCGGCAAGCAGTTTTTTTTCTTTTTTCTCTTGGCATTGTAGTTGTTGTTGTAAATTAACTTAAGGGTGAATCATGGCAAGAGATCCCAGACCCGTGTCGTGCTCCTCTTATGTGATGTGGGAATTCAGGAACCCTTCTTGCACATGAAGGATACAGGGACATCAGAAGTGCATCCAACTGCAGCTCCCGTTGTATAGCTTGACTGCTCTGGAGATGCAGACAGATTCACTTTGGAGCATCCATGATGCTGAGGAAGTTGTAGCATATTCAGTGAGTTGGTCACACCACAGACAGAAGCAGCGCAGGAAGGCAGTGTAAGGATCCTTTGTGGTCATCTCCCAAAATAGATATAATACTTTGGATACTGTGGAGGGGGGTGGGGGATGTTTTAAGATGGCTTACCAGCTGAAGGCGGTAGCAGCCAGGCATTGTGGCTGGCTCTGCTGTGCAGGAGAGCAGGACAAAGAGGTAGAGCCATAGTGACAGGGACTCAATTGTAGGGAGAGTAGGCAGCATTTCTGTGGATGCAAATGTAACTACAGGAAGGTACGTTGCTTCCTTGATACAAGGATCATTGTCATCTCGGAGCAGCTACAGGACATTCTGGAGGGGGAAGGGTGAACAATCTGTGTCATGGTGCAAAAAGGCACCAGCGATATAGATAAAAAAAATGGGATCAGGTCCTACAAGCTGAATTTAGGGAGTTAAGAGTTAAACTAAAAAGTAGACCTCAAAGGTAGTAATCACAGGATTGCTACTAGTGCCACATGCTAGCCAGAATAGGAATGTCAAGATGGCTAAGTGGCTTGAGAGATGGTGCAAAAGGGAGGGATTTAAATTCCTGGAACATTGGAACTGGTTCTGGGGAGGTGGGACCAGTACAAATCAGATAGCCTGCTCTGGCAAGACTGGAATCAATGTCCTTGAGTGGTTGCTGGTGCTTTTGGGGAAGGTTTAACCTTATGTGGTGGGGGATGGGAATCAATGCAGAAATCAGAGGGAAGTGGGGGCAGAAACAAAAGGCAGTAAGGGGAAAGGTGAAAAGTAGAGAAACTAAAGTCAAAAATCAAAAAGGGCCACAGTACAGAGTTTGTTGAGAACTGTGAATGGATCCAGTAAGGCTAAGAGAAATAAAACACAGGAAGAGTGTACAAAACATGACTGGATGGGTGGTCTGGGAAAGCAGGGCAGAGAGCGAGAGAAGTCTAGATTAAACTGCATGTTTTTCAATGCAAGGGGCCTGGCAGGCAAGGCAGATGAACTTAGGGCATGGATGGGTAATGGAACTGGGATATTATAGCTATTACTGAAACATGGCTAAGGAAAGGATAGGAGTGGCAGCTCAGTGTTTGCCCATTGTGTCTATATGGGTAGAACTTAAAAATAAGAAGGGAGAGATCACTTTGATAGAATTGTACTACAGGCTCCCAAATAGTCAGTGAGAAATTGAGGAGCAAGTATGTCAGGAGATTACAGATAGCCACTAGAAAAGAAAGAGGGGACTTTAACTTTCCCCAGTATTGACTGGAACAACAATAACATTAGGAGAGAAATTTATTGAACATATTCAAGAAGAATTTCGATGGCCCAAATAGAAGGGGAGAAAAAATTTGACATCCTCTTGGAAAATAAGGAAAGGCAAATGATAGAAGTGTTAGTGAAGGATCACTTTGGGGTCCAGTGACCATAATTCCATCAGTTTTATGGCAGCAATGGAAAATGATTGATGTGGCCCAAAAATTAAAATTTTAAATTGGGGCAAGACCAATTTTGATACTATTAGTCAGGAACTTTCAAAAGTTGACTGGGGGAGTCTGATGGCAGACAAAGGAACAACTGGTAAGTGGGAGACTTTCAAAAGTGTGTTAACCAGGGTTCAGGGTAACCACATTCTTTTTAGAGTGAAGGCATGGCTGGTAGAAGTAGGAAGCTCTGGATGACTCCCTATATTGAGGCCCCAGTCAAAGGGGAGGGGCATATGACATGTATAGGCAGCTGGGATCGTAGATCCCCTGAAGAATATGGATGTTGACGGAGTAGAGTTAAAAGAAAAATCAGGAGGACAAAAATCGGGACAAGATAGCTTTGGCAGATAAGACAAAGGGGAATCCAAAGAGCTTCTAAAAATAAATGGCAGAAGAGTAACTAGGGAGAGAGTAGGATCTCATAAGGATCAACAAGGTCATTTATGTGCCGATCCACAAGAGATGGGTGAGATCCTAAATGAAGATTTCTCATTGGTATTTACTGTTGAGAAAGGCATGGATGTTAGAGAACTTAGGGAAATAAATAGTTATGTCCTTAGAAATGTACACATTACAGAGATGGAAGTGCTGGAAATCGTAAAGTGTAGCAAGGTAGATAAATCCCCAAGACCTGATAAAAATATATCCCAGGATGTTGTGGGAAGCTAGGGAAGAATTTGCGGGTCCCCTAGCAGAGATATTCAAATCATCGACAACCACAGGCCTGAAGATCGGAGGGTTGCAAACATTGTGCCTTTGTTTACGAAGGACTTCAGGGAAAAGCCTGGGAACTAGGTGGTGGGCCTAGTTGTTAGAAGGTGTTCTGAGACATGCTATACAGGCATTTAGAGAGACAAGGATTGATTAGGGACAGTCAGCATGGCTTTGAGGGTGGAAAATCATCTCTCATGAATTTGATTTGAATTTTTTGAAGAGGTAACCAAGAAGGTAGATGAGGGCAGTGCAGGTGATGTTATCCACATGGACTTTAGCAAAGCTTTTGACAAAGTACCGCATGGTAGGTTGTTGCACAAGGTTAAATCTCACTAGATTCAGGTGAGGTAGCCAATTGGACACAAAATTGGCTTGATGACAGAAGACAGGGGATGGTAGTAGACGGTTGGAGGCCTGTGACCAGTGGTGTGCCTCAGGGATCGGTGCTGGATCCACCGTTCTTTGTTATGTATATTAATGATTTGGATGAGAATTTGGGAGGTGTAGTTAATAAGTTTGAAGACGACACCAAGATTAGTGGCATAGCAGCAAAGAAGGTTATCTAGGGTTACAACAGGACCTTGATCGATTGGACCAATGGGTCAATGAATAGCAGGAGTTTAATTTAGATAAGTGAGAGCTGATAAATTTTGGTAGACAGAATAGGACATGCTCTGTTTTATAACTCTCTCCCCAACAGCCTCTTATAACTGAGTAGAGCAGGCCATTGGGGAGAGTTATAGAGCAAAGAGATCTAGTACATGTTCATAGCTGCTTGAAAATGGAATCACAGGTGGACAGCTGGTGAAGAAGCCATTCAGCATGGTTGGTTTCATTGGTTAGAACACTGGATACAGGAGTTGGGACGTTTTGAAGTTGAACAAGACATTAGTAAAGCCACACTTGGAATACTGTCTACAGTTCTGGTCACCCTATTATAGGAAGAAGGTTATTAAATTAGATGGAGTGGAGAAAGGATTTACTAGGATGCTACTAGGACTTAATGGTTTGAGTTATAAGGAGAGACTGGATAGACTAGGACTTTTTTCCCTGAAGCGTAGGTGATCTTACAGATCTTATAGGTCTATAAAATAATGAGGGGTATAGATAGATGAGATAGTCAATCAACGTCTTTTCCCGTCTAAAACTTGAGGGGCATAGTTTTAAGATGAGGGGGGAGACATACAAAAGGATCCGAAGAGGGAATTCTTTCACTCAGAATGTAGTTGTGTCTGGAATGAGCTGCTAGAGGCAGTAGCAGAGGTGAGTACCATTTTGTCTTTTAAAAAGCATTTAGACAGTTTCATGGGTAAGATGGATATGGAGGGATATGGGCCAAATATGGGCAACTAGTAAGGGTTGCATGGACAAATTGGAACAAAGTGCCTGTAAATCTGTGACTCTAACCAACATATATACCTATAGTAACTACCTAAGGTTGAAAAGTGCAAAACAGCAAGTAATATGCCAATTAGCACAAATAAGTACACTGAAATTTATATTTTTAATATTAAGTATTTAATGGATATATAAAGCATTGGAATTTTGTTGTTCGTCCATTGTCATCGATGAGGACCTCAACACTATTAGTCATTTTGAGGCTGGATGCGGTGTGTCCAAAGATGACTGATCATGTCAATTCAGGCACGGAATGTCCTGGCACTGTAGTTGTTGCACTGGTAGCTCTGGACTTGCGCAGCTCACACTTAAGTTGTGCTTCAGCAATACACTTGCTTCACAAGCTTGACAGCCTTTATGTATGAGGCAGCGCCAGGTAGGATGGTTTCGTGCCAGCATTTCCCAGGTAGTTGTTTCTATGCTAAGTGACTTTATGGGGGCCTTGACTATGTCTTTGAAACGTTTCTTCTGCTCTCCATGCAAGCATCTTCCAGCAAGAGTTCCCCAAAAAGGAGCTGCTTGGGTATGCGCTCATCTGGCACAAGGATGCCATGACCTGCACACCAGGTCTACACTCTCATCAGCAGTGTGTGGACTGATGGTAGACTTGCTCTAAAGAGAACTTCAGTGTCTGGTATTTTGTCTTGCAATTTGATGAGTAATATTCTGCGAAGACAAGCCATGTAGAAACAATTGAGCTGTCTTGCATGCCTTCGATACACAGTCTACATTTCACAGGCATACTGGTGGGTAATGAATATCTTGGCACTGTAGACCTTCAATTTTGTTGCTCGGCTGATTCCTCGACGTTCCCATACAGTGGAGTGCAGTCTACCGAAAGCAGAACTTGCTTTTGCTATTCTGCAGTTAACTTCTGTACCAATAGTCATTGCTTAGGAGAGGATGCTGCCAAGGTAAGTGAACTGGCCCACTGCCTGTAATTCCTGCCCTTTGATTGTGATTATAGGTTTTGTGTATGGTGCATTAAAAAGAGGAGCATCTTTTTAATGTTGACAGTGAGTCCAAAGTTGTCACAGCCATGGAAAATTTGTCCATACTGACTTGCATCTCTGGTTCTGAGCCACGATGCAGGGTGCAGTTATCAGCAAACAGGAAGTCTCTCATAACAGTCTCCTTCACTTTGGTAATAGCTTGAAGAGTTTCCCATCCACTCTGTACTTGAGACTGATTCCAGCAACAGTGTCCTGAAAGACATCATTCAGCATGGCTGTAAACATCATGCTGAACAGTGTGGATGTGAGCACACAGCGCTATTTGACACCATTGGTAATTGGAAACACCTCGAGGATTCTCTGCCATCCAGTACTCTGACCATCATACCATCTTGGAACTGGCGTACCATTTGAATGAATTTGAGGGGGGCGAAAGCAGCCAAACTTTGACACAATTTTCCACAGGTCTTGTCGGCTAACAGTGTCAAAGACTTTCACAAGGTTTAACAAAGGCTGTGTAGAGCTCGCAATTCTGCTCTTGACACTTCTCCTGAAGTTGGCGCGCAGCAAAAATGTCAATAGTCCGGCTACCTTTGAAGAAACCACACTGTGACTGTGGAAGCAGGCCCAGCCCCAGATGAGTGACCAGACGATTTAGCAGGACTCTTGAGGGCTTTTCCTGTATTGGAGAGCAGTGAGATTCCTCAGTGGTTATTGCATACTTGCTGATTGCCCTTCCTCTTGTAGACGTGTACAATGGAAGCATTTTTAAGTTCCTGAGGAATGGATCCTTGCTTCTAAAAGGACTGGAACAGCTCTGTGAATTTCTCAACAAGTACAGCTTTGTAGATCTCTGCAGATCTGGCATTTGCCGCTGGGGCTTTGCCAGTGGTTAGCTGGCTGACAGCTTTTGTGACTTCGGCTATTACCAGTGGGTTATGCATGGCGCTGTTGATATCGACCTGTGGAATCCTATCTATTGCCTCATCGTTAATAGATGATGGTTGGGTTGAGAATGGCTTCAAAGTGTTCAGACCATCTCTGCAGGATCTGAGCCCTCTCTGTAATGAGAGTTGTACTATCTGTACTCAAGAACGGGGCACTCCTGAGAGATTGAGGTCTGTAGAGAGAGTGCTGAGGACTTCATAGAACGTTTCAAGTCGTTTCTGTCAGCATATCCTGTATTTCATCTGCCTTGGCGTTCAGCCAGGCATCCTGCATTTTACGCTGTTTATTCTGGACTGTCCTGCAATTTATTTATAGTTTTAGTATTAAGTATTTAATGCACATAAAGCTTTAGAATATAAATTATAAATGAAACTCAAATCTTCATTTTGGAGCTTAGGTTTTAAATGAAATCACCAATGCTTGTACAAACCTCCCCTTCAGGAATAATGAAGGGTATCCATGCAGCAATTTCTACGTAGAAGTGGAAATTCGAAATACTGAAAGAGCAAATCTTGATCATTTTGTTACATCAGCTTGTTCAAACCATGAAGCACTGGATGCTGGGAAACTACTACTATTCTCAACCTACCAAGTGAGCCCATGCAGTGAGATGCCAGAATTAAGTCAATAGTTACAAGAAATGAATTAATTTAGTCAGTCAGCTAACAGAGAATTGTGCAGCAATAATTGAGTCCAACAGTTCAGAACTGACTTTAGAATTGTTACAGGCATTCTTATAACTATTTTGCTGTGTTTTTTAAATCCCAAGATAACTGTGACAATGTAGTGTAAGAAGGCGCTACACGTAATATACTAGCATTGAGCTGAGGATTACATTGTTTTCACAATTTTAAACTGAGGCCCCCTCCACAGGGCAGAAAAGGTCCTATGGCACTATTAGATTTATTGTCACATGGACTGGGATACAGTGAAAAGCATTGTTCTTTCACACCATTCAGGCAAAACATACCATTCATAAAGTAAATAGGCGGTAAAGGAAAAAGATAGTAAACATAGTGTTGCAGTTACAGTGGGGTGAAGAGAAAAATGAGCTTAAAAGACCATTCAAAAGTCTGATGACAGCAGAAAGAAGCTCTTCTTGAGGCAATTGATACATGTTTTCAGATTTTTCCCCCAACGGACGAAGTATGTCCGAGTGCGTGGGTAGAAGAGACTGAAATTATACGGTCACCTGCTACAAAGAGAAAAAAGAAATGAGGTAAAGCAAGTGATGGGAATGAAACTGCCAGAAGAAAGAAGAGGAAGGCTAACAGTCAAATGAATGAATCAGAGTGGCAAGAGACTTGGATCCCACAGGGATTGGAAGAGAAATGGGCGACTTAGAGTCAGAAAAGTGTGGTCAACCAACACTATGGCAACCCATATAAAATAAGAGAAGCTGAAAGGAGTGCAGCCTTCAAATCTTTTCATGCTTGAAGATGTTCACATCAGATGTCTTGCCATAATATATCAGAATCAACCATAGAAAAGAATGATCAAGCTGGATCTCACGTGGTTCACTAGTAAATCATGGACTACAATGGTGCAGAAGTGTCTAGTTTTCGAGCTAAAACTCAAACAGCTCCACTGCAGACTTTCAATTATTTCATACAAGAGAAAAGTTAAAGTCAATTACAGATGAAATATTCTCCACCTAACTTTTTCTAAAAAGATTGCAACAGAAGCTACAGTTCAAAAAGCACTTCATTGGTTGTAAAACATTTTGGGTTGCCCTTAAATTGTGAAAGACATTACGTAAATGCAAATTGCTTTTTTTTCCCCCCACTTGAACACATTAAACAGGTCACATTTCAGTTTATTCCTACTGAATACATGATTCCGGTTAGAACATAGAACAGTACAGCACAGTACAGGCCTTTGGCCCTCAATGTTGTGCTAAACCATATTCAAACCCAAGATCAAGCTATCCCACTCCCTATCATTCTGTTGTGCTCTATGTGCCTATCCAATAACTGCTTGAAAGTTCCTAAAGTGTCCAACTCCACTATCACAGCAGGCAGTGTATTCCACACCCCAACCACTCTGAATGAAAAATCTATCTAGGACATCCCGCCTATATCTTTGGCAGGAATAACAAATGTGTAGAGTATAGGGCTAATGGTAGGACTCTTAGTGTTGAAGAAGAGGGATCTCGGTGTATATGTGCATAGATCCCTGAAAGTTGGCAATCAAGTCGATAAGGTTGTAAAGAAGGCATACGGAGTCTTAGCTTTTATTGATAGGGGGATTGAATTTCGGAGCCGCAACGTCATGTTGCAACTGTACAAAACTCGAGTGCGGCCGCACTTGGAGTATTGTGTACAGTTCTGGTCCCCGCATTATAAGAAAGATGTGGAGGCATTGGAGAGGGTACAGAGGGGGTTTACCAGGATGTTGCCTGGTATGGAGGGCAGGTCTTATGAAGAGAGGCTGAGGGATTTGAGGTTGTTTTCGTTAGAAAGGAGGCGGCTAAGAGGAGACCTTATCGAAACATATAAGATGATTAGAGGTTTAGATAGGGTGGACAGTGATAGCCTTTTTTCTCGGATGGAGAAAGCTAGCACGAGGGGACATAGCTTTAAATTAAGGGGTGGTAGTTATAGGACGGATGTCAGAGGTAGGTTCTTTACCCAGAGGGTGGTAAGGGTATGGAATGCCCTGCCTGATGCAGTTGTAGATGCGCCAAGTTTGGTGGCATTTAAGAGGTTAGTAGATAAGTTTATGGATGAAAAGGGAATGGTTTAGGTTAAAGGGTCATTGCTTTTTCTTAATTGGTCGACACAACATCGAAGGCCGAAGGGCCTGTTCTGCGCTGTAATGTTCTATGTTCTATCTCCCACCATGAACCTTATAGTTATGCCCCTTAGTAACAGCTACATCTACCTGAGGAAATAGTCTCTGCACATCCACTCTATTTATCTCCTCATCATCTTATAAAACTCTATTAAGTCACCTCTCATCCTCCTCCGCTCTAAAGAGAAAAGCCCTTGCTCCCTCAACCTTTCCTCATAAGGCCTACCCTCCAAACCAGGCAGCAGCCTGGTAAATCTCCTCTGCATTCTCTCCAATGCTTCCATATCCTTCTTACAGTGAGGTGACCAGAACCGAACAAAATATTTCAAACGTGGTTTCACCAATGTCTGGTATAGTTGCAGCATAACCCCACAGCTCTTAAACTCGAACTCCGTTAATAAATGCTAACACACTACAAGCCTTCTTCATGGCTCTATCCACTTGGGTGACAACCTTCAGAGATCTGTGGATATGAACCCCAAGATCTCTCTATTCCTCAGAATCTTGCTGTTATTTTATACTCTGATTCATTCCTTAGTTTCGTCAAGAACTGTATCTGATATATATGTGCGTCAGTGCTAGAAAGAGAAACTATTTTATCACAAAAAAAAATCGGCAGCCTCTCACAATTAAAAACATGCCAAAAGAATGAAAGAGTACACCATTACAGAAAATGGACAATGCATTCAATTCTAAAACTGCCAAAAAGAACAAATCTATTCAACTTTAACAATCTACCTAGTATAGTGATTTATATGTAATTCTACATGTTGTATTTATACATTTTTATCTTCTCCTCAAACTATTAAACTCTCATACAGTCATGAAATGCAATACTGTGGATTCATAAATACACCAGTCCCCACATGATTGTCCTTGAAACTCATACAAGAATGTCAAAGTCAGTATGTCATTCATTGATAGAGACAGCATATAAAACGTGTTTTACAGTCGTCTCGGTCAGAGGGGGCTCTAATGTAGGGGAGAGAGTTAACAGCTGACAATGGCAGGGACAGTGCCTCTGGTATGCCTGAACACTTTTCATCATAACTGATTTGGCTTTTTGATTTAGACATACTGAGCTTATCAACAGTACCTGAAATACAAAAATGTATATGTGAAATACAAGTACGTGTACAGCAGTGTACTAGTAGGCGGGAGGGTGGTTTGGAGTGTGTATACTTTAATGTGAAGAGCGTACGCAATCAGGTGGACGAATTTGCAGCCTGGATTGGTACCTGGGACTTCGATGTTGTGGCCATTTCAGAGACAATGGATAGAGCAAGGACAGGAATGGTTGTTGCAGGTTCCAGGGTTCAAATGTTTCAGTCAGAGCAGAATAGGTGTTTGAAGATGGGGAGATGTGGCATTGCTAGTCAAAGACTGTATTACGGTGGCAGAAAGGACGTTTGATGTGGACCTGTCTATTAAGGTAGTTTGGGCTGATATTAGAAACAGGAGAGGAGAGGTCACCCTGTTGGGAGTTTTTTTTTTATATAGGCCTCCAAAAAGTTCCAGAGATGTAGAAGAAAGGATTGCAAGGATGATTCTGGACAGAAGTGAAAGTAACAGGATGGTTGTCATGGGGGACTTTAACTTTGCAAATATTGATTGGCAAAGCTATAGCTCAAGCACGTTAGAGGGGTCAGTTTTTGTACAACGTGTGCAAGTGGGTTTTATTACTCAGTATGTAGATAGGCCAACAAGAGTTGAGGCTACATTGCATTTGGTACTGGGTAATGAATCAGACCAGGTGTTAGACTTGGAGGTAGGTGACAGTGACCACAATTCGGTTACATTTACCTTAGTGATGGAAAGGGATAGACATATACCGAAGGGAAGAAGTTACAGCTGGGGGAAAGGTAACTATGAGGCTATTAGGCGAGACTTAGGATACATAGGTTGGAGTAGGAAACTGCAAGGGCTGGGAACATCTGAAATATGGAACTTATTCAAGGAACAGCTACTGCGAGTCCTTGATAAATATGTACCTGTCAGGCAGGGAGGAAGTGGTAGACTGAGGGAACCGTGGTGTACTAAGGAAGTTGGTTCTCTGGTGAAGAGGGAAAAGGAGGCTTATATAAAGATAAGACATGAAAGCTCGGTTAGGGCACTGGAGAGTTATAAATTAGCCAGGAGGGAGCTAAAGAGTGAGTTAAGAAGAGCTAGAAGAGGACATGAGAAGACTTTGACGGATAGGATCAAGGAGAACCCCAAAGCTTTCTATAATATGTTAAGAATAAAAGATTGGTTAGGGCAAGATTAGAGCCAGTCAGAGACAGTAGTGGGAAGTTGTGCGTGGAGCCTGAAGAGATTGGAGAGGCACTGAATGAGTATCTTTCATCAGTCTTCACGCAGTAAAATGTCAATGTAGTCGAACAGAATACTGGGATACAGGGTTGTAGACTAGACGGGATAGAGGTACATAAGGAGGAAGTGTTAGCTATTCTTGAGTATGAAAATAGGTAAGTCCCCTGAGCCGGATGAGATTTATCCCAGGATTTTCTGGGAAGCTAGACAGGAGATTGCAGAGCCTTTAGCTTTGATCTTCATGTCATCGTTGGCTACAGGTATAGTGCTGTAAGACTGGAGGATGGCAAATGTTGTCCCCTTGTTTAAGAAGGGGAGTAGAGACCATCCTGGGAATTGTAGGCTGGTGAGCCTTACTTCTGTTGTGGGGAAAGTTTTGGAAAGAATTATAAGGGTTGGGTTTATAGTCATCTAGAGAGAAATGAATTGATTAGGAATAGTCAACATGGTTTTGTGAAGGGTAGGTCGTGCTTCACAAACCTTAGAGTTTTTTGAAAAGGTGACCAAAGAGGTGGATAAGGGTAAGGCAGATGACGTGGTGTATATGGATTTTAGCAAAGCGTTTGATAAGGTCCCACATGGAAGACTACTACACAAAATGCAGATGTATGGGATTGAGGGTGATTTAGCAATTTGGATTAGGAATTGGCTAGCTGATAGAATTTAGAGGGTGGCGGTTGATGAGATATATTCAACCTGGAGTTCAGTTACAAGTGGTGTACCTCAGGGATCTGTTTTGGGGTCATTGTTTTTGTTATTTTTATAAATGACCTGGATGAGGGTGTAGAGGGATGGGTTAGTAAATTTGCTGATGACACCAAAATCGGAGGAGTTGTAGACAGTGAGAATGGATGTTACAGTTTGCAGAGGGACATAGATAAGCTGCAGAGCTGGGCCGAGAGGTGGCAAACGGAGTTTAATGCGGAAAAGTGTGAGGTGATTCACTTTGGTAAGAGTAATATGTGTACAGAATATAGGACTAATGACTCTTAGTAGTGTAGATGAGCAGAGAGATCTCGGTGTACATGTGCATAGATCTCTGAAAGTTGGTAGTCAAGTTGATAAGGTCGTTAAGAAGGTGTACAGTGTGTTAGCTTTTATTGGTAGAGGGACTGAATTTCGGAGCCGAGACGTCATGTTGCAACTGCACAAAACTCTGGTGCGGCCGCACTTGGGAGTATTGCGTACAGTTTTGGTCGCCACATTATAAGAAAAATGTGGAGGCATTGGAAAGGGTGCAGAGGAAGTTTACCAGGATGTTGCCTGGTATGATGGGTAGGCCTTGTGAGGAAAGGCTAAGGGACTTGAGGTTATTTTCATTAGAGAGAAGAAGGCTAAAAGGTGACCTAATTGAGGCATACAAGATGATCAGAGGGTTAGATAGGGTGTACAGTGAGAGCCTTTTTCCTCGGATGGAGATGGCTAACACGAGGGGGCATAGCTTTAAATTAAGGAGTAGTAGTTATAGAACAGATGTTAGAGGTGGGTTCTTTACTCAGAGGGTAGTAAGGATGTGGAATGCCCTGCCTGCAGCAGTTGTGGACTCGCCAACTTTAAGGGTCTTCAAATGGTCAGTGGATAGGCATATGGATAGCAATGGAATAGTTTAGGTTAGAGGGTCATAAGATTGGTTCCACTGATCAGCGCAACATTGAGGGCCAAAAGGCCTGTACTGTGCTGTAATGTTCTATGTAGAAACATTTGATCGAAATTTGACCTATATTGTATTTCCTGAGGATTGTTGCCAACTCAATATAGGAAAATAACTCCAAAATTAGCTCACTTGCAGATCAGTACTGTGAAAACTAACTAACTTAATGCCATTCCTCAATCCCCATCATTTATAAAGTACAACTTGCAACAGTATACAGATGCAGGAAAGAAATAAAATATTTGCATTTATTTAATTTCAGCAAATTCAGAAGCACATCCATAATCAATGATATACTATTTGTCCATGAAATGCAGTCTGTTACGTTGTCAAATATAGTAGGCAACTGCACATAGCAAGCCACGCTAACTGATCATTCATCTCATTTGCAATATAACTGTTCTTTTCCCGAGAGAAGAATGTTCCTCAGCAAACCAGAAAAACTTAATGAAAGGGCATTGACCTGAAACATTAAGTTTGTTTCTCTCTCCCCAGATGCTGCCTGTATTGCAAGACTTGGTTTTCATAGAGTCCCTACAATGCAGAAGCAGACCATTCAGCCATCTGCACTGACTCTGCGACAAACCAGGTCCTTTCCCAGCCTATCCTCATA
Organism: Sphyrna mokarran; assembly: GCA_024679065.1. Classification (NCBI taxonomy): domain Eukaryota; kingdom Metazoa; phylum Chordata; class Chondrichthyes; order Carcharhiniformes; family Carcharhinidae; genus Sphyrna; species Sphyrna mokarran. The sequence continues at coordinate 45,127,167 of JAGIQG010000020.1, read as the reverse complement.
GCCTCTCACAATTACCACTGCTAATCCACCTTACCTACGCATCTTTGGACTGTAGGAGGAAACCCATGTAGACACAAGTAGAACATACAAACTCTACACAGGCAATTACCAAAAGCAGGAAGCAAACCCAGGTCACTCGTGTTGTGAGGCAGCAGTGTTAACCACTATGCCACCATGCTGCCCCAAAGTTAAGATCCAGGAGAGCATGGCTGAGGGAGGCACAGGCCCAGCCAAGCACAAGAGGATGGGGGCACAGCCTGCCCACACTCAAGATCAGGCACGAGAGAGTGACTTTATCATTTTGGAACGAACTTTGTTCCATCACATAGCCTCAACTTTACCTTCATTTTCAGATCACAATCTTGTTCAACTTCACACAGGTCTAAGAAGTACATGATGTTGCACATGATGCCATATCTATCTGACACTTCACACTGACTTGATTGTCTCCTCTGCCGTCATCATTCCCATTGTGACAAACTGTTTCTCGGGTGTAAAATAATTTGTCCAAATTATAATTCAACAACTCTCCAGCAACCACATTTAAGGCTCAATTTTCTTTTTCTGAGCAAAATACTTACGTCCCTTAAGTTATAATTTAAATGGAAAGTGAGAATTGATGCCCCAATCCTGACCCTTGTGGCGTTCCACTGGTTACAGCTTGCCAACCCAAACCATTGCCTCACTCCTCCACTGTTGGCCTCACATACTCCAAATTAATCAATCAACACAGTTCTCTACTCTCTCTTCAGTGTTGTATCAATCCCAAACTATTCCCTCTGTTCCATATTCTCCCCGTAGCCTTGTATCAATCCCCAAGTTTTAAAACTAATGACAAACGGGAATATGGTTCAAAACAAAACACAGCAATAATACGACAAGTAAACAAACAAAAGATGGGTCTAGGAGTCTGAAGTAGCACCAGCAGAACCATCACTTGCACTTGCTGTCCCAGAAACTAGAAGTAGTGATTAGAATCTGAAATTGTTGAACTCAGTATGAGTCCAGAAGGTTGTAAAGTACCAGGGTGAAAGGTAAGCTGTTGTTCCTTGAGCTCATTGGAACAACAAAATTGGCCGAGGACCAGGTGGTCAGCTAGAGAGTAGGACAGAAAATTCAAAAAAACAAAGTAACTAGAAGTTCAGAATCATGCTTGCAGACAATTAATGATTTCCTTAGGTTTTAACAGCTGGAAAAGAACGATTTAGAGTTTCAAGTTTGGACCAGGCCACCTTAAAATACAGGTAACATCAGGTTCAATTCCAATGTGGCTTCAGCAACACATCTCTAGCAGAGCAGCAAGTGAGTCACTTAAGAGATCGCAGCATCCAACAGAGTAGAGATATACTGGGGAAAATCAGCAAGAATCCAGCAAGAATGCTTGCCACTGAATCTTGCTGGATAGATGTGAACGATGTTAGGGGAGAACAAGAACGAGTGTGGTTTATTTTCTACATCAGAGCAGCCTGCTAAGATTTACAATCTAAGTTGGCACATGGATATTAACAAACTGGCCAAAGAAATGGGACAATTGAAAGTGCCCATGGAAATACTGTGTGGACAAATTCCAAGGCTGAGTTTGTGCCTTCAATACAATAAAAAAGAAAAATTGAATAGGCATAAACTTCCCATATCTTATTTCAGCTCTTACAGAAGTATATAATAGGTATCCAAAATTAAAATGTGTGTAATTCTTGGTACATAGATATTGCAACCAAAGCCAATGTTTATTGCTCATCCCCAATTGCCTTTGGCAAGATGATGATGAGCCACCTTCTTGAACCACTGCATTCAGTATGTGGTAGGGATATTGAAAACGCTGTTATGTAGGAAGTTCCAGGATTTTCATCCAGCACAGAAGAAACAGCATACATCAAAGCCAGAGTAGTTTGTACACTAGAGAAGAACTTGGAGGTGATGTTATTCCATGCATCATCTGTCCTTGCCCATTTAAATAATTGAGATCATGGGTTTCAAAGGTACTGCGAAGAACTCTCAGGGTATGATGGGTAGGTCTTGTGAGGAAAGGCTAAGGGACTTGAGGTTATTTTCATTAGAGAGAAGAAGGCTAAAAGGTGACCTAATTGAGGCATACAAGATGATCAGAGGGTTAGATAGGGTGTACAGTGAGAGCCTTTTTCCTCGGATGGAGATGGCTAACACGAGGGGGCATAGCTTTAAATTAAGGAGTAGTAGTTATAGAACAGATGTTAGAGGTGGGTTCTTTACTCAGAGGGTAGTAAGGATGTGGAATGCTTCTTGATGGTACACAGAGCAGACATATAATGCCAATGATGAAGGGGATGCATGTTTACAGAAATTAACCTCACAAAATAATGTACATTATCCAACCACAAATCAGTCCCATTTGACACGGAGAACTTCCACTAAGCCAATCTGATTAGAACATTGTATTCTTAGACTCAGAGGTCTACAGCATGGAAACAGGCCCTTTGGCCCAACTTGTCCATGCCACCTTTTTTTTTTAAAAACCCCTAAGCTAATTCAATTTCCCACATTTGGCCCATATCCCTCTATACTCATCTTATCCATGTTATCGAAATGCTTTTTAAAAGACAAAAAATTGTACCCATCTCTACTACTGCCTCTGACAGCTTGTTCCAGACACTCACCACTCTCTGAAGAAATTGCCCCTCTGGACATTTTTGTATCTCTTCCTTCTCATTTTAAACCTATGTCCATAACTCCCTTACCTTTGAGAAAAGATATTGACTATCTAGCTGATCTGTGCCCCTCATTATTTTATAGACCTCTATAAAAATCACCCCTCAGTCTCCGACACTGTAAAGAAAAAAGTCCAGTCTATCCAGTCTCTCATTATATCAAGTCCCAGTAGCATCCTAGTAAATCTTTTATGCACTCTTTCTAGTTTAATAATATCCTTTCTACGGTAGGGTGACCAGAATTGCACACAATATTCCCAGTGTGGCCTTACCAATGTCTTGTACAAACTTCAACAAGACATCCCAACTCCTGTATTCATGTTCTGACCAATGAAACCAAGCATGCTAAATGCCTTCTTCATCACTTTGTCCACCTGTGACTCCACTTTCAAAGAGCTATGAACATGTACCCCAAGGTCTCTTTGTTATGCAACTCTTCTCAACGCCCTACCATTAACTAGTAAGTCCTGCCCTGATTCAATTTATCGAAATGCATCACCTCGTATTTAATTAAATTAAACTCCATCTGCCATTTGTCAGCTTACTGGCCCAATTGATCAAGATCCCTTTATAATCAGAGATAACTTTCTTCACCAATCTTAGTGTCATCTGCAAAATTATCCAAGTCATTAATATAAAATGACAAAAGCATTGGACCCAGCACTGATTCCTGAGACATACCGCTGGTCACAAGCCTCCAGTTTGAAAAACAATCCTCTACAATCACCCTCTGGCTTTCATCAAGAAGCCAATTTTTTATCCATTTTGATACCTCACCCTGGATCCTGTAAAATTTAAAATGATTCTGGTGAAACATTCTTTGAGCTGAACACTGGTACCAAGCTCTGGACCAGCGAGCCCACTAAAATAACAGACACCCACATCAACTGAACACACTACAATTATCAATTATTTAAACTAACTGGAATTATAATTAGTGATAAATGAACAGAAATTAATGAGTCAATGCTTTTCTGAAGCTCTATAATGGCACAGAGTTCATCACAAAGGCTATTTCAATTAGATAATGAAAGCACTCAAAATACAGCAATAGGTGACTACAGCATCTCTATAAATTTAACTTAATTAAACATTTTGCCCATGTATCACAAAAGAAAGAGCAGTCAACTCAACCATTAAAACTGTTAAATTAAAATCAGCTGCTGAAAGGTTCCCTGATGCTTTTACGGGTGCTTCTCATAATCAGACAATCATCTTACTCAGACGTTGATAAAACAAATTAAACAAGCATTTAAAAAGTAATAGATATTCAAAATCCCATCTCCTCAGCACACAAAAATATAGTTGATATTGGGAAAAGCTATTTAAAGGAAGTGATAAGACTGTGTGAAACATTTCTCACTTATATGCTGCAAATCCTTCTATTTGTATTCGTGCAGGCATCAGTTTCATACTTCGTTAAATGCAAGTGTTTCCACAGGAACTGTCACAACGTCAGGTGGTAACGCTCCACAATGAGCTGGATTTGGGAGGATACAACTGAAATCCCAACACTCAGCAAGTTCCCTTGTCACACAAGGCAAAACTGTGGGAAAAGGAGGAGGAGGAGGAGAGAAGAACAAAAGTCAGAGGGAGGTAACCCAAGCTGTTCTCAGGCACTTCCAGCATCCAATTACACAGCTGCAAATGTCACCATCTCCTCTGGCCCTTAGTGAATGATAAATGGCAAAGAAAAATAATACTACAGTAACAATTTGCATTTATAGAGCACCTTTAATGTAGCCATTACAACCTAAGTAACAACGTAACTGCATCTCTCCATGTTTTTTGTATTACATGGACCGAAATACTAAACCAGATAGAGTTGTGCCAGATGGCCAATTTGCAAATTGAGGTCCTGTCGGATTTCAAATTTAATCAATTAAACTATTTAATTTCCCTTGTGCGGCAAATTAGGCTTTACATCTTCCAGCTAATGACTTGAGGTTATTTCCTAATGTATGTTTCTTTGGAAGGAACTAAATGACTCCCTTTCTCTGACTAGCCTGGTCAGCACAGTATGCATAATGCTTTCCAAGCAGACATTTGAACGGCAAAATTGCAGTTTTAAATTGAGACTTATTTTTGGATGAAGAGTGAGACAAGTATCATTTTCAAAAGCCCCTTGAATATTTTGCTTGCCTTTGTATGTGGCTACATGAATCATGAAAAGTAACTCAATTTCCTTGGAGGGGTGAAGTCTGTAAAACCAACAGGATCACACAGTAAATAACACAGAAACATCTGTTACAGGTGATATAATTTGAAGTTATGCTTTAGCAATAAAGTGGTAAAGCACCTGGCATTTGAGTAACATTGTCACTAAGGACAAAACACATCATGTTTTAGGCATCAGACTTGGGGGACACAGAAATAATTTAACAGACAGTAATTGCAGGCACCAAGATAATGTTACAATTCCAGTTGGTATTATTTTAATATTTATGAGTGTCACAAGTAGGCTTACATTAGCACTGCAATGAAGTGACCGTGAAAATCCCCTTGTTGCCACACTCTGGCACCTCTTTGGGTATATTGAGGGAGAATTTAGCATGGCTAATGCACCTAAACAGCACAATCTTTTGGATTGTGGGTGGAAACTGGAGCACCCGAAGGAAATGCACGCAAACTTGCACAAATAGCGACCCAAGTCCGGAATCAAACCTGGATCTCTGTACTGTGAGGCAGCAGTGCAAACCACTGTGCCACCCACAACTGGATGGGAAGATTTCAGAAGGGCTGGTAACATTTCAATAAAGACAATATGCGAACAAGGCCAGACCTGGAGAGCTAGTTTTCTATCATCTTCAGCAAACACCCCAAGAGCTGCAAAGCATTATGTAGCAAAATTACTGGAATGTTATAGATTTGAACATCTGCAAAGATTGCTGCCATTTATGGGAAGGTTTAGTTCTCAGTTATCTAAGCCAAGATCTGTTCACAAAGATTTAAAAAGTACAATGAATCATGCCAGTGTATTCTTGCTTGTGTATTTTTTACATTTTAATAAATGCTGCACTTTATTCTAAAATCATCACATTTGGCTTGGGAAATTACTTCCTAATTTTGGAAAACCTTCTCATAATACATAAATTGGAAAACCATTCTGGCAACTGTTTCAAGTGTCTTTTTGGGATTTGGCCAGCTCGGCACTTACCATCTGCCAAGCCATTACACTTGCTGACAACAATATACCCTGGCATCAACAAATGTTTCACTGTGGTATAGCACACATATTGAATCTCATGGATGCAAGTTTTCGCTTTGGTGAAATCAGTTAGCATAATAGAATTTACTCATTTATTGCTTTCAAATTAAAACATATTAATTGATGTACACAACAGTGATAACTCAGTGCAGTTTCATTAATGAAGGTGAAAATGGATTTAATCACAAATAAATGTTTGCAACAGAGTACCTACACCTCCATTTGGTTTTCAGTCACTGTACTCAAATTGAAGGCCCTCCTCAAAACAGACTACTGACAGAAATTTTCCAAGCTCAATATTTTGATCTACATCACAGAACATGGATATATATGCTTGACTTAAATTATATTTATAATTCATTGATTTTCTGTGTTGATTTCCCAATAACATCCACATTGCACTGATAAAACTAGTGTAAACTCTACCCCACTGTGCTTTTATACAATTGAATTACATCTGGACAGACATCTGCAGTTGGATTTCCACATTGTGGGTTGGCAAAAATTACTCTACGTAAGTACATGTTGCATGGAACATGTGCAATTTACCTAGCCAAAGGAACTGGGGCATGGAACAAGGAGGGAAAAAAATAGTTCCATCTCAATAGAGTTAAAAACTTACGAACAAAAATAAAGTTATGGACATACCAATTATTATTACAATTGATTACTGTTCAAGGGGTGATAGCAAATTTTCCTATTATCAATGTCTGGGTAGCTAACACCATCAACGTTATGAAACTGTGACTCTACATTTCCACTGAAGCATTGACTGCAATCTATGCCAGCGAGATGTGGAAGCAAACAGCAAGGATGTTTTGCAAACTGGACTTTATTCACCAGTGCTGTCTGCACAAGATCTTGGGCATCATTCCGAGAGATTCCGAGAAGACTGGTTAAAGGTATCTGTAGAACATCATTACAAAGAAAGGAGTGAGACTGGCAGGACACACAAATATACACATTGCCAGAACGGCAGTATAAAGAACACCACCAAACAGAAGAAGATTACAGGGTTGACCAAAGAAGATTAAGTGAAATATAAGGAGGACTTCAAAAGCTAGACACCATGTTGGTTGAAGTGAAAGCAATCATGATAGACCACGGCCAACGGCGTCTCGCTACTCATGATTCTTTCAGTCCCCTGCAGGGTAAAGTCTGAAGTCTATCTATCTTCAAAAAAAAACAAGCAATTGTTCATTTTGTACACTTTGTGTGTATAAAGCAGTAGTAAAATTAAATACTAAGCTAGTGTAGTTAAATGTCATTCTTATGACCAATGCTATAATAATGTTGCATGTGACTAAGTGGGAGTTGATTTCTATTTCCATTTCCAAGGCATTTTTGAGTTTAAGATGGCAATTTGACTGGGGGACGAAGAAGTGGGTGAAGAAACAGCATGAAAAAGGAATGTTCCAGTTTCAGATAGAAACATCATGAATAGGAATGTCAAGAATTCCAGATGGCAGTGGGCCATCAGTTGCTGAACAAGGGACCTCAATAAAACATTATACGGGCAACACAAATTATTGATTATTTACCAGCAGATCATGGTTTTCAGACAACCTGCTTTCAATGAAGTAAACACAATAAAAAGTCTCACAACACCAGGTTAAAGTCCAATAGGTTTATTTGTAGCAAACACCACTAGCTACAAATAAACTTGTTGGACTTTAACCTGGTGTTGAGAGACTTTTTGTAGCGTTTACCCAGTCCAACGCCGGCATCTCTACATCATGACTTCAATGAGGTAAGCCAGAAAGACTGATACTAATTAAAAATTAATTCAGAATAAGGAGCATTTTGTGGAGTCTGGCTTTCATCTTGGGCTGCCAAGCATCAAAGGTTGTCCTGGAATCTTCAAAAATTAAAGAATAATCCCTCAGACAATGTTCTGAGCAACCTTGAGAGTAAAGTTATTCAGACATTAAAAAGGCACATCTTTATTTTGTACCTCATTCATGTTTTTGTTATCACTAGACTAGACTATTCCAATGTGTTCTTGGCTGATCTCTCACATTCTAATACCCATAAACTGGAAGTCACCCAAAACTCTGCTGCCCATATCTAACTCATAGCAAGTTCCATTCCATGATTAATAAATTCACTGACTTTCTTTAAAACATTCCTTATAACCAATGGCTTTGACCAAAATGTTAATCATCTGGTCTCATATCTGCTGATATGATTTTTAATACTCTTATCAAGGGGACATTTCATTGCATCAAAGTTGTTACATAAGTCACCATTGTTGTTATAAAAGTGCTGGCAGAAGAAAATGACAGACAGCCAAGAAGCATCCAACCACATTTTTCACAGAAGGAAAGAATTGGGAGGTGGAATAGAATGTTTTATCTTTCAGGGCTTGGTAGGGTTGTAAGATGTGAATTGTACTCATTCATACCATCATCACAAACGAGTAAAGTAAAACACTGCTCATTCTGACTTTCAAAAAAGTGTTCTGCTCGACTCTGCTCACAAATCAAAGACAAAACACCAAAAGACGCTAAAATCCAATTCTCTTTAGATTCTCATCTTTGGGGGCAACTAATAAAGGTTGATAGATTTTTCTAAACAACAGATGACATTGATTGAAACAGAGAGCCCATCTGCATTCTTCACGAGAGAGAAAAATATTCGCTTCAGACTTCCATGCGAGCATAAATTTATGCCAGGATTTATTATTTGTCAAGTAATTATTATTCCTAGTTCATTGGTCAGTATAAAGCAGCAGAACCAGTAAACAATGCAAGCTTAGCAAAGTTTTATGGATTCACACATTTACTGAAATTTTTATTGGAGTCCATTTATGCTCCTCTGCCAAATGCACTCCAGTCCACTGACCAAAATTTTATATTTATGCAGCAAAGAACTTTAAAATTAACATATTTGACTAACATGACTAATAAACAGCAGGAAAGTCAGAAAACACAACTGACAACATGAATTATAGCACGGGGTTGTAATGTAATGAAACTGACAGAGCTGTATGGTTTTGGGTACTTACCAAAAATACCAAACAAGAATGCCAAATTGCATTCATGCCAAAGTAGACTCAAATATACTTGAAGTAAAAGTCATCATTTCACAACTAAACTTAATTACTATTTTGTCCGAAAGAAAACAGAGCTTCCTGTGATAAAAGTTTGTGATGAGGTATTGATGTGAATAACAAAGCCTTAAAATTATACTGAATATAGGCACAAAATAACACAAAAAACATTCATTTGTGTTGGTTTCTTGGAATATGCAAGCAACTGCTAGAAATAGAGCAATTTGCTTCCTAATCCTGCTAATGAGATTTTTAACAAATGTGGTAAATACACTGTTTCTGCATTACAGGCATTTTGATGTTTTCATTTTACAGGTGCTTTCATTTACATGCTTTGGCATACCTATTCTTTGTATATTTGCAGACAACATCAATATTTTGCAGTATTGTTGTAACACTGTCATAAAACAAAAATATTCAAGTTAAATTGATCTCGTATGATCGTAAAAAACAGAAGCAGAAATAGGCCTCCTTACATGAGAAATTCCTTGACCTTGACTGATCAGATTGTAGCCTTTCCTATCTAACTGCCACAATCTGAGACTTTTTGTTGTATATTTTATTTCTCAGATCTCAGAGAGGACAAGTGTGTAACAGATTTTATTCACAATTCTTCAAAATGTCTATTTTAGTTTGGTTAATTTGCTTACTTTTGAATCCGCAAGCAAGCTTCACTAATCATGCAGAGTGAGTAAATTATAAATAGACTCACAATCAAATACAAAGCAATTGAGCACTCCACCTTTATCAATCAAAAGCCTACCTCACTCAACCTCAAAGGCGTTCAATGACCCAGTCTCCATTGCTTGCTGAGGAAGAGAATCCTGTAATCTAATGACTCTGAAAATATTCCACCTCATCTCCATTGTAAATGAGAGATCCCTTACTTGCAAACTATGGATGCTCTCAAGTTTGAGACTCTCCAACAAGAGGAAATATAATTCCCAACATTCACTCTCTCAAGTCCCTCAGAATCTTATACATTTCAGTAAGATCATTTCTCATTCTTTTAAACTCCAATGAGGATAGGTCAAACTTTTTCTCATAAGGCAACTCTTTCATCTCAGGAATCAGCCAAGTAAACAATCTCTGCACCACTTCCAATGGAAGTATATCCATCCTCATGGTAGGAGACCAAAGCTGCATACAGTACACCAGATGTGGCTGCACTATGTCGTATACAGCTTTAGCAACACGTCCCAACTTCTACACTCCATACATTTTGCAATAAAGATCAATATTCCATTTGTCTTCCCAATCACTTGTTGTACTTGCATGCTAAGAATTTTGAAATTCAGATCTCTCTGTATAATTGATTTCTTCCATCTCTGTAGGATTATATTTTACTTTTCCATTCTTCCTGTCAAAGTGAACAATCACATTTTCCCACATTTTTACTAGCATGTAATAATTTTCCAATATAATGAAAAACTGGATTTATATTGCATCTTTAACAGAATGCTTCAAATCTCTTCAGGTGCATAAGGAAAACAGATTTGTCAAAAAAAAAATCAGATGAGATGCAAGTTTTAAGGCCTGTCTGAAAGGATGAGGGAGAGAGGAAAAGAAGAAATTGAGGTGGTTTAGGGATGCAATTCCAGAGCATGGTTAATGTGAAGTTGGAGGAGTGTTGGGTGAAAGGAGAGTGCAAATGAGGCACATGTCAGAGAACAGATTTTGTAATGTGTGGTAGGGGATAAGTAAAAGAGGTTGTACTACTGGACAAGGTCACAGAGACAGGGAGCAATGATGCTCAAGAGGCATTTGAACACAAAATAAGAATTCTGAGGAGCCAAAAACTAATATAAATCAGCAAGAAAAGGAGTGATGGGTGAATGGGCTAAGATACAGCGAGCAGAGTTTTAGTGGAGGTGATAGCACATTGACAATCATTAAATTAATAATCCAGAAACTCAAGGCAACACCTGGGGACTCAGATTCAAATCCTGCTATAGCAGATGGTGAAATGTGAATTCAATAAAAATCTGGAATTAAAAGTCTAATGACAGCCATTGTAAATTGTTATAAAAACCAATCTGGTTCACAAATGTCCTTTAAGGAAGGAAATCTGACATCCTTACCCAATCTGGCCTATATGTGATTCCAGATCCATAGCAACCCAACGTTATTTTCTTTTAAATACCATCTGAAGGGTTGGCATCGCTACCTCAACACCAGGGACATGGGTTCAATTCCAGCCTTGGGTCTGTGTAAGTTTCCTCCACATGCTGTAGTTTCCTCCCACAGTCCAAAGATGGGCAGGTTGTGTTGACTGGCCATGCTAAATTTCATCTTAATGTCAGGGCATTAGCAGGGTAAATACTTGGGGTTATAGGAATAGGGTTGGGTTGTCGGTGCAGGTTCAATATGCCAAATTACCTCCTCCTCATGTCACATGTAGGCATCATCCTTGGCAGATGATACAACAGGATATTCGATATAGAGTGAAATCTTGGGCACAAAAATGGCAGGTGCATTTAATCCAGACAAATGTGAAGTGATGCATTTTGAGAGGTGATGTAATTTAAGTGTGAATTATACTGTAAATGCAGAACCCTTAGGAACATGAACACAGAGGAATCTGGGCATGCAGGTCCGTAGTTCCCCAAAAATGGCCACGCAGTGATCAAGGTGATTAAGGCGGCACACTTGCCTTCATTGGCGGGACATTGAATACATGAGTTGGGAAATCAAATTGCAGCTATATAAAATCTTGGTTAAGCCACATTTGGAGTACTGCATGCAGTTCTGGTCGCCAAATTACCAAAAGAATATGGGAGCTTTGGAAAGAAGATTCATCAAGATGTTGCCTGATCTCCAGGGCATTGATTTTGAAAGGTTGAATAAACTAGGATTGTTTTTATTGGAAAGACGGAGGCTGAGGGGACTCCTCAAAATGACGTGATGTATAAATAGAGTGGATAATCAGAGACTTTTTCCTCATGCTGGAAGTGGCAATTACAAGGAGCACAGGTTCAAGGCAAACTGGAGAAAATTTAAGGGAGATATGCGAGTGAAGTGGATGTTTGGAATGCGTTGCCAGAGGAGATGGTGGAAGCAGACACATTAGTGGTATTTAAGAAGCATCTGGGTAGATACATGAATAGAGGGAATAGAGGGATGTGGTCCAAGGGCAGAAAGTTTTTTTTTATATAGTTTAGTTAGGGCATTATGATTGACATAGGCTTAGAGAGCCAAAGACCTGTACATGTACTGTATTTTTCTTTGAAATGGAGAATAATTAGGGAATTTTGTGAATGAATTTAAAAGATTACAGAGCTTGAAAGATATCTTTTGAAAAGCTTTTAGATAGTTACATGGATATGACGGAGTATAGAGGGATACAGGTCAAGTGTAGGCAATTGGAATTAGCTTAGGAGTTTTCAAAAAACAATTAAGAGTGGCATGGACAAGTTGGGCCGAAGGGCCTGTTTCCATGCTGTAAATCTCTATGACTCCATGAAAGCTAGCCAGAGCAATGCTAGAGTAATGGAGATGCAGGTGTTGGTAGCTAGCATTTATTGCCTATCCCTAATTGCTCTCAAGAAGATGATGGCATGTCACTGCTGCAATCCATGTGGTGTAAAAGCACTGCAATGTTGGAAAAGGAGCTCCAGGATTTTGATCCTGTGACAATAAAGGCACAGCGATATATTTCCAAGTCAGGGTGCTACGCTGTTTGGAGAGAACCTTCCTGATGGTGGGGTTCCCATGTATCTGCTGCCTTTGTTCTTCTTGGTTTCAGAAGGCATAGCTTTAGAAGGTTGCTGCAAAGGACACAGAAACTGATGTGTCCTTTGCTGCACATCTGTATCTTACATGTGCCCACTATACATCAGTAGTGAAGAGAGTATATAATTAAATAGTGCATCAGTAGTGAAGGGAGTGTATGTTTTGATGGAATGCGAATCAACCATGTTGCTTTGTCTTGGATAGTGTCAAGTTTCTAGAGCAGGAGTTTGGAAGTAACATACAGTTTCAGCTGATGGGCCACGGCAAGGATGGAGGCAGACAGTATTTGTGATGCCCCTTGAACCTGTTGTGCCATTGTCTACTATTCATAGAGCACTACAGCACAAACAGGTCATTTGGCCCACAAGTTGCACTGATCATATCACTACTACCAGGCCTATCTATAATTCTCAATCCTATTAAATCCCATGTACTCATCCAGAAGTCTCTTAAAAGACCCTAACTAGTTGGCCTCCACCACCACCGACGGCAGCCGATTCCACTCACCCACCACCCTCTGAGTGAATTCAATTAGATCATGGCTATTCTAATTATAATCTCAACCCCACATTTCCCTATTCTTGATGACCTTTGTCTCTCATTAGCCAAGAATCTATCTACCTCTGCTTTATATGCATTGACTCTGCCTTCACTGCTCTGAGTTCCAAAGATTCATCACCCTCAGGAAATTTCTTCTCATCTCCGTCTTTTTTTTAAACTGTATCCCCCTAGTTCTAGTATTTCCAGTGTGAGATTCTTCGTAAAGGAGTGGCTCAATATATGATATGCCATGTCAAATATTGCAGATGTCAGAGTATGTACTTGCTAGCAGCTCCACACAAGATCAAGCTCCATGTCCTTTGCTGCCTCTTCCAAAATGCTTTATCTTTACACATTCCATCCTTTCTCAACTCTGCTCAAATCACTATGTCCTCACTCAATCTGGGACTAACTAGCTAATGTTTAAATACAAGCAAAACAATAAAATAATGCCAAAATCTAAGATGCACTTTCAATATTTTCATTATATTTTACAAAAAAGCATCAAGTAAAATGATAACTTTTGTAAATAATCACTGCAGAATTTAAGTCATTCTTGCAATTTAAGAACTCACCAGGATTACTTACTGTTTCCCTAAAATTACATTGCAGCACTAGAAGTGTTTTGCAGAATAAAACGCTGATAATATTATGAACAATACATTCCACAGTTTAAATTTCCAAGTCACAGGCCACTTGATAACCACTAAATAGTTAATGCCAAGAACTGACAACCTCAAACTGCAGGTTCATTTTGCAAGGTTACTATTCATTCTTAATTCTCTACCAATGCTGTAATAAAACCAAAAGTCTGTCCATCTGGGAGCTGAAAGCAGAAAAACCAAGTGTAGTCTTGTTAAATTCCATAAATATGTTTCCAGGAATTAGTTTTCCTTTGTTCGCAGTACTGATGTCATATTTAATCTCGAGGTGAGCTTCCACCCATACATCTGCTTCATTACCAGATCTGTCAATTTCTTAACTCTAACATTGCTTACTCTGCTCCTGTCTTAACTCAGCTGCTACTGAAACACTCATGCATACCTTTGTTACCTCAAGACAAGATTATTTCTGGCTGAACTCCTATTTTCTACCCTCCATAAACTTGAGTTCATCCAAAAGTCCTTCATTTGGCTGCTAGCTGGCCTATCCAGCTGTAATGCCTTGAAAATTCTTATCCTTGTTTTCAAATCCATTCAAGCTAAGCTGTCAATGCTCCTCCAATTCTAGCCTCTTGCATATCCATTGCTTCACCATTGATGACCATGTCTACAGCTGCATAGGTTCTAGCCTCCCTAAACTACACTGGCTCTTTTTTTCCTCTCCTTTAAGATGCTTTTTAAAATCTCTCTCTTTGATCAAGTTTCAGTCACCAATCTCAATGTCTCTTTGGATATGTCTCGATGTCCAATTTTGTATGACATTCCTGTGAAGGGCCTCAAGATGCTTTAATGCATAAAATGCACTACAATGTTGTGGAGGAGAGAAAAGCAGATCAAAATCTGCAATTTTCTAGGTACAATCAGCATCTTATTGTAATAACTTAAGCAGCACGGGGTAAATATGAGATGGTTCAATAGCAAAATATTCTTCCTTTAAAACTCAAGTATACGAATGGAATAATTCTCACATCAATGCTAGTTTATTCGTAACCGCGCATCATTAATCATTGTCCTTTTCTGTTACACATTACTCTATAACACCTAATTTTTTCCCTTCCTCTGGAGACAGTTCAATGACGCAATGGTTCTACGTAAAGGTATTTGTACCTATGCATGCAAACCTGTAATATAAAACAGCTTTCCACTCACTTTCACAAAACTGTTTCAATTCTGAATCGGGTTTCATTTCTTTTATTTCACTGGATTGAAAATTAAAATACAAAGCATTTTAATTTGAATGCAAATTCCATCTTACTTCAGTAGTTTGTACAATATCTTGTCTTTACAGGTAAACACCACCGGTTAACACTTAATGAAAGATGAACCCATTAAATCAGATTTTTCAAAACGCAAAAACAGTTTTTGTGCCCATTCATGTAAATTAGATACATTTTTAAAGAACAAAACAGCATAGGAAACAGGCCCTTTGGCCCAATGAGCCCGCGCCGCCACCCCAAATGTCTGTTCCCTCAAATTGCAAACAGACTTTGC
Organism: Sphyrna mokarran; assembly: GCA_024679065.1. NCBI lineage: Eukaryota > Metazoa > Chordata > Chondrichthyes > Carcharhiniformes > Carcharhinidae > Sphyrna > Sphyrna mokarran. Next base: position 45,111,798 of record JAGIQG010000020.1, on the reverse strand, counting down.
ATTAATTCATAGAACATAGAACATAACAGCGCAGTAGAGGCCCTTCGGCCCTCGATGTTGCACCGACCAATGTAACTAATTTTATGACCCTCTATCCTATTCCAAAGCTATCCATATGCCTATCCACTGCCCATTTGAACACCCTTAAACTTGACAAGTCCACAAACTGCTACAGGCAGGGCATTCCACGCCCTCACTACCCTCTGAGTAAAGAACCCACCTCTAGCATCTGTCCTATAATTACCACTCCTTAATTTAAAGCTATGCCCCCTCGTGCTATCCATCTCCATCTGAGGAAAAAGGCTCTCACTATCTACCCTATCTAACTCTCTGATCATCTTATATGTCTCAATTAAGTCACCTCTTAGCTTCTCTCTAATGAGAATAACTTCCAAGTGCCTTAGCCTTTCCTCAGAAGACCTACCCATCATACCAGGCAACATCCTGGTAAACCTCCTCTGCACCCTTTCCAATGCCTCCACATCTTTCTTATAATACGGCAACCAAAACTGTACACAATACTCCAAGTGCGGCCGCACCAGAGTTTTGTAGAGTTGCAATATAACATCTCAGCTCCGAAATTCAATCCTTCTACCAATAAATGCTAACACACTATACGCTTTCTTAACAACCTTATCAACTCGAGTACCAACTTTCAGAGATCTATGCACCTGTACACCGAGATCTCTCTGCTCATCTACACTATCAAGAGTCCTACCATTAGCCCTATGCTCTACACAAATATTACTCTTACCAAAGTAAATCACCTCACACTTCTCCACATGAAACTCCATTTGCACTTCTCGGCCTTGGCTCTGCAACTTATCTATGTCCCTCTGCAAACTATAACGTCCATCCTCACTGTCTACAACTCCTCCGACTTTGGTGTCGTCAGCAAATTTACTAACCCATCCCTCTACACCCTCATCCAGGTCATTTATAAAAACAACAAACAACAGTAGCCTCAAAACAGATCCCTGAGGTACACCACTAGTAACTAAACTCCAGGTTGAATATATCCCATCAACCACCACCCTATGTCTTCTATCAGCTAGCCAATTCCTAATCCAAATTGCTAAATCTCCCTCAATCCCATGCATTTGCATTTTCTGCAGTAGCCTTCCATGTGGAACCTTATCAAACGCCTTGCTAAAATAAAATTCAATACGTACTTTGTCTAAACAGATGATATTTTAGCATATATTTTTGCCCTGTTTCAGCTGGGGATATTTTTCTGATCAAAACAAAAGCCCCTAATTTAATTAGAAAATATTGTGTATTTGTATAGCATCTTTAATATAATTGACAATTTTAAGACACTTCACAAAAATTTTTTTTTAATCAGAAAAGAATTGACATCAACCCTAAGGAAACACAGGAAAGGTGACCAAAAATCATGGTCAAAGAGGTAGGATTACAGCAGTATCTCAGAGAATGGAGAGATGGGGCTTAAAGAATATTCCCGTTACAATTTCTGTGCTACCTTGACACAACTTTGACCCGAAGGAATCTAAAAAGATTACAATTTTACACATCCTATCAGAAGGCCTCACTCAAACATTAAATAAAATTACACTTCCAGGCATTATTCGGAATTAATTACCTATTTGCACTAAGGGCAATGATCTTTCTCTAGTAGTGATTTAAATACTTCCTGTTAATTGCATGTGATAGATGATATCTAATAACAAATATCTGGGTAATAACGTAAGAATAACAGAACCAAATGTCACAAATCACGGGAGCAAAGCACAAACAGTTTGCAGCTATCATCTGACTCAAGATGAGACTTAAATAATGCATGGTCACTCACTTCTATTCTGATTTGTGTCAATTTTCTGCTAACTGAAGCAGACGGTGTGCTTCATGTCTTAGATGTCTGGATCAGCTAACAAAAAATATTCTAGCTTTTTCCAATTGTCCTACAAGTTAATGTATTTTCTCCTAGAAGGATTTTTTCTTCTGATTGGATCTCTGGCTTTAGGAGTCAAAGGTCTGCATAAATCTTCAAATTTAAGTTGTTATGACCACAAGCAGGGCCATTAATGCCTTATCTGACCTACTTTACTCATGATAGGAGAAGTGCCTCAGACATCACCTTTGGTCTGCATTTATAATAGATTTTTAAATCTACAACTGTACAGCTTTTCTCATTTCCTATTAACTGATTTTCCTGGTGTTCATAAGGGATGTGTTCCTTTTTCCTGGCTGGTCTTTCTGTAGCATAGATTATACAAATTATAATTTAAATTTTAGACTAGTCCATTCAAATCATTTTGATCTTAAGACAAGCAAATTAAATGGAGATTGAAAGTTTGAGTGGAAACAGATTCTTAAAACCTTTGAATTCCCCCAGGCAAGGTATTCAGCCACACTGACCAGAAAGCTGCAGGTTTGACTCTCAGTCTGTGTCAAGTTAAATTACATCAACTACTGAAATTGGTCTTGATGCCCCCATTGGAGATATGGGGAAGAAGGGGGAGAAAGAAGGAAAAGGGAAGAAAATACAAGTCAACTGAAAATTTGAAAACAGATGTTGATAGATTTTTGTTAGGCTGGGGTAAAGACAGATAGAAACATTTAAGGTTCAAATCAACCATGATTTAATTGGCAAAACAAAATTGAGCTAAATGGCCTATTGCTGTTTCTATGTTTTTAGATAATTTGGCTGAAAAACAATCATCCTGATGCGAGGTCTCCAGCCAGATAGTTAGTTATTTTGCTGTGTTTACTGGAAGCATTTATTTACAAAACAAAGGAACATAAATATTCATGACAAGAAAGAATTACCAACATTTCTCATGGCATTTTATAGTAACAGTTTCTATTGTTTTCAATGCTTAAATCAATAAAATTAATGACATATTAAAAACAGTAAATCTGAAATCCAAAACATCATACCCAAGAATATCCTTGCATATGTCTACTTCCATTTCCACATTAAACTATTTCCGCCAATGACATTGAAGCCAGCTTCAGACGAGATGAAATTCTGCCTCATTTTGCAAACTTATTTTGTTCATTCACAGCATATGGTTATCACTCTCAAGAGCAGTTAGGAATCAACCATGCTGATGTGGAACTGGAGTCACGTCTGAGCCAGACCAGGCAAGGATGGGCAATTTCCTTCCCTGAAGGAAAGTAGCGAATGAGCTGTGTTTTTGTGTGATAGTTGATGGTAGCTTCATTACTGAGACTAAATTTCAATTAAAAAACTGAAATTGAAAGCAAATTCCACCAGGTGAGATTTGAACCCATGCCCCCAGGAACTAGGGATTACAAGTTCATTGAGATGATCAATATACTGACAACTCTCTCTAATCACATATACATATTAAATATTGCACATCATAGAGACAGGTGTTCACAGAATTATAATATCCCTACAGTCTAGAAAGTGGCCATTTGGTCCACTGAGTGTGCACTGACTCTCTGGCACAGCATCTTACCCAGGCCCAGCCCCCAGCCTATAACTGTAACCCCATCCATTTACATTCCCAAACCCCCTAACCTACACATCTTGAGACAAAACCCACACTCTCAACAGGGAGAACATGCAAAATCTACACAGTCAGTCACCAAAAGTTGGAATTGAACCCAGGTCCCTGGTGCTATGAAGCAGCAGTGCTAACCACTGTGCAACCCTGAGTGTCAAAGCTGTGGAAGTGATATGGCAACATCATGGTTGAGCGTCCCAGTGGCAGAGTGGTTAACACTGCGGCCTCACCACACCGGGAACCCAAGTTCAATTCCAGCCTTGGGTCACTGTATGGAGTTTGCACATTCTCCCTTGTCTGCGTGGGTTTCCTCTGGGTGCTCCGGTTTCCTCCTACAGTACCAAGATGTGCAGGTTAGGTGGATAAGTCATGCTAACTTGCTCCTTAGCGTCAGGGCTATTAGCAGGGTAAATACACGTGATTACGGGGATAGGGCCCGAATAGAATTGTTGTCAGTGCAAGCTTGATGGGCCAAATGGCCTCCTGCTGCACTGCAGGGATTCAATGATCACCACTCAAACACCTTAATTTGTCAATTGTATAGGAAAACTACTTTCAAGAGTTTTATTTTGGATCAAGCTATTTAGAAAATGTTAGTTTATCTTCATGTCGTTAATGTAGTTACAGTGGCAATCATCACATCAAACAAGTTAATGCCACACATCCAAAACACAAGCCATAATAAATGCTGCTGTTACTTTGCAGGGTAAAATGACAGAAGCGTTTTTATCTCCTTCATAGTTCATGCTTCCTCCAATTTGCTGTTCAATCACTTTACTCCTCAGGTAAAGGATTGATTGGTTCTTGCTGGACAATCAGATGAAAAAGCATAGAATTGAGAGGCAGTTTTGCCTTCTAGTAGAAAAGAAAAATCTTGACATTAACTCCTTGAATTATGCTTCTATCAAATGTTCATTAATGCAAGATATTGGGATAGACACTATCTGATTCTTATGATGGGGGATGGATACTTGAGAAGGGAATTAGAGGAGATGGAAAGTGGCTTAGAAACAAAAGGCCGAAAAAGTGAAAACAAAAGAGAAAGACATGGAAATAAAAGGCAAAAATCAAAGTGGTCTCTAGAGATGGGATTAGTATAAGGAAGAGTGGTAGAAAAGCAAAATTAAGTGTTCTGTATCTGAATGCATGTAGCATAAAAAAAATAAATGAACTATTGACATGAATAGAGTTAAATGGGTATGATCTGATAGCTATTACTGAGATGTAGTTGCAAGGAGATCAAAATTAGGAAATCAAAACTCAAGTTTATTTCACTTTTAGGAAGGACTGGGCAGTTAGATAGCTCTGTTAATTAAAGAATAAATAAATATAGTTCTGAAGGATGATCTAAAGAGGGTGTGGAATTGAGTTGGATGGAAGTGAAAAATACCAAAGGAAGGATTAATAGGAGTATTGTCTAGGCCCCTGAAAAGTAGCCACAATGTAGGAAAGATTTTAAAAATCAAGAAATAACAAATGCTTGTAAAAACAGCATTGCATTAATCATGGGCAACTTTAATTTTCATTAAGAATGGATTAACCAAATTGGAAAATGGTAGCCAAGAGAATGAATTCATAAATGTGCAATGGTAAATGGTCTTTGGAGGAATATGTAACGAAGTCAAAAAGGGATTGGGTCTGGTAATGTGTAATGAGGTAGGTTTAATAAATGATTTCGAATTTAAGGATCCCTAGAAAGCAGTGATCACAATATGATAAAATTAAGCATTCAGCTCGAGTGTGAGAAATTGGGACTGAAATATCAGTGTTAAAGTTGAAGAAGAGGAATAATGAACGTATGAGAATAGAATTGGCCAAGTGAACTGGTCATATAGATTAGTAGGTAAGACAATAATGAGCACTGACAGACAGTTAGGGAGATAACTCCCAGCAAAAGTATATCCCATTGAGAAAAAAAAGACTTTAAAGAACGGAAGAATACCACTGATAAGATGGCAAAGTTTAGCGGCAATCAGGAAGAATGGGATAGATTCAGAATGTCGAAAATGTGGACTAAAAAAATCAGGAAGGAGAAAATAAACTTTGAGGGCATGCTAGTGGAAAAAAAATAAGAAGCATGAGCCCTTAGAAAATAAAACAAGTAATTATTGGGAACAAAGAAATGGCAGACATGTTAAATTGCTATTTCGCATTGGCCTTTATTGAAGAAAAAAACTGCAAGCCACTCCAGAGATATTAAAAATAAGGGAAGGAATTAAATATAGGCACCATGGCCAAAGGAGTAATTTTAGGCAAACTAACGGGTTTAAAAGTTGATATGTCCCCTGGACTTGATGGTTTGCAACCCAAGATTTTAAAAGAGGTAACTACAGAACTCATGGATCATTGGTAATAATTTACCAAAGATTCTCAGATCCTGGAACTCGATCAAACGATTGGAGAACTGCCTATGTGGTACTCTTGTTCAAAAAGGGAAGGAAATGCAGGAAACCACAGGCTAGTTAGTCTAAATTCTGTTATTGGAAAAACATTGGAATTGATCAAGGAAGGAATAGCAGTGCATTTGGAAAGTCATCAACTGATCAAGAGTCAGCATGGTTTCATGTAGAGGAAATCATGCTTGACAAATTTAGTAGATTTAGTTAAATTTAGTTCTCAGAGAAAGGATCAGCCAGAGTTGATACAAGAAAACCAATCTATGTTGCAAATTTGAACTTTCAAAAGGCGTTTGATAAGATGCCATACAAAAGGCTATTACATAACATAGGAGCTCATGGTGCTAAATTAATATTCTGGCATGGATAGAAGATTGGTTAACTAACAGGAAGAAGCAAGTGGGGGAGGTCTTTCTCAGATTGGGGGGCAGTAATCAGTGCAGTGTCACAGAGACCAGTGTTGGGAACCACAGCTCTTTACAATATATATTAATGATTTGGAGGAAGGAACAAAATGTACTTTGGCCAAATGTTTAAATGATACAAAGGCAGAAGGGAAGGTAGGTTGTAAAGAGTAAATAAGGATGCAAAGATATACAAGTTAAACGTGTGGGCAGAAAATTGGCAAATGGAATTGTGTGTGGAAAAACATGTTGATTTTTTGAAGAAAGATTGTGAAATCAGATTATTATTTAAATGAAGAGAGATTGCAGAAAGCTGTTGCACAAATGGACTTGAAGGTTCTTGTTCACGAAACCCAGAAAGTTGACATACAGATGCAGAAGGCAGTTGGGAAGACAAATAGAATACTAGCTTTCATTTCAAGGGGGCTAGAGTATAAAAGTACAGAGGTGTTAATGCAACTGTAAAGGTACTAAAGAAGCCACATTTAAAATATGTGTATTATGTTTTGGTCCCCTTATCTAAGGGAAGATGTATTATCAGTGGAGGCAGTATAGAGGTGGTTTACTAGGATGATCCTGGGTGTGGAAGAACTCCCATTAAAAAAGATTAAAACAGGTTGGATCTGTACTCCTTGGAGTTCAGAAGATTGAAGGGTGATATAATTGAAACACATCAGCTTCTTAAAGGTTAGACAGCATACACAGAGTGTGTTTCCACTCACGGAGGGTGCAAGATCAGCTATAACCTTATTAGGCTTGAAGGGCTGAATTACTGATCCTACTTCATATGGTCTTATGCACATCCTATCTGGAAATTTATAATGACGAGCAATTTTGCAAAGATAAAAAGCAAAAAAAAAGACAGGCATTTGAAATCAGAATTAAGCCAGATTTGGGTATTTGCTTCACTGTTTAGCAGTCCATTATAACTGCGATATGTGCATATTGTAGAGCAAAGCAATACACAGTGTAAAGCTCCAACAAGCATGACATTTAACTAATATTTGCATGTGTGCAACACCGAAATGAAACCTGAAATTTAGTCAGCAACTTCCTTGGAATTATATTTACAAAGGCACTTTTCCAGCCTATATAACACTAATAATTTAAAAACAATTCACATATCTCTATTTTCCTTTTACGTAATAACACTCTTGTACCAAACATGGCTCAATCCTATCTATTGTAGCGTTTTAGTGCAAATTCTTGCAGGTCCAATTCCAAATAGAAGAGATTGTAAAATCATGACCCAAACTGATATAATTCAATCTCACTTAGCAAAGTGCATTTTACTATATCCCAAACAACTTGGTCAGGATTTCAACGAAAGCTTATTCTCCTCTGTGTCATGTTCTGATTATCAAGAGACACAGAATCCAGCAGACTTATTTATTCACCCAGCTGCCAAAATTTCTTTTGTAACTGATCTGAAAGAAAGAAATGACCTGAATGAACCCTCCGTCCGCAAACACTTCACAAGCTGAAAAAACATATATGGGAGGACAAGTCATAGAGTCAAAGAAGTTTACAGCATGGAAAGAGGCCCTTTGGCCCAACTTGCCCATGCCGTCCTTTCTTTTTTAAAACCCCTAAGCTCATTTGGCACATATCCCTCTATATCCATTGTACCCATGTAACCATCTAAATGCTTTTTAAAAGACAGAATTATACCAGCCTCTACTACTACCTCTGGCAGCTTGTTCCAGATACCCACCACCATCTGTGTGAAAAAAATTGCTCCCCTGGACGCTTCTGTACTTCTCCCCTCTCACCTTAAATCAACGCCCTCTAGTTTTAGACTCCTACCTTTGGGAAAAGGTACGACTATCAAGCTGGTCTGTACCCCTCATTATTTTATAGGCCTCTATAAGATGACCGCTCAGCATCCTGCACTCCTGAGGAAAAAGTCCCAGTCTATGCAGCCTTATAACTGAATCCAACTCCTACAAGTTAACATCCTAGTAAATCTTTCCTGCACTCTTTCTACCCTGGGAAAAAGATCAACTATCCATTCTATCTATGCCTCTCATACACAACAATACCAAAAGTCAAAAACTGATTTTTTAAAAAGTATTATACACTTTGGCCAACTATAGTCAGAGTCCTGCAATTATGGTTTTCTTCCTATTGCACTTTAGATACTGATAAATTATAGTATATATTGAGAAGCTCCTTAGGGGGAGGCTTATCACAGCTCCTTTAACGATCTCCATAATGAACTTGCTCAGGACGAAAACACTGAATTTCTACATCCAAAATATCTTATGATTCAAGTCACTAACATTCATCTGAATCTCTCATTTTTAGCTAAATGTTGATTGATCCACTAAATTTAAGCATTTTAAAGCTTTGAATCATTGTTACCATGATTGCTGCTATCTTGCCCTTAAGTTTTTGAAATGGTTTTTAAAGGGGGAACCAAGAAGTTAGATGAGAGCAGTGCAGTTGATGCTGTCTACATGGACTTTCACAAGGCCTTTGACAAGATACCACCTAGTAGGTTATGGCATAAGGTTAAATCTCTCAGGATCCAGGGTGACGTATCTAAATGGATACAAAATTGGCTTCCTGACAGAAGCCAGAGGGTGGTTGCAGAGAGTTGCTTTTCAAACCGGAGGCCTGTGACCAGCAGTTGCCTCAGAGATCAGTGCTGGGTCCAATGTTATTGGTCATTTTATATTAATGATTTGGATGAGAACATAGGAGGCATGGTTAGTAAGTTTGCAGATGACACCAAGATTGGTGGCATAGTGGACAGTGAACAAAATTATCTCCAATTGATCAACTGGGCCAGTGGGCTGACGAATGGCAGATGGAATTTAAATTAGGCAAATGCGAGATGATGCATTTTGATAGGGCAGGACTCACTCAGTTAATGGTAGGGCACTGGGGAAAGTTACAGAACAAAGAGATCTTGGGGTACATATTCATAGCTCCTTGAAAGCAGAGTCACAGGTGGGCAGAGTGGTGAAGAAGGCATTCAGCATGCTTGGTTTGATCAGTCAGAACATTGAATACAGGAGTTGGAATGTCTTGAAGTACAAGACATTGGGATGGCCACACTTGCAATTCTGATCACTCTATTATTGAAAGGATATTAAACTAGAAAGAGTGCATAAAAGGTGCTACCAGGACTTGATGGATTGAGTTATAAGGAGAGGCTGGATAGACTGGGATTTCTTTCTCTAGAGCATCAGAGGCTGAGAGGTGATTTTCTAGAGGTATATAAAATAAAATAGCAAGATAATCAATGTCTTTTCCCAAAGGTAGGGGAGTCTAAAATTAGAGGGCATAGGTTTAAAGGGAGAGGGGAGAGATACAAAAGTGTCCAGAGGTGATGATGTCTGGAACAAACTGCCAGATGTAGTAGTACAGGCAGGTACAATTTTGTCTTTTAAAAAGCATTTAGATAGTTACATGGGTACAATGTGTAGAAGGATATGGGCCAAATGTTGGCAAATGGGATTAACTTAGAGTTTTTTAAAAAAAAAGGGCAGCATGAATAAGTTGTACCAAAGAGCTTGTTTCCATGTTGTAAATCTTTATCACTAAGTGAATCCAATGGGCACTGATAATTGTTCTTTTTGGGATGCCGTCTATTCATGTGAGATGCTAGCCGAGATAATCATCATTTCATACCCAAACAGTGCTGTTTCTGATTCACTACTTGCATTGATTCTGATGTGGAGATGCTGGCATTGGAGTGGAGTGGGCATAGTAAGAATCTCACAACATCAGGTTAAAGTCCAACAGGTTTATTTGTTACTGTGTTCATTGTTCTTAATTGATACCTCATCTACTTACTAAGTATAGGAAAATCCTATACTTAATCCCTAACATTGAATCACTTGGTTTCAGCCTTGGATGACGTGAGGAGTTGTACAATTGGGAGCATCTGCCATACGAAGTCCGAAACTGAGAACAGACAGGGATGGAGAGATTCTGCTTGTTATCCATTGTTCAGAGCACATTTTACAACAATAGTGAGACCAAATTAAGAATGGAAACAATTTAGATTCCCTGCAACACCACCAGGCACCAATTCCCCCTTGCTGTCCAACATTTCAAAAAAGATTCACATATAAACAATAAATTAAAGCAAAATATTATGGATGTTGGAGATCTGAAATCAAAGAAGAAAATGCTGGCAAAACTCAGCAGGTCTGGCAGCATCTGTGGAGACAGAAACTGAGTTAATGCTTCAAGTCTATATGATGCTTCTGAATATGAACTTTAAACAAACATTAACTTGGTTTTACTCGCCACATCTGCTGCCAGCAGGTCAGTTTTTCTGGTGTTTTGTGTTTATTGAACGATATAGATAATTGAGTGAGGTACCAGAGGGCAGCTGACGTCTGTGAAATCCAATCCTAGCAAGTTTACTAGTAGAGAGGAGAGAGAAAAATTTGAAATGAATAAAGTACATCTGAGGTTTCAAGCCATGTTTTAATGTGAGGATTTTTAAAAATGGTTCTAGCAACTCGTACACTAGGTTTTCAGAGTGATTTTGGGAAAAAAAATGAAACTTTTTGTTAAGCTCAAAGTAAAGTTTCAGGAAAATAAATAGATCTTGCAGTTTTGGTTTCTTTATCTGAGAAAGGATGAAGGATATTCGTGCTCTAGAACGAGTGCAGAAAAGGTTTACCAGGCTGATTCGTGGGATAGTTAGACTGACATGAGGAGAGATCAGTGAAGGGGGAGAAGAGGATTATGCTATTGAGTTGGATAATCAGCCATGATCATAACAAATGGCATGGCAGAGCAGGCTCAAAGGGCCTAATTGCCTACTTCTATTTTTATTTTTTATGTTTCTCTGTTTTTAAACTGATAAACAGCATGGAATAAAGTATGGAAATCTGCGCTGTACAATACATCCAGGATAGCAACTGAATAAAACAGCTCACAATGTGGAATCACTGCAAAGTACACCTATTCATATACACCTCTGTTCTATCTTCTTCATGAACTGTATAAAAGAAATCCTCTTATTCTGCTATCTGCACTATTGCGTACCTAGGCTCAGAGGAACATGCATAGTGTAATGGTACTTGTAATTTACTTTTTTGATAATTCAGGAAATAGCTTCGATAAAGCTATTTTTGTTTCACTAAAGAAAACATATCCGACTAATTCACTGTAATTTGAAAGTGTGAATAATGGGACTCCTGCAGCACTGGGAAAGCAAATCCTCTCTTTACATTCACAAATAAACCCTGTTACAGTCAGACCTAGAGTAGGAGAATAGAAAGTCATCCGCTCCTCAACATGTTAGTAACATCATGCCCTATAGGCATTTAATAGATCATCACTTATATTTCATCTAAGAACTCTAGATGAGGTCCAAATCTTCGTCACTATCCAACTGACATGCATCCATCTTACAAATACTTAGGATTTTGCTTCTTGTAGGGAATGACTATGTCAAGACTATACTTGCTCCCCTTTTGATGAGGACATGCCATTTTATTCTTCCATATGGTTCAAACTTTGTGAACATTGGAGAGTAAGCATGCCCTGACAATTTGTATTTGCTTACTCCCATTTTTCAACAACGGCTACGATGATTGCAGTTTTCAGTCTGAAAATAAAATAGAGTTTCCAACCTTCATCTTTAAGCAACCATCCTCTGGTAGCATGTTGTACTTGAAAAAGTTAGTTGTGAAGGATAGAACTCAAGCCAATCTTAAACATTCTTTTACATGGATTTATTCACAGAATTACGTGCAAGTACTTCCTAACCCGACCACCACTATTTCAATCTGTCTATTTTTATGGACATAAGTGAATCTCTAGTTCATATCACCACTTGGATAAAAATAAATACAATTAACTTAGAGTTAATGAATATTTTATTAAATTTTACATTAATGTTTTAATTATATTTTCTGTCCATTTTCTCATCATTTTGAAACCATCTTTATTTCTCAATGTTGACTTCATTTTCTATGCATCATTTAAAACTAATTTTTACCTCCTGCTTTACATAACCAAGGTTAGACTTTTAATTTCTCAGTAAGCATTCTTGAATCTGATTGATCAGAAACAGTGAGGCTCAACAAATCATAGAATCCCTACAATGCAGATGCAGGCGATTTGACTCATTGAATCTATACTGACTTTCTGAAAGTGCATCTTATTCAGGTTGCCCCCTCTCCTCCAGCCTTATCCCCATAACCCCACCTATTTACCGTGCTAATACCTCTTACTTAGATCTTGAGACACTAAGGGACAATTTAGCATGGCCAATCCACTTAACCTATACATCTTTGGACTGTGGAAAGAAATTGAAGCACCCAGAAGAAACACACAGACAACGGAGAATATGTAAGCTGCTCCTGGTCACTGATGTCACAGATTCCTTTTAGAAGCTACAATGCTAAACCAGATACTTGATTAGGGTAGGTCTGTGCTCCAAATCCCATAAAACCTTTGTGGGCAGCTGTCAGTGAAGTGAATACTGACTGCTACTCTTCTGAAGGGGCCACAAAATTTCAAGCATTAATTTTATCAGATTTTCTCATAACACCATCATATCAAACAGATCCTTTTGCTCATTTGATGTAATCTCTCCAAAATACAAACCATACTGTGCACTTACGGCATTTGTAGTTCTCAAATTGAATCCAGTGACCTCACCATAACCCATTTTCTTAATAATTCATTCCAGCTGTTGATCACATCTGTTTAAATAAATACTATTTGGCACACATCAAAATCTGGCCCTTCAGAATCCCAAGTCAATGATTTGTACTTACTTTGGCATATCTGAAGGTATTGTTCTGTTTTACTTTTCATAGAAGAATCATGTATGTCTCAAACTGTCTTCTGCCTTGTATTGCAGCAATTCGTATTTAGCTTGACCAGCACACACTGCAACAATAGCATAACTTCAAAACCATTTATCTTAAAACTAGGATCATTCAATATTCTCAGATATGGAGGAACCAATAGAGTGGTCATTACTTAGTTCATAGATGTTTTTTATCCATTTATATATCATTCACTCTTTGAAGTGAAGATAACCATGTCGATCAATTGGGGTGTTTAATAGAGTTTTGATGAGCACATGGGTGACTGTTAAGGCTAATTTGCATCCAGAAGGTCCTACTGCCAATTGGAACCACAGATGATAGAGTTTTTTGGCTTGGGATTTCATAGAACATAGAACATTACAGCGCAGAACAGGCCCTTCGGCCTTCGATGTTGCGCCGACCAATTAAGAAAAAGCAATGACCCTCTAACCTAAACCATTTCCCTTTTCGTCCATAAACTTATCTACTAACCTCTTAAACTCCACCAAACTTGGCGCATCTACAACTGCAGCAGGCAGGGCATTCCATACCCTTACCACCCTCTGGGTAAAGAACCAACCTCTGACATCCGATCACTGCAGGCGACACTTGAGTTTCTCCAAGAGGATTGGAACTTATTCTTAGCTTTTGAAATGATGAGAAAGTGGTTAGTCCAGCAGGCAGTGCTGCACATGGCTCTTGTCACATGCATATCCTGCCAAATGATGAAATAATCAAATTAGGTGCCTGCAAACTTGATGAGCCAAATGGCCTTCTCCTGTACTGTCAGAATTCTATTCTATCTATGCATGGAATGGAGAGGCATCCAAGATGTGATGTTACAATTAGATAAGGAGGAAGCACTTCCCAACACACATCTTGCCCAAGAAACAATTACTGCTGTTGCAGCTGCCTGATCTGTTTTTTCCCTCTTCAGTGATATCCTTCCCATCCCTGGTGATCTGCACTAGCTCTTCCACTGAAATCACCAAAAGTGATAGCTTGTCTTGAACAGTGCAGTTTGTACAGCAACAATTGAGAAAGTGAAGTCATCATTGTTCTTTGAAATCAAGGATAAATTCAAACAACGAAGGAAAGTACAGCACAGGAACAGGTCCTTCAGCCCTCTACGCTTGTGTCAATCATGAAGCTCTGGCTAAAAAATGTCCGAACAGTCTCGGGGACCATATTCCATTTCATCAACGTTGCCCATGGTAGAGATGTACGCATTGATGAGAGTTTGCTTGTCTGTTGCTGAAGCACATCAGACAACAATTAACATCCTTGGGGAGGCAAGGCAACTTGCTGACAAGATGGTCTATGACAGCAAAGCCCATGATGCCATTCCTCTTTTCCACAGTCCCTTCAAATGCATGTATAACATGCACAGGTTTCCTTCAGCTGACCTTTCCCAGGTAGGCAGGTCTTGCTGAGGGTGGCAATCTGGACATCGTGACTAGTCAGTTATGTACCAACAAGAACAGTCCTTCTCTCAGGTCTGTTGGTTGTGGAGCTGTCCGTGAGGATGCACACGTTCCATGTGCCAATAGTGACTGCTGTCACCTTTCTATTTTTTTTTTAAGAAAAACTTGAGACCACTTTATAGCTGCAGTGAAGCAAACATGACCCTTGTCACGTGAAGGCAGTGAGCAATTTGGTGTGTAAAGGGCTAGTCAATCGTTCAGGGAGTGGTCAAGTTTCACTTTTGCTTTCCGCCTGGGTGCAGGCTCACAGCTACATCTCAGTGAATCCCCACCTATTCAAAGATCAAAGTATTACATCATTCATCTATCACACAGGTCTTGGGATAGGTAGATGACAGATATCACAATAGAAAGATAAAGAACATGATATATGTGCAATGGATTATAGTGAGGAAAAGTTGCATATTTAAATGTAAGCTTCAGGCCTTTAATTTTGTTATCTCAGGTTTTCACGTTGAGGCAGCAGGTTCATCAGATCTTATTACACTGGAGAAGTTATTGTTGGATACCCAAAAGATCATGATTGCTGTGTTCAGTGAATTATGCTGTAGGTTTGATTCCCGAACATTGGGTATTCAATGTTATGCCAAAAGTATATGATTATAAATCTCAAATCATAAGAATTATTGGCTCTATTTTTGTAAAACACTAATAATAGGGAAGAGATGGGGGGTGGGGGGAGGAAGGAATAGGAGAGGGCCCTTCACAACCTTATGAATTATTCTTGAAATGTAGCCACTATTTTAATACAGAGAAATGCACCAAGCAATCTGTACAGAAAGTCCCATAAAGAGATGTGACATAATGTCCAAATAATCTTTTTAAAGTGATATTGGTGTAAGGAATAAATAATAGTCAGGAGACTTGCTTTTTTCTGAGAAGTGTCCTGGCATCTTTTACATGATGCGAGATGCCAACACTGAACTGGGGTGAGACAGTAAGAAGTCACACAACACGAGGTTACAGTCCAACAGGTTTATTTGGCAGCACAAGTTTTCAGAGCACTGTCCCTTCATCATCTGATTTCATTAAATGTCTGAACAGTCTCGGGGACCAAACTGCCCTAGTATATCCTGCTCTTATGTTCCTACTGCTCCAAATCATCTTGTGGAATAGTACCATTGACAAATTTAATTGCTTTTCCAAATAACTGAAATTGTAACAATCAGTCTTTTAAACAAGTCTTTTAAAAAAAAGCTGCCTGGAAAATTAAAATCTATGGCATGGGATGCAAATGCACTCAAATGATGTGTAATGAGGAGGCCAAACAGAGAAAACAGATTTTCTTTTGTTGTAGTCCTGAAGGAACAACATGAAGTTCTTTCTCAGGAGTCTGAAAAGTGAGCAGTGTGAAGAGATAAAATGGAGGTTTGAGAAAATAAAATCCAAAACTACTTTAACTGTCTGTTTAGCTTTTTTGTAAAGGTATTTTTAGAATTACTTAAAATTAATTTTAGAAGGAACATGCTGTATTAGAGATCAATGCCAACTGCACTTTTCCCAACACTGCATCAGCTGTTTCCTTTGGAATCTGAGATCTGGAGAGTCTCCTGGCAACGACCCTATTTATAGAATCCATTTAAATGCCATCTTAAATTTCATCCAGCCAAATCTCCCTTCATCTCTTACAGTTCAGAGAAACAATGGCAGTATGCACTGTATGACAACTATTTTGCCAGCCTTAACTGCTTTACGATATTAACAGAGAAAAATAGGTAATTTTTGATCAAATCAGAAACATCAGTGCAGATACTCACCATTTTATCCTGATATCTCACGCACTAAGAGTGGGTAAAAAGTCTCACTCAGTATGAAATCTAATTATTGCTGAAAGCAGTATTTTCAAATGCAGCACAAATGACATAGATACTGAAAAAAGCACATATTTCTAGATTAATCATCTCGTATTCAGTAATAATTATTATATTTCAGTGTAAATGCACTATCTTTAGAATATTTAAATTATAAGATTAATTGAATACTCCCATTTTGATTTTATTAAGAACTCTGTAGTTTAGGTTCTGAGCTCCATTCATATACCCCATTGTGTCATGATGTGGAGTTGAACTGGGGTAGGCACAATAAGTAGTAACTTGCCATTATGTCATGACAACTTTCAGTGTACTGCACCACTCAAAATAACTTTGTTTACACAGCAATTGGTGATAACATGGATTTCACTTGGTGGAATTACTAAGTGTGACAGTTGTTTTATAAGCATATGTACAGATGTTCAGCACTTGCTCATGTTTCTCATCAACCTTCATCCCTAATACCAAAAGCAAGAAAAGCAATGCAGTATGTGACCAGAAACCTATTTTAAGATGTCTGTTAAAAAATAAGAAGTCTCACAACACCAGGTTAAACAGGCTTATTAGGAATCATGAGTTTTTGGAATGCTGCTCCTTCATTGGGGGCAGGGGCAGTGCTCCAAAAGCTCATGATTGCAAATAAATCTGTTTGACTTTAACCTGGCGTTGAGACTTCTTAATGTGCTCACCCGAGTCCAATGCCAGGATCTGCACATCAACTTGAAAAATAAATAATGGCTGGATCACGAGGAGAACGCTCATACCCTTCTCTGAATACTGTTATGGAATCTTTTATGCCCTGTTGATAATGACATCTGAGATTAACATTACATCTGAAATCTGCTGACCATTAATTTCTTCCTCAACTGCTTTGAGTTTTTGTACCTCTTGAGCCAGTCACTGGACTAATGTGGGATGGAATTTCCTCTGAATCTTTGGGCTCTGCTTCTTATAGAATAATTTCATATGCACAGTGGAATCTGGTTAAGAACTGTAATTAAGGAAAGAAATCAAAAATACAAAAAATGTTACAAAGGACCTAAGAACAAGATGACCAAAAAAATGAATAAAAAGTCATTTTGTATTTTAAATATACAAAAGGTGTGAAGTGAAATACAAAAACCTAGAAATTAAAATACAACAGAATGATTAATATTTATCTATTAATTCCTTTCACACCTTCTATTTTATGTTAATCAGAATTTGGAACTAGGGCAAAATGCAATTGGCTTTTATCTACAGCTACAAACTGTTCTGCTAAGAACAGTGCAAGCTGCTTAATGAATTAAAAGTAATCACAGAAGACAATAGCAGTCTGAGATACTCTGGGAGCTAAATAACAGCTCTGTACAATCACAGTGGAAAAGAAGCCAGTAGACTTTTCATGAATTGACTGAATAATTATCTAAATGTTTTTAAAAAAATATTGAATTGCCATCAACAAATCCTCCCATTATATCATAAACTTAACTGACAAAAGAGGCCAATTCACAAACAATCCACAACAGTTTACAAATCCAAAGCTGGAAGAGGCATAATTACAAACTCACACATTATCAAATAATAAAATATATGTCAAGGCCTATCTTGACAACTGATTATATGGATATCAATACTATAGCACAGTACTAATATCACACTGCACTGCAAGGAAGGCTGCAGAAATATAAAGGATAAATAAAAATTGCATATGGGATTTGTTAGCCAAAACTTCACAATTTGACACTATTCAAGGAAATTGGATGGTTGCATATATTTGTAATCAAAATATATAGTAACATTTATTCAGATAATTAAGTGAATAGCACAGCAATTGTGTAAATTATATTAAATGAGAGTCATGCCACATTTATAAAACACTGGTGTTGCCACTTATCAATGATGTGAATGTGTATGTGTAACTGAGATAAGTAGTATATGACTGACCTTAATCAGAGAGAAATTGGTAAGCAAAAAGACAGGAAGCAGCCATGGCCCTAATTCTGTGGTGAATAATGATCTAACAACATCTTTATGATTTGATTCAAGAACTGTGCAGTTTGGCTTCTAAGCTGCAATCACATTCCTCATTATGTTATGGCAGAACATTCAGCCAGAAGAAAAAGACATTCCAGAAATGTAAAAGTTAATTTTCAGTGCAAGTAATACTTTTGACTTATGCTATTAAAAATGTTTAGACTGGAATGCAATGGGTTGGGGATCACTTCTCCTGGTAAGCTTATGTGAAGTTAAGAATAGCAAACTCATGCTATTTAATACATTTGAACCATGACTCAGATATCAAGTTGCAGTTTTTGCAAAGCAATGTTTCATCCCTAGTAACAATTTCTGTGTTTCTGCTTTTAACTGTATGTGTGGTTACCTGAAGTCGCTGTCCAATTTTCAAGTAAATAATGGTGAGTGGGAAGTGCATCCAGTTGCAGGAGCTCACCTAATGCATAGAGCAGTAGTTTGAAGCAATAAGGAGTACACAATTAGCAGAAATTGTTATAGATAATAGCGAGAGAGATGTGGTCACACTGAAGATGGGGTAGGCAGTCACTGCAGAGATCCCTCATGACTGTCCACCTATCTAACAAGTTTGCTATTTTGAATACAGGGGAGGAGAAAGACCCACCAGGAGGCAGCAACAATAGTGCCAGAGCAAAGGTGCCATGACTAGCCCATTCCAATCATTATCTTGTAAATTGAGTTTGTGGCTGTATGTCACCTGTTTGTGAACATAAATTCTCACTCACCTGATGAAGGAGTCTGTGACTCTGAAAGCTAGTGCCAAATAAACCTGTTGGACTTTAAGCTGGTGTTGTGAGACTTGTTACTGAGCGTGGTAAAGCAATAGTAATTTATTAGGGATTAATAGGGATTCAATAGTCAGTGGCACAGATAGGCATTTCTGTGGCCGTTAAAGAGAGTACAGGGTGGTAGTTTGCCTCCCTGATGCTTGGGTCCTGGATGTCTCTGAGCAAGTACAAAGCATTCTAAAACGCTGGGAAATCAGACAATATCCACACTGGCATGAAAGACGTCAGAAAGAAAAAGTAACAAGATCCTGCAACAGCAATTTAGGGAGTTAAGTCGAAGATTAAAAAACAGGACCTCTGGGGTAGTAATCTCAGGATCATGTAATGAGGCACTGTGCATAGAGCTTAGAAACAAGAAAGGGGTAGTCACAATCATGAGGGTGTATTACAGGCCTCCCAACAGCCCATAAAAAGTAAAGAATGGATATGTAAGCAGATTCTGGATAGATATAGAAATAATAGGGTTATTGTACTGGAGACTTTAATATTCCTCATATTGACAGGAAATCCCTTAGGGCAAGGGGTCCAGATGGTGACAAATTTGTTATGTATGTCCAGGAAAGTTTTTTGGAACGATATGCAGACAGTCCAATTGAAGAGAGGGCTAAACTGCTCCTGATAATAGGGAATATGTCCAGTCAGGATTCGGGAACTATGGACGACCAGCAAAATTGAGAGTATAGTCAAAGAGAAAAGGGATGCATACACAAAGTCTAAGCATCTAGAAACAGATGAAGCACTTGGAGAATACAGGGAAAGTAGAAAAGAATTCAGAGTTAGGAGAGCAAAAAGAGTCAGGAAATGTTCTTGGAAGGCAGAATTAAGGAGAATCCCAAGGCATTTTATGCATATGTTAGGAACAAGAATGTAGCTAGAGAAAGAATTTGTCCAAAGACAAAGAAGGGAAATTATGCCTAGAACCAAAGGAAATGTTTGAAATCTTTAATGAGTACTTTGCATCGGTATTCACAAAGAAGAGGGATACGTTGATTGGTAGTGTCTTGCAGGAGTATTTAAATGCTCTTGAGCAAGTCACCATTGTGAGGGAGAAAATGTTAGGTGTATTAAAAAGCATTAAGGTAGACAAATCCCCAGGGCCAGATAGCACCTATCCCAGATTATTAAGGGAGACAAGTGAGGAAATTGCTGGGCCTTGTTGCCCACAGCTTAGGTCCCAGAGGACTGGAGGAAAGTCAATGTTATCTCATGATTTAAGGAGGGAAGCAAAATATCCCATGTAGTTATAAGCCAATAAGCTTGACATTAATGACAGTGAAATTGTTGGAGAAGATTCTTAGGGATAGGATCTATACACATTTGAAACTGAATGGTCTTATTAGTGATAGACAGAATGGTTTTGTACAAGGGAGGTCACGTCTCATTTGACTGAGTTTTTGAGGTAGTGCTAAAAATGATTGATGAGGGAAGGATGTTGTCCACATGGACTTTAGTAAAGCATTTGACAGGGTCCCTCATAGTAGATTGGTACAAAAGGTTAAATCACATGGGATCAAGGGTGGCTAGCTTGATGGATTCAGAACCAGCTTGACCATAGAAAGCAGAGGCTAGCGGTGGAAAGGTGTTCTGCTGAATGGACGTCTGTAAATAGTGTGTTCTACAGGGATCAGTGCTGGGATCTCTGTTTATAATACGTATATAAATGACTTGGAAGAATATGTAACTGGTCTGATTAGCAAGTTTGCAGATGATACTAAGATTGCTGGAGTTATGGATAGTGATAAAGATTGTCACAGAATACAGCAGGATATAGATAGGCTGGAAAATTGAGCAGAAAAATGGCAGATGGAATTTAATCCAAAGGCAATGTAATGCATTTTGGTAAATCAAATTCAGGTGGGACATATAAAACAAATGGCAGAACTATCAGGAACATTGATACACAGATCTGGGAGTACAGGACTACAATCCTTAAAAGTGGCAACACAGGTGGCAAGGCTGGAGAAGAAAGCACACGGCATGCTTGCCTTCACCGGCCAGGACACGGAGTATAAAAGTTGGCAAATTATATTACAGTTATAAAACTTCAGTTAGGCCACATTTGGAATACTGTGTCCAATTCTGATCGCCACATTATCAAAAGGACATGGAGGCTTTAGAGGGAGTACAGAAAAGGTTTACCAGGATTGCTTGGTATCAAGGATATTTGCTATAAGAAATTGAATAAACTGAGATTGTTTTCCCTGGAAAGATGGAGGCTGAGGAGCAGCTGGATAGAAGATTATAAAATTATGAGGTCAACAGTTGGAAGATTTTTCCAAGAGTAGAAATGACAATCACATGGGGGCATAAGTTCAAGATAAGGTGAGAAAGATTCAGTACGGGGAGGTTTTTTTTTTACAGAGGGTGATGTGGGCCTAGAATGCACTGCCAACTAGGTGGTTGAGGCAGATATGTGAGCGACACTTAAGTCTTATCTGGATAGACACAGAGACAGAGTATAGAGGGATACAGGCAGCTGGTCTAAGTAGAACTATGTGATTGGTGCAGGCTTAGCGGGCCTAAGGGCCTGTTCCTGTGCTGTACTGTTCTTTGTTCTTTGAGTGCTAACAGCTTTAACAGCAAAATCAAACCTGCTGAGTATTTTTTTCCCAGGCACATTTTTCTTAATTGCCTGAGCTTTTATTTCCATCAGATCATTTGTAGATATCAGCGAGCAGTTGAATGGTATTAATATTTCATGAGGCAGAAATGCACTGAGCAATGAACTTAATTTTTTTCAATATGTGTCTAGGTTGGACCTTTCATGGTTTTGAAAATTACAACACTTAAAATACTAAGTGCTCATGTTCTCCACAATGCAGATTGTATATTTCTAGTATATTTAGGGCATTTAACTGAACTCCAGCAGGAGTTGCATCAGAGGTACAATTGGTTTGTGTGGTCAAGTACCACACTAGATAATACCCCATTTAAAGAGTTCCATCTAGCTTTTCAACTCCTTACATGCCAAACCTATGACTGCCACCATCTCCCGCTGTCCTCCCCCCAATCCCCTCCTCAAATTCAGCATATGTGGGCACTCATGCACAAGCAACTAATTGGATTGAGATTGCCCAATCAGAAAATTGTGATGGGTTCAAATTCAGGCCCAAGGTTTTAAAAGAATGTGTGTTAGCATGATTCAAACAGCAGCTGCAGCAAAAATATTGCCCCATCTAAGGATTGAAAACAGCAACCAGAAAAGTAATTACGCAAGTACTTTTTTGATAATGCAATAAATCGTCTGGTTCGGTTTAAGGGTTTATTTCTGGCTTGTACCTTACAACTTTTGAACAGTCAGCATTCCAGCTTGTCAACACATTTATAGCTTACAGTATTCAATAAGACAGAAAAATCATAATATCACATCAGATGCACAAAATCTGCAGAGCTGCACCAAAAATGCAACAGATAGTACTTACCAGGAGATTAAACCAATAGTTAAAAAAAGCATAATACAGTGAAGTCAGCATATAAAATACTGAGAGTAAATCCCAACAGTAAGACACTAGTTTAGCATAATTGAAAGAAAAATTACTACACCCTGAAGCAAGCACCATAGATGTTTGTTCCTATGCCATATCTTTCCAAATTCAGACAATAACCAAAGTCAGCATATAACATCATAGTGTGAGATTCTGAAATAGATATACTGCCTCACCTGTTAAAAGCAAATATACAAACCAAGGAAAAAGCAGCAACACAAAAAAACAGATTCTGGAACTCTGTTCTGCTTTGTGGTGATTTAAATTTAATGCAAAGAAAAAGTGATTTGTAAACACACAAGTTTAATAAAGATTTTAAATGTGACTAAGGGTGTTGATAGTTTAAAACAAGCACAGCTAGCTTTGGGTTGCTAAAGCTTTTTGCACAACTTTCAATATAGCTTTAATTTTCTTGCCTAAATCAAAGCAAGACAGACACAGTACAGATACTGCTTAGAAGTATTTAAGTCATGCATCAAAAATTAGTTTCGATTTAAAATTTAACATGGTACACAGCAGTCTAGATGATCACTACTTTTTCTTGAGCTCTACTAATAAATGTGGCCAGATTACTCTAACATGCAATGTCACAAGCAAATTTAATCCCATCCTTATCCTAAATCCACATACATGCATCTCCAACATAAAAATTAAAACATCCCTGTAGTTGCCTCATGGATTAATGATTTTAAAAAAATATTCATCCTCAGGATGTGGACAACCAAGGACATGCAGAGTGGCATGAAAACCAAGCAAGGATGACTAGTTCCCCTTCCTGAAGGATATTAGTGGACCAACTGAATTTTTCACAAGAACTTTCAATAGAATTTTTCAGGTGACAGCCTATAATTATTCAGATTTACAAAATTCTATGCCAAGATTTGAACCTGCAGTTTCTAAGTCATCAATCCAGTACCATAAACACTTTAAAACCACACTAAAAATACAAACTAGTAGTGGCCAGCTGTTGCACTTGTATAATTTTGGAAGAAGTGACTGCTGTAGAGTTTAGGACCAAACATATCAAAATTCTATCGAATTGAAAATACTCTGATCAGTTTCACAAATGCTTACCAGCATAAGTAGCAGCTGAACTTTTAAAAGATAAAGATAAGAATAAAGAATTGTACAGCACAAGAACACTCTTTTGGCCCACCAAGTCAATGCTGACACAGATGCCTCTCTAATCCAATAGTTCCTTGCCCCTACCTGGTCCATACCCCTCTGTTCCCTGCCTATTGAAGATTCCATCCAGAAGCCTCATGTAATAGAATCTGCTTCCACCACTCCTCCAGCAGCACATTCACCACCCTCTGAACAATTTGCCCCATACATCTCTTTTAAACCTTTCCCCTCTCACTTTCAACCTATACCCCTGAGTAATTGGTCCTTCGATCCTGGGAAAAAGACTCTGACTACCCACTCTATCCAGGCCTGTCATAATCTTGTAAACCTCTATCAGGTCCCCCCTCATCCTTCAACACTCTAATAAAAAACAATTAAAGCTGTTGTGATTGCAAATCGCAACTCAGTACTGTACTATAAATCCTCTGAAAGCTCATGGATTCTTTTTTTAGAAGCCATCTTCAAACTAGAATGATGAATAGAACAGGTCTTTATCTCAATGACGACCTTCTGGAACCAATATACAGACTTGAAGCATGAGCTAAAAAGGCAACAGTAACTTGGCAATATCCTCTAACAGATTAAAAACTGTTTAGCAAGAGGAAACAAATCTGCCTGAATATATTCTTTGTGTCATGTTAAAACTGAAAACATCTTACAAAATAATAAGTCTGCCTCCAATAAGCAAGCTTACAATTTTTGTAGACTCAGTGCTACTTTGCAGTACACTTATTTTTTTTTTTACATTAATCAAACTAAGTTTTAAAAATGAAAAGAAATTAAGTGTTTCTATACTCACTTTTAAATCGTCTCTCAAACCTGTAACCAAATAAACATGTGCAGAAGAACCATGTTCACTTGCACACTGTTGATTGGGCAGCATAGTGGTTAGTACTGCTGCCTTACTACAATTCCTGTCTTGGGTCACTGTGGAGTTTGCACATTCTCCCCAAGTCTGCATAGGTTTCCTCCAGGTGCTCCGGTTTCTTCCCACAGTCTGAAAGGCGTGCTGGTTAAATGCATTGACCCAAACAGGTGCTGCAGTGTGGCGACTAGGGGAATTTCACGATAACTTCATTGCAGTATTAATATAAACCTAATATGTGATTAACAAATAAACTTTTAACTTTAACTATAGCTCTCAGATGAAAAGCATCAGGAGCATTAAACTAAAAGCAAGTTGCAATTGTTTGAGTTTGAGCTTCTCTACTTGAAAACCATGGGGCTAGGCTACTTGATATATTAATCTACAGAATCCCTTCAGTTTTGTGAAAGATCACTAAGACACATTGGGCCTGTCCTATTAATTGTTAATTGAAGTCATAAGAAGTGTCCCTCTGTGCATTAGCACAGCCTACTATGGAACAGTCTCTTTCCCATGCAGTCCAACATAATTCATAACATATTGCATTATGCACTATCCTCTAATGGATATACAATCTGGTATATAAGTAAAACGGATGATTAGTATAGGGAGAATAGAAAGAGAGAGAGCAGTATACAGTATAAATGCAGATAGGGAAGTTTGAATCCGGAAACACTTCTGTGCTAAGTAAAATAGCTCCAGCAAAATGAAGTACAGTAGCAGAATTAAATGCAATTGATATAACTATGTAGCCATGCAAAATAGAAATAGGCCATTCAGTCCCTCAGGACTGTTCCATCAATAATAAGATCATGTCTGATGTGTTTGCCTTGAGTTCCACATTCCCATTTACCTTTGGTAATCTTTGATTCCTTAGCCCAACAAGAATCTATGTACCTCCAACTTAAAAATATGCAATGACTTCACTTCCACCAGCTTCTGAGGCAGAATTCCAAAGTCGCATAACTCTCAAAAAAAACCATGTCTCTTCATCACTATCCTAAAAGGGCAAATCCTAATTTTAAAACAGTGATCCCTAGTTTTGGATGGACCCACAAGAGGAAACAATTGGTTACATATCTACCTGGTCAAGATCATTCAATATCTCATACACTTCAGTCAAGTCACCCTTCACTCTCCTAAACTCAAGTGGAAACAAGCCCAACTCATCCATCCTGTTCTCATAAGAGAACCCACATATTCCAGTTATCTATTGGACAATTTGCAATGCACTGAAATGCTTTCTTAAAACGAAAATAAAACTATACACAGTATTCAAGATATGATCTCATTGATTTTTATAACTGAAGAATTAAGTCCTTACCACAAAAATGATACAGCACAGAGTGAGCCATTTGGCCCATCTTGTCCATGCTGACCCAAAGACACTCAGGTGCCTTTTCTAATCCCATCTTCCTGCACACAGCTCGTAGTCCTGCAGTTTACAACACTTAAAGTGCAGATTGAGATACTTTTTAAATGAGTTTAGGGTCTTTGCCTCCATCACCAAGTTAAGTTGTGAATTCCAGACATCCACCAACCTCTGCATAAAAAAAAATTTCCTCATAGCCCTTCTAATCCTTCTGCAACTTAGCCTGAATCTGTGATCTTTGGGTTTCTAACTCTCTGCCAAGGGAAGCAGATTCTCCTTTCCATCTTACCTCTACCCCTCGCCTTTTTGTTTGAATACCTGAAACATGTCACCCCCCCCCACCACTCAGCTTTCTGTGTTCCAAGGAAAACAACCCCAACTTCTCAATCTCTCCTCATAGCTACAATTCTCCAGCCATGACAACATTCTAGTAAATCTCCTCATTCTACTACTCTCTCTATCCTTAATGTGGTGACCAGAACTGTTCATCAATGTCTTATACAGTTCCACCAATTATATCCATACTTTTGTATTCTATACCTCTGTGAACGGAGAACATTCCATATGTCTTCTTTACAATCTACCTACACTTGCACAAGATCTCTCACTTTATCTACACTTCTCAGTAAATTCCTTTTTACTGTTTGACCTCCATAAACGCATTATTTCACACTTAGCAGGATTGAACTTTATCTGTCTCTTTTCTGCCCATTCCACCAAACCATCAAAATCATTTGACCTTACAGATATCCTCTACACCAGGGGTCTCCAAACTACAGCCCACAATAGAATTCTAGATCGGAGTTTGAGACCATTGCTCCACATTTTCTTTGTATCATCTGCAAGTTTCCCAATCATGCCCCCACAATGATCAATTCCTCTTGTAATAAAGGATAGAATTCCATTAGCATTCTTTCTTACTTGCTAAACCTGCATACCCACTTTTTGTGACTCATGCAGTAGAACACCTAGATCCCTCTGCACCTCAGAATTCTGTAGCCTTTATTTTTCCTTTGTTAGAAATTTGAAAGTTAACGAAGTTAACAAAGAACAGCATAGGAAACAGGCCCTTCGGCCCTACAAGCCCATGCCACCCATTTTAACACTCAGTAAGTGTCTTATTCAAGTCCTTCTTCTACCTACGACTTTTGTCTACACCTCATAGACTCCACAATAAAGAGATGCAAATTCAGGGAATTATATGTGCACCAGATTAAGGGAGATCCAATTTTGGGACAATTTATTGACACAAATCAGCCTAAAAGCATATTTTTGGGGTGTGGGAGGAAACCAGAGCACACGGAGAAAACCCACTCAAACATGGGGAGAATGTCTGTGGGAGTTTGCACATTGACCCAAGCCAGAGATCCGACCCGGGTCCCTGTAACTGCACAGCAAACAGTGATAGTCACTGAGCTGTCGTGTTGCCCGTCAATTAGTCCAGTTTAAGCGTACACTAACAGATGTGAAGCACTGGGCAACTCTCAAAGCAACATCCAAGAACAGCCCTCACATGACCCACTGCGTGTATGCCCCTTGTTGGTGAACAAGGCAAACCAAATTGCTTGTGGATGTAAAAAGGAGACATCAATAAACATACAGCAAACTATACAAACATTAATGGAAGATCCCCAATAGCTCCAACGTAAGAAACAGGTGAGCCCTAAAATTTGTTAGATGTTCGAAAGGAATCTAATTCCCAGGAATGCCCTGAGGCTCTTGATCTTCAACTAGAACATTCTTTTGTATCCCTCCATCTCCAATGAACAGTTAATAGTGAACTTGAGATGAAATCACAAATAACAGATAAGGAAGAAGATTAGCAGGTGTCTAGAGGGCACAGAGATATGATTTGCTCAGTAATAATTATCTAGAGAAATTGAGGTACGAATTGCCATAACAGAAACAATGTTTACCAGAGATCACTGGAGCTACACAAAACTGATAACTTCTAACAGCAAAGAATTTGGGAGATGGACAGCCAAATAACAGGGTGGGATATAAAGGGGCTGCACAGTATAGCTGCTAGCACCCTCATTGGTTTTCCATCCAACAGACAGACAGGTAATATCTTTCAAAAGGCCAGTTCCATCTATGAACTTGTTCCATCTTACATTTAGACCACAAAAGATTGCAGATATTCTCTTCTAATAGACACAGTTTCATACTGAAGCAGGGGCACTGAATGCGGCATTGCAGGAGTTAGCGTTTAATCTTTTGTTAGACTTGGAGAAACAAATATAGTCTGATTACTAAATTTAAAACAGGACTGCATAACAGAGGATGCAGACCACATTTTATGAAAGGATTTAGATTTTTTTTTTATGCAAGCGACAAATGACAAAAGTTACCTTAGTACTGAAAAATGCAAATATTGCATATTTAAAGAGAAGAGTATAGCAACAGCTATTTAATGAAGGCCATAATGTGGAAATTCCAATATTAGACTGGGGTAGACAAGATGAGAGTTCACACAACACCAGGTTATAGTCCTATGGACTGATTTGAAATCACACACTTTTAGATCACTACTCCTTCATCAGGTGAAGTCACTTCATTTGACAAAGGAGCAGCACTCTGAAATCTTATGATTTCAAATAAACCTGTTGAACTATAACTTGGTGTCATGTGATCTCATCTAATGAAGGCAAATGAACAAGTACAAGAAAAATCTGAAAACATCCTTTTTAGGAAGGGGTATGGAGTACAAGAGCCTTTAATGTTGCAGTTGTATAGAACATTGGTTAGATCTCATTTGGAGTACTGCATACAGTTCTGGTCGCCTTACTACCAGAAGGATGTGGAGACTCTCTCCAGAGCGCAGAGGAGGTGCCTGATATGGAAAGTCTGAGTTATGAGGAGAGGTTAGACAAACTAGGGCTGTTTTCTTTAGAAAGACATAGACTGAGAGGAGATCCAATAGAGGTGTACAAGATTGAGGGGTATAGATAACGTAAACAGTGATAAGCTTTTTCCTAGATTGGAATCAAATATAACAAGGGATGAGGAGGTAAGGTATAATTTGGATGCTAGAGGGAGTTTTTTCACACGGAGGATTGTAGGGATATGGAACGTACTGCCAAGTAAGGTGGTGCAGGCAGGCACTCTGGAGTTATTTAAGAGATACTTAAATGGGCACATGAACAGAATAGGGATGGAGGGATATAGAAGACTGATTTAAAATAAAGATCATGAGCCTTGTGAGTTCTCTGGGAATTGCGTAAATTGTGAATGATATTGATGTATTTCTGTTTTATCCTACAGGTACTTCGGTCCACCTTATTGTCGAACAGGGGGCATACACGCGATGGGTTGTGAGAGGGCTGCTCTTGGATTTTTCATGAATATCCTAGTGCTTCACGTCGTTAGTGTACACTTGAATTGGACAAGTAGATGGGCAACACGACAGCTCAATGACTATCACTGTGCTGTGCAGATACATGGATTTGGGCCTGTCTCTGTGGGAGTTTGTGCATTCTCCCTGTGCTTATATGGGTTTTCTCCAGATGCTCCAGTTTCCTCCCACACCCCAAAGATGTGCTCTTAGGCTGACTGGCAAAACAAATTCTCCCTAAATTGTCTCGCAAATTTGGTTCCAATGTAGATTTCTATACCAATGTAGATTTCTATAAACATAGACAGGGATCATGGTTGGAAGTGGGAATATCGAGGTGGCAGCACAGGCTCGTTGGGCCGAAGGGCCTGTTTCCCGTGCTGTTTTGTTCTTTGTTTTTGTATCTATAGAACTGTCTCCTTTCAATGTCATGACAACATTGAGATGAGTTTTGTTTAAAAACTGGAATGCATATATAGTAGAACAGTGGCTTGTAAATGGTATAAAAGTAATGAAACGTTACAATGCATTAATTGGGCTGTGTGATGCTCTACTTATATTTAACCGACAATACTTCAAAGGATGCCATACAAAAGTTGAAACATACAGAAAATAGGAATAAGCCATTCAGTCTTTCGAGCCTACTCCACCATTCATTATAGTCAAGACCAATCAACAAATTCAATACCCTGTAATGTACTGTGAATGAACTATGAGCAAAAATAACTAAGTTCTTGGTCTAGTGGCGAGAAGGATAATGGAGAAAGGGTGGGCAAGTAGAGGGCACTCTTCACTGAAATAGATAAAAATATATACAGAATTAAATGGTAAAAATAAAATGAGCTCAGAGTGAATTAATTAGATTATTAGGACAAGAGAACATAATTCAAGAACAGGTTAACGAAAACAGGACAGTGCTTGGAAAGATGCCTTTACTCAATGAGTGATAAATATTTGGAATAATTTACCACATATGATATTGAAGTGAAAGACATTGGGGGATTCAAAATACAGTTGATTGCTAAGTAAGGTACAGTTGCTTCAGTAAGCCAAAGGTCATCTCTGACCTTGATTTTAATTTATTAATAAATAAGGTTATACCTAAATATCAGAAAGATTAATTATGGGGTAATTGGATCTTTTCAGTCTAGTTCTTCAGAATGAGAAACACCCAAAGCAAGCCTAATATTCAACATTTGAACCAAAGACCTTTGGAATATTTTTATGAATCCATGTGCTCCATGCCCCTTTTGACATTTCAGGAATCTGCCAGTCTTTTGGAATCCACCTTCATGTCAGAGTAAAGTCACTAGTTCAAGCATCTGTTATCTACTTATCATCCTCTTCCTGGGATTTAATGATTTGGTCCCTGCTACTACAACATATCCCAGCAGATGCAGCTGTTATTTCAATGATGAACAGTTTTACAGCTGTCTCTCTTATCCTGGCTACCAATCCCAATAATACGACTGCAGTAGTCACTAAATCTATAAAAACCTAACAATGGTCTAGTATAGACTTTCAAGTATAATCTTTCTCATGGTTGCAACGATCTGCTTTTGACATTTATAGCTGCCTCAAGCAATTCCCATTTCAGAATATTTAGCATGGAGCTTAAATGTTGTCACAGGCAACATACCATCAAATAATACAGAATACAGAACATCAGTCATAACAGCAGGGCATGACTGTTATAGCACAGTTTGATGTAACATTTTTAATAGAAAATCCTGCCAAAAATATTTTGAAGATACTAGATTATTCAATATCCTGTGCGTTGATAATCTGTTGTTTTCATAACACAAAATTATTTCATGTTAAAACACTTTCACATTCCAGCCCAAAATATTTCAACCCAATTATTCCTAAGCATTGGGGAATTAAAAATGCGAACAATCAACGCTTTTTTTTGTGTTCATTTGTAGAATTAGGACAATTGACAACACATCTTAAAACATAGTCTTCAGCAGCTACACCCAGGTACATCTGTCTGCATAACAATTGTGATCTACTTCAAGAAAATACTGCACATTCAATCTGCTACATGATCCAGTGTTACAATGTTTTAAATACACCATTTGATGTTAAGGTTAAAATGCTTCAATGTATAATCTTTACATATCTTACACTCAATATACAAGCTCTCCCTGCCTTTTTTTTTAAAAACTCGTTTTGAATTGAGGAACTCAATGCTCAAATTTACCAAAGACTTGTCCCAATTACATAGCAATTTCAATTGCAGCATCAAGGATCAGATTTTTTCAATTCGGTAAAATTTTACCAAATTATTTTTCAATTGCCATTTTGTTCTTCAATAACTAAAATTTCTAATGTTCAAAACAAAATATTAAATAAACGTATTGCACAACACTATTATTAGATGTATTATTTGTCTTTATTGTCTTGGAAGGGCCTAGCCTACAGTTAAGGCTTTTGCTGACATGGAATTGAGCTGAATTTGGATTCTGCAATTTACCAGGTTTCCAAGGATACATCGGTATCAATCAGCAATATTTTTCTTTAAGCTGAAAATTTGGTTCAGTAGTTCTGAAAAACAAACTCCAATAAATAAAGCGTCAAAGAAAGCACCTCAATATGAACATATGTATTAGCAGCGGTTGGCCACTCAGTCCCTCTGCTCTACCATTCAATAAGATCATGGCTGATCTGATTCTGGCTGGCACAATGGCTGGCACTATTACTTCAGCACCAGGGCCCCCTGTTAGATTCCAAGCTTAGGCCGCTGTCTGTGCAGATTCTGCACATTCTCCTTGTGTCTGCGAGGATTTCCAGGTGCTCCGGATTCCTCCTACAGTCCAAAAGATGTGCCATTTAGATGCACTGGCCACACTGAATTCTCCCTCATGAAACCAAACAAGCGCCAGAGTGTGGCGACTAGGGGATTTTCACAGTAACTTCATTGTAGTGTTAATGTAAGCCTACTTATGATACTAATACATAAACTTTAACTTATCTCCATTTTTCTATCTGCCCTCTGACTTGCTTGTCATCCAAGGATCCATCGGATTTAGTCTTAGAAATACTTCATAAATCTGCCTTCAATCTGAGAAGCAGTCCAAAGAGTCATGGCTATCAGAAGAAATATTCTCATCTCAATCTGAAATGGAGATCCCTTATTTTTAAACTGTGTCTCCATCCGTGTGGCAACTAGAGGATTTTCACATAACTTCTTTGCAATGATAATGTAAGCCTACTTGTGACACTAATAAATAAACTTTAAAAGATTTCTAGTCTCTCCCAAAAGGGAAAATTCACCCTTCAAGTCAAGTGCCAGTTAAGTTCACTTTTCATTTTTCTGAACTCCATGGATACAGACCCAGCCTATCCTCACAGGATTAACACACACCCTTCCACTCCCAGGCTTCACCCACGTCTCCTACACCAGGTTTCAACTGAGTGAACTTTCCTTGAACTGCTTCGAATACATGTATGTCCTTTCTCAAATGAAATCAAACTACATAGTACTCAGATTTGGTCTCATCAATACCCAACAGGAAAGCATCTCTATATTTATGTTCCATCCACCTTATGATAACATTCTATGTGCTTTCTTAATTACTTGTTGTACCTGCATATTGTGCTCCATGTACCACGACATCCAGGTCCCTCTGTATTGCGGGATTTAGCTATCCCACCAGATTTAAATATATTATTTTTTATTCCTTCTGCCAAACTGGATAACTGCACATTTTAATCCAAGGCCAATTTTTTCTGCACATACTTATCTACATCTCTTTGCAGACTCCTTAATTCTTCTTCACAATTTTGTCCTTTACTTACCTTTCAGTTATCTAATTTATCAAACCATAAATTTGATTCTGTTATTGAAATCATTACTATACTGTTGATCTCACCAGAGATGCCCACAGCCTTGAATGAATAAGAGAGATAGAAGATACAGAAATAGATAAAAGGCATAACAGCATAATAGTGGGGAGGTGAAAAAGGCACATGGGACACTTGTTTTTAGTCAATCAAGGCATAGATTACAAGAACCGGAAAATCACGTTGGAGCTGTATGGCACTCTGGTGAAGCCACAGTGAGTGTACTATGTGCAATTCTGGTCGCTACGTTATAGGAACTATGTGACTGCACTGGAAGCGGTGCAGAGGAAATTCACCAGGATGCTGCCTGAGATGGAACATTTAAGTTATAAAGAGAGGCTGGGTAGGCTTGGGTTGTTTTCATTGGAGCAGTGAAGACAGAAGGATGACCTGATCAAGATGTACAAGATTATGAGGACACGGACAGAATGGGAAGGAGCAGCTGATCCTTAGATAAAAACGTTAGTCATGAGGGCACATATATTCAAAATAACAGGCAAGAGATGTAAAGGGAGGGATATGACGGAAAAGGTTTTACCCACAAGGTAAAAACTTCACTGCCTTGAAGTGCCTTCAGAATGCTATAGAGACGAGTTGCCTGACATCCTTTAAAAAGATCTGGATGAGCAGTTGGCATGTCATAACAATCAAAGCAATGGGCCAAGAGTTGGTAAATGGGATTAGGAGGGAGGTCAGGTGTTTCTCACGGGTTGGTGCAGATTCAATGGGCCAAAGGGCCTCTTCTGCACTGTACAATGTTATGAAAAATAACATCAGTTATTTCAAGTTGTTTCAATTTTTTTTTTTAAATTCATTTATGGGACATAAGTATCACTGGCTAGCCAGCATTTATTTCCCATCTATAGTTTCCTTCGAGAAAGTGGTGGTGAGCTACCTTCTTGAATCGCTGCAGTCGATGTTCTGTGGATTGGCCCACAACGCTGTTAGGGAGGGAATTCCAGGATTTTGGCCCAGCGACTGCGAAGGAACAGCAATACACTTCCAAGTCAAGATGGTGAGTAGCTTGGAGGGCAACTCGCAAGCGGTGGTTTTCCCATTTTTTTCTGCTGCCCTTGTCCTTCTATATGGAAATGATCATGGGTTTGGAAGCTTCTGTCTAAGGATCTTGGTGAATTGCTGCAGTGTATCTTGTAGATTTTACATACTGCTGCTACCGAATATCGGTGATGGAGGGATTGAATGTTTGGGGATGTGATGGCCATGAAGCAGACTGCTTTGTCCTGGATGGTGTCAAGCGTCTTAAGTGTTGTTAGAGTGGCAACCATCCAGGCAAGTGGGGAGCATCCCATCACACTCCTGACCCATGCCTTGTAGATAGTGGATAAACTTGGGGAAGTTGGGGGAAATTTCTCACCACAGTATTCCGTGCTTCTGACCTACTGTAGCTACTGTGTTTACGTGGTGAGTCCAGTTGAATATTTGGTTGATGGTAATCTCAAGGATGTTGACAGTGGGGGGATTCATGATGGTTACACCACTTAAAATCAAGGGGCGGTGACTAGAATATCTCTTATTGACAATGGTTATTGTCTGGCATGTGTGTGGTGCAAATGTTACTTGCCATTTGTCAGCCCAAGCTTGGACATTGACCAGATCTTGTTGCATCTGAACACGTACTGCTTCTGTATCTGGAGTCATCACAAATGGTGAACATTGCGCAATCATTGGCAAACATTCCCACTTCTGACCTTATAACAGAGGGAAGGTCACTGATGAAGCAACTGAGGATTGTTGGGCTAGGACACTATCCCGAGGGACTCCTGCAGAGGTGTCCTGGAGCTGAGGTGTACATCTTCCTATGTACCAGGTATGACTCCAACCAGCAGGGAGTTTGCCCTTGGATACCCATTGATTCCAGTTTCACTAAGACTCCTTGATGCCACACTCAGCCTTGGTGTCAAGGTATGTTGCTCTCACCTCATGTTTGGAATTCAGCTCTTTTGTTCCATGTTTGAACCAAGGCTGTAATGAAGTCAGAAGCTGAGTGACACTGGTGAAACTCAGTTTGGGGTTCGCCAGTGTCACTCAGCTCCTGACTTCAAACTGGGTGTCACTGAGCATGTTATTGCTGCTTGACAGCACTGTTGATGATCCCTTTCATCACTTGACTGATGACTGACGATTGATTGGGCAGTAATTGGCTGGGTTGGATTTGTCCTACTTTTTGTGTACAGGACATACCTCGGCAATTTTCCACATTGACATCTATCCAACAATGTTATAACTGTACTAGAAGAGCTTGGAAATATCCTCTAATCTCACAATCAGCCACAGAACCACTTCACTTGAAGGCTATAACTTGTCAATCTACCATATGCAATACCACAAAGATCATGTGAAAAGCTAAGTCTGTGAATTCAAGTGCAGTTACCATTTTGTTCGTCACAAAGTGGAAAATAAGGATTATTTCAAAAGACAGCAAGCGGAATGAAATGAGAAAAATAATCAAGGAAGTCATATCAACATAGACTTTTCTCATACTTTAAAAATGGAAAATAACCAAGAAACTACCTACCTGTTCACAAACTCTACCAGAGAGAATAACTGACATAAGGAACTAACTTTAGTCAGTGGATATTGTAGCAATTAAAGTTTGCCTGGATGTCTTCATTAATTTTACATATTACTTTCTGACATTTCAATTTGTTTGCACATAATATACATCAAACTAAACAAAACTCAGAATATTTAGGCAATTTTGTCTTGCTAACAGTTCCAGATATAAATCTACAACAACATTAATTATTGTTTTTTTCATGCCAAAATAAGATGTCCAATCTTTCAGAGTGAGAGAAATTAGATTTATATACCACACCCAGTGAAAACTATAGGATAGATTTTCCAATTACAATTCCTGTCAGGGAACATTGGGTAATCACATATGCACAGAGCCCATAATTTTCCATCCACATTAAATTAAGGGGCAGAAAATTATAGATTTCAGAATTGTACAGTAAGCGAAGGAAAAGCAATTGGACATTTACCCTTATATTTTAAAATTCATTTGAATGCTGGTGAGTCACACAAAGTATGATATTTACGAAAAGTAAATCTGCACAGTATGCAAAACGTTTGCAACAATGTCCTCTGTCTCTTCTCCGACCTCAGGTACAAGGCCAATTCTCAAAAGTCACCGCTGGACAAGGCCTCATGATATAACAGAAGTAAGACAAAGTCATCCAGTCTCAAAACATTACCTCTGTTTTTCTCCACAGATGCTGCCAGACCTGCTGAGATTTTCCAGCATTTCCTGTTTCTGTTTCAGATTCCAGCATGCATAGCAATTTGCTTTTATCCTCCTGATACTACCTTCTTTGGCTAATATCCAAGTTGTTTCTGAATCTGTGCATCACTCCCATTTTGCTGTTACAGATGTCTGATTTATGTGCTTTGCCAGACTAATAGCCTTGGCGTCTGTCCTGTGAAGCCTTTTATAAGACCTTTGTTTTTCAGCCTGTGTGATTTTTAAACTGTGTGACAATTAACCTTTTCACTCGATATTTGGGACTTTCAACTTAAGAGGATTATGCAAATTCAAGTTCTTGCTATACAAACAGTCAATAGGACTGGTTTCCTACTGGCACTCAAATCCAAAAAAATTAATTCTATGCTTCAAATAAAAATCAGATTCTAAAATATTCCTATCTCAGAGACATTGACTACCTGCTCCTCACTTATTGAGTTAATCCTTCCTTCTCTTTTCATTCTGTCATCAGCTGATACCAAACACTTACTGAACTATTCCGCCATCATTCTCAGATGAGCCTGGTCTGCTTCAATGTCACCTATTGTCCTGTCCAGTTCGGTCAGTTCCACTTAGCTTCAAACATTATTTCCTTCAATGAAATCTTCCCCACATGTAGCAGCTGTATGATGTTTCTTTTGTCTCCAATCTCCAGCAAAGCTTCCTCTGCTTTTTTTCTGCTGTTGGTTGCAACTTTTTGAACTTCTGGGTCTGAAGTATTTGTTTTACCTGAAGCTGGTAGGCAGGATCAACCATGATGTGGAGATGCCGGCATTGAATTGGGATAAGCACAGTAAGTCTCATAACACCACATTATCTACCTCATACGCTGCAGGAAAGGATGTCCCGAGGCATGGTACATTGGGGAGACCATGCAAATGCTACGACAACAGATGAATGAATACCACTCAACAATCACCAAGCAAGACTGTTCTCTTCCTGTTGGGGAACACTTCAACAGTCACAGGTATTCAGTCTCTGATCTTTGGCCAAGCGTTCTCCAAGGCAGCCTTCACAACACATAACAATGCAGAGTCGCTGAGCAGAGACTGATAGCCAAGTTCCACACACATGACGATGGCTTCAACCAGGATCTTGGGTTCATGTTACACAACCTGTTACCCCTATGACTTGCAAAATATCACTAACTGCCCTGGCTGGTGACGATACACATCTCTTTAATCTATGCTTAACCCTCACTCTGCTCACATTGTCTGTACCTTTAAGACTTGATTACCTGTAAAGACTCACAATCCAACCATTGTTTTGTAAATTGAGTTTGTGTCTTTATATGCCCCATTTGTGAATAGAACTCCCCACTCATCCGACGAAGGAGCATTGCTCTGAAAGCTACTGGCTTTTGTTACCAAATAAACCTGTTGGATTTTAATCTGGTGTTGTGAGACTTTTTACTGTGTTTACCCCAATCCAATGCTGGCATCTCTAAATCTGAAGTATTGGTCAAGCCTTCAAATTTATCCACATCCAGCAGTCAGGAAGCAGTTTTGTTCAATGGCTCAGCTGAAGCTAACAGTGGAAATTTATACACACAATCACACAGACAGAAAACAACGAACCTGGGACTTGAAGAACCATGTATTGGGCATACTGCCGGAGTTTCCCCTCATCTAGATATTCTTAACTGATGTAGGCTCACCATTTGTCACTGCTGCTGAAAAGTAACTTTGTAAAGCAATTCTGCTGTAATGTCCACCATGCCTGAATAACCTGTTGATATTCATCACCATGACTCAAGAATAAAAGACAGCCACCTTTAT
The DNA here is from genome assembly GCA_024679065.1 of Sphyrna mokarran. Taxonomy (NCBI): domain Eukaryota; kingdom Metazoa; phylum Chordata; class Chondrichthyes; order Carcharhiniformes; family Carcharhinidae; genus Sphyrna; species Sphyrna mokarran. The sequence continues at coordinate 45,073,544 of JAGIQG010000020.1, read as the reverse complement.
TCTAATCCATTTTGAACACAACGGCCTTTCAGATTTCCTTCATTAATCGCTTCCAAAATATATATATTACAACTTTACTCTGACCAAAGCTCAGATCGCCTTGGAGAACGCTTACTCAAAGATCAAAGGTGAATGCCCGTGACCGCTGAAGTGTTCAACAACAGGAAGAAGATACTCCTGCCTGGTCATGGGCATTCAGCCTCTGATCTTTGGGTAAGCGTTCTCCAAGTCAGCCTCCATGACACATGATAATGCAGAATCACTGAGCAGAAACCGATAGCCAAGTTCTGCACCCAAAGACAGCCTCAGCTGGGATCATGGGCTCATGTCATACTATCTGTAACCCGACCAATTGCCTGAGCTTGCAAAATCTCACTAACTGTTCTGACTGGAGACAATACACGCCTCTTTAACCTGTGCTTAACCTTCTCTCCACTCACACCATCTGTACCTTTAAGACTTGATTATGTGTAAAGACTTACATTCCAACTGTTATCTTGTCAATTGAGTTTGTGACTTATATCCCCTGTTTGTGAACAGAACTCCCACTCATCTGATGAAGGAGCAGTGCTCTAAAAGCTTGTGGCTTGTGCTACCAAATGAACTTGTTGGACTTTAACCTGGAGTTGCGAGACTTCTTACTGTGCTTATCCCAGTCCAACGCTGGCATCTCCACATCATGGCTGATTCTGCCCATCAACTGCAGGTAAAACAAATTATTTGTCCCAATGGGAGTATCCCAGCTGCATATCTCGAAGTGGTATGATTGACAGAAAATTAGAGGAACCTGCATTATGCTACTTTTCAGAATTTCCACAAAGTTAAACTTTGTATACAATGAAGGACACAGCTCCATAGCATTGCTTGTCCTCCTCCACCTAGCAAAAGCAAAGCAAATCATAGGCACCAGGGGAAGTATGAAATACAATGAGTAATTCTGTATTCAACATAGCATTGTTTGTAGGAATTTCTCTCAAGGCAAAGTTCAGTCCCACTCAACTCTGTAACAAGATTTTTTTTGTAATGCCCCTAATGCACTAGGCCTTCTCTAGGAACTTAATTTGGTTCTCAACTAAATTACAGTTTTCATGAGCAAGAAATGGGTGTTGTGATGGATTATCGTGCCATTGGGTCAATTCCCTTTTAATTATGGTACAACATGCAAAGACCATGCAAGATGCCTACTGTGTTTCAGCCTATTCAAAATGTAAGTATCACACTGTGAAGTCACTATGTCCATGACAAAATTCAAATTCAAATTTATGAATACACTGAAACAAACAGATACCAGGTAAATTGTATAAATCCAGAAAAAGGATTAAGCATCTAATAACATGCATTCCTTATACACCCTAATAATCTTAGGGCTGCGGGAAAGATTTTTCCTCAGACTGTCCAATATGATACTTGTCTATAGACAATACAATTAATTAGACTACAAAATCCAAGTAACAATTCCAGACACTGGACTGAATTAAAGGAAGAAAAATGTCAGCAACATATTATCCCAGATCAAAGTAACTCGAAAAAGCTGTCAATCAACTTCAAAGACACAACTGGGCATTTACTTATGCCTCTTCCAGACTTTGCATTCTATTAATACTTTTGATTGAGTATTAATTAGTTCATTTACAGATCAAAAGAAAATACCAATGAGCACAAGAAATTGACAGACACGAAAAGGCAAGCCTAACAAGCTGCTGAAACATAATTCCTGCCTTCACTCTCTGACCCAGAGCACATTCCATCAACTTTTGTAACCACATAGTTTCCCAAAACAAAAGTGCAAAAAGCATCCAAAGGAGCACCCTCAACTCCCTCAGGTAATCAAAGAAATACAGATGTTCTTAAAGATAGCTGAGCTGTGGGTTTCAGCAAGCAATTTAGTTTAAAAAGATATTGTGGTAATGTGGCCCCTTTGAAAGGTGATGCTTTGCAGGCCACACAACCAGGCCAGACTCTATGGAGCGGCCATGCAGGAAATTGGGCCAATCAGGAGTGATGGCATGCATCCTGGAATGGGGAAGACTTCATTTGGGGCTGGGAGGAGTAGAGAGTAGACCTGTGCACATGTTCCATCAGAGCCTTATCTCGTGTATAGTTCTATTAGTTTAATAATAGAACCACATCAAGCTGCCTTCACTTATAACAGATACCTTTCACCTTAAACCTAGATTTTGAGCCCACGTAAGTCATCAGTGTAAATGGCATTGTGAGCCCAAAATCTTGCGAGAGTCAGGAAACGCAATTCTTACAGGGTGAGATCTCATTTCCTGAGTTTCCATGCCTCTCGCCTTGGATGTAACGAATTCCTGCCCAGCAGGAACAAGGATCTAGAACAATGAACATTACAACACAGGAACAGGCTCTTCAGCCCTCCAAGCCTGCACCAACCATGCTGCCCAACTTAACTAATACACCCTACCCTTCCAGGGACCATCTCCCTCTATTCCCATCCTATTCACGTACTTGTCAAGGCGCCCTTTAAAAGTCACTACTGTATCTGCTTCCACGGCAGCAAGTCCCAGGCACCTACTACTCTGTAAAAAATCTGCCTCATACATCTCCTTTAAACCTTGCCCCTCACATCCTAAACCTATGCCCCCTTGTAATTGACTCTTCCACCCGGGAAAAATCTTCTGACTATCCACGCTGTCCATGCCTCTCAATGTTGTAGATTTCTATTGGGTCTCCCTTCAATCTCCATTGCTCCAATGAGAATAAGCCAAGTTTTTCCAACCTCTCCTCATACATAATGCCCTCCATACCAGGCAACATCCTAATAAATCTTTTCTGTACCCTCTTCAAAGCCTCCGCATCCTTCTGGTAATGTGGCGACTAGAATTAAACACTATATCCCACGTGCGGTCTAAATAAGATTCTATAAAGCTGCAACATAACTTGCCAATTTTTAAACTCAATGCCCCGACCAATGAAAGCAAGCATGCCATATGTCTTCTTGACTACCTTCTCCATCTGCATTGCCACTTTCAGTAATCTGTGTACCTGTACACTCAGATCACTTTGTCTAGCAATACTCCTAAGGATTCTGCCAGTTATAATATATTTCCTATCTGTGTTAGACCTTCTAAAATACATTACTCACATTTGTCCAGAGTAAAGTCCATCTGCCATTTCTCCACCCAAGTATCCAACTGATCTATATCCTGCTATATTTTCTGATGGTCCTCGTCACTATCTGCAAATCCAACAATCTTTGTGTCGTCCACAAACTTACTAATCAATTCAGTCACATTTTCCTCCAAATCATTTATATATATCACAAACAGTTTGATCTCAATAAATCAGCTTATCTTTATTGGGCTTCTCCACAATATGTTTCCCCCTTCACTGAATATCCATACATCACATAGCTCATTTGGAAATACTTGAAGCAGTTGAGGGGAACCCACAAAGGGGGCACTACTAGGGTGAGCTCTCTGAGGAGCTCCATTAGTTGCAGGGGGATGGGGGAGTGGTTGCAGCAGCAGCTGCTCTCCTGTGTCCACGGTAGGGAAGAGTTCTTTTTTAAAATCACAGATTGGTTGTCTTTTAAAGATGTCGCCCCAATTTCTGTGGAGTTAGCATTGCTGCTCTATCATGTTCTGCATTACTACAGTGACAGCAAAAACCCATACCACAGATTTTTGTTTGCACAGAATGCACTAAAATCTGGAGAAAAAAACTCAGCTGTGCAGCTGAAAAGCTGAGGTTTCCTTGCCTCAGCCAGCATTTTACGTCCAAAGGGAAAAGGTTCCATTTAGCAGATCTGACTACTTGAAAGCAGCCACTGGGCATTCACAGACTCATTGTACTCCATGCCATAGGAAATTTCAAACATATAGATACATAGATATATATCATACATACATACATACACAGAGTATAGTCCAAGTTAGGAGACAACTCCCCATGCTGGTAGGTCTCTGTCCAGTCCACAGTGCTCATTTGCATTTAACAGCTACAAATCACATGACAGCATATTTAAAATCTAGCACGAGTCTTCCTAGTTACTTTTTTTAAATCAAACTGAAATGTCACACTACTCTGGACATTCTCGATTCCCAGGCCTAACTTCTAATTTATTGACTTGTGCCTGTGAAACTGCTTGCCACATACAGTTCCTAATTTCCATAAAAATAATCAGAATCTGTAATTATGAAAGTTGATGAAGCTCACTAGAAGAAAGGTCATGGACAAAATTTTCTATCTTACTTTGTGGTTTGGATTTTCTGATGCTGCTGAAAGTGAATGGAGTTTTGGCTGGAAAAACATTTTCGCACTTGTAATGGGTCTCGCCCCACACAAAAATCCATCCTAGATAACTAGCAAAACACCACAGCAGAAGTATTCAAAGAAAGCACAAAATACAAAAGGCGATTGTGCACAGTCACTGCAATTCTCTAAAAGTGTTACAATAAAACAAGTCAAAAGGGGAATAATTATGGTGCATTTTCAGATAGATTTCACAATTGCATGAGAATGCATGAGACAAATAGTAGCTTTTGTTTACCTTTTATTGATTTACTTGGGAGTTTTCTTTTGAAAACATGTCTTTACTTTCCACAAACTCAATTCAAGCACAGTTCTTTGTGGGCGGCACAGTGGCACAATGGTTAGCACTGCAGCCTCATGGTGCCAGATTTAATTCCCAGCTTGGGTCACTAGCTGTGTGGAGCTTGCATGTTCTCTCTCAGTCCGCATGAGTTTCCTCTAGATGCTGCTGGTTTCTCCCCATAGTCCGAAAGACATGCTGATTAAGTGCATTGACCTGCACAGGCGTCACAGTGTGGTGACTAGGGAAATTTCACAGTAACTTCATTGCAATGTTATTGTAAGCCTTACTTGTGACTAATAAATAAACTAACTTTTTAACTTTCACTTATAAAACCTCCAAAAATACTGCACCTTGCAAATTGAAGTTGTATACTTTTGGCTAATGGTTTGCAAGCTTCTCCTTATTGATTATCAATTAAGGCACACGACCTTAAGGACACTGTTTTTCTTGAGGATGCTGCTATCCTTGTTACCAAAGAACAGTGTCAGACACACATTTAAAAAAAAGTGTAGAAGCTGTTGTTATTGGAATGATTTAACTAACTAAAATCATTGAGCTAACTACAAATTTTTGTTGCTCTTTCAGCTAGGAACATACCACCTACTGGAGTTTTACTCTGAGTATTCACTCAAGATGAGTGAAAAGGATTCTGGCCAATATTGAGGTCCTATTACTGAGGGTAGCTGACTAGTAGATCATCAGTGTCCTGGGCTAATGTGAACCTGCCTGTTTCAGGTATCATATCATCAAGGCGACTATAAAGGATCAACTTGTTTCCCATCTTTTTTCTGCTAATTATACCATCTTTAAACCACCACTGACTTAGAGACCTTGTGACATGATCTGAAGCAAGGCAATCAGTTCACAAACATATGTTTGAGCTCTCAGTAAATGGACAAATTTCAACAGCAATAGCATAATTTACTATAAAGGCTGGGAGTGCACTGCCACCAATCGCCCCACCAAGCCTACACACATTCTATTCTGTATCACAAGATGGAGCTATGAAATTCCAGCAACAACAGCAGTTGACTGTCACTCTGCAATCAATCATGGTAAATACCAAATCCTAAATATATGTCATGTTCTTACACCCAGTTTCTAATTACTGCCTTTCTTCAGCAATGCCAAATTTCCTGGGATTTTCCCCATCACAGATATCTGTCTTCAGACTTGCAAAATGATCAAGATAAAAGAGAATGCACAATGCCTGCAATTTTAATGCTCTAGACTTCCAAAGTCATGTCCTAAGAAGATAGGAAATAGGAGCAGTAGGCCATCTAGCCCTTCGAGCCTGCCCCACCATTCAACAAGATCATGGCTGATCTGAAGTGGATCAGTTCCACTTTCCCGCTTTCTCTCCATAACCCTTAATTCTCTTGTCTATCAGAAATTTATCTACCCGTGACTTAGCCTCCACCACTTCAATGGGCAGAGAATTCCAAAGACTCACCATACTTTAGAGTGAAGAAGTTCCTCCTCAGCTCTGATCTAAACTGTCTCCCCCCTCCTTATTTTGAGGTTGTGCCTTCTAGTTCTGCTATCCTTTCTACCTCTACCCTGTCCAGCCCCTTCATTATCTTGTAAGTCTCTATAAGATCCTCCCTCAGCCTTCTAAACTCTAATGAGTACAGCCTATCCAATTTCTCTTCAAAGGCTAACTCCCTCATCTCTGATATCAGCCTAGTGAACCTTCTCTGTACTCTCTCCAAGGCCAATATATCCTTCCGTAAATGCGATGATCAAAACTGCACACAGTACTCCAGTTGCAGCCTCACCAATGCCCTGTACAATTGCAGCAAGACCTTCCTGCTTTTATAATCTATCCCCGTCGCGATAAAGGCCAACATTCCATTTGTTTTCTTGATCACCTGCTGCATCTGCAGACTGCGATTCATGCATAAGGACCCCCAGGTCCCTCTGCACTGCAGCATGCTGCAGCTTTTCACCCTTTAAATAATAATCCCTCCAACTATTATTTCTACCAAAGTGGATAACCTCACATTTGTGAATGTTATACTCCATTTGCCAGGTCTCGCCCGCTCACTCAGCTTATCCAGATCTTCCTGCAGACTTCCACACAATTTGCTTTTCCTCTTTGTGTCATCAGCAAATTTTGTTACCCTACACTCAGCCCCCTCCTCCAGATCCGTAAATGGTAAACAGTTGAAGCCCCAGCACCGACCCCTGTGGCACTCCACTAGTCACCAACTGAATAAGCCTGGACCAGGCTTATTCAAATGAAGGGTATTGAGTGTCCACCAGAAATTGTTGTCTGCTCCAGACCACTTGTTCTAGTCTGATGTCCTTCTTTCCTGCATCTATTTTATTTATTTCTCACATGCATCTCAGTTTGGTCCTGAATTGCATGCGAATCAATGGAGGCTCTGCTGTTACATACCTAGAAGTTGAGAATTATGAATGTAAATATTTAGATATGTATTAGAGGTTTATTAAGCTACTCTGCACCATGATCATTCAAATAATATAGACCAAATGCTCCTCTGTCTTTTCCCAGTCTGGCGTCCAAAAATTTAGGGCCACATTGAAGCTGGCATTGCTTAGGATCACCACCACCACTAGTCCTAACCCCACCTGACCCAACCTCCAAAATACAAATAAAATTTATCACACGATAATCTTCAGACCCATTTGAGTCTTACAAGGTTATGAACGATAGCACAGGTTGACTGCCCATTATCATACTCCATTTGTTCGCTCAGCATCAAGTATAGGAGTAGAGGACATTAGATCTGCAGGCAATCAGCAAGCAACACTATCTGCAAAAAACAAAAATCGCAGAACTGGAATTGCAAGTAAGGATTAAGTTGTACCTGTATCATTCATCTATACAGGACAACATGGGGTAAGTAAATAGTTACCAATTATTTTTTATTTAGCTTTTTCAGTAATGGCAGGTACTTTACGTCTTGTAGCTGCATTGGAAAATTTACAAACCTTAGCCTTTAGTGAGTTCAGTAGCCTACAGTTCAACAGTCAAAAGCTTCTGTGTTATTTCACAACAGATTATACTCAATCCTTCAACAGATAGCTGGGTGGCTGTACATTATGAATGAGCTACATATTCACTATTCTTGTATTCATTTATATTTTAGCAGCAAACATAGATCTGAAAAGGGCACAGCACCAAAAATGAAACCTTAGCGTTTCAGAAGTTGAAGTGATCATTGAACAAGAATCCATTAAATGAAGCAGGAAAGAAAGGAAGATGATGTTAAAAAAGTACAAACCATAAAATATTTTCTCAACAGGTTTTGAAAATAAGGAGGGGGATAGAGAATGTGTGACCATTAAACACAGAAGCAGAATGGCTTAAGTTCTGGACAGCTTGTTAAGTTTAGCTCAATGGTAGCACAGATGGTACTGGGTTCAAGCCTCACACAACAGGCTTCACCAGATGAGTTGAGCTGTCATTTCAGGACAGTACTGAGGGTGTGCTGCAGTGTCAGAGGTGCTATCTTTAAGATGAGGCAATATTTTAAACCAATTAGCCTGCTAAAGAGGATACTAAAGACTATTTGGAGATAAAAGAGAGGAACTTTCTCAGTTTCTTGACCAATATTTGGTCCACAATCAATACCACCAAAATGTGGTGCATCCTTTTAATTGTTATGAAGGATCTTGCTGCCTTAGACTGGCTGCAGTAGTACTTCAAATGATACTTTATTAACTATGAAGTGCTTTCAAATATTCTTGCAATATGAAAGGCACCTTACAAATGCAAATTCATTTCTTCTTTGTTGAAAGATGCAAAGGTGCAAGCATCCTGCAGAATGTTATTGGGTTTAATCCTATGACTAATTAAAACATGGATTAGAGTTTTTGGAAATAATAATGGTGAAATTTTGATCACAAAATATAAAAGGTATAGAATATATCATAGAAACCATTAGCCACATAACTGAGTTAGGCAACACACAAGCTTCAGTTCACAGAAGCTTGTTCTACTGGGGTAGCAGGTAGGTGTACATGATCATTCAAAAAAAATCTTTTGGGAATATCAGCATCAGCAATATGTATCACATTCTCCATTCTGTCTGAGAGATTAAGTGGTAGGACGAGATTATGAAATAGCTGAAATGACTGTTTGGGGAGAACTAGCAACTTGTGCTAAAATGGATGTGATAGACAATGCCAGTTAGAGCAAAGAAAACCAGAGAGGCAACAGCATCCAGGCAACTCATTTCATTCTGCAAAATATTAAGCAGCAGCTTAATGCAGTAGAAACAATAAATATATAGCCAGTGACAAAATCCCAATGTGCCAGTGCTAGCTGTTCCCCTTTAGTCAAGACATTCCAGTGCAGCATTGGCACTGGCATCCACCAAATACTGTGAAAAATTACCCAGATTTACACAAGTTTCACAAAATAAAGGACAAATTTAAACAAATGTTTGATATTGCAGGTGGTACTTGCCAAACCCCAAAGGGAATCTTAATCAAGCCATCACAGCGATTTGTAATTTGCATTTTGTTATGAGAATGTATATGTTCTCAAATAAGGAGAAAAAAATTTCAAAACCACTTTTGGAAATTTTAAATATTGAATTGCAATATCAACAAAATAAAACTTAAACACACAAGATTACATATACACATTTAAAATCTCTTCCCAAACATTTCCCAAAATTTTTCTGCTTAGTTAGGCTCACAAATAAACTCCCTTTTTCAGACAACAATCCCTGCAGATTCTTAATTTAGAGAAATTCCAGTAATATTACTGCAAAGCACTATTTGTTGTTGCAGAGGAATATCTCACAATTCTCTCTCATTCAACAATGGAAATCCAAGGCTTGTAACGTGTCTGAAAGGCTGCTTAGTTCACAGGTTTATCCCATCTCAGCACATTCTTCAAAATGGCACATGGCCACTTTTCCCATTTAGTTTTCCATAAATATGTTTTTTCTCTTTCATCTTTAAGCCCGTTATTCTTAAATTTTCTTTGGCAGTTACTTCTCCTAGAACAAAAACATTTCATGTTATCTTTATGACCACTACTTTTGACTAAAAATAATCTTAATACCTTTATTTTATTCATTTATGATCATTGCCAGTTGTAAACACTCTTATTTCCCTTCGAAATTCAAAAGTAAAATAGAAACAAACTTTTTATATCTATTCAAGCAAGCTTCTATCCAAAATAAGCAAAATATTTAGGATACTGGCACCTGAAAGAAAAATCGAGGAGGTGAAAAAAAAAACTTAGCAAATCTGCATCATCTATCAGGAAAAAAGTTATATACATGTTGTTTACTTGTATTCCATCTTAGCTTCACTCATCTCGACTTCAAATGCCTATTATATGAAATACACATGCCTAATCCAAACTTATCAAAGTGGTGGAAGGAGTTATTTTGTCAGCAGGGTGATTTTGTATTCTGTCAAAATCTCAGCTTTAGACTTCATCACTCTTCACATGGACACAAGAATTCCCAGGAGCACTAGAAAAATTAAGGTCAAAGGGGACAAGAGGAAAAACTTTTGAATGGCTGGAGTCTTCGCTGACACAAAGGACGATGGACATGGATATTGGATGCCAATTATCACAGTCCCAGGACTTCAATGCAAAAGTTCTTCAAAGAAGCATCTTGAGTTGACCCACCTTCAGTAATTTTGTCCATGATCTTTCCTTCTATGCAAGAGGAACAGCGGAGAACTTTCAAAGCGATCTTTCATAGTGCTCAGCAAAAGTATAAGCCAGTGATAAGGAAGAACTGTAGAAAAAGAGATAATCAGCCATGGATATCTAAGGAAATAAAGGAAGATATCAAAATGAAAGAAAATGTATACAAGTGACAAAGATTAGTGGGAACCTAGAGGATTGGGAAATCATTAAAGATCAGCAGAAAGCCATGAAAAAATAAAGCTATAAAGAAAAGCAAGATGGATTATGAGAGTAAACTAGTTCAATATATAAAAACAGATAGCAAAAGTCTCTGTAAATATATAAAACAGAGTAGCTAAAGTAAACATTGTTCCGTTAAAGGATGAGAAGGAGGATGTAATAACTAGAAATGAGAAAATGGCTGAGGCACTGAACAGACACAAATAACATGCCAAAAATTGATGACAGGAAGGCTACAGCAGGTGAGAACCTAGGAACTATTATCATGAAAAGGTAGGGTGGGGCAAGTTAATGGGGCTAAAGGTAGTCAAATCTCCTGGTCCTCATGGAATGCAACACAGGATACTAAAAGAGATGGCAGGAGAAATAGCAAATGCACTAATGGTAACTTATCAAAATTCACTGCACTCTGGAATGGTTCCTGCCGATGAGAAAACAACAAATTAATGCCACTGTTTAAAAAAGGAGATAGACAAAAGGCAGGTAACTATAGGCTGGTTAGCTGAGATTCAAACATTTTCCTTACTACAGAAGTTATCAAGGAAAAAAATAGCAAGACATCTGTATATAAATTGTCCCGTTGATAAGGCGCAATGTGGGTTCATGAAGGGCAGGTCACCCTTGACTAATTTGGTGGAATTCTTTAGGAATATTACATGTGCAGTGGAAAAATGGGGAACCTGTGGATGTAGTGTATCTGGACTTCCAGAAGGCATTTGACAAGGTGCCACACCAAAGACTGCTACACACGATAAAGGTGCACGGTATTACCAGTAATGTATTAGCATGGATGTAAGATTGGTTAACTAACAAAAAGCAAAGTATGGGGGTAAACAGGTGTTTTTCTAGTCAGCAATTAGTGACTAGTGTTGTGCCTCAGGGATCAGTATTGAGGCCAAAATTGTTTACGATTTACAAAAATGATTTGGAGTTGGGAACCAAGTGTAGTGTGTCAAAATTCACAGATGACACTAAGATGTGTGAAAAAGTGAAGTGCGCAGAGGATACTGAAAGTTGGCAAAGGGATAGAGATAGTCTAAGTGAGTGGACAAAGGTCTGGCAAATGGTGTGTAATGTCGGTAAATATGAGGTCGTCCATTTTGATAGGAATAACAGCAAAATGGACTATTATTTAAATGGTAAAAAATTGCTGCTGTGCAGAGGGACCTGGGTGTTCTTGTGCAGGTGCAGCAGGTAATTAAAAAGGAAAATGGAATTTTGTCCTTGATTGCTGGAGGGATGGAGTTTAAAAACAACGAGGTTATGCTATAGCTATGTAAGGTGCTAATGAAGCCATACCTGCAGTAAGTGTACAGTTTTTGTCTCCTTACTTGAGTAAGGATTCAGTTGCACAGCAAGTTCACTAGGTTGATTCTGGAATTGAGAAGGTTGGCTTATGAGGAGAGACTGAGTAAACTGGGGCAATACCCATTGGAATTCAAAAGTATCAGGGAGATTTTATAAAAACATAAAAAAATTATGGAGGGAGTAGATAAGATATAAGCAAGGAAGTTGTTTCCACTGGCAGGCGAAACTAGAACTATGGAGCAGAGCCTCAAATGGAGGCAGATTTAGGACCTGAGCTGAGGGGGAACTTCTTCACACAAAGGGTTGTGAATCTATGGAATTCTCTGCCCAGTGAAGCAGTTGAGGCTAACTCATTGAATGTTTTTAAGGCAAGGATAGATAAATTTTTGAACAGTAAGGTTTATGGTAAGTGGGCAGGTAAGTGGAGCTGAGTCCACAAAAAAAACAATGATCTTATTGAATGGCAGAGCAGGTTCAAGGGGCCAGATGGCCTACTTCTGCTCCTAATTCTTATGTTCTTATCAGGAGTAAGGTAATTTATTGGCAATGGTGTTTTGCTCCATCGATAACTCTTTCAATAAGAAATCAACTCGTGAAAGCCTGTAGTAGGACAAACACTACTCAGGCATTTTTTTAAATTCATTCATGGGACATAGGCCTCATGGGTATTTATTGCCCATCTCAATTGACCTGGAACTGAGTGGTTTGTGAAGATAGTATCTGCACCAGAGTTGCTGAGAAATTATGATCTCCAACACATCACAAAGAGTTATCCAGATTTGAAATGTTAGCTCTGTTCTTCTCTCCATATATGCTATCAGGCTGCTGAGATTTTTCAGCATTTTCTGTTTTCGTGTCAAAGATTTTGGTTCTCTTTTGCTCCTGGAACTTGCTGCCTACAAAGAGTTATGGATGCAGAGAGATAATGGATGATCTCAAAAGGAAACTGGATGGGCACTTGAATAAAATAAACTTGCAGAGTTAAGGGAATAAAACTGGGAAATGAAACTGAAAGAATTGCTCTAAAGTGAGCTGAAGATACTTGATGGGCAGATAGTCTCCTTCAGTATCTCTGACTCTTTTGATTCAAAGGCAGAGGAAGCTCCCAACAGCAGAAAAATCTTTCAGCAGAGCAGGTAACATAATCATAAATCATGGTGATATCTGCCTTTGATTTGGATACCAATAGACAATTATTTATGGCATTCCTAACATACCTATATAAATGCACACAGTCATGCTGCAATTTTTTCCAATTAATTTTGAAACTGTTTCACAAAATGAAATTAAGATGAAGTTGAAACAACAGTCATAACTTAGCAACCAAAAACCAGATTGGTAGAAACAAAAAGAAGTGGACAAGGAAGCAATATAATCTGATAATCAGGTACCATTATGTATCAGTACTGCTAAAATAGGGCAGAAGTTACAACAGATTAAAATCTGAACTTTCTGTTCACACCTTCCCTCTATCCCAAAAGAAACTGATGTGATTTATGATTCATAGTGGCGTGTAGCTATTTTCAGGTAGCTAAATAATTGCTGTGAAATCTAAATTACATCATATATGCTTCCCTATACACAAAGTGCCCTGATGCAAACTGTTGAATTTTATTCCAACTGCCATATGAAGCCGAGTCACGATTTATACACTGAATATTACAATATTCTGATCAGAGTTATCCTGAATACATCACAATTTTTCAAATAAAAAAAAACCAGAAAAGTCAATATTTTTAATTTTTCATGGAATGAGAATATCACTGCAAAGGCCAGCATTTGGTGCCCATCCCTGATTGCCTTGAGAACATACTGGTGAGCTGTCTCTTGAACTGCTGCAGTTCATGTGATGTAGATACACCCACAGAGCTGCACGGCAGTGTTCCAGGATTTTGATTTGATGAGAAGAAATACACGAGGGAGAAGGAGGTTCCGAGTGGGCTTGGAGGTACGGAGTGTGTCTGTTTCACTGCAAGGAGCGTAATGGGAAAAACGAATGAACTTAGGGCCTTGATGTTTGCAAGGAACTTGGATGTGGTTGTGGTGACGGAGACATGGTTAAAGGAAGGGGAGCAGTGGCAACTGAACATTCCTGAGTATAAGTGTTTCAGGCGTGACAGAGGAGGGTCCAGAAGAAGTGGAGGAGTGGCGTTGTTAGTTAAGGACAGCATCATGGCAGTGCAGAGGAGTTAGGAGTAGAGTCACTGTGGGTGGAGTTGAGGAATAGAAAGGGGGCGATTACTATGTTAGGGGTGTATTATAGGCCACCCAACAGCCCGTGGGTAGTTGAAGAAGGCATATGTAAAGGCATTTTGGATAGGTGCAAAAAGAACAGAGTTGTTATAGTGGGAGATTTTAATCTCCCTAGGGTGGATTGGAAAGTACCTAGAGCTGGGGGTTTGGACAGGCAGGAATTTGTAAAATGTGTACTGGAAGGATCGTTGGAGCAGTATGTGGCTAGCCCGATTAGAGAAGGGGCTATATTGGATTTAGTTCTGAGTAATGAGCCAGGGCAGGTGGTTGATGTTGTAGTAGGGAAACATGTGGCTAACAGTGACCATAATTCTGTCTACTTTAGGATACAGATGGAAAAGGATGCTTGTTGCCCTAGGGGCAGGGTGCTGAATTGGGGGAAGGCTAACTACGGTCGGATTAGGCAGGAACTTATGGAAACTGATTGGGAATGGTTGTTCGAGGGCAAGTCCACGCTTGTGGCATGTGGGACTCTTTCAAGGGAATACTGAAAATGTTGCAAAATAAATACATGCCAGCCAAGAAGAAAGATGGGAAAGGTAGGATTAGAGAGCCGTGGATTACTAGGGATATTGAGGACTTGGTTAGGAAGAAAAGAAAAGCGTATGATAGGTCAAAGCAGCTGGGAACGGAGACAGCATTGGAGGAATATAGAGAGTAGGAGGGAGCTCAAATGGGGAGTTAGAAGGGCAAAAAGGGGGCATGAAATGATTTTGGCTGAAAGGATTAAGGAAAATCCAAAGGCTTTTTACTCCTATGTTAGGAATAAAAGGGTGGTTAGAGGAAAAATCGGACCTCTTAGGGACAGAGGAGGGGAATTGTGCTTAGAGCCCGAGGGAATGGCGGAGATTCTGAATGAATACTTTGCGTCAGTATTCACGAAGGAGAGGGGCTTGTTGACAGCTCCTGTCTCTGAGAGAGCTGTGGACCAGTTGAGGGAAATATCCATACCGAGGGAAGAAGTGTTAGAGCTTCTAGGTAGCATTAAAACTGATAAATCTCCGGGGCCTGATGGCATTTATCCCAGGCTGCTTAGGGAGGTGCTAGGTGAAATTGCTGGGCCTCTGACGCAAATCTTTGTCTCTTCCTTGGACACAGGTGACGTTCCAGAGGACGGGAGAATAACTAATGTTGTACCGTTGTTTAAAAAGGGTAGTAAGGATAACCCTGGAAATTATAGTCCGGTAAGTTTGACGTCAGTGATAGGGAAGCTGTTGGAGGGGATTCTTAGAGATAGGATGTATAGGCACTTAAAGCGTTGCAATCTGATTAGGGATACGCAGCATGGATTTGTTAAGGGGAGGTCGTGCCTTACAAATCTGGTAGAATTTTTTTGAGGAGGTGACGAAAACGGTGGACAAAGGGCGAGCCGTTGATGTTGTCCTTATGGATTTTAAAAGGCGTTTGACAAAGTCCCTCATGGGAAGTTAGTCAAGAAGGTCAAGGCTAATGGGATACAAGGACAGGTAGCTAGATGGATAAGTAACTGGCTTGATAATAGGAGACAGAGAGTAATAGTGGAAGGGTGTTTCTCTAGCTGGAGGTCGGTCACTAGTGGTGTGCCGCAGGGCTCGGTACTGGGACCTCTTCTATTTGTAATATATATAAATGACTTGGAAGAGGGAGTAAGTGGAGTGATCAGCAAGTTTGCAGACGATACAAAGATGGCTAGACTTGCGGATAGTGAGGAGCATTGTCAGGCGATGCAGCAGGACATAGATAGGCTTGGGCAGACAGATGGCAGATGGAATTCAAATCTTGATAAATGTGAGGTGATGCATTTCAGGAGAAAGAATGTAGGGGGGATGTATATGATAAAGGGTAGACTTATTAAGAGTATAGAAATGCAGAGGGACCTGGGGGTGCAGGTGAACAAGTCTCTGAAGGTGGCAGAGCAAGTGGAGAAGGTTGTGAAGAAAGCATATAGTATGCTAGCCTTTATAGGAAGGGGTATAGAGTACAAGAGCTGGCATTTAATGTTGCAGTTGTATAAAACGTTGGTTAGACCTCATTTGGAATACTGTGTCCAGTTCTGGTCGCCTTACTACTGGAAGGACATGGAGACTCTGGAGAGAGTGCAGAGGAGGTTTACCAGGATGCTGCCTGGTATGGAAGGTCTGAGTTACGAGGAGAGGCTAGGCAAATTGGGACTGTTTTCCTTAGAAAGACGTAGACTTAGAGGAGATCTAATAGAGGTGTACAAGATTATGAAGGGTATAGATAGAATAAACAGGGTTAAGTTTTTTCCTAGGATGGACTCGAAGAGCACAAGGTGTCACGGGCTTAGGGTGACGGGGGTAAAGTATAATTTGGATGCTAGAGGGAGTTTTTTTCACACAGAGGGTGGTGGGGGTATGGAATGCACTGCCAAGTAAAGTGGTGGAGGCAAGTACTTTGGAGTTATTTAAGAAATACTTAGATGGGCACATTAACAGAATGGGAACGGAGGGGTATAGAAAACTGATTTAAAATAGAGATCATGAGCCTTGGAAGTCCCTGGGAAGTGTGTAAATAGATGATGATATTGATGTACTTATTTTTATCCTACAGGTGCTTTGGTCCACCTTGTTGTTTAACGAGGGGCATACATGCGATGGGTCATGAGAGGGCTGCTCTTGGATTTTTTTTTTTGAGAGTATCCTAGTGCTTCACGTCATTAGTGTACGCTTGACCTGGACCATTTGATGGGCAACACGACAGCTCAGTGACTATCGCTGTGCTGTGCAGATACATGGATTTGGGTCTGTGTCTGTGGGAGTTTGCGCATTCTCCCCGTGCTTGCGTGGGTTTTCTGCGGGTGCTCCGGTTTCCTCCCACATCCCAAAGATGTGCTCTTAGGCTGATTGGCAAAACAAATTCTCCCTAAATTGTTTTAAATTTGGTTTTTAATCCATAGATCTATAAACATAGACAGGGATCGCGGGTAGAGGTGGGAACATCGGGGTGGCGGTGCAGGCTCGTTAGGCCGAAGGGCCTGTTTCCCGTGCTGTTTTGTTCTTTGTTACCCAAATGTTCTCTCTTACATAATTACTATAAACATAATTAAAACAGAATAGAACTTTCAATTCGAATATCAATTTTGCACCTTTTTTTTTAGTAATTATTAACTTGACTGATAACAGACATTAGTGATAAGCAGATTTAGCTAGTTGACCAATCTGAGTTCTGAGATTGTTGATCCAAGAAAGAAAAAAAAAGAGCCTTTCTTCTAGGTGCACATCTGATTTTTTAATGGGATGAGCAGACAAATTAATAATACTAGCCTCTCAAAAACTAATCAGTGGTAAGTAGCCTCTGACTGAACAATAAGCCCAATCCTGCCACATTTTGATCCAATTCTCTCTGGCAAAAAATACCAAATCAATCTTTCCAGAATTCAAACAACTCCAGTCCTAGATTTCTAGATGAAGTTCCAACCTGCCTCAAGTAAAAATTTTAATAAATCTAATAATCACAGAGACAAAGATAAATAGTACATTATTTCAGAAGCAGACTGTTAAATAAAAACAAACAGTTGGCATTATTTATAATTATTAATTAAAGGGGGGAGTTTCTAAAACTATATTAATAATTTAATATCTACTTGTATATTTGAAATCTTGAATGTCTGCAAACATCTCATCATTTTTTCCTCAAAACATTTGCATAGACAGTTTGTGTTATAAATTTGGGCTAGGGAATTAAGAGCAGAACAGCTTTTAAAGAAGAATATGCTATTGTTACATGATATTAGTGTATCTTTAAAGGTCTTTTTAAATTATGTTCTCTGCAGTCCTCTCAGCCTCATCTTATGTCATTGTTGCTGAGTTGGCTGCAGAAGTCCTTTTATTGCTCTTTAGTAGCTTAAATTTGATTTGATTTATTATTTTCACTTTATACTAATGCATGTGACAAGTATTATTTCTTGCGCACTATACAGACAAAGCATACCGTTTATCGGGAAGGAAATGAGAGAGTGCAGAATGTAGTATTACAGTCATAGCTAGGGTGCAGAGAAAGGTCACAACGCATGATAGGTCCATTCAAAAGTCTGATAGCAGCAGGGAAGAAGCTGTTCTTGAACCGGATGGTACATTACCTCAGATTCTTGAATATTTTTCCTGAAGGAAGGTGGTAGAAGAGAGAATGCTCAGGGTGCACAGGTCCATAATTATGCTGGCTGCTTTGCTGAGGCAGTGGGAATGACAGGCTGGTTTGCCTGATGGATTAGGCTACATTTATGACTTTCTGTAGTTTCTTTCCATCTTGGGCACAGCAGGAGCTATTCCAAGCTGTGATACAACCAGAAAGAATGTTTTCTATGGTGCATCTGGAAAAGTTGTTGAGAATCAAACTGACATGCCAAATTTTCTTAGTCTTCTGAGAAAGTAAAAGGGCTTTCTTAACTATAGTGTCAGCATGAGGGGACCAGGACAGGTTGTTGGTGATCTGGACATCTAAAATCTTGAAGGTCTCAATCTTTTCTACTTCATCCCCATTGATTTAGACGGCATGTTCTTCTCTATGCTTCCTCAAGTTGATAACAATCTCATTCGTTTTGTTGACATTAAGGGAAAGATTATTGTCACTGCACCAGTTCACCAGGTTCTCTATTTCATTTCTGTATTCTGTCTCATCATTGTTTGAGACCTGTCCCACTAGGGTGGTGTCATCAGCAAACTTGAAAATCAAATTGGAGGGAATTTGACCACACAGTCACAGGGTATTTAAGTAGTAGGAGGGCTGAAAACACTGTGGGGTACTGATGTTGAGGATGATCATGGAGGAGGCATTGTTGCCTATCCTTACTGATTATGGTCTGCAGGTTAGAAAGTTCAGGATCCAATCACATAGGGAGGAGCCAAGGCCCAGACCACAGAGTTTGGAGATGAGTTTCTTGGGAATAATCCTGTTGAAGGCTGAGCTGTAATCAATAAATAGGAGTCTGATATAAGTGTCTTTGCACTACGCTACAAGTCTAAGGTGTCAGGGTTTCAATTCTCCAACGAAAGGATGCAGTTCCAGTGTCGCATGAGAATTAGTATTTGCTGTGTTAAACCTGTGGAAGAGGTTTTTTTAAATCTATGGAAAGTTTCTGTTTGATTGGAATGTGTTAGATATATTTGTTAAGGGTCATATATTAATCGTGGCTGTTTTGCTTTTGTTTGTAATTGATAAAAATTGTTAATTTTCTTTCCATACATGTTAACTATATTCTTAAATAAACTTTACTTGATAAAAACTCCCAAGTGGATTATATGAATCATACCCAGGGTGAAACATATCATGCATATCCTAGCCAAATTCAAAGTGCAAAACTTATGATCCTGGCAGACTTCATGCCTAGATTATAATAGTTATCATAAATCATACAATTTGGTTACAGTTTCAAAGTTCATAAATAAAATTTAAAAATAATTGTTGTCTTTCTTTAAAAAGTTGATACAACATGTATTTCACAAAAAATTCACATAATCTAGCAAAAGGTTATGAAATTAATTTTTGCAAAAATT